>JADMLD010000090.1:0-2400000 GCA_017589585.1 Phylloscopus whistleri
AGCCCTGAAAGGCAATTGTAACCTAGGCTGCTCCGAAGCAGTGTGGCCAGCAGGATGAGGAAGGTGAGTCTCCCCCTCTACTCTGTTCTTGTGAGACCCCAACCTGGAGTGCAGCATCCAGCTCTGGGGTCCCAGCACAAGAAAGACATGGACCTGTTGGAACAAGTCCAGAGGAGGGCCACTAAGATGATCAGAGGGCTAGAGAACCTTTTCTGTGAAGGCAGTCAGAGAGCTGGGATTGTTCAGCCTAGAGAAGAGAAGGTCTAGAGAAGAGAAGGCCTCAGGGAGACCTTGGAACACCTTCCAGTACCTAAAGGGGGCCTACCAGAGAGCTGCAATAGGGGCTTTTCACAAGGGCATGTAGTGATAGAACGAGAGTGAATGGCTGTAAATTCAGAGGGCAGGTTTAGATTGAATATTAGAAGGAAATTCTTTCGGAGGATAGTGAGCTCCTGACACAGGTTCCCGAAGAAGTTCTGGTTGTCCAATCCCTGGAAGTGGTCAAGGCCAGGATGGGACTTCAAACAACCTGCTCTAATGGAAGGTTTAATCCTGATTAAAATTAGTGTTTTAAATAATTTTAAACTACAGAAAACCACAGCAGGGGGATTGGAACTAGATGATCTTTAAGGTCCTTTCCAGCCCAAGACCTTCTATGGGGTGGAGTTTTTTATGCAGTTAAGAATTCTTTTTCGTAGTCTAAGTTCTAAGGCTTCAAAGAATGTTTGGACTGTGGGAGACTTTCTAATTCCATGTCCATTGGGAACCTGTGCATTGTCTATTTGATTTTTTTTTTTTTGTAATTACTGATGCACGAGAGCAAGGACATGAAGAAAATATTTGGCACAGTGCCAGAAATACAATCCTTTCTTACACAGCAGTAAGAACATACAAGCTGTGCAATAACTAAAAGGTGTGACCAAAGCATTCCTGGCTCCTTCTCAGGAGATCTTCATTTACATCTGAATGACTACTTTTTATTTTTATTGATTTTAATTAAATTACATTAGTATATTATTGTAGCTCAACTCTTGACTTGAAAGAGTTGTGATTGATTGTTTTTAAAATTTATCTGAAATCTTATTAAAGCATTTGATGACTGAATTTTATCCGAGAAAGAAAAATATTTAATCTTTATTTTGCTTAATAGAAAAAGCAGAGCAGAAAAAAGTAGGAAAGAAAAAAAAAGGAGGAGAGAAAGAAAAAAACAAGGTAGCGCCTCAGTCTCCAGGAAAGTCGGCAAAAAGCCAAGACCTTCAGGACTTAGATGAAAGTAAGTCCTATTGTTTTGAAGCTAAAAATACAGACAGGAGTTTATAAGTAAAGCAAAAGGCTTTGCTTTAATTTGGTTTTGAACCTAACTGGAGAAGGCTATATTTACTTTTTAAATTTAGTTTAAATAGTAGTTTATAGCTCACATTACGTGCTGAAGTCATTCTAACCTAATCTGTAATACAGATTAAGAATAGTACATTGCAGTACTTTGTTTCAGTGGCAAGCTGTCTTACAGTTGTTCTGTGTTGAAAAACACAGAACAACTTTCATAATTTATTTGTTCAATATCTACTTTATACACTAAATTGCAATTGGAAAAAGCAGGAATGCTTCTTCGTTGAAGGCCGGGGAGCTGCACGGAGGTAGGGAGGGGTGGTGGCAGAAATGTTTGTTAGAATTCATTCCATGATGTAAATCTTTTTTTAATCTTTGTCCAGGAAATACATAGTGATGAATTTAATTTCTGTACTGATGTACTCATAAGAGCATAAAAACCAGGTAAATTCTTGCTTTGTGCATTTATATTTAATGTTAAAAAACCCAAAAAACTCAAGAAAATACACTTAAGAAAAACCCACAAGTAAATGCTAATCAGATAGCTAAACAATCAAAGAAGATATTTCAAATTTACTAGCATAAACTGTAGAAGATCTTCACCATTGTACAGTAAATTTATATGCTCTTGGCTTTGCTTATGTTTGGATGCATGTGACATTTCCATATGACTAGCAGCAAAAAAAACCAGTTATTAACTGGAATAATTTGCAGTTGCAAATCAGTAGGTAAGACTAGGTAGAACATCTTCCTAAGGGAAATAACTGCAAAGTAAAAATGAACTTTACTGCATAAATGGTATTCCTGCTTCTTGATTTGAATCCTGATTAAAATTAGTGTTTTAAATAATTTTAAACTATAGCAAACCAAGATTGTGGTTTGTCATCAGCAAATATATTTATTTAAATTCCTACCTTACATACCACTAAATGAGTTAAACAGCAGTAAATTTTAAAATATATTACAGGATTGTAGTTTGCTTTAATGTAGCTGGTGTGGAATAGGAACAGAGGTGTTTCATGTGAATATAAGAAATGTGAATAGTACTCAAGCATGTCATGGAGAAAAGAAAGCAAAAGGATCTAAGATATGTATTCTAGAAATTGTGCAAAATGAGTGAAAAAGCATTTAAAAGAAAGGAGGCAGTGCTTCCATGTGAAAAATGACATAATATTTAAATCTTTATTCTGCCACAGTTTATGCTTTTTTTCTGAAAGGTGATTAGTGTCCTGTGAAGAAGTTATTTAGAAAAATTATTAATTCAGGGCTCAAGTATATTGATCAGAGAACTCTTTTATCCTAAGTTTGAACCAGAAAAGATTTTTGGAGATGAGTAACAAGTAGGTCTCTCTATAGTAACAGAGCAAATTTAAGATTATTATACTGCAAGGAAAAAAAAAAAAAAAAGGGATTGCAGTTTGAAATAACACTGAATTACAATGTATTTTTCTTTGAGAGTGTAGCCAAAAAAGGGAAATCTTGCAGACTTTGAGACAAATGGTCTGCAGAGTGGCCCAGGACAGTAGAACCATTGTTGTGCATAAAATAACATCTGAAACTAGGTCTTGATTCAAAGTCGTGCTCCAAGGCAGTTGTAAAAAGTGCCTGAATTGTTCTGGTGGAATTTTGTAACAGTGACTTTAATTAATGCAGCAACTTTTTTTTTCCCTTCATTTTAAGTGATTTGAAGTGTGTTTCATTCCCAGCATGATAAAAGTTCCTATTTCCCTGCTGTAAGCTTTTACTCTACCTGTTGACTTCAAGGAAATTTTTCTTCTTTGTGATAAATATGTACTATTTCTAAAGAGATATTTAACTACTCCAGATATTATTTATGTTTGACTTTTAAAATGGCAAAACCTTCTGTATTCATTGCATTGTATATTCACGGCCTTGTTATTCATGACACATTGAAGTACCAGTTACTTCTAAATACTTGGCAACTTCTCTTACAGGCCTTTGGTTTTGCATGGTCTGGCAGCTAAGCTGCCACCCATCCACCTGCTCACTCCCCACAGTGGGATGGGGCAGAGAATGCCCACCCCCAGGGTTCTTGCTGGGGTTGTGGAGTGAGAAACAGTTTTATTGGTGTGTGAGCTCAGCTCAGCAGTCTGGTGTGTTACCCGCAGTGTTTTGGTCAGGTATCTAAAACAGCACCACAAGGGCTGCCGTGATGAAAGCTCAATCCCAGCCAGATCCAATACAAACATATACAGATCTGAACCACTTGCAGTCACACCAATGCCTGCTGCACCCCACAAATGCAGTATGAGTTGCAGGATCATTGAAGCATTGAACTTGTTTCTCTATTCATCCGGTTGTGTGGATCCGGCTGAATAACAAGCCCTTGATACGGTCAGTCTGAACTCTTCCCGAGTCTTTGGTCCTTTGGCTTATCAGTCAGCCAGTCTTCAGGAAGTTTTGGCAGACGATTCGTATGTTCCTACTTGACCCATTTTAGTATACAAATCTGCACTTTTTTACTCAGCAGCTTTTTCTTCTGGTAACAAACCTTTCATACTTAGGGTATCCCCTTGTTTTATGAGCAGTTTTTACAATGAGATTATATGAGATGAGGTACTGTGAGCTGAGGGTCCGAAGTGATGTAGAGTCCCCAGGCAGGTGCAAAGGAAAGCTGCTTCATTGTAAAAACTAGGCCTTTTTGAGCAGTTAGCCCATTATCAGTTACAGACTTTTAAATCACAACAAACATAATTCAACCAACAGCCATACACCACAATGTGAACACTCAATGGTTACATAACTTGTTTTTCTACTTCTGATTCAGCTGCATCACTTTCCCATAGTCCTTTTCTGCTTAGCCGAAGTAGCAGGCCTGAGTCATGATTTTTGTAAGGTTTTACCTCTATGCAACAAGGTACTCAGTCACCTTGTTCCTATAATCACTGCTTTGCTTTTATTTAGGTTTCCAGACTATGGAGTTCGTTAATAATTTCTGAAGTGCTGGAAAGGGAAGATTATTTCATTTGAAAGGGCACTAGCTAGGAACTTGAGAGTTTGTTTTACAAATCAACCATGTATTTTGCTGATGTCATTGTGCTTTGATACAAATTCTGTAATTAAAGATAATATTTTCTATGTCACAGAAGTGTTGAGATTTTTATTATACTTAGAAGTTTTTGAAATCAAACAAGTAAATCTATAATCATCAGAGGCAATGAGATAAATGTCACATAACTGAAACAATCTTACAATTTTTCTTTTGCCTATTGGAGGTTTTAATTTACAAGAGGGATTGAAGCGTAATGTTTTGGTTTTTCAAGTGCATATCTTCACTCTGTGGTATTTTTATGTCAATTCTGAAGAGCGCACAGGTTATTTTTATGAAAACTAAAAAATACCTTCCACTACTCAAAGCTAATCCATGCTTATCAGAACAGCAGAAGTTAACATCTGAGCTGCACACCTGATGATCAGGATATTGAAAGCCAAATGATACGTTCTCATAGGATGGTTTGGGTTGGAAGGAATCTTAAAGATCTAGCTCCAACCCTCTGCCATGGGCAAGGACATCTTCCACTAGGCCAGATTTCTCACAGCCCTCCCTGTGCACCCTGGCCTGGAACACATCCAGGGGATGGGGCATCCACAGCTTCTCTGAGCAACCTTTTCTGATGCTTCAACATCCTCATGGTAAAGAATTTTCTCTTTACACATAAGCCAGCCCTCTTTCATAGGGGTCATTTTAAACAATTGCCCCTTATTCTGTCACTCCATGGCCTGAAGAATCTCTCTTCAGCTTTCTTGTAATCTCCTCTTTAGATACTAGAAGGCTACTCTAAGGTCTCCCTAGAGCCTTCTCCAATCCAGGCTGAATAACACAAACTTTTTCAGCCTTTTTTCATAGGAGAGGTTCTACAGCTCTCAGCTCACCTTTGTGGTCCTCATCTGGCATCATTTGTCCTTGGAAAGTTAAACTACACCATCCGCTCTTGTTTGATAGATAAATATTTAAAAGAAAAATTAAGAGTGAGAAAATTCTTTGCAAGTCATATGCAAAATGTATGATAAACAAATAAAACTGGTTAAGATCTATTAAAACAAACAATTTTAATTCCTGGCCTTTGTTCTTAAGCGGCTGGAGATATGTATTTTACATGGATCAATTCAAGCCTTACTTTCCCTTCTCAAAGAGACTGAAGCATTTGTTCAGGTTGTTTAGTATTCATTCTCTGCAAGAGAATTTGCAAAGCTGCAACTCTGAAGCATAAGTAGCTACATGGATTCAGAATTTTTTAATAAAGCATTGCAGCATTCTTATATTCGCACCAATAGATAGAATTAATAGGCTTTGCTGAATCTGTTTTGTTGTACTGTGTAACATTTCTCATCTAATGATGCAATTTTATCAAGGCTATCAGTCTTAACCAGTCTCCCCAAATGCTGAATCAACACTAATTATCATTACACTTGGTGCCAAATAATTTGCTTACCTCATCCTCATTTTTTGTACAGTGAAAAAAGATCAAATAATATGTAATTTTTAAAGCTGCTGGCATAACGTACTAGTATTGTAATAGTATTATTAAAATGGATATGATGGTTAATCATTTGCATGCTCTAATAATTTGTACATTGCTGTTTACTGTCTGCCCTGCAGACATTCTATTTCACAACCCATCTGGACTAAGTATGACAGCTTTGCATTCCACCTGGTATTTGATTAAATGCTTTTATTTGAGAAATACTTCTCGCATGCAATGAGATTGGTATGCCTTGTGGCACATACTGTTCTGTAGTGTACAGGACATCATAGCTACTCTTGCTGTGTTTGTAATAGATCAGATATTCATATATCAGGTAAGGACTGAGATTAAAGTTAATTATAGCCTTGCTTTTGAATAAGCTGAAACCCTCAACTAACCCGAGATCTGTGGTTTACAGGGAAATCACAAGCATGCAGTGAGAAAAATTAACAATCCGTTGGAAAGTAACTCTTACTTGCCTTTAGCTTATATTCAATTGGGTAATTGAATTCCTGGAAAAATATTTAAAATGCAAAGATACTGTACTTTGAGATTAAAATGCTGCATACCCTCTAAATAAATAGATTTTAGGTTTGATAAATTATATTTTCCAGACACTTGCCTGTTTATATGCAGATAGCTTTGTTTTATTTCAGAGAAAATGCTTATTCTTAGTGCAACTTCCAGTTGAATATTTACTAAACAAAAGAAATAATTTTCCTATATTTGAGGTGAAGCTGAAGGGAACAATGACAGACACAGATAATTTTACTGGAGTGTTAGATAAGGGTAGAATCATAGAATTATTTAGGTTCAATAGTCCTCTAAGTTCATTGAGTCCAGCTGTTAACCTGTACTGCCAAGCCCACCACTAAACCATGTTTCTAAGTGCCACATTGACACATCTTTTAAAGACCTCCTGGAATAACTGTTTAACCTCTTCCTTGGGCAGCCTGTTCCAATGATAAACAGCTCTTTCTGTGAAATTTTTTTTCACAAAAAAGCATTCTGCTGAAAAATAGGTGTCACAACCTGTGTACTCAAATCTTGTCTCCAAGTTTTCTGAGATGACTAAGGAAAAGAAGAGAGAAATAAGTATCTTTCTTTTTGAGTTGTCTTTTTGGTAAAACCCGAAGATGTATATTTCAAATATTGTGTTTTAGACTTTTGATTTCCCTTCAGCGTGAACGAACTGACTGTCAGACATCCTTGGCTTCTCTTCATCGTTCAGGAATTAGCAATGGCTTCTTTCACAGATAAGAGTAGGAGATGATCGTTATGGTTGTCTAGTACAACAGATTTCTGGGGTTAACAAAGTGAATGTGCCCCTGTTTGTATTCCTTGCCTATAGCAGAATTACAGGCAAACAAGCTTCTATAAAGTATGTGGGATAAGAGCTTCTTACTTTCTGAGGCAGACATCATTACCTCCATTTTTTCATCTGCTTGACAGAAGTGAGAGCAGTAACCCTGGTTTACAGGCACTGTTTCTCAAACTTACTTATCTCAATCTCCATATCCCTTGGCAGCAGTAGCCAGAGCTCTGGCTTTGGATCTTTTTGTTGGCAGGATCAAATTTTGCCTTCACTGGTGAGAAACATTTAACTAGTACTGACCAATCAGGATGTTTTTACTTCATCTACACAGATTATGTATATTGTTTTCTTTATGCTAGTATCTACTGGTTTTAAAATTTGAAGTAAAATAAAAAAAAACAAAACCAATGTTTGTTGATAGCTACCTCTGACCTGTCATTTAAATTGTTTTCTGTTACTCATTTATGTAAAATAAAAATATGCAAATGCTGTTCTTGATGTAATTGAGCTGGTTTTTTCCATCCATGGCTTCTTTTCAAATTACCTTACAATGAGCTCTTCTTTTGAATAAAATAACAGTCAGACAAAGAAAATAGCAATAAAAATAAGGCAGAGAAAGCACAATAATTTAGTGTGAGGTGCAGATACATTGTTTTACTATTTACCTTGTTGTAAAGCATTTTGATGTTTTCTGTGTAGAGTCGCCCGTACCAACCCAGCCAGAAATGGTGGCGTACGCTGGTTGTATACCGCTGCACTTGTTTGAAGAGGACATTTTTTTATTAACACGGATGGTAAGTGTCTTGGTTTGACAAGACAGGTGTCTGCCAGGGAAACTGGGGTTTCCCTTAGAATAGAGAATGCAAACCCCCCACCCCTGCCAAATTATAAATTTTCAATTAAGGGCTCTCAGGCAAAGATTTGGGAATAGGAATAACAGTTCTTTACTAGGAATAGCAATAATACAAATGTGGTAGGAAACAAAACTACCCCACCAAACCAGCAAACAAACAACAACAATTTGGGAAAGCCCTGACAGAATCAGAGCTGCCACCTGGCACCCTGTTAGTCAGGGTGTTGGAAGCAGTCCAGAAGTGAGTCCTCCTGGGGTGGTAGACGTGGCTCTGTTGGAGCAGGGACGATCCTGTAGCCAAAAAGGGTCTAGGAGTGAGGAGGAGGAGTCCAGGGGTGATGAGGAGGGGTCCAGGGGTGAGGTGATGGTGAGATGGGGTCCGGCGATGATGAGATGGGGTCTGGCGAAGATGAGATGGGGTGCCGTCTTCCTCCCAGGAATCGGGGTGAAGCAAGTGAAGTCTGTCCCCGGCCGGCTCAGTTTTCCCGGCAGCAATTGTAGACTCCCCCCACTGGGTGGGGCATCCCACAATAGGACCATGCATGCAAATGGGGCTCTGGGGGGAGCGGGTATAGTCCGGGGGTATAGTCTGTTGATGGCCCATTACCCAAAAGGCACCCGCCCCTCCCCCCCGTCCCCCTCCTTCCAAAGTTACAAGAAATAAAGAACAATTCCCCAACTGCTTTCAGCAGATGAAAATAGAATACACATTTTTGATTCCATAACCCAGGACAGTAAGATTCTCTGCTCTCAGGACAGGAAAGCATTACTTATTTTGTTATCAAAGTGTTTCATTTTGTTGCAACGATGTTGGAACAAAAAGAGGAAAATTAGCACAGTGAAACAGTCACTAGATATGACTATCAGTTAAATTTATATTTTGGTGCTTCTCTATTCTGAACATGAATTTGCCTGAGAAAGCCTACTGGTTTTACTCAGTTTTGCTCCACTTTCCTCAGGATCCCAGGAGCTGAAGTCTTCTGGGAGAGACTAGATGTGGACTAGAAAATATATCATGATGAGATACTTCTGAATGGAAAGTCTAATTATTTTAAGGGCTACTTGAGATACATGAATTTTAATTTTTTGAAGACTACAGTTAAGACTCCCTGATATGCATTTTCCAGTATGTTGTTTGTTGTTATGTAGGAAATAGTAGGTTTATATCAATTTCTATCATTACTGTTGTAACTGGTGAAAGCACCTGGAAAAAGTGCACTTATTGCAGCTGGAGTAGAAGCAACATTTAAATTTCCACTTAGTCACTCACACTTCTCAGAAAGCTTTTTATAGTGCCAGAGCAGGCTTTCTTGAGTTGATTATTACTTAGGTTTCTCTTTTTTTTGTACATTTAAATCATATCTATCATAATTAGATCATTACATTTTAAGCTGCCTTCTCAGGAAAATGCTAAGCTTCATAGAGTAAAGAAATTTCCAGAAATGGTTTGCATGTGTTATGCTTTAGTGCACTTAATTCTTGCACTATTTTCTTTTTAAAATTGTTCTGTGTATTTTATGTAATTTTGAAGATTAACTTGTTATCTGTTATATTGTTTTAATTTATTTTGATTTAATGTCTCAATCAATATTGTTTCTTTGCTAATAATAAGTAATGCTAGCCATCAAAAAGCAAAGTGGAAGGGCGGATATGGGTTTATATCTTTCCTGGTACCTAACACCCTGAGTCTCAAACTTGACTACAGTCTGTTGGGATATAGAGATTATGGAAAAGAGGTATGGCAGACCAAATAGGATGAGACAGATGAATCTATATGTCTAAACTAGTATTTTAGTAAAGACTTGATAGAAAAACAGAAGTTGACAGAAGTTAAATATAGAAGTGTAGAGGATTTCTTATGGATAAAACCTCCACTATTTTCAAGCTGTATTTAGGGGCTGAGACAAATTACAGTGATTGAAATAAAGTTTAGAAAATTGATTCACTGGGATAAGAGTTGCTCCCTAAACTTGGAGAAAATTTTGTCATTGACTGTAGTTGTGCCAGAATTTCCCTCCTGAATTTTTGCAGTATCCCTTTTAGCTTTGCTTTCTAGTGTAGATTTCCTTGGATTGTTGTGGCTTGGATTTGTCTTAATTTGCTCAAACAAAATTTAAAAAAAAACCCCAGTAATTGAGTCATACAAGGGTATATAGTGTACTCAACAGCTAAATTCTCCTTTATGACACCTAACTGGTTATCTTCAAAATCCTTTCTAATCTTGGATGCTTTAACTACCATTTTCAATTTAATTTGTTTCCCCACTCTTCAGAAAACAGGAAACCACAACAATATTTTTCTCTACAGAGTTCATAAATACAGAACCTAAGGAACATTTTAAAATTTGTAGAAGCAATCAGAGACTTGGTGATAAGTATGTTAAAGAAATAAGTTACTGGTGATTTATTTAGCACGTAAAAGAAAGTGTGTTTTTATAATTAAAAGGATGTACAAATCTTGTAACAGAACTTTCAGTTGTGGTGTTGAGTACTGGACCATTATTATTTTAGTGAGAAGAGCACCACTCAATGTCCACATCTAAAATTGCTCTTAAGCCTGTTCCTAAGGGCTTTGGTATACAGGTCAATTGAAGTGTCTTTAATGTGTTTCATAAATGAGCCATCAAATGAAAATCTTAGCTTTCATGATGTGTTGATTCAAAGCAATACATTATGGAGTTTTTACAAGTTATCTAAAAGACCAGTTGATTTTAGAATTCTGCCAATTTATAAATTCATCATGAAGTAAGGACTTCTTCCCTCAGAAAATATTTTTAAGTATGATTATTTAAAAGAAAATGTTGTGCCTGTTGCTTTCTTACATATTTATTCTCTTCACTTGTATGTTATGGTTATATAAATAAGTTAAAAGAAGTGATGAATCTACAATGAAAAGTAAAATACATGTAAACACATGTATATTCTAAGTTCATGTATATTCTGTATTCATACACATTCTAAGTATACTTTTAGTGCTGAATATCAAATTCTAATCAGCATGTTTTTGGATAGTCTTGTCAGGTGGACTATATTAATTTTATTTGTTATACATTTTGTTATAGATTCTTTTGTGTGCAAGCTGTTCTTGTTTGTTAGACAGATATAAGGAGAAAGATCTGACCCAGTCAGATTATCCTTCCATGTTCCATAGGCTGACTCTTCAGAGAAGATGAGGCAATATGGGCTTTCCCATATACACAGCCATCCTGTCCTGATCACTAGAACTAGGTCCTGTCCTCTGGTAGCTCCGCCAGAACCACCACCACTTCCTCCTTGGAAGCTTTTCCGTCAGAAAAAGCAAGTTGTTGTGACATCTGAACCCCAAGGTTCGTCTACTAAAAACCACAAAATAAATTTGTAATTACATTTTAATTACTTCAGGACCATACTTATTATCTGTTAGCCTAATTTCAATTGACCTCAGTTTTGTATTACTTCCTCTTAGCCATATTTCCTACATGCTTTGAGAAGTGTCTTAATTTATGTTGCAAAAAGCACTCCAGTGGAGCAAATGAAGAGGGGATGTTATCAAAGTAACACAGAAGCTCTTTGATGCAGAGCCATGAAAGCTTCTGAACACCTTTTAAAAGTTTAAAGTATGTGACTGGTCCTGCTGCATCAACTCATGACTTTAGAGTAATCTTTTTTCTAGGGTTTGTCTGTACTGAATAATGGAGTTAGATACATGATATGAGATAACTTGAGCAGGAAAGTGTTACAGGCAGGCTAGCAAACTATACTGGGATAAGAAATAGAGAAAATTGGCAAAGGCAAAAAGTGCTGCCATAGTTGTTTTGAGCTACCCTCAACAACCTTACATATAAGTCAGGCACAATTTAGTACTTTACAGGCTGAGGATCAGAGTGTAAAGCATTAGTTTTTTCGTGTATGTCACGTAGAACCACCCCTGGTTTTTCTGTTCCATTCAAGTGCATGGGATGATACTTGGAAAATTATTTAGGGTGACAAATCCCCATTGGAAGTTATTAATAGTATTTAATACTTTTATGAATGTATATATTTTGTATATATATATATATTATGTATATATTTCCCAGAGCCTGTGATAGAGGAATCTGAAAAACATGTTGAGATCGCTAGCCTATTTTTGAAATACAAATTGGACATTATCACAATACCAACAGACACGTAAGTATATAATGTAGTTTCAGCATTAGCATTGTGAAAGTGCACTGTGAAAGTGCAGTGGCTTATTTGTGTTACAGGGAGAAACTGCTCAGGTCACGTCTGAAGCACATCAGGACAAAGCGCTCTGGTGATGTATCGGTGTCACATAATAAATCAGCTATCAGTGAACTGCACATTTAGGATCCATAGTGGCAATACAACAGCTGAATTTGTATACTAGACACTTACAAAATGTTAATAAACACCTAAAAACTTCTGAACACCTTCCAGTAGCTAATCCCAAGAAGTTCTAATCAGGCACACAGATTCATACGTACGCAACTCTGCCCATCCTCTTGTCTTTGAGGCTTACAAACGTTTCCTGTTTTAGCAGTGCAGCACACACTTCCTGTTGGAGATGTGAGTCTCTGGGCTTAGCTGCTTCTCCCTTCAATCTGCCCATGTCTGCACTGCTGAGAAAGCTTCCCAAGGGGGTGGACGTACACATAGGGGTCCCCACTTGTCACACCCAGTACAGACGGTCCCCTAGGCAGATGCACACTTCTCAGGGCATCTGACCTTGGAGGACAGGGAGTGCTGTCAGGCAAAGACACATTGCCACTTTCTCTACCCAGTGGGCCCAAAGATGTAGAAGTTTTGATAGATTACTTCTGCCAGAAATACCAATATTCTTTGATGTCTTTCAAATTCCTCCTCAAACTACTGGTCTTTTTTAATACTAAGACATAATGATTGACTGGCCAGTTGGTATTTTCATGGGCATCATAAGTTTGATATGGAATGCCTAATGTTTATGAATGAAAGAGCCTGTTCTCTGTTCATCATAGTTGTTACAACAAGCCTGAGAGTGCAGGTAGAGGAGCTCATGGTCAAAACACAGCTTTGTCTAAATGCCTTGTTTTAAAGACTATTTGGAAGTCCTACAAACCCTTGAAAACCAAAGTCTTTATATAGGGTGTCTTAGAGACATTTGAAAAATTTTTGTATACATGACTTCTAGTCAATATTTCATTCTCAGCATAATACTTGTTCCCTGACAAGAAATGAAACATTATCATAAAATGTATCAGAGCAGTGGGTATTTTTCCTAGGACACACTACATAATGCACTTCTGTCAGGCTTCAGCTTATGATGTGAACATTCAGACAAGTTCTAGAATTATTAATCCTGTCTCTTTTATTCTGACTGAGCTTCTGTCATGAAGTGTGTATCTTATACCCAGTGTACACCAAAAGGTTTATGTCATTTTGGAGGATATGTTTTCTTGAGTCCAACAATAGGTTGTAAATTCTTGGAGATCTGTGTATTTTCTTAGGATGTGTACGCCTTATGTTGTGTATATCTCTAAATAAAGTGACTAAATTACATATGTGGCAGGTTCTACATTTTGATCATCATGATTGGATGGACTGATAATAAATAAGTTAGATATTTTTAGTTTTTTTGAACAGCAGCATTTGTCCATAGAAAACGTGGCCTAGGAATACTCTGAGAATGTAGTTGTTTGCTGATACAATTGCATTTTGTTAGTTAACAGTACTTAAATTAATGCTTGTTTTCAAACAGTGGGAGTAGAAATACGTTATAATGTTCTAAGCAATTAACAGGCTATCAAAGTAATGAGAGATTGATAATGAAGATGTTGAAGTATTTGCATTTTAACAGATTTTATATTGTTTTTTCATATTTGATAGATTGCTTCATGGTCAACTTGCCCCATTTGGGGAAGTATGGTTTATTTAATGTGCTAAGTTTCCATGACAATTAGCTAATTTAATCTTTGTGATTTAATTAACAGGTAGTAGCCAAAAATTTATAGCAGGTATTAACATTTCATGAAAGTAATATAGCTGTGTAAATAAGATAAGGGACTTAGATACACAGTTGGGACTGAAAGTTTTTAATCTCTTCCTTTTCTTCTAATAAATTATTTTTAAACACTAAAAGGCAAGATAATTGCTGACTGTTGCTGCAAAAGATCTTGATCTTTCATTATCTCAGTCCTTAAAAAGGGGACTAGATAACACATGCTTCGATTTTAATTTGTTCTTTATTGCTTTACAATTACACACTTAAGTCTAATTAGCATGTATGCAAGATTGTTTTGGTCTTGTTCTTCTAGTTCTTCACTAACAAGCAAAGTGTTACTTATATTTCCTTCAGTGAAGTCAGCAATGGAGCTTTCTTTTGCTAGTACCAGAATAGGCCTGCACAGGTTTCCTTGGTTATCCTGTGTTTTAGTGGTCTCGTAGCTATGGAGACCCACTTTGAGGAAAAAGACAAAAAGTATTCTGACACAAAACATTTGATTTTTTGCCTTACCTCCATTCAAGTAGTATTTTTTTCTTGTCATGGGGCCATAGTAATTTATTCACTTCTGACATTATTATCTAGTTTTCAGCTGGCTTGGGTTTTGCTTTTTTAAAGGTTACTTAAGAGGTCTTTCTATCATAGGTTTGTGTGTAGTGCCAAGCCAGTAATGACAAGAAATATATGAAGATATGGATTCTGTGCTGCCCTAGGAATCTTTCAAAATAAAGGAGACACAAATTATTTTGACAAAATTCTGTTAAGAGTAGTTATGAAGACTGTCATTTGAAAGAAAATGTATGGATTAAATTGTTCATGTTCTCTTTTATTATTTAGCCACTTTCCACAGTCTACCCTCAAAAAAGGATTTCATTCTATATCCCGTCTTGCTTCTGTAACTGAAACTGATGAAAATGAAAGTGACAGTAATGGGGATGTGAATCAAAATGGGAGACATTCAAATCTAGAAGATTATTCTCAGGTAATAATATTTCTATTTTTTAACTTGACCTAGTTTTATATTACAAAGGACTGTGAAAGACAAAATAGCAACTATTTAATTCTGAAATACATGTTTTCAAAGACATTTCAGAAAGCTTTTTCCCTTGCTATTTAAGTAACTTCCCTACCCTTTCCACTTTATAGTTATATTGATGTGTATCAGGTGAGAAATCTTTCTTAATACCTTTTCCTTTTTTCTGATTTTTTCTGGCTTTCTTTTTTTCTGATTTTCCCTCAGTTTATAAAAGTTCTAGTGCTAACCCTGCCTTGGTTTTGCTCTTTAAAATCCTTTTGATGGGAGTGTCTTAAGAAGATAGTCTGCAGTGTTTTAAATAAATCTTAGTTTATATTATGATTAGTTTACTTTGGCTACAGTGCAAGATGTACCTAGGCATGTGACTAGAAAAATGTGAACTTTATTAACACATGCCCTAAAATAGCATCCTCATTTAGGACTGAATGGAAAGTCTTCTGGCTAGATCTGGAAAAAGAGGTAAGGGTTCACTGCTCAGTTGGCCTGCTCTTAAATTTCAGAAGCTCTGCATTCTAAAGGAATCCTCAGCTGTGATTCAGAGCCCAAGACTTCCTGTGCAACTCTGTGAGGGAATGATATTCCTCCAAACAGGTTCACTAGATGCAGCACTGACTATAAGTTGGCTCAAACCACCCAAACCAATGCTAGTTACTAGGTAGAAGTCTGCACTGTAATTTTCCACGATAGATAAGAATTATCTTACCTAAGTTTAATAAAACATTGCTAGGATGACCTTGAGAAGCTGTAATTACTGATTTTTGTAATACTTTTTTTTTCCTCATTTCTGTTTTTAAATTGGAATGTTCATATGCTACTAAAGTCTGCTCTTAGATAAATCTTTAACAAAATGCTCCTTCTAATATTTAAATCTTACATGCTTAACAGAAAAAAACCCGATATTTTTAAAGAATTTCTGAACAATACATTTAATGCAAAAATATTTCATATAGGAATATAACTGGCAACATAGAGCAACAAAGACTTAAATACTCACTTAAAAACAAACAGAGCTCCAATGAAGTTGTTTCATTTGCTCAACACCTACAAAGAAACTCAATGTGGCTGTGCCAGCATCTCTTCAATTTCATTCTAACTGCAGCAAACGCTACTCAGAAGACCATTTGATAGCATTTCTCTTTTGACTTTAAATTTTTAAATTAATGGGATATAATTTTCTATGTAATTTTTGGAGTATCTATTTATATTTCCTCTGCAGAGTACACTCATACCAATTTTATATTTCAGATCTATTTGTGTAATCTGTTTATATAAATGTACATGTGTGGATATCATTAGTGGATTTAATGATTTTAAAATAAGGCAATTCTGCAGTGAGGAAGAATACTTTACAATACAATATATCTATGACCTGTGATTCTGTGATATATTTAGCTATTCAGTGTTTTGTGTACATTTTATAAAAAACAGCCTAATTAGTACTTCAATAGTACTTTTTCTTTAAAAGTATTTTTAGTAACGGCATCATAAAAAATCATTACAAAAAGCAGCGGGGTAAAAAGGAGCTGTAGGTATGTCTTGGTTTGGGAAAAATTTGGAGGGAAATTTCCTAATGAAGTCCTTCTAGAAAGCAAATTCTAGCAGTCCCTCCTTCCCACTGGTTCAGGAAAGATTTCCTTGGAGAAACGTGGGACAAACTGTTTATTTAACAAGCAAAGTAGTCACAAACAGAAAAAGATGAATAATATTAAACAATGGAACCTCTCATTGTTCTGAAGAGATGGCAAATTCAGAAAGTCCTTGTGGGTGTAGCTTGGCTCACTCAGTCTTTCGTCAGTCCCCCCTGCACTGGAAAATGCTGTCTCGGGCCCTCGTTGGCCATAGGGTGAGCATCCGATATTGTTTATAAATTCTGAATCCAAAACAAGTTTGAACAATTCCAAAAAAACCCCAAAACTACAGTCCAAAGGACTTCTCTGCTTCAGCAAGCTAAACAACTAACTAAAAGAAAAAGAAAGCTCTTTCTCACTGTCTGTGCTGCAAACATGCACTGAAAGAAGGAATGTGAAGGAACAAGTGCAATTTCTGCAAAGAAACTATGCTCCTCTTCTCCTCCCCTTCACTCTCAGAACCAATCTTAACATGCAAAACTTGATATCAAACATAAACAGAACAGACAATTAGAAATACAAGCATCGTAAAATCACCCTAAAACAAAGTATCATCTTATAGCATATAATAATTACTGTTTTCATTACTTCAGTCTCTAGGTGTACAAATACAGATTTGGCTAATTGTCAAGTAATAGAAGTTTGTGTGCTGGAAGCATCAAAGGAGTGTGAAACATCCCTTAGATTTTCTGCCCTAGTCCAAGAGTGATTTAGGAGGCTGATCTATCACAGTAGGAGATGCAGTCAAGGAGAGACAAGGGCGAATATGAAAATACATGAGAAAGACACTCATAAAACTGGAATGGCTGGAAGAAGACATGAATGTGATGTAGGCTGAGGGCATTCTGATTCAGACATGAAACGTAAGAAGTTATAAGCAGCTAATTGACTTGTACATGAACTTTACTTTTGCCTCAATTGAAACCTCAGCTGAAAAATGCTATGCCTGTTAATAGCTAAAGTATGCAAGTAGAACTTTATTTTTACAGATTGGAAAAGAAAATGGTTTTTACCTTGGAGAAAAATCTTCTTTATTTCACATATTAAATCTTTTCATCAACAAAATTATGTGGATACCTCTGGCAAATTCATAAAGGAAGAGCTTGCTTTCTGTAGTTTTAAAACTTGACATAATAATACATACATTTTAAAAACAAGTTAATTGGTGATTTAAAAAGCAGACACTGAAAGAGAAACTTTGATATCCCAATTTCACTTTTTCCCCCTAATTTTTAGAATTTTGTATTCCAATATACTGAATGTGAATAACTTTGGCTCCATTTTAAACTGTGTGATTACTAGTCAGAAGACATCTGCTTTAAAGCCTTTGATACAGATTTGGTAAATCTTTGGGATACAGCAGTTTTATGCTTTAAGCTGACTGAAATTCAGTCAGCTGCTGTGCCAGATGCTCAACAAGTTTAAATTGGCATATTTCAATTCACTCTAATGTAAACTGCATGAAGTAACATTACTGAATATCTGATTCACTGTTCCTAAGATCTGTTGTCACAGAGACTCTGATACATGAAAGACAAAATTCTAGGAGCTGGATGTACCTTCTTTCAAAAATATCAAGTTGAAAGACATGCCATTATCCCTCATGTCCTCAAGAGTATTCTTGGCAAAACATCAAAATGCTTCATTATTGAATTTTTCAAACTTTTTTTCTTTTTGCTCTGACTTTCCTGTTCACTGATTTTACCATCCTGGAGGCATTTGGATTTGCATTAGGAAAAAATATTTTAAAATATCCAATTTTTGGTAGTTAAATTGATCTTGAATCACTGTTCTTAAGAAAATGCATTTTGTTATATTTTTTGTTTAGAAACTCCATTACATAGGGCCAAATTCTTAAATGGAGAGGCTCTCTTTTATTCTTGTTCAATAGGAAGTAATTTATAAGTGTAGGACACATTGAAATACATGTGGAAGTATTTTGTGGCCAGAAAAAAAAATCAAAATTGTCACCATATAAAAATTGCACAGTCTTGCAGATTTATGCAACAGTAATTTTGTCAAACGCTTCTGAACAAAAGATTATCCTGGAGTAGTCTTTCCGTTTTAGATCTGCCATTCAAAAGCCTACTTAAATATTCTTCATTGAGATGAATTTTTCGATAGAAGTTATCTCCAATTCCATTGTGAATAAAACTCTATGTGTTCTGTTTGAGGAAATTCAAAGCAAGAAAATCAGAATCTGTTTACCATCAGTATGTGCAATGACTACTTGATACTAGATATTTAATATACTGACCTGATTGCTATGTTCATACATCTTAAGCATATCACTCATATTTCTCTTTGTGGCTTCTTCAGTGTCAAGCTCCCTGACAATGCTAATTTCTAGAGCAAAGCTGTTAGAGTCTCCACTCTGTCCCAGTGACACAAATACGAATAACTCGTTCTTTAATGTTCATGTTTCCTTCATGTTTCTTACTTCAGTCTGTCCATTATATATGCAAACTCAGCCTTATCTTCTCCGTGCAACTGATACTAGTTTATTTAATTTGCATGCTCTGTTGAGTGCTCTTTTTGTGTTCCCCAAAAACATTACCAACTGTTGTGTCATAATAAGCTTTTTCTTCTTTTCACTCCAATCCTTCTTGTATTGTACTTCCAAAGTGCTGTGAATTGGTATTGAGTCATCAGCAGAGCTAGGTAGGAAATAAAAAAGAATCTATTTTCTTTAAAAATTTTATCATTTTTAAAAATACTTCACCCTGCATAAAATGGAATTCCCTGCTTATTATTTTCAGGGAAAAAATTACACAGGGCATATGAGGCACATGAATTAGAAGAGGGACTTGAGAAGATGCATTTAGACATGTGTGGTATAGAGGCACTTTGATCGGCCCACAATTATCTACTTGCACATACATTTTGGGCAGCTTCAACTTTAGAGACTGAAGAAAAGAGATGCCAAATTAGTGATCCAATATTTTTAAGCTATTTCTATATCTCAGTTTGTGCACAGCTTTGCAGATGTTTGTTCTTTTGTAACGTTGCCTTTTTTCATAATCCACCTCTTTTACCTTACATCACAGCTAAAATGAGAACTGATATTCCATTTAGTGAACATAGTGACTGAGGAATAAAAAAAAGACACTGCAAATGACTGTAGATGCAAAACCCTTTGATGATATAACTCTCAGGTCAACATCAAACTTTGAAATTTAATACAGGTTTAGACCTTAAGAAATATTTTGGTCATCTTCATCATTTTGAAGGAGTTGAAATGGATTTTTTTATCTTAAAAATAGAGTACCCGAAACTTTATTCCTTCACCTGCAATTATATTCAGAGAGCTTATTTTTTGAAGAAGATTTCTCTTTTTCACAGAAAAACTGCTGTATTAAGTTTTGCCATGTATTCTTTCTACAACAGAAAAGGCTACTTTTTTATAAGATAAATTTTAAAATGTATTATTTGGTAGATTTGATTAAAATAAAAATATAGCTAATGTTAGGAGGCTGAAAAATATGAATGGATCCTTGAACATAACAAGATAGCTATAAATTTATGAATTACCATTGCTTTTACAAATATGCATTAATGATTATGAAACATAGAAGATGATAAATCATTTTTTAAGTTATCTATGGAATTTTCATTCAGATTTGCCATTCACTGAAGGAAGAACAGTAAGTATTTCTCCCAGAATCTGTGTGCATCATTCCATGTTCACAGCTGGATCTAAGTCTTTTTTAATTTATTTCTTTATGAGATACTGTGACAGCAGAGCTGACTTTTCAGGCAGTGTGGGTTCATTAAGATGGGAAAATACTTTTATTTTCTATTTCTGTGCCAATGTCTTAGGCATGGTACATGAGGGAGAAGAAAAGAATGAGAACTTTCCTGACACTCAAGTTGTCTCCAAGTCAGTGAAGCTTAGGTAGACGAGCACATCCTGTACCATTGAAAAAGCAGACAGCTTTTGACTGTTATGTTTGTGCTCCAAAAACTGAGTAAATGAGCCTACGGGAGTCTCCACACAGCTGTGGTTAGATGGTTTCACAGTTCAGGCTCTATGAAGTTACTAAGCATCCAGTTTTTCCAGGGCTCATTCTCCTTCTATACTGGAAATCCTGTTTTTGAGGATTTTCTGTATCTCTCAGGCTTTCCTGCTCTCCACTGTTAGTACTGAAAAATCAGCTCTATATTAAGCTACTTCGTGTCCATACTAGAAGCATGGGCCATGTGTACTGTCCATGAGCAGTATATTGGGCAGAAAGTGCTGGACTTTTACAGATGTTGCAGTCTCCAAGGCTTATACAGTAGATCTCATACTTTTTATACTTTGGACATGCCCAGGATTTCTGAGAAGAAACTCAATAAATTGTATAGCTGACATGTATCTGTTTGGTAAATCCTGTGACTCCTAAAAAAGTTTGACAACATTAAAATCTTGAATGTTGTAGGCTCACATGGAAAAATATGACAGCTCTGTGCACTTCTGTGTACTTCTGAAGTCACAGTTTAAAGGGAAGTGATAGTCCATGTGATTTTTCAGACTCATATGTTAAGACATGACTCTCAATGTGACATGACAAGTGATCACAGCTTGACTTGTTCTGAACAGTTGCGTGTACAGAATTCTGGAAGCAGGAGCTGAAGTATATGTATATTTGCAAGATCCTATAGTGTCCTTTTCAAGCCACAGAAAAACAAGAAATTAATCTTAAAAATAACTGTAAAATGCAATATATTTCAATTACTAAATTCTTAACCTGAGCAGTGTCTTAATTTTAATTTCAGCAATGACTTAATTTTTATCTTAATTGCTCTTAATATTAGTGAGCATTAAAAAAAAATATATCAGACTTGGAATAGAACTTCAGATTTTTGCTGTGCAAAAATGGGACTTCCAAATTCTCGTAATAACCAACACTACAGTTCAATTATGTGTAGTAAATTATTTGCTACTTACAGTTTGGGGGTAGTAAAAAAACCTCTTAAATCTGTAGTTTATTTGCTCAGCCCTTTCCGTTGTTAATTCAGAGAATATCAAACACCTAAAATTTTGCCAGAAGTGAGATTCCTGAGCCTGTTGCCATGTCCTAAGCTCATAGAGATTCTGTAAAATGCTGCAGGAAGACTTTTATTGGAGCTAGAAATTAAAGTAGGAAGCCATAAGGTTTTCCTCTAGAAAGCATTCACAGGTCCCTTCACACAGTATATGCAGGGTAGTCTGTAATAGGAGGGTTGAGGCACACCTGGATTTCCAGAACAATGACCCTTTGCAAGATTTAGGTACTGTTGTGGCCTGCCACCCAGTCTAACTCAGACTGTCTAAATTATGCCAGTTGGCACCTCAAAATATATTTCTTGATTTTACTGAAAAAGCATAAAAGCTGCAAGTCAGCACAGCTCCACAGCTCCTCTTTGAAATGCAGAACAGAAAATCACTCTGTTTCCAGCTGCTGGTAAGGTCAATGCTACCAGCTTCAGCATCAGCACCTTTGGCACATGTGATGATGTAAAAGGGTATATATGAGAAGTTTGGGTGGGGAGAAGAGTGACAAATCTAGGCAAAGAGACACCTGGGATGGAAGGAAGCTTGCAAATTTGTTTGTAATTAAAGCCTTTTTAGGTTTTAATATTTGTCTTTGCAAAGGCAAAGCCAGTCCAGCTAAGCCGTTAATAGTACCACATTCAAATAGGAAGTAAACTGGAAACTGTGCACTCTCTTTCTCCTGCCCAACCTCATGAAAGAAAACAAAAAAGAGGTGGAAGTGACTCTTTCAATGTATGTCATTTTGCAGACAGGAGGGCAGTCAGAAAGAAGGATGACTAGGCTCACGTTTTTCGAAGACAAGAACTTTGTCTTTGTAAATTTAATGAGTGGACTTTCTGAAAGGCTGGCTAACTTCATTTGAATTTCAAGTGTAAGCAGCTATATTGCATTCATATTAGTTCAGCAATTCTAGCTTGGAGCTGGGGTTGACCAGGATAAAGTTGTTTGCCAAAAACATTAAAAAAGAGGCTACTTTATACAGTGATAGAAAACAAAAGATGCTATTGTAATCAAGGATGCCGTTGCTCATTACAGTTGCGTACTGTTGCTTGCACAGAGCAAGACATGCTTGCTGGAAAAGGAGTCCTCTATATATTTTTCAAGAATGAAAACAAGAAAAAAATTGAATTGGTTGTAGAATAGGAATATTACTTCTTAGAATAAAACTTACTTTGTTGTCAAAACCCAGTAATATCAAGAACATTGTTTTAATAGTGAAGTGGTAGATATATGAAACAGCTTTTTTCTCACATTGCAGATGACACGTACTTCTCTAGAAAAACATCAGTCTGTTGATGATATGTATGTAGGTATTACGATGAAACTTGATGTTTATTTTTAATTTAAAAACCCAGCCCAAACCCATGATGATAACTTACCAGCTTGTTTCTCTGTCTCTGGAAGGGCTGCCCCAAAATCAGGTGTTTTCTCTAACAAAATAACACAAGATTATAATCACCATCATTACTTTTTATTGTTTTGGTTTTTTTCACTGTATAGATGACCACTCCCTTGTTGCAACAAAGTGCTGAGGTATCCACTAAAGGTAAGTGTGTGTAAAGTTTATAATCAGAGTTTTCCCATTCCCATGTTGTTTGGCATCAGTGTTAACCCCCATGTACATATATCAGCAGTCTTACTTTTTTATGGGTGTTAGTTTTCCTGGGAAAGATTTCAAAGAATTGGTAATAGCATGTATAGTTACGCAGAGTCTTCTGTTTGGTACTCAAAAAATTTCAAACACTTATCATAAGTTACTCTCCAGGAAAATGCAGTGGATTTTGTACACAGAGCTGTTTTTTAAGGACTGTGAATTATAGTATTTTCTTTCTTTTTTCTGAAAAATGGCAAAAAACCAAAACCAAAACCAAAAAAAAACCAAAAAAACAAAAAACAACAACAACAACAACAACAACAAAAAAAAACCAGCTTTCATTTTAAGGTATGTTCCTTTGAAATGTGTTTTATATCACTATTTTCTAAACAAATACCCAATTTTTTAAAATAACTTTGAATGCTTGAAAGGTTTGGTCAGAAAAATAAGAGGCTCTTAAAAATAAGAGCACTGTGGTTGTTTTAGTGGAAGCCTAACCCCCATGTTAACTTAAATTGAAGAGAAAGTCTAGGTTCTACAGCTTTCAGGTAGTTTTTCCATAGATGAGGGAAAGGAAAAAGGCCTTTGGTGCCTTTCTTTATATTGCATTTCTTTCAGTTCTTGAAAAATAGTTACAAATTAATTTAGAGCCACACATTAGCTCTGTGTGTATTAGTGATAATGAAATATTACAAAGCAGATTTAAATATAAATTATGTATGTTTCTAATAGCTTTCTCATTTGTTATACCTGATGTTTGAATATTACCTCATCTTTTTCCTCAGCAAGCATTCTGAATTAATAGCAGTTCAGTTCTTCTATTCTCAGTTGTTGAACTATTCTCAAAACTTCTTTTTGGGCCAGGTCAAACATTTTCAGTAACTATTTATATGAATCTCAGAGAATAAATGCAGAGAATATTACATTACAACACAAAAAGTTATTGAGTGATTGCAAAATCTGTGCACGTCTCCGTGTTTATATTTTGATACGAATCTGACCTTAATTCTGATTTTCCTACAAGAAAATTCATGTAATCTAGTTCAAATCTGTTTCTGTTTAGAAGTAGACTGATTTGTGTGAGTAGCATTGTAGGGGGTACTAAGTACCAGAGGCCAAGCTAGGTCTTTGTGTCCTCCAAAGTTCTCAGTATATTTTTCTGTGGATTGTAAAATACTGCCTCATTAGCCTTTCACTGTGTCCTGGGTTATGGAATCAAAAATGTGTATTCTATTTTCATCTGCTGAACACAGTTGGGGAATTGTTCTTTATTTCTTGTAACTTTGGAAGGAGGGGGACGGGGGGAGGGGTGGGTGCCTTTTGGGTAATGAGCCATCAACAGACTATACCCCCGGACTATACCTGCTCCCCCCAGAGCCCCAGAGCCCCATCTGCATGCATGGTCCTATTGTGGGATGCCCCACCCAGTGGGGGGAGTCTACAATTGCTGCCGGGAAAACTGAGCCGGAGGAGGACAGACTTCTCTTGCTTCACCCCGATTCCTGGGAGGAAGACGGCACCCCATCTCATCTTCGCCAGACCCCATCTCATCATCGCCAGACCCCATCTCATCATCGCCGGACCCCATCTCACCATCACCTCACCCCTGGACCCCTCCTCATCACCCCTGGACTCCTCCTCATCACTCCTGGACCCTTTTTGGCTACAGGATCGTCCCTGCTCCAACAGAGCCACGTCTACCACCCCAGGAGGACTCACTTCTGGACTGCTTCCAACACCCTGACTAACAGGGTGCCAGGTGGCAGCTCTGATTCTATCAGGGCTTTCCCAAATTGTTGTTGTTTGTTTGCTGGTTTGGTGGGGTAGTTTTGTTTCCTGCCACATTTGTATTATTGATATTCCTAGTAAAGAACTGTTATTCCTATTCCCAAATCTTTGCCTGAGAGCCCTTAATTGAAAATTTATAATTTGGCAGGGGTGGGGGGTTTGCATTCTCTATTCTAAGGGAAACCCCAGTTTCCCTGGCAGACACCTGTCTTGTCAAACCAAGACAGATTTTGGCGCCCAACGTGGGGCACAAAGGCATTGAGACAGAGGAATAACAGTTCTTGTGTACTAGATAGAAGTCTACTGCTCAAAATCATGTGGTCCAGCTTTCCCTGGTTTGGCTGGCACGTGGTTGTGGCTGTATTTCTGCCATTTGCTGGCCCTTATCTAAACATGGGCCCTATAACCAAGGCTACTGTGGCTGGCATCCAGTTTATTTTGTGGGTTAATAAGGTGAGGAATTCGTGGATTTTTAACTTCCTTTGGAAAGCAGGCACATGGATTCAGGACTATCATAGACTAACTCTGTGTTTCTGGGGTTACTTTAATAATGGTACATATTGTGAGGAAATGGCACCTGGGGAAATTTTCTCCCAACCCTTCACTCAGTTTTTTGGGTCTACTCCACCAGCTTTTCAAGGGTTAAATTTCCCTCTGAATGCTAATGACGTCATACAGTGGTTGGTGCTGCTTATAGGCCTATTCTATTTGGTATTCAGAGATAAAGGGAGACTGGCCTGGGTAAGCACTCTGATAACTACCCCAAAGAATAATGATGCTGCCCAAGAGCCCACCCCTGTCCCACAGCCAGCCTCAGGCATAAACCACCCGGTTTGGGTGAAGGCTCTGATAAAAGAAATGCATGAGATGAACCAGATGCTGAAAGAGTACATTTCCCCAGCTGGTGAGAAACCTTCGCCCTGCCCTGACAAAAGAGAATCTGATACAGAACCCGCAGACATTACAACTGTCCAGGTTCCAGCTGACACACAGGGGCAGTCACAGCCAGCAGCAGTTGCCCCTGTGGAAACAAGGAAATCTAAAGTGAAAACAGCAAACCCAGAGAGTAAAGATAAGAAGGGAGGGCCCTCACAAGACACAAGGGAATCACATGTTCAGATCATCACTGAGACCCTGTCGTATGAAAGTCTCCGTAATCTGCAAAAAGATATTGTACGGCGGGGACGTGAGGCTTACACAGCCTGGCTACTTCGGGTTTGGGATCTTATGGGCACAGGTGTCCAACTAGATGGTGGGGAGGCCAGGAATTTGGGACCCTTGACCCAGGACTCAGGTATAAATCAGGTATTTGTAAGGGAGCCTGGACCTCTTTCCCTCTGGCAGCGGCTTTTAACGAGTGTGAGAGAAAGATTTGTCCACAGAGAAAGAATGCAGGAGCACCACCATAGAATGCGCTGGAAAACTCTGGAGGAGGGAATCCAACAGCTGAGGGAAGTGGCAGTACTAGAGGTACTTTTTGGGAGGAGTGGACAGCATGATAATGATCCTGACAAGGTTAGATGCACAGCGCAGATGTTATGGAACCTGGCAAATCTGGGGCCATCTCAGTATACTACATTCATTGCAACCATTAATGCTGAGGACAACCAAGTGACAGTGGGGGCTGTTGCCAATAAGCTTAGGAATTATGAGAGCATGATCAATGGCCCGCTGCAGGCTCATATCTCTGCCGTGGTGAAAGAGCTCAAAGAGGAAATGAGGGAGGTGAGGGAGGAGATGAGGAAGAGCAGTTCCAATGTGGCACCGGTGCGAGTCACAGGCCCCAGAGTCAGAGCCCAACGACCCCCAGCCAGAGAGAGAGGGTACACCCCGAGAGCTGACCTGTGGTTTTACCTGCGTGACCATGGGGAAGACATGGGAGTGTGGGATGGGAAACCCACCTATGTCCTGGCAGCCCGGGTGCGTGAGCTCAAGGAGAGGAACACTCACCAAAGGGGTGCCACTAAAATGAAAGTATCCTCAACCTCCTATGCCCAGGCTGTCAGTAGTCAGGATGCTGGAACCTCTAGTATGTATGCTCAGGGAGAGAATAACCAGTGCTAGAGGGGCCCTGCCTCTAGCCAGGTAGAGGAGAGGGACAATCGGATCTATTGGACTGTGTGGATCCGATGGCCTGGCACATCTGACCCACAGAAATACACGGCTTTGGTTGACACTGGCTCCCAATGTACCCTGATGCCGTCGGGGTATGTGGGAGCAGAACCCATCTCTATTTCTGGAGTGACAGGGGGGTCCCAGCAGCTGACTGTATTGGAGGCCGAAGTGAGTTTGACTGGGAATGGGTGGCAGAAACACCCCATTGTGACTGGTCCAGAGGCCCCGTGCATCCTTGGCATAGACTATCTCAAAAATGGACATTTCAAAGACCCAAAAGGATATCGTTGGGCTTTTGGAGTAGCTGCTGTAAAGATGGAAGACATCAGACAACTAAATACCCTGCCTGGTCTCTCCGACGACCCCTCTGCTGTGGGACTGCTGAGAGTTGAAGAACAACAGGTGCCAATCGCCACAGCAACAGTACACCGTCGGCAATACCGTACTGACAGAGACTCTGTAACTCCGATCCATGAGATGATTCGAAAACTGGAGAGCCAAGGGGTGGTCAGCAAAACCCACTCACCCTTCAACAGTCCCATTTGGCCTGTGCGTAAGTCTGAAGGGGAATGGAGATTGACTGTGGACTATCGTGCATTGAATGAAGTGACGCCACCACTGAGCGCTGCCGTGCCGGACATGCTGGAGCTCCAGTATGAGCTGGAGTCCAAGGCAGCAAAGTGGTATGTGACCATCGATATTGCCAATGCCTTCTTCTCCATTCCTTTGGCAGCAGAGTGCAGGCCCCAGTTTGCTTTCACCTGGAGGGGCGTTCAGTACACCTGGAACCGACTGCCCCAGGGGTGGAAGCACAGTCCCACCATCTGCCATGGACTGATCCAGGCTGCACTGGAAAAGGGTGAGGCTCCGGAACATCTACAGTACATTGATGACATCATTGTGTGGGGAAACACGGCAGTGGAAGTTTTCGAGAAAGGAGAAAAGATCATCCAGATTCTCCTGGAAGCTGGCTTTGCCATTAAGAAGAGTAAAGTCAAGGGACCTGCCCGAGAGATCCAGTTCCTGGGAGTGAAGTGGCAAGATGGACGGCGTCAGATCCCCACAGAGGTCATTAATAAGATCACCGCAATGTCTCCACCGACCAGCAAGAAGGAAACACAAGCTTTCCTAGGTGCCATAGGTTTCTGGAGGATGCACATCCCTGAGTACAGTCAGATTGTGAGCCCTCTGTACCTGGTTACCCGCAAAAAGAACGATTTCCACTGGGGCCCAGAGCAGCAACACGCCTTTGCCCAGATCAAGCAGGAAATCGCTCATGCGGTGGCCCTTGGCCCAGTCAGGACGGGACCAGAGGTAAAGAATGTGCTTTACTCCGCAGCCGGGAGCCATGGTCTGTCCTGGAGCCTTTGGCAGAAGGTGCCTGGTGAGACTCGAGGCCGGCCACTGGGATTCTGGAGCCGAAGCTACAGAGGGTCTGAAGCCAATTACACTCCCACGGAGAAGGAGATCTTGGCTGCCTATGAAGGAGTTCAAGCCGCCTCAGAGGTGATTGGCACTGAAGCACAGCTCCTCCTGGCACCCCGACTACCAGTGCTGGGGTGGATGTTTAAAGGAAAGGTTCCCTCCACCCATCACGCCACCGATGCCACCTGGAGCAAATGGATTGCCCTCATCACTCAGCGCGCCCGTATTGGAAACCCGAATCGCCCTGGGATTCTGGAAGTGATCACCAACTGGCCGGAAGCTGAGAACTTCAGTCTCACCGAGGAAGAAGAACAAGAGCAGGTAACCCGGGCTGAAGAAGCTCCACCATATAACCAACTGCCAGCAGAAGAAGCACGCTACGCTCTTTTCACTGACGGTTCCTGTCGCATCGTAGGGATGAACTGGAAGTGGAAAGCAGCCGTATGGAGCCCCACAAGACAGGTTGCACAAGCCACTGAAGGAGAAGGTGGGTCAAGCCAGCTTGCCGAACTCAAAGCTGTTCAATTGGCCCTGGACATCGCTGAAAGAGAGAAGTGGCCAAAGCTCTACCTCTACACTGATTCGTGGATGGTAGCTAATGCTCTGTGGGGCTGGCTGGAAAGGTGGAAAAAAGCCAACTGGCAGCGTAGGGGAAAACCAATCTGGGCTGCTGATGAGTGGAAGGACATCGCCACCAGAGTAGGGAAACTACCTGTGAAAGTCCGTCATGTAGATGCCCATGTTCCCAAGAGTCGGGCTAATGAGGAGCACTGGAACAACGAACAGGTAGATCAGGCCGCGAAGATAGAGGTGTCTAAGATAGACTTGGATTGGCAACATAAGGGAGAGTTGTTCCTAGCTCGGTGGGCCCATGATGCCTCAGGTCATCAGGGCAGAGATGCCACCTATAAGTGGGCACGAGACCGAGGGGTGGATCTAACCATGGACAGTATCTCTCAGGTTATCCATGACTGTAAGACGTGTGCTGCCATCAAGCAGGCCAAGCGGGTGAAGCCCCTCTGGTACGGTGGACGGTGGTCCAAATATAAGTATGGGGAGGCCTGGCAGATTGATTACATCACCCTGCCCCAAACCCGCCAAGGCAAGCGCTATGTGCTGACCATGGTGGAAGCCACCACTGGGTGGCTGGAGACCTATCCTGTGCCTCATGCCACCGCCCAGAACACCATCCTGGGCCTTGAAAGACAAGTCCTGTGGAGACACGGCACCCCTGAGAGAATCGAGTCAGACAACGGGACCCATTTCAAGAACAGCCTTATAAACACCTGGGCTAAAGAACACGGCATTGAATGGATCTATCACATCCCTTATCATGCACCAGCTGCCGGGAAAGTGGAACGGTGCAATGGACTACTTAAGACCACTCTAAAGGCACTTGGCAGAGGGACCTTTAAGAACTGGGAAGTGAACTTAGCAAAAGCCACCTGGATGGTCAACACCCGAGGCTCCATCAATCGAGCTGGTCCTGCCCAGTCTACCCCTTTGCACACAGTAGATGGAGATAAAGTCCCTGTGGTGCACATGAGAGGTATTTTAGGAAAGGCTGTCTGGATTAACCCCACCTCAGGCAAAGGCGAACCCATCCGTGAGATTGTTTTTGCTCAAGGACCTGGTTACACTTGGTAGGTAATGCAGAAAGATGGAAAAACCAGTTGTGTACCCCAAGAAAACCTAATCCTAAGTAAGAACTGATGTAGGGGTTCATTTTGCATAGTAGTTCATTGCTTTAGGTATGATGCAGATGATAATAGAATAAGGGGTGGATAATGTCCTGGGTTATGGAATCAAAAATGTGTATTCTATTTTCATCTGCTGAAAGCAGTTGGGGAATTGTTCTTTATTTCTTGTAACTTTGGAAGGAGGGGGATGGGGGGAGGGGTGGGTGCCTTTTGGGTAATGAGCCATCAACAGACTATACCCCCGGACTATACCCGCTCCCCCCAGAGCCCCAGAAGCCCCATTTGCATGCATGGTCCTATTGTGGGATGCCCCACCCAGTGGGGGGAGTCTACAATTGCTGCCGGGAAAACTGAGCCGGAAGAGGACAGACTTCTCTTGCTTCACCCCGATTCCTGGGAGGAAGACGGCACCCCATCTCATCTTCGCCAGACCCCATCTCATCATCGCCGGACCCCATCTCACCATCACCTCACCCCTGGACCCCTCCTCATCACCCCTGGACTCCTCCTCATCACTCCTGGACCCTTTTTGGCTACAAGATCGTCCCTGCTCCAACAGAGCCACGTCTACCACCCCAGGAGGACTCACTTCTGGACTGCTTCCAACACCCTGACTAACAGGGTGCCAGGTGGCAGCTCTGATTCTATCAGGGCTTTCCCAAATTGTTGTTGTTTGTTTGCTGGTTTGGTGGGGTAGTTTTGTTTCCTGCCACATTTGTATTATTGATATTCCTAGTAAAGAACTGTTATTCCTATTCCCAAATCTTTGCCTGAGAGCCCTTAATTGAAAATTTATAATTTGGCAGGGGTGGGGGGTTTGCATTCTCTATTCTAAGGGAAACCCCAGTTTCCCTGGCAGACACCTGTCTTGTCAAACCAAGACACACTGACTAAGAGCTTTGGACAAGGGCATGTATTTTTCTTTATAGAGATGAATTTAGGTTTGCAGAAATCATAGGTATGTGTATCTAACAAGCTGATATTGAAGATTCTAGGACACCGTTCAATATGTGGTAGTTTATTGAGGCAGACTACTTAAGCAGGTGGAGATGCATACCCTAAATTTCCATATAGAGTTGCTTCAGTCACCATTTTAGCTTTTTAGGTTAGTGGGATAGCTTTTAGTTTTAAAATGTATGCATAATAACTGATGTATGGATATTTTCCTTGCAATTTTAGGATAATTTTTAAGAATGATACTACTTTAACTTGCATATTGTCACTGTGTGTCACTGGCTCTGTGTGTCTTTTTATCTTTGCAGAAGAACATGAAAGTATCAGTTTAGATGAAAAACAAATGTCAGAAAAAGCTGATTCTGATACAAAGAGCCAGGCAGAGGCTAAATCAAAGGACGAAACAGAGTCAGAAGAGATTTCAGTTTCCACGGAAACCTGGATTACCTTTAAAGACTTCTGTGTTTGTTTCCAGTAAGGAATAGAGGGTTGGGGGTTTATTCCATACAATGTAGTGTATAACAACAATAAAATTCAAAATATGACTATATAAAAATTGTATATTCTTAACAGATCTTTGTATGGCTATCCTGCCTTTCAGGGTGTCCTCAAGGCTACTCTTCAGACCCGACGTACTGTCCCTGTTGACAGTGGGCCTGTAGCTGCAGCCCTGCTCTGTACCTTGGGTGTGTCCTCCAGAATACTGTGGAGAACACAACACCAGCTCCATAAAGCAACTGTCAGACTGCAGCTGGGCTGGAAGGCTGTAGGTCACGGAGTGTTGTGGCCATTAGGTGCTTGTACAACCCATGAGGCACTGGGCAGATGCAGTCAGCATGAAGACAACACAATTCTAAAGAAAAGAAAATCTGTTGCCATCAGCATTGCTTTGCTTGATCAACTAGATGTTTTGTCTCAGTCTCTTTTCAATATAATTCCAAGGCATTTATGCCTCTGAAGACATAAAAAAAAATCTAGTGTACTTGTAGCATTATATTTTCAGCTTCTGTCTTTGAGATTTGAGGAGCCTGGTAGAATACATATCCTTTGGAGAATCTAAGATTGCTGAGGGAAGTAATCTTATCAGAGAAAATTCAGCTAGTTCTTGCTTGAATGTGTAACTGAGATTTCTTTGTGAAGCTTCTATTTTCATAAATAATTGCTTAAACTCTACTCACTCTCCAAAGGAGAATGTGTAACTTTTATACCTGCCAGAAGTACAGGAACCTTAGGAATACAAAGTCATAGATCACTTTAGGCCTTGTTAAGATTTCTGTGCTACTTTTAAGTAGTCCTAGGTCCAGGAAGATAGGACATTCAGAAAAAACAGCATCACAAGCAATTTAATTTCCTTTAAAAGTTTTTCTCACATACAGAGAATGTAAAGTATGATCTTTCTACCTTATTAGCCAAATGTTAAAGTACTGCTGACCTTTTGTAGATCAATATTAATATTAATTAAGGTAAAAAGCATTTGTCAGTTTCTTATCTCTAAATGAGTAAGAGTTTATTTTCATAGTCAATTGATAAAGTAGCTGTTAACAGATCATCTTGAATGACCTTTGAAGAATTTATCCCTCAGAAGAAATTAGGCATATAAGATTTTCATTTTTACATGTCTGTTCAGTTGAAAGCTTCTTCTTCTCTGTCGTGCCTACCTCTCAGATACAGTGAAAATAAAAATAAATGTTCATAGTTCATATCAACTTTGAGAAGTGAGGAATATTTTAGTCATTGTAAGAATTAATATGTCAGCAGTAGATGCAGATCCCTGTGGAATTTCTGAGTAATCACAACATTGGTTCAGATCTGATTTCATCCTCAATTAAAGCTGAAGCCATTTATGTCTCCTTTGGTGAAACCAAACTCAGAAAAAATTGTTGCCAGAAACTATATAGCTTTCTGAAGGTCTGCAAACAGCACAGAACTGAAAAAAAAATTAATGGCATGTATAAAACAGTTCTTTCCTTTGTATAAAACTTCATTACAGTAATTTTCATTATTTTCATGGATATGGAAGTTTTTCAGTAATATTTGCATGTTACCATTTCTAGATTGAAAATAAGCAAATTAGTGGCCTGACCTCCAATGGAAAAGTGTAGAAATGCAGCAAATATATGACTTAATTTCAGCTGCTTTCTCTGGTGGTTAATTTTATTCACCTTTTTTATAGCTAAACATGCTGAACCATTTTTGAGAAATAGCTATGAGTCTGACTTATGAAAGTAAAATTAATACCTTGTGCTATGAAGTAGACATTTACCTAAACAATGTAATTTATACTGATTATTTTCTTACAGTCATATATATTTTATATTTCAATTTTATATTTTTCTTAGGAAGCTGTATGTTTTCCACAAGCCACATACATATGCTTATAATTATCACAAGACATGTTTTAAGGTAAATGATTGTATTGAGCTTTTTTTTATTCAAAGTCTTACATAATTAGCTAATACATATATCCTAAAGGATATTGGTAGAGGATATAGAACTGCTATTACTGAAAAATAATAATGCATTAAGATTACTATAGTCAATACAAATGTATGTTTGCAGGCAAATATTCAGCATTATTATATTTAAGAAAGGGAAAAATGCCATGGAGTGCTACTGCACAGAAACAAAAAAAAAGGCTTATGTAAAGAAAAATTGTAGTGAATCAGATCTCCAACCACTCTTTATTTTGATTTAAAACTACCTTTTAACAATTTGGTGTCTAAATTGAATTTAATGATGATTCAGCTACAAAATCTGCTCTTCAATTCTCCTTCATCTTCCCTGTCACCTAAAACCCAAATTGGAGTCTGTTTAGCATAACACTCCATTTTCTCTTTAAATGCAAAGTCTTTCTGCTATTTACATCATCCCCTAGCAGGGATTTAGAAATACTCTTTAGTTACATTTGAATAATGGAATTTCTCTAAACCTGCCATTAGTTCATATCATCAGAAGGTTCATTTGACATGCTTGAATATCCTGTCCCAGCTCTTATTTTATAGTGTATCTGAAGTGTAATTGTAGAGTACCAAAATGTAAACTCCAGGCAGGAAGTTCATGTAAAATCCTGTACTGAGAAGGCTAACTACATGGATTATGCTCCGTAATTATAGTACACCTGCAATTTCCCACCTCTCTGTAATCACATCACAAGAAATTTTCCTAATGACTGCATGTTATATTTTTGTAAGCTATAATCAGCATTAAGTCTATTTAAGCCTGTGTGCTCTTGTGCCAAAAAAAAACCCTAACCCTTTGCTGTAAAACCATTCTAATTTCTGACATTGAAAGAGATGATATGTTTATAGTGTTAGGTAAATTCTGTATTGTGCTTATAAAAGAACATTTTCATATTACAATAGGAGGATAAAAATTCCCAAACAAATGGATTTATATAACTCTGGAATATCCAGGAAGATCTGTACTGTAACAGTTTTGAAGAAAGGAGCTCATTCACCATAAGATTTTGAAGAAAGGAGCTCATTCACCATAAGATTTTGAAGAATAGGAGTAATAGAACTATTCTGTAGTTTCTAATATTGGCATAGGAACAATGTATTAAAGTTGAGAAGTGAAAGATGTTGCCCTCATAGAGTTTTGTAGGAGAAAAACCGCTTTATAAGAGAGGATCACTCATATCACAAATTCGAAGAGTACTTATTTTTTTCAAGCTTTCCATAATTAATTTAAGTCAGAAAGTTACAGCAAAACCCAAAATTTCTGGTCTTCTGTTAATTGTTTTTTGCCAAGTAAAAGTACTTTTTTTACTTTTTTGTACTTTTTAGTATATATGTACCTAAAAAGCATTTAGGTACGTATGATCAGTATGATATAAAAGTAGAAATAGTCTCATGCAAAAAAATTCTGTTTCCTTTTATCTCTTAAATGAACATTATTATACATGCAGAATTGAGGGTCTGGGCTTAAATGACAGGTCTGAAATTTGGAAGAAGTAGTGACAATTAATTGCTTACTTCCCATACCATAGCTAAGGTCACCATATCCAAAATCTTAGTCCTACTTTGTACAAGGCCATTTGGACAGCATTCTGTGCAAATGAATTAACAAACATCCATTTTTCTACACAGTCTTCTGATGAGGAAGTCTTCTATTATTTACTTGTGGACAGTCTGATGCCCATTGAAATCCTGGTGAGCTTTTCTGCATTAGTACACTGGTATCTTACTGAAGGTAAGGCCAACAGTCAGAAGTACAAGTCCATGTTGTGTTTTCCCAATCCTGAATATGTTTGTGCCGTTGTGTTTGTCTGTTGTGCACTTGGGCACAGTTTGAAAGTTTAGCAATAGTTTGAAATAATCAAATTGGTTTTAAGAAATAGACTAATATTCAAACAATACTTCGTCATTATTTCATATTGATGATGAACATTTTTATGAAAGAATCCTTCCCTTTTCTGTTTATTATGATTTGCTGGAAGCTTTTCATCTGTATATTTCTGGAATGGATTTCCTTGTGTTTCTTGGCATTTCTTTTCTACAGATCCCATTCGTGCAAGCTTCTTTATGGCTTAGCTGATATTAATGCAGCAAAAACAACAATATAACCAAAGTATATTTTGGAAATGATTTTTAAATTAGTACACAGTAAGCTCTCAAGTATGTTTAAGTTGGCTTTTTCAAGACCTAACAACTTGAATGATTTGAATATTAATCCCTGGTACCTCATGAAAAACACAGAATGGAACTCAGGAGAGTTAAAGCATTTTATGGTAGTTGGCTTAGGTTAATCAAGGTTAAATACTTGATATGGATGTAATTTAATGCATCTGGAGTGGAGTAGAGAGAACGAAAAGAAAGCTTAAAAAACCAAACTGACCATCCTGTTAAAATAATTAAATTATAAGCTATAAGTGTAAATAAATATAATTTTTACAGCTATTTTCTTCCTTTTGCATGTGGAGAGAAAAGATTTGTTTGAGTAGCCTTAAGTGATTTGGAAGGTATCTGGTGTATACTTCTTAGTAACACATTTTATAACCATTATTTTCTAGCAAATAGTACAAATAAGCCATATTTTGTACCACCAATACATTTTAAATAATTGGTTTTTATTTTGTATTAGCAAAACCTAAATTAAGCCTTTAATGACTGTGAAGTAGCTACAGATTCTGCATAGGTGTGTCTGAATGTTATTGTTATTCACCCTCCGCATATTATGTCGGTTGTATTTTGTTTTGGTTTGTTTGCTTAACATAGATACTAAAAAAGAATATTCAATGGGTGTGCTGGAGGTTGAATATTTCTCTTGGATATCTGTGACTCCTGGACAACTTGTGTTAAAGATGCGTACAGCTGCAACCAAAGCTGCTCTGGTAAATCTTCCTGCTGGGTACGTACGAGGCTTTATTTCTTTCCTGACTCTTTAGTTAAGGCTTGAAATGATTGTTTACACAGTAACCCAGTAAGAGTTTATTTCCTAAAACATAAATTTTTGGGGTATCAGACTGGTTCATAGCTAGGATTTGGTAAGACTGCCAAATTACTCTGAATTTACCAACAGTTTTATAACGATTCTGAGTTCTTTACCCAGGAGCATTTAACAAGAAAAATTACACTCACTTGCTAAAAAGTAGATTTAAATTCCTACAAATTCCTACTTAAAAGTGTTTCTAACTAGAATGATTTGAAATGTTCCCTGGAGTAACAAGAAAAATGTAAAAATTAGCATTTTTAGTGGAACTGTAAAAGCATGATGATTCCATAAGAGGTTTCAATGCTTTCTTTGAAAAAGGATTTAAGAAATATGACAGGAGAAATTCTAACATAATCCATAAAGTCTTGCATATCTTACTTCCCATTTACATACTGCTTAATATGTTTTCTTTTTTCCTTTTTTTATGTAACTCTAAATATTCAGTGTTGGACATTACCTGATAGTTTAAATAAAGAAATAGATAAAAAGCAAGAGCCCTTAATAAGATTTTTTTTCTGAAAACCCATCCAAGGAAACCAGGAAAATGACATCTTTGTGTCTTGTCATAAGCATAATATTCCTGACTAGTTCACTGAGGCCTTCTACTTTCCCAAAGAGAGAAAATAATCAGTTTATTCTCAAAGAGATGAAACAAAAGGTATTTTTTTAAAAAAATAAGTAAGATGTCAAGTAAATAGGTATAGAAAGAAAATACCACAATACTAGCATACTGAGATTAAATCAAAGATCTTTAGTAGTGCTCTTTATTTGTTTTGATTCAGACTAAAACTGGAATAATTATTATTATGTTTATGGACTACATTCACATCTAGTTCTGCATTCACATGTATTTTCTTAGTGTAGCTTCTAAAAGTTGTACTATGGGGGGGCAAAAATGTGTATCTTTTTGCACCTATAAATTTCAAAGCTAGCAGAGATACCATTATCTAAAATTTATAAATTTCCCACCTTTGGTTCTCTTTACTCCAGTCAGAGACAGGAGGCTTTCAGTCAGATTTAATTTACAAAAGTTGTGGGAGACAAATGGGCTAATTGACCCCTTCCCCATATCATTCCAAAGGAGAAGTCACTTGGTAAGCATGGAAGGCATTCTCTTCCCACTGTCTGTTAGTGGCCAAGGGGCATTTATATTTATATAAACTTATATTTATATATCTTGAAAAAAGATGTAATTCAGAACTACCAGTGTGTCTGGAGGGCATTAACTCCCCTTTCTTACTCTCACTGCTGGATCTCTAGTTACCACTTTGAAGCTGTGGCCTGGATAAGTTTCTTCACCTAAATATAATTCTGACAATAATATTACCAAATGTGTGAAAGGAAAAGCTTAACAATTGCTGCAATTTAAAAAAATACATTATTTGTTTGGGTTTTTTTCTTGATTGTAGCCGACACATCCTACTCTTCACTGTAACTTGTCCCATAGGGCACCACATTCATCTGTGTACCACGGTGCCCTGTGTCTTTGGAGAAGAGGATGCTGTGATGCCAGCTCTTCAGAAGGTGTGCATAATGACTAATCAAACATTGTGATAACAGTTTTTCTGACTACTAATTAAAGTGAAGTAGTATTGGATTTCCATTTAGAGTTATTATATCCAAAGGTATAGTATTAATTTTAAAATGAAATTGTTAAGGGCATTAAAGATATGTGTTTCACAGCATAACAAGTACTGGATGCATATTGCAAAAATTATCTTACATAAATATGTAAGTTAAAATTGGATAGTATTGTGGTTTACATAGAAGTGCAGCATAAAATGTGAAAAATTGTCTTGTTGAAATACATGTGTCAGGGTAGCATATAACTCCCTCTTTGAGGCATGTCATAAAGTACTTGTATAAATATAATTAATATTAAAAAATGCCTTCCTATTTAAATAAAATCTCACATCAGTAAAGTATGTTTGGTCCCATGAAATTGCATATTACTCACCGGGTCCCAGAGCACCTTTTATATGTAAAATAAGCAATTTAATCAAACAACTTTTCATAGCTGAGATAAGAGGCCCAGGGGACAAATTACTACAGCTTTTGTTCTTCAATTTTCGTAATCCAGACAGACACCACTGTCATCCATATTTTCAAGGTTTCTTTAGCAAGCAGTAGGCCCAAATACTTGTAGAAGTCCCTGAGGGAAGAGCATATATTTTCTAGAAAACATTTGTGCAAAAACATTTTAAAAGGTGAGTGGAACAGCAAATTTACATAGCAGTGTAAATTCTGGGTCCTAATATAGAGCCCTAAAACAGCTTGTGCAAATTTATCACATTTATTGTGGTAAAGAAGGTGAAATATAAGAAGTTGGGTCATTAAAAATATCTTGTGGCTGTACTGTCCCCTTGCCTTCAATTTTTGGATGAAAAGCTATTTCTCAAGAAAATTAAGCAGAACTTTATCCTTGGATTTTCCCTGAACTTCTTTTTGAAGCAACTTCTCTGCAGGCTGTCATTTGCAAGAAAGCATCCATATTCTTGCACAGAAATCCTGATGAAGATATTGAGGCTTTAAGCAGTATGTATTTGATCATTGTTTTCAGCAGGATACTAATACTAATTTGTCCTTCCATAACAGAAGATGCTGAGCACTTCAGATCACAGTGTTATTATCACTGCAGTAGAAAGTCTCTATGTTTCTGATTAAATTTCCTAGGACTAATGATATAGCAAAAATAAAACAATGAATATATATATCTTATGGTGCCTCTTATTTATTTCACTGACTAAAATCAGTGAGAATTTGATATGCTTTTGAATATCAGAGACATAATTGATTGTAATCAATTATGTCTCTGATATTCAATTATCAAAGTTTATAATATGAAAAACAACTGCATGAATTCAGAACGTTTTGTACTCCACCACAGAAAAAAGCTTGTATTCTATCATGGCCCAGAAAGAAAACCAAAGAAAATCTTAAAACAATCTTTCTAGCAATGGTTGGTTTATTCTCTTTCCCCAGGAGAGCTCTCGATTCATAGAACAGGCTACAGGTATCCTGAAAGCTGTTGGAAATGTGATAAATAACTTCAGCAGTAAGGATGAGCTTCCTAAAGCCTTGAAGGAATTGGAAGTAGCTCATTGTCCTCCTGGCCTCCATGATACTAATATAGCTAAAGAAAACATCAAGGTGAGCAAATAGTTTTAATGAGCACATATCTAAAAGGTACAGAGCTGGATAACTGCTTAACATTGTCATTATCCTCTTCAAAGCAATGCCTGTGCACTTAACAAGGAGCACCTGCATGCTCTGAATGCAGCATTCATTATGAAGTGTAAGCCCAAATACCATAACTTGCAACTGTATGACAATTATCTTTCTTTAAGAAGAAAAAATTCAGTGTGCACAGAATAGCACATTCTAGATTGAGTCTATTTTTGTCAATCTAGTTTAGCATACTTAGGGACAGAAAGCATAAGCTGTTTTTATCTTACAACTTCATTTTGAATTTGGAAGATACTACCTGAAATGCAGAAAAGTCTAGTGGTTGCTTTCTGTGCCTAATGTTGATGGAACAAGAAAATATTATTACAGCTCATATTTCTGAAGGCAGAAATGGGTTCTTTCATTCATAGTATTTCAAGTTGGTTTTCTTTGTCTCTTGAAACTACAGCATTCTTATTTAACTTTTCTGCTCTGTATGTATGATAAATTAAAGGTATATGATGAAAACATTACACTTTTCTGTAGATCTCAATGCTATAGCTTTTCAATATTATAAAAATATTGCAACTTTTTTTATAGAAGATACACTAATGTTTATGTGTATGCAAATGTCAATCATATTGCTATAGCTTGATTTTTCTAATGTCAATATTTTATATACTCCAGATTCATTTATTTTCATCAAATACTAGAAAGCTCATGCAGTTTAGACTGTGTAGTTTAGAAGATTGAATAGAAGAAAGGGTTTAATATTTTTATATTCACTGATATTATAAATTAGAATACCTAAGATAGCACTTTTATACATGGGCTTGACACCAGGCTCAAATTCAGCAAAATAACAGAATTAATAAAGAATGATTACAGGTGCACCACTCATGAAAGAGGTAATTTACATGTCAAGTCCACCAGGAAAAAACAAATCAGTTTGAACTCAGGAATGGAATATACTAATTTTAAATGTTTATGCTCATGTGAAATATGTGCAAAACTTTGGGACCTTAAGAAAAATTCAGTAGTCATAAACACACATCCCTTAATTTCTCCCCCTCTGCAAAGACCAGTGTATAGCTGAAAAAGAATAAAAAGACAAAAATTAGATAAATGAAAAGCACTGACCTGACAGTGATTCAAGGATGAAAATATGGAAATTATCTGTCTTTAATACAAGCAGTGAAAAAATGTTTGGAATACAAGAAAGAATCTGCTATATTCCTTCTTCCCTAGTTTTACAAATTTAAAAATAAAGGACACTGTGGATGCTGACAGCCTGGCCAAAGAGAAATTTTTAGGCATCAGGCAGCTGCAGAGCCTGTGGGAAAACAATCAGACAGACTTTCCCAGGGATTGCTCTGGAGGAGCTCAGAGAAGACATTCTGAACAATTTCTAATCTTCGCACCTGCTGTTTTGCCAACTTTTTTACTTGCAAAGATATTTACAAAAAAGTATTGGGTTGAGTGACCAATTATGTCCAATTGTATCAGAACAGTGTATAAAAAGGATGTGCCTTTTAATAAACATTGCTATATGTTCTCCAAGAAGATTGGAGTTACATCATTATTTCAGCTGTCCTGAATTCAGTAACCATAGGACATGTTTATTAGCGTTAAAATACGTTAAATGCTTCCAGAAAGCAGAAAAATCTGAAGCTAGGGAAAATGAAAGAGAAAAATCTTATCTTTTCTAGTAAATTGTTACTATGTTCTTCAACTCAGATTATGAAACAAGTTCTTTAAAACACACTCTAAAATTCCCACTACTAGGAGTGGGGGAGGAAAAGACTGGATTTCTGCTCTTTAAAAAGCATCAATATGTCAAAGAATAAAAATAGAACCAAATCTTCCCATGCTGTGGCACCTTCTAATGTCGAAACAGGTTTTCTCTTTATTGTTGTCTTGAAGCATTGTAGTCCTACAGTTGGGATTGATTTTCAGGTACAGTATTTGTTAGAGGAAGTTGAAGACTTATTTATACATGGTAAGAGAAGAGGGAAACAGTTTTTGAAATAATAATGAGACGTATAAATCAGTCTTTATAAATGGATCATTCTTTGAATGCTTTTCTTTCTGATTTTAGGTTTTCAATAATGCATTTTGGTATTTGATCAAATATGTATTAGACAAGAAGGATCTTTACAGATATAAATTTGCCTTCAGGTCCTTCACTTTGGATTTTAAAGACATTGATATTTCTGGTGATGATGCTATGTTTTCAGGTAATGTATTGATATTGCTAATCACTTCAAATATAACTGCCCATTCTTATTTCCAGGGAAGCCAACTCTTCTCTGTTCTTGTTTTTTCCTGCTTAAGTAGGCACAGTTAATTTTTAAGCCTAAGACTTTAACTGTTGACAGCACATCTGAGATTCATCTCAGAATAAAAATGATCCTTTTCATTGTTCCAGAAAGTGTGTTTACCCTTTGTTAATTTATAAAACTGCCTTTTGTCTTCTTTGAGTTGCATTTGTCAATATTGGCAAACATTAAAAAACATCTGCATTATTTTACCTGATGTACTGCACCTCATCACTTTTGTTCAAAGTATCAGCTGGGAAGACCTTAAATACATATATTGTTCACAAAATGAGAGTGAAGGAAGACTCAAGTTAGTACCTTCTTTGAAAGTTCAGCTATTTCTTAGATGGGTTGAGAGGATTTTGTTTGGTTTTGGGGGGAGAGTATTTTAATTTTTGTTGGCTTGCTTGCTTGTTCTTTAAGCTTGTTATTTGGGAAATTATTGTTTGGCTTGGCTAATTGGCTGGCTAGTCATACCCATGTAGTGTGGAACTGGCGACAGCACCATCTGCCTCTTCTCCAGCCTGTGGTCAGGGTGTGCTGTGTACGTGAACATACTCTGAGAGAAGCCACTGGAAGGCAAACATATTTATTATGAGCAGGGATAATTCTCTTCCCACTTTTTAATGCAGGCTGGAGTTTTACACAGTTAGAATTAAGTTTGCCTGGCAACCAAATATGTGGCTCTTTTCCATTTTAGGGCTTATTTTTCAGTCTCTGTAACATTTTAATCTATTAATGTTAGCATTGAGCTTACTAATAAAAGTCTTATGTATATGGTTTTATATCACAACAGAAAGATAATTTATCTGATTTGTGGGAAGAGACATGGTCACCATTTGAAGACTTTTTATGGGGACTTAGCTATTCCTTTGTCTATTGTGAACTTACAGAATAAAGTGTTTCTACTTGGTCAAACTTGATTAGTCAGTTTACTCTGGAAAAAATAATAAAAAAGCTAAATTAAAATGTACTCTAATATGTTTACTGACAGAATGTTGTAATACATCTGTCCTTTTAAAAAAGCTTTTATAAGCACATCTCTCTTTACTGGGAACTTTCCTCTGAATCTCCTCTCTTCTGAAGGTTATTCTTCTGAGAGACATCAGGTATTTTTCAGAGAATTTCATTCCATGACAAGAGTATGTTACAAGGGTCAGCATATTGACATTTATCACACCACTTGAAGTAAACAACACCTGCCACATTGGTTTAAAGATGACTGTGCTACTGATTTCTGTATCCAAAAAAAAACCCTTAAACACTTGTCAGCATTAGAAGACATTTTTTAAATAGGTTTGAATAATTAGCACAGTTGACAGGTTGTAGCAAAGATCTCTTATAAATTACTAAAGTATGAGATCCACTGTGACAGAATATTTTTTAGGAGTTGGGCAGTGAATCAAAAAAGTGGAATAAATATATAGAGAAACAAAGTTCTGCTTAGTTTTGTTTCTTTCAGTCTCCTACATATCCTTTTAAATTATATGCTTTTCTAGAATTAAATTACAAGAGATCCCTATTGGACTGCAAAGGTAATAGTTTCCCTTTGGTTTTATTGACATTTTTTGACCTTTATGGATGTTTTGCCCTGCTTAATAAAGGTTCCTTTGGAGGAAATGCATGGTTTTTGTTCAAGTTCCATCCAGAACCCTAAAGAAATAAAGCACAAACCAAGTGAAATGCCAAGGAAAAAGAGGTAGATAGCAGGAAGAACCAGTTGAAAACCATTGTAGAAAGGCCTAGAAGGATTGGCCTCCACTGATTGCCCTGGCCCACATTAGCACTACTGCATTGTCAGGTTAGTTGTTCAAATCTTATCAAGACATGAGGTTGTAACACTTTGGAACCTAAGAGACATCAGTGTAAACTACCATAACAGATGAATGCAATATTTTTGTCATCTGTGTCTGTGAGTATATCAGGTCAAATCTGAGCTTTTTTTGAAACAGCACCTCCATTCTATATTGGCATATTTATTTTGCACTCTGCTGAATTAATCTCAAAATTTACCACAGGCAAGGAAATTATGATTTACTACAGTTAGTGGTCGTTCCTGCTAAGGTTTCTGAGAAGCCACCCTGAAAATGATCTAGCCATATTTATTTCACTGCCAAGGATCATCCACCCCCATGGAGCAATTAGCAGAAGAGCCACGAGAAACAAGCAGAAAACTGTGCCATGTGAACATATGAAAAAAGGATGGAAGTATCTGAAGCTGAGTGCTTCACCATGGCATGGCTCTTCTGTTGTATCCTGGAAAGAGAGTGAATAAAGGGGCCCTGCAGAACTTTGAGCAGTCATGAGGTACTGAATTTACACAGGTATGTGATGCTCCCTGGGAAAGGAAGCATATCAGGATGATGTTACACAAGAGGCAGCATTGGTAGTTCAACACTGCCTCCTGCTCTCTGTTGCACATGTTCTTTGTTTACTGTCTCCTGGTTTCATTGGGCCCAATAGTGAGCCAGAAGAGCCAGTGGAGGTCTGTGGCACTTATTTTCAAGAGTCTCAAACTCTTGACAGTCATTTAGGCACATTACAAGGGCTATGTTTTTTTCTCATGGATAAATTTCCACTTTGAAGTTGGAAGTGGAGTGCCCTTTGTGTACAAAAAAAATTCTCTTAAAACCTTCTGGTATGAAATTTTATCTAGAAGTTGAGCTGTTCTCTGTAAGCTTATCTCAACTGTGAAACTGTATTTAGGAAGTCCTGCTCAGTTCTTTTTCAGAATAAGCTTCTCTCTCCTCCAGAAACATAGGTTAAGGTGACTGATTATACATTTGCATTATCTTGTGTGACTGAAAAGAGAATTCTGAAAATTTGTTTCTTCTTGCACTTTGGATTTGAAATTGAGTTTCAGTAAGGGGTGAGAGAAAGTTTGACATTATTTGGTTGAATATGTAAAGTGCCTCTTGAGTACGTGCAAAAGACTCCTTTTTCAAAAAAATCATTCCTACATTGCCTCCAGGAAAACTGCAGTGGTTTTATGGTGAGCAGTGCATTGCTAGGCTGCTTTGAAAGCTTCTGTTTTATTATTAGCATGGTGTCTTCTGATTAACAGCTAAGGCTTGTCAGAGATTTTTGACAAATCTGTTTTCAATCATAATGTCAAATTTGAAACATCTATTAGTTCAATATTGATGGATTTAAAGCATTCACTAGTTCAAGATTGATTGATTCAAAGCATTTCACACTATACATTTCTTTGTTTATGAGAAAAAGTATTAAGAAATGTTAAATAAAAAAGCTTTGAAAAATCAGAATATTTAATTTAGACCTCATTATTTTGCCTTAAATGTTGCAAAGAAAAATATTTTTGTTGTTATGAAATTGTATAAAAAATTAAACATAAAGAACCTCCTCAAGAGTATATACTTGGGAATATATACTTGTAATTTTTGGGGTTTGGCCTGATCTGCGGTAACTTTTGACAGCTTCTATAAATAGAATTGATTTCCGTGTGACAGTCCATACAGTTCTTTTTATATTTGTGTTTTCAGAAACAGTTCAACATTTAAGTAACTTAATGTATATCCATATATTCTTTATCCTCACATTATTTCTAGAGGTATAGGTATTTATTTCTAGTTATGGAGTCCACTTGACATCCTCAGTGGATGAAATTTTCAGCTGGTTCACATGGCAACACCACACCAATACTTTTTGTATTTACTTTCTGTATTTACTTTCCTATATTATTGATTCCTGCTCCATGTTAGGCTATTCTTACCTATTAGGTCAATCTGTGTATGTGTGTATACAACTATATACAACTGTTACTTTGTAATACATTATTTTGTTTTATATGAGGAATGTAGGCTCTGCAGCAGAACTCATTCTTCTGAGCCAAAGCATGAGCTGAAATTAAGACAATGATTAGTGGGGTCAGAAGTTGTCTTTCCACTGAGTTATTTAATTGTAAAATAGACAAGTTTGTAGATTGAACAAATTCATTTTGAAATGTGTTACAGTGGTGAATGAATGAGAGAGCCAAACCTTTCCAGAGGTGCACAGACAGGACACATCTTGGAACATGTTAAATTCCATCTGGATATTAGGAAAACATTTTTCACCATGAGGCTAGTGAAAAACTGGAGAAGAATGCCCACTTAAATTATGGAGTTTCTATGGTTATGGAGTATTAAAAAATGGACTGGACATTCATCCAAAAACTGAAGCAACCTGTTCTAAATTCCTCCAGTTTTGGATTTGGGATTGAACCAGATGACCTGCAGTGGTCTACTCGAGTCTGTATTATTCTGTGATTGATTGATTGATTGATTGATTGATTGATTGATTATATTCTAATCTGGTTTCTTTTGAATTGGGCTTGTGCAATCTTTCAGTCCCCAAGTATTAAAGAGGCTTTCTAGGGTTTGGAAATGCAATACTGATGAGAAATTATGATTTGAGAACACAGCCACTTTTAGCAATATTGAGTAAAAGTGATTGAATTGAAATGTGTGATCTGGCTGATGAAAGCAATATCTTAAGATAGTTTGTTTGCCTTCAATGCTGTCCACAATTTTCAAGCATATTCCTCCTCTCCTTTTTGTTTGTTGGTACTTCCTTTTGCGGCACTGTTTCCTTCCTGTCTTGCTCCCTTTGTTCCATATGTGTGCAGTTCCAAACTACCCCCCTGGCACTGGCCCCTTGGGGTGTTGCTCCCCACACCCTTCCCTAAATCCTGGTGCTGATGGCTCCCAGGGTGCTAATTTCTAGGCAAGAATACCTTCAAAGAGCTCATTGCTAATCTGTCAGAACCCTCTAATTTCTGTTCTACTTCAAAACTCCTTGGTAACGTAAAGTCAGCCAGATAAATGAACTCTCCCTTTATCATAGATCTTACCCTTATTCCATGGTTCCTTTGTGAAGGCTAAACAAAATGTTTTGAACAAAATTGGTGTTGAAATGATTACTTAATAAAATTATCAGATTGAGAGACAGAAGTACTTAAACTCTTGTGAAGCTCTTTTAAGCTGTATAGAGACTCAGGCTTTGGTGTATCAAATCCTCTTGGTTCATGTTTGGAAGAACATTTTGAAATTACGGTAGGAGACGTGATTTTAAAAAATGTCCTGCAATAGCTGTCTATGAAGAGAAAAATTAAATTATTTGATGTTTGTAATTAGCAAAGTAGCTGACATTTTAACTTTGTGTAACTAACTTTCTCTAAGTTATGATATAAACAAAATTTCAAGAGTGATGTTTTCCTCATAAAAGTTTTATGCTTCAATCACTCTCTTGCTGGTTTGTGTTTATTTTCTTTTTCTTTTTCAATTCATTACAGACAGCTACAGTACATCCAGCTTTGTTGATGTTACTCATTCTTCCATTCCTTCAGAAAGCGGTGAGGAGAAATCCCATAGTAATTGGGAGAATCGAACTCCCACATCTGAAGAAGAAGCAGCAGCCCTCAAAATTCAAGCCATCTGGAGAGGGGCCTATATTAGGAAAATACTGAAGAGCAGAGAACCAGGTGTATCATTTAAAAATGCCTTTCAAAAATGTTTCATATTTCATCTTATTCAAATCTTTGCTTTAAAGAAGTTTTTTAATTATTAATATCTGGGTAAAATTAACTGAAACTAATGAAATAGAAGTTATAGTTTTATTAAGTACACCTAACTACTCAGTTAGTACATATGGTACTAAAAGGTATCTGAAAGATATACCTTCCCTAGGTTTGCATAGATACTAAACCAGAATTTACATTAATGGAGATTTAGGTCAGAACTGGGCTAAATGTTAGGGGTTTTTTTCTGGAAATATAAAGGAAATCATACAAGAACCTAAGCATCATAATGAGTAGTCAGTGGAACACAGACAAGATCGAAGTCTGATGCTGTCCTTCAAAGATGATGTGCTGATACTATCCTTCATTCTTGTGCATATAGATAGAGTACTCTTGCATAGCAGTTCAGGACTTGCAGCACATTTCCTATTCAGCAGTTCTATTACCTCAGCTGGAATACTGTGTCCAAGTGCAGTGTCCACAATCCAGGAAGAAAGAAAGATAACAACCTCAAAATTCTGAGTAGAGTTGTAAGGATTGGGATTAAATATAGGCCTTGTACTTACAGGTTCTTAGTCTGTAATTTCAGAAAAAACAGATAAGAAAAGACTTTGCTATACATTTAAGTACCTACACCAGGAAAGGAATTTGATAGTAACAGTATCTTTAGGCCGATATCCAAAGGGTTAACAAGAAAATCTTTAGTCTGGGATTCAAAGTTTGTGGCTTGAATCTGGACACATTCAAATTAGAAAAAGAGACATTTATTTTTAAAAAGATAAGGTATCTATCGGAATAAACTAAGATTTGTATTGTACTGTTGAAGACTTTAATATCAGTCTAGTCTTACCTGTATTCCATGTATAGAAGCAGGCACCTTGAGATGACAACACATCCTGTTATGTGAGTTATCCAACATGGGTGGGATGAATTACCCATTGGAGCTGCCCAATTCTTTTCCTGTTAGCTACACAGATAGTTTAGGTACATCCCCACCCCTTCCTGGTATCTGCAGATGAAAGTTGGTGGGAGATAAATGTTCTCTGAGGACAGAGGTTGCCACGTATCACTATAACATGTTACAATGAAAAAACCATAAATTGAAGAAAATATTGATCACATCATTTTTGCAATTGTAGGAGTGCTGGTAAGTACAAAGAAGATGATGACTGGAATATACTCTGTCAAAGGAAAAAACGGTTTTCAGCTCAGTAAGACTTCTGTAAAAGTCTAAATAAATAAGGCAATTTACTTGTGCAAGTGGCATTTTTCAAAAGCGTTTGGCAGGTGTAAATTTAGAACAATTGCAAAATTGGATGTTATATTTTCTAACTTATTTTGTTATCTCTAGGTACTAAAGAAAACACTGATGTTGAAGAAACTTTGAAAAACCTGTGGGCTATGATTGAGTTAAATTTTGAACAGTATGCTGTAACATTGTTAAGGTAATCATATAATAAATCAAACTACTGCAGGCAATTATAAACTGATGTTTCACAAAATAAACATGGTAAGAGCATTATTAGTGTCAAAATTACAAAAACTTGATGGAAGGGATGAATTGCTTTTACTAAATATATGCTGTGCTTTATTCTGTGTACCCTACATGAGTAAAATCTAATTTTTAGATATGCTACAGATTTTTTTTCTACAGCTTGAGCTAAAATATTACCTGCTGCATGTATTTAATTTTTTAGTATTTGGTAGGCTGCTCCATAAGTATAGATCTGATACTGATTCCTTAGTTAAGCAGTTAACCAGTTGATTTAAAGAAACTTTTTGATTTGTACTATCTGTTAAGCAATCATGGTTGACAGTAGAAAGGAGATAGCTTTACTATTTAATTGTACCCAGTTTATTATCTCAACAGGAGACTTTTTGTTGCACTTGCTTGAAGGAAAGTAGATGTTTTTCTAGGTAGTAGAAACGTAGTAGATCTATTTCTGTGCTTTCCCTGATATTGTATTACAGCTTTTGAGAAGACAGCTATTCTAATTTCAACAGTGTTCATTAAGTCATTTGCAAGCCTAACACTCTTTGGGGATCACATATTTCCATTAAGTACTCAAAAAATCTCTCTGCAAGTGTTCACACAACTGATCTAGCAGTAAATCAGTTCTTCCAGGGGTGAGGAGTGAAAACTGGCAATAATTACTGCCTGTGGATATAAATCCTCATTCCTTATAACCAGCAATTTGAACAACATTCACACCAGGTGTAATTTTATTTCACCTTTTAGTGTTTCTAACCTTGTAAAACCTGTATATATTGATGGGATCAGCATGTTGCAACCACAGCCTTGTTCCAAATATTAGCCATCCATTTTAGATTTGTAGCATTTCTACATCAGCAAAGATGAGATGAAGTTTCTAGTCTGACTTCAGACTTCTAAAACTTATGGGGTTCATAGTCATTGTCCTGAGGGATACATTTGAGTGTTAAAATCATGCTAATGTGCATGTGCCTAATTTTTTTTTTTAACAGCTGACATATTTCCATTTAACATAACAATCTAGCACTTTGGCCAATAAGTTTTGCTTCTATTCCTTTGTTGTTCCAAAACATTTTAAAACTAAATAAAGGGATTTTAATCTCCTAATGATTCCACAACTTTAAATAACTTAATATTAAGAAAGTGAAATTATGCTGTGACATTTATTTAAAAAAAAAAAGAAAAAGAAAGATGTAAGTTTTGTAGAAGCCATAAAATCTTGGGATATTAGAAGCAGCTGTTGTCGCAGATAGACTGATGGATAGAAATATGTGTATATATTTTCCATGGGGTCTGAAAGAACTGATCCCTCAATTATTTTTTTATTTAAGAGTGAACAACTGCTAGAGAAACATTAGTAACACATTTTATGTTGTTTTTTTACATTCATGCACAAAGTAATGTTCTTCATGATCAGCATAAGTAAAAGTCAGTATATATATATGCCATCCTGATTAGATCGAAGTCTTTATCTTGTTCATTGCTTTCCAGAGAAATGTTTAAAAGAGACTGTCATTTAGCTAAAAAGTTCCCTTGTTATGAAGATGAATGGTGTAAGATGTATTTCACTGACCATGCAGTAACATATACTGATCAACCACCAAATGCATGGTTTCTGGTTTTCAGGTGAGTTTCTCAGAGCCCTGTACAACTCTTAAGGGGCAGTAGTACTGATACACTGTGGTTCATCCCTAACATGCTTAAAAACTTACGTCTTATCTGTCTGCTTTCCTTAAATTCTGACATGTACTTGTTCTGGCTTTGGCTGGAACAAAGTTCATTTTCTTCTTCATTTCGTCTTCGTTTTCTTCCTAGTAGCTGGTAGACTGCTGTGTATTTGGATTTAGTGTGATAATAATATTGATAACACACTGAGGTTTTGGTTGTTGAGTGCTTACCCCAAGTAGAGGACTTTTTAGTGTCTCATGCTCTGCTAGTGAGGACGTGCACCAAAATGTGGGAGGAAGCACAGCCAGGACAGTGGCCAAAGGGATGTTCCATACCAGAGAATGTCATGTTCAGCATATAAATTGGGGGAGGATTACCTGGAAGGGGGCTGATCACTCAGTAACAGGCTGGGCATCAGTCAGTGGGTGGCGACCAATTTTGTTGAGCATCATTTGTTTCTCTTGGGTTCTGTTACTCTCTCTCCCTCTCCTAGTCATTAAAAGTATTCATATTATTAGAATATTTATTAGTATATTTTGTTTCTATTGTTAAACTGTTCTTAACACACGAGATTTATATTCTTTTTTTCCAATTCTTTCCCTCAGGTGGGTTGGGTGTGGGAAGTGAGTGAACAGATGCATTGTACTCAATTACTGGCTGGGGTTAAACCATGGCAATACTTTTTTCTTTGTGTTGCACATATCCTTTTATTTGGGAAAATAATTTTGATATAATTTTTTTTTTTAGAGAAATATTTATTGTCCCAGAAGATATGCTTATATTGACAAAGGTGTTTACAACTATCCCTTCCTGTAGACTTCATGTTCTTGATAATGACACACAGGAGGAAATGCCACATGCCTTTTTCAAAGTGACACCTCATGTTTATCCCAAAAATAAGGTAAATGCAAGAAGTTGTTGTGAAAAGTATAATTTTAAAAAAAATAACAAATGCCAATTTCTGTGGAAATTTTTAGCTATGTCATAGTGTTCTACTTAAAAGCACACCCTTATTTATTAGCAAGTTTGAACAGAGACCATCACTGTTTTACTCCTGTGCTGAACATTTATTAGTGAACTCTTGATTATTCTCTCCTCTGTACTCTTTCCAGCTGCTTTTGTTTTGGGTTTTTTTTCTTGTATATCATGCATAACACTGAGCACAGTAAACTTTGTACCGATGTTTAACTTGTGGCCATAAAAAGTTTGAATAAGGAATGATAAGGGTACGTCTTTTCTTCCCATGGGTACAGCACAGTAGCCTCAGTGATTCTGTCAATTACTAATGAAAATGGCCCTTTTCATTGGATTCCTGCTCTTCCCTATTGAAGAGGTCCCCTCTTAAAGCCACATTTTTGTTATTGCTTGCTAAACTAATAGTCTATATTTTGTAATATTAAATGTGGTTAATAGCAATAAAGAGTGATTTTTAGAGTATTAGAACAGAATTGTGCAGGCATGCTGTATTTTTCTACTTGTTCTTATTGCATTTCTCAATCACTGAGCTCCTGAGTTCCTCAGTAAGAATATAACCCTATACTCTACAATTTAGCTTGTTTCTTCCTATTTCGAAATAGTTGATTATTGTTTCAGTGACCTGCACAAGCTTTTGAAAGCTCTATTAATACTTTGACAAGGCATTTTGCAATTAGTAAACACAGAATACAATGGTATTATTTTAATCTGTTACATTTCTTGTGACAGTATTTTGTAAAAAATAGTCAAAAATGTAATACATCAAGCAAGAAATTATACAGTATGTCTGAATTCTTAAATGTCAGTATTATTACATAAAAAGTAATTTAAAAAAAAATACACCTACCAGTTTTGCTTCCAAATGATGACTCAGCAGTTTACAACAGAGTTAAAAAGGAATCCTGTCAACAGATACTGTTACTCTGCTGCAGAGACACTCCTGGAACACATTAAAGTTCATTTCAGAATGATTGACAATGGAGATGAAATCAACACACTAGCAATAAAGTCTGTCTTCTTTTTGCAGACATTACAGCCTAGATAGAAACTGGCTATTTGCTTAGCATTATTTGGATTTCTTTGGGTTGCATTAAATTTTCTCTCTTTTTTGGTGTTTTTTTCTACGTCTGGATACAGTTAAATTTGGTTTAGTTCTTGGTGGTTTTTTTTTTTTTTGTTTTTTTTTTTTTTTTTTAATTCTACTCTCTTTATTATTCACAAGTCTTTTGAACAGATTGTAGAAAATGATAGAGATAAGCACTCAAGCTTCAGCTGACCTACATAGATAAGAGTTTAAGAAATCATCACTACCACCATATTTAGTCTAGAAAATAGAAGTCTGTTTGAGCAAGGACACTGCTCAGTTATTTCTCTTGACTAGTCATAGGAGGACATAAGGGATTTGTCTTACTTTGCCATGAAGTTAATTTAGGTGGTATATTAGAAAACAATCCTTTCTGATTCTAGAGACAGTGAATTGTAGCAAGATATATAAATAGTGAAGCCTCTTGAAGGTTTTTTTAAAAAGAGACATAAATTTAATGGGGTTGCATTGCACGTTGAGATCTATTTTCTTATTACTCAGTAATGACTTGATCTTCCTACCAGACACAAAATTCAGTTATTGTGCTTTGTAATTGCTCATAGTATTCAGAAAGTGCTTACTCAAACAAACTTTTGGTATTAAGTCTAATTTTTCTGAATATTTTTAGTGAACATGAAGATTGTATAACATTATCAGTAGGTATGCAAGAGAAATGGTCCTTCTTATGCATCCTCTGCTGTCAGAAAGCATTTGAATATCTGGCTAAATCCTTCTCCATTTCCAAGTGCACTTGATAAGAACAGAGGGACCTGTGTCTCTGTGCTTAACTAAATGTCTAAATTAGTGAGTTCTCCTGAATGTTTACTCTGAGTGGTTGCTATTACCTTGTGGTGATTAAAGGTTGTAAAGTGCTTTACTGCTACAATTCCACAAATTGGAATCATGAATAATTTATTTTATTTTCATTCTAAATATTCAATATTCCTGGAGCCACAGCCCTGAATTATTGGATAGTCCTGAAGTCACAACCCTATTTATTATAAGGATTTTTTTCAACTTAGCTGTTTTTGCTGGTAAATGCTGATTTCTTTAAACAGAATTTAGAAGAGGACTGAAAGAAATAAAGCCTTTCAAATAATTTTCATTTGGACTATTTCTTGGGTGGAACATGAAATTTTAATATTTGAAGTAGGGAGATAGTAGGGCTGGTTAGACTACATGAAGAAGTGACTTAATTCTGTTCCCCTGCAACATTACAAGTGGCCATTTCACTCCTTATATCCCTTTTTCCTCCCCCTGCCTTTTAAGTAAACACATTCATATTGCCTTTATTTTCACAAATACAAAGTTTGAAACTTCTTATGTTGAATCCTGGCTCCTCATATTCCTATTCTCAGGATTCATATAGAGCACCTAAATCTGCATCAGCCCTATTAATCGTGTGTTGCATTTTTTATTAGTTTTTACTTGAATTTTCTAATACTAGAAATATTTTTTCTTAAATCAATAGCTTCATAAAAATAAGACTAATATCTTGTAATTTCATGCTGTATCTGCAGTGGCATTATTAAATTAGAGTAAATGTTAATTTAGGTTCAGATTTGAAGACCAAAGTAATCTCATCAAATTTCCGTGCAGCTAACTCATTCACCCCTACTTTCACACTACCTAAGCATGAAGGAGCATTATAAATCATCAAATAATTTGGTTAGAAAGTGACTTCAGGACTTTGGTTTTATCTGCCTCTAAAAATACCTACCAGCTTTCCAGTTAGATGAAATTGGATTTAATTTGCTGTGTACCTTTTTGCCAAATATGAATTGCTAAAATAAGAGATGCTCCATAAATGAGAATAGACTGGACTTACAAGATTCTCGCTGATGAAGGACATCTTATTATACTAATAAGTGTAATGGACAAAAAATGCATTGAGTGTAGTCACAGAGTGCCTTTTGAGTAGTGTTATTGGCACGTAAAAATGACTTGTTTTCCCCTTTCAGAAAGGATACACTTTTGTGGCTGAAGCACACACTGGAGACCAGCCTGTGGCAGGTGGAAAATGGATGCTCCGCTTCATCAGCTCCCACAGTGCCCTTCCATTCCTCTCTCGGGGGGCTGTAAACAACACCTATTCCACTCAACAATTTAAGGAGCATTACATACCCAACAAGGAGTTCCTACTCTTTAGGTAAATATTGAGAGAAGAAGGAATAAATTCTGGTTTTTGTATCGGTCATCCCTACCAGAAAATGTGTTCTTTCCTCTTTCTTAGAAGGGGAGAATATTGATGCGAACATCTGAATTTTATGGGCTATCAAATTAACATTTGGTTAGTGAAAGCCTTATTTGTGAAATATTGCCACTACTTAGTGAAGAACAGGTGTGAAGTACACAGACTATAACTTTAAAATCAAAATTCAGTATTTTTCATTTCTGTAGGCTCAGTCCTGTAGGCTCAGTCATATCTATATGCCATTTACTGAAATTCTGTAGTACTTTTGGGGAATAAACATGTATTAAAATCAAGATTTTGCAAGTGGGGAGGAGACATAATGTTTGGGGAGTTTTTTCAGCTCTTGGGCTAAAGCTTTAATTAATATACTTTTTTTCCCAATATATCAAACCAATTTCCATCTTGAAGTATTGGCAGAAAAAATTATAAATGTTTTATTTTAGCTTTCTGTTAGAATAATATATTTAAGAAATATGTGATTTAGTTTTTATTAATCCTTTTTTAATTGATTAAAGTTCATTAAAAGCTCTTCTGAGTTCAGAACTGACCATTACTAAATTGCTATACTGAAGTTTTTACACAAAGAACTACACATTGCACTACCACAGACCCTGTGCTTAGAGCTGATTAAAGGTGTATATTTTGAAGGTTAATTCTAAAATCTTTTATCCTGATTCCTGAAAGCTTTTTCAATATTTCAAACCAATGGATTCTTCTTGGGATAGAGGTCTCTTTGAGAGAAGGAATCAGTTTCAATATAAACGCAGAAAGCATGCAATGGAAACAAAACAAATGCATTAAAATTTTGTAAGCACTCTCTTTCTTGATGATTTTCATTCTTTCCTCCCTTCTGATGTTACCATTCTTAAATATATATATATATATATATATATATATATTTAGCTCCAAATGTGCTGAAGTCAGGGCAATGGATTTTTTTATGTGCTGTTTCTTTGCTTGTTTGGTGAAATAAGTCATAACAATTTGAATTGATGGACAAAAAACATAATACATAAGGCAATGGGTTACAACATAATAACTATTTAAACAATATAACAATTATTTGAATTTTGTCCTCAGACTCTAATTCAGCAGGTTTTTAATGCCACAGTCTTTTAAGCTGATCAAAGCAGCCACTGCTATCAAAGGAGATATCCCTACCCTTTGAAAGTGAATATTTTTTTTTCCTGAGGTACTTTTGTAATGCTACAGTTCCCTAACCTGGCTAATGCTGGTCAACAAATAAAAGTACAGTAGGCAGTCAAATGTCTAATTGGACATTTGATAAAGAAATGAAAAAAACCCAAAAGCTAGACCACCCCATTTTTCAGCAGCAGCACTTGTTTTGTTTGTTGATTCACTACATTAAACTTCACTATAGGAAGCTTAGCCCATCAAATTCCAGGGAAACAGTTGATTTGCAACTCAATTTTAAGTGTTTGCTTCCAGTTCAGCACAACATTTAGGTACTTTTCTAAAAAAGAATGATCAGGTATAGTTGGTTATATTGCTATAATTTTTTTCTTCCTCTTTAGGTATTTTGTAAAAGTCACAGCACCACATACTGCTACACTGCAGGTACAAACCTCTAAATCAGATGTGTTCGTTAAACTACAAGTCCTAGATAATGAGAAGGAAATTACGAGTGTCGTTGGAAAGGGCAGTGCAGTCATCCCAGTTGTTAATTTCTGGAGTAATCAATCACTTCTGAGCTCCCAGTGTAAGTATTGTATTCCATATTTGATAATTTTATTCAGTGCAGGATATACATTCTTTCCGTAACTGTAGATAATCACAGAAAATATTATTTTCCCCAGCTCTTTTCATTAATCTTTAATTTTACTGTTCAAAACCAATAAGTACAATTGAATGAGGTACATAATTCTTAGACATATTTTTGACAATGGACCCTGTAGTGCTCAGGTAATTTTAAACAAAAAATTAAGTACCATCTGCCTGCCTCCATTATACTGCTTATGCATAATAGATTTTAGAGGCTAGTGCCATGCCATCTTCTTTGATAATCTACATTTGTTTCCCTGTTTTCTATACACATCACTTCTAATCAAATGATTTCCACCTTATTTGTGTACTATTTTGAATTATTTATTATAGTTGTGTTTCAATTTTAAAGTTAATTCTTCATAAGAATTACAAGTTTGCTTAAATAAAGCAGCTGTTTATAAGCCAACAAGTCCTCTCCATAGACACTACTTATACGTAAGATATGTAAGATATGAAAGTCTTCAGTCTTTCTATGAAGACTACTAAGCAATAAGTCTTCTGTAAATGTGAGTTTGTCTATTTGAGCATATTGAGAACCTGAGGCAAAGACAAATTGTTCAGATACTGGATTATTGCTTTTCTAAAGCCCAAAATAGCATTGTATTTCGTCTGCTCACCTCCACTATTTTGAACTGTGGGATTTTCAAACATGGTCCTTTAGCATAATGTGTTATATCAAATTCCAATGGTTTGTGGGAAAAATAATTAATTTGATCATATTTATGAAACATTTTGATTTCTGTCTCAACTGCACCTTGTTATTACCAGAAATGTAAAATTCAGATGAAACTATTAGGGTTTTAAAGGAAGTCATAGAGAAGCTGTCATGTTTCCCTCTGAGTTACCAAGATAATCAGTAGCTATTTTTGGTTACTGGTTTTGGAATGTGGAAGTGGACTAATAAAGTTAATAGTAGTCTAGTGGAAATAGAAACAGGAAAGTATAAAATAGCTCAGCTTAGGATCAGTATGACAATAGTGGCAATAAGTTGCTGAGTTACCCTCAGTACAGTGAAGGAGAAACTTTGTTTCTGAAATAAGTTAAATGGCACAATCAAGTGACAGAGAAGAGAAATGGGTTCCAGCAGATGCTGAAAGGAGAGGATGGGGTAAAATAACTAGAAGTGGCATTTTGCTTTTGCCGGTCTACCAGGACACTTATGTGAGAACTTCACAAAATATCCTCAGAAATCAGACACATGCATTCTAGTTCTAGTGTGCTATGACACAAATAATTTCTGCTATTTCAAAATTATTTTAATCCACTGTGAATTATTCAGTGAAATATCAGTTACATTAACCTGATTCAAAATAGGAAGGTTTTTGTATCAGAGCTTATTTAGTAGTGGTGGCCATAAAATCATGTAATAATTTTAGGATGTATTTGAAGTTGAAATGGATATTCTCATGCTCTGTAAGTGTGTGTGAGTATATAGAGAGTTGCCATTTGGAATGAATGACTGTGAAGCTGTCACTGTTTGTTTGGGGTTTTTTAATTATTATTACTTATAATTTTACAATACTAGACCAATTGGCCTTAACACTGAAGTTCTTTTCCTATTAATATACATCCCGTATATCAATGAGAAGATACTTTGTGTAGAATCTTTCATAGCACCCAAATGAAACAAAAATATTGTGAAATGTACTAAATATAACCAATATGACAGTATTGTATTACCCAAACTAGTTTCTCTAGGTTCTGTAGTGGTTCAATTTATGGCATTGTAAAAGCATGGGGTTTTGCTATCGTGAAAAGTGTTTTTATGGCCTGTACAACAATATAGAAAAACTCAGAAATAGTGATGCCAAGTTCAAGTGAAGATTCGTACAACTGACACTCAATACAAGAAGATTCCTTCTGTCAGTATTTCTTTGTTCTCTAAAAAAGTGTGTTTTCTCAGAAAAGGAATAATCAGAAAACACTGCTATATCATTAGCACCAATCTTGTTATTTAAGCCATATACAATCCCTAAATTTGACACTTATTCACTACCACACATGTTCTGCCTCTCATAAAATTGATCACTGTGCTGCCAGAAGTTCTCTTAAGTGACATTATTGTGCAAGCATCACCAATAAAACATTATCTCCTTTGCCCACCCACAGCCTGTTAATTCATTTCCAGTCACAGCTGTTCTAATAATTCATCTTACAACTCAAAAACTACAATAAACCAACTGATTTTGAATATATTTACCTCTTCTGAGATGTAACAGATGACTTTGACCTTGTGCATTTGCTTGACAGTAAAGGACTTCCATATTGACACACGTTGCAACCACAATGTTGATACAAGCACAGCAGTTGTGTAAGCACAGATGGGCAAGTGAATGCTCACAATCCTTTTATTTCCAACAGTAATAGGCTGATACAATCCTGTTAAAAAGTATAAAAATATCTTTCAGATATTTGTTTGAATCTGGAAGAGAGGTAGGAAGAAGATTCTTCTAGCCAGAAGTGAGGAAAACCAAGTCACTTACCCATATTGTTGTACGTAGTAAGAAAAATAATTTGGTGTTACAGCACCACCTGGTGGCCATTGCGAGAATTGTTAGTTGTGTCTGTATTTTGGGGAGCTCTTCCAAGCGATCTTTCCTGCAAAGGAAGCAGATCGACTCTTATGGGGGATTCCACTATTCTGAGATGAATTATCTTCATGGCAGGATCTTCTTCTGGGAAAATCTTTATAGAATTGTTCAATATCCAAGTTCTTCAGGTTTAGGAGAGAGAGAAGAGGAGAATAGTGAGGCATTAATGAAAACCAGTTGTAGCCTTAAGGAATCCAACCTCCTTTGAACTCCACCTATCTTGCTCGGTAGAGGTAAGCTCCTGAAGAGGGCAGTGCACATTGCCCAAAGCCCATCCTGCAGTGGAGCTCACCTCTCTGTTGACTCCAAGGGAGTACATTTAGGTGGCCTCACTGCTTTAGTAAATCACCCTTTTGTAAATTACATCCACTGGCCCTTGCTAGCAGTGCTGAGACAGGCGCTGAAGGTCATTCCTGACTAGAAATCTTTATGCAAATATTGCAAATGGTAACCTAAAGGCAATTTATGCAATTAGAAAATGTGTTTATGTAGTTATTCTTTTATCTGGAATACAAATTGTTTCTTTGCAGCAGGTTTTCTTGCAGATGTAGAATATTCAAGATTTGTTTCTTTGGATATTCGTATCTGTTTGCTATTCATCCAAATGCACTTCTGTTGGGTGAAATCCTCATGATTTTGGCTTCTTCCGGTGAAAGACCTAATAATCTAACTGTGGATTACATCTACTCTCACCTACACAGCATGGGAAGTTAACTGATACCTAGAAAGCTCAGCACCAGCTGAGTGAAAAACTGTTCAACAGTTACAGGCCTGCTTAGGCATGCCTTTTACAAAATAACAGCCATGGAGTTGCAGCAAAAACCTAAAAATGGTTTAGAAGAAACCAGGAATTGTCTTCCTTCACGTTTCTCTCACAGGCCTCCTTGCTGCAGGGACAGCCAGAGGGATGGCTCTGGTGCTAAAGATTCTGAGTGCAATGCAGAAGAGCAATTCAGAACTTGTGAGTAGGAGTTTGAGACCTCTTTAAGAGACCATCTTGATTTCCTGACTTCTGCGGCTTTTTTTAGGAACAAGGAAGCACTGCCTTAGGCAGAGGAAAGATGCAATAGGAAGTAATCCATGACATTTGGATTTCATAAGAAACAATATTTCCTGGCTCCACTTGAGTTTCTAGGGGCACACTTAACCTCTGATTGGACATTTATACTTTGACACACCACCAGTAAATTTTGTTGAACCTGGTCTAATAGTCCTGCCACCTCCTGTGAATTTCCCTGGATGTTTCATCAACACACATGAAAGTGTGTATTTTTCTTTCAAAGTGTTGCAATGGTGCAGTATCATCCTTTGTTTATACAATAAACCCTGTGAATAGTAAAACCTCCTGTCCTCAGTGAAGTCAAAATTATCTCTCTTTCCCAGCTGATGGTCCAGCTGTTGTTAGTGTAACACAAGTGAAGCTGCTTCCCCAGAGATGTTATTCTTTGTCCTTATTCGGTTTTCTATGAGACGGTCACTTTTAGAATTCTCTTTACTTTCTGTACACATGCAGGCAAGAGATTATCACACTTTTCAATGGCATTAGAAATGAAAACAAATTTGTTTTCTGAGTTAATATTTCTGTGCCAGCCCTTCTTTAGAATGTTCTGGTTTTCACAGTTTTTCCACATTAACATCTTCCTCAGGTGACAATTATACACATTGATAAGGGATAGATCACAAATAGTTTTATACCTCCTTTCAAGACTGGAATTTTTTTTTAGCTCAAGTAAGCTATGATCTTTGTTTCAGGTTGACACAAAGAGATTAGATAAGAGACTTCTGCAAGGGTATGCATTGCCAGAGCTGTAGCCAATCCACGTCTTCCCTTCATCCAGTTTTACACAATTAGGTTAGCCACAAATGGATCCATCATAGGGAGCACAAGGCTATCTATATTTTGTAATGTATAGCATGGTGCTGTGGTGGTTAGTGCAGGAAAGAAGTATGGACCTTGAGGGGAAAATTTATATGCTTTATAAACAGTAAGTCATATATACAGTCTCAAATTTCTCATTATTTACTTTGAAGATATTTGTGATTTGCATGAAAAATGAAATCAGGGTAGTATTATAGTATATAGGGTAGTATATCAGGAATAAGCATAATTTTAATTGGAAGCTTTTATGTGTAGTCCAGTATGAGAAAATGGACTATGTTTATTCTTTCTGATACTTTCTGGGGGCATCTGTTTACCTCAAATCAGTAATTCATAGAATTTCTGGACCTTTTTTTTGTCATCTTGTAGTAAAAAACGTACAGATTACTCATAGTACAAAGAAGGGATTGGAAACTGTACGATTTAAAAAAGGAGGTCATAGTTCATCAAAGGAGAGCAAAACTTCTCACAAGACAGACCATGTACAGGAAGTCCCAGTGATAACAAGAGATAAATCTTTCATCTTGGAAAACTTTGAAGATAATGTTGGAAGTCCACAACAAGTAAGAGTTTGTTAATCACTGGGATTTGGGAAGGAAAAAAAAAGCAAACAGTGGAAGGTTATTGCTATTTCCTTTGGTGCATGTGGAGATCTTCTATCCTGGGGCAAGGACAAGGAATCCAAAATTAAGATTGTTGTTAGCTTTTGAATGAGGTGATGAAAAAAGGATAATGTACATGTATGAATGACTAAATAAGTAGGAGGTTTCATATGAAGGATTTACTGTATCTTTAAGTGTTCTTCATTTGGCAAATCCAATACAAGTAGAGCATAACTTTCACAAAAAGATCAAAAATTGCCAGAAATGAAATTAACATTTTGATGCTTCAGTATGAGCTTCCATTGAAATATGATATTATAGAAGGGCATCTGTAATACTTTGCATAGAGAAACACCTATTTCCAGTCAGCTGCAAGCTTTAGTAACAGACACATAATATCTGCTACTTGAGCCAAGTTTGTCAGAGGCTAATGTCAAACCATGGGTTTTTCTTGATGTCATTTAGTATTGTTTGTCTATTTTAGAGAAATTAAGTATACTTTCTAAAATAGTTCCTGTTTTACAACTCCATGTTTTTCTGCTGTGATTTTTTTTCTTGATAGTTGAATTCATTTTCAAAAAAATAACCTAAGAAATCAAAAATTATTGAGAAATAAACTCCAGAGTTGTTCCTTTGACTCAGAACTGGCATTAAAATTTTGGAAAACAATTTCTAAATATAATCATTTCCAATTCAGTTTAGACTTTACTTAAAACAGCTCATGGACCCTGTCACCTCTACCTCAAATTAAGGCTTTATTGTGTGCTAGTACAAGGGCTCAAAGCTCTGTAGTAGGTCTTACTATGAAAGACAAAAGTCTTTGTTTTAGTACATGGCATACACAGGAAAGTTACATGGAAATCTTACAGGAATGTAGCTCTTTATTGTGTAGCCCAGTTTAGTTTTACTTGATATACACATGAGTAATTGTTTAATTTCACTGGAATTAAAATAAGATCTGTGGAATTAACATTAATTTTTTAAGCTTCTTGTGAATGCTGTTATGTGCAAGCTTGTAAGTTAATTATGTGTGTTATTTGCTGAGTTCAATAGCTGGCACTTTACTAACCTGCAGGGCTTGAATGCTTGCTGTAATTGTTATGACTTCTGCATGTTGCATTTTCTTTCACAGCCTCACCAGTATTCAATAGAGGCATTGGTGTTGCATGATAGTTGGCCTCTTACTGAGAGTGAGTCTTTGCATGTTCAGGAACTGAAAGAAATGCAGAAAGATGAAATCAAAGGTAGGTTGCTCTAAGCACATATTTAGTCAAATGTATCATGTTGCTGATTAAAAAAAAAATACTGCTCCAAGCAACATTTTTGCACTGTTTCAGTGAAATAATGAGGCAACAAAACTTTTTGCTCTGTAGCTCTTAGAAATGAAGTTTGATTGCATGAATCTACATCTTCAGTTCACAAAATATAAGGAAATCAGAGAATACACTGCAAGACTCACCTTCTTAGGGCTCAGCTTTAGGTAGAGATCTGGAACAGAAACATGCCTGCTGATAATTTAAGAAAATGCACTGAACAAGAGGCAGGGAAAAGGCCTGGTTTGTGAAATGTATTGCTTCTGTACTGCTAGGAGAAGAATTTATCAAGAGAAAAGACTAGGAAAGCTCCCAAGTACAGTCTGTATGTCTAAGTCACAAAGGGGACAGAGAAATTACAGAAGGTTTTGGGGTTTGTACAGATTATTGTAGCATTTCTTCTTAAAGGACAGTAAAAACAAATCTCAAGACATAGTAAAAGTACTTAAAATCCTAATCAGTATTCTGTAAATTAGATAAATGTCTTGTATTTGCTTCTTTTACCAGCAAGGTTGACACAAAATTATTTAGATCTTAATTATGTTAAAATTTATCACTCTGGACCCAAGAGCCTGAGAGAGGCAAGGTTGCTGCCACTGCACATTCCCAGGTCCAACTGTTTGTGAGGCTGAAGATGTAATCCCACTAAGCATGTGCACATAGACACACACACACACGATGCATATGTGTGTGTATGTATGTGTATATATATACATCTATGTATCCACACACACATTGCCAGCTACAGATCTCAGACAGACACTCAGAGCACACACACAAACACAGACAGCACCAGCTGCCTCATCCTGCTTTTCCTCTTGAGCTGGAAAGAACGGAAGTTCCCTAGATGACCACATATTTCTAAAAAGATGGATCCTTCCAGCAGCTGCACTTAGACACCAAGTGTGCCCAGTAGCTTGCCTCTGCATCCCCTCTGAGGCTGCAGCCCTACTCCAGCTGCTGGTGCAGAACATCATGCACACATGCAGCTGACTTTCCTGTGTTCTCGTCCCCAGGTTCCTGCAGAACCTAAAATATTACTTTCCATCATTCAGTAAATATTCTGTATCATTAATTTTAAAGTTCTAGAACTTAATTTTTAAAACTACTTATAAGAGAAATTATTTGCTTCCTTATATACATATACTTGCTAATACCCCAAAAAATTATTTAGGGTGGTTTGGTTTCTATTTGCTAATGATATGTCTCACTTTTTATTCTATTTACATATTTCTTTTTAAATGTCTGGTCAAGCCTTTTTTTTTTTTTTTTTTTTTTTGTAATTTCTAATACTCTGGACTGAACTTGGATTGAGCAGCAGTAATTGCTGATGGATATTATTTATTTTCTTGGGTTTGGATGTATGCAATATTTGAGATCTTTTCAGCATTTCTTCAGTTATTATTATGCAACTTAAAAAGATGTATCTTCTTGATTTACTGTAGTGTCTAGTCCATTTTAGTAGCATTTGAAGAGCTATGTCATGTAGGCTTACAGGCTTGTACACAGCTCTTTTAGGGATTTTACTTGCTTGTATTTTGTTGTGTTCTTCACAATCTCATATTTTCTTCCTAGATGATTCCATTCATTCTCTTAATTTTCCCTGTTAGACTGCTTCTTACAATAGACATCCTATTACATCCTCTAACCCTTCTGAGTTGGCTGCATAGTGACAGCTTGCACTTGACAATATCCTTTTATACAACTTCACCATGGTCTGTAAAACTGCAGGTCAAAGGAGGTCACTTAATCTCTTAAATTTCTTTATTAATTCTCAGCTCATATCACTGAACCTTGTCAATGTCAAGAGCATTCTCATGTTGAACTCAAGGTAGCAGTATTCCAGTTCATAGCTCCCCCTCCTCCATCCTAATTGATGCTCATTTGCAGTCAAACATACTTAAGCTATAGTCAGTGATAACAAGCACTTTTTTCTTTGGATTATTTTAAAATGGTGTCATTTTTGTGCCCTCTCATAAATGCTGCCTTTCAAAGTAACCCAAATCCATTTCATAATTCTTATTAACTGAGTCTTTCTGTTTATACAAGGATACCAACAGATTGCCTAGGCCACCAACAGAGTTTAAACACAACTTATGTCAAAAAGTTTAAATGCCAATACTCATTTAATATTTAGTGTTTATTTTATGTACCCCTATTAACAGCAATATTTGACTGAAGTGCTTACTATAGTTAAGTATTTTGGGGGGAAGCCCAAACATTCATTCCTTTTTCTGATTGTGAATTAGTACTAAATCAGTTTGAAAACTGATCTTTACCATTTAAAACTGCTGACACAAGTTGTCAGACACAAAATTCATATAATAATAATGTTGGTGTGTAACCAAAAAGGTATTGTTTCACCATGTGATTTTTAAGAACACTGCAGTGAGCCAGGTGAAAAATTACTGCACAAAATTTTCCCCTTTTCAAGTATTCCTTTTTCATGTAAGCCAACAGTGCCATCTGGAGTTAATTTTGTATTAAAGCTAATTTATCATGGCAAAAGCATATTTCAACTTTGTATTAAGGTCTACTAAAATCTTTTAAACTAATTTCCCTTCAAATGAAGACCCATGTTATTTTACTATCAATATTCACCAATATTATAAATACCTATTTAGAGCATTTTTGAAGAAAGTAAATTCTCTGCTATACAGATGTTATGATAACTTTGTATTTGTTGATGTTTGTACTTGTAGAAAGAACTGTGTTAGTGAAAGTTACTTTGTGAATAATACTTACTCATATTTATTATTTATGGAATCCCATTAAATAGCCCACTGAGCAAACAAAACATTAAAAAGGCATCAGGCAGGAAAATCTAAGTACACAGAAATTAGGGAGTTCCACATAGTTTATTTATACTGTCTTCATTCTTTTCTCTCTTTCTTCCTCCATTTGTTGATTTTTTTTTGTCTCCTTCTTCTGAGAACTGTTATAGAGCAAGTCTTCAATAGAAAAATACTTTTAAAAATGTAAGCTCAAGATCATAATTTTTTTTGAAAAGGGGGACAATTAGCAGACAATCTTGTAACTGCTAGTACCATTTTCAGTTACTTGACTGTGTGACAAAAATTATTTTAAGGTTCATTTTGTATATAGGATTTTCAGCTATTATGCTTTTGGGTTCTTTTGTTTTATTTTTCTTGTAGTAAGATCATAAGTTTTATTGTGCAACTGTCACAACACTGAGCTGCATCATCACTGTGTGCTGAATGCTGACTGCAGCATGTATTTTACATATTGCCTTAAATTAACTTAGGAGTGCAAGCTGTTGATGAGAGGGGGCTATCTATGGGAAAGCAGGAAAAGATAGAGTCCCCAGCCCAGGTAGTAGAGGTAGGTTTGAAAAGGCAGGACAGGCAATATGCTTTGGAATATTCCTTTTTATCCCCCAGAGCAGTGAAATTTTCTCCCACAGGTTTTATTTTCTCACAGGAGAACTTGTTGGCTCATGCCAAGGAGAGTATTCCATGGGCTGTTTAATGGGATGTTCAGATCTCCCTCTCTGTCTTTCCCAGCTTGCCTGTCAGCAGTGATTAATCACTTGCCTGGTGTTAAGTGAACAAAGAGTTCACAGAGGATACATGATGGTGCTGTAGATCTCTAAGCCACAGTCTAACCCCACACTACTACTGCAACCAGATTATTGGTTTGCTGCTATCCTGGTGTATTTTTTCTGTGACTTTAATGTCTGGATGAGCCCAACTTTGGAAAGATTTTTGACAATGCCATCTCTCAAGAATCCTTCTGAGAGTCCAGTCAAAGACAGAAGTAACATATGAACTTCTCAACCTTTTCTTAATGAAATCTGAAAGTCCCATATGGGCAGCTAACAGTCATTACTACCAACTACTGGGTAATCCCACTAAATGCTCAGACCCTACTTCAGATAGCAGGAACATCATATCTTCTCAAAGAAATTTTAAGAAAACTCCTTTGTATTATACCTATGAATAAGATAGATTCTCTGTAATTTAAATTTCATAAACCAGGAGTGGCTGTCTATCTTGCCTAAAAAAGAGAATTGATGTATCTCAATCTTAAACTGAGTTTCATCTAGGAATCATTGGGTGCAATTGTTTAACTTGTCATAGGACATCAGACTGGATGATCACTTTGGTCCCATTTGGCATTAGACTAAATGAATTTTTGAATAAATGATTGAAGAGCAGTAGAAAAGCTAATTTTAAAGTTGCTGTCAGCTGTGTGTCACCACTGTCAGCCCGTGTGATGCCCAAGCTTTTCTTGGTGCCAGAGAGATATAAAAACTGCCACTGAGAGTTTGTGATGATTGATACATAAGCTGTGAGCTGGAATGGCCTTTTACTTTCTGTATCATCTGCCTGCCTTTCTTCTTATCATATCCCAAACAAAGCATTTGCCTGGCTTTGTCCTTAGAAAAGCCCCAAGCTGCTACTTGCATCTCCCTTTAAATCAGTGAGCTGCATGCCAAATGCAGTCATTGCCCCCTCTGGGCATTTCTGGAGGTTGATCCCCAAGCTAAGGATACTGCTTGCTCTTCTGAGGGAGTGGGAAGGGCTGGGGGAACCTGGACAGTGCAGCACATGGGAGAGCTTGGAGGTCTCAACTTAATCTTGCCCTAAGCCTTAATATCTGGAGTTAAAGTAGGTTACCTCATCCTAGCCCTGTCATTTCTTATGCTTGCTTGTTCTTTACTAACTTTTCAGGGTTTGCTATAAGTTCAGGGCATTAAAATGTTATAATTCAGAGTCACAAAATATATCTAGAAACCATATAAAGCTTGTAGCATCCCATGACATAGAAAATCTTTGTCTGAGATCATTTAGCTAACTACACAGAATATCTTTTGAGTGTTTGTGTAAACAATAAATAGTTTACCTCTAAAAATTAATAAATCCTTGAATAATGCATGTACACCAGCCTGATTTATGGTGCTAGTATGTAATGATGATGTGAAATTAAAGGGAAAGCTATTTATGTAATCATTTTATAACTTTGAATTATCATCATTGTTTTATATTTGCATTTCCTGAGGAGTTGTTTTAGTATATTCAGTATTTGTGGAGACCACTTTAGTTATTGCTTTCTATCATTAATATATGCCTTAGTAGCACTGAATCAATTTTAGCTCTACACTTTGGTGTCACTGGACATTTTTAAGTAGCATGAGGAGATAAGAATAATACCATTTCTAGAGAAACACATGCACAATGTATGATGTGATACACTTACATACCATATAATATATATTCATATGTGGAGCTATATGTGAGTTAAAACAATGCTTCTATATATTTAATATTTACAACTTTATATATCCATATAACCTCAGCCATGACATTTCAGATCTCATCCAAAGCTGATTAATTGTGCAGTACAATGGTTTGTCCTCAGTAGAAAGAAATTAGAAAAGCACTAAGTGAAAGATATCTCACCTTAAAAGCATTAAGTAAAAGATATCTTATTATTAGCATCGGACTGTGAAACAGTCACTTGTATCAACTTTTTTCTGAGAGAAGTCCCCTGTTTTACCATATTGGCTAAATCAAGGTTTTCAACACTTGTCTCAATGTTTCAGGCAGTAGGAAGGTGGGAGGAAATGGAGATTTCAGACTCAGTTTTTTAATCTTTCTCATAGTGTTTTGGATTCATCCCTGGTTGTTTCAACTGACACATTCTTTATGCTATTAAAGTTATATGCTATTACATGCTTTATATATTAATTTATTTTATATGAGAAGAATATGACATGCAAGAAGTCTTGTTTACAGCTCTCACCAGCTAAGACATTGCAAAATAAGTGTTGCAAATGTCAATTCTCAGTATCATTAGTTCAAACATATAGTATACATAAGTACCAATAATATAATTAATTAAAAATGTTCTCAGATAGTTCTGACAATGACAATTTTATATTTCTTAAATATGCATTGAGTCTCACACTTGTTTCTTTGCCTTAACTTCCTTGCATTTTTGTGGTGTGTATCTACATTCTTCTCTGTTCTAGACAGAGAAGGATGTGAGATAATGAGAACATTGACTTTACCCATTTTGAGCTTCTTACCTTCTGGTGCATAACAAACACTGACAGAGATTGTATGAGACTGTATAAGGCAAGTGAGAGTCAGGCTGTGATTCTGTGCATTGCAGTCTTTATACTGACCCATACACAAAGCAGCAATGCAGTGACTGCTGGCAGGCACCATGGAAAACTCTCAGTTAAGTCCTGGGTAAAGTGCTGTTTAGGACAGATAAGGCTGTCACATTGTGTTCACCTTGTAAGTATGTTTTTAAAAGTAGTTTGGTCCTCATATTCTTTATTGGTCATACTTGGAAGTGTCAACTAATTAACTGGCTTTCCTTTGTCTTTCTGTATGGCTGTTCTGTGCTGTTATTCCACTCTGGGTTTTATATGGGGAGTTATATTTATAGATAACAATGACATTCTCTAATTTGTTATGCATTATAACTACATCTGAGTAATACACAGGCAAAAGGATGAGGAGCACAGCTTTCCCCTAACTCTCACTTCTTTCCAAGTAAAAAAGATTGCAAATATTCCTAAATCAATCAGAAGATCAAAAGACAAAGGACATGAGAAGACAGAAAAAGAGAAGTTCCACAAAGAAAGATCATTACATGAACCTCAGGTGAGAACAAAGCCAAAGCCTCGATTTGTTGAATGTGCCATCCTTGCACTGAATATAGAGATATTCTCAGGTCTGCTAGGACCTCTAATTCTGCTAGGACTTCTAATGTCCCTTGTATGTCTCTATACCCCTGTTTTGCCACCTTTTTAGCTTAACACCTGAGAAAGCTTGAATTAAAAATGTTGAATTTAAAAGATATGCATCCCAGATTTAGAGATAAAATTTGCTCATTACTTTGTTTCTGTATAAAGGAACAACTGGTTGTTCCTTTTGTTGGTGTAGTTTCTGTCTCTGCTGAAGGCTTACTAAATTCCAAGAAAACACCATATCTGTGTCCCATTAATCCCTCATTGTTTTGGCTTCCATGGGTTCCTAGGGAGATGAAATAGGTCTTTCCACTGTTGTCAGTTGCTGTCTCATATATCACAATTGTCATTAGCATGCAGACATACAGTGGCAGAAAAATTGTTATGTACTTGCTCACTTGGAAGTTCTTATCCCCTGAGGTGGATCATCTGAGTGTTCTGTGCCTGTCTGAAAAGCTATTGCCAGCTTTTATGCCTTAAAAGGAATAATTTACATTATTGGTTGCAAACAGATTAATGGAAAGCAATGAAGGAACTGACAGCTCCTTGTGTAATGACTGGGAATTTTGCTGTCTCATGGTGTGTAGTTTAAGGGAAGAACCATAGATATTTTCATGATGAAATCTCTACTGATTTTTTTAATTGACCAACCTTGCTGCACAGCAGACTTCCCTGTGATTCATATCCACGCCTAATTATACAGAGTTCTGGAACACTGCCTTACTCTAGAGGTGCTGGGATGATGGTTCTTGGGAGTCCACCATTAAATAGATATACAAGTTTTGAGATGGAGCCCTTGCAGATAAAGAAGATGCTCTCCTTTAGTCTCAAACAAGAGTTGAACTCCTAACCCTAGTTCTAAGTCTTAGGCTTAAAGCTTCTTCAGATGGTATGTTTTCCAGGCATGAAAAATCACACAAAATACTCTTGTTCAGACAAACTGTTCAGAAGAACTAGGAGTGTGAAGCATGCTGCACGGGGGTGGGGGAAAACATATAAACAAAACACCTCAAAGAGCTTCCAGGCATTGCAAAGTAATCTTTCTTTCCTTTGGCAGCCTCTGTTTGGATCATAATGCATATCAAAGTCAGTCAATGTACAATGTGTATCAGTCAGAAAAATTAAGAGTATACAAAAGCATAACTTCATTCTAGGTTCAGCCAGGAGATTCAAACACACCCTACTGGATTTTACGCATAGTTAGTGAACAGAAAGAGGCAGAATTTCTGCACGTGAAGAAAGACACCCGGCGAGTAGATGAGATCAGAGCCATGAAAGAAGCTTGGGAGTCTGCGGAACCAGGGAGAGCTGTCAAGGTAATATCAGAGTGCTGTCTCTGCAGTGATGTTTCTTCACAAGTTCCGGAGGTGTTGTAATGGTAGAGCAGTTGGCACAACAGAAACCTGCCTTCATAGGGCTGTCCTCTTCACCTCTCTGGAAGACAGGAAATTTTACAGTTTAAAGAATCAAAGGTGGTTATGTGCCTGAATTATGGGTAGGAATCCAGATCACCTATGTCAGGTTTCTGTAGATCACTGAGACTTTAGATTCTACTTTACAAAACACAGAAAAGTTTCTCCTTAGAAAGCCCACTACCTGTACACATTTGCAAAGCTGCTACTTGTGACAAGTTTAATGTTTAGCATGAACAGATTCTATCAAGAAATACACTGCTATAACCATGCCAAAAATTATTTCTCCTGAAGAGAAATGGTCATATCAGTACCCAAACTGCCCTTTGCAGCCAGGATTCCAAATTCAGTCTGCATTGCAGGTTGCCCATTAGCCTGTAACACGCTCAGTATAAATTCACTGTTTTGGGAAGCAATACTGATCTAGTTGCCAGCTGCATCTGGGTGCTTCTGACGTGACATATGCTTGAGATGGAAAATTAATGCATGTTCTTTCTAGCAAAGCAAAAAGTGCAGTGCTGATTCCGAATTGGAAGCATCATTACCAAAGAAAAATAAAAGAGCAAAGTGCAGTCTTCAAACTCACCTGACAATCATTCCCTATCACCACCAATACCGTTGCCCATTAAGGGATATTCAGCCAGAATCCCCAGCTTAGAAATTTGGGGGTTTTTATATTACCTTTCAGAAATGAACCTCAGATTTGAGTCTTCGCAGTTACACTCTCAGATTTTCTCAGGTTTTTCTAGTGTGTTCAAAGCTCAAAACTTTTCCTGACACTACTCTATTAAATTCTGAAACTAAGGAGAATTGCTGCTCTGCAGCTTTGATTGGTTGTGCTGAGACTGAAAATGCAAGTACAGCCTCCTAAAGATTAGCTGGAAATGAATCCCCTTTGATGTGTAAAGACTCTTCAGAATCTGGTTCTATCACCATTACCTTTTTTAATTAGAAAATCAACTGAATGGCAACTACAGGGTTCCATTTTTGAAGCCCCTTAGGTTTGTGACTTTTTTTTAAACAGCTGTTAAGAAAATTGCAGCCACAACAGAATATGCTAAAACAAGACCTAAATTGGGAGTATGCTAACCAGACTAAGAAGCTTCCCCTCTCCTTTCTTCTTGATAACCCTGGCCCAATGTCTGCCTATTCCAGGGGTCACAGACCCTCTGACTCTGGAAACTGAGTGCCTGACTCCAGGCTGACCAAAAGCCAAAGGGCTTCTCTGTCCATTCTGGCAATGACAGCCCTTAAAGAGGATGCCAAGGGAGTCAAAGTTGCCTTCTGAAAAGACAGACGTGCTGATGTCTGGTTTTGGCATCAAAGGTAATTGAGTCTGAAAGGGCTTGCACCCAAAGGCCTCATTTTTCAAGAGGAAGTCTAAGTCATCAGGCTAAAGGAGCTCCTAGGATGAAGTTATAGTTCCCTAAGGAGCATTAGCCATACATCCAGCTATACAGTTCTTGTTTTATTTTTAATCCCAATACTATTTTAAACTGTCTCGGGTTTTTTATTTCCTGAGATTCGGGTGGTTGAGAGTATTTTGCCCTCCGAAAGGCCCTGAGCCAGACACAAGAACAAAGTGGAGTCTTCAGGTTCTTGTTTCTCAAGGTTTCTTGCTTTGTTTATTATTTCTTATCTTTCAGTTTGCTCTGTGCCTGGCCAAGATCTTCACAGAAGCTCGGGCAACAGGCGACTCCCCCTCCGATGGAGTCTCGTCACCTCTTATACCAATTATTACATGTCTGTTATTTACAGTTACACACCAGTATCTATCATCTATGCTAAACAGGTCATCTCTACTCTGACCCAATCTCCTTGAAACTACTTTATGCCACCATCATAACAGAAGATGGAGACGAAGAACTCATGGCACTCCCCCAAATCCTCCATCTTGTCCCCATTCACTTCCATTCTAAAACCCAAACCTACAGAATTTTCCACCCTGTGATAAACTACACTACTGTCTTTCACACCTTTGTGACTTGCAATTCCTCTCTCAGTTGTTGGAAGCTTTTCCCATGGACTGAAGTCAAAGCCAGTGTCTTCCTGGTCTCTGTGCCAGGGTCTCCAACCCCCCTGTACAGATCCCAAATCCCCCCGTACAGGTATCAAACTCTCTTGCTCAGGTCCCAGACATCTCTGCCGAGGTCCTTGACCTTCCAGGGCAACCAAAGGGATGCCCTGGACTCCAACAAAACTGTTTTAACTATTTTAAACCAGAGATCAGTGATTTCTCAGTATTTAATTGGACAGTGATCTCTAGTGTAAGTGTGCAATGTCTCAGGACTGATTCAGTGTGATCCTGGCATCTTTTCCAACTCCAGCATCAGGCAGACTTGCACACTGCACCCTGATGTTAGGTCTTATTGAAGATTTATAGAATCCTACTTTTGAAAATTCTTTGAGATTTAAAATATGCAGTAAAAATTTTCTTATCTTTATTATAAAACTGTGACTTTTCTGTAGGCTTTTCAGGAACGTGTGCGTTTTATTAATAAGTATGCTGTGAGAGATTCAGAGGAACCCATAGCTGGGGCTGAGACTGCCAGCTTAACACCTAGTTCAGGAGAAACAGGTAAGGGCATAACTTTCTGTGTCTTCTGCTCAGCATGTTCCACTCCTTAGGAAAGACTTCTGCATTAAGGTCAGCCTCGATAAAGGTGCCCAAATGTGCAACGGCAGGCTTGCTCTCTATCCTCTCTTTATTTTAATTGTTTTATTGCTCTGTTTCCAGACACAGATACAGCCTCACAGCTCTTGGAGGCTGCCAAGTTACCCTTAAGCAAACTTCGGGTAGCCCTTCTGTAGTAGAATTCTAACCCTAAATTAATCTGAAGTTTTTGGAAGTTTAATGGTTAATACCTTCTCCCTCAATTCCAAGTACCAGATGTCATTAGTGTAGAAATGCTAAATAAGTGTTTAATAGATAAAATAGCATGTCAGCAAGAGACTAATACACCTAAAGTGCATTCCCTTTATGTTCATTTTCCTGGAAACTGTTCATGGAGAGTGGTCTGGAAGTGAGGTGTCAAAAAGTGCATACTGAGTAGCATCAGTTTCCTGGAAGCTTCCATAAGAGCTGTCTAATTTTATTTAGTGATTACAACTTCCATGGATTATTCATATGTATTCCCTGCCAACTTCTGTACTCTGATGAAAAGTTGAATTGGGTGCAAGACTTCAAGCTGTTTGTTGGTTTTTATTCTTCTGTGAATACACTGAGATCAGGCCATCACAAAGAGGAAAGAATACTTCCCAGTCTGGTTGTGACAATATCTGGTCATGACTCATGTGCATGGAACTAGAACCTGTGAACTGTACTTAACTACATATTAGTATTTTTCTATTCCAGTAAGTAATCTTCACAGAAAAGGTTCAGAACTTAAAGTAGAATTAATCCTTACCTAAAGCCTTTAACACAGTATTGGTTACTTGAAACAATATTGTTTCCTCCAGGTTACTGGCTAAAGGACTTCAAAATTAATGGTTGCCCACCTAGAGCTCTGCTCTAAACTAAGCATTTAGAGTCTAACATAAGGTCTTAGGAAGTAAAGAGTGACACCCCAATGACTTTAAGCTATTGTGGTTCTATTTCACAGAGTGCAGCATTTGGCAATGATGGGATTGAATATTTGTGTAATATGCAGTATCTTAATGAGGATTTTTATATTCTGGAGAACACTGTTCTAATGAGCAGTGTCAGGCACTTCCAAAGATCCAAGTCACCCTTTGAGACCAGCAGAGAAGGCTGGTATATTTGTCTATGTATAAACAGTAAATATATAAACAGTAATTATTTTAATGCTCAGAACCTCTTCCTATTTCTCATGAGAAAGTCCGGTAATATTTTTAACGTATTTCAGTTGGCTACTGCTATAATTAAGGTAATAAAAGAGTTTTTTATAAAAGAAAACTAGTGAAGTCATCATTCAATCTCATCCAATTTCACAAGTTTTTTCAGCACATCCAGACAAATTGAAAGAAGAGAGCATTGAAATAATGACAAAGCAGCTCAGCCCAGTGCCATGCTTAATATCAGATGTGTCACCGTATTGCAAGAATGCTACAATAAAACATAGCATGGTTATTATCCATGTGGTTAAAAAGAGTCTAAGATTTCAGAATACCAGTTTTACTATGTCACGGTTTTTCCTTAAACTGGTATTTCTTAAATTAAATCTTTTCCCCAAAAGGGAATATAATTTTTTTAAACTACAGCCAGGACTGGAGAATCAGATTTTTATCGATTTTTTTAAACAAAAGAATATGATATCCAGAAGTTGTGTTAGGTTTTGTTTTTTAGGGTTTTTTTGTTTGTTTGTTTGTTTGTTTGTTTGTTTATCTTTTAGGCACTACAAATTCAATGTTCTTGCTTAGATTTACTAACTTTGTTGAGTAGAGGGGATTTAGCTAAAATACACATATTAGTTTCATTCTAGTATATGTGGGTTTTTAATAGTGTCTTTGATTCTGTCCTAGGTGTTGGAAATAAAAGGGCAGAAATATTATATCCTCTCCAGCCCATATTCTCATTTAATAATGTATTTTGCTGAGACCAAGGAAGAAAAATTTATATAAGAATTTAGGTGGAGCTCCCTAGCAAAACATAACCAGTTTGATCTATTTTGTTTTATATTTTCTTACCACAGGAAAGCAAGCACCACGAATAGCTATTGACTCAAGATTAAAAACGCAGCAAAAAAAATGGGAGCTTATAGACCTTAGTCCTTACACAAGGTAAACTGCCCTGACACAATAAATGTCAAAGGCACTGAATCACTGCACTGCATGTAATGAGTACCTGACATAAACATTTGAAGAAAATGAGTGTTCAGGCAAATATGCTTATTTCAGTGTTCTTGAAAGGAGCATATATTTCCAGATCACAGGATATTCTGAGTTGGAAGGGACTCAAAAGGATCATTAAGTCCTGATCTTAAGTGAATGGCCTGTACAGGGATCGATCCCATAAGCTTGGTGTTATCAGCACCACACTCCCACCAACTCAGCCAATCCCAGGATCATAAGAAATTTTTCAGGATGTTATGCTGGTTTAAAATAACATATTTAACAAATGCAGATCAGTTAATAATAGTTAATAGCTGAAATAATTGTATTCATTATATTCATAATTCAAAAGAGCTATATCCTTTATTATAAATGTTGTAATGAATTTATTAAGCTAATTTACATGCACCTCCTTATTTGCTGTGCTGCAGCTAGAACCCACTTCATGCTTAAGTCCATTTGTATTCAGTGTGGCATTTTTGCATTTCATTGATCTTCAAAAGACTAAAAAATGCTGAAAAAATGCTCAAATTCAATTTTAAATTGAGAGGGAAATTGGCATTATATTGAAGTGAATAGCATTAAAACAGTGTAAGAAGACCTGGCCTCAGGAATGTATTTTCTTATTGGTGTTATATAGAAGCAGAGGAAAAGTGAGTCCTCACCAATATCTAACCATATGATGGTGATATTGCCAAATATAAGCCAAATACCTGCATATAGATGTTAAGGAAAATAGACAACTAAAACTGCATTTGATATGAGACAAATATCTGCTTTGTGTTTCTTTCAGAAAAACAAGGTCTGAATCTGTGCTGAGAAATGAGTCTATCATTCAGCAGCAACAGATACATCAAGAAGAAGAAATGAACCATTTTAGGCAACTTCGCATGCTGGCTTTGGAACAAAGACAAAAAGAAGAAAATGATAGAATTTTATTGAAGCGAAATATACTTGAAATGTATGAGAACCTGCAGGTATGTTTTCGAGATTACTTTCCAGTTAACTGCTGCTGTGATGTCTGCCACTAGTTGGAATATCCTGATCAACCATTAGCAAAACTTTTTTATTCATACTAGTGAATAGAAGCAATGAACAAGCTTGAAATTTCACTTGGGCAAAGGTTAAATCTAAAAGTTCTAAAGTAAAAAAAATAGTACTGCATGACATCCTTAATATGATATTTTTAGTACTTTCTTGATACACTCTCTGCAAAAGCACTATTGTATCACCATAAAAGGATAAGTCAGAAAAAACTGACCATTTGACATACATGACCAGATGCTTATTAGGTAAAGCATCTCCAGTCTGGCTATTTTTTTCGTTATAGAATTGTATACAACTTTTTGAAAAGTAATAAAAAAATTACACAGGGGGATAAGTTGCTCTTAGTGTGTCTCAGAGAAAAGTTAGAGAAAAGTTAGTTCTTGGAATATACATGATGCCAGCAAATGAAGGATTTAGATTATTAAACCTCAAAAAACATGTCTGTAAATAACAAATGTGGTAGTATTAGGGTAGGATCCACTATGACGATTAATTCAGTCAATGAACCACACTGGAATTGGTATAAATATCTTACCAAATTGGCTTAACTGTTGAGCACCAACAGGAACAAAATTATTTGTTACAGTAGTGATACAATAACCACTATCAATCAGCTGGTGACTATTCACAGCTCTTAAAACTGGATAAGGGACAGTAAAAATCATTTTACATCAAATCAACCTATTTACAGAAATCTTACTTGAGAATATTTTCTTAACTAGTTCTCAGACAGCATGATTTATTTTACTTAACTACATGTCAGCAAGGAGCTGCAGCTCTCCAACAGCGGCTGACCCTGATAAGGATGCCAGTCCAGGTTTTCGGATGATGCCATGATTTTGGATGCCTAACATATTGTATATTAGACGGGCAAATTCTTCACAAGAGTAGATCCTCGACTCTTTCTAGAAAGTATTTCCATTAAAAATGTTTCACAATATGAATTTAAAATGAGATTTACTTGTGAATGTGCACATTGTGCTGATAAGCACTTTTCCAGTCCTTTAATCTGTAGACCACAAAGAACTATATAAAGATTTCCAGGTATCCCCATTTTTCAGGATGGAAATGGAAAGGGAAAGTATTCAGTGGTGTCAAACTTGCCCCAAATCTCATTGAAGGTCATTATGACTTAGGCATCTTTAGCCTCTTAAAAGGCTACAACTCCTAAGCCATCCCAGCATTTGAGACACCTAGTTTTTAATAGACTTGTTTAAGACTACAAAGGAAACCAGTAACTGAAAAGGGACTAGATCCAGATAGGTAACTACTCTGTTGCCCTATTCCTCTTTCACACAACTAGCTTATGCCAGCAGTTTAAAAAGGATTTTCCTGAACTTTTTCTTCTTCATGGTGAAAAGATTGATATATAGCTGTTTCTTTTGAGAAATCAATAAATATCCATGTGAAAAGAAAAGGAGAGATGCTCTCCTTGTACTTAGAGAGTCACAAAGTGAAACAGAACAGGAATGATGCAGTTGCTTGTGCTAAAATCAGGACTGATGTGTTGAGCAGGGCAGTACTGCTGTTTGTTTTTGGCTAGGCATCGTTAGATGAAACACGAGGCAGAGTTTACAGCATTCGGGAAGCATACAGAAATCAGCTGCTGGAGATTGAGCGCAGGAAAGAAGAAGAACTGGCAGCTCAGGAAGCAGCCCTGAAAGCAGAGCAAAAGAAGAAAAACGCAGACAAAAAGAAAAAACGGTAAACTTTTAGCGAAAAAAAGTGTAGTTGCTATCACTCGTGAATTATATTTAACAGTTTGGGAAAGTTCATATGCAAAGATGAGAAAACAAGTTTACTATTTTCAAGTATTTGTGACACCTATATCACATTTATCTCTTTGCCTGTAGCTAGTGAAAAATCGATCTAGTATTCTTTTTAGCAAAATGTTTGGTATTTTGCTTCTCACAAAGCTACTTGCTACTATTGAAGTTTTTATGTTTTACTGGAATAACTTTTGCAATAAAATTCATATTCCATTCAGACACTTCTCACAAAGTCACAGTGTCTTTTGTCTTTTTTTCAATCAAAACAAACCCAGTCAAGAATGAATCAGAGTTTGAAACAGTGAATGTAACCTGTCAGTTTTGAAAGTCATTTGACCTGGCTCCTTAAGTGGGTGACAATTTTTGGAATTTATCATCATTAAATAGTGGCAAACCACACTTTTCATATGCTGGCATTGGAAGGCTTACCAAAGCCTGATTGAGTAGGCTCACAAGCTTTCTGTGTACTGTAATACTTTTTCCCTTCCATCATTCTCTTAAACTGTTTTGGAACCTTACAGTAACTCTCCATAGTGACAAACTCATGACAAAACCTTCCAAGGGTTGTTAAACACTCCTTAAAACCCTATTATTCTCTTTGTTCATCTTTCCTAAGATGTATTTTGCCCATGCTGGCTTTGCTCAAAATGACCAATTACAATAGACTCTCAGCTGGTATTTAAGACTGTTTCTTAAATGTAAACCAGGGTGTGAACGAAGTGGCAATCACAGGCTTTCTATTCAAATGGTGAAATATTTCCTCTAAGCTCTTGTTTCCATCATCACAGAATTCCTGTATTTGTGGTTGTGTCATCAAACACAAAAAATTAACATCACATGCTGCTGCCCTACCCACATTTCTTTCCCCAAAAAACCACAAGTTATCACTCTGTACTCAGACACAATGACCAAGACTCTTACAATTGTGAAAACTTTCTAGAACAGAGAGAGGTGTTTTAAATGGCTTAAAGTATTTTCCATGTATGTAGTCACAAGCAGAAACCTGGGAAGTTAGACTAAGTATGCATTGTATACCTGCAATATATCCACGATGTCCAAAAGTATTTCATTATCTAGACAAGGTAAGAAAGTATGAGATTCACTCATTTGATGTAAATCACAAGAAATTTTATCCTTTGCATTTCTGGCCACTGGTACTGGCTAGCCATTGTCTTTGAAATTAGCCTTTTTTTCTGCATCTTAATGACCAGATGTTCAGCTTCTGCTGGTTTTGCTCACCTCTGTTTCATCCATACCTCACTATTTGGCTTGAACTTGACTCACTCTTCTGTCAGTTCTATGACATGTGTGCTTTGTACCTCATCACACCTACACACCTGCTGTGATGCCAATGCCTCCATTCGGCCTCCTTCCTCTCATATATCACAAACTAAACTAACTATATTGAGTTTTTGTCTTTGAAAAGGAAGAATTGAAACCAGAGGCCTAAAACTTCACTGGTGACTTTTATTTCAAAGAGCATGAGCTAAGTTTTACCTTGCCCATACAGGCTGCAAATAAAAAGCCTGTCAGTTCTTTGCTATAATTGCTCTTTGTCCTCTCTATTTTGGAATATGGGATATACTGCTTCATAATATTCCATCTTGTTTCCATGGCAATAGCACGTGTTGGTTGTCTTCTTATGTGAATCTCTAATGAGTTTCTGTAGAGGAAGATCAAGCTGAAGTTCTGTTCTTCATGTCACCGCAAGCGCTATAACGACATTCTGTTGTAAAAATCAATCCAGCTCCAAAAGCCAGCATTGTCAACATCTAAATGTCAAAAATTCAGCTAATAACCTTCATGATCACAACCTATCCCCACATGTAATCAGCTGTCAACTGACTTAAACTCAGGCTCCGTGTACTCAGATCTACATTATCAAATCTTACTCTGATGTTAAACGTAATTCTAAGTTTCATCATTTTCTCATTTTGAAGGGTAATGTGGCATCGTTGAAATCTGCTGTGTGGTTTGTGAATGTCTCTATTGGCTCTTTAATCATTTCAACAACGCAGATATGATGAGGGTGTGAATTACTGTCACACTGTTTAATTGCATGTACTTTGGAGTGTGTAATGTTTTAAGAGAAGCACAGTAACAGTTTTACTAAATCCCTGTGCATATTCCAAAAGAACGAAATATTCACTTACCTCAATGGAGCCTGGAAGAGGAAATGCCTTGTTTGGATAGTGTCAAAGAATGTACATACATTGGCTCAGAAACAGATGACTGATGACATTGCATATGCATCAGTTTTACACCAACAGAACAGCTTTTTACATGATGTACTATATTAAAGGCTAAGTTAGTGGGGAAAGATGTACAAAAACTAAAACAAAACTATTTCAAAACAGCCATTTGCAGTAAGTTAAAGAGACATTGTGTTTAGCACCTTAAGGAAAACAAGAACAGGATTTTGTGTTTTATTGGTAGAATTTTTGCCTCCAGTTTGTAGACCAGGCTGCCCAATAGCCAAACTATGTGTTCACATGGGTAAAACATGTTTATTCTTTTGCCCTGTAGAATTAACACAACTTTGAGGCACCATAACTTTGTAACATTTACTGTAATGAAAGTTCTGGAATTTGGATAGTCATGAGTCCTGCTTATACTTGACTCAGCCATACGGAGCTAGATTCAGTAGGGGCATAAGGACATGCTTGAAATTACGTGCATTCTTACTCAGTGAAGAACTTCAGCAAAGTACTCACACATGGAGTCAAGCCCTTTACAGAACAGAACAGATAGGGCAAGCTTTTCTGGATCAAGACAAAATTGCCTGATCTTTCAAGGTGACACTCATTTTGGAGGTGCAATAGCAGAATGGCTGCATCAAAGCATACTATACCAGGTATCTGATGGCATCACACCACAGAAGAGGTTTGAGGGAGTGGGGGTAGGAACCTTCCAACATTTCTTACAGAAAATCATCTCTGCAAATGTTGGCACCTGTCTTGGTTTTGAAAGACAGGTATCTGCCAGGAAAAGCTGGAGTTTCCCTTGGAATGGAGAATGTAAACCCTTCACCCCCTCCAAATTATAATTTTGCAATTAAGGGCTTTCAGGCAAAGATTTGGGAATAGGAATAACAGTTCTTTACTAGAAATATTAACAATATAGATGTAGTAGAAAACAAAACAAACCAACCAAACAAGCAAATAAACAACAATCCTAGAAACCCTGGCAGAGTCAGAGCTACAACCTGACACCCTGTTGGTCAGGGTGTTGGAAGCAGTCCAAAAGTAAGTCCTCTTGGAGTGGCAGATGTGGTGCTGTTGGAGCAGAGATGATCCTGAGAGAAAAGGGTCCAGTGATGGTGAGAAGGGTCCAGTCTTCCTCTGGGAATCCGGTGCAACCAGATACCTCGTGTTCCTGCGCCTCAGTTTTTATCCAGGTAGGAATGGTTGGCATCCCTCACTGGGTGGAGCATCTCACAATGGAATGATGGAATGTGGATAATGGCTTGTGGATAATGGCTTGGTGAGCCTTAATGGCCCATTAGCAGAAAATATCCCCCTGGAGGGAGGATGGGTGGTGAAAGAGAGAAGAAACACTGCCCCACCTGGTTATAACAGTTGGCCCATTATCAGAAGGCACCAGCCCCTCTCCCCCCAGAATAACAAGACAGAAAGAAAAAACATCTCCCCAACTATTTTCAACAGATGAAATAGAATACACATTTTTGGTTCCATAACCCAAGACAGCACCATTTGTCACTTGCACAGCCTCTCATTTTTTGTTCACGGAAGGACTCTGTGTATGAAAAACAGCACATGTATCTATGTTGATCTCAAAAACTTGCAGTTTAACTGTCATATTTCTCCCCTGAAATTTCACATCTGACTCCTGAAGACGAGTCTGGCAGCCATTTCTTTACATAGATAAAAAGAATTTGCTAACTTAGCAGCTCAAAAATCCTGATCTGTGTCTGGCAGAAGATCATGTGCTTCTTAGAGACAGTAATATAATGGTAAGATTTTTTTTCTTTCTTTCTTTTTTTTCCTTTCCTTTTTTTTTTTTCTTTTTTTGTGATTCCCCAACATCTTTAAGTACTTCCAACTCGTGAATAAAACACAAAGCTGATTCCATTCTCTGCACTTAAAGCACTGTTGAAGAGTCTGTTAGTATCTAAATATCAAGAAGAAGCAGGTTTCAAGAAGCAGCACCGTGGCATGTGAGAAACAAGCCTGGTTTTCCTCCTGTGAACCAGCTATGAAGTTGGAAACACTTAGCGAGCTCAGACTTTAGAGCAACACTGGAAATTTTTTACAATTATACTTAGTGATTGGCTGGAATTTTGAATATTGATTTAGAATTTTATTAGAGCAGAGGGCATGCTTCAGCATATTGTTAAGTTTGAGCTGTATTTTTTGTATGGTAAAAGAAGTTGTTTACTGTACTCTTTCCTGGCACTCATTTCTCTTTCAGTTGAAGTGTAGCCAGTTATACAAAGGAAAATACAAAGGAAAAATGCCACTATTTATAGAAATTTGTAAAAGTTTGGATGGAAACTGCAGAAGTCACAGGAGAATGAAAACATGTTAGATTACATTGTGAATAATTGCTAAATAATTTATCAGAGTTTGATTTCTTTACTTCTATATTTTAGGAAAAATGGTAGATTCACATGTGGTGCAGGTAGCTGAGAAAGAAAATAAGTCTTTGACCTGGTAATTCAATTTAATGGGGATTAAGTCCATAAAGACTTATTCACTTGTAACAATTCTTTGTAGGTGTGTTCTGCAAAGCTTTAGCTGTTCTCACTGCTTGGTCCTTTTCTTTTGACCAGGTATTCTGAATTAGAAAGGATTTTTTCCATTAAAATATGTATCTACAGTTACTTTTTAATGCAAGTAGCTTCATTAATCTTCATATTACTTGTCCCATCTGCTTTGCTTTAATTTGGCTGGCATTTACACAGTGAGTTACAGATCAAAAAGCAGACCAAGCCTGTTCCATGTTGCCTTGCTACTGAGACAAGCAATGTGCTGTGAAAGCAGGCTCAGTTCTGGCTGCCAGTCTGTTCACCCCAGCAAGGTGCAATTTACCCACTCTGTAAGGTCTCATTTTAATTCAGGGACGACAGAATTTATGCACATGCACAGCATTTCCCCTCCAAAAGGCAAGAAAAGTGTCTACATATTTTGTCTGGCAGAAAGCATAAGAGAACAGCTTTGCATAATCACATGGCAGTTTGCAGAATGAAGAAATCTCTCTCAGAGCCCTGTTTTCCTCCCATTCATTTCTTGAATCAGTCCTAATAGATTCAGAGTCCAGGTCATATCACAATGATTTAAATATTCTTGTTTTCAGAAAAACAAGATGCTGTTGCTCTCCATCTCAAAAGAGGACAAACACAGTAGAGAAGTAGACAGCCAGGAAAAGAGAGGAAACAATTTGCATTGTATGAAGTGACACAACAGCACAAAAGGAAGGTGCAGTGAAGATGTCACTAGCCACAATAAGAAAAAATATTTGGTGGGGGGATGGGGTGACATTGTTTGACTCAGGAACTTTGATCTCTGTGGCACCAGGAGTGTGGTTAGGGTCAGTGATTCAGGGACTGGCAGGCTATTCTGAGAATGAGATAATGTACAGGCCCAAGTGTAGCCAGGACACGTTCTTCGGGTCAGATCTGGGTGCACACTCCTCTCTGAAACCTGAGCTTCCCTGCCCAACACATGGCTTTCCCTCAAAGGGCAAGCACCAAAATGCTCACTCTTCCATGGGTACATGCAAGATGTTTGCCTTGCACATGGCAGCTCTGTGGGCACAGCAGAATCCATTGAAAATAATACCCAGGCTTGTCTACTCTCAGCCTGAGAAAGCTTCCATGGGTGTGGGCCCACAGATAGGACATCCCAGATATCTTTCCCAGAATGGAGACCGATTCTCACCAGACCCACGCTCACAAGACCAAGCATAAGGCAAGAGAGATACTGGCTCAGTGTGTAAGCCAGCTCGTTGTAAAGCTGGAACATACAAGGAGGGATACAGAAGCTTCATGTTTATGGAGTTCTGTAAAGTTTGAATTGCTTATAAGTCATAAAAGCAAAGTGTCTTGCTAAAAGGAGATTACCGTTTTGCAGCCTGTAGTGTGCTAGATTTGATTTCCATCCAATGTCTGGACATTCTACTCATGGCAAAAACCAGTAGATGTCAGCTACAGACAGGTACAGAGGCAGTCCAAGCACTCAGCAGTGGCACAGCTGGGAGCAACCAGAACTACATCTGACATACAGAAAGCAGAAAGTGTCTAAAGGGGCAAAAAGGGGCAGTGAAAAAAAAAAAATCTGTCCTTCTTCTTCTATACTCCACTTCTTCATCTTTAAGGCCATAATTATTATGGGGTTTTTTGTTGTTTTTTTTTCTTCACTACAGAGAAACCTTCACTTGGCTCTGAAGGCTATGGTTGGCAGAGGTTAGAATCACAGCTGCAAAAACCCAGGAAAGACTAAAACTACTCCACCCCTAGTCCACCAGAACAGACAAAAGAATGAAAGCCTTTGTATCACAGGACTTTACATACCTCATAAAAATTTTACTCTTTGGAACTAGAGAAAGATAAGGGACTAAAAATTAGCCACAAGTGCCTAAAGCCATGTTTGTACTCTTCTCTTTTACACCACAAAAATGTGGCATGAGAGAATATGAGGTTCAGCTATTGCAGGAATGAGAAACTTCCTCTTACCTTGTCCTTACTCTTGGCAGAATGACTTTTACAGCATTTCACCAAAAAAATTAGGAAAAGCAAGGGAATACTTTTCTGTTGTTCCAGTGCAAAAGGTGAGTTTCCTGAAAGCACATTTCTCAGACTTGCTTAAATGGCTTTCACCTGAACTCTTCAGTGTTATAATTTTAAAAGACTTGATTGGTAACTTAGGTTTTTCAAGTGGTTTCTTTTTGTCTCCCATATATATAACTGGCTTAGCACATTGCAGCTGTGTGTAGCAGATGGAAACTGTTTTGATAATTGATGCTCTGAAATACCATATGCATAGGCTGAGATATTTAAGTTCTGTTTAGTGTGTTTGTCTGTCTATGTCCATATCTGCTTTCTCCTAAAGACTCTGATTTGTTTACCAAAAAACAACAACAAAAAATGTGGAAACATGGCTAAGATGAGAAGAATGTAGATCCCTGTGGTACTATTTACAAATTGGAATCAGAGACAAGTCTAGATGAAGTATCCTTCTCTTTTCAGTCTTCTCACTAAACTTAGCATGAGCTGGAGGTCTATTATTGTCCCCCACCTATCTATCAGCACATGTGTGCTGAGTATATCATTGCTATAATTCAACACACAGCCAGCACTGGTACAACAGAGCTGGCGTGCAGTGCAGAACAATTGCAAATCAAGTGCGAGACATTTTATCAGATGAAGTCTGTGCTCAGTGACATTCAGCCAGAGTTTTGTGAGAGGCCAGTTCACCAGCGAGATGCACAGGGCAGAACACTGAGATATCACTCTTGGCAGTCCAGTGAAGTACTTTGCTTTCAGACTCAACACGATGCAAGTCTCCTTGTTCCATCCTTTTTAACAGGTTCCACTGTATTCATTGCTGCTTTCATACTGTCACCTTGGTAGCAGTGTGGCTGTATGGGGAATAATATGGAAATTAATTTAAATAGAAGCCTACAGAAACATTGTGCCACAGTTTTGTTGTTGTTGTTGTTGCGCTTTTGTTGGGGTTTTGTTGGTTGTGGGTTTTGAGGGTTTTGGGTTTTTTTGTGGGGTTTTGTTGTTGTTGTTTTGGGGTTTTTTGTTTGTTTTGGGTTTTTTTCTTTGTTGTGTTGTGGGGGTTTTTTTTTGTTGTTGTTTTTTTTTTTTTTTGGAGGGGGTGGTGTTCGTTGCGGTTTTGTTGGGGTTTTTTGTGGATTGTTTGTTTTGTTTTGTTTTGCTTTGCTTTGCTTTGCTTTGTTTCGTTTTTTAAATCAAAAATAGTGCAGATAGTATAGAGGGGACGCCTTACCCCGGACATGTAACTCTGGAGGCTGAGTCATTCAGCCACTTTTAAAAATTCATAATTATGATCGTTGCCTGGAGGAATTTTTAAAACGCGATGTGAGCAGGTAATACACACTGTGAGTATCTTACGAAAGAACTTGAGATTTTCCGTGTGGTGTCCCGGCGCCGCCATTCCCTCCCGGCCGGGCCCGCCAGGGGGCGCTGCGTGCGTGCCTGCTCCCGCCGGGACCGCGGCGCTGCTGGGCCTCTCCTGCCCTCACGGGCCGCCCCTGCCCTCACGGGCTGCTTCCAGCCCTGCCCCTACACCCCACCGCGATAGCGGCACTGCTGGGCAGCCGCTTCTTCCTTCTGGGCCGCTCCCAGCCCTGCTCCTACACCCCACAGGGATGGCGGCACTGCTGGGCAGCCGCCCCTGCCCTCAGGGGCCGCTCCCAGCCCTGCCCGCGCGCCGCGCCGCCACCGGGGCCGGGACACGGCCCTGGCAGCCCGCGGGGAGCTCCTGCTCCGGCTGTACCCTGCGATCCTACACGGTCCCTCAGCAATTCGCGGGAGTGCTGAATTCTCGCTGACCCGGGCTAATTTCCGAGAGGCTGAAGGCAGGGATAGCTGGTTGTGGTTTTTTGGGTTTTTTTGTCTTTTATTTCCCCCATAGCAAAATGTGTACTCAATTTTGAGTAGCGCTATAAATAAAGTAAAAAATAATAACCGAGAGGCACCGAGTCTGCAGAGTAACAAAGCCCCGTGCTTTCATCTGGGCCCTGCAGAGCTGTGCCCCGTCTGCCCCTATTCCACTTGAACGAGAAGGAATTTGTGTGAGCTGGAAGGATTTTGTGTATCTTTCTGCCCCTCTGCCCGTCCCGACGCCGAGTGTGTGACCACCCCGGCAAACCCGAGCGCAGCTCCGCTGACCCGCGGCTGAACCCTCGCTGCTGCCAGCCCCCGGGAGTGCCGGCGCTGGCTGTGTCCAGCCTGAGTTGCCTTGAATCTTAGAGCCCCTGAAGGCTTTTCCGCTTTTTGTTTTCAGGGTTTGTCTGCGGGCCAGCTGACGGCTTAACTCGGCTGACCTTCCTCCCCCGGCTGACACCGGTGCGCGGTATCGATCTCACTGCGGTACGGGAGGTGCAGCCAAAGCACCGAGAGGCGCTCACCTCGTACAGTGTAGCACAATGAACTTTCAGAAAGTAAAAGTGCTTGTTCAGGAGGCTGGTAGAGTAAATCATCAAAAATACCCACCGTCCATTGTGCCTCTTGACATTCGCCGCGCTGCAGCTGCGACTTGTTTTATTGACTCATTGTAAGGATATAATGCATTGGGAAGTTAGAAACTTGCAAAGGGAAGTATCTGCTGTCCCATAAATTGTCCCTCTAATTTTGTAACATATTACATTTAGAGGCAGGTCATAATGTTCCCAATCAGTTACCAAAAGGTAGGTCTCTAACTAAAAATTACTTGGGTGAGGAGCTGAGGAACTTGCTTCAAATTGGAGCACTGAAAATCAGGCCAGTTTGAATTAACTGCTGGTGGAGCCTAGCTCTGAAAACACGGGCTGCTGTCACAAAGTACAACGCTTGCCTTTTGAAACAGATCCAGGGGATGAACAAGCATAAAAATATTCCAGACAGCATCAGGGTGCTATTCAGTGGTATTGACCCTGCCTGATCCACTAAGGGGCCTGACACAGCACAAGTGCCATCACCACTGGATGTACATCTGCTTGACCCTGGACAGGTTCTTCAGCTGGAACCAAATCCACACTCTGCGTGTTGTACAAGAGGAAAATGGGGCATTGGGATAAGCAAGGGTCGGGGTTTTTTCCCCTCCAAGTATTCTTGCATGGACTGAGTAGGTAACTGCACAAGTAAGCAAGATCATAACGGGGGCTGCTTAGATTTTTGAACAGCTGATTGGCCTTTTTCTCCATTTATGAATCCAATACATATTAGTTGTTTATTTCTTTCAGCAAATTTTTGAGCTGCAGCATCGGGAGCTGCAGCAAACATTTATTTTGTTTATTGCTTATTTTTCAAATGTCATCATGCACGGGAGGCCTGCAGGAGCCCATCACTTCCCAGGGACAAGACTGCAAGAGTCTTCTGATGGGGAACAGTCCGTGCAGTCTTCTGCCTACAATAAACTTCTTTTCCCTGTATGTGGGCAAAAAGACAGAATATCACAGAAAGTAAAAAACAGATTGAAGCTCTCATTGTGTTTAAGCTGCAGTATATATTAGGATATGGCATTTGTCTAATGATGAGTCTTATGGCTGAGGTGTTAAAAAAGAATTAGTCCAGGCAATTTAGCCACCAGACAGCTATTGATATTACCAGAAGCAGGCTGATTGACTTTGCAAGTCTCCAATTATAATCCGTGCTATAATTGTGCTTATACTTCTCCACAGAGCACTACTGAGCCTCCACTTTTGACTCATACCAGATTCCCACTGAAGTCAGCAGGAGCTGTGCTTGAGATGGGGCTTTCACAGGCAGCACTGTTTGTCCGAAAGTAAACAAGCTGTTCCTGTAAATTGCTTCCCCAAAATGGACTGTTTTCTCCTAGTATGGTCATAGCTCTAATGAGGCACACAGCTTTTGCTTTGTTCTGACACAGAAGCAAAGTCAGGTTTTAAGGCACTGGTAGTTCTGTGTGTGTTCAGACTTGTACAGCACTGTAAAAGCCTTAACTTTTAAATGTCTTAACTTAAGGCTAGCTCAAGTCTCCATCCAATAATTCAGTATCAAGAATACCCTGCTTGCCTGTAAATCTTATTCTCATTAGTTTTTGTGCAGACAAGTAAAATGTATTTAATTGATTTCATCATCATGATTAAAAGGAGGTAAGTAGATTTATGCAAGAGGAGTAAATACTCAGGTTTACTGTGGAAAGCTTACACAGGAAAAATCTATCTTCATCTCCCACCTTATAACACTCTCAGGAAAAATCTACGTATTGATTGTGGCGAAGTTGTTACTTACCTGGCCAGCACTACAAGTGAGGAAAGGTACTTGGGAAGCAGATTTCCATTTTTGTAGAAGAAGAGGAAACATAAACTAGGGAAAACATGAAACAGCAAAATTCATAAGACTATAATTGTTCATGTTAAGATGCACAATATGAGAAGAAGATCTTCATATCGGGAAGTTTCTGTAAAGGCTAGCTTGCAGACAAATTGCCCCCATTATCTTGATAATCACTTTCTAAGCCATAAAAACCATAAATCCCCCATCTTGCAAGCAGATCTGTGGAAGTACAATTCCATGGGAATTTGCACAGCACTGTTTAAGTCGATCAGAGGGTGGCACAGGGCTGCCATCTCAGGCTGTGTTTGAATTTTCTTCCATTCTCTTATTTCTGGGACGAATGGGAGATTCACCCTTTGGTATTTCTCTGGGAATTAAAGAGCATGTGTCAGAAGTATATGGGCATTTCTTCATGGAGAGTTTTAGAAATATGATTACAGCTGTCCTTAAACACCATGTTCTACACTTCCCCATGTCCTGTGTAGTGCTCTGCTACATGATGGCTGTGTAACCTAAAGCCATACTAGCATTTTAATCTTGGGCTTTTTGTTACTGCCTCTTTTAATCTGAGGATTTTCATTTTTTTTTTTTTTTTTTTACTGTCTTGCCTTTCCAAAATTTGCATTATCAAATACTTATAATCAATTGCTGAAGCAGGATGAAGAGTATCACTCAGAAAGTTCTCCATTATTGTGTTGGCTACAGCGTGTTACCCTGTGCTATTTGAGCATCTGTATACAGGAATGGTTTCTGTCCCTTCAGAGGGCTGGGGCACAAGGAGCTCCCCTGGTTTTGCGGAGAGTATAATTTGGGTATTGCTCATAAGCCCTTTTTGGGCTTAAGTGGCTTTTTAAAAATGGTGTTAGGAGTGAGGCACAGCCTGGCCTGGCCTGGTTTCACAGCGAGTTTGGGATCTTGCAGTATCTGGGCCCTGAGCCCACCATACTTTTGACAAGCTCAATGCCTTCTCTTGCTAATCCACAGCCATGCTCCACAAGTCAGTAGGAGAAGCCCTCTCACTGAGCACTTGTTAGCTTGCTTCTGTTGGGAGGGAAACTGAAATTTCGAAAGTCAAGTCATCATTTTTTCTCTGCCTTACTTTTGCAGAATAATCAGGTGAGGTTTCCTAATGTGCAGCCACTTGCAATTAATCAGTGACTGTGTCTGAGAGGGGCTCAGAGAGCTCCCACCTGGAGCAAGGTTAATCTGCTTTCAAAATTTCTGTGACCTGCAGCCACAGTGGGGGGTGGCAGAAGCCTTTTCAAGAGATACGAGTGTCATCTAGTGGTGAAACAAACCCACTCGATCACACCCCAAGGGCCACCACCTGCCCACTGGTTTCCATACAGAGCACTGGGTGACACATTTTGTTTCTGCCACATTTTAATAGCCTAATGCAGAATGTATCGAGTAATGCTTCTTTTAGCTTTCGTCCTTGTGGGATTTCTTTTATGCAGGCTAATGGAAAATAATATGAGCCCATAGTTAAGCAGGCAGCAGACACTAATGGCTCTCCAGCTGAGGGTCTTCTGTCCCTGTGATGGGATACAGCAAGGATCTGTCTCCTTGGGAACTGTGCCCACCAGCTCCCTAGGAATTAAGTGAGACTTTTACAGGACGGAGAACTGTGTAAAGCTCTATTTACTTATCTTGTGTGATGTGTCCATTGGACATCTGCGTTTCAGAGTAAATTTTTTCCCAAGCTCCTTTGCCTTCTTTCACACATAAATCCAGATTTAGTAGCAAAGCAGAGCATAAACATAGTCATTATCTTATAGTTGCTCAAATAAGAAAGGAGAAACAGCTTCTCACCAGAAGCATCACTAGAAGAGGTACATGCAGGGACAGGTGGCTGCCTGAGCTGGTAACAAAGTGGAGTGGAGAAATACCGGCTGGTTATGTATAATTTTCCTGATGTGACTTCCCAGCAGTTCATCCCAGTAACTGTAATGGAACAAACCCAGCTCAAGGTATTGTGCAGGTATTCTCAGGGAAAACAGACTTTGAATTTAGTCAAGCTAGAGCTTATCATGTAAAATTACTGCCAGTCATTGCTCAGTACACATTTTCAAGTGCAGAGCTGGAATCCCATCTTTTTTTAGAACAAAGGGGAACTCACCATATTTAGAGCTGATGCCAAGGACTGAGATTTAAGAAGAATCCCAAGTGCTTCCCAGTTGAGTAGGGGCTGGTAGATGGAGGATGGGGAGCTACCCAGCCTTGGGACAGTGAAAATCTGAGGATCTAGTCCCTCTTCTAGGGAGACTAACCGAAGGGCATGCCTTGTTTCAAATGGTGCTTCATCTCCCACCATTTCCTGCTAGAGCAGACCTTGGGCAGTCAGGCACGCAGGTTTCATGATCTTAAGGGAGAAAGCCGAAAAGCCTGATAAGAAGCACTGAGTCCCTTTGCAAAGCTGCCAGCTGGCTGTGTGACACGGCACTGGGCAGGGCCCGGATCAGCCAGGTAGTCAGGGGCTGTTGGCAAGCCGAGGGCAGCGAAGCATATGGGACTTTCCCCTGTGCCGCTCTGCGCCCGGAGCCGCCGAGGGAAGGGGCCCGAGAGCCGCCAGCTATCGCTCTTTGCCAGCCCGTCAGCTTCCACCTCCCGCTTCCCGGGAAAGCGCACCCGGCGGCGCTCACGCTTTCATTTGTCAGCCCGCCTGCGTCAGCGCTAATACCGAGCTCAGCTGCTCATCATCCCAGCTGATAATGTCGGGGAGGAATTAGGCAAGGCATGCTGGTAGGAGGGAGAGAGAGGGCTTGAGGGAGAGTAATCACAGGCACAGTGATGGGAAATAAATGAGATCAGAAAAAAACAACCCTTAAACAGGCTATTCTCAGAGTAGAAGGGAGTGTATTTTTAGGAGATGGGGCTGTTTCAGTCCCAGCTGGGGAGCCACCGGATAGCAGCAGGTCTTCCTGGGATTTCAGGAGGGTTTGCTTTCAAGGCTGAAATGAAGGAGTTGCCACAGGGCACTTGGCATTCAGCTGAATTGCAGAAAAGCCAGATGGGTGGGCTGAGAGGCTGGGTTGTCCTTCCTTTGTCCACAGATGAGATGTGGCAAGAGGCAGGGGAAGTCTCACAGATGCTTCTGCATGGGTGCTGCGCAGGATTTCCCTCTTCAGAGAAAAGCGGAAAGGTTTTTGCTCACACAGCTTCTACCTGAGATTTGGAGCAGTCTTTCCCCATGAAAACAGTGCTAATAAGAAGAGGCCATGCCACAGTCTGATGAAACCCGGGAAGGTCCTGGCCACGCAAGCAGCACCATTCACTGCACAGCAGCCAGCTGGAGTCCAGTTCCCAATACCTCCCTTGACAGCAGACAGAGCAGAGTGCTCTGTCAAACGAAGGCATACATTTAATCAATTCCTGTGGTGCTGTAAAACTCAAAATTAATTTGAATGTTTTAAATATACCTTGGCATTTTAACCACAGGGAACCACTGCTAACAGTAGAGCAGTGTTATACTTCTTCTTCTGGTTATTTCCTTACAGAATGTATCTCTTTCCACTGAAATTCAGTAAACATTTTGACAACACTGTGGCAAGGTCAAGGATGTTTTGCAAAATCTTTATCTGTGTAACCTAAAAGGACCTGGCAACAGAACAGATTGTGCTCTGAACTTGGGGAAAAGGTGAAATAGCTCATCCCCATCAGTTCTGCTCTTTGTATGTGGCAGTAAATTCAGGGTGACTCCAGATGCCATGCAGCATTTGGAAATTCTTCCTTTCAGGAAAGGGAATGAAATCTTGAAATCAGAGAACAAAGACTAACAAACACTCTGGAAAGGAGATATGATCAAAAACAGTGCAAGTGAAAAAACCAGGAAAATTTGGAAATGGAGTGACTACAACCAAGTGGACTGAGAGAAAATGAGGGGCAGTGAAAAGGACCAAAACTTGCCAAAATTACTCCAAATCATTAAATCAGGGAAGAAATATAAACAAGTGAGGAGAGAAACAAAAGAAATTAAACATTAAAGATAAAAAGGGAGAATTCCAAAGCCAAGTGAAAACAATAAAAGTGAATGGGATGACAAGAAGTGCAGGGAAATGGACCAAAGCTTGCTCAATTAATCCCCATTGAAATCGCAAGATTTCATTCCCTTTCCTGAAAGAAAATTCTTCCTTTCTCCAAATGCTTCATAGCATCTGGAGTTACAGTCCCTGGATTGTCTGATTTTGTGTACCATGTAGCCGTTTGGTTCTCCCAAAAGCCATGAAGTGACCCTTGCAGGAATGTTGTGTGTCAGAACACCAGCCTGGGCTGACCACAGAGCCACAGACCAGAATTCTCAGCTTAGAAAGCTGCCTTTCATGGGCACCAGAGGAGAAACAAGTATCACAGTGCAGAAAAAGCTCTTTTTGTAATGAATATTTTGTCATGACTAGCACATCTAGAACCAAATACTGTAGTCATTTATGCCCATGTGTCACTGTTTTATTTTGTGCATGTGAATTATTTTGGACATACATTTTCCATATCTCCAAATGTTCTGCAAAGTTCAGCAGTAAATTATTATTTAACAATCAAAAAATTGCTTTCTCAGACCTTTTATCTTCCTTTTTTTTTCTTGCTAACTGGCTTCCAGGAGAAACACTTTTAGAGTGATGCTGGAATCAAAAGCTTTAACTAAGATTTTCAGAGTGACTGAGGGAGAATTGTCCAGGGAAAGGTGTCTGCATATGTGGCCTCAAAATGTAAGCCCAAAAAGGAGACACCTTGGTGATTGAATTCTTGCCCAGTGGTTAGATTTGAACATTCAATTGCTGTGATGGCAAAACCTCCCTCAAAATGATTTTTTTGCTTGATACCCAAGTTAAATTGCATTTTATTTCATATTCTTTCACAGAAGTTATTCCATATTGTGTCTTTCCTTTTGAAACACACCTAGACTAGGCAGGCACTGATTGCTATCAAGCCCAAGAGGAAATGCCTAGATGACACAAGTTAAAAAAATATGTGAAGGGCTGATAGTTTTGGTAGAAAGCACTTCATGGCCCCTGAGTGAGGATCATAAGCTATCACCCTTAAGCTAACTCAAAAATCACCAGATCAGAGCAAGTCTGATTATTCCACTTGTAAAAATATTAAAAATAAAATTCACCACTGTGATTTTCCCATTCTTTGTTAGTCCTCTGTAATTGATTATGCACTGCAAAACTTTTCACTGAGCAGTGTTGATCTTGGGTTTTCAGGTAGGGTTTAAGGAACAAAAACATTGGTGACAACAATGGAAAGAAAGTTATGTTCATCAGAAACACCCTTTGCATTAGTGCCAGCCTCAGCTGCTTTTGGACTCCAGCTGTCTGGTGTTTCTGCTGCCCCTGGGATCTGGGAGCAGGAAACTCTCAGCAGGATAACCATCCTCCTTGAACAGCAAAAGTCTCTCAAATTACACAATGAGGTCTACAAATAATCACATCAGCTTAGCACTAACATGCTTAACACTTAAACTCTGTGTTGTTTGTCCTTATTTCACTTCAATTTTTGTTTGGAAAATCAAAAGCCAGTCACTATAATCTTTCAGCCGAGCTTCCCTTTATTACTGCATTGCAGGAAGTCTTCTGAAATGCATCCTAATTTCATCCCCACCTAGAATTACCTTTTTTCTTCATTCTGCCCAAAGGAAGAGCTCCTTGCTGCAGAGTGCATACACGTGCAGCACAGCTTTTGATGCAACTGGAGAGCATCTTCCCTCTCTGTAGGTATTCCCTGCAAGAATTACCAGTACTTTTCTTCTTTGATTGGAGCTGACTTTTTTCCCCAAGGGCTTTTCTCACTGCAGTTGCAGTAACTGGATGCAAATGCAGGACCAGGGAGTAAGGCCCTTTGTTTTCAGTTAGACCCCACAGGGTTATCCAGAGACTTAATTCACCATATAACAATCTAAGTCCTTTCCATGAATTCAGCACATGCAGGTGCTTCTAGAGAAGCTGTAACCAGCAGCTCACAGATGTTGCAGGCTCTGGTGCTGCAGGGAGGATTTCAGGGCAGGCTGAGTCAGTTGAGGCCTAATGGTGACCTTACCCTTCCTCAATACAAAGCTGGGGTCCATTTGGCTCAGAAGGGACTCTTGTCTAAATACTTCCTTAGTTCCCTGTTCTGCCCCTGCTCTGCTTCTCATATGCATCACTCCCGTGCAGTGATGTGCCAGCCAGGAGAACCCCTCTAGGACCTCTGTCCTCACCTTACCTCAGAAAAGCTTAGTCCTTGGACAAGTTAGGGCATTCCATGGAACTTGGGCTTTAGCAGGAGAAAGCTGAATAAAGTAAGTGAGGCCTGGTGAAGGGAACACATGAGAATTAAGACTTGCCTCAGGCCAGCAGGAAATACAAAGTGGACCTCAGAAGCTTCTGCATTGACATAAGGGTATATTTTGAGCTGAATAAAAAAATAGCTCTAGGTTAGCTTCTGTGAATAAAGAGATCGAGACTAGAGTTGAATGATGAGAGACTATTGACGAAGGAAGAAAATGACTGGCTACAGGCTGAAAGTCTGAAAAAAACCCCCGTGCTTTTTCAGGGTGGATGTGAGATGAGACAAGAAGCAGCTGGTATTAAATCCACACGGACTGAAGCAAAGCCTACCAAAAGGAATGCAGTGAAGATGGGACCACATCCCATTCTCTATGTCACAGAATGAAGATGTCCAACAGTAACCAGCACAGCAGCTTCTGCATACAGGGAACAGCTTAGGCAGGGTTGTGTTTGGGCTTTCCACCCCAGTGGCTAGGGACAGCTAATAGTCTTGTCCCTCTCTAAGGAAACTTCAAATGCTTAAATATCCCAAGGTGCAAAACTTCTTGAAACCTGTGCATCTCTGCTACCTGTGGCACATCGTGAGAATCAGTGCTTACAGGTCTAACTGGTGTCCATTTTTAGACCAGTGGGTAAGTTGTCACCAGTATTTGCTCCTTACTGAAAGCTATTTATGCTCATTTTATAATACCAGCTAGAGGCCAGGAAAATCAGTCTGTATATTTCTTAGTATATCTATCTAGATATATACTTAGAATACACACATAGAATAAACTGTATTGAAAATATACAGGTTTGAAGACTAAGAGAGAAGTGTTATCCACATTTCTTATATGGGGTACTGAAGAAAGAGGAGATGACATGAGTTTCAGATCATATTCAATGTCTGTGATAGATCAGGAAACTCAGGTTTAAGGAGAAGACCATCCTTCCTTCCTGGAATGGAAAGAAGGGAGCTAATACACATAGGAAAGATGGGATTGTACTTTTTCTAGAGTATTTGTAGTGTTAAAATAACCTTAATTCCCTGCATGAGACAGTCTCCCTGCTCTTTCTTCATTTTGCATTCAGTAATCTAAAACAAGAAGTGTGACACTTATTTGATTTTATTTTTACAAATTTTTTCATTATTGCAGAAAAATCTTCAGTAAATCATGCCTGGAAGCTCTGGGAAGTTTGCAAAACCAAGCCCTACTCAGCTTCAGGCATTTATACATGACGCATACACTCATCAGGGCTCACTGCTGTTGTTTCTCTGCCAATCACCTTACCCAATGTGAAGATGTGTCACAACACTGAGCAAACATGGAAACAGCCACTTTAATCAACCATATTTTCCCCATATGGTAACTTTCCTTTACCGTGGTAGTCCAGCTTTCACACAGATTTTATACAGAGAGTTTACAAGCAATAAAAATTAACAGCCAATATATATGCAACAAACAAATCAACATCCCCCCTCCCCCACAGTGTGTGCCTGAGTAGAGCTAATTCAAACTGTGACTAAACTGTGGTTGCATTTCCATGAGATATTTTGCCTAAGGATGTGCAGTGTACACAGTGCATGATTCATTTCAGTGAGAACCAGACCAGGGGTGACAGGAAGAAGTTCCGAGGATAAGCATAGAGAAACAGCCATAACAGGAGAGGAAAGCCACACACTGATTGTGTTGCCATGCCCTTAGAGCAGTAGCAGGGGCAGGGCAGTGAGAGCCTTCATCCCCATGTGCCTGTGAAGAGCTTCACTAACTCTCTTCATCTTCACCTATTCCTCCCCCTAAAGGAAAGAAAGCCCAGGGTAATGTGGTTGGGTAGTTCATGTTTCCAAGTGCTCTCTCTGCCTCAGATTGCCTCACAGTTAGAGCTCCTCCTCCTCCACACACACCTGAAGGAGAGTTCTGGGAGCACGTCTTTCCAATAAGTCTCACCAGGGCTGGGGAGCAGGTGCTTTGCTAGAAGTAATCCTCACAGCTGTCTGGTTCATGTGTTGTTAATACAAGCACATAATTTCCACTGGCATAGATTAGGAGTATTAATGGCAACAGAACAATGAATGTCTGTGCAATCAGAATTTGACGCCTTGTATTTGTCATACCACCAAATAGCTTGTTTCCAAATTATAGAACAGTTGTGTGGTGAATGGAATCAGGCTGTGATAATTTGTATGTTTGAATGGTATTTTAAGACCCACTTGTTTTTGCTTCTCGTTCAAAACACTGCCAGAATGGATGTTGGGTGGCATGGAGGAGCATACATACGTTCTGTTTCAGAGAGGCTTCTCTTCTCATCCTGCAGTGTGGTTGAAGCATTTATCTCTCCTCCAGGTATTCATTTTCAGTAAGACTTGGAAAGGATAAGACAAACCAAACACAGCACAGCATCTGAGGACATAATGTTTTCAGAGTTGGCTGGCAGTGGTATCTGTTGTTCTGTCAAAACAAAGATGATGTGACAGCTCTGCCTGTCAGTCTTTGCCCAAATTTTTCCTTCCTTCCTTCCTTCCTTCCTTCCTTCCTTCCTTCCTTCCTTCCTTCCTTCCTTCCTTCCTTCCTTCCTTCCTTCCTTCCTTCCACTTGCTCTTCTCCATTTCCGTCAGCAGCATCACCTCAGTCAAATTTGGCAAAGGAAATGAGGGATGTTGTCTCAGAGATACTAAGTTTCTGCAGTTTTTGCCAAAATCAGAAACAGACCCTGCTGGAGCTCCCTGGGGGAGCAGCTAGTCATTAAATATACAGCTCCCAGGTGCTTCAGTCATTTGCTGCTTTTTGTGCAGTGATTTTCTGCTCTTTGCTTTATTGAGAGGCCAAACACTGGTGTTGCCAGTGGGATGGAGTGGGACACTGGAAGGGCATGGAGGGATTACAGGGGTGCTGGATGCAGGAGGTAGAGCTCTGAAGCAGGGGTATAAGTGGAGCTGAGAACTGGAAGCCCTTCATGTTGGGCTGAGGATGTGTACAATATGTGTGAGCACAGCTCCTTAAGTTGAGGAAAAGGAGAGGGAATCCAGAGAGCAAAACTTTGCCTATGATATTAACTCGTCTTCTTTTTTTTTCTGCGTAGAACTCAGAGTGAATTAAAAGCAGTAAATCTAACTGGTTGTTTCATAATTTATGTTTCACATAAACAGTTGTTTCTAGTGAATGCAATGGAAATATATTTTCAAAGAAATGAGGGAGAAGAGGGAGAAATATTGAGGGCTCAAAACCATGGAAAGATAGGTATCTACATTTAAAATGTTCTCAATTTTCAATTAATTATTCAACCGCTTAACCATTTGCTTCGATAACATACATTTGACTAATTGGCATAATTTTCTTTGTTAGTGACAGTGAAAGGTGATCTCAGACTCAGTTAAGAGATGCTTTGCAGGCTGTGGTGATTCCATGATAAAGGTGAACTTGCAGGAGCTACTGTGCAACTTGTATTTTTGGTTTAGCATGGGAGTGTACTGTCTCCATTTAGGTGCTAGGGCAGTTTTGAGAGCTAGTGATATTTAATGCCAAGTCAGCAGAGAGGAAAGTCTTAGGGGCAAATGCAAACAATTATCTCCAAGCAGGAGAGCAGTGGGAAAATGTATATGACCACAGGAAATATTTATGGTCCATGATCGGAATAGTGTAAAGATACAGAAATCAAGAATTATTATGGCCAGAGCAGTCAGAGATTATCTGACACCATTCTGTGGGAACCTAAATTTTCCTAGTTCCATACTGATGGGATTCCTCATTCTAGCAAAATGTGCTGGCATGGTGACTGCTCTGTTCCCCTATATAGTGACCAGAGGGTGTGAAGACCCTAAGAAGTAACTAAAATAAATTCTTGACTGAAGAGTTTTCCTGGTATGCACTTATATTTTTGTTCAATGTACTGAAATATACAATGTTGTTAAATTCAGAAAAAAAAATAAATAAATTGACAAATTTGACTTAAATAATTTCACCTCTGTTCTTTTGAAGACCAGTATGCAATGTATGTGTGAGCCTATTTGAACTTCATCAATAGAAATTTAATTGCCAGCATATTAACATTTGAGGCTTTTCCTCATTCTGGAATATTTCAGCATTAATCTTTGCAGCCCAGCTCTGCACAGCCAAGATGCTGAGTGAGGAATGCACTTTAAACAGCTCCTCCAAAAACAGTGGAATGTGCCCAGTGGTGGTCTCCTGCAACTCCAACTGCACGCTCAAAATGTCAGGACATTTCAGATCCGCCTTCTGCATGTGTGCCTTTGTTGCTGGTGGTGATGGTGGTGGTTTAGGCGCAGCTGAAGCAGTTATGCTATATCTGGACAGAGGAAACCACAGCATTTTTGTAGAGCAAGCATGCACGAGGAAGTTGTCTTATATTCCGTTTTGGCATTAACTCCTAAATTCTCCTGTTCACTTCTCTGATATAATTTTGTTTTAAAGCAATCTAACAAAAAACAGGCTTCCTGAAAACTGATAAAGTTTTTCTTGCTCTTTGGAGAGTAGTGGTGCTGTGCTGTTCCAGCTTGGCTTATCAGAACCTTCATTAACTTCTAACCTTTCCAACAATATCAAGGGGAGATGGTAGTTTTTCTTTTCCTGATGAAAAAGATTTGTGAGGGCTGCCGGAGTGCTGACTTTCTCATTCTCTAAACTCTTTTTTCTGGTGTTCTTGGTTTTTGGTTGGTTGGGGTTTTTTGGGTTTTTTTTCCCTTTTTTACCTGGTGATTGCTGGCAGGGTTGAGAGTAGCTGACATTTTGGGGTGACAAGCACCCCACCCAACGTGAGTACCCACTACTATCAATTCACACAGGACCTCAGATTATTCTAGAGATTAATCAACTAAATAGGAGCAGTAGGGGTCATTATCACATAAATAGCTGTCTCTTTAATAAATAAACCATTTATCCTAAGATCTGTTAATTAAGTTTATCAAGACTGAAAGCTGAATAAATGCCTTAGTCTCTAGGTGCCAGTAAGATAATTTTTGCTAGTTGTACTACAAATCCTATATGAATCTCTACCTCAATTTTTTAACCTTAATAGTTTTGGTTTTCTCCCTTGAATTTGCCCTGGTGCCTGACCTTTGAGCAGACACACAACATTTGATGGGAATTTAGAGCTGCCTGTTGGCAAATCCTTTTCTTGCAAGATGTAATTTCAAGTCCACCTAGTTCACAAAACTCCTGAGTCATCCTATGGCTGGGTGTCTGTCTGTCTGCAGTATTCAACCAAAGTGTTAGGAACTCACAAGTGCTCTGACTCAGTTTTGGAGCTTACCCAAATAGCTGCACTGGGAAGAATATTTCTTGAGTTTTCTGTGGAGAATAAGGCCTGCAGGTTGGTGATTCCTTTTTCATTGACTGGTCAATTTTAGCCAAATTTGCTGGAAACATGAAGGTGACAAAATTAACGTTGTCCTATGCTTTCAAGAATTGTCAGTCAGTTTGAACTGCTTACTGAAGGTACAATTTTCTGGCAAAGGAAGATGGGTTTAGTTTTCTTTTGCATTAGTTCATTCTACTCATGAGCCAATTATTTAAGGAAGACATTAAGTCACAGAAACTTTTCATCTCCATTCCTATTATGTGCCACATCCTGTTCTTCATATAGTTGTTGCACCAAAGTCAAATCCTACAGCTCTCCCATCTTGATTTGAAACATGAACTGAAAATGAGGCCCCTGCAGAAGTTTCAGTGTACAAAGGTTCAAAGCATTGCCACTATGTATTTCCCTTGGATCTGAGTGGCAAAAAGTGCAGCAGTGTAGGGCCTGTTGCCTTTGCTTAACCTTTGTGTTTCCTGAGCCTTTATCAGGACAAAGAGCCTTTCCCCTTTTTCATGAGCTGCTATGAAAATTGGTTCAGTCAGCTGCATGTGCAAGCCTTCCTGTGGTTTTAGGAAACAGCAGCAGTAGAGCAACATTTAATTTGCAGCTTCTTCTTCTTAACCTCAAAGGAAAAAGGTGGTAACTGTTAATTGCATCACAGCATGCATGTGTTGGTGAGCACAGTTTGCTCTGACTCCAGGTGTCCTGGGACCAGCAAACCTAACCAAACCAGATTCAAAGCACCATGTGTACAAACCTGAGCCCAAACCGCACTGCACAATGTCTGTGTTTATTGTTCCTGTGGATTTGGAGGCAAGAAATCATTAACCAACTCTCAGAGCTCCTGGCTAATGCACAAAGATATAAAAGATTGCAGGAGTGCTGACATATATTCAATGGTGAGGGCAATCACACACTGAAAATGTCTATGTGACAGTTCTTTCCAAGAGAGCTTGAGGCTGTCCAGGTCAGCCATGTTGCAAGAAATAGTTGCAAAGTCTGGTTTTGAGGCACCATTCTTTTATTCTGAAGTCATGCTGGACCTCAGGGATTTTGTCTTTTTAGAGGTTTGGTATTTTTTGTTATTTAATTCTGCATGCAGCGTGGACAGTGGCTAGATGGTTTTGTATGAAAGGCTGCAGGGACAAGATTTCAGGGTGAATTCTGCAAGGTTACAAACTCTTACTGTTGTTTCTGCCAGGAGTGACCACCCTCATTTCTCCCCTCCTCCCTTCTCCTCCCTGCTCATTCTTGCCAAGATTAAAGCTGTCGCTGTGTGAGGTAAGAGTTCTAAAGGTCTGTGCTGCTTTAGAGCAGCTTGCAGGGAAGCTGTGATGATGGAACTACAATGAAAATTTGGTATATTCTAATTAACCTCGGGAATATAGCCATCAGGAGTGCAGAGTATTCCCCTGGAAAAGTTGCTTTTAAGGCTGATTGTATGTTTGTCCATGAAACTGTTACCAGACCACATAATGGCTTTGGGGAAAGCTTGTGAAGACTATTCTTGAAGAGGCTTCCATCAGAAAAGGAGGGGTGGGAAGTCAGCTCGGCTGCTGAGAGACAGTCTGTCGCATTTAGGTAATATAGCAAACAGCCTTATAGGAGAGCAAAAGAAATGGAAAAAAACCCAACAGGGTTCTCTGTTTAATGGCTCAAAAGCTTGGGGGCACCTCAACCAGCAATACCAAGCAATTCCAGACTGATGATCCCTTAATCATTGCACACAGATGAAGGCTTTTCTGCACTAGAACAAATATCAAATCCTACTGCCACGCACAGCAACAGAATCTGGTAAACTATTTCAGCCTAGCTACAAAATTAATCTGAAACCGACTGGCAACAGACAATAATAAGGTGTAACCCTGGAGCTTTACTGCTGTTCATTATTTTTTATTAGTGAGTTCAGAACCTCTTCGGTGTGATCTGGAAACGTGCATTTCAAAGAGCATTGCAGGGTGGCGTGGGGCATTTTCCTGGACTGTCTTGCCTGCCTCAGGGCCTGAGAGGCTTGTATTTAAAATGTGTCTCTCCCTTCCCCCTCGCCCCTTTCCAAACCTAGAGTTAATTTGTTCCCACACCTCAGTCCGTGTGAACAGATGCCTCCATCTCTGAGCTCCAATTGCTGGCTGGGAAGTGATTCAGCTACTAAACAGTTGTAAGTGAGCAGGGGAATAATCACTGGGTATTGCTGACATCTGAAAAAATAATCTTGTGTTCATGACTGCTAGCAAATGAAAAGGGACAAAAATAGAGGCCCAAGCTGCCTTGGAACATGCCTCAATCTGAAGTCACCTGTAGCGAGGAACTGGCAAGAACAGCTATGCTCAAAGGATGAGCCCCTCCGCATGCAGCCCTGGACAACAGCCCCACATGGACAATTTGGACTTTCAGAGCAGGAAGAGCATTGAAAGAACAGGGTCACTTTCTTAGCTGTGGAGATTGCCTCCATGTCTTCCCACCATTGTCTTCTATGTTGTCTACAGTTCTCAGCTGGGAAATTTGAGTTATAAAGGAGCATTGCTATCTCCATGGATGGTCACTATAATGGCAGATGGATGGAGCCACAAGGGATGTGGGGACGTGGTACTCCTGTACTTGGGGTAGGTGCTGCAAAGCACCACATGCTGCCTTCAGGGCAGCCAAGCTTTGCTACAGAAGATGCCATGAAGAAACAAGAACAAACAAAAAAACCCCAACTCGTGGGTTGCAATGAGCCAACAGAGGATTGCAAATGTTTCTGACTCACTTTCTTTTTTTTTTTTTAATCTCCACAATAAGCAGTTTGTTTTTATAGTCTCGAGTAGGCTTTTTTTTTTTTTTTGCATGCAGTAAATACATTGGAATCATCTTGAATGTTGAGAAGTTTCTTAGTCAAAGTAGCTGAAATAGCTTTTCACAATTTATTAATCATTAGAGATGTATTTCCTTTTTGATTAAATTTTGTTCGGTTTCACAAATAGAAATTTGGAGATTAAACTCACACAGAAATATTAGCAAAGAATGTCAGTTTGGTAATTTTTTGTATTGTGTAATCTGAAGTGCAAAAGGATGAATACAGCAAACAGCCAAAAATAAAAAACTTGTGCCAGAACAATAGCATCTCTGCAGTGTATTGACTGCAGACGTGTCTTTTGTAATCTCTCCACTGTAATATTCTGTTAAAAATAGACAAATTTTGAGTGCCACAATATAAGAAGGAAATAAAGCTATTAGATATCATTGAGAGGAAGGCAAGAAAAATGGTGAAGAGTCCATAGGGGAAGCTGTATGATGAGCAGCTGAGGTCACTTGGTCTGTTCAGCTTGGGTAAGAGGAGACTGAGGGGAGACCTCATTGCAGTTTCCTTGCGAGGGGAAGCAGAAGGGCAAGCACTGATCTCTTCTCTGTGCTGGCCAATGACAGGGCCAGAAGAAATGGCCTGAAGCTGTGCCAGGGGAGTTTTAGTTTGGATGTTAGGAAAAGGTTCTTCACCCAGAGGGCAGTTGGGCACTGGAACAGTGCCCAGGGAAGTGGTCACAGCACCAAGCCTGAGAGAATTCAAAAAGCATTTGGACTCTTTGGGCACATGGTGTAACTTTTTGTGGTGTCCTGTACAAGGCCAGGAGCTGGACTTGAGGACCCTTGTGGGTCCCTTCCAACGCAGGATATTCTATGATTCTATAATAATTCTAGTTACTAGTTTAGGAGTCTGTGGTCCTCTCAGGCTGATAAATCTAAATTTCAACCAATAATCAAAATAAAAATAGTGAACAAAGATTGTAGATCTAGTTCTAAATTTCTTTATGTCTAAGTGGGCAAACTATGATCCAGCATCAAAGTACTAATGTGTGATGGAACTGGAATCCCACATCTAAGCCTCTCCAGACCTCCAGATATTAGTGTTCTTATGTAGTGTGTGTGAAGTGACCATGACTTTGGAAGGAAATTCCAAGATCCACTCCTGGGTATAGGTGAGGCTTACCAGGTGAGGATTGTATGCTTAATACTATTTGTCTGCTTTGAAGATCCAAATCCATCATATAGATATTAGGGCTGACTTGTTCACTAAGCACTTTTTTGCCTCCACATGGAGAAGTGGATTGGCATAGATGTTATTCTGCTACACAGGTTCCACAGAAAAAAATCTCACTGTGCAGAGACAGTACTGAGTATTTCCACTCTTATTGCGGAAAAGTATCTGCACAAGAGCCTGTTTCATATGGCATTGTACCACAACTACATTGATTTCACTCCTTGTGCAAAACAGCCAGTAGCAGTCCTGTCATCGGGTTAACAGGAGGTCCACAGGGTTCTATTTCTGGTTAAAAAAAGGGTAACTAGTTTTCAAGTGATTATTAGTTTTCATCATGATAAAATCCTATCTGTAATTCATTCAAGGAAAAAAAAAATCAACAAGTAAAAATTATTACCATTACCTAAAATAATTGTGACTGTTCACCAGTTTCTTGCTCATATAAATAGTATACAATGATGTCCTGAAAGCCAACTTTGAACCAGGTGAATTAACAGAAGGAGACATGAACATCTTACCACTATGAACAAGTGAGTGGGCCACTATGAAAATTACCATAGAAAGGAGGTTTTACAAGGATTCAAATGTTGTGCTTAAAGGGAGCATTGAAGCTCCTTGACATAAAAATACCTCTAGCAGGAAAGAATTTTCTGTCATGAATTAAAGGAGGATAGTAAAATTAACAAGTGTTTAACTCTATCTGTCATCCTCTCAAAATACATAGAAAATACCATGAGAGGCATCATATGCTCATCACAAAAATGAAGAGGTTGAAATGCACTGACAAAGTCCTTGGAAGCCTCTGTGGGTACGTGGCCAGCCTCTGGGGCACACACTAGACCTTACAAATATAGCTGTAAGAGCCACCCCACACACACTCCTACATGGTCCCAGGGTCACTGCTGAATAATAAAGAGCAGAATGATGTATATATGTCTCATGAATAAGTCTGGACTGAATTTTAGCAAAGTCCTGCATTCCTGGGAGGAACTCCAGAACCGTTCTCCTGGATGCATCACAGATCAGCTGAGATGCCCTGCCACAGTTCCCAGCATGACCAGTATCTATCATATGGTCGTGTGGGCAGAACTGGATCCTACCCACTACTTCCTGCTGAACAGAACTCATTTCCTGGCCTGGCAGTCCAGCCTGGATCTTTGAAGTGCCAGCACAAAAGACATCTTGAGCAGCATCTTGTCACAGGCAACATAATTGTAACTGTATTAAATTCACAGGTTGCACCAGACTGGGAAGAACTGTGGATATGCTGGAGAACAGAATTATAAATCAAAATTAATTTGAAAAATGAAGACCCCCTTCAAAATGGGATAGAATATGGAAGAGTAAGGTGGACAAATGCAGAAACACAGGAATGTATATGAATTGCATGGATAGCAGCTTTCCAGGGATGAATTCCACTAGCAATTTCAGAAGGTAACAAGTTGACCAGGAGTTAGAAAGATCACACTGAAAACAGAATAGCATATTGCAGGGTGGGGTGTACACTGGAGCACAGCCTGAAAGGCACAGGAAGTAACTCTTGGCTGGACTGGAAATGGACGTTCAAGTAAGATTTGCTCAATTTGGCCTCTTGAAGTATCAAAAGCCTCCTTCCTCTCCTGTTTGAAAGAGCAAGACAGATGCAGACAGAGCAAAATGGGTAAATTGGGATGAATTCTGTGAACAGCAAACTGCCAAAAAGGGACAAAGTGAAGCCAAAGATCATGCTATGGACTCATTTACCAGCAAAATTTTTATGACAGTTCAATCTACTTCTCAAGTTCACTTTTCCAGTCTGAAAGGAAAAACAGATAGTCTCCTTTCCTGTTACCAGATGGAAGCAATATACACATATAAATGTTGGCCTGATATCAGTTTTGCCCTGTGCCTGCTTGAAGATATTTCTCATTGACTTGAGTGGAGCAGACCCAGAAGACATTACTGCATAAACCCTCTCCAGCATATTTGCAAGATATTGTGCACAGCTACAAAGACCTCTCTTCAATGGGATTATTAATTTCAGTCTTCTCTTAATTAGTTCATATAAACTCTATAACAGCATCTCAGTCAGCTCCAAAAACCTCTGCCAAAGCCGTCAGTGAAGTCCCTCCTTGGCAGAGAGGTCTCAGAAATTCTCTTTCATTTACCTTCCCACACTCACCTCTAGCATTGCTATGGTTCTTATCATCTCAGAATTTGGCTCAACACCAACACTGTACAAGCCCAAAACTTCTTAATCTTGGTGGTAGGCTTTGTATGCACTTTTTGCTTCTTATTTTCTGCATTTTTTCTCAGCATTTTAATTTACATATGCTTAGCCCATCCAAGCTTTGTCATATTAACACAGAAGAAAAATTACATAAGTAAATCTGCCTTTCTTGCATTTTCTGCCAGTTTGGGTCTAGTAAATGATATGATGTTATGATAATATTTTAGAATTGGTTATGGCATTATGTAGTGATGTCAGCCCAATAGCAAAGGTCTTTGCAGTGTGTAAGCTGTAGACTCTACTCACTCATCTGGGGTGGCAGGAAGGAAGCATCCAGAAAAGAGCAAATCACATCTGCTGTTTTCAACCAGCCCACTTCAGCCTAGCAATAGCCAGCTGAAATGCAAGTTCTGAACTGCTAAGAAATATGTGATGAAACATCACTTGCAGGAGGTTTTAGGTTGACTCACCAGGTGTTGCAGCTATACTGTTTTACTGTTTCCCCACACTAGGATCTTTTTTTTCCTTACTTGTGTTTTACTTAGGTGTTCATTTTTAGCATTTTTTGTATGAAAAGCACTGTAGTGAAGAGACTGGTAGACAAAAAGCTTTCTCTTGACAAGATCAAGGATGATAGAGGTATGGAAGTAATTTTATTTATTTAGAAAGAAATGCTCCATCAAGTGCATTTTGATGGAAAAAAAATTGACCACTATCTTAAAAATCATAATAAAAGCAGCTAATATGCCTGAAAATGAAGTCTATGACCAGGATTTTGGAGACTGATATCTAAAATGGATCCATCAGCATTAGTCACTGTTATATTGAATCCCTTGGGGCCATTGGGATTTAGGCTCCTGAGACTAGCAGGCTCAGTATATATAACAACTAGGATTTTTTTTCAGGTGGTTTTTTTTTGGTTTTTATTTTTTGTTTTTCTTTTTTTTTTCTTTTTGGGTTTTTTGTTTGTTTGTTTGGGGTTCTTTGTTTTGTTTTGTTTTGCTTAAATTTTCTAATAATCAACAGCTTCTCCTCCACATATCTGGAGCTCAGACACTGGGGCCTTGAGTTTTTCTGTAGCCCTCAAGGGTCCTGCTTCCATCTGGAAGGCTGAGCTCTCAGTTCGCCAGGCCCAGAAAATAACAGAGCGTGGGGCGAATCAGGGAGAGCTATGCAAAGCTTTCAGGTGCTTTGTGCAAGTGCCTGAAAATGGTGTACAGTTGGATATTGTACAGTAATCCAAATATCCTAAAGACATCAGAGCAATATCTAATAAAACACTACTGTCTCTCAGGTCCATAGGAAAACTGCTGAGATTCCCTGACTTCAGAAGTCATACTGAAAATTATTTTTACCCCAGAATCCTATAATATGACTTTAAAAATCCCTAACAAAAACTGTTTTCTGTGAAAAGATAATTGGATTTTGGAAAAATTTATTGCTTAATTATCTAATATGGAATCCTCCTGATATGGTTATAGTGGGAGTCAGCAGATGGCACTGTTACTCATAGTGATAAAATTTCTTTTTACAGCTGTGGAAAACTTGCTACGCTATTGATAAATTCTGCATTGCTGCTCATTTTCTAATGAAATGTCCTTGGCCAAAAACTAGGTACTGGCTCCCCACCTCGCCTTATCAAACCAAAGAAAATACTTGAGATGGATCTGGCCTTAGAGAAGACTTGAGATTCCCAAGAAAGCAGGGGGGTTGTTTGCATGCTCTCTGAGTACCGCTGATGAAAAAAGGATTGAGTAAAGGGAATAGCTATCCTTGTCAGGACTTGTCTGCTGGGAAGTTGATGATTACAAGGATGCTGGTGCATGAGCCATATGGAGTCCTTCTTGGAGGCCATGAGCACTAATGGAGAGGGTGAAGGGGGTAGTTGTGGTAGAGCTGAGGCACTTTAGAGGACAGCAAGGCGGCCTTGGAAACAAGACTCACCAGCAAGAAAACTGTGGAAGCACTTGAAAACCTGAGGTAGAAACACAGGCAGAGAGCATTGCAGAGGCAGCAAGTCTGGAAGTGTGCCCAAAGACAAAGCCATGGGTCACTCAGTGATGGTTATTTATTCCCTGGGAATACTCAGCACCTTTCAGGAGATTGCTGGTCCAGTCCGAACTATTTACTACAGTGATCCTATGGATGGAAAGAAACAGTGCATAAAACCCAGCCATTTTCTCGATAATTGCATCTTGTCTTCATTAATGTTGTTTTTTTCTCCTAAGAGTCTTGTAAAACCTCTGTGAACAAATTCCACTTGTCAATATTTCACTGGTGTTTCTGGCTTCTGTTAATAAAATTGTGACATCAGTCACTTCAATCTGTCTGTTAATGATGAGCAGACACACAGATACAGTCACACAGACACTTTTCATCTCAGAATGACTGTTCCTAAGGTAAAAAGGATTTTACTGTTTGACTGAGATGGAAGATGAAAAATCATCAGCAGGGTCTGTACCTGGTGAGGACAAAAGCTGGATTATGGGAATCTCACTGTGATGTTCCTATCTGGCTTCTTTTTACATGCAAATCTATACTGATCCAGGTCCCACCAGAGACCAATTGAAATTCAGCTGAGCCAGGTGCAGGGCACTCCAGGTGGGGGCAGAAGAAGAGTTAATAGGGCTCCTTCTTCCTCTCCTTTCTCATTTAAAAATATCTTTCTTGCTGTGCTCCTGCTTCTGTCAGTTAATGTCAACATCCCATCCACAAGATACAATACAGAGTCACTCTGCCCTGTGGAAATTTGGAGAACGCATTCTTTCATCAGTCTTCACAAAGTGCTCACAACTGGGTAAGTTTATAGGCAATTAAGAAACACAGTGTTCTAAAAATAACAGTCTATTTATAGTTTATAAGCTATTGTGTTGCTACCGTAGTGGTCATAGTTTTCTCCAGTTTGCAAGACGTATTATATGGGGTTTTTTTGTCTAAAAAAAAAAAAGGGAGTTAATAAGAACTTCTGTAATGGTTGACTGGATTAATGTTATGCTTTAGGCTCTTGGTTTTCTTAGATTCTGCAGATAAATTGTCAGTTACAAAATTTACTAAATCAAAAGGACTAAAAATGACTTTTAGAACTACAGGAGGAGCAGGGGCTATATTCTCAATTTGCTTGCAAAAATCTGTTGCTTTCTTGTGTCATCTGTCCGAGGTTTTTCCCACTCTAATCAATACTTGCACCATCATCAATTAGGGCAGCAGTGGACAATAGGAAAACTGGTAACATGGACTGAGTTGCAATACACAAAAAGAAAGAAAAAAATGAGTGTGCAACAGACTTCCATTTCTATTTGGGGGTTTTTGCACCCAAACTAGTATTTCCTTACATTAGCTTCTCTGTAAAGTTTCCTTGGCTGTGAATTAATAAGTGAAAACTCCATCCAGGTAATGAAGGAGTGGGAACCAGATTCTAGAGAGCTCCCTATTTACAGATTACTAAATTATATGAGGAACACTGCTGAACAACGTGCTGAGCATATGTTCAATAAGAGCTGCAAGATTGAAGACCTGCTAAAATCATTTGGAAACAAGTCACTTGCATGGCTTCCTTCATAGGCCTTTAGGCAATTATGTATTTAAACTCTCAGCATCTCTGTCTTCTATTTCAATGAACAAAGGGCCACAAAAGAAATCCTTTTAAAATCTTATTCAGTCAGTGTCCAGTTCTGGGTTTGTATTCCTATTGAATTTTGGTAGGTTCAATAATTTTGGTTGAAAGAAATACAGTCCTCTGGTGCATAAAAGAAGAGGCTGGAGGGGTAGGGGGAAAACAGGCATTTTTACAGTGAAGTATTATTATAGATATACATTCTTGTGTAATCATTTGGATGAAAATTGCAAGGTAATAATGCTTAAACCTTTCAGTCTATGCTTTGGAACCAGTTAAAAAAAAAAGCATTAACCTAATTATCTAGCGGCTATTTGATGAGTATTGTGAATTTGGAGACCACTTTTATTGTTATTTTTGTTTCTTGGACTTTATTGTTTAGGCTTTATAAGGGTTTCATTGAAAGGACCCAGCTCAGCTAGTTACTTGGCCTTTTACTATAGCTGCCTGTTTAGGGAGCGGTATATTGGGAATATCTGCTTTCAGGACAAGAGGAATGGCTGCATTCCTTCAATGAAAAAGTACTCATTTCTGGGTTGTTTGCTGGGCAATAAAGAATTGGGACAAGTTACCAGCAAGGCTTTGTCTGGGTGTGGATCGGATTATTTCTGGGTCAATGTGAGTTGTTCATGGCCAAAGCCAACTTGCAATATAAAGGGGAATTCTTAAACCATCTTGCCTTCTCCACCCTCCCCACATTTAAAGAGGGAATTATAGAATTGTTTGGGTTGAAAAAAGCCTCTAAGACTGTCAAGTCCAAACATTAACTCACAGCTGCCTAGTCTACCACTAAGCCATATTCCTAAGCACCACATCCTTTAAACACCTCCAGGGATGGTGACTCAACCACTACCTGGGGCAGCCTGTTCCAGTGTTTGATAACCCTTTTGGTGAAGAATTTTTTCATAATATTCAATCTAAACTCCCCCTGGCACAACTTGAGGCAATTTACTCTTGTCTTATTGCTTGTTAGTTGGTAGAAGATGTATAATATGCATAGAAAATATTATTTAAGACCTCAAGACAAAGCTTTGTGATGCAAGAGGATACAGATGTGAATCCAGTCCTTCAGCTGCAAGGGTTGCCTCTGCACTGAGCAGTACCTGCTTGACTGAGCAGTCTCAGTTAAGAGGTTGAACAGGGCTCGTGATTTGGAACTTGGTTTTACTGTTCTCCACCAGTGTCCCTGGATAGCATACTGCAGCTGGCAGGAGTGGAAATGTCACATATTGCCAGGATGACTGTTGTCTCCTAGCCAGGGAGCAGTTTCTGGCAAAGCTCTGGGGGCACCACAGAAATGAAGGATGCAGTTCCCTGTGTGAAGTGTGGAGATCTAGGTCTAGGATATGTAAAAGCTGGGGCAAAGCAAGCCCTTTATGGTTCTCCAGAGAGAATATTTTCATCAAAGACGTGCTGACAGAGACATCTCTTTAAGTACTGGTAGCCCTTTTTACAGGCCTGGCATGGGTTTTGTCTCCTGTCAACACCTCTGATTGGGATTTCAAAGATGTCATTATTTGGAACCAAGCAAAGTAGAGGGCTAGCTCATCCAAGGAGATGGCTCAGGAACCGCCTTTCTGATTACATCAGCCAGATCTCTCACAGAGGTATTCTGTAAATTTAGGATAAAGGCAAAGGGCTTCACTCCCATTTCTGTTGTTTTGTGATACAGCCCCTTCCCTTCCCAGGGAAGATTTGTTCACAGCCATTCTCTTTGTCACAGCCTTGTATTATCAGATTCTTGAAAACTTTAGCCTAAAGGCAGGTGGTCCTAAATCACTTATTTTCCACTGAAATATTTATGGAGTATTTTGAACAAGAGCCTTATCTTATAGTGTGTTTTATAGGAGAAGCAAGCAGGAGAGCTGTCCCAGGCCATATTTTGCTGCAGTGCTTGCTTAGTTTGTCTGTGTAACTTCAGAACTGCTGATTCATTTCCAGGCTTTGAAACTAGTGACCCCAAACATGGCCCTTTTCTAACCTGAGGAACATTTCTTTAATGGTATGTAGACAAATGACATGTTAATGTAAATCATCATACTTAAGCTAGAGTTAATCTGATTTGCTTCATGGAAGGCAAAACAAGCAAATTCCTTCAAGGCTGTTCCTCCAATTCAGACTCCAGTCAGAGCCTTTTTCTGGAACTGCCAAAATGTGAGCAGTGGTCAGAAAATGATTGTGCTTTAGCATGGAGAGTGTAACAGCATACGAGAGAAATGCCTGGCCCATCCCTCTGCAGTCTAAACCAGTGCACAAGGACAGTGCCAGAGCGCTTGCCAGACCTCTCTCCTTCTCCATTAATGCTTTTGAGCTGGGGCATGTGCAGAATTCAGTGAGGCAGAAATATTGCTACTTCTTCCTCTCAACACTTTTTCCCTCTGGGGCAGCTTGTTAATGTGGGGAGGAGGGAGGGTGAGAGTAGGGAGAGTGTGGGGGGCTGGCAATCAAGCCTGTGAGTCATACAGGGGAAGTTCATTACAGGCCACACAGCTGTATACCCGGGCTGAAAAGGGCTGCTTGCTCGCTGATGAAAGAGTCTGTCGTCGCTGGGGTTAACACACAAAGTAACATGGGATTCTGAAGTTGCACAGGAGATTATGCTACAGAAGCTGTGTTTCTGGAACAGAAACGGATTAAAAACAGGTGTGGGGTGCAGTAAAAGCAAGGGATTGGTAAATTGCCTTAGAGGCATGGATATCTCAGCTAGTGCATGTGCACATGCGTGTGGGTTGCTTGAATTAGGAAAGGTTCAGCTAAGAGTAAAGAAAATCCTAAGCTGTGTGCCTTTGGTTTTGTTTGAATTTCACTGCACTCTAGAACAATGCACAGGGACTCAGCTGCTTCCCTCAGGGATCTGAAGGGTACAGAGTTTACAACTCTGCCTTTAGATATTTCCAAAATACACAGAGATCTTGCAGAGTCACCTCTTGGCTTCCTACAGGTGAGCTTCTGGATGGATGCACCGAATGCTTGGTCTAAGCACAGCTAAGTATCTGATTAAAAACTCCACTTTGGAGAAGAGAAAAAACTCCCAAGTAATTAATGTCTAGTAGAGTGCTCTTCTTCTAATTGCTAGGTGTATATATTAGCTACCAGTGAAGCAAGTACTTGCAGCTAATTGTGATAAATCTGTCTTTGGAAAATAATCAATTAAAGTAATTTAAATTTAAGTAAACTAAGACTTGACCTTGGCTCTGGGTATCAAATCCCTTTTCCCTATGTTTTTAGGCTGTTTTAATTTAATCCTCCAGGGTGTATGTGATTTACCAGGCAAAAGCACCTATACCTTTTATTGATATTGAAACTGTTAATGTAGGGTACAGTTCATACTCTTCTGAAAACAAAATGTATGCAGTATATTCACTTCTGAATAGAAGAATACTTTTTTCATTCTTCCATAACCATACATGTTTTAAAAGATGGAAAAATAGACAGGAAAAGTAGAGAGGATAAAACTTTGAGGCTACTGCTTTGGAGTGAGTATTCCTGCCAGATGACTCAGAATTCAAGCTGCTGCTCACTTTGCAATGCCAAGTGAAAGTCAAGTACCAGTCTCACTGATGTGAAAGAGTAGACTGGACTGGACTGAACTGAAATATGTTGACAAAAAACTGAGGTGGACTTGTTTAGTTGTACACCACCATCCCATAATCTCTGGGCTTTCCTCCAAGAGATGCATACTGTAAAACAAAGACAGAGCAAGAAAAAAGGCATACAGGGTCACTGCCTACAATTTTTAATAATAAAAAATAGTTTGGATGGTCTACTATCTATCTTCCACAGCCTGCAGTTAACTTAGACAGAGTATTAAGTATTTATCTGTGAACTTAAGAGTTCTGCCTGGACAGCATGATGATGCCCTGAAAGGAAACAGTTGTTTTGACATTACTTCACATGAAATTCTTGTGAATCAGCTAGGGAAATGTGATCTTTAAGAAACTGGGTTGGATGAAAAATTTATTATCTCCAGATAAGCTGCTCTCTGGATGTGGTTATCAATGTTACAGCTTCAAAATTGAAGGAGGTACTAGTTGTATTCTTTGTACGAAAGGAAGTTTTGTTTTGTTGATTTGATTTGGTTTTTACATGGCACAAAGGAATATTGTGATCTCAACACTTCAAAAACAGAACAAAAACCTGAGTTCATGGACCATTTTGCTCAGTGAGCTTTAATTGCAGCAACAGAGGTAGAGATTGGGTGCTAGGAAAAAAACACTAACTCAAACAAAGCAACAATGTAAAAGTAAAGGTAATGAGATATATTCTTAGATCTCAGATGCTGAGAAGGTCTTTAAGAACAGATTGGTCAAACACTGATCAGAAATTACAAGACTGAAGCTGAACCTGGGCAAACGCTGTGCCACTTCATAGAGGCCTTTCTAACCATACCTTGTATTGTGCTATAACTTATGATAAAGATTGCATTTGAAAAGTACCCACAGGTATTGCCTTCATGGAAAGGTTAACTTCTAAATGGCTGAACCAGAAGTGAGGTCTTTTTCTCCTAAGAAATTGAAAAATACTAAATCGATAATGATGTTCTGAGTCATTCTTTCCACTGCACCATTAAATTACATGCTTGCATCTGTCAGCCATATGCCATTCCAGTCTTTCCTGTCTTGATTTCATTAATAGCACTGGGCCAAACCAGGCAGAATTCCTGTTTGTGTAGGCAGGTGCCCTCTCTCATTAGTATCTTCTTGCTTTCTGTTTTAGTGAGCATAACCCCAATAATATGACATTTCAAAATCACATACTTCATTAATAGATGTACCTTAGAGTTAGTTCCTAGATGGCAGAAATAAAAATGCCCTCTTTATTTTCAATTCTCTGCTTCTTGCACCTTACAGGTGCCCCATTTTTGCCATGTTCTTCCTGAGTTGCTTGTTCAGTGCCTTGTCCCAGATAGTGGGACTGCTAATCTTAGGAGGAGCTTTGTAATACTGACAATGATTTTGTCTGACATGAATATGAATTGTATGCTTTGTCTGGAAATAATTATGCTACTGAATTGATCCTCTACTGAAGTGATAGCTTGACCTCCCTACTCTGAGTTCCCTTAGAGAATGCTGTGGGACACATGCGGGAGGTTGTTTTTGTAAGGCTCGATGACAGTTCAGAGATACAGGACAGAATTTTTCTCTGGCAAAAAAAAAAAAATCTCAGTAGGACAGATATGCTAACAGCCCTTTGCTGCTTTGATGAAAAGGCACCTAAATGTCTGCTTCTGTGCCCAGAAAGCTCTTGGAAGATAAAGCCCGGGCTCTCTAATACAGATAAGCAACTTGGATATGATTGCAGATATGGGAGTCATTTTGTTTGAATCAGTGAATATCACTCCCAATTTTTTCACCTTGTAAGAAGGCATTGCAATGGGGTTAATTCTTAAACTCCCTCCTAAGTTTTTCTCAAGCTTTTCTCTGTGTCCATAATTATCATCTGGAAAACCTCAGACTGCCTTGTGAAAACCCTTGTGATTCAGGTGGGTAGTCAGTAATTGCCCCACTGGTGCTGTGAGCTGTGGGGGGCAGACCAGCTACCAGTAGGCTTCTGGTTCTTAAATACTTGGGAAGTGCTGGGAAGAGGTAAGAAGGACAAAGGTCTAAACATGTACAAGAAGAAAAGTGGTGCACTGCTGCAAAAATCGTGGTGCAATGAGATCTTTATAATATTGTTCAGAGGTCTAAGCCGTGCTACCCCAAGACACTACCCCAAGGTGAAAATAAAGGGTTTGGATCTACTGAATGTTATTTATCACTGAGGACTCCAAGTTAGTGGGGTTTTTTTTCCTGTTTATGTTTAAATTGTTTTGTTTACTGAAGGGGCTGATTTTTCCAAAATTATGGTTTCCCTGACCTGTCTTAATGTTCAACATAGTTCCATGGTTTTATAGTCTCTTCACATTAACTTTACAGTAAGGTTAATATGATAGAATGACATTGTGCCAGAATCTCTCAATATTTTTTTTATTTAAAAATATATATTCAAACCCACAAAACAAAGCATATTGCTCTCAAAAGAAAGGGGACTTTCAATCATTTCAAGACTCATTCAGCTGATAGGGAGATGAGTTATTTTGTTTTAGGAGTATATTTTGAAAAGACCCAATCCCCCCCCACTTAGAGCAATTTTTTATGTCCTTTCTCAGTCCTCAGTTTCAGCACTGACAATGCTTCTTCCTGGCATCAAGTCTTTTGCTAAGAGAGATTTACAGTTCTTTCCCAGAACAGAGTAGATATTTGGCCCTCCTATCTAAGTCTTTATTTATACATCAACTACTTCTGATTTGGGAGTCTTTAGGCTCTTTGAGAGGAAATGTTATTATTTTTTTCCATTTATATCTCAATTTTATTTTTATCTCAGGTTTTATTCATCTTTATCCAGGGCTGTTTTGCCAGGAAGAAAATGTTGACTTTAAATTTCCGTTTGTTGCAGGAATGCACTTTAAAAATCCCCTTAACAACAAATGTCAGTTCCTTTGAAATTAAATTTCCCAACTGTTGTTTAATTTCCAAAAGAAGTAAAACCTCCAAAGGCACGTAAAAAGGTTCTCATTCTTTCAGCAGAGCTAACAGAGTTTGAAATCTGATGAAATGTGGTCAATTCTATTTGAATCAGTTCATTTCAGCATTTTTACTTAATATAACCAAACTGACAGAAAATTATTTATTTGACACTTGAGATGACAGATATAATCTTCCCCCAACCCCGAAAAATGCATGTACAAAAATGTCTCTATTTGAGAATAGAAGGTGCAGAATATGGTGTAAAGACTGCCCTGAGATTGGCCAGACTGTCTCTGGAATGGGAAGATAATGACTGAAGTGTATTCTTCATGTCTGAAACAGGGGGGAGAAAACAAATAAACAACATAATCTAAGGTGTATGTGCAAAGCAGTACCTCTGACAGAAAAATAATTCCCTTGGATTCCCTGCTGACAAGGTTAGGAAGAGGCTTTGTGGGGCTGTCTTGCTATCTTGATGTGAGTCCCAGTACTCTGTTTTAGGTATGGACCCCAGACTTTGGCAGCTCTTGGTGCTCTTCTGTGATGCAGGGAAGAGGGAGGGAATGGATTTGCTCAGAGCAGATTGCTCATGGTATTGGAACAAGCAGCTGGAGTGAGGTCTTGCCTGTAGGTGGGATTATATTATTTGTATATATGGACATATGTTGGAAGAGGATAGACCACTTTTACTTGGGCTAGTGTCACTTGTACAAGTGCCTATAGTACTATCATTTAGGAGTGAGCCAGTAATTCATACTATTTCTGAGCAACCTCAAAAAGTGTGGATTTTCTGTGACTTAGCTAGAATATTTGTATTCAAGTGCTGTGTAGAAGGGCCTTTCATCATAAACAAGTAAATGCCAGACTAAATCACGTAAGAATTACAGAAACCTAAATGCTCATAATGGCCTCATATACTCATAAACTGAGTTATGTTAATTGGATGGAGTTTCCTAAGAGGAGAGAACAGGAGAGCTGGAAAGAATCTCAGCTGAGCTTGTATTGAGTCAATGCCCAAGTGGCTTGAATAGGCACCAAGATAATGGTGTCAGAAACAAGGGAAAGAATCCTAGCATCCAGTAATGAAATAAGAAAAAATTGTAGCATCTTCATACAGAATCTAAACTGGTTATTTGTTTTATTGGGATTGTCTTTGACTCAGTTTGTATCTGGTGACCAGGTGTACTTCCTTCCTTCAGCAGTTTAGTGTTGAGTTGGTGGTGTGTGATGTTATCCCTGAAATTGCTTGAACCCATCTTGCTGCCCTTTCTTTTATTTATGGAAGCACCTATGTTATTGTTTCATTGCAAAGTAACCAACAGAAATATTAATAGCATAAAGACTTCTGTCTCCATCACAGTCAGGATTTCAGTTGGGTCAAATCTGTCACCAAAACCACTGGAGAAAATATATCAGAGGAACACACCTTCACTCACCCTCAGCTTCTCACTGGCCTTGAAGGAGTCACACATTCCATGAATGGGATTTCTAGAGGGTTGTGGAGCGCGCCAGGAACACTAGACAGCACCTTTGAATCATTAGATCCCGTAGTGCTCAGCCCTAATGAGAGGAAATACACTTCAGGGAGCTGAGACTGGTGATCTCTTGTCTTTTTACTACATACCAGTGACTTACTGTTCACAGCTGTCTCCTGAAGGGGATGGGAGCTGTGCATTCAGCCCTTCCCTGGCCACACAAGCTTTGGACACACAGCAGGTGTGTTATGCAGCACACAGTCTCAGTTTAAACATTTCCCCCTTTGTAAGTTACAGACAAGGGCAAGACAGAAATACACTCATCTGGATAGAGGAGTAGGCTGCATACATCTATGTAGGTTACTGTCGAGTTCTGTACATGCTACCTCAAGTGCAAGGGGCAGTAGGAAATTGAAAACCTTGTTAATTGAATAGATATTCATCCTAGAAACATGGCTTCCTAGTACTTCATGTCTATAAAGACTGGAATATTCCTGACATTTGCCAGCTTTTCTAGCATTTGCACAGGTAACACCAATGAAAAAAAAATTGGTCTCGTTTCATATACCCATAGCTGCTTCTCCCCTGGGGAGATTGGCTCCCCTGGGGATGCTGCAGATTATGAAGTAATGTGGAAAAGAGGAGGATTTCAAGAGGAGCATTACATGTGGGAAGGGCTTCTGCCCTTAAACCAGTTGAAGAGAAAGACCAAAGTGTTTGAGGAACAGGGCTTGCCAGGATACCAAGGCAGGAAGCTAAGAGAAAAATCTGTGGGATGGAAGTCTGAGTACAGATTTGTGGCATGAAAGAATATTAACTGTCTCCTTCCCATATCCATCTCCTTCCTTCTCCCTCCACTCACTCTTTTTTTGGTGGAAAAGTCCTGTCTTCTCCTTTGATCTCAGACTAGCCTGTCTGTGTGCAAACTGGCCTGGCAAGGGTCCCTGGAACATCTTTGATTTAGAATCGTGCTCTGTGAGGTTTTGTATGGTGCTGTTTGGTAGGACAGTGGTAACAGCAGTATAGACCATCACTTCCCCATCCCCAGGAACAGTCTCAAGGATTATCTAATTAACAAGGACAGAGAGCACTGGTATTTGCTTTCTAAGATTCTTTGCTGGGTGTTCCTGGGGAGCTGCAGTGAAATAGCAGAAACTCTACTGATATTTAGGAACCAAAAATCTGATTGTCAATTGCCAAGAGGAAACTGCAGTGAAAGAATTACAAGAGATTCCTCTTCTTTTAAAATCTCTTCATCTGTCGCATGCCTGGTTTTGTAGAGATGGTATTTGAATTCATGGTACCTCCTCCTTGAAAAGCTGTTGGTTGTGGTACACAGTATTTATTCTGAAATCCTGATAAGCTGCTATTCTAGATCTGTAGTTCAGATGTATCTGAATTAATCTGGAAGTGAGGTGTCATGCATCTTAATATGACAATAGGAAAAAGACTACAGGTCAGACATGGGGATTGGCTTACTATCCTAGCTACTATAGTGGCCACAAATGGAAGCATGTGGGAGAGTGAAAAGAATAGGAACACGAGTAATCCTGAATATTCTCCCAGAACAGCTATTATTGTCTTTAAAAATGTTGTAAAATGAACCTTTATCCTTTTGTTTGCTTGCAGCCTGGCTCCAAATTGCTTTCTTTAACGCTTCATTTATTTTATTGGAAAGAGGGCAAACTAGTGATGCCTTTTTTAACCCATTCACGAACATCATGATTTTGTACACCTCTACCTTAATCCGCTTTTGTTATCTCTTTTTCTGACTGAGCTGTCCAATCCTCATACTCATGATCTTTGTTGCTTTCCACCTCTGAATCTCTTCCAGACTCCTGCAAGAGATGCAGAGATTGCACTCATGATCTCGTAATACTCATGAACCATATGAGCTGTGGCATCATGTAAGTCATATTTTTTTCTCTGTTTATCACGCAGTAGTGCCTAAACTTTAAGTTTTTTAAGCACTGCAAAGAATTGAGCTGGTGTGTTCATGGAGCTTCCTATTACATTTATATAGATATATCCTATGTTCCTATTTCTGTCATAGTCTCAAGATACCACTTGTGAGTGGTAATGGTCAGCAAAATGGTAAGGACCATCATTTATATGTGAAGCTGGAATTGTGATTTGTCTTCTGTGCATTCTTTATTATCACCTACACTGAATTTCCTCAACTCCTTTATTGTCCACTCAGCTCTTTGGCCCTGCAGTTTTTCTGTTGGCCCTCATTCTTAATAACTTGACATTAACAAAATAAGAAAACTTTCTCACTCCATTTCCCACCCTTTCTCAGGTACTTCACCAGGATGGGAATTAGCATGAATTCAGGTAGAACGATTAGTCAGTAAGAAAGGACCATTTACTTCCAACTTCTATTTCTACTTTCAACTGATTATGTCTGCTAGCACATTCCTCCTTTATGCTGTACTTGCTTGTTTTTACCCCTTCAGATAGATATCCTTTTGGAAATCCAAGTAGTTATTTTCAGCTTTATGAGACTTATCTACAGAGTTTTTGCCCCCTTCAAAATATAGTTTTGCAAGGCATAATTTTTCTTCAAAGCCCTATTGATTCCTGAAGTTGATTATTTGGATACCTATTATTTCTGGGTTATTTTTTGGTTTTTGGGTTTTTTTTTTGTTTTTGGTTTTTTTGTACTAAAAGTTCCTATTTATTTGCCTACTGCAGGTCAAGAGACCTGAAGTTCCATTGAAACTGTTTGTTAAAAAATAACATCACATTTTTCGTGGTCCTCTGATACTGATGCAGTGAGAGGCTGCACACTATCCTTGGTAATTCAGTTATTTCATCCTTGAGTTCCCTTAAAGCTCCTGGGTGAATACCATCTGGACTTGGCAATTTGTTAAGTTCATTTTGTGAATTTGTTTCATAACTTATTCTACAGTTACTTCAATTTCAGACAGCTCCTCTGAGTCACTCATTAAAAAAAAAAAAAACACAACCAAAAAAAAAAACAAACCTCCCTCAAAAGACCCCCACCTTTTTTGTTGTTGTTGTTCTGGGAACATGGGAGTCTTCCCAGCTTCTCCCAGAGTGAAAAGCTGTACAAGAAATGACATCTTCTCTTCATACATTTCTTCTCTTATATTATTATCGATTGACTTTGCAATCAATCTATATCTCTATGGATGTATTACTTTTATCAATTGTGCTTTGAAGCATTTATGTCTGCCTCACTGTGTGTTTAGGTTTTAGTCTTGAAAGTCCTACTTTAGTAGGAGTTCATGATCTTTTTTAGTCTGTTCATTTGGACACACATTTTCCAGTTTATAAGGTCTGCTCTGTTAAAGTATCAGGTAGCAATACTGAACTCTTTTTGCTCCCTTTCTCAAGGATTTCTCAGTAGGTATATTTATTGCCCTCATGCTTTCAGTATTGTGGCTTTACACATCTTATACAGTGGATGTGATTCTTGTCTTTACCAAGGTTTTCTTTAATTTTACAAAGAGTTCTGACTTTCTTCAAGTTGTTTTTCTGCTGTGAGGAAGAAAAGGTTTTTTTCATTTTTTTCAGCTCGGAGTGATTGGGTCAGGGATTCCTTGTTCATTTACTTGAAGCTTATTCTAGATATCACCTTCAGCTATGCATCCACTTAGATCCTCCGTGTACTCATTGACCATTGTTAAAAAAAAAACCAAAAAACCACATATATACATACCCACATATGCATACACATATATTTTATGTGTATATGAAATATACATACACAACAATGAAAGGGAAATTGTGTTGTGTTCTGAATCCCTAGCAGCATATGGGATGAACTGGCTAATTCTGGATCATTTTTATGATTTCATACAGCAGAGTTCCCAATGTGCTTGTTCCATAACCTTTTATTTTTTTTCTGTAAATCTCTCTCACTGGGTTGCAGTGACTGTAGTGAACAGTTCAGATAGCTCATAGTTGCTAAGCACCAAGCAGGCCTTTAGTAGAAGGGAAAAGATAAGTATGCAAATTTAAAAATACACAAGAAATTGTATTGATTCCTAACTGCATGATTTTCTTTGAAATTATTTGATTTTGTCATTCTAAAACAGGCAATCAGGAAGAGTAGAGGTCTAACCTATGCTTTACTTCCTTTGGTTGCATGTGACATGTCTTGGATCATATCTTTACAGAGATCTTAACATAAAGCTAAGGTGACTCAGAGAGGCTTCCTCCTTATAAATTAACAATTTTTATCAGTTACTAAGAAACACGAGCAATATTATCTACTGGTAGCAGCTCTCTGCATGTGGGCATCGTGAGGTATTGACATCATTTGAACCATAAGGGTTCTGTGCAATTACATTTTTAAGGCTGATTAAAACACTAGCAGAGTTGCATATTAGTTTTAAATGTTATTAATAAAAGCAATTAAAGCCTTCTCACTGCACGTTTGCCTTCCTGATGCTATGAGTCCAATTGATTTGTGGGCACATCCTTGTGTGCTATACATTTATCCTTGTCTTCCTGGAAAAAATGAGAAAAATGCCTAGTAATGAGATGGATAAAGGAAGACATGCTGCTGCCTTCCTAGTGATGACAGGTTTTACATCTACTGCTTTGATCCTACTGGCCCACTGCAGTGAGCTTTGAGCCCTGTCTGTGCACTAAAAGTGGTCAGAACACATCACAAAACAAATAGAAAAAGGTTCACTTAACAAAACCCACTTATTTATTTGTTTTTTTTTAAATTCAGATTCTGTTGAAAGGCTTAATCTGAGGAAGGTCAAAAAACAATTTGGTTGTGATAAGGTTGAGGCATTTTAGCTCAATTTTATCTAGCAATCTCGTCTGTTACACTCAATATTAAAAGTTCTATTTCAGCATTTGATCCAGCTTTTAATGCCGTGTTGTGCCGTGACCAGAATAGTAGGCAGGGTGTCATGCAGAGGGCACCCGCTGCGGGCACCCCTCTGAGAGCAGTGCCAAACCAAATATGCCTGAGTCCCTCCAGCTACTGCTGTCATCCGAGAAGAGGGAATGTGATTGTTCCCTGTAAATACATCTTGACACAATATGACCAGCACTTCCATGTGCATATACAGTGTTATATAACACAGTGTGTAGACATTCATAGGAAACTTTGCAATCATTGTCATATTTTCTTATCAGATGTTGATTTACAAGGACTTTCTGATCTCTTTCAGTAGTGGTAGAATCATAACTTAATGTTTATTTTGGGTTCTAATTTTAATACCAGCATAAGTGCTATTGCAAGTAATAGTTTATTTTTCAGCGAAGGTTGTTTAATTTTGTGTTGCATACCTTAATGGCTTGCAGCTGTTGATAGACCAGCGAGAAACTGCGATAGCAATTTCAGCCTCTCAAGTAAGACTTTTAGTGAGGTTAAATTTGCCTGCTCATTTATAAGAAGCATTAAATATGGTTAAATAGGACTTATTTTGCCTGAACCTTTTTCTCTGAAACAAGTCTAGGCGAGTGGCTTGGACATATGTAGCTGATGCAGAGAGGAAAGTTTTTTCAACTCGTGAGCCCTCCCATGCATGGAGCCTGCCTCCTTTGGATGTGACGGACTGTCCTGTGGAGCAGGCTTTGTTTTTTTGTTGGCTACATATCCAGCTCATAAATGGCTTTATGATGAGTGCATAAAGTGAGAAGTGTAGTTGAAGGATTAGACTTCAGCAATCCTCTGATAGGATTAATTAATCTATGCAGGTAGGTCAAAAGACCTTTACTTTTTTCATTTGCTAGCCAAGCGATACTATTTGCTCAGGTGTGGGGTAACCCTGTACCATTTTTTTAACTTTGATCTGTACAAAACGAGTGTAGACCACTGCTCTCAATGTATAATCCACAATAGACTTCCTTATAAGCTGCATCTTTGTGTCAGCCTTATCAACTGACAGTTATTATTTGCTGGATGTAAGATATCTACCAATGTTGATATGCCTGGCTTCTTTAAACACGTCTGAGCTTTACTTATGCATGACTGTACCATTTTTCTCTTTCTAAAATGCTAAACTGCTTCTGAAACAAGATTCTTCCCTCCAAATGAATGGTGTTTACGAGGCAATAACTTACAGTTTGAGTATTTATTTACTTGGATTACTAAGAGGAACTTTTCACCCTTACAAAGCAAAGGACTGAAAGTGTTCAGAGACAAATGGAAAGTATAGGAACAATCCAAACCTTGTATAAACTGAAGCAATCTCTCAAAATGTGGGGGCTGCTTCTTAGGAAAAGAGTTCAAAGACACTTCATATGCTTTTAGAGGCACTCTGGAGAAAAAAACTAAAGGCACGTTAGGGAGTCACAGTCCCACCTTGTCTGCCATGTAAACTTCACATGCAAACACATTCTGGTGTTGAATGACATTGCAATGTTAGCACCTGATAGTTTGCTTTAACAATGATATTTTTGTCTCCTCTCCCCATAGTTCACAAGTTATTTAATGGTTAAATCCTTGCTTTATGACTGTTGCTAAAGTTAAATTGCAGCAAATAAGCTTTGAGATTAAAAGGGAAGGAGACAGAATATATCTAATATTTTTTGTCACTTACACCTGTTTATGCAGAAATGTGAAAATATTTTCAACCTCTTCCCAGCAGGGATTTCAGTATTCAAAGTGATTCCTGCTTCCCTCTTGATTTGGCACTAATATGTCCTTTAGGAAGGCCTGTGAACATCTGAAAGACGAAGGAAGTATTCTCCAGCACCTGCCAGCTTTGGAGTTTATTGCTAGCTGGGGCTTGAAGTGGTAACAAGAGAAAGGAATCATTAACGGAAAATGCTTGCTACTTTGGGTTTGTTGTTTGTTTCCCCCTCCTTCATTTTAATTACCCCAGCTATGGAACAAATGATCATTTCCAAGTGGTTCTGTTGAGCTAGGGCTGATATGTCTGAGTGTGCTGGCACTGAGGTTAAAAACACCACCAAACCCACCAAAAACACCCACCAAAACACACTGTTCATAGTCTGCTTTTGTACACAGCCATCTCAGAAATTAGGCAAATTAAATGGTGAGAAACCTCAAAAGCAGAAAGCTCAGTGTAAAATGGTGTGAGTTAAATTACTATGCAGCAGATGATATAATTTTGTACACAAGTACTGTCTGCAAGGCACATCTAGCTAGCAGGATGATTTTTTTTTAACTAAGTCTCTCTTAATTACAAAGAAAATATTGCTGACCAATTATTACTATTGAGTTTCTGAAAGAGGCATTTTCAGTTGCAAGTGGTAATTATAAAATATAATTATACTTAATACAAGTTACATATAAATTAAATTGCATTTCAGCTCAACTCAAGTCACTCTTTCAAGATTATTACTAAGTGTGAAGAATGAGGCAGACCTGAAAAGAGAAGAGACTTTATGAACCAACAAAAAAATTCTGAATTATATTTCAAAATTTAAATTTTATCTAAATAATTAGTGTCACAGGTCCAACACAGTTGAGAAGACAGAAGACGTTTTGTCGTAAGGACCTTTAGTTTTCCATATACTGCTTGATATATTAGATAGGAACAAAATCTGGCCCATTTACTAACTTTTCACAAGTTACTTGGAGGGTTTTGCTTGAAAAGGGTGAGCAAGATTTGCTGGTCTGAGTCCAGATACAGTATACAGCTAATTAACTTCACAGGATACCCAGCCACAAAATAACTTTTACGTCAGCATCTAAAACCACATTGTATTTCATATGCACACTGGAAATATGCAATCTGAGGGAAATGAAGAGGCAGGGAAGCAATACACTTTTAGAGTTTTGTGCTCCTTGATCACTCTAATGAAACAAGAAACAGCCAGTTTTCTGGAGTGAGTCTAATGGGAACATTTCCAGTTTAAGGGTAGAACCAACACATCCCCATCAGCCAGGTACATTTTTTCCCCTTCAGATGTCTTTTAAATTAGTAACCAAAACAGCTTCCTTCCTCCTTCTACCTACAGTTACCCACTGCAGCAGCCTGGCACACAAGTGTGTTTCCTATGTTTGCCTCCATGAGGGGATTGCTTGCCACAGACTTAATATATTGCATTGCTGCACTGGAACCAGGGCTGATCACTCCAGTGATGCATTGTTGCCACTGTGATGCATGGCAGTGCAGCAGTACCTCTGGTCAAACTGCCTTCTGCCCTGTAAAAGCTGCTCCAAAGCTCCAAGGCAATGTATTGAAGTTGTATAAAGAATCTGATTGCTACCAGGCTCTTGGCTTACTAGGAATTATTTTTTTTTCTTGGAAAACTTAAAATCATAAACCCATTAAGGTTGTAAAAGACCTCTAAGATCACCTAGTCTGGTCCTTGAGTCAGCATTGCCAAGTCCATCACTAAACCATGTCCACATCCTCAGGCCATTTGAACACTCTCAGGGGAGGTGAATCTACTACTTCCCTGGGCAGCCCACTGCTTGTCTGCTGCTTCTGTGAAGAAGTTTTTTATAATATCCAAACTAAGCCTTGTCTGGTGCAACTTGAGGCCCTTTCTTCTTGTCCTATTGCTTGTTACCTGACAGAAGAGACCAAACTCCACCTCACTACAACCTCCTTTCAGGGAATTGTAGATTCCAACTTGCAACTCAGCACTTTCTTCATCCTTTGGCCAGCTTAGAGTCCCTATTAAATAACAGCTGTCTGTGGTCCTGGAAGACCCTGACACAGCTGCTCTCTGACAAAGGCAAGAGGACCTGAAAGCTGAAAAACTCTGTACAGAGAGACAGACATAGGTGTTCTGTCTGTTACCAGCTATAGTTGTGATCTGGTGGAATGCACATTATTGATTTCAAACAGGTTCTATGTTGCCTACTGTGACAGCCTTCTCTTTGATTTTTGTTTTTGTGACCAAAAACTTTCAGAAGTGGCTACAGCTGAGTTCTGGTACCTAGTTTAGAGGGTGTGAGGAGCCCAAGCCACAGGAACTGGTTTTAAGAAATTCACAGGGGAAAAAAAAAATTATCAAGTAAGTTTTTTCAGTAATGTTTTGAAGTGGGCTCATTTACACTAATAATAATTACACAATGCATACTACCTTTCTCACTTTTAGGGAAGAGGACAACTTTTTTTTGTCATATTGGACTCTGATTTTTCCTAGTTTAACTTCCTTTATTGGTGCAATATAGATATAGCATATATAATAACTATGGTACTGTCAGGGTACTGGATGTCCTTGAGTTTCTCTTTTGTAGTGACAAGTAGTGCAAGCACCCTGTTGTGTTACTGGGTGTACTTATTAAATTATGTACCATTTAATATATATTTTAAAAAGTCTTTTTGAGTACTTATTCAAATTTATTTCAATTTAATTAAAATTGAAATACATAACCATGTGTTCTCCATGTGAAAAAAATAAGTGAAATGTGGAGATGAATTAGAACATTTTAATGTGGAACTCTACAAAGCTGCTTTTGTAGCTTAAGTTTTTTCCTGGATGGCTCAGTATGTACAGAATCAGACTTCATTCAGCTGGCAAGGCCTTGCTTTTAATCAATAAAAGAGAGGAAATGTTTAGCTCTTCTCAAATTTGAGCCTTCTAGATCCTGTGTTCTCACACTAAAATAATTTTTCCTAATTAGAAGCAATCTGGGAGTTTGCTGGGATTAGCACTAGGACTGTAAGTCCTCAAGCTGAGTTTTGGAGCTAAGGCTCAGCACAGCTTCAGTTTTTGTGTTAGCCAGTGCAGAGAAGATTGGAGAGTCTGTGCAAGATGTCTGTCTGGGTTTTACTTCTGTTCCCCTTTTGCTTACTCATTATTTTTTTGTAACTCTTACTCTATGCAAAATGCCATACGTAAATTTATTTGTCCAAAGGCTAGCTGAAGTTGAGAGTTGGCTTTGTCTTGCCTACTTAAAATCAAGAAATAGACAGCTGGTGAAATCCTGACCCAGATGAAGATAATGGTTGTTCTGCTGTTGACATCGAGAGACAACATTTTCTTTCACCAGGCTTTAGCACAGGAAGGGACATCTGTGGAAGGGACAGAGTACAGATGAATGTGCTGAGATGTGCTATCTACTGGTAATAAGCAATATAACCAGCCCAACAGCCAATACTACCAACTGTCCTCTCTATCTAGAGAGAAAGGGCATTAAGGGGAATTGGGGTTTCTTTTTTTAGGAGTTTTTTATCTTTATATAACCAGTCTAATTCTTCACTACTTTTGCTTCAATTGATACATACTTCATTGATACAGGCTCACCTGTATGTACCAACTTTTCAGTGTCTCCACTTTATTTTTCTCATTAAGCCAATTACAGACAAAATTAATACATGTATGGCTTTGGTAGTCCTACACACTGTATTAAACAGAAGCAGTGATGAATGATCCACAGTTTGTTTGCAGGGCCATATAAGCATACAGTGTTCCTGTTTCTCTATTTGCCAGAAATTTTCAGGGTTGGTCCTTCAGTCTAAAAAGCAAAAGCAACTAGAAGAGCTTCAACTTCTGTCTAGTCCACTGTGTAACTGAAACAGATGTTCAATTGCTCTCCACAGAAAGGTTTTTGTAGGATAGGCTGATCTTTTTCCTTCTCTCAGAGGGAATGCACTGACATCAGGCTGATGGAGAGGGTGTCTGCAGCAGTGTGTTTCTGCACAAGCACGTCTTGCTTCCTTCTTCAGAAGTTCAAAAACAAAGCCAGGGCTCTTGAATTGAAGCCTCTGAAGTGATATTTTGTTCTTTCTATACTACGTGACTCATCTACTTGGTTTCCTTTTTGTCCAGTCTCATAACAATTGAGGAAAATAGGAAATTCCTAAAAGCTAATGTTACAACTGAAAAGAATTAAATCCCTTTTTTTTTTTTTTTTTTTTTTTTTTTTTTTTTTTTTTGAGAGAGAGAGAGAGACACTTGTTTAAAGGAAAAAAAATCCTTTTTCAGTCAGGAAGTATGTGAAGTGCATCCTCTGTTCCTCTTCACTTTGCAGAGAACATACTGAGATATAAAATCTTTCATAAGTATTTCCAGAAAATCTATATTTCTCTCCTTCTGAAGTACCCATTCTCCTATTTTTCTTTATAAACAGAAGAAAAATATTCTTAAAGAAGATGGTTAAACATAATAATGCAATATCCGTGTTGTTTTGGAAATGTGTGCTATGTAACTGACAGAGGTGATACTAAATGAACAGCAGTGTGATGCTATCACAGTGGTCACTCCTACAAGCTAAATTTCTTTGCTGTTCATGAAGCTCTGACCTGTGTGCAGAAGCAATTTTCTTTCTAATTCTACATGCACCTGTACAGGACCACTTAAGAAATTTGTCATACACTCTAATAACTCTTCATATGCAATGAAGTTACAGCTCTTTGTAGATGAGGTATTCAAAGGGCTACATAAATGCCTGTACACAAGTTTGACTTCCTCCAGCAGAGAGAAACTTTTGCAGTACTCCTAGGCACTCCTAGGAGGCACTCCAGGCTGTTTTACTACTACACCTCCTGGTGGGGTGAGATTCCCAGCAGAATTTCAGTTGTGCTTAGCTAAACCCCTTTGCCATCTTTCCTGCCATTTACTGCTGCTAAGGTATGCTGGTTGTAGGGGCTGGATAGCTGTGTCAGTAATAGAAGCCTAAATGGATGGTGTAGCTTCAGAGCAGCTGTATATTCAGGACATAGAGATTTTCATGATCTTTTTCTGATTCTGCAAAGTGCACTGCCTTGAGAGAGCTGGGTGCTAACATGCCCTAGGCATACATTTTTATAAAATCTTTTTTTAGGGTTTATGGTGATATTTTTGTTACAGTTCTTACTGTAGTGATACACCCAGAAAAGAACACTATACGTAAGGTATGTAAGGTCCTTCTACCACTGTACACTGATTTTCTCTTATATTCTATGGCTTCTGTTTAAATTTGGAGAAAAAAAAAAAAAAAAGATAAAGGCAAGGCAGAAGAATTGCAATTTGTTGAAAGAGTTGCTATTCATTTTCCATGTAATATATTCAGGTACTACCAAGGGACATATCTATGAATTAGCAACCAAAATTTGAATGTGGTAGGACTCTGCATCTATTCAAGAAGAGCAAAAGGAGGGGGTGGAATCCTCTTTTTTAAAAATAACTGGTTTATATTTGAACTAACCCAAAAAGTGGCAATATCAGTGCTGAGGACTCCTGCAAGAAGTCCTGTTAGTTGCTGTGCATGGTATACAGCCTTCCTTGTGCATTAGAACTTCCATAAAGCACAGATTACTTCCAGTTAAACTGGAGGAGTTGTCTAGCTCTCCCACCCCCTCCAAGAGTGTGGAGGAGAAGAAATTACTGTTTTCACACTCCACTTAGAAAAGAAGTTTGAACAAATGTACGTTAATGCTAAAGAATCTGGCTACTGCACATTGCAAATTTGATTCCTATGAACAACTACACAAAGGAATATTCTAAAATGAGACCAATGTACAATCCTTAACAAATACTGAGGCAGCTGAGAGCATAGCAAGTGGCTAATGATATCCTTCAAGTAAGTTATTTACATGCCAACCCTGTAGTTATAATCTCACTCATACAGTATAGGTCTCTGAGGGGAAAGAACAGAAATAAATTGTGTTTTGCATCACTTGGCATCTCAGTATAATCAAAGCCCCATATCCAGGTGAGTATGCTATTGAATTGTAAAGTGTTCTTATCCTTTCCTAAAAACATCCATTCACATGTATCATAGTCCTTGTTCTGCTGCTTGAGCTCTGCTGCTAAGCTACAGAGAAAATCAAAAGCTCAATTCAAACCAGACGTGATCATAAATGACAGTGAAAACAGGATTTTTGTGAAACTTTCAACAATGGCATTAGAAGAAAAGTCTGAATTTGATAAGTGCTGCTGAGAGGCAAACTACTTAAATTCCAAATGAGAAGAAGGGGTCAGAATTCTCAGTCATGATGCATGAAGACTGGAAAGTAGATGCTAATCTGTGATTTTCAGATGTTTCTGAGAATCCTGGCTTCCTAAAATTAGTGTTTACTCATGCTGGTGGTGGTGTTTTGTTCTGCATGTGTGCTGATGGAAAAGGAGCTCTTTCAGTATCTGTGAGAGGCTGGAGAAAATTATTATTGGCTCAAAACAACTGAAGTGTGTGTGAGAGGGAGTGGGCCAGAGCAAGTTCTGTGAAGGTGAGCTGATGCACTGCTCACTCCCCTGGAGCCTCCAGTCCAGCCCAGAATGGCTGTCAGTCACTGGCACAGGGACAGCAGTGTCCCACAGCCCACTCTGGAACCTCAGTCTAGCTTCAGAGTGGCCAGATGACTGGAAGCCTCACCTGGGGTTGGAGAGGCCAGAGCAGATAAAATCCATTGCCCTGAGACACATGGTGACACGTGCCTGTTGGATTTTATGGCAGCTGACAGGAAGCTGGATTCAAGGCAATAGCTATATCTTTCTTCACTCTCTTTGTGTCTTTTTCTTCTCCCAATTTTGTCCTCTTGAAATCTGGGTAATTTAAATTTGGATGCCAAATCAATGCTTTGTTAAATGTTTTATTCTGATTGAATGTTTGCTTTAAGTTTTGCCAAGTTCCTGATCTTCTACTTTGCCAGTAAAGTTTGGTTTTTAACCTCTTGGGAAATTTTGTCAATTTTCCTTTGCATTACCTCAGAGAAAAGTAGTACCTTAAGGCTCTTTTAAATAAATTCACCTAGTCAGGACCAGGGCTTTACAGTATATTTCCATTTTCAATGGGCTCCCTGAGATTTAAGCACCAATTTGACTTGCCTTTAATTATGGTTTTTAACATCTTTCTGCTTAGAAGTTTGACTCTGAGCTGCCCATTTCAGTTTTATTCTGCACTGCTCTTTACAACTGGTAGTTTGTACAACTTGTACTGCCTTGCACAACGACATGCCAGGTTGTAAAGCTGGAACTGTTGGTTCCAGGACTCAGCCTTGACGTTAGTTGCTCAGTTTAATGACAGCTTAGTAAAGTGTGCATGACAAATGTATCTATTCAGCAAGTTTACCTTGAAGAAGGCTAGAGAAATTCTAGGGCAGAAATTTTGTATTATCCCTTATTTTTGTTGATGCTCAAGTCTTATGTTTTACAGCATTTGTTCACTGACTTTTTCTCCTGATGACTACGTGTAATGACCAGCAGCTCTCTCATAATTGCAGGACTATTGATAACTTGCAGGTTTGAGGGTTTTTTAATTATTATTTTAATAAACCTCAAGTCTTCCAGATGTCATTTTTCCCCAAGCTTGCAAGTTATGGTATGTACCATGAGAGTGAATAACCAAGAAGCAGAAGGAGTACCACAACTTGGGCATGTGACCTTAGGGGTTGGCTGTATTTTCTTTCTCTATTTAAATTGCCTTCAAAGGATGCATTCAAAATAGTAATACAGTCATGCTCAAATCAGAAGTGGTTCAGAGCTGAGATATACATAATCTGTCACAGGACCACTGCTAAATAACTTACTTCCTGTAAGACTGCAACTTTGTACTATTTCCCATGCTGTTTCTCTACCCTGGGAAGCCTCAGCAACAGTAAATTGGGCTTTGCTTCTGGCACTAAACACTGCCACCAAGCTCAAAGAGGAGAAACTTCCTCACAGGAAACTGAAGTCTTGTCGATTGCCCCCAGTCTTTTCAGTCCTTCAAAGAATGCTTTATGTTCTTGGTATCTTGCTGTAAGTCAGGCTCTCATCCTATTTTTAATAGCTAGAAATACAAGGGGTTTTTCCAACCTACAGGGCACCTAGGGAAACTTGCCCTTCCTGTCCTGTAGCCCCAAAGACAGCAGCAATGGTTAGAGTCTCGAAACATTTTCTCACCCAAAGTGCACTCCCAGGAATACCTTGGGATAGTCACAACTGACCAGGACATATCCTGCAGCCTTTGACTAAGACTCAATCTCTCTGTTGCTGAGCATGTTCAGAAGGTCATGTCCTTCCCTTTGAAATACAGAAGGTCATTAAACTGTACCAACACTAGTTCTCAACACCAAACCCTGTAGGCTCTGCAGAGTTCAGTGTTAGTGTGGACTTTTAGATAGAGCAGGCAAACTTGAATTTTGCTTTCACAAGTATATGGGACAGGGACCACTCTTCTGATGCTCTAGGAGGAGAATGGGAAGGCAGGGGCCTAGAGGGGAGCAGGGCTGGCAAAGAAGGTGGCTGTGATAGGTCCCAGGATGTCTAGTCCTACTTCTTCTTCCAAGGCTGAATGAGGAAAGGATGTGGGAAGGGGAGTTTATTGTTGCTACAGAGCACAGCAACAGCCAGTTGCACAAGCCCTGAGCCTTTCCTTGGTAATGGAGGGGATGCCAGCCCTTCTACCCATTGTAATGACAATGCAGGCCGTGAATGATAGGCTACTTTTCACTCCAACAGTCTGATGTCTGGAGAGTTGTCCTAATTTGATACCCAGAGATGTGATGTCCCACTGTGGACAGAGCCACTGTGCACCAGACAAAGCAGAGCCCAGCTCCAGCCATGCCTGAACAGCCTGGGATCTGCTCAGATCTGCTAAAGTTGCAAAGTTTGAATGTGCATCTCAGAAAAGTGTGTGTAGCAGATAAACAGTTTGTAATTAAACAAGTGTGGTATTCTCCAGCTGTTTCTTTCTTTTTATTTTTTAAGAGTGTTTCTTACAAACCAGGTTGATCTTTTTGTTGATTGATCAGTTCCCCAGATTCAGTCCCTTAGCAGATGTGTTTTGAAACATGAAGTAACTCATGGGACGTTTGTCAGAGGGTGTCCCTGGGGTAGACAGAACTGGAGAACTTTTGCTTTTCCTCTGTGGTGGAAATATTTCCAATGAACGATGTATTTGCCTGTTTGCCAAAGCTTCTCTCTTCTTGTCTTCTCCCGGACTTGGAGTGGAGCCATGCTCAGGGCCAGATGTCTGAGTCTGCAAGCCTACTTTCAATTTCAACAGCAGTCAGTACTCACCTTCATTAATAATTCAGGGTTTTTTCTTCTGTTAGGAAAACAAGAGCTTTCCCTCACTAATCTTTGAAAGGTATTTCAGTCAATTTCATCCATTTTTTCATATTATTCTAGGTGGGAATACAGTCTCTGGTTAGATTCTGAAGGTTTTTTACTCTATAGCTTTTGCTTTGAGGACCCTTTTAATAATGTATTATGCAAGGTGATCATCCTTATTGAGTGTCTGCTTTTTTTCCCCACATCCTCTCTTGAGACACAAATGTATTTAGGAAGCTTCTTATTTCTGAAGGATGTGTCCTGTTCTGCTCTGAAGTAAAGGAAAAGGTTCTCTTACATTTTAGGGGTGTATTTTAGATTTACTTGAATTATTACTTGAATTACTATGTGATTGTGCTCTAGAAGACCAAGTTTGAGATGTACCTACTATATGGCTTGGAAACCAGTAATTTTTTGTGGGTTTTTTTTGTTCATTTGTTGTTGTTGATTTTTTTAATTTTTGGTTTTGGAGGGTTTTTTATAAATTCATTTCAGAATAAATGTATTCCCCAGTTTCAGACTGGCCCTTCATAAAGTTTAATGTGACAGGTTTATAAGGCACAAAGACAGAATTTCTGCTGTGACATCCCCAGTCTTTAATAATTTATGAGGACTTGTCCTGCAGTTTGGCTTTCTTTGACATTCTGTGATTTTATTTAAGCTAAATTTAAGCTGGGCAAATGAAAAAATCTTAGGAGCCAAGAGGAATTAGTTCCAAGGTAAGCATACTGTCCAGATGCATGAAATGTTTGGATATCATTTCATTGAAGGCTCACATTCAGCTGACCTAACACAGAATGACATACTGGCACTTCTTTCTCACTGACATCTTGCTCCCGAGAATCTGATTCCTTTCATTTTAAATGGTCTCTAACATGGGCACTGAGAAAGCTCTAAAAGCTGAATGTCGCTGGTATAGTAGTGGCACTGGGGTGCTATGTCCACTGGCATTTTTGGGAACCTGAGAGAATGGCTTTGCAAAGGATGAGTGCTCCATTCACCACAGTGCCCTGTCACAGTGTTATAAATGCCAGCCTCCTGATGTGCTCCTGCTCTCAGTGCATGGAAAAGGTCTGGTAGGAAAAATTCTGCCCTTCTGCAAAGATGACTGACTGTGGCAGCATTACAGAAATGCTTTCCCTGGTCATCACAGTGAGAAGTGACTATTCCACACTGGGAAACAATCAGATCTTTCTCCTCTCCCATCATTTCTAGTTGATATCCATGCCTTAAAGCAGAAGATTTAGCTATACCTCCTGAAAAGAACAAGCTTTCTCTGTGGAATGACATTCACTTGTGCAATTTCTGTTACTCCAGACTGCAAGGTCATCCATTTCTGCCAATACAAGTGTCTAACCCTATCACATCTCAGAAATGCCTCCCAACTTCATAGGATTGCTAACTTCACCAGCATGCTCCGAGCGCTAACAAGAACATTATGTAAGATGAGACCAAAAGACCAACTGCTGACAAGTTACACACCTTTTTTTTTTTTCTTCCAGCTTCCTACCCATTTCCAAGACATTCTCTTCAGCCCATTTCCTGCAGCTTATGATTCTCACACGTATTCCCTATCTTCTCCAGTTTAATAACTACCTATGTGGTAGTAATTTAAATATTTTCTGATGTTAGATCAACCATATCTTTCCCTATGTGAACACTAATCATCTCAGCAGAGAACAAAATCAGTCTAAACTGATCTAACACTGGCAAATTCACAGTGTGTCCTGTCCTGTTTGCTATTGCTTAATTTCTTCCATGTTTGTAACAATTCTATCCTTTAAAAACCACTTCAGTTTTGGTGAAAGCACAGTAAAATTTTTACCAACATATTTTTTTGGTACTAGATTAAAGGCATTGTGTTCTCTGTTCTCCAGTCAGATAACACTGCTGACCCTCACTTCCCATGTAAATGTGGCATACTGCCCATTGCTTTCCCCAAAACTCTGGGATGTGAATTTTCCCGTGGCTTCATCTCAAGCACATCACTTTTACAAGTATTTTACTTGTATGTGGCTTGAGGGTATTTCATGTGTACACACCAAGTGTCCCATTCTTGCATTTTCTTAAGGCAAATTTGAAGTAGTTCTTAGTGTTTTGGGACATAGTTGAAATGCCTTCACCCTAAATGTCCTTCTGTGGCAGGGTGGATGAGGTCTGTAAGGGCTCAGGAAAGCAGCTCCCCCCTGCAGGCACTGAGTCAGCTGAAGGGAGGACTCCTAGCTGGTGGTTTTCAATAGCATGTCTCAGGGGAGAATCCCAGAGGAAACTGAATTCAGTGAAAAGCCTTCACAGGTGGAGGAGGTTCTCCTTCTCAGCTCCAAGCTGATGAAGGCATTGAACCCAAAACCTGGCATCAACTGCTGCTCTTACTGTTTTAAAGGCGTATCTGTGGCAAACATCTGTAGGCAGCAAGAGCCAACGTGTTGACCTTTCCCAGCCTTAAAAATAAGAAGGCGATAAAGAAGAAAAAAGTCAAATTGTTTTAAAGAAGAAAGGCCTTTGAGCATAGATAGTGTCTGTTTGGGGATGTGCCACTGTGTCTTTGTGCCAGTCTCAATGACAGACAGTAGATGCATCTGGGCTAGTAGAAGTAAGTCTGCAGTTCATTTTCTTTCCACAATCGCAAAAGCAAAAGCTGAAATTGTTCCAGCACGTAACCAGCAGGGATTGTATCTTTTCTGGTGCTCTGAAGTCCCACTAATACAGGCCCAGTTCTGGGCAAAGGTCTGCAGTACTTCAGAGTGAAAAGTTTTGTATGAATATGGCAGAGTACCTTGAGAAGCTGTAAAACCTTCTTCAGATGGAATAATCTGATACATAAATTGAGCTTTTAGGTTACCTGTGATCTACTTAAAATTATCAATGTAAATTTCTTTTTACAAATAGAAGTTAGGGATTTTTTTGACCAATGTCTTAGGGTGGAAGGATATGGGGAGCAAACAATCTGTCTGGCATCCTCCCGGGAGGGCAAAACTGGGCTCCTTTCTAACCAAAATGAGCACCAGCAGTGTGGATTCTTTTTCGTGATACCAAATGACCTCGAGGCTTCTCCTGCAACACTCTCCTTTGCAGAAGCAAAACGCTTCAGTGTCACAGTAGCATGATATACAAGACAATAAGCACAGATTGCTCTGTTCTGCTGTGTCCCTTGCCTGAGGGGATCATGTTGCAATTGTTTCAGAGCCTAATTGCAGTACTAAAATGTAATTCAGGGTGGGCAGTGAAGACTGACTTTATTATAAAAAGTGAATTAAAAGCAGAATGGAAAAAAACCCAAACAGTAGTGCAGAGTCCAGGAAGTGGGCCAAAGTGGTGAAGGGTAGCACCTTCTCTAATACTGTGAGACTGATTCATAAGATTACTGTTCTGAATAAAATCCGGTTCCCTATGGAGAGTTTTGATTTTACTTAATGAGAATTGCCCCTTTCATTTTATTTTTATTTTAACATGGATCTAGAATATGAGAGGAAAAGGAAAGCATGTACATTCTTCCATGGGCAAACATCTGAATAACAATAATTTAGTATTTTCAGTGCATGCAAAGACTCTCAACCATCACCTTCAAAATAAATTATTCCAATTGCTCCCAAAGCAGCATGGCCACCTTTGGGGCCTGCAGAACACATAATTACTTATTTTAGTGTTGAGTTTAAAATCAAGATTTATAATAGATGTTAAATAACAAAATGCTAACGAAGTGACCTTTTTGTCAGAGGTTATGAGAGCTTATGCTGCTTGAATGAGCAGACTGGGACAGTTAGAACACTCTTTCATTAGTGAAAACTGGAATGAAAAATTTAATGCAAGTGGCAATAGACAGCATTCCTGCATGGAAAATGCAGACAAGAAAAAATTTGCAAAGGAGTGATCAGTGGTATAAGATTGTTAGGGGCTTTCTGAATTTGGGGGAAATCATATTCAGTAGACTTGAAATTTCTAGCCAAACTGAACCCTGATGTGATAAACATTTTTTTTTTGCTACTCTTCTGCAAGCATTTAATACATCAATGCTTAACAAGATAAGAACCTTCATCTACACTTTGACCCGTGAGGTCTTGTCTTTGTGACTGTGAAAGTAAAATAATCCACAAGAGGTAACACTTCAGGTGTAAATCCAAAATTCGTGTCACAACAACTATGCACACGTAAGTACAGAGCAGGAAGGGTGAGCAGGAGGCATACTGACAGTCCAGCTTGTCCAGAGGAAAGTTTTCCTTGAAGACAGAGCTACTTCACAGTTAATTTCAAATCATAGTATTGCAGTATTCAAAATCTCAAACATCTTGACTTTCCTCTGTCTGATACATTTAGTTAACATTTCTTCTCCTAATGTTCTGTGTGGCTCATTCTTTTCGAGGCCTTTTTTTTAACTTGTCATCAGTGTTTCTGCTGAATAGCAATCAAGTAAGGCAGAAGCATTTTGTTGGAGATACAAGGAAAATGGGTGGGGTTTTTTTCAATTGTGTGGTAAAAGGGGCACTTGGCTCATTCTGGTCCTTAGCACCTCGGAAGGCAACCTGCCAAAATTAGGTCTCTTTCATGTGCTACAACAAACAACAGCTCCAGTAGAAATATTGTTATCTCAGCTTTCAAGAAGCACGAGTTTTTGGTCTATACTGTGTTTTTGGAGTCCAGTATGAAAACTCAAAAACTTGCATTAAAACTCAGCTATTATCAGCAATTCTTCTCAGTCATAAAGCACAGTTCTTCCCAGAAACATATTGCAGCAGACTTGGTCAAGCTTCACTGAGATTTAGTCCAGTCTTTTCATCAAGCTGTGGCTCTTGGTGAATCATAGCTGAACTGTGGAGCTGCACTGGGACTGCCAGGCACAGACAAGAGAGCTTTGGAGATGCAGTGTTTTATCTATTACTGAGCATGTGCTGCAATTGACTCTAAAAATTAATTGAAAAATGTTGTTTCCAAAGACACTAAAGGAAGATATGTCAACAGTTACTGTGAATAAGATCAGGAGAGATTTCTGATAAGATTTCTGATTTCTGAGAGATTTCTGATAAGATCCCAAGAAGCCCCCATTTGGAGGCAGATGTGAAAAGGGGTTTTCAAGCCCTGAGCAGGTACAGATAGCAAGGCAATGTCACTCATGGGAAACTGCTGCTTTGTTGGCTGAGCCCCTGTTGGAGGATTAGTTGGGAAAGGATGTACATGCAGGTGCTTCTTATATCTGCCTTATAAAGGCAGACTTTCACAACTGTGGAAACATATTTGACTTGACATTCACAGGAAAATAATGGCTGGATTTGTTTTCTTGACTTGCAGTAACCCAGATCACATGTGCAAGGTGGTGAGTGTACACAGGGGCAATGTAACACTGTGTGGATAAATGTAGAAGATTTCTTTTCTGAGTATACAAATACAGCATGAGTGCCTGAAGGGGAGGTACTATTTGTTATTCACATTTGAACGTACTAGTTACTAGAGTTTGTATTTAAAAAAAGGCACATCATTTTTCTCTAGAGTCTGTGAGCTACTCGGTGCCACTAGGGTGTCTATAGCCCTGGCATTAAAATGATATCTCTTTTATCTCCAACTGTTTGATTCTGCAAAAAATGCATTTGCCCTAATGTGGTGCTGTTTCCAAAAGCTGGGGTTGCATTATAAAACATGTTCATAAATATTAAGTTTCATAAAATAAAGTATTCCCCTTGACACAATCAGGATTTCAAAAGAGTTTAGGAACTCTCTTTTTCATTCAAAGCAAAACAGAAGTGTAGCTTTGTTGTTAAAGCCAAATAATAATTGACCTATATTTCACACACCTTCATTTCCAAAAGTTGACAAAGGCAGTGTGCTCTAGAAGCTGATAGGAGCTTGTACTGGAATCAGGCTTAAACTTTTTGTGGTGGTCCTCTTTCCAGGGGTTCTGAAGATCAAATAACACTGATTTAAAAAAAAAAAATTGCATATTGAAAGAGTTAATGTGATGAGCTGCAGTTTTAAAGAGGGGGAACAAATTCTGGTATTTATTACTGACAGATTGTGAGATGCTGTCCTAGTTAATGTCCATGAGTAAACAAACAAACAAAAGCCTTCACTTTTCCTTAGCCAAGACATGATCTACCTAATGCAACAGGGAAACTTTAAGATTTCTGAATCTTCCTTGGTGGTAAAAGCAGAGAGGAAAACGGAAGTGCACACTGAAAAAAATATGGTGAAATCTTAAAACAACCAGTTTAGCAGTAGTCCAGATATTAATCTACCTTCCTTCTATGGCCTGTAGGACTCATATTTTAACCTGATCTAAAGATCTTGGATATGTATCCAAATACTTGCAAGTTTATCTCAAATATAAATAAGTTTGAGCTCAAGTTTTCATTTTTACATTGTTCTTTTTTATAACTGATTCAATCTAACTTAGATCTTTCAGAATAGTAATAGTCTCCATCCTTTACAAATATCCTATTTTCTTGAAAATGCCATTAGTTTCAGGTTGTGTTATGCCCTTGAGATTGGTGACCTGCATATGTACTTAAAACATAGTAGAGTAAGGAAGATCATCTGCATCCCAAACAAAATCCATGCTCTCCTGATGGTGGGTCTAGCTGCAGAACTGAACTCAGCATATGTGAGGATGGGCTCTGTCCTAAGGCTGGTGCTCCCTGACAGCCTGGGGGAAAAAAAATCAGCTGCAGAATCATGTCCAGTAAACAACAGCCTATGCTGTTAATTGCTGTTTCAGCTAGTTGGGAGTAAAAGCCTTGTTTTACAGAATGAATCAGACCTCCAGTGATTTGCTGGTGAGCTCCCTCTCTCAAGGTGGCACAGTCTGTCCATGGGGTCTGAGCTGATTATATATGTAAGTAAAGTATGGCAATGAAATCTCTAAAGACACTAAAATTGAACCAGGACTTCTACAGCCTTTAAAGCAGCTACAGGTGGGAACTGGAGAAATGTCAAAAATAAGCAATCATGGAAACAATGTGCTTGATCGAATCCTGTTCTACATTTTGGGTTTTTCTATCTGGTGTAATTGCACTATGTCATGAATTTGAGCTTGTGCTGTGAGAGGAGAAATACTTTGGTGTCTGTTGTTAGAGAAAATTTTGCATTTCCAATTAATATATCTGTCTTCAAATGAAGGTTTTCTGGAAAGTAAGTCTTGATTTGAAAACCTTTTTCCCTTCAATTTCATAAAACCCTGCCATTCAATAAAATCGAATTTGTTTGCATTGAGGGTTTTGAGCCAGTTTTAGTGACTAGATTTTTTTTTTTTAATTTTCGCTTTTTAATTGGTCTAGGTTTGTTTCCTAAAACTTTCTTCCCCTTCCTCACCACAACCCACATGGACTGCTGTATTCATATATTACTGCTAGTCATCTGAGGGAGACTAACATTCCATACAACAAGTAATGAAAGGAGAGCCAGCTTGATGATGTTATGTGAAGGGAACAACCAGTTTTCCAGAAAGAAAAGGTAATGCTAGAATGAGCAATCTGCAGGTTGTCAGACACCTCTGACCTCTTCCAGGTGTGTAGAGTCCTGAATTCCTCACACTCAAGTGAAATCTCTTCTAAATGGACATGTGATTTTCTTTAGCCTTTTTTTCAACAGAATGTATTTTCTGTTCTGAGGTTGGTTTGGGGAAATTTTATTTATTTGTTTGCTTGTTTGTTTCAGGAGTTTTTTGTATAAAGTTTAAGTGAAATGTTCCCAATCTGGAAGAGAATATAGGATGCATGAAAATGCAGGAGAAGGCTGCAGACAGATGTTCTTAAGGTACTATACTTGATCACAAGATTTGTTGCTTTGATGTGTTAAATAAAAAACAAAATTCTCCTCCCCCTACTAAGTAGTCCAATCTAAGAATAAAACAAAGATCCACTAATTAAGGCAACAAAGAAGAATAAAAAGGATAGGCAAGGAGCAAAATTTGATTTAATTATCAGTCACAGCTGAATATTAAAATAAAACACGTGGGTAAAACCTGCTGGCAAGTTGAGTCTCAGATGCACATACACTGGGAGTTTGCTTTGCCAGCCTGTTTTCCCTCATTAGACACTTCCTGCTTAAAAATGGAGCAATTCCTAGTCATCAAAGAGAATAGCTATATTCTTGCTTAGGAGTACACATTCATTTTGATACCATAATAAGCTGTGAATACTCCAAATCACAATTTATTTTTTTTCTTTAAAAATGCATGTTACAAAGCTTGGTTTATTACCGGGAAAAGGCTTTCAGGTTATTTTTCATTTCAAACAGAAGGGAAAATATTTTATATTCAGAATTGACTGTAACTGACTGTTCTCTAGCAAACTTTCTGAGGACATCTGCAGACATTCAGTATGTTGACATAATAGGAAAAAAAAAGGAAGCTGGGAATTTAAATTAGATCCAATTCAGAGATGCATGTGCATATATTGAACAGTTGACAAATACTCATATTTTGGTGTGAACAGGTGAATGGTTAGTTAATGGTTACTGAAAGCATGATTGAGATGGATCCAGAATTACTTGAAAGATCATTAAACTGTGGCCCAGAGGACCTTTAGTCACAGATATAAATCTGTTCTGCATTCAGAGCTCAAGGGGTGACAGATACCTGAGCACTGGGAGCATTGTGTCCTCTGCTCCCTGGTGAGGGCTTCTCCTGCCTCCTCTCAGCACTTCATCGTTCAGATGAGGTGGAGGAAAGTGGCTGTTCTTCCAAATCCAGTGCCATATTCCAGGCATTATCAAGGCAAATCCATGAAAGCATCACAACTGATAGCAGATCACAACATCTGCTGAGAAGACTGGATTTCCTGACAAGGATTTTCTCACCCTTGGAAAAAACATATTCCACAGGAAAAAAATATGCTTTTTTTCAGAAAAATCCCTGGTGTTGTTTCTCAATTGTCTTTCTCAGTCCAGCAAGATCACAGCTCTGACTCACATTTAGTTCTGCTTTAATGCTTGAAAGCATCTTGATGCTTGAAAGTCTTGAATTCCTGAATCTTGAATGCTTGAAACTCTTTGATCTCTTAGAAGGACACACTTCCCAGATAACAACAACATCAGAATAAAACTGGGAAAATAGGTTGTCATCAAGCTGTTCTGGGTAACTGTTTTTTCACCAGGTCATTCACAACAGGAGATTGTGTTTCGGAAGCAGCCCACCAGCCACATCTCTGAGCTTCTACCTCTGTACCCTGCATCTGACACAAATATAAATGAGAGAATGTTTCTTAAGAGTACTTTGGCTGAAATAATCCTCTCCAATCTCATTCTGAGTTGTGCTTTTCATAAGATTAACTCATAGGAAATGAGTTTTACTTCTTCCCCTAGCTTCAGTGGGAAAATTCCACTCAGTTTTGGGTTTGCTTAAGTCTACAAGTACTCACTGAAAAAAAAAAAGAAAAAGCATGACTTAGTCAAAGATGAGTTTCTCTTCAAACAGGTATTGCATCTTTCCTCCTTGCCGTTACCTGGAAATTTGTGTGTGTCTCAGCAAGTGCAGGAGGCCTCCTATTCCTTCAGTGTCCTGGTGGTTTGGTGTAACTGCAATGCTGCTCTGTGCAAGATCATGATGGGAGTAAAGGACACTGGTTTCTCTGATACTGAATTGTAAGGTATAGCAGAAAAAAAAAAATAAAGTTTCTAGGAGTAATAGTACAGATTTTTCTTCTGGTCCCTAAACTCTTATGAGACCATTTATAGAACATCCAAGATCAGGAGCCAGCAGTAATATGGTCCTTGCCAAACCTCTTGAGTCAGCAGGACGTGATCCTCCTCTGGCAAATAATGTCAACAGCATCTGACTGTCCAGAGAAGGATGTCGTGCCAGTGCAGCCCTGAGAGTGGCCCTGCTGAGCCAGAGGATGAGCAGAGCCCTTTCTGAGGTGTGGCCAGGGCTGCCCTGCCTGGGCTGTGCCCATGGGGCAGTGCAGCCAAGCATAAACCTTGGCTAGGGGTCAGATGCCACTACACCTCCTCAAGAGCTGCTTTCTAAAGTTATTTTTTATGTTTGAAGGGAAAAGTTGCTGTGCTATTAGCTACTCTGGCACCTGCCAGATGGGAGTGGTGTCATGAGCTCTGGCTTATTTAATGCCCTGCCAATGTGGGTCTCCTGCTGCTCTCTGACTGGAACTTGCAGGAGGATTGGCCAGTGACAAATATCCAGCAAAGGCTTACCAATATTTATCTCACAATATTAGCAAGGGGAATGACTTTCTGCTGTCTCATGCTCGTAGGTCATGCCCTGTCTCCAGAAAACTGCCAAAAGGAGAAATTGTGAAGATGTTGAGGAAAGAGGAGAGAATTGATGAGATGTGAATCAGTGATAAATCTCTGGAGAGGTACAAGCTTCCTCTAGGTCATCTTCTCTAGGTACTCAGCTGTTCTGTCTTATTTTTGGCATGATCCAGCTTAAAAAGTTTCCAATGGCTTTTAAAATTCTCTTGCAGCAATTGTTTCTAATATTTCTGGACTACTGGCTCCCTACCCTCTGCTCTGCTGAGTTGACTGCAGAAAAAATTTCTTCTCTAGGCAGTGACCGACAGCCCCCTGCCCTGGGAGCAGTGGTGCCTCAGAGCTGGTTTATGTCACTTGGCAGGGAATGTCGTGCCTTCCAGGTCCTGCTGCTCCTCCACATGGACAGGCAGCATAGCTGAAGAGGAAGACACTTCATGTCTCAGTGCACAGGCAGCACAGGATGCCAAATTAACAAGCCTTGGTGTCAGCATTGTCAAAATGCCTATGAAAAGAATAAAGTTTAAATAGACTACTATCCCACTGTTACCAATGGATGTCGGCAAGTCCTTGCCTTTGCCCAGGCCTCTGGCAGCAGGCAGTAGCTTTATTGAGGTGGCCAGCACCCAAAACCCTCTCTTGTTTGCAAGTTCTTTAATTATGGCTGATTTGGTCTATTATAGAATGAATTCTTTACTCTTTATGCAGCAACTATCATGCAGAAAACCAACAGACATAAGACTTAAACTAATACTACACATGAATAAGGATAAAAAGAGAAACTACTAGTAGGTATGCACAGCACAGGGTTAAAGGTACCTATTAATGTTACAGTGAGCAAAGAAATAGTGTAACTTGGGATTCAGTGTATCTTACCATCCAATTGTTGGTGGGACACACATCCAGATCCTCCATCCCCAGAGAAGTAACCATGGATTTGTGTCCAAACTCCAGGGAGAAGTCTCAAACTTTTAGGGGGTGTGTGTAGAAAACTTATGCCTCTGTGATAACTCATGTGTCTTTTATAGTTATAAAACAGTGTCTCTTAGTCAAGAATACTTCTTTTACCTCTTCCCACATCTGCTCTCCAGACTAAGATATTGATTCTTAGCTGAGGCCTGAGCCCTTTTGGCACCAGAAATGACCCCTTGCTGAGCTTTTCAGCCTGGGTTACGTCTTTGTGCATCAGCTATCTGTGGTCGGGAGGAGGGGGGACAGTCCTGCCACACCCACAAAGAAAATGTCAAAAAGTCTATTTGTGTAACCCTGTTAAACAAGAACATGATGTATCTTCTGCCTTTTGACACCTCTTAGAGCACAAGCTTTGTCTCTGTAGCTGGGGTGGTGTCTGTGTGTTTGGGGTAGTGTAGAGCTATAATATTCCAAATACTCAGGGCCAGGGTGTCTAGTGAAACTAGAGCACATTCGCAGGGACAGCAAGAGAGAAAGGAAGGAGTAGCAGTGTGGAAAAACCAGCTGGCTGCTCGCTGATGTTGTTGTCAGCCACCTGCAATCACACAAAATCTTTACTAGGGTTTAACGTAAGAAATGATACTACACAGCCATATCTGTGTAGGGCAGGGTCAGGAAACCAATCTGGAGAAAGAATAATTCACCTTCTTGAAGTCCTTATTTTCTCCAGCTGGTAGCTCTCCTGCTAAAATCATAGTACACCTGCAATGTCAGAGCTGTGTCCTCAGCACTGAACCTTGCAGCAGGATGCTGTTATTGGGAGTGCTCCAGGGAAGATTGGATATTGTCACAACCAAGATCTGTACTTCTGTTCCTGCATGCTGTGTGCAGCCACAGCATTCAGACTGTGCTGTGGACAGCATGGCAGTATGGAAAGACAGGTCCTGTGCTGAAGAGCTTAAAATTGTTGTAGATTCAGGAAGTGGGAGGAGGAGGAGAGGAAAAAACAGGCTTTGTATCAGAAGTTTGCTAAAATGAAAGAGAGGTCTGATACAGAACTGTAGGAGTGAGATCTTAATGCAAACAAGTTTTAAATATTCAAAATGTATTTAGAGGTTTTCTGGATGCCTGACTTCTTGAGAAAGGGTGAGCGTTTACAGTGGGGAAAACCAAGATTCCTTAATGTGACAAGTCGTGAATGCAGGAATGTTGGCATCCCAGATAATTGGTTTATTTCACAAATTTTCACTTATGTAAAAAGATGTGGATTAAAATACACCATATTCTTCAAAATATATAAGCAATGTTTTAAAATGGTTCTCACTGGTTTTAGAAAGGGATTGTGGGCTTTTCACTACAGATAACAAGGAGTCAGTTTATGAATATCAGGGAGGAAAATATTTCAGACTTGACAAACAACAACAACAAAATGCCTTAAATTTAAACCCACAGGACCTGAACTTTAAACTCAGATCAGACCTGAAGCAGCAAATCCAACATGTGATGTAGGATGTAAGCCGAGCCAGCAGGCTGCTGAGCTGGTGCCCTGCCTGGAGGGGAGGCCAGTGGTGTTCATGTCATGTATAATGCAGGCCAAGTAGGCTACGGGCTTCAAAATGGGTAGAATGCACTAACCTGGAGCAAATCAGACCACAGCACTTTGCACCAGTTTGAGCTGTCAAAGTCTTACTAGAATCTTCCCATAGAGTCAGAAGCAGGTTAGCTCCCAACCACAAATTCAGAGCCTGCTGTGTATGTGGCTTGCATGGTAAAACAGGCTGGTGACTGCTCAGCTGATGGGGAAGCAGTAGAGCAGGAAAATATTTCAATAAAATAGTCTAAAAAGAAAAATTTTCAAGTGTTAAAGTTTAAAAAATATATGAAAGCAAAATAAGTTTGTGCACAAAGTGCAACCCATTTAAAGCTCAATGTAGCTCCATGACTGTTTTTAGAATAGAGCTTTTTCTTCTGCACCTGCAGAGAAACCAGTTTGCTGCCTCTGCATCAGAATGCAGCTGGGAAGAAGAAATCACCCTTACTGGTGAGGGTGCGTGCCAGCTTGCATAGAAGCAAGGCCTCTGTCCCACAGCCCGTTTATGTGCCTGCTTCTGGATTTGGTCATTTTTCAGAAGAGTTGTTCAACCTTATGCTGGCAGCCACAGCTACAGGGCAGCCCCTATAACCTGCATACCTATGGATCCCCTGCAGCAAGCATGGTCTGCAGGGCTCAGTGGGTGTGTGCAGGGAGCAGAGACCTTTCCCCAAGCAAAGCACGAGGTTAGTTAGATCCAGCTGTGGCACAGTTATACATGTATATGCAAACTGCTCCAGAGAGTTTAGCACCCCGAGCTGCTCTGAATGCTGTGTCACAGCCAATGTTTACTTTACTTGTGCCTCCTACAGGGATCTTCTTTTTCAGAATTTCTGTGCCCAGTGCAAATGGTTTTTGCAAGTCTGATCTTTTTAACAGTTGTAACTGAGCCCAAAGTAGCTCTCTACAACTACCTGAAAGGAGTTTCTAGTGAGGTGGGAGTCAGTCTCCTGCCAGGTAATGAGTGAGAGGACCAGATGAAATGGCCTCAAGTTGCCCCATGGGAGGTTTAGATTTGATGTTAGAAAAAAATTCTTCACTTAAAGAATGGTCAGGGAAGTGGTGCAATCACTGTCCCTGGAAGTGTTCAAAAGGTCTGTGGATGTGGCACTCGTGGATGTGGTTCAGTTGTGCACTTGGCAGTGCTGGGGTAACCAGCTGGACTTGATCTTAGGACTCTTATCCCAGCTTAATGATTCTGTCATTCTATAAAATGACATAACATATGCTCAGTCTCGAATAAAAACTCTAGAAACAGGTTCCTGGGAAAAATCCTCTTAAGCCTACCCTTAGTCTTGTATCTGTTTTTCTCTAAAATCTGTAGCTCTAGTTTGGCTTCATTGTTAGAGCCGAAAATAATGAATTCACCTTTAGATTAAAGAGAAAACAGAATTCACTGAAAGCAGAAAAACAAAAGTAGTTTACAGAAGACCTAGCTAAGCTTTAAAAGTCAGTATTTACCACTTCAGGTAATTACAGAAATTTGCAGTTTAATTTAGATGGAGACATTAGGGCACAACTGCAGTGCCTCTTAAGGGAATGTTTTTAAGGTAACAGCTTCTCTTTTCCCCTTCTTTACTGAGAGAAACCACACACAGGACAAGGAGAAAATTGTTTGGTATTTTTTCACTAGGTGTTTGATGCTTTAAAAGGTCATGGTAGGGTATTGCTTATTAGATGTACCAATAACAGCAAATTTTTTAAATTAGCTTACGTTCTCATCATGCTTTTAAAATACCTGCTCAAGTGCTTTTGATGTTTTGCAATATTTCACAGAGTGCAAAACCTGAGAAGGTTAAAATTGACATACTTACTGACTTGTGCTTTCTTTCTGCTGCAGAAGGGATGATTTAAGACTCAAGAGATGGTGAAAGGTTTTCATTTTGGAAAATACTTGTATAGAAAACAAGTCACAGAAAAGACACTGAACAGACAGGATTAAAGGACAAGCAGAATTGCTCAAAAATGCTATTTAAAAGATAGTGATAACAGACTAATTAAAAGAGCAGCAAAGCCTTAAAGGATTATGTAATCTAAAACTGAAAAATAATTATTGATTAAAAAAGGAAGAGAAAGAAAAACACATTACTTCTTGTACAGGAAGAGGAGAGTCTTTCAAGTAGTAACCAAATAAAACTGACATTTTGATTTCTATATTTGCCATATGGTAATGCTTGATGACTTCCAAACACAGGCCACCCACCAAAAAAAAAAAAAAAACAAACAACAAACCCACAAAAAACCCCCACAAACCTAACCCAAAAAATATTCCCAGCTTCCCAGCCTGGGTAAGCATTGCTTCTGGTTATTCTTCCTCAAAGCAGTAAGGACCACATCTAGTCCAGGCCATCAATTGTCTTCCATATCCAATTTTCACTCCTTTCCCATCTGCTATATCTCATGGTGTGTGCACATATGGCATCTCTAATTCTCACTTAAATGCATTGATTTTAAGTACTGAGAAAATAATATTCTACCAAAACAGAGAGGAGGATGAACCTTCAGTATTTGTTTTAATTTGTTGGGAAGTCAAAGCAGTATTGTGCTGGCTGGTACTAGATTTGGTGAGATTTTAAATGAACTGATAATGATGATCTTTCACAAAAGAAGAGCTGGTGTTCTTCCTAAGGTCAAACCAAATCAATGTTGTCTTCTTAACTGTTATCTATTCAAAAGAGAAAATCACAGATTATGGGGCATTTCACTCTCTTTCCCAGGTTTTCTATCCTCATGTCCCTGGATGACCTTAGCTCTTCCAGTGCCTTCCCATTCAAAATTGATTTCCCTTGCTTCTGGCCTGTGCTTTCCAAGATCCCTACTATTTCTTCAGTACAATTTCTATTGGGAATCCAGCTTTAAAATCAATCTGTGTTAGAAATACAGAATCTTTTCTTGATATTGGCTTTCTTTGAGATATTCACCTATGAAAAATTCTAGCAATAACTTTAGATTTCTAATATTTCTGCTCTTTTTGTTTGGGTCAAAAACATTGCAGATAAAAACTACCACTTGAGATGTAAATTCATGAACATTTATCTTGTAAGTTGGAAGAGCTCAAAGAAATTGAGAAAACATGTCTTTTTACAAAAAGGAAGAAAAATAACTTTTTTTTTACTAAAAAAGTACTACTGTGAAAAAATATAAAATTCTTTTTTTTTTTTAACAGAAACCAGATGAATTTGAAGTCCTTCTCTAAATGCCAATTTAAAAGCAGACTTAATAATTTCTCACAATGCTGATTCTTTACATGGCTGAATAGCTGGCAGTGTAACCAAGCTTGTTCCTCTGATGCTTCACACCTCAGGGAGTTATTTACAAAAAAGGCAGACTTATTTTCTCCTTGCAGTACATGGCTATAAATGACAGGTTTTCAGCAACAGCAAAATCGCTAGTCTTCCTCACTAGTTTGATTTCAGACAACCTGGATGCTGGGAAGAAGTCAGTGACTATATATGTGCATTTATGTGAAGTGAGAGTACATTCCTCATCTCTGTAGCCAAAAGACATCTGAACTTATGATACAAGACTCACATTGTCTCCACTCCCTACCAGCTACTTTCTTCATGACAACCTTGGGCTGGCCTGTGGCCACTGACAGAGGATGAGTATAACAATCTTGGTGGCAATCATGTACTCTCAGAGTTTCTTTCAGGTCAAGTTCATGATTTTGTAGAAACTGAAGTCTTCAAAGTACTGGTCTGGGGGGCTAAAAATAAAGAAAAATCTCTAATAGCAAAAAAATCTCAATAAATGTGGACACAGGTTTATTGGAAGGGTGGTGAAAAACCTGCTAGCTAACATTTCATGGTTCATGTTATCATGCTGCAAAGGCAGGGGAAAGGAGAAAATTCTTAATCTGAAGTCATGGTGCTGCAGATAGCTGATCTCATGGCTGTGTCTCACTGACTTGTGCAGTGGGGAAAGAAACCTTGGCACATGGGAGGGAAAATATTGTGACTCCTCTGCATGAGGGTTGTTTGCATTCCTTTCTGAGTCACAGAGGAAGTTACCTAGATGTAGTTAAGAGATAAAGTTACTTTAAAATGGCCAGGAAAACCAGGCCCCTGACCTAGAGCTATTCCCTGGATGTAGTTACATAAACAACATAAGGCTTGGTTTTCAGCCATTCAGGACAGGCCAAGACTTTCCAACATGTTTGCTCATGTTGGTCTGCCACTGCTGAGCTCAGCACCAGGCTTCAGCTTTGCAAAATTCAAGAGGAAGTTTAGATGTGACATTTTGATTTGGATGCACTGTGAAGAGGAAGTCTGATTTTGAACGTTAAGAGTGGTCCAGCCAGCTATGGAAGCACTGACTGTTCAGCTCTTAGTATTTGTCATTTCCATATGCTCTGAGTTTCAGCCAACTACCGAAAAAAAAAAAAAAGAGGTTCTTGCTATGTGCCATACAAATACAGGTTTGCCTGCAGATTGGATGCTCATTAAATGTAAACCATTTACCTGGGTTCTTACCCCTATAGTCATGCGGCAGAAATTAGAGAATGAAGGAAAAATCCCAGCAGGTTTCTCCAGGCTCGACTCCTCTCCTTTTATTTTCCATTCAGCAGGGCTTCATGATAGAACTAACAAGGTGACATCACTCTGCTAGATAAATTAATTTAGACTCTCACCAGAAAGCTGGCAGTCAGAACCAAGGAAGAGAAAGGACTGCAGGAGGAGTGAGAAGGCCACCATCTGCACAAAGAGGTGGCAATTGCCAGCTGGGCCCAAGGCTAAAGGATGGAGAAGAGGAGAGGAAGACCAGTGTTCTGTGTGCTTGGCTTTTGTTGTTCTCCTAGCTACAGAGGAGGTATGCCCAGCATTTGGAAATTGCTGAAGCTGCTAGGAGAGAAGAAAGATGGAGAACCTGGTACCACAGGCAGGAGCAGTTTTTGGTGTCTAAACATGCACGATGCAATGAATTATAGCAGTCCTATCCTTCTCACTGTGTTTCTTTTAGAGAGTTGGAGGGTTTAATGTTGAGAAAATATTGAAGAGTTACTTCCTCATGCTTAACTTTCATCAATTTGTTTTCTGTCACTTTTATCAAAGCAATATTTTCCTAGTTGGAGAATTCAGGACTGTGATGATGTGTAAGAAACATCAGAATCTTTTCTCTGTATAACCCCATTCAGTCACTAGGAATCTGGTATCAGCTGGAGACTGCTACCGTTGCATCTTCAGTTCAGACATAGGCTGTTGCAGACAAGATGCAGACTGTGTTCTCCCACAGAGTATTTACTTTCAGCTTCTTTTGTTGTTCCTTTTTATGCAAAATAAGTATTTTTGAATGTAAATACAAGATTAGGGCTTGTATATGGAAAATGTGATTAGTGAGTGTGCGCCTACTAGCATGCATATTATTTTCATTAATCAGTGGTGACAGTCATTTTGTTTTCATGGTTTTTGGCAATCCATTTGCTCTATTCTGAGAGACTCAGTATCTAAGGAGTTTGCTGGAAAACAGAATTCTGTGAGAAGACGCTGGAAAAACACATTCTTTCAACCAGCTAAATGCTGTCACTGACAGTTACTCTCACATTATAAGCAAACCATGTGTGAAAGCTGAACACAAGCTCACCCTATGCTCCTGCTTTGTCTGGTACAAAGGTAAATTGCACGTATTTATTTCTTAGCTCCCTAAGCATTTTGATGCCCTTTAATGGTTTGTTTTGTTTTGTTTTAAAAACAGGCAGTGAGACCAGGTGCTATTATCTAGCCTATTGGCACTTCCAAGCTAAGGCTCGTCTCTTGTTAGGGAGACATCCCTGACTGGATGGCTGTGTCATTTGGCTCATACATATGACTGATGTGTCAGGGGTCATTTTCTTCTTGATGAAAACCAGGTGTTTGACAGTATTGCCTTAGTGTCTCCTCTTGATGACATTAAGCACAAAAAAAAATGGGATCTGTCCCTTCCAGATGTAGCCACACAGAAGTTATTCCAGGTCATTCACCAAGGCTCTTACCATAAAGCATTCAGGCACTGTTTAAGAGTAATTTGTTCAGCCTTCTTCTCTTCCCGACTAAGGAGATATGTGCATGGCAAGATCAGATATCTGACTTTAATGTGGCTAACCATAAACTAGGTGATTCTTCTTTAGAGTGAACAGCTTAGTTCATTCCTAAAGTAGTAGTTTCTGTAGCTTGCACGTAGTCTTTCATTCAGTTTCCTACTCAGCTGGGACAGTTGAAAAGTCATTTTCTTGAGTTAAATCTGCAAAAGGACTCACCTTTGGTTTTCTATGACCATTTGAACTCAAAGTCTTGAATTTGGTGCTTAAACTGCAAAAACCTTGGATCACCTCTCTTCCAAGAGGAAGCTGGCACTTTGATTGGGTGTTTCCAAGAGCATCAGCTTTGAGCTGTAAGTAGGAAATGCTTCAGACAAAAGTTTGGATCTTAAAACTTTGCCATGCTCTGAAACACTTAGAGCTTCATTTGATATAGCTCTCCAGGTGTTACTGGGATCACTTAGCCAGGGGATCTGGAGTACCAGATCACTTCCCATAGCTGGGAGCCTTAAATACACAGGAGGCATAATTCTTTTTAATTTAAAACATCCATCCCTGAGAGTGTCCTGCCAGTATGAACTAATCTCTGCCAGGCAGGTATTATTCATTCATTATTTAATGAAAAATAGTGAATGAATGGAAAGTATTAACAGGTTTTAGGGGACTGACTGCAAGTTATTGCTTTAAGATTTTGAAAGTTTAAATGTGCTCTTGCTGCCCAGCGAATTCACATCTGTATGCTGCAGGGCCAAGTTTGAAAGTCAGGATTGAGAGTGCTATGTTAACTGAGGTCCAGTGGTTAGGAGGTTTTGAGTATCCCAAGGCTAGAGACAGCAACTCCAATCTGAACATGTGAATATCTGAATTAACTGGTAATTAGGACTCTCCTTGCTGCTAGATGGAGTAAATATGTATGTGTTCATATGATGGGAAAGGGATACTCAGTATCATTCTCCCCTTTCTTCCCTTTCTTTCTGTGTAACTTTGAACAACTGCAGCTTCCAAAACTTTTTTTTTTTCTTTTTTTTTTTTTTTCTGTTGGGATCAAAGCTACTCGTGTATATATTTTCTGCAGAATGTGCTGAGGATGGCTGCTAGGTCTGGTTCACTATGGCCAAGAAGCATTTAAATTGAGGAGACTTTCTAATTTGGGGAGTTGAATAAATTTGCTGAGCCTGTAAGATAAAGAACTTTCTCTGGAGTTAAAAGACAGCAGAACTCCAGGGAACTTATCTGTGAAAATTAAAAAAAAAAAAAAAAAAACTTAATTTCTCAAAGACCTAAGAAAGAAATTTGAGGACCACCATCAGGAGTCTAGGAGTCTAGAAGTTACTAGTCACTTCTCATGGACTTGCTCCTTTAGCTCTCTAACACCATCTAAGTATTGGGAGAATAAATTCTTAAAGTGGTGAGTTTTAGGTTCTGCAGCAGTGGGAGCCTCATAAGCACTCAAGAAAAATAAAAAAAAAAATTAAAAAAAAAAAGAGAAGTCTCAAGCCCTCACTTTACCCACTCTCAGAACTGTTTTATCATACCAGGTATATAATTTATTACAGTTTTGAATCACTGTTCTGCTATAAGGGTAGGATTTTGTTTCTAAATCCAAAGCAGGTTTTGATATCACACACATATTGAGGCTTTCTTGCACTTTGGAAGAGGAACAATAAAAGTGGCATGAGACAGTGTAAAAAAAAAAAAAAAGAATAAAGTAATCAATTTCTTATTACTTGTCCCTTAAACTAATATTTTGTTCAGATTCAGTCCTCATTCTACTTGTAATATACTTACAAAGTTTAAGACAGAGGAATACTACTATATTGCATTTCATAGCATCCTTAGAGGAGTGGGCAATCCATTCCCTTTTCTTGCTGTAAATATATTTACCTCATACTATTCTACCATGTCACAGGAACTGTTATTTCATTGAGGTCATACGTTTCATTCTCTCTCCCTTTTTATTTTGTGACTTTGAACCAGATGTCAGCGCTTACTGCCAGAGCCAGACTCAGTTTTCTCAACAGTCTTGCTTTAAATCTTCCTTGTCCAAAAATGTATCTATTCTCATGGTTCAGAGACTGAATCTGTGACCTTTCTAATGGTTTTTCACTATTCTTCAACCTTTTAAAATCACACGAGAGATTTTTAAACAGCTTTATTTGGAAAGTATACAATATAGTCATACACATAAAAGTGTACAAAACCCACTGCATCAGCAGAGTGATCCACAGTCCCACTCTTAATACCTGGTTAGCTTATTGAGGGTCAAAACTCCACCCAGTAAAACATTCCTTTTGCTTCTTCAGCTTTCCTCATGTAATCTGTTTGCCTCAGGCAGGCCAGCTGAGACTCCTGATACAGGGAGTCATTACCTGAGTGCTTCCACCCCCTCCAGTCCAACATGTCCCTGGTGCCCAGAGTCTGCTCAGCCTTCAACAACCACCTTGATCTTGTTGAATATGGCCAGTCTTGCTTAATTTCTCTGTCCTTGCCAAGACTACCAGTACAAGGAAACTGAACAAAAACAACCTTCTCAAACTTCTTGTCTTCCAGAGGCAGCCCAGTTATTAAGTGGTATTTTTCACAACAGAACCTATGTTTATCCAACTTTTAATTTAAAAAGCCCTGTTGCTGTAAAGTAATTCAAATGAGCATTTCTCACCAGCTATAAAACAGTAGGGATTTTTAATGAGCTCATGGCAAGTGCTCTGGGCACATTGATAACAACTGCATCTCACTGAATAGCTGCTCTTAGCCTCTGCCTTGCTAATTCCTTCTGTCCATAATGATTTTCCCTCATGTTCCCAGCCCAGATACAAAGAGAAAAATTTCAAACCCACTAGTATGTGCAGATCACCACAGTACCTATGGTGATCCTGCCCTTCCTCTTTGTTGGCAGGACTAAATTCACCTTTGGTGTAATTTTATCATGGTCAATAAAGTTCCATAAGAAATGATTTTCAGGTAATTCCCAGTGGACAGCTCAGCAGGAGCTGCTTACATTGATGCCAATTCCTAAAGCTGTCTCTGTTACTTTTTAGGAGAAAAGCTGGAAAGAGGAGTTTTGATTTTTCAGTATGATGTTCCCAGAAAGTATTTCCCCTCTGAGTAGAAAATAAAATAACTTTAAAATGTACAAAGAGTGACATAAACTGTATACAATCTCTTTTTATTGGGCTGCCATTACTGTTGAGAAGCTGTAAAAGACTGGGGATGTGATTGAGTTGATAATGTTATTGAGCTTCTCTGACAAGGGTATACCCATCAATAACTTCTGTTATTACATTTTTATGTCCTCCAAAAATAGCTGCTTGTTTGCCTTATGTCTTTTTTTTTTTTTCCCTCAGAAACAGTTTGTGGAACAGCTCCCTGTAAGGAATAATTAATTTTGGTTTATACATTACAGAACTCCTTGAAGTTTTCCTGAATAGGTTTAGAAGGCATCATAAGTCGTTCTGTCTCCATTTCCTTTTCTCAGTCTATTGCATTGTGTATGGAAAAGGAGAAAAACTCCCATGTTGGTGTGGAACTGAGACTCACTAAAGGAATCTGGGGTTGACTCGTGAGCAAGGAATTAGCACAACTAGGCACTGCTGCAGGAACAGCCTACTCCTACCTTGTGATTTCAGGACCATTACCAGGGCCTGTGGAGGAGATTTAGGACCCCTTTGGCTCATTCTGGCAGGGTGAAAGAGATTGCCATCAAACTCATAGCATTTATAAGAACAGACAGGTAGGCATACAGAAAACAAAATATGGCTTCATCTCATTTCAAACAGCAACACCAGCTCCCATCAGGAATGTTCTCTGAAGATTAATATCTGCTAGCATTTAATGAGCCAAAGCACAATGTGGGCCATTAACTCCTCCCAGCTGCTTATCACTTCCCTGGGATACGTCCTACACCTCACTCAGAATTGTTCAATTATACCCACATTGCTGGGTTCTGCAGCCTTGCTGTGACATCACATTTCTAACAGCTGTGTCTGGCAGCCACTAACTAAAAGGCTGGATCCCAGTTTGAAAGCCAGTGGACAGAGAAGGACGTGGGGGCTGGTTGATGAGCAGCTGTGGTCAGTCCTGCATGCCCTGGCTTTCCATCAGAGTGGAACATACTGATAGATTCAAGTGGAGAGGAAAGAAAGCAACAGTCATGTTGGCCTCTTGAATTAGCTGGGGACAGTGATCAAGTCCATGGAAATCAGGAGCCTCCTCCAAGCATCAGCCCTGCAGAACACGACAGCTTGGGTCAGTGGTTCCCATGAAGGGGTGCTCAGGAACCTGACTAGCTGCATTGCACAGGCAAATCTGATTTCTCGTTCTGTTTTTAAGGCCTCATCTTTCAAATTTCCTGTGAATAGGATGTAGAAACTGCAGAGTGAATCTGCTAGCAAAAGGGTTGCATTGTGAAACCTTTTCCATGAGGTTAAATCACTGGGTCACTGTAATGTCAGAATACAATGTATCTATGTTATGACTATATAGCAACTCATTTAGTATTTAAATGCACAGTAAATCAAAGTGATAAAAGTTGAGATGAACTGTTTTCAAGGCAGAGGACTGAAATGAAAAGCATCATTTTTTTACAAGGGAGAAGTCCAAACGAATCAATTCTGTCATTCTTTCCTTGAAATGTGTCAATTTTAATAGAACTGTCTCTTTAGTGGAAACATTATTCTGTCAGAAATTTTCCAACCAGTCATATAGCCAGCAGCAACTGGTAAAAATGGCAGCACTGGCTTTGAAGGCTGTCCCAGCAGCCCAAGGCAGTCTGGCCAGTGAGCCAGCCAGGAACCTCCTTTGCCTGTGAGGAGGTGCTACTGCTGATTCCATGTTGAGGGTGTGGGCAGGTTCTCCTGGCAGCCAGGGTGGTGGGGCCTGCTCCCGCTGCTCGGCTGCTTGCAGATTCTCAGTTTCCCTCCTTTGCCACCTTGCAGCTAAGAAATGCATCATTTCTTGCAGTTCTCATAACAAAATGCAAATAATCCTCTTTCAGTCAGAATGGCAAACCATGACATCTCAAAGATTCACATCCTACCCAAACTGCTCAAATCTAAAGGGACAGCTAGAGAGGCACATTCCCATCTCTTGGGATTTTTTTATTTGCATTTTATGTGAAGGTGACTTTGCAATATTCTCTTAATTCAGTGTACTATGTGAAATGAGTCAACATTAAATAAATTAATATTTAAATGCCTAGAGGAAAAATGCTGAAGTTTTGAGGAGTCACAAGCACACAGGACACTAAAAATTAAGAGTTTGCAAAGCAGATGACTCTTCATTGGCTTTTAAGGGGCACTCTTTAAAAAATCCTAATAATGACATGACATTTAAACTAAATTTCATCCACTGAAAGTTACATGTGCAAGCACAACAAATAATATCTAATTAAGATCTCAAAGTGTCACTTGTTTTCATGGATAACTTTGGATGTCCATAGGAACTTCTAAAGTATCTGAAACTATCTAGTTCAGGGAACCAGTCTGGAAAGTTTTATCCTGGTTACTGATTGTGAATCAAGGCAAAGTACTTTATCTTCTACATCTATTAAATTCTCATTAGGTAAGCATTTGTGTTAGCTAGATTTAGTCAGAAAAACTGTTCTGCAAGATGTCTGTTGTATAGGATCTACTTTTTTAAAATTTTAAACTAAATAAGGTTTCTTTTTCCTCAATGTAGATTTGAGGTTGTATGTTCAGCTGGAGCTGTGACTTGCAAGCTCTAGAAACAACGTAGTATATGTGTGAAATTAAAAATAAATTGATTTAATTTAAAAGCATTGTGTTAAGAGCAACATCTGTAGAGTGAATTCCAGACAGTCTCAAAATAGACTTTTGATCTTCTGTTCTCATCCACTGCAAAATGAGAAGCTGTTGCTACAGCAGAATGCAAATCAAGAAGGCAGTCTATTTCTCTGTACCAAACCTTATAAACCTCAAAGTCCATGTGTACTCCTTCGCTCAGCTCATAAAAAATAATCCCTAAGAACTCAGGAAGTTATTTGAAAGATATGAAGAACAGTGGTGCTGAGAGCCCTGCACTGTTAACAGGCACATGGTTGTCACCTTCCTGGAGCAGAGGTCTGTGCTGAGGGCTCTCCCTTCCAGGTCTTTGAGGTGGTGGCAAAGCAGTCAGTGCCTGCACAGATCCTGCCAGGCAGAGGGGCAACAGGGTTGCATTCAGGCAGCTTTTTTTTACACATCTCCAAGGCCAAAGAGCTCTGCCTTCCCATTAGAAGATGTTGTTTCTGGTAGATCTTTCTGCTTTTTCTGTCCAGGGTTTGCCCTGGACTGACCTTGCTGTTTTCTCTGCCTGTTTTTGTCACTGAGGCCAAGCTGAACTGACTGCCTAGACTGATGGAGTGGAGCTCAGAGCAAGCCTCACTGCTGAGGCCTTGCCGAGTAGATCTCCATGTTCTGCATTATGTTCATTAATAGTGTTTATTTATTGTAGTTACCTCAAAGAGTGTTTCTATGAACTGCAGATGCATCTTCAACAGGAGGAAATGCCCATTGCCTTTTGAATGAAAAAATAAAGTCAGAGCTACAATGGCTCCTTCAGCAGTGATTCCAGGAAAGCTTTCTCCCTCACACCTGTGCCTCAACATTCTTTCCTGTGAAAGACAACAAGAAGCTTCTGCCGTCCTTGGACTTGTAATGCTCTCCTGCTATACTTTGCAAGCTCCAGCAGCAAGGTTCCCAGACCATAATCCAAAACAACTCCCCATAAATGCTAATGAGGGTCATGTAGATAAGTCTCCACTTTCTGCATGTTAAACTTACCCTGAAGGACAATTTCCAAGACTTTAAAACATCAGTGAAATGGGGAAGGAGGAATATTAAGACTCCCATCTAATGTCAGTGCCTTCTGGCTAGTTTCGCTACTTCCATTTTATTCCTTGCCACTGATCCTTAAATAGAATTTATAGTTGTCCATTTTGCACTCACCTTTTCATAGGGTCACAGATGTATCCATGCAGAATGAGTACTCTCATGCAGCCAGAGGAAATAAATGCTCTGGGAAAAAGACCTCCAGGTAAAAAAAAAGGAGGATAAAATCTCCTGGACAAAACTCAAGCTTCTCTTATCTGCTGTAGAAAACACCCCAAAGGGACTGAGTAAGTTTTCAGCTTTGCATGCATTATGGGGGCATGCAAAGCTGAAAACTTTAGTTTATAAAGATCACATCTTTACTTATAAAGATTACATCTTTCATGCCATGAGAAATAATATGCAGTCCCAGGAGTGCCATACATAAAGTGAGGCAACAGAACACACACACTGTCCCAGCATGATATTTGACAAAACTTCAGAAACAATAATTGTTCTTCACCCTGTTATTGTGACTCCTTTAAGTGCCACTGCACTGGTGGTGTCATATCAGAGAAGCATGTTATCTCATTGGATGGGGTTTCTGTGTCAAATGGAGTGTGGTACCATTGTTGATGCACCATTTCAGTGAACTCTTCTTTCTCAGGTCAGAGGTCTGTTTTCTATTGTGAGGTGCCCTGAGTGCAATACTGGTCCAGTATGGTCATGTATGAAATTCAGCTGTGCTGGGCTAAACCAGGCTGCATGCCAGGTGCAGCCAAAGCCATTATCTTGCTCTCCCTCCTCTGCTGGACAAAGGAAAGAAAAAATAGACCAAAACATTCATGGGTCAAGACAAAGACAGGAGAGATCACTCACCGGTTACCATCAGAGGCAAACAGACTTGACTTGGGGAAAAATTAACTTATCACCAATTAAATTAGAATAGGAAATTGAGAAATAAGACTGCAGAGAGTTTGTTTATGGTCCTAAAAGAAATTGCTACTATTTATATGTAATTCTTTCTGAATGAGTCTTCTCCATTGGCATGTTTTTTTCTGCCTAAAAAGCTCTATTTTAGGATTCTCATTTGTAAAACCAATGCAATAATGGGAAAGTTACCTGAGCTAGACCATGATTCACAGGTAAGAGTTACACTTCTGCTGGTGCTTGTTATTACTGCAGAGGACACAAATTACTTTCAACTTGAGCTTAGGCCTTTTGCACTTACAGAACACAGTTAAACAGAAGACTCTGAGAGCAGAAGATAAAACTTTCACTGATATCTTTAAAAAAATCAACTTTCCCTGAAAATAAAAAACTTCAGGCTGTATAAAAAAATCTGAGTGGAATTCTTGTCTCTGAGAAACAAAATTATTAATAATGGGCTAATCTTTTTCTGCTGCTTATTCCTTACATACACCTCAGTCTGTAACACCACAGTCATTTATTGTGGTGGTGATGCTGCCATGGAGAGCAATGACAGCAGCTGATAAATTAGGCATGGAAGAGGCTAACTGAAGCAATATTCTTGTTTATATCATGTTGAGTCACTTGTAGCCCTGAAACTGGGCAAATAGCTAGTTAGTGTAATATCCTCTGCTTACCTTGGCTACCTTATTTCATAATGTCCCTACTCCCTATTTCATAATGTCTTAATGTTGGCTTGAATGTCCAAATCTCCTTGTGGATGTCTTGTCACCACAGGCACAAAACAGATCTCCAAATCTTTGCATGACAAGAGTATTTTTCTTTTGCAGAAACCACTCCATCTTCTCTGCCAGTTTCCTCTTTACAATAGTTCTCTCCTTGGTCCTAAACCTACACCAGAGATGAAGTTTTCCCCTTATTTCTTCTATAACCTTTCAAAAATTTGCTGCTCTCTTCTCTACCCTCACAGATAAATTTCTTATTCCCATGCTATGACCAGAAGGCTGCTGCAACAATCCTTTTCCTGGCTTGTCAGTACTGTCTTGAGGAAGGCAGAGGGCTTGCATTCACTAGCAGAATGGACTATCCATCTAAAAAGAAATTTTAGCGGCACTGCTTGTCACTTCAGCTATAATCCACTACAAACCCTTTCTCTCTCTTTGCTGTGAAATACCTGCCTAGACTGTCCTCTTGTTTCTGTTGCTGACTCCTTCCTCACCTTTGCCAGTAATATCAGTTTTCTTGTGCTCTCCTCTCGTGCAAGAGGGAGCCTCCAAAAATTCCCCTCCTTCAAAACAATCTCTTGTCCTAAAGAAGACAAAAAACATGTGCTAGTTAAAATTTAGGTACCAGACAAGCTGGGGTGGCTTCATTTCAGGCTAAGTAGTATTGAGTCATCCTTATCTCCCTGTTCCCCCTCCTCATTCAGCACATTTTTGATTACCAACACAACACTTAAATTTCTCCATGAGGTAGGTAGCTATGAAGGTAGGTAGGTACTCTGCCTTGTAGGATCAGGCCCACAAGCTGGATTAGTTTCTGACAGCTGCCTCAGTGCAATAACAGAAATAGCATCTTACTACTTAAGTTGTGGAAAGTGAGACCTGTACTCATAGGCTTGTCAGTCTAATTGGCATCTTCAACAGCCACCATAATTTACATTAAAATAGCTGATCCAGAACAAATTCCTGTTTTACATTAAAACATCTAGCAAACACAGACATGAGGGCTCAGCCTTACTGGAGAGAGCCATAGGAAAGCTATTGATAAAGCAATGTTTCATGGTGTTCATCTTTACATAGTGTGAGGAATCTATGAGTTTGGGAGCTGCATAGATACTTTTGAGACAGCAGCTCTGCAGTAAGGATTTTTTTTCTAGTCAGAAAGGCAAAGAGAGAAGCAAATTAACAAACTTTACGTGGGAGATGGTTGCTGTTCAAAAAAACCTTCTTCTTAAATGAAAAGGCAGCCTTTTCCCCATAGCCTAGTGCAGCCTGTAAGACCAGATGGAAAATCATCAGTCCCTCCCCAACAGGGTGCCCTGAGCTGGCCCAGTTCTTTCTGGGGCTGAGGAACTGGCCATGGAGGTTTCATGTCAGCAGCATTGCTTGCCCCTGAGCACACAAACAAACCAAGGCTGAGGTCCCTCATTCTCATTTCCCTGTTGTTTAAGAAGCACCAGGTCCATATGAGAAGCTGCATTTGGTGTCTGAGATGCTGCACTTTGTGATGTGGGCACTGCTTGTCCTGGCTGCCACTGCTGAGGAATGCTGGTGCATCCCTTTGAACAGAGGAGGATTGGTACAAGACACTCAATGCTTCTGAACTGGCTGCTTTTCACATCCCCGTGAAGTATTGATAGCTTTACAAATATATATTAAGAATGAGCTTTTTATGACAATGTGTGAACTCAGAAGCAGGTGAAAATTTGCCATTCAAAAGCCATTTTGAAAGGAGAAAGTATATGCATAGCTATATAAGAAGCTTTTTCCATTAAAAAAAGACCAATAGAGTAAAGAGATGATACCATGAGAAATGAGGTCTATAATGTGAGCTTATAAACTCAATATACTACCAGCATTTGTACATTATTTGTCCTGGATGTATTGGGTTTTTGAGTAGTGTGAAAAAACACCTTATTTATGTTCTTCTGATCCTGCGTTATAATCTCACACACACACCTTGCAAGTCATATAAAACACAACCAATTCTGTCTCCACATGCGTTATCCTCATCTTGCCACCTGATATCTAATGTTCTCCCTAGAAATTTGCTGATCCAGCTTGACCTTCATCTTACACTTAACATCCTTTCTCAACCAACTTTACAGCTTCCTCTCCAGCAATCTTTAGTTCAGGCACAGTCTGGGTCCTTGCTCCTCTGCCACATTCATCTTTGCATGCATCGGTTCAGATTTTCCATTCCTCCGCTTCAGTGGAATTCAGTTATGTTTAATTGAGTTACCCCTGACATCCTCCAGTGACAGAGAAGAGACCTGGCCAACCAACTTTGTTTTGTCAACTCTAATTCTCAGTTGTAGTTTTATAACAACTACCATGTCCAATTCATTGCCTGTTTCAGGGCAGGGCTGGACAAAGCTCAATTTGAATGGCAACTGGTTCTCAAATGGCTTATTAAATCAGTCCCTGGAGTCTCTAGCAGTGCACCAGCCCTCATTGAGCTGGAAGCTGTTCAAGCACCCAAAAGACTCTGCACTGAAGGGCATTCAGTTAAAATAGACAAGAAGGATGGCTGCAAGGAAAGTTGTAGTATAATGAGGATGTGGAACTGAGGAAATGCTGATTTACTAGACTGACATAGAAGAAAAAGGAATATCTACCATTAAGGTTTGACTCTGTGCCTCTTCTCATAACGGAATTCCTCTTTCCATCCACAAGCTCATTTTAAAAACTTATTTCTTCTCCACTCTTTTTTGGTGTTTTTTTTTGTTTTTTTTTTTGTTTTTTTGGTTTTTTTTTTGTTTTTTTTGTTGTGGTTTTTTTTTGGGGGGGGGGGATTTTTTGTTTGTTTGTTTTGGTTTGGTTTGTTTTTTTCTTTTTTCTTTTTTCTTCCAGCTTGACAGGGTTAGAGATGGACAGTTCATTACCCAAGGCTCACTGTCCCTGCTGAAGTCAGCAAGGGCACATTGCTGCACACGCCTCCATCATGTTGAGCCTTATGGCTTATATTTCCAGGAGATGCAGGGCTGTAGAAAGAGAAAGGATTTCTCAAGAAATCCTTTAGAAATTTTATGGACACTTAAGGTAGCATTTGATGAGTTCCTGTTTTCTGAGAATATTGGTAGTGCTGTCAGAGAAATAGCATGGGAAAAACAAAAGCAGACAATCTTTTGCCTCTTAAAGATTTCAGAACAAAATTATGAAACTGACATAGGAAATATGGATTTGTATACTTGTTTACTCTGAGAAATTAAAATGGCTGATAAAATTTTTGAAGACACTATTAATTATTTAACACATAACTCAGTACATCAGAAAATGTTTTTCAGCATATATGTATTTATAAAGATTAGCTAAAGTTCTTTCTTAATGCAAGTAAGTATAAAGGTAGTTTGCATTTTATTGCATTAGCATTATTCATTGTATGTTATTGGTTTGCTATCTTGATTTTATTGGTACTTTATAGTAAAATTCTTGAGTATGTTATGTTTTTTGAAAGGGAAGAATTAGCTGCCTACTATTCTACAATAAACAGATGTAAAACATAGGCAGCAATAAAAGCACATTGGTCTTTTAGTAAGCATCTGGATGTGATATCAGGAGCAGAGGTTCAAGCTGAAGAAATTTGATTTTTTAAATGAGATGAAAAATAATCCTTCAAAAAGTAAGACCTAAGTTTGATAAAATATATGTCGAAACACGTCTTTGCAACCATACCAAGCATTGTAAAGCAAAGGGACTATATCAAAATTTCTTAAGCCTGTATTTCCCTGGCATGCTCTGAAAGCGTGGCAAGAAACAAAGCTGATGGAAAGCACTACTGAAAATGTCAAATTTCAATTTTCTTACATTTGTGGTATTTTGTTCTAGGGAATGCTGTGATCTCTTTTACTCCTCTGCTGCCTCTATTTATGCATATATTTAATGTTATTCCTCTGAACAGTCTCATCAAATTCTCAAAAATTGATCATAATTTTAGAGTTAAGAATTTGCAGTGTACTTTTCTCTTCCAGTCCTAAACTACAGCCAAAAATTTTCTACACTTTGCCTTAAGTAGTGTTCTTCCAAACCCTTGCAAGATTTTGAAACTTTGCAAGACTAGAAAAAAAAAATTTACATGTTTGAGGCTGTACTTGCTTAAGCGTTTTGGAGCCTTTATTTTGTTTAAAATAAAGAATAAAATTAATTTAGAATTAAATATTTTATTTAGAATAATCAGAACTGAAAATTAACTTTCTCCTCTAAATTTGCCTCTATGGACTTCTAGATCTCAATATTCCTTGACAACTTTTAGTTAAAAGACAATGTTTTCTGTTGCTTCACTTATGAAATATTTGAAAAAACAAAACCTGTCTGGTGAAAAATTAGATTGAGATGCTGATATAGTTAGTAAATCATTGTTTCTGAAAACGTGTACCTTTTATTGTTTCTGAAAACGTGTACCTTTTACGTGTTTTACCCCTTTCTGTGTACAAAAATCATGTCATGCTGGTAAATGCTGCCCAAGAAGTCTCCCTGTCCATACCCCTGATTGTTTTGGTTTGGTGGTTTGGTTTGATTTTTATGTCTGGGGTTTTTTTTTATATCTTCCATTAATGCTTAAGAGGAAATACTACATATTTCACGTAAAAAATATTTTATGCAGAACACTGTATAATAAGTTTTTTGATTTTTTTATTCGACCTTTGAACAGATGGACCTTCCAAGATTTACAAACCACCCCCTTTTTAAAATTGATCATTTAACTGAACCTCCTTTTATTTTTCTTCCTTAAAAAAATTAAGTAAATCAGGGAGAATCACAAAATCTATCATCTCACCAGAGTTTTCTAATTTTACCAGAATGCAAATGGCACCATTTTCAAGAGGCATCTGCTTTTTTTTTTTTCTTAAATCAAAACCTTTCCTGATCTTTTTCCTGTATCTGCACAGTCACCAGAATTTGTAATCCATTGACCCATGCATTTGCACAAACTGAAAAATTCAAGGTCCACTTTTCTGTAAATAAATCTGGACTCGAAAATGGATATAACCAGATAACTTTAATAACTCAATGCAGGAACTGCAATATATATGATAGTATAGATGTCCTCTAGATAGTTTTAATCCCTAACAATTGTGTGATTATGTACTTTAGCCTGGATACAATTAATAACATTAAAAATATGTAATAGCTGTATTTGTATTTTCATATATATTAATAGCACTACCAGAATGCAGTTAAGGTGCATGCTGATATGACATATTCCTAGTTTGGGCAGAGGTACAGATTAATGCTTATTCATAGGAGGGCAGCTATTTAATATAAAACTCTAACAATGAAAAAATACTCAATGGGAAAATAATTAATAAGGCAGCTGTGGTGTGAAGATCTAGGTCTAATGTCAGCTATAGGGCATCAAAGCAGTTAAATCTGTCCATAGCTAATAATCCCTGGAACACTACTTCCTAGGAAGTATCCTCTTTGAAGAATAGATCATCCATTCTTTGCCTTCAGCTTGCATTACACTGGCATAACTTGCGTTATAGAAAATAAAATAAGCCCTAGCAAATAATCTATTAGATCATGATATAAAATTACCACTTCTTATTAAACTTTTTAGTATGGCTAAAACTTTGTTCCCAGGTTCTAGACCTTCATCTTCATCTGCCTCTACTCAAAATTTTCACACATATTTGAACTAAAAAAAACAACAAAAATTAAAATCACATTGAATTTCTAAGTAAATGCATTTCTTATCCTCCTTAAAGTGGGGACCCTCTTTCAGCCACTGCAACTTCCTTCTCTATTTCTTTGTGAAATGCAGTCTCAGCCTTGCTCCATCCAACCCACACTGAACACTGAGATATCCCTGTGCTCGTCATCCTCGGGCTTCCATTCCCTGTCTAATCAAGCCACGCTGATTGATTTCCTTCTGTAAGGAAAGGAAATACCCATCCTGCTCATATGCACTTATTCTCATTTCTTATGAAAATACCAGCCTGCATTTCTCTTGTTAACCTTCAAACATGGAGGCTTTGTGTTTCTGGCACACTGCATACTCTAAAAGAAAAGTCCATGATTAGTCAAAAGGCTACCTCATTATTTTTTTCCCTATCTTCCCTATATTTTTCCTTTGCTCTGACGCCTATAGACATTGGACAAGTATGCTTAGAGCACATTTTGATCAGTATAAACTATTTTGCGAGTCTTTATTAGCTATTCTGAGTCTTTAATAGCTTTATTAGCTTTTCACATAGCCTAAGCTTTTACAGAGGGAGAGGATATCTTGTGGTCCCTACTGTGCCATGCACAATGGGTCTTTGTCCGCGAATTGGGCATCTAAATGATATGATATTCTAAATAGTAACTTTTATTCCCTATGAGGAGGTCACTACCCATGAAATGGACATACAATCAGGATTCTAGAACCTTGAATTGGGAAGAAATGTGTTCTAGGTAATTTTCATATTAAAGCCTCAAGGAAGCAGCATGATTGACTTTTGTACTTGGATTTCCCATTGTATGTCTCTATTTTATATGCCCAAGGAAACTCTTCACATCTGACTTCAGTTTGTCATGTTCTGTAAAAACTGCTGACTGCTTCAGGCTAAGATTAGAAAAACTGTGTAGAAGAAAATTATGTGAAAAATGTTATAGAAAGTTTGTTTAATCCTATCAGTTGATCACTATCTTATATGCTGAAGCATGAATGTTCAAAATACTAATTTTCTCAAACAAAAAATTATTGTGTGCATGACTACAATTCTGGAGATTTTATAGAGAGGGATAAGTAAAACAAAACAACCAGAAACATTTTTTTTATCCATTTCTTTATTTTCTCTCGTTTCCTCTCACTAGGAAAAAGCAACAGAAATAGTCACTGACTTTGGAACAGAGATTAGGAAATAAGAAGGTCATTATTTACCATCAAAGAAGCAGGTGTAATAGCAAAAAACCAGTAGTATTAAACTGGAAAAGCCCAGTAAGTTAAAGATACAATGTATTCATTACATGAATAGCTGTTGCTAATTTCTGCAGCAAAGGAGAAGAGTACCCAAGGCAATGAAGCCTTAGTTACTCTTGAAAAACAAAGATTTTACCTTTTTTTTCTGTAGGTGAATGGAATGCTACAGGGGAGGAGCATGACGGAAAAGCCTTAGAGTGTATAGCAATAAAAAGAAATGGCTCTACGAATGAACTCTGTGGCACTAGGAGGCAAATACAGTGATTACTAAGTCTAAGGGATGACAAATACAAAATGTCAGCATATGTGCAGACATTCTTGAAAGAAAAGGTCATGAAAAATGACAAATAAAAGACACACGTTTGCTGTAAAAAGATATTCTAAGCCAAAGCTAAAAACCTTTATTTAAAGACACTTCCATAAGAAGAGTATGTTATCCATAATATCTAGAGTATATGTCCTAATCCACTCACTGTGGTATCAGTTAATAGAAGCTATGGAGATATAAATTATTAAGTGTAAACTTGCATCCTTTTAAAAAACACTCAAGCACGAACAAACATCGTTATATAGAATAAAGATTTTATTTGAATGAAAATAAATAATTAAAAAAGAAATCTATAAGGCCACTTTCCTTAACAATACCTTCAGAAGTGCTGAGAGCTCTTGAACTTTTTCATGCCAATAATCCTCCTCTATTTGATTTAAGTTTTGGTTTTCCAAACATTAAGTTTCTTCTCTTGTTTGACTAACATGTATAACCTCGGCACATATGATGTCATTGGAAGTGCTACACCACTAAGATAAGGCCAGCTAAGGGACTTCCTGAGATAAAGATGGAAAGAATGCAGAGGGAAAGAATGCACCAAGGATGACTGGGGCCATCTGAATGCCAGCAACTTGTTCTAATTCATGCACACTGATGTACATCTAGACATTGCCATTACCTGGTGGCAAAAAAATTCACACTTCGAATCACTGAGGGGCTGTCATCACCTTCCACCAGCACTAGGAGGTGTTGAACACCTGACTGAAGGACACCATGTGAGCAAGGAAGAAATCACTGTGTAATCAAGGTGTTCCTTAAAAATAAAATGTCCTAGTCAAATAGCTCCTGACTGAATATTTAAAGAGACTAAATATTTAAAGGCAATCTGTTATTAAGAGATACTTAAATACAATTTGTTGTTCTACTCTGCTGTCTTAGGAGAGAACATAATAATCAAATATCCAAATGCTGTTCCATTAAGAAAAATGCATGTTTATATTTGACAAATTTGATTTGATAATGTAATGTTAATGTTGTAGCTTATTGACAGTTTAGTTAATGCCTCTTGCATCTTCTCTGCAATTGTTTGACAACATTGCCTTATGACTTCCCTGAGCTGTCAAACACACTGAATCTAGATCTTCACATGAGTGCACATGAACGGTTCAGTAGCTTCTGTGCACAGGAAAGCCAGAATGATGAAACACAGAAACAGAGTTAGAGGCATAGATAACAAAACTCAATTACTCCACATAGTTTTCACTCTGTTGACTCTGGTAATTTTAATTGTTTTCAATCTCAAACAAGACAAAGGTCAACATGAACGTGAATCATACTGTGTCATGTGGTTCTTGCAGACTTACAAACAGGTTTGTCAGCATTTCTGGCAAACAGCAGCTGCAGGATGATACCAAATGTTTTATATCTAAAGCTCATTAGTTGTTTCATTGCTTTACAAAAATAGAAATCTATGCATGCTTGGAAACAGGAAGCTCTGAACTTAAACTGTACATCACACTCAGCTACCTTCTCTTGAAATGTCTCCTCAGGTAAGGCCACTAACATACTCATACTGATCCATTTAAATTACAGAATGAGGAAGTCGATTAGTTACAAAGAAAATGGATCTTTTCCCCATAGCAAAAATCGGTCTGCTGGTGGTTTGGCTGTAAATAAAATGTAGCACTAGGGAATGAGGGAAGACACACAGATGTATATAGGTTAGGAACAAAGATTTCTTGTGCTTTTCTGTACCATTGCCCTCACTTTCAAAGCACTCTGCCACATCTAACTATAATGAAGGTTTTATTTTCATAAATCCAGTTTTCAAGAAATAATCAAATGAGTGAATGAGATAGATTTGAAAAAGAGAGATCAAAAATTAAAATTAAATTCCTGTTAGGAACTGCTTAGAAGGATAATCTACCTGTTTCTTTAACTTTCTTTGTTTCCTGATTACAGAAGTAATTGGTTTAGTTCTTGACACATACAAGGGCTTGTCACACCTCACAATTTATAACCACTTGATTTTTTTTCCCTTTGGCATTGCTTGTACACAGTGTAGCCAGAATGACTAAAAGCTAATGTATGCTCTTCTAAAAGTTTTATTTGTCTTACAGATATATCTTAGGCCTGATTTGCTCAAAATCTGTATGCACAAATAGATCAGTGACACAGGATCCTAAATGATGAAACACCAGAAACTCTGCCAGGAGGCCAAGGGAGTGTTCACTTTCTGGCTTGCTCAGGATAGAATCAGGATGGTATGGAGGCAGGGCAATGCAATAATTAAATGGGCATTGCCTAGCAGGAATGGACACAGGCAAGCTGGCCGTTGTATGTCCTTCTAAGCTCCTGAAAAAAATTGCAAATAAAAAGATTGGCCAACTCTAAGCCGGTGATGACCCACTTCTGACCAGCAGAGAGGAAAGAGAATTCTTTCTTGTAGCCACACAGACTTTCAAAGTTGGAAAAATGGGGGAAGATTGCCCCTTTCCTCCTGCCACTGCCAAAACATCAAGAATAGTGGCAATGTACATCAGCCCAGGCTTTGCCAAGGTACCTTCTCTTCAGTGCTGTGATGAAAATCACAGCAAATCACGTAACACAGAAAATCACATGCAAAATTTAAAGAATAACAATTACTGTGCCAATCTTCTTGGACACCAGGAGGAAACATCAGGAGGTATTAATTTAGCAATGTTTGATTTGACACCATCTCAGTGCTGTGTCTATGAGAGTCCCCTTAGGGTGTGGGTAGGAAGTGAGTGCAATATACACTGTTGTATTTTCACTGTGTGGTATCTGAGCAGTGTCCTCAGAATCTGCCTCAGACCCTTATAAGCTTTAATGCAATTACTCTCTAGTGCTGTGAGGACATGTAATGCTGCTGCTCTTATTTATTAGTGCAGAAAGTGATGAATTGGAAGGCTAAGATCTACATATTAAGATACTTAATTCCAATTAGCTCCATTTAAAACAAACCCAATCAGTAGGATACAGGTATCTTTATAGAATCAAAGATTTTGTTGAAACAGTTTATCTATGGGTACAAAAAGGGATAATGGGATCAGGAGAACTGAACCCTATTGCATGCCCTATTTACATATCTAGTCTGGTTGGTTATTTCCTGTATCTCAGTATTTAATCTCCTTGTAGGAAAATCTGTATTTAGTGTCAGAAGTGGAGATGAAGTTATTTACTGACTGTAAAATCAGTACACCGCCTAGCCTGAGAGAATTTATACAAAGCTATTATTAACCAAGGTATGTAACTGCATCTTTTTCATTAGTTTCTGGCATGTGTGTCCTAGCATGTGCTTGTGTTACTTTACCTCTCTCCATTTCAAAGCCTAAACTGGAATGAAACTAACTTTGTATTTGAATGTTTAGTGCAGAAGTGTAATTCAATAACACAGAGAAACCTTTTTTTTTTCTTTGACATATGCAAAGCCTGCTGTTAATCTGCTTGTCCTTGTGATACAGGGAACTCCATAAAGGTGTATTTGTGGTTGGCTGCTGTGAAAGATGTTCCTACAGATGAATGGGAACACTTCACAGAAAATTGTAGTAAATTTTGGCTACTACAGTTTTGTTTCATCTTCTGAGTTACCTCTGATGTAGTTGATATTCTTACTCTTGCTTTCAGTGTTGCTCATGAGACTGTTCAGAGAATTACTTTATTATTGCTATAATTGCTTTTCATTTGGAGTGCTCATGACTTCATCCAAATTCCGCAAAATCCACCAGTAGCATTCAATGAACCTTTACTGGCTACAATTTGGAATGACAACTTCCCTTCTGTTCATTGTGTGTTGTGCTGAGCACACCTGAATTGCTTTCTTCTGCTTTGGCTGACATCTTAATGAGTACTTTATTGCAAGAGCAATTGGCTACCAGGACATCAGCCTTCAGTGTAATGAAAGGCTATTTTTGTATTGGAGAGCAACACCATTTTCTTTCCTCATCCATAAATTCTCAGATTAATTCAGTCTGCACCATGCAGCTCCAGACTACTCTGTAGTTCAGCCCTGAGGCCTCTGCCAGATCATTGAAAAGATAGAAGCCATCTGTAAAATCTGTATCTCTGTGCAAACTTCCTTAAGACTGGAGCCATTCAGATCTGAGGCTCTGATTTGCATGACACACTTCTGAGTATTGACATTTGGCTGTGTCAAAAAACACAAGTTAAACCAGCCCAGATCTTTCCTCTCCACCTGTTTGTACAAGGCTGCCAAGCAGAAAAATTAAATGCTTATATTATTAAATAAGAAAGCCTGTTAAAACTCCTGGGCTGTTGAATTCTGCAGTTAGTTTTTATTTAATTGGTTCTATAAAAATGGTTACTAGAATCTCTTATCAAAGCTGTGTCTCTGTTCAAGGATATTGAGAAAACACCACCAAATCTGGCTTCTCTTTTGGGATAGAGATTCACAGAACAGCAGAGGCTGGAAGACATGGCTGGAGCTCATCTAGTCCTGTCACTGCAGCTGTGTGGTGGGGTCATGCCTAATGCAGATAAGGGTCTCCTGTACAGCCCTGACTGTGGTTACCACTTGGACCAAAAGCTTGGAGACAGGGATTGGGTACCATCACTGCACAGCCCTTGAAGACTCGTTCAGAGCCCACTATGTTCTGCTACATCTGAAGCTCTGGGACAGGCTGTGCCTCTACTGCTTGTCCAATTGCAGGCCATTACATCTATTTTACAGCACCAAAAAGAGCAGCACACAAGAGCATAATGGGATAGCAGCTGGAAATATAAGGAAGGAGAAGGAGGGTAGGAGGGTAGTGACTCTGGCTTTGAATAGAGGAAACCAGTTCCAGTCAGCAGATGAGGGAGCATCTCTGTAGATCTCTGGCAGCTTGGGGTGACACTGGCCTCCCCCTTCCCCTGCCCTATCACATCAGGGAAAACAAATCTAACACTTGATTGTTAAATAGGCAACAGAAGTGATCAAACACCTCCCAGTATGTGCCAAACAGTAGGCACAGCTGTACGTGTATCGCTAGACTGCTTCCTCTGCAGAGAAAATCAAATGGCACTTGTTCAGATCTGACTGGGCTGATATTTCACATCTTGCTTTCAACTCTTTGATCTTCAATCTGTTGACTGTATTACCCTCCAAAATAATGAGGGAACCTGTTGAGGAGCCACAAAACACGTGAGAGCTGGAGGAGAGAACAACACAGCCCCAGGCTCACTGTAATGGTAGTTTAATGGGACCTCAAGGGACATGTACTTAAAGTGGTTGGGGGACCCCTTAGAGAGTAAATTCTTATTTCCCTTGGAGAAACTGCACTATATAACTTTAAGAGAATTACAGGGACTTACTGCTATGCTTCCTCAGTCATTATTTCACAGATGTTCATGCACCAAGCATCAAATCATTCTGCGAATCATTCGCTTTGAGACAGAGAAGCAGAATTTGGCACAGTTTGTCATTTGAGAAAACCTTTTCTGAAATGCAGAAAGAAAATACTTCCTACTTCTTTCGAAGAGGTGGTCCTTTTCTTTCAGTTGGCCTGGGTCTGTTTTTTAAATACTGCTTCTGTTAAATCATCCCCATTCAAACACCTTTCTCACCCCTTTGAGGTTAAGCTACATAGAGCCTATAACATTACAGTTTGTCTCAGAAATGTTAAACTCAATGTCTCAGTTCTCAAGATTAGGTGGCACAAGGCCAGTGTAAATTCATTCCTGCAGTGGATTCCTCTTCGGCTTAAAAAGTAACAAATCCTGCTGAAAAGAAATATCACAAGGAGCGGTGTAACATTTGGAAGCAGGAGCGCCTGTGAAGAGGCAGCACTGCCCTCTGTATGACATTCATATACCACAGTGGAAATATGTTATAAATTGAAACTAATTTTCTTTGAGGGATTAGAGAGAGAAAGAAATGGGTGGAGAAGTTGGAAGGAATTAGATTGTGTTTTTGTGATAAGAAGAGAATCCTGGAAATAATAGTTCTCTCAGTGACTGAAAGGGAGAATACACAGGGACAACGGTGTGGAGAAAGCTCTTGCAAGGGAACACATCTCAGGAATCCCTGGGAGCATTTTGCATGAGAGCCTAAGGGGGATGAGAACATTTCCTAGACCTGAAATAAAAAACTTATCCCAGAAAAGAAACCAGCTGTTTCTGGTATTCCCCCATCCTACTCCTCATTGGCACTGTGAAAGCTGTCTAGTCCTGCCCCTTTCTATCAGACATGCAAATCCTGGGGCCAAGCAGATTTTGGGTCTTACTTTTCCACTACAAGGGCTAGACAGATATTTTGTTCTTCTCTTCCCATCCACTTTCTAGATATAATTTCAGAGCTATTTATCTATTCAGGATTAGCCCTCTGTCTTCTGTCTATAAATCAACATGGATCTCCATCTTCTTTTAATAAAAGAACTGTAACTGTAAAAATAAAACTGCTTCTTTACTGAGCAGTATATTCAGAGAAATTTTACTAAAGACTGCTGCTGCATGGCAAATGAAGCTGGGGGGAAGTGGTAGGAAAGGTTGAAAACAAACTAGGGGACACTGCCTTCTTTATTCCTTTATTATAGTTTATATATCTCATTTGCTAGAAAAGAGAGAGTTGAAGACAATCTTAGAGAAAAGAAAGAGTCAGAAAAAGACAAAGACCATCCCTAACTGTCTGAATGGCCAGAGCATACATAGGAGAATACATTTATTTGCCCAGGCCAGCTTAGCTACAGGCTGCTTCCAGCAGTCCTTTTCCTTCTGGAAGCACAGCTTTGATGCTGTCTACAAGGAGTGCCTGGAGAAAAAGTTGCTTATGTCAGGTTAGAAGAGGAGGAAGTAAGAGAAGAGGAGGGAGGGAAGTGAACCTAGCCTCATCTGCACTCTGCAGCTGCCTCAGTCTCTGCTCTCAGCTCACTGGTTCCTGATTTTCTGCCCCTTAAAAGACTTTTGTTCATTTTGGTTCTCACCCATCCAGCAATTACCTTTATAGTCCTAGCTACCATAATGCATCCCACATGACCCTGTTGCCTGTGTATCTTGTAAACCAGCAAACTCTTCCCAGCTGGCTCCTGCCTTCCTACTATCACCCTAAGTCCCAAACACCATCAGTGTAGCCCAGTCCCCACCCCAGAGACTACTGACAGCCCCAGCTGATGCCTCATCCTTGGCCTGGTGACAGGTGAGTGCTGAATATGTTTGAAAAATCCAGGTTGCATTGACACAGTCTGACCAGATGTTGAAATACCTGAGAAAGGCTGTCTCAGCTTAATAAATTCCATTTTAAGGAGACCTGTGCTTGTGAAACATGAACTCTAAGTGGGTCTCACCAGCAAAACATTTTTCGCTGGACTATGTCTCAGAAGGCCTGGCCAGCCAGCTGCAAAATCTCACTTTGAGATAAAAAGAGGATTTCTTGCTGAGGACCAGTAATAGATGCTGATCTGTTAAGTTAATTTGGCCCAGGCTGAGATGTGGAAGAGCAGTGAATGGAGAAATTTTCTTCTGGCAGAGGAGAAGGGAAACTCTGAGGGCAGAAAAAGTACTTAAGGCTGAGTCCCAGAGTCTTGGGGCATCCCACCAGAGTCCTGGGGGGTTGTTTGCTAATTTGCATAACAAGACTGAAGACAGTTTACAGAAACTGAGTTCATGTCAAATCTGAGGTGTAGTAAAGTGCAATGGGCATAGGTCAGCAGGACACAGGGCTCCTGGGTATGGGTAACAGCCTGCATTTTAGTAATGTCCCACAAAACTTATTCAAACAGAAATGAAAAATAAAAGCCAAAATTACAGGAAAGATGCAGTGACCCTGAAGAGAACTCAGGGCACGGATGAGTTGGACATATGGACTCAGCATTCTGAAATTATCACCATAGTTCTGGGAGGAGTAAAAGAGGAATATTAAGCAGCACAGCTGACATTCTGCTTCCACTGTATTCCTCACTTGCACAAGCACTGCTAGAATGCTTAGTCCAAATTTGGTGTTACAGATCAAACATTACACAGATAAATTGGAGAGATCAGAGCAATGAACAACAGGCAGAAGCAGCTCCTGGAGATAAAGAGTGAAATAATGCAATGTATTTGGCTTACAGAGATAAACAGTGACTTGGTTACAGTCTGTAAGTACAAGAACAAAGAATAGAAATGTGGTAATAAGGTCTCTGAAGTCTAGCAGACAAATGAATATCAAAGTCCTGAGTGGGTGATGAATCCAGATAAGTTCACGAACCTTCAGAAACAAAGTTGAAATTTTAGTTCAAAAGATAATTAACAGTTAAACAAAGTTTGTATTTTGCAATGGATCCTTTATCATTGGAAAAAGTTTAGTCATTGTCAGACACTTTTCTAATAATGGCTTCAGCGCAAGCAGGAATTAATTCAGCCCCAGCTTCTCTTACAGATGAGGTCATGAAGGGACGTTGATCAATTTTAACACCAGGATTAATGAACATATATTCATCCCATAGTCTTGGGGTGTGCAGTTTTAACATCTGGGCTTAAAAGGCCAAGATTCTCACCGATTCTACGCTAAAACTCCCCGACAACTCAGGGAGATGTTCTCTAGAGGAGTTTGAGCCATATTATCAGGTGATTTTAGGAAGGATAAAACATTACTCAGAAAACCAAATTTTCCTCAAAACCTCCGGAGGAGAAAAGATGGTGAGAGCTATTTAAGGCTCTTCTGCTGCCACATGTCACACGTTGTGACGCACTCTGTCAGTGTGGTTACACAACACCGCCACCTCCTCAGACACAGCCGCCTTCCCATGGAGGGCCTGTGCCCCCCCTGCCACTCCCTGGCCCCCACCATGCCAAAAGCAAAGGAATAAAACTCTGCTGATATCTGTCAAACCCATCAGTTGTGAAGCAATGATGCATTCTTCTCTTCCTACAGACTTCTCGCCTCTCTTTGGCACATAAAACCCTTGCTGTGATCAGAACACAATTGCTATTTTATTTATATTAATTATTTACTGACATTTGACTTGGAGTTCTATAGAAGTACTAGAGGATGCTGACGTTCCATATGAGAGAATCCGTCCATCAGTCTTTCCACCTCCTGGCACCGGAGCACAAAGCCATAGAGAGAAGGCAGATAAGCTGCACCTCCAGTTTTGCATACAGCCTTCTGCAGCCTCACACTCGTGAGCAGCCCAGGTGATTCACTGAATCTGTTCATGCAGTAGCAGAGCTGGAGGGCCCTGAAATGCTGTTTTGCAGCAGTGTTTTGGTCAACATGAAAAACCAGCAAAAATTAAATTATGACTATGATAGCTAGCAGAAACCAGATAGAAAAACATGTAAGTAATTTAACAGGAGTATTTTGGCTGTTTTTTGATTGAATGAAGAGCACTAAGCTTAAAATATATACTGCTATGGTTATGATTTCTTTTTTTAAAATGTTTCCAGGCTTTAGAGATAAGCATGTGTTTACATAATAAGCTATTGGCATGAATATGAGTATATAGAGATATAGATATAGATATAGATGATATAGCTATATGCAATAACATACAGGCTACATAAGGCTACCAGGATTCTCAAGTGATGGTTGCCCAACGCTTTCCAGAATAAGACTGTGCCTTGAAGCATTTGTGGTTGTGTCACTTTTTTTTTCCTTTAAGCTATAATATTATAGTGTGGGTGTCTGATTTTGAATGAATTTCTAGTGGGAGAGAAAAAAAAAAAAAGATCAACTATTTCGACCTTGCAACTAAAGGAAAATACTGTGTTCTACCATTTTTAAAGTTCATGTTCAAGCATTTACTTAAGCAACTTGGACAACCCTGTGGCTCTTTGATGAGGGAGCCAACTCAGGAGGAAAGGAGCTGTCCCTTGGGTAAACTTTGCCTGAACAGAAATTAAAAGTCTTTCAAAATGTGCGTGTTCAACGCACAATGAGGATTCCAGCTAAACACCCCCACCATTCTGTCACACTGAGAATAAAGCAGCTTGGGACTCTCAGGCAAAGGGATGTGCCTGCATTTGCTCTTTGTCTGTCATGCATGGCTCTGGCCTGAGCCATGGGAATACAGGACCTATGGGAATATGAGGAACTGAAAGCAGCTGTCTCTGCTTTCATGTCCAACCACTGTAAAGATAAACAACATGACCTGAACCCATGTGCATACAAAGGGAGATCAAATGAACATTAAGTCTAAGTTTATAGGTGACTTGATCAAAGGCAACTTGAATTTAGGATGACTTTAACTTTGAGGACTAAGTTAAAGTTTCATAAGTCACATTAGTGGTAATGTTGAGTTCGCAAATTTACCATTCTTTGGAAGAAGAAAAAAAACCACTGAATTTGGACAGTTTATTTGTAACAGAAGAGTCAAAGATAAAACATCTTATCTTTATCTTTTTTCCTTAAATTTTTAATCTTCTCTCTGCACAAACCAAAGGGAGAAGAATACTCTACAATTATTTTGATAATTCAAACCCATGAATGTCTTCCAAGGCAAGCTGTGTTTTCTTTTTAAAACAGCTTCACATAGAAATATCTCTTCCTTCTCCTTTACAAAATACAAGTACAGCAAGCTTTTCCAGAAACAAAGATCAAATGTGGTACTCAGATCTGTGCCCTCTGGGATTAGTCATGTTTTCAGAAGCTGCTAAGAGCTTTCCACCCTTCTAAGCTGGCAGGAACCCAAAGCACACAGGAACCTGCAGCAAGTTCCCAGTTTAAAACTGCCCAGGGCTGCTTCTGTTAGGATGTCTGAGAGCAGTACACTGATATTTTGCTTCAAATACAATTCTCTTATCTCTTAACTTTGCAGAATCCCAGAATGGTTGAGACTGGAATGGACTTCCAGAGGTCGCTTAGTCCAACCCCCCTGCCTGCTCAAGCAGTGACACCTAGAGCAGCTGCCCAGGATCGTGTCCAGATGGCTTTTTGGTGTCTCTGGCAGTGGAGACTTTGCAACCTCATTGCTGACTGTGGCAACACTCAGGCACCCTCACAGTGAAAAAGTGTTTCCTGAGGGAACACTTGTATTTCAGTTCATGTCCACCGTCCCTAGTACTGTCACTGCTGAAAAGCACCTGGCTCCTCTTTGCATCCATCCTTCAGGTATTTATGTCCTCTGGAAAGAAATTTCCAATCCTTCTCTTCTTTGGGCTAAACAGCCCCAGATGTCTCAGCTTCTCCTCATATGTGAGATCACTGAGTCTCTTCATCATCTACATGGCTGTACATTGGACTTTCTCCAGTATGTCCATGTCTGTCTCGTACAGAAGAGCCCAGAACTGGAAAGATTGCTCCAGGTGTGGCCTCATCAGTGCTGGGTAGATGGAAAGTTTATCACTGCCAAATGCTGGCAATAATTTCTCTAATTGAGAATACTCTTTGACTTCTGTCCTACAAGGGTGCATTTCTTGCTCATGTTCAACCTGGTGTTCACCAGAACTCTTAGTCATTTTCTTCTAAATTGCTTTCCAGCTGCTTGTCATCCAGCATGGGGTGGTTCCTCCCCAGGTGCAGCACTTTGCATTTTTCCCTGTTGAATTTAACGAGGTTTCTGTGGCTCACTTCAGTTTGTCAAGGTTCCTCTGGATGGTGGGACAACCTGCTGGCATATCAGCCACTATGCCCAGGTTTGTGCCATTGACAAACTTTCTGAGGGCAAGCTGTGCCGTCATCTAGGTCACTGATGAAGATATTTAGTAGTGACCCCTAGGATACATCAGTAGGGACTGGCTCCCAGCTAGAATTTGCACTTCCCTCTAAGCCTGGTCATTCAGTCAGTTTTCAGCTCACTGCTGTTCATCCAGCCCACGCAATCAGCAGCTTGTCATGAGGATCTCATAGGAAACAGGGTTAAATGTTAAATTGATGTCCAGGTATACAATGTCCACTGCTTTTCCCTCATCCACCAGGCCAGCCACTTATTCACAGAAGTTTATCAATTTGGTCAAGCACTCACCCTTGGTGAAGCCATGCTGACTACTGCTGCTGATTTTTTTGTCCTTAATATGCCTGGAAATGCATTCCAAAATTAGCTGTTCCTTTCTCTGCCAAGGGACTGAGGTGAGGCGGACTGGCCTGTAGTTCCTTGGTTTTTCCTCTCCCCTTTTGAAAACAGGGATGACATTTTCTTTCCTCCAGTCTTCAGAAACTTCTCCTGGTCACCATAACTGATGCCTTGCAATAAACTCTAGCAGTTCCCTCACTGTTCATGAGTGCATCCTATCAGGGCCCATGGATTTATGCATATACAACTTGCTTAAACATTCACAGAACTGATCCTTTTCCATCAAGGGTACCACTTTCTTTCACCAGCCTTTCTCCCTGCTCTGTGAGACTTGGGATTCCTGAAGGCCAGTCTTGCTAGTAGTGACTAAAGCAAGGAAAGTATTCAGTACATCAGCCTTGTCCTACACCCTGTATAATCAGGCCCCCCATCTCATTGAGTAATTTGTCACCTGCTTAAAAAACCCTTCTTGTTGCCTTTCACATCCCTGGCCAGTTTTAATACCATTTAACTTGTCTAACTTCATCATAAATGACCTTACAGAATGGTGGAAACACTGGCTTTTTGGCATACTGATATGATTCTCAGTAGCACCATGGCCTGGCAACAGATTTTGTGAAAACAGTTCTAAATATGAATGTCCCATTCTCAAGCATGAAATGTGAGCTTTTAATAGAAAAGGTCATGTTCATCCATATTTCACAGCATTATTTGAAAACTTTCTATATGGAAATGAATTCTCTAGCATTTCAAAGAATTTCAGACAATAGGTACCTCTCTCACTTTTAGCAACATCCTATTTAATCTTGGAAAAAACAGTCTCTCCTATAATCTTTACATGGTAAAGTGGAGGTGATGAATGGCCACACAAGCCAACTCAGCAGGTGGGGCGCTTTATTATTTTTTTTTTTTCCCAAGAGAAAACAAAATCAAGCTACAAGGATATGCTGCAAGCATAGGGTCATTCACACTATTTTGGCCATGGTTAACGCACAGAGGGTAAAGAGGTCCGGGTGAATTGTATTTGCCGACTCACAAATGAATTACATTGAAGTTTGTTTTGGCATTGATGGTATTTGCAAAACCAGTCCAATAGTTTCATATTTATTGGTGGCTAAAAACACCCTTTACATATTATCAGTAGTTAAATGGAAAACTGAGCCAAATACTTAAGGGAAGTTTGGTTTTGTAGAGCCAAGTCATTTGACACTTAAAAATTCTACAACTTAGTCTGCTGGAGGCTATACATCAGCCTGCAGAGTAAAGTATTCATAGATACATGTGTTTGACATAGGAGATACGTTCTGACGTACTTTGAAAATTATTCAGTTCAGTAAACAGGTTCAGTGCAGCTGAAAAAGTTGAATCAAGCAAGATTTCCAAAATATTTTCTCTGTGCTTCTGACCAGCTCTAATACTGCTTGCCTTCCCAGAACAATTTCTTCCTTTGCTCTTCTCTAAAATAGTGATTTTATTGATTTAGGGATTTGTTCAGCCAACCCTGTACGTGTTATTAAAGTGAGCAAGCAGGCTGGGATCTCTGGGACTCTGGAACAAATAAGAAGAAAGGTTTAGTTGATAAAGGGGAAGAAATTAAGTGGGAGATTCTTGGGGAGCATGTATCAGTGACACACCCCTACTAACATTTGGCTTTCCTCAGTCATTTTCTTATGCTTTAAGTCCTCAAGTAACTTGAAGGAAGTAGAGTAGGAAGGGAAAGAGGTGGGGTGTGTGTCTATCTGTGATTATATTAGCCTTAAAGTGGACACCTCCCTGATTTGATTCTCTTCAAGATTTTTGCTTGATGCAAGTCTATGGAAGTTCACTTCTGCAGTAAAGCCAGCTGCACTCAGGACAGAAAAAATTACTGTGGGGGTAAATTAGAACACAAAGGAAAGATATTGCAGATTGCCCTTAAGAATGTAACAGCTGGGAATGCTGAGGTCCTGATTGCCATACTGTGGCACAAGCTAAAATAAATAAAGTGTCCAACCAGTTAAGAAGCAGTTAAGAAGCAATGTTTAAATTGCCTGTGGTTAGAAGCACAATCCAGCAAGGGGAACTCCTGTATTTTTTAATAGCTCCTATATGTTTGGTGCAGTCTGCCAATTAAAGCAGATAGAAGCATGCACTTCTATCCTGTCAGAGTAAGGTGTGAGTTGTCCATTTAGTTTAGCACCATTGGGGTCTAGGGGGGTCATGGCCAGCCACCCTTTCATGTCATGGCCAGAAATGAAGGGAAAGGGCTCACAGCTGTGTTTGTCATTGAGGGTCAGGGAGGACTGGCCTCTTGCACTATGTCTTCACAATGATGAAGGAGGGGAGAAAGCAAAAGTTGGTGTCAGTGTGAAGGCAAGCAGAAGGGTCGAGAGGACTGCTAAACGCAGCAACACATCCTGGCTGAACATCTCAGCAGGGGAAAAGGGAGCCTTCAAACCCTCCCTTAGCATTGCAAAGGCAGAAATTACTGCAAATAGCCAAAGTGTAACTTATCCAAGAATCACAGTCTGTCCCCCTTTTTGGGAATATGACATATCCACAGTGTGAGGCACTGCAAACTACAAGAATTCTTTGCAGATCTCTGCAGATATTACACAAATGTAGAAAAACCCATATTAATCAACCTGGCAGTACAGGCACACCCACACAAAATAAAATAAAAAAAATACACTTAAAAAGGAAAATTTAATCTAGACAAACCCACTAGATTTAAAAATAAGAGTGGCTACACAAACTCACATAGTGGAAAGGTCTCATTATGTTCACATAAGGTTTGCACTACACAAAAATTCCTAAGATTATGTAACTTGAGAAAAAGTGTTCAATTCCCTTATTGACAAGTATTGACCTTTTATTATTATTTTCCTTGAGTTTTCAAGCTGTATTCAGAGCACAGTTAAACTGCTGAGTGTAGCCATTTTTATTAGGTGGTGATCCCATACACCTGAGTAAGCAAGACGGCAGAAAGCTCTGTTCTAGAAGGCATCCCACATGGACACAGCTCCTGCTGCAAATTGCCCCATGAAGGAGCTTCTCTCTACATTAACTCTAAGGAAGGCTGAGAAAGACAGGCTGGCTGTTCAGGTGAGTGGTTTCTAATATCGTGGGTATGGAGAAGAATGCAAATGTTAAGCAAATATGGGAGAAGAATAGAGTTTTCCTCTGAAGGAAGAGTAAATGGGAGAGTTTCTTTTGCGGTTATTTTTTCCCCCCACTCTCCCGCAAGCTGACAAGCAGAATATGAAATCTTGCTAACAGTAGTGATGCAACAAAGTATAATCTTGACTTTAACTAAAGGACTGTCTACTTTAAAGGAGTGCTTGAATAATTAAGAACATATTTCAGGGTTTTCTGAGGCATGGCCTGTGTTAATCATGAACTATGAAGCCATCAGAGGGTTATATTTGGAAGTGAGATCTTGATAGAATTTAGCTCTTCCTGACCTTATTTCTTCTACAGCACTGCTTAATGCACCTGTTTAATACTGTGAGGTGTATTGCATCTGCATAAGTACCTACAGTGGGATATGATTATCAAGCTCTCCAGATTCAACAGTTTTCCCACTCAGCATGCAAGTCTCTCCTGATTTTCATCAAACATATCTAAAGTTACAACTCTTAAGATTTCACTCTTAAGTAATAAGGACAAGGGTTTTATCAGGATACTTGGAAATGGTATTTGTTCTGTCGTGTTAATTCTCCAACTTGTTTGGGAGCTGGGGGTTTTCCCAGAAAAAAATTATTTACTTAAAACCTGAAGCACAGCTGGGTAGGGCTCTTCCTTCAAATTACAGTGATTCACTCTCAGAGAATTTATGTAAATCTTTGGAATTAAATTTTAAAAGTCCTGCTCTGGAGAATCCATGTTATTCTCATAGAACACACAATTATATTAAAAAAAAATTAAAACCTCACCAAATCACTTTTAAAATAACATAAATCAATCCACAATAAATGGGACATGTTTTTTCCTTTCTAAAGGCCAAATCTTTAGCTTTTGCAAATGGCTATAACATACAAGTCTTCAGAATATACTAGTTTTTCCTAGCCAGCCAACTGTTTTCAAAATCTGAATGTCCTGAGCTGCACATTTAATTTTTATGTATTTTGAGTAAGTAGTTAATTACCATATTTCAAGCCTCAGTTTAGAGGATTGCTGGAAAACCTGCAACTCCGGCAAAAAGGAGTTGACAATTGTTGGGCTAGGTTGGTCAACATTAAATTAATGTAATGTTTCATGGCACATTAAGTAAAGCATGCATAAAACCAATGGAGCAGGTTTTGTTTTATATAGGAGCAAGGGAAATCTGTTCTGGAAATAATGCCATTCAGGAAGTACAAATATCTTCACTATTCATCTCCAGTCAATGAGTCACTTTCAAAGGTCACAAGTCTTCTATATAGTTTGAGTCTTCTCCTCAACCTCATTCTTCTCATTATTTTTGTCCTCTTTATTATCCCTAGATTTTTTATTTCTTGAAGGATCTTCTTGTGGTTCCTTTCACATTTCATTGATCTATAAATATATATTCCTAGAGAACTATACTTCCTTCTTCTTTTTCTTGGTGTTAGTACACTGTGTATGTGCAAGTGGAGGTCAGGTTTTTATTCTGCCAAAGAGTAACTACTATACCTAGATACAACTAATTAATCAATTGGTTTGATCTATTGGTTATGATTATTGGTATCATGTTTCATCAAAGATAAGCTGATTACTTGCAAGTCTCAGTTTTATTCCTTTCATTATTAGCTTGCCAGTTAAATCTAATACTTTATGGGGAAAACCAATTTATTTCTGATTGGCCACATTTCTGCTGTGACCACCTGGAACATGTGAACAGAACAAGTGTGCTCCTAGAGGAAGGAAGCCTTGTAAAGTTCTTTGTAGTCTGCTTTAAGAAACTAAATATTTATTTAATCAACATCTTTATCACTCTTCCCAGAGGAAAATTATCCAAACTTCCTCTGGAGAACCTTTTTGACAAGTATCAAAGGTCATGTCTACCAAAGTCATAATTTCACCTAGGGTTTGCATTGTAAAATCATTAGGGACCCTCCCTCAGCGTAATGCTCCTTCTGTGTTCCATGGCTTCTGAGTTCATGAAGCAATTAGTCAATTAAAAAATGTTATGGTTGATGAGTTGTCAAAATCTCTGTCATTAGGTCCCATCATTTTAGGGGATTTTTTTTTCTCTGAATTCACTCTGCTCAAAAGGGAATGTTTTATAAAATTTGGTAAAATTCCACTTGGTCTTTCTAGAGCGAACTCAGAGTATGAAAAAATATTTTCATTCATTAAATGTTTTATGTACTTCTTTCCTAGGCAACCAAAAAAAACAACCTCAAAGAAATACAAAACCCCCCAATCAAAAACAAGGCAGTACTTACAGATGACTGTTTAAACTTGTTTAAGAAATGCCAAACTTTAAAATAAGGTATATCTATTTAAAAAAAGGTATAAGGTATATTCTATTAAAAAAAAAATGAGAGACAGTAAATATGTAATAGCACAATGATGAGAATCCATGCCAAGAGATTTTGAACTCTGATCAGTGACACAGCTGTTCACCTGTGTGTAGTGTGTGTTATATACATCCAAATATGAATCCTTGCCACATTTGACTGGAATACACAAATAATCATAATTTGTAAACTCATTGCAAAGCCTCTCTTCAGCAGTGTCAGATCCATTTTACAAGAACAAGCCAGCCATAGTAATGTAGTAAGCAAAACTACTTGGATTTAGGTGTTCTCTCATCAGAAAGGTTCTTATATGATGCTGCTGATGCCTTGGAAAAATCTTGGAGAGTGTAAGTAGTGTCCTGTTATATATAGCTTCTAAATCATATTCCAGACCCTGTGGTTAGATACCACCAGATCACACAAGCAGGAGTAATCATGTCACTGGTAATCTGCCAATTATCTGATCCCAGATTTTGATGGGACCTGCAGGTTTACGTTAAACCTTGTTTTAATTATAGTTTCAACTGACTGTATGTGGAGATGGATGAATGAGAAGGATGGAGGAACAGCTGGCTCGCCATGCCTGATCTCAGTTCTAGGCATTGTATTTTCAAAAGAGGGAATGCTACTTGTGCCAGCTGGTACATGAATTCAGAATAATAATGATTTTTTTATAGTTGTTTTCAAGGGAAAGATCAGTTTCTGTTGTTTCTGCTTAAAACCAGACAATCCTAGTAAAGCCTAGAGAGGCTGGTAGAATTCTTGGATCTCCATGATTTTTGGGGTCTGCATTTGGTAACTGACAAACCCCTCCCTCCTGGTCTTGCCCAGTAACTTGCAGGTCTCCTTGGCATACAGGTCCCTCAGTTACGTCCATACTTTTAGCTACCCAGCAATAATCCACCCTGCCTTTATTCACAGTTAGAATCCCACAGAGATGTAGACATAAAGCATAAAGATCCCCACGAGAATCAGGGGCATATTTTTATATACAGAAGGGCATATTTTTAAAGAAGGATTGAGACCTAGTAGTGTCTCAATCTCTATAAGGGGTTGGAGTTTGTTTTTTTGTTGTTTGTTTGTTTGTTTGTTTGTTTGTTTTAATTGTATGGGGAAGTTTGTGGTTTCCTTTCCTTATGTCACTGAAGTAAACATGAAATGCTTCATGTTAAAATGTTACAGGTTTACCTGGAGCATCTCCCATTTCCAGAATGAACCAGTTAAAGATAAGCTGAATATACTGCAGTAATCTGTTCCTGTTTGTATACTATTTTGGCTAATGTCAGAGAGTAATAAAGCCTGAAATAAAAAGGAGAAAATTAAAAATTCATAAAGCAGCTGTGTATTTCTAAAGTAGAGGGTGGGATTCTGGAATTTCAATGAATGCTTGCATCCAGTTGTGATTTGGGACTTGATTTCATTTCACAACTGTAAATCTAATGATGTTAGTGACCCTCCAGCCACAGTTCTTTAAATTATGCCCACATTCTGTATGTGATTGGGAATATTAATCTTCAAGAGGTTTATATGCCATATGAGATAGCTAAAAGAACAATACTCACAATCCTCTGATATAAGGGCTTTTTATGATTATACAGAGCTGCCATCTGAAATACCAAGCTCGAAAAATCATAGCTGTTTATTGTATCTGTGTGCTGTGAAATTGGTGAATCTGTAGCCTTTTGATTCTCTTAAGAATACATGGTGAGGAATGGTATGTACGTCTTAAGGCTAAAATGGTTACAATAGATGTGAAAGAGTAATTTCCAAAGCTGGTGTAATTATGAACATTAGGAAACGGGAATAAGCAGCCCAAAATACTGAAATGAGATTGCAATACTTTACAGATTGGCCTGAGATGACCCAACACACAAGTGGAGCCATTATGTTTTATCCTCTCACATTTAGATTATGACCATAAATTATGACCTTGATTTTCCTCTCTTTTGTGTTTCCTTCTTACTCTTGTAGGTGAGAGTTGGAAGGTGCTCTTGTGTGAGAGCTACAGTGCTGAACATTAAGTAGCTGTATCTAAAAATGTTGTTGAAGAAGTAAAGGTCTTTCAGACAAATTATTAATAGTCTATTTTGGTTAAATGAAGAAAGTAATCTCACATCTGTCACATAAAAATTCCTCTTCTGAAGTAAGAAGTACCATGATTCAGAGAGGCAAAATAACTCCATTATTATTAGACAGTCATATTTTAAAGTAAATAAGATATAAATAGCAGCGACAGAACATAACATGCTTGTGTCTGCAAAGAAGGCAATTATGTTGCAACAAGTGAATACATTATTACGGAAAGAAATATCAGGAAAGCAAGGAAAGAGTATATCTGTAAAAAACCAAATTTTCCAAAGTTCAATGATAAGACTTCTTTTGCTCCATTATATTCCCAACAAAGCATTATTAATCAATGGAAATCTTCATGAATTTAAACCAAAACAAATGGTAAAGCATACTCAAAATTAAGTGGAAAATTATATAAAATATATACTAACGACATCCTGTAATTAGACCCATTCCGGCTACAAGACTTCTTTTTGTTGTTGTTTTTTCCCCAAAAAATGCAGGAAAAGGAGTTACTTTCCACAGTTTTACAGAGGCCAGAAGCTAGGGGAGAAAAAATTAATGTGACATGTAGTGAATGTAATGAACCAAAATTTTAAAGCTTTTCAGGGTGAGGCCTCTGAGAAACCTGATCTAGCTGATCATGTCCCTGATCATTGGACTAGAAGTCCTGTAAAGGTTCCTTCCAACCCAGACTATTCCATGATCAAACACTAGTTACTGAAATTCATGGGAATTCTACTTTTTCCTGTTAATCAGTCTTTGAGTATTTTTCAAATAGTTGCAAGTTTGAAGGTTAACTTCAGAGAGCTATTACTAAGTTTAATGTTCTTTTATTGCAAATAGCAACACTTATCTCCTGCCAAACTCTCCATAGCAATCTTGGCATTTTGTTATATTCTTCTCCGTGCAAAACCTTGTTCATTTATATTATCTGAGTGTAGCCCAACTTCAATACACATCATGCTGCAGAAAGTTAACTCCTCCAAAAATTATTTCTCTTAAATATGCTTCTTCTGTGTTCTTCCATCTGCTTCCCATATTTATGTCCTATATACATCTAAGCCATTTTGCATACTGCCAGCAATGTCTAAACCCTGATTATACAAACTAGTGACTTTAAGTTGCAGCAGCTGAAGTCAGCACTGCTGGAAGCATTCTGTTTTCACATCATTAACACCCCTTTACTTTGGAGGTGACTCATTAAAATTTCAGGTAGCAAAACAATTCTGTTACCCAGTTCATATAGCTTGATCAAAATTTTCATAGCTTTTTTCTCTGTGCTCCTGATCAACTCTACCTTATTTTGAATATTTTTTTTTTTACTTATGTGGAGCTATGTGTTAAATCAGGTTTTTCCCTGTGTACTTTGGTGCAGGGCAAACATCAAAAAATATCATAGAAATAAGTATAATACAATCTACATCTAATTTTAAAAGCACCTCCTTGGTCATAATTTGTAGTTACCTGAGTCTGGAGTAATTTTACTGGTATGATGCATAATTGCCTACTCTGGTGGCTTTTATACCTTGGTTGTCAGAGGGAAATCTCTGTGCAACACACCTTGGATCTGCTCCCCTATCACTGTGTTCCTGAACAGTATCCAGCATTACTGAGCAATTTGACTCTGTACACCTTTGGCAAACAGAAAGAATTGATTGTAGGTAACAATATTCCTTCCTCAACTCCAGTAAAAAAAACTAAAACCAAAATCAAATCACTTTCTTTTTTTTTCTTTTTCTTTCTTTTTTTTTCTTAAGGTTCAGAATTATTGCACTTGGATTTGGTTTATTTCAATGAACATTTTCAGCAAAGGGCAAATAATTTCTGTTGAAAGTTATTTTCCATTTTGCAAAGTTGTTTTTTTTTTTTTTTTTTGTCAGCTCTATCTGCAAATGCACAGAAATGCTCCCCCAGCCCCTGGCTCTTAGGCATATTAACCATGAAGCATCACAGCATGCCATGTTAATGAAGAAAAAATTGCTTTGACCAAGTGCAGGGTTTTCTTTCTAACAGTCTGTACCTCAAGCAAATTGAAGCTGGTTTTCATTCAATTTCAGCTTCTAACATCTCTTCATTACAGTTGTACAGATGTTCAAAATAACACCACTGCCTTTTTTTTTTTCTTTTTTAAATGAAAAATGTCTGTCCATTTTCTCATGCTCACACTCTAAAGTAAATTTCTCATCAAACATGTAAAAAATTCCTTTTGGGTAGAAACCAAGCAAGTAATACTCCAGCCAAAAGCTGATTTTTTTTGTTTTTCTAAGTTTGAGAAAATTTGAATAAAAAGGAAAATCATTCTGTTCCCTCAAAGATTTAGTTGGCAGTATGATCAAATAACAGGCTAGCTTGATAAAGTGAGATTAGCCAAGGGATGTGCTCACTAAAAAAAAAAAAAGAGGTAGAACTAAATGTAAGGTATTATCAAAGTATAAGTGTAACTCAGTGTTAGAAGTTGCTAAATCTCTTTCCAGGGAGTGTTTCCTATCCTGCAGACATCTGCACAAAACATTCCAGAAGTTGCAGTACCTGCCTATTCAACACTTACCTGCAAAGACTGTGAAATTCATAAAAGCACAACAATTCTCCTTTGGCTCTTGTGAAAAGTTTAACAGCCCAAAATTAACTTGGGAAGTACTGAGAAGTATTTTATTTTCAAACATATATTTGTGTTTGAAAATTTCCTTTTGGGGGTTAAAGAGGAGGTGAAATTTGAGAGGTGATAGCTGAAGAATGTACTGGCTACAGTGGTGCTAATTAGGAACTTTCGTGCTGGTCTTTCCTTTGGCAAATTCATAAATCACGCCTACATCAAAGACTAACAATTTTAAAAAGAATTCAAATTGAAAGAATTCAACATGAACTTCCATCCAGAGAGCACAAATGTACTTCTCAACATGTAGGTTATGCATACATACATGGATGGTCTCAGCAGACCCACACTTATACTGAAGTGTTCTGAACTTCATGGCAAAGCAAAACTGGTGTTTAAAACTTTAAGGAAACAGACTCCAATGTTAAAAACAAAAAGAAAACCAAACCAGTTATCCCAGACCCAAATCCCTCCAATCTTAGTAGATGAGGCTTTCCTGCTTTCAGGTGATGATAAAGGATTTTGAACGTTTCTAGTCCCACTCATACCACACTGCCAGGTAGCAGAGACTGTATTGTGCCTGAATAGTGATGAATGGAGTATTTCTGCTCCAGATTCACACTAGGTTAGGGTTGGTACATTGAGAGCTTGCTGAATTTAGCTTTTTGTGGCGTCAGAACCTGTGACCAGCCTTACTTTGAGTGCTTCCCCACTGACTGTGGAGATTCATGTGTAGAAGAACTTTGTTTGAATCAGTTAAGGCTGAGTAAGTATGACATGCATGCAGAGAAAACTCTTGAAAGCAAGAAAATGTCAGGTTATGGAACTCCTCTTAAAGGCACCTCAGTGCCCACACAACACATTTCCACTGACATGAGTAGACTTCACACCTCCCCACAGAACTTCCTTCTGCCTCCCAAATAAAAGGGATCCCATCCAGCTCATTAATTTCACACTATAGAACCCCCACACTGTAAGCCTGGCTCAACACTGAGTATTTCATAAAGTTAGTAAGGTCAAAATGATGTGAATGTGTGAGAATTTGAAATAAAGAGAGATGGGGGTGTTCAAATTTTATTTATGCTTCAAATTTGTAGTTCAGAGCTGTCCAACTGACAACATTTTTTTTCTTTTTTTTTTTAATAGAATAACATGAAGGATCTATTTCTAATTCTATATTTCAGACTGTCAGCTTGGAGTAAATGTTCTGCATTCATGTAACAGGTGATATAGCAGAACAGTTGGTCCAAAGTTTAAATGAGCGTAAGTAGTAACTGAGGAATTATTAGGCTAAGAATATGAATTGAAACATGATGGATAAACACAATGGGCAATTTTTAAAAGAATAAAGATACTACTTGGTTTCTGCTGAGTTACTTTTGAAATTATCTTCTGCCTAATGAGAAAAAACATTTAGTGTCATTTGATAAGGCAGCCAATTCCTGTCTTTCATGAACTGTTCTGTACTATTACTACTACTTCTTATTGATGCTACCTGATATCTGAATATGAAGCAATACTTTATAAAACCACCTGGTCACATGTATTCTACCTAGAGTAGGTAGCTCACATTAATTTCGAATGAAAATGAGAAATAAAGAAAGCAGTAATGAAATTTTAATCACAGTCACCTGAATATATCTGTTGTTTTGTAGGTAAACTGGTTCCTTAGACTCAAATTACCACAGCTATTTAGGATCTTCTTCATACAAAGAGTGACCAGGGATAACTACAGGTTTACAAAATCACTCAGAAAGACACTTTTGCAAACTACCCTCACTTCAGTAGCTTTGTAATTCTGGTTACTTCTTTTTTTCTGAATTTGGCAGCATCCTTAGTTGATAAAGGCAGAAGGGTCAAAGCTGAAGTCTAGTTAGGACTGTCTTTTAAAAGAATTTTATTTTTTTTAATATATTATTTTTAGTTGTTTGCTTGCTTTACCACTAACAGTTTGGGGAGTAGTTCCTGTATTATGTATTTAATTTCAACATCAGTTGCTATTTGTTGGAGTTCAGGTACTCTGGGCCAATACCTAACAAGCCAAGTGTATCTGTTAAGATGGAGTAGTTGTGAAAGCATCATCCAGAAGGTGTCTATAGTGTTTCCATGGGACTTCAGTAACCCTTAGTAGTAGGAAGGTTTTGAATTCCTGATAAAACGTGAGGTTTTATTTTTCTTTCAGTGATTGGAGCCGTACAAATGCTACTCAAAATTAACTTTTCTTACCAGACTTAGTGTGATCTTTATAAGTCTATGGAAGCAATAGCTAAGAAAATTAATATTGATGTCTGGTATTAAATATTCCAAGGAAGTCCTATGCAGCATCCATGCTGCTATTGACATGGTTTTTTTAACGTTTGACAACTATGTTGAGTCAAGCCTGTTTGTTCACCCCAGGTACAACTGGCACAATTATAAGGAGTGCCTGTTTAAACAAGAATACCACACCCTCCATATCAAGGGTAAAGCCCATGTACATTTGGGTTAATCCTTCTAATGTTTCACTGATAATGCTCTTTCTTCCAAACTGCTTAGACTTTCTGTTTTGCTCAAAACAATGTATTGGTGTCACAGTAGCTGAAATACGCACTGGACTATGCCATCATCATATAGGCACCCATTGACATCAATTCAAACTTCTCTGTGTCATGTTTCATTGTCAGCTGTCTCATCTCTGAAATTCACACCTAGACAAAAGCTATTCCTGTAGCTGCTGAGACTTCTGTAAAAATCATTCTTACCACAAAATTAGTTTGTAGAAAGCCACAGTTGATTTTTGATATTACTAATACAGTGTTAGAGTGCTTAAATCTTAATATTCTACTGGTGGTGTTTACTGATGGTTCTTGCACACTTCCTGTGATCTTTATAGTCTCAAATGTTAAAGGAGGTGAAAATACTTATTATTTGGAGTATGCCAGACAGATACAAAGGGAAGTTGTGCCTTTTAGCATTTGTGTGTCTGGTGTATTGTGCTTACCCTGTTTGCACATAGATATGGGCATCCATACAAATTTTTTGTTTCCTTATCTGCAATCTAGCAGTGACTTCCTTTCCCCCTTCTGGAAATCTACAGTTTTACCATGATTCTCATAGTGTCTGGTCTTTCTCTGAAATTTAGTCACTCGGTATTGCCAAATAATATGTGCAACTCTTCTTATGTTAACAAAGATATACCTTGTCCTTGCATCTGAAAAAAAACCAAACAAACCTAACCAACCAACCACTTCTCCAAGAATGTCAAAAGCATACCTCGAGGTTCAAAACATGGACTGTGAGTACAAGGAACCAAATTTATCCTCATCCACTTACAAGGCTGTAGGGAAAGCTGATGTGTTAGAACTCTGTTTATCAGAATACTAAAGCACATGATTAGCATTAGGCACAAGCGACACATGCTTGAGTACTTCAGTTTAGGCCCATGGTTTTTGATTTGATCAATCAACATTAGTGTACTCATTTTGTGAATGGAGACTTACTCTAAAATACAAAGATAATTAGTGAAGCAAATAATTCCTACAGTATCCCACTTTGCTACTCACTTGAAAGGGAACTAGTTCAGGGGGTTAGTATCTGTGTTTGAAAAAATCTGGAGTAACTAGCACACTGAACAGCTGTTTCCGACAACAGGGAAGACACTTAGGCAATTTATATTTGCAATGTTGTTTACATGTGGGAATAATACTCCAGAGCACAGTATGTGAGCTAAAGAAAGCAAACATACACCCAATTTGTAAACTTTTAATACGCTTGTTTTTCCATAAAAATAGACTTGTAATTAGTTCCCAGGAGTTCTGGTAAAATAAGATGAAGTCTAATTTCATACAAGATGAACAGAAGATTGTTGCTTCAGCTGAGACTTAGGCAAGCATGCCAAGACCAATAAAATGAATGGGAGTCTTCCTACATGTTTGAATGGCTTTACATCAGAATAAATAGCATGAAACTGGGAGTGACTGACAAGCCTGACACAGATATAGAGCTGTATCACCAGACCAGAGGATTTTTTTGTCCTGTCCTCAGTATCTGGGGTTGCTCTGTTCACATAAGCCTACATTTTTTACCAGCTAAACAAGACAGGATGATTAACTGTTCTGAGAGAGAAGCAAAGAAAGAAGTCCTAAAACCTAAAAAGGTTCTAGATCAAGAAAAGCGTGGTATAAAATGTCCTTTGATTTCAGTCTTACTGGATCTAAACTAAAGATCCAGTTTTGTAAAAATTTATTCATGACAATGAATTACAGTCATCCCCACATGACTGCTAATATAAACAAAATACAAAAAAAAAAAAAAAAATCCAAAACAGGCTTGCAAAATTAGTTCCAAATCACAATGTGGTGAGGCTCTGCACACATAAATTACATTTAAATATTTAAAACAATTTTAGCAACTCAAAGCTGAGTGAAAACCAGAAACATCAGTCCTCATGAGAATATTTGGTATAAGAAAATAAGATGTCTATGTGGAAGAGCTTGAAGCTTTTTTTGCCATAGGCATTAAAGACAGTTAGTTTTGGGGTTTTTTTCATGTTTAATTTAGATGATCAGCACAGATGTTTCAGAGATAAATTGTCTTTTTTTTTTTTTTGTTGGCAGCATGTAATGGTCTCATTACATCCTTTTCCCTCTCATCAACAGCTTTAGAGATTCAGATGCAATTTTGAGTAACTTGAAGAAAAGCATGAAGTTTTTTTATTTTGTGATATTTGTAATGAGCTCCTAGAAGGTGCTCCATGCCCAAGGCCTCTTCAGCAAATTCCCTTGAGATAATATTCCAATGTGTCCTTGTGTTTATAGATAACATATTCAAAATATATGATATATATTTCAAAATATACCTGATTTCTATTTCTGCAATATCTGATACAAAATCTTGGATGACCTTTTCTACTCCCAAAAAATATCGTATAGAATTTTTCTGTAAATGAGTTACTTTCAGTTTCTCTGTGCAAAGTAATTAAATTATCAGTTCTGTAATGGGTCCCTTTCTTCCTACTGCTTTCCTTTTAATTAATTATTTTGGTGTATATTACTATTAATCTGGCTTTTGAATTCATGTCATAGATGTAAGCTCTTGAACTAACAAGTCCTGTTTGTTACTTTACCTCCTCTGGAAATGAACCCATCCTATAGAGGGGACATAGAGAGACAAGGATTTCCCAAACGTGACCAGAACATTTTTATAGCAAGGTCTCTAGCCCTACCATGTCTATGTAGTTGGTGGTGTTTAACTTCAGAATGGATGGATTCTTTCTTCCTTGTTATTTGGTTGGTGAGAAGAGAATGTCTTGTACTAGTTTAATCAAGAAAGATTATTATATAACATCTGTCAGATTGACTTGTACCATATGGGCCCTGGGCCATCTTCTGTAAGAGAACTTACAGAGACATCTCAAAATGTCTGTGAAAATAGAACATATTTTTAGAATTATAGAATACCTCCTACACTGCCAAATGAACCTGTCAAAAGCGCATCTTGATTTCTTCAGCTCCTACAACTCATGCTTGTTTGCAGTAATGATATTTATTGACCAAAAGTGGGTGGTAGGGTTTTTTTGTATCTGCTTTTGCAGATGTGAAATTAACAGTGTGGAAGGATTTTTAGGGGATTTTGTTGTTTTTTGGGGGGGAGAGGTTTTCTAAAAGTTCTGAAGTGATCTCTGTATTAATTTTACACGTGAGGAGGAAAGCTAAAAGAGACCAAGTAACGAGAAGAAAAGAGGAAAACAAAAAATAACAAAATAAATGAAAAGCATTTATATGGTCCAGTGTTGTTGTCAGAATCCAAACACAAAAATTACACATACTTGACCCTATTCCTGGTCCAAAACTAGATTTTCAGTAACAGTAAGAAGTAAAATTTTGCAATAGTAATGCTCAGTTCTGGGGTGGCAAAATGCCATCTTGGCATGGATCTACTGGAGCTGGTTTGAGAAGAGTGAGAGAAATGGGCAGTAGGAGTGCAATTTACCTGTCAGGGTTAAAAGGTCATCAAGGGAGCAGAGGGGACTGGAAGAAGAGGATTTGGGAAATATGAGAGAGAATCTAATGGCTCAGTATGGGGATTTTGAACTCTATATGTTTGGGGTTTTTTACCTGGCTAGTGGTCTTTGAAGGATAGTGCACTCCTAGCCTACTTACTAAGGTAGGCTTAGAATCTCTTGTTGCTGAGCAGGAAGGTTCCTGAGAAGTTCCTTCTTAGTTCCTTAGAAGAAAGTAATCAAGCAGTTGGCTGCTAAAATCATGGCTGCTAGGATATGGAAGATAATAAAGAAGCCCAAGCATAATTAAGAACAAACATAAATCAGGTTATTAAGAAAAGGAAAGTGAAGGTCCAGAAATTATTCTAGAAGTGGGTGTTGTCATAAGAGTAACAGTAATGTGGGTCTTTTGTTAGGTGATGTGTTGATGGAAGATCATTTTGTCTCTATGTGTGCACTCACACCTTTCTCTTGAGAGCATCAGTGTGAGCTGAGAAAGCACCATTCACATCCTGTAAAGGAATCACCCTATCAGTGGTCCACAAAAATGTGTCTTGTACTACTTCTGCAGTCACCTGACTATTATCAGATATCTATCAATTCTGGAAACCTACATTCATCTAGGACTAGATTTTTAAAGACAGTAAGGGCAGGATCATAGATGCTTACCAGCACCATGCATGTACTGGTGTAAAGAGCCACTGCTCAGTCATTGGTTACCCTCCCAGGTACCTGGAGTGGAGCTGCAGCACACAAGGAGAGGAGTGCACGAGTGTCTGAGCTCTGCCAAAGGAGCTGCTATGACAATATGGTGTAGCACATGTGCCAGCACGCTGGTTTAGCCTCAGGAAGCAGACTGCCTGTGAAAGGAAGCCAATGTGCATGAACTAATAAGCTTTACATCTCAGCAAGTCCAATGAGTTTGGGATGACACTGTGCTGATATGACTACAATGTGGACCATGCTCCTTTTTGCACTGTGGAACATTTTCTCCATCCACTGGCATCTGCTTCCACCTAACATCCCAGCTGCTCAGAGCCTGAGTTCAAGGCACAGCTCTGAAGGTTCTAAAGGATTTTAAATTAGTAGAGAGCATCTCATAGCATTTTTCATGCCATACCTGGTACCTGTGGTAAGTCACACACCCATGTATTTTGGCACAAAATCTCATTCTGAGGCCTTACACTAGGCACAAACATGACAGCTCTCCAGTGCCATGTAGAGTAGGAATATGGAAAATGCCATTAACAAGCAGATGTACCAACACTTGCTCCAAGAATGCATGTCTTGATAGATGGACACTGACTGGTGAGGGGAGGGAGGGAAGACTGCAATCTTGATAAATGCAACTAGGAGTTGTTTAGGATTATGATGTCTACTGCCTCTGCTTGCTGCTCCTCTCCATGTAGCTGCCCAAGTAATCCAGTCTGTTTAAGGCAAAGTCAGCTTCAGGGACTAGAAATACTTGCACTGCGTTTCATCAGTTCTTACCCAAGAACCCGTAACTAACAGTTGAGCAACTTTTTGAATTGTGTCCTAATACAACCAGACCATGTTTGTTTGAGAGCTATGCTCTCAAACACTGGCTTTAAATCACTGGCACTTAGCACAGAAATGTAGTGAGGGAGAAACATTCTCAATTCAGGCAGTACTCTCCCTTGAGAGGCTGCAATAAAAAGCTGAAGGGTGGTCTCTGCAACTTACAGGAAAGGTCTTTCCCCACCTGTGGGAGTGCTTACTGCCATCCTCTAGAGCAAACATTGAGGAGCCACATGTTTAAGTGCTTGCCATCAGGAAACAAATTCAGACACGAGTTTATTCAGCTGAGGCTACCAGAACACTCTGGGCAGAAGCAGCACCAGCAGACCATTGACTCAGTGGAAAGAATGGAGAGTTAGTTTAGGATGCTGCTGCATCAAAGCTGTAATTGCCTGAGGGCAAGGGTTCACTTAGCCTGTGCTAAATACATGTTTGGCTGCAAACAACACTGGCATGACCTCTAAATTACTGAGTGAGCTGATAATATTTTAAGATGCTTTTAGAAGTGGTCCTGGTGCAGCTGCCAGAGGGTAGGAGGGCAGCACGGCTCCCATCAAAACACGGCTGAGAGGCTCAGTTATGACAGCACATCTCTGTGAGATGCCACATGTAAAGCAAGAGGAATTCAACTGCTGGTCACAGGCTACTAAGGGCTCAGAGACACCACTCAATCTTACCCAAGCATAACAACTTACACTGCTATGACTGTTCCCACATTTGGTCTTCATGCATGTACTGTTTGGTTAAAATTCACTTCAACGTTTTTCTTTGGGGCTAAGGGACTTTACCTTTGTTTGTCACTACTGTGTTTTTGATGTATAACCTACCCTCTGGGAGAAAACGAGATTTATGAATTCTGCTTTGAGATTTATGTGTCCTAGCTTTCAGGAAATTTACATAACGTAGATTTTTAGATTTGAGATCTATAGGGAAGTGCAGATCAATTAATATGTAATACATGTAATGCAGCCGTGGCTCCTGACTTGGCAAGTTAGGCAGGTAATCCATCCTGTGGATTACTACAACAGCATGGAGCATGCTACTTGCTAAAACCTATCAAAAATCAGGCACCTTAGTGGACAGGTGTTGTGCCATCCAAACAAGCAGTCCTCTATAAAATAACCTAAAAATCTGATCCCTGCTTCCTGTCACTCAGAGAGCATGTGTGGTAGTGCAGGCAGTCATTTCTAAGGTCTGTTTTTTAAAAGCACTTTAGGTACCCAGAGCTGGCATAACTGGTTGCATGTAGGCAAGAGCTTTACATGCCCAAGCTTCGACTGTAGATGGTCTTGGCCATCACCCAGTGCAACAGGAGAAAACAGATAGTGCTGATGGGAAATGTGCTGTCAGTATGGAGCATTTCAGAGGGCTTAATGTCGATTTTGCATTGATCTTCAGAGGAAGAAAAGAGATTGGTAGGAGACCTGCAGTGCTCAGAGGCGGATAAGAGGCAGTATCACGTTGCTAACATGCGACATGTGCTCAGGATAACATATGCTGCTTCTTAGCAGAGATTTGTAGCTTGGATACAATGCCATGCTAATATGGCCATGTGATTGCCAGAGAACTTGGAGTACAGGCAAAAGTCCTTTGAGTACATCTATACCTACCACACAGGCACACGAATGCATCTAAAGTTACTTTATAAATTTTTGTTGCAAATTTTTTGAATTTTGGTGCAAATACATTGTTTCATTAAAGACAAAGGACAACATCTGCTTTGAACATAGCAGGAAGAAAGTATTGCTGGCTACACCAACACTGAAAACCTGATAGCAGCTTTTGAAGGCTGTTGTTGCCTTTGAGGTAGCATTCCAAAAGGCAGGTTATTGACTGATAGGCAATTACAAGGTTTTGATTTATTTTCACAAGGAAGATTTGAATACAAATATAAATATTGCCAAAGCAGATTGCATAAATGGCAGACTGCTTATATAACTCTGGATATGTGTCATAGGCAAGCATTTATAGAAATTCAGCAAGTTTCCTTCATTAAGTACAGATTAATTCTCACTGATCTGTAGCTTCAGCTGCTTCAGATCCAACTGAAAATGAGTCTGCAAAAATGCGTATTTTCTCATGTCAGTTTGAAAGCTTCTGAACCATTGATCAAACAAATTTGGAAGATCTTAAAACACTCAGCAAAGGGAAAACAATCACGTGTATTTCTTGAGCATAAATTGGCAGGAGGGAAAGGTCATTCTATTGACAGGCTGCAAAGAAAGGGCACTTCTTTTTCTGGCAGCTGCAAACAAAAGTCGTCGTTCCTTCAGAAGTGTAATATTTGTGAGCTCAAAAATGCATTACAACAGCAGGAAAAAGTCAAGAAATGGCTCAGCCTGTCCAGGACACAAAAGATGTGTACCCTGTGCCTATTGTCTCCACTTTTCCTGTTTCAACATCTCCCACGAGAATGGTGAGGCACTTGCTAAGTAAAATTAGGAGAGGAAAAACACCAAACTGAGCAGCCAATTACCTTTAATCTGTTAGCTACCAGTGCATAACTTCCTTGGTAACCAACCACTTAGGATAAGAATAGGAGGCTGCTAACAAAATGTGGGTATTCTGAAATAATGGTATTTGCAAACAAGATATAGCTTTGAGAAATGGAGCTCACAGCACATATTACAGCTATTGTTTTAAGCTAAACTCCTGATGAACGCCAACCATCCATCCATTAGTATTTTGACTATCTTACAGACTTGCGTGCAAAAAAAAAAAAAAATGACCTTTTAAAATTTGCTCAAGACAAACAACTTATTAGTTTTATAGTGATAATGGGTTTGGTGCCTAAAATGTGTCTATCAAAGGCATACAATGCTGAATGATGTCTTAGGGAATTTTATTAGCCTTGGCAGTGGCCTGTGGTAAGATTGTGTCTATATTTACTGAGATCATCTTGGCTTTTATGTTGCATAAGTTAAAAAAATATTTGCTATGCAGTAGCATTAAAAAATAATAATTGTGAAAGATTGGCTATTGCTATTTCAGAGGTAAATATAAGGATGTTTGCATTCTTTCTCCTAACTGGAACAGACACTGAAACTTCTTGTTTTTCAACAGCCTAATATTAACACTTACTTGTTAGGTTCAGATTTTGGTATCTCAATTCTATTATGTATCATGGGGCAGCACTTCAGCTGTGTTCTCTGCTTTTAGTCAGCTACATCACATCAACTTTTGTACAATTTTTATTTCTTCGCTTTGTCACAGCTCCAATAAGACAATGAGAAAATGAGCCAGGTTTTACATTGTCAATAATCAAAACACTTATTCCATTTTCCTTATGTACTGTGTGATTAAAACAGTATAATTAGAGGCAAACCAACTATTTCTGTTATGCTTAGGGTGCCAAGGGGGTGGTCCATTATCATGATATGTGAGTCAGTAAAACACCAGTCTTGGTTTTCACATCTCCAAAGGACTATTGGCTTTGCTGCCAATTAACAGCCTTTTTTATCTATAAATCTGGCAAATTTTAGTTAAAAAAAATCACAGATGGTCAGTAGACATGGAATTCTAATTTTCAGAACAGAATCAACAAAGTTGAACACAAGCCTTGCAAATGCAATATTTTTAAAAAAGTAATTTATTACATGAATATCAAAAGACACCAGTTTTGTAAAGTTCACATTATCTTTTTTAAAAGTGCATATTCATGATATTTTATGTAAGGAAAGTAAGTTTTCTTAGGCAAAAACTTCCTTTTTTATATTATTCTTAACTACAGATAAGTGAAGTACAATTTCTAGTGCAGAGACTGCAACAACTACCACACCAGCCTCTTGGTATATTTAAGAAAGTAAAACACAAATTTGGGAGGCTGTTCACCCCTCAGAATTTACTCAATTCCTTACCAGCTGCAAGATCAAACTGAGGAAACTCAAAAGACTAATAAGAAAGTTGTCTGTAAATTTGGTACTCCCCATAAGACTTCTGAGATTCTTTCACTGGGCAGGATATTAAAGACCCAGTCCAAATTCAAGTTAATACATCATTTGTCACACACAGTTCCTATTAAAAATTTCAGACCTACATCATTATGCACCATCTCACCGTCATTAAGTATGTTCTTCATGGCTGACTAAAGTTAGCAAAGACACACTAATAACCAGAGAGATATTACTGCTGAGAATTGTTAATGCCTCCTTTCATACTGACCATGCTCAAGCATGCAATAGTTATATCTTCCTCTCAGCTCTCTTTGGTTCAACAGGTTCACAAATCATTGTCCTGCCTGGTACCTGTTCCCTTCAGAGAGGTTTCTCAAATGGTGTTAGAAGGCTAAGTATAGACACCTATTGAGACTTCACTTTATTTTATCTTAATCAGACTGTACAGGCTAACAGAATATTAGGCTTGATGGAAGGTCTTCTCACAGTAAGCATCAGAAGTAATTGTCCTGATTGGATTTTTGGGTCTTCACACCATTGACTTTAATGCATGTCTGGCTTACACAGGTGTATTTCAGGGATTTCACTCTGACAGGGGATTCCAGATGGCTAGAGGATTGATTTGTTCTTTGAACTCTCCCCAGGAGAACTGCCTGTACTCTCTTTTGACGCCTCTCATTTGATATGTTACACAAAAAAACTCAAGGGGATTCCTACTTTCATAGTGAGTTTAAGCTCTTTGGTGCTTTTTCTTTAAAGACAAATTCTCACTTTTTCATTCCTTTGCCAGATCTGAGAGCAAAGGACAATTCAGTACAAAAGAGGAGTTTGTGGTAAAAAGGAATTTGGGGGAATATTTTCTTTGGCCACGTCCTTCAGCAGCACATTAGCTTTTACCTTAACACTGAGTTTTAATTGCAGGGTAAGGGAGGAGTTGCTTTTAAGATGTTCATTCTGAGTGTGACTGAAGCCCTGGGCAACCTAGAAAAACTCCAAGGCAATTGATCAGTGACAGCTGCAGACTTCAGTCAACACACCTACCAAAACCCAAGTTTTCGCTCTCTGGTTAGGGATTTTATAGTTTGTGCCACTCTAGTATCTGAAAAATGGTGGAATAACTCCTGCTTTATATCTGTGTTGAATTCAGTCATATCCAGTGGCAGGAATTTCTTATGTGGGTTATCCTACCACTGGGAAGTGCAGCCCTTCCAGGACTGAATCTCATACCTCCAGGGCATGATGCCCTGATTTTTCAGATTAGCATTTGATTCACTCTTTTCCTCCCTATTTTGATTACTATCAGTAAAAACATTCACAAATGTTTGTACATATATACATACGTATACTTTCTATAATAGAAAGTATTTGCTTGCAATTTCTTTGCAATGTTTTGGTGTGAAAAAAGCAGTGTGATAATATGAAAACTTGTAAGCCAAATAGCCACTACAGTGCTCACTCTCAAATCTCAACACAGCACAAAAACTCACATATGCTTCACAATTTCACATACGCTGTTAAAATTACGGATCTGAGTGGTCATGCTAAGCCTATAATACAGTAAAGGATATTTAAAGAACTATATGTATGTTCAGTTAGAAGTGCACATCCTTTATAACTCCCATCAGTCCTGAAACACTGCAAATATTTCACAAAAGAAGACATTTCTTTGTACACATTGAAAATTTCCTAAAGATATCCAGGCATAAGTGCTGCTTGAATTTCAAGTGTCTTCCAGGATTCTTGTCCAAATATTCACAAATTTTTAAAGGTCAGATACAGTGTTTGTGCAATATATATAATTTTAACATGGTTTCTCAAACACATATAAACAATACAGGGAAATTTTCTAGTTTATATTACTTAGAAAGTGATGAATTGTCCCATTCATATTGTTTAGAGGATGGGAAATGCTTGTTCCAAAACATGAAGGTAAGTATCATAAATCAGGGAATTGCTAACAATAAAGAAATCAAGATACTTACAAATATTGCAAAAAGAAAGAAACTCAGCCAAAAGTAAAAAAAGCTACGACAAAATAAATAAATGTTGCCTTTCTTGGGAGTAGAACAGCAGTTTAGCAATGGAATTAAATCAGTGGTTCATATAATCTTGTGTCTGGCAGCAGACAATTTTGGGGACAGGAAGTTAGAAAAACCCTCCAAAATAAAGAAATGCAACTCATCCCTCAGTAGAAGCAATTCTTTCCCTACTCCAGCAAAATTCTGATTCATTTGGTCGTGAGTGTCTATATGCAATATTTTTCAAAGTTGTCGGCTAATTATCAGTGGATGTGCTTATTAATCATCCAAATAGCTTCAAAAATCTTTCACAGCTCTTGGCTGATCAATTTTTTTTTCCACTAAATTGCACCACTTCATTTAGTATAGTATAAGAGATACAGCCTGATGTCAATTTTTAATTTGTTAGCTCTTAATTCAATATTTTCCTTTTTTTTTCATTTTTCCATTTTTATACCAAGTATGGACACATCCCCTTCTCATAACCCCTCGTCACCTTCTCATTTGCACTATTATTTGCATATAACTAATGCCTCCCTGATTTGTCTCTTTCCTCAGTCATGTAGACCTACTCTCCAATATCTTACAATTCTCCTGAACAAGTCAGACTCTCCTTACCTATTTTCATTTCACAATAGTGCTTAGAATGATAAAGTTCACTCTCAGTCCAATATACATTAGTATTTTCTAGAAGTTTAGAAATATTTTCCATTAATTTGCTATTACCAAACATAGCTTCTCCCTGAGCTTTCTACAGGCACGATGCTGGTAATTTAAAACATGAAAATAAATATTTATATTTTTATTTGAAATGTTCCCACAATGTACATTAATTTAAAAGCATTTGATTTTGCTATTCATATGGCTCTTTTTAGTTTTGTGAAGTCTTCTGACTAGTTCTCTTGCCATAAATTGTCTTTTTAAGATCATAATTAAATATATGTAAATGGACATATTAATCATATGTTGAAATATTTTGTTAACATTATTATTGTTTTGAAGTTGCTACTTATATCTGAGGGGGGCTTTTTACTTCCATTTTTTGTCTTTTACACAGATCTACTCAATTACTTTTTTTTTACATGACAGCTGATCAGATGGACATCATTAGAGACTGAATAAAACAAACCAAGTTTTCCTTTATCTTAGACAATCTGCATTTCACTAAATTATTCCAGACAGTAAAGCTGGGGAGAGTTATTCACTTTATTTGTAGAGGGGTTTTTCTCTGTTAAAGATAAATTCTTCATCTTGAGCCTGCTCTCAGCTTAAGGTCAAGAAAGCAAATATTCTTACCTCAGGCATGTAAAACAGTGTTCTTATGTGTACAAAGACACTTCAGAAAGAAAGAGTGTTTGTCTTTTCTTTCAAGACAATTTCCTCCCATGTTTAAGTTTTCTGTTTATAAGGTGTATCAATTCAGATCCATTGTTTTAATTTCTGTTAGTTTTTATTGGTTTTGTTTGTTTGGTTGTTCATTTTTTGCTATAGTGTGGGCTCTGTGTTAGGAAGGAAAAGAAATTCATACACTATGAGAAAAGTGATAATTATATGTGATACAAGACACAACTCCCCCCATTTTTCCCCCCTTTTAAAGCCTGGCTTAGGTTGCATGAAAGGAATAGGACTTCTAAAGTAGAGCAATAAAACAAAGAGTTGAGGGGTATAAGTGTTGAATAAAAGAAGACTAAGTGGAAAATGCATTAAAATATAGGGCAGTGGAGGGTTGCCCAGTTCTTAGCACAGTTCTCACTCATGGAACACTGTGCTGCTGAGGTCAGCTGAAGTACTCACGATTCCACATTCAAACGGGAAGAAGCTGAAAGGAGAGACCTCCAGCAAAGGAGCTTCAGTTTTGGGATGTGTTTCTCTGTTAATCCACTGGAGCTGGAAGTCACTAACCTCCAGATCACACTGGTTTTTACCCACTTGCATTCTTTGTATTATCAAGAGAAATATCCATCTTGTTCTGACTGGAGAGAGTGGGATATTTAAATCCTGTTTAAAGTTGAATGTTTATCACACAGACACTACACAATGCTCATAATTACTTTAGAAACTAAATATTAGGTAGTGGTAGATTAAGATAATTTCAAAACATTTGAAACAAAGCAAACTCTTGCTTTCACCTATTTTTGCTCTTCTTTTTATTTGTTTAATTTTGATATTTTTTCAGCATGAAAATACATGAGCATAATTTGTTCCTATTAAATTTTAGAATATTTTACTTCTGGACATAAATTTCACTACTTTAACTGTCCAAAATAACTGATCAAAATAATTGTATGGGTTTTGGGTAGCAAGAGTTCTGTGGGGAAAATCTGTTCAAACAACATTGCTATTTATGTATTTACTTACTCTATGTACATTCACAGAAGAAAAAAATTCTCTCTGCTTTCACCTTAATGAAAGCTTTTCTTTCACTGTTTACACAAAGTCCTATTTCTTCACTAAAGTAAATTTACATTTTTCATTAAATATGTATTGTCACAAATATTATCATTTTCTGCTGAAGTGTAAGGCATATTTCTTTGATCATACCTTCTCTTGTACAAAAATACAGCAGCAGATATGTGCAACTCATTCTCCACCTCAAAGAAAACTACCAAAGGGAAGAATTATACTGCTCACATAATTCTCTGTAGAGACTGAAAGAAAACAAGCTGCATATGACATATGAGAGTTACAGTGCTGAATGCAGAACTCAATAGCAGTAATAAAACCTATCCAGATCATAATAGGGAAATAAACTCCTTATTTCACTTGATCTTTTACTTAGCTCAAAGATACCATGCTTTCAAAAGGTGTGATGAACAAAGCATTATTCCTCAGCATTATGTGAACAGTTTCATATACAGGGGGTTTAAGGCAATGTTTGTTAATGCTTGTATGTTCCATTTCAGCAGAGCTGAAGTTACTTTATGATAAAATCCTAATATGCTTTTCTGTTTTTTTCTGGGAGGACACCTTTTCAATACATCTGTCAACAACAGAAAGCTCCAAAGTCACAGGCATTAAGCATCCATCTGTTAGATATATACTTCACTAAATTTATGCTTAAACACGAATAATTCTTTGAAAATTCTATTCAGTGGCCTAAGTTCTTGATTCTAAAAAACTGTGTTTGCTGTGGGATCAACAAGACAGACAAAAGTATTTCAAAGCACTTACTGAAAGATAGAGCAGCCTCATGAATCTTCTAATCATGTGATGGCTTCTGGTATGTGGTGGCTCTAGGGGATTCCTGAAATTCAGTGTGTCTGGGAGTGTCTCCAAACCTGAATGGCATATCCAGGAGGAAGGCAGAAGACATGAATATATCAGCTGATATACAGAGAATATATCAGAAAAACATGAATATAGAGCAAGAAAGTAATTCACTGACACTTGATAGAATGGTTATTTATGGGATACACCTTTATCTTCAAAAAAATTTGCTTTTGCTGGACTTCTAGACAAAAATATTCATGACATAGAAAAGCATTTCCATGGGACATAAGACTGCTCTTCAGATATGAATTGCTACTCTAGATGTAGGCATAAAAATGCCAGAGCCCTGGGGGCGCTCCCAGCCTTGACTGTCCCTGCCAGCCCCCAGGGCTCCCCGTGACACAGGACCCCATGTCAGCACCTGGAGTCATCAGCACCTGCCCCAGAAATGCTGCAGCAGGGCCCTTCTGCAGCTCACCATGCACCCCACCAGCCATGGGCCCATGTCCCAGCCCAGCCCCAACACACCCCCATGGAGATTCACCATGGTGCTCGGGTCTGGGGCTGCCCTGGGGCCTCACGGCTGCCTGCTCCTGCCTGGTGGGTGTCCCACAGCCTGGTTTCCAGGCTGTGCCCATGGACCCCCATAGGCAGCTACCAATGACCCATGGAGTTACCAGCCCTCACACAGTGCCCTGACTGTGTATTAAACCATCTTTACAATGAAACCTTCATGGCCCGGAGTTAGTGCAGTTCAGTATTTATTATCACAGAAAAACATTGGGCTGGAAGGGAATTCAAAGATCATGTAGTTCCAACCACCCTGTCATGGACGGACACCTTCCACTAGACCAGGTTGCCCAAAGCCTTGACCATCTTGGCCTTGGATACTTACAGGGATGGGCAATGGAGAGAGATATTAGTTAGGCTGGGCTGTTTTTCAAAAGCTCAGCTGCCATTTTTGCTTTAAAACCTTCAGAATGTAAGTAAGGGCTACAGGCTCCATGAGGAGCTGTGTGGCTAAGGAGAAGAACTGAGGGAGCAGGGCTGGCTGTGGAGAGGGAAAATGGATTTCCACTCCCTAGCTGGGAGGCAGAGCTATGGGTCACCTCAGGCTGTGCCAGCAGCCTCTGTGATTCCTTCAGACACACCTCAACACTGTTCCAGGGAAGTTATTGCTCTCCGTGTGAGGGGAGAGATGCAAATTTAATGCAAATTAAGTGGCTCCTACTGCAGATTGTAATTTAGGCACAGCTGCAAGCAGCAGTACAGACTGTACCACAGACTTGCACAACCAAACCAGCACCGCTCGCCTTGTGTGTGTATCTCAATTTCCAGTTGCTAAAATTAAGGCAATCTCTTTTTTCCCATTAACCTGTCTGTCTTGCCTAAGGCAGGGAGGCCTCTGTGCCGTTTTTCTCCCACTGTTACTCAGGTAACATCTTTTCAAATTGAGTATCTTCATGGTAATGGACTATAAAATACAGATATAATTAATAAATGTTGGCTGTTCCTAATGGATGCTGGAACCAGCCTAACTAGAGTGCTACAGCAGAAGAGATGCTGACTCACAGGGAGATTTGAAGGAGCAGATATTAATGATTTCTTACACACCTTGCCTGAAGTAAAGCTGAAAACCATGATAATACATCAGGTTGCTGAACCCAGTCTCAGCAATAGGTTTGAATTTTGGTCACGACAATGCCATGCATTATAGCACTTGCTGAGCTGATATAGTTAAAGCTTACAATTTTCTTCAATTCAATCCAATCACCTACTTCATGTCAAAGTTCAATTGCCTCAATTAGGACTTAAAAAAGTCTTAGACTAAGTCACCAGTTGGATCTAAAACCAACTCAAGAAGCTCACTGACTTGTAGTGTCTTGGGGACAGGCCCTAAAAAAAAATTAAAGAATGGGAGAAATGAGAATTGTCAGTATCACTGACTAATAAATTGGAATCCGTCCTGCATACTCTAGGCTTCTCCTACCCATTTGCCTTGTTACCCTTTTACTTTCTCTGAAACAATTATTTACCTTGTTAATTTCAGATTGTGTTGTTCTTAAATTGGAGCACACCAGCATTTTCTTTGAAATTTCTTAGCTGTCCTTGCATCTCACCTCCTGTCTCACCAGTTGGGAGGGAGGGGGGAAGATGCAGAAAGAGGCATATGAAGTTTTAAGAGTATGCTAGAAAGCAGGTTAGAATGCTCATACTTTTATGGCAAATGTTTTAACTCTCTTGCCATCTGAAATTTTCTCACAGCATGGAGCTAATAATACAATTTAAACATATATCTAGTGTTGTTATACTGAAAAAGGGTTTACATGCACACGGTACATGCACAGGGTTTACATGGTAACACAGATAAAAAAACTGTATTAAAAAACCAAAAGCCTAAAATTAAATGAAGCATCGATGCATTTTGGATCTTCTAGCTTCAACATCCTTAAAGGGATTGTCCACTTGCTTGTGTGCTTATCCTTGTGGTTTATGTAATTCACCACTTTTAATTTAAAGCAAGAAGAAAATATACCAGTGAAATAACAGCCATTTTTAACACAGGCCTAATGTTTCTGTCATCTGGGTACTTTTTAAGTACTCAGTACTGTCTAAATTGTTAAACTATGGTACAACAGACCTGCCAACTAACACATTGTAATTAGAATGACAGTAAAAAAGAGTAATTTTTTTTTTTTCTTGTGGTGGACAATCACTTTAAATGATTTGCTGATGAAAGATCCTGTCTGAAATGCTATACTTCACACAAAATACTGCATATAAACAGATCACTACATTTGAGAGACATTGCATCACTTTAATTCTGTTTTCAAAATGGATAAATTACTTTTGTCCATCATATTTTAGCTTTAATTTATTTAGTACAAAATGAATCTTCCTCACTTAGCAGCCACTCATACTTCATCTTAATTTGGCTATTTTATAAAGCTTTTGTTGATTTCACTTCTAATACTTTGCTGTCTTTTAATGGAGACAGATTGTATTTCGTATTTGCTTCACGCAGGACATAAAGTAGCACTGTAATAAGAAGCATTTGTATTATACTTGACTGAAAACTATAAAATGTGTATGATAAATCTATATGAAACAATATTCATTATTCCATAAAGTGTTGGCCCATATTTTTCCAGATGGATAATAGCCTTAAGTTATTAAAAACCTGTTCTGACTAGCATTGTATGTCGGAGGTTTTAATACTGACTTAGGCCTGCTATTAATGTAAGACAGACAAAATAGAAATGCAGAACATGGAATGTGAAATTGTAATTTTATTTTGTAATCAAGCAAAAAAACCCGAGGTTAAAGAATCTCCATCTTTGGAGGCATGCAAAAATTAGACATGACTGTAAGCAACATGCTCTGACTTTGAAGTTGGAACCAATTTATGACTTGAGTAGACCAATGGACCAGATGATCACCAGAAATCCCTTCTCGCCTCAGTTATTCTGTGCTAATATGACTCTGCATTAATATGACTCAAATATCCATCAGAATAAATGGAATTACAGAGGCAATAGGATAAAAGGCAAGTAATGATGCAAATTATGTACTGGTAATGAGCACGTTGTTCTGTCAGTGGAGTAAACCGTGTCTTCTTGTGATGTAGCTTAATCTTACAGGTACTGTTAAGAAGGTGCCTGGATTGAATTGAAGGAAATATCAGGTTAATTACATGTTGAAGTGATTGCATAAATCATGTTCAAATTGGGAATTCCTCAGTATCATTATTTGTAATTTTGCATAGAGCATGTTAAAATTAGAAATTTCTTAACATAATTATTTGTAATTTTGCTTTGGCATCTAAAGACCTACAACACATTAAGCAAACTTAAATGCTGAATATGTGTATTACCTCCTTCTCCTGCAAATCTTGACCATCCACTAACAGTACCCGAGTAATGATTTTCCTAAAAACATAGAGACTGAAACCCCTTCAGTTTTAGATGAATATTATGAAATCAACTCATACACATAAAAACTGTAATTAGTAAGGAATGGAATAAATTGACAAAGGATGGGATCCAAAGTATGACAGATGTGAATTTTACGAGCCTAAGTACAACACTGCACTTAAATAATAAGTAATACACATATTTTCATTAGATGCTATGGCTCTGCACAACAGCTACGTGGGCACTTGTATATTATCTGCTATGGTGGTTGTGTAGATCAGTGCTGCAGAGCCCTGCCAATCCATATTTCAACAACCAATGTATGCTCCTGTCATTCTATTTGCTGACCTCAGCTGAAGGTGCAGGAATGTTGGTGCAGACTCTGCAGCAGCAGGATGTGTCCTCTCTCTGTCCATGTGTGTCCATACAGCCTGATGGTATCCATAGTGCTAATCATGCTATTCCATTGGTCCTTTATTATGGACACCCCACAATCTGTGTGCCTGTCAAAGACCACGCAGGCTTCCAGATGCAGAAACTCATCTTATCAGTGTAGGTGTGGTCAATCAGGATGTTTCTGAAAAGGGTGAGTTTACAAACACTAGACAGTTCACTTCCAGCTGTGGTTATGGCGAGCACTACCATAGCTCTTTTCCTGGAGCTGACCAGCTAGTTGACACATGCTATTCGTTTCTGTCTTGTTTATGACTTATTCAAACCAAGCTGTAAAAAAATCAAAAAACTCACCTGCAGCTGGAAGTCCTCCTTAGGATTTGTCACCAGTGCAGATTATTGTGGGGAAAAAAATGACAGATGTTTGTTTGGCAACAGCTCTAAGTCTAGAAAGCTTGAGCAGTTTCCCAGCAGGCAGGAAAGATTCCAAAACTTACTTGGAGCTGTGGTTACACTGCCCTGTCCAATACATTTGAGTAGAACAACCTGAGTAAGATTAGCCCAGAAATGTTTCCAAGTTTCTTTCTATTTATGGCGAGGAAATGTTTGGCCAGGGCTCAGTCGATCCTGACTGCAGTGACTAAGCACCATTAAGAAGTTCTCAGGAAAGCTAAGCATGCTTCTTAGACTTCAAAGTCTGACTTTCAAATACTTTAGGGCTGTTAGAGGCCAAGCAGGGATCCTGAGGTCACATCTGATGATCCATTTCTCATATATGCAGAGTATTGCAACGATTACCATGGTGTGCAAATCCCCTGCAGCATTCTCTGGACACAACCAGTTACACTTTTGGGCTCATAAAAAAACTAATGACAAACACCATGCGTGGACCTTTCACTTCATTACCTACCCACTGCTCTTGATTATTCCAGCAAATCTTAGAATACACTATAACTGGGTGGGGTTTTACTCATTCTGGCTTCTCTGGAACTACAATCATTCCTTTCTTCTTCAAGGTAATACTGGTGATACATCATCCCATAAAAACAAACACCCCCCCCCCCCCCCCCCCCCCCAAAACCAACCAAGAAGGCTCAGAAGCACAGTGCAGTGATAACTGCACCAATGACCTAGGGAGACTTTATGATGCTTGTACCCCCAATTGTCTGTTTTGTTTGTGCTGTGTATTGAGTTCTGTGCCTTTAAGACTGGTTCTGGGAGCAAAGGGGGAGCAAGAAGTGCAGAGTTTGTTCTGAAAAAACAGCATTCACTCCTCTGCATTCCTGCTCCGGGACTCTGTGTGCTCTGCTGAGGCTCGGGCAGACTGTGGGACAGAGATCTCCTGTGCTCTTGGTTAGTTTTAGCTAGCTGAGGCAGAGAAGTTCCCTGGACTGGTTTTTTGTTTTTTTTTTTTGTTTTTTTTTTTTTTTTTTTTTTGTTTTTTTTTTTTTTTTTTTTTTTTTTTTTTTTTTTTTTTTGTTTTTGTTTTTTTTTGTTTTCCTTGGTACTGTGTAAACCTGCTCTGAACTGAAAGACCCAGAGGAGCACCAGGAGCTCACACCTGCAGCCACCGGGGCCTGGACCTGCAGAGAGACTGACAAGAGACTGAGAGAGCCGAGCTGAACCCATGGCAAGGACTTTCTCAATTTGCCATCTCACTCCAGAACTAGAGGTTTTATTGTTTCATATTATTCATTCTTTGTGCTTGTGGGCACTTTGTTTGTTAAATAAATAGTTTTTTCACTTTTCTCCTAGGAAGTTCTTTCCCAGACCAGTTTTGGGGGAGGAGCCATTTGGGTCTGCTTCCCAGAGGGATCCTATTTGGGGGGTTTCTCCTAAATTTGCCCTAAACCAGGACAACCCTACAGTCATCTGTGAAGTTATTGTGAATATCTTGAGGGAAAAGACCCAACAATTCTGACCTACACTAACTAATGGTCTGTGGGATGGCACTGATACGTAGGACAACACTTCATGCCCCATTATCTCAGATACCTATTAGGAACAGTGGCTGTTTATGTGCTATCTGTAGAATATCAATCAAGAAATGAGCAAGTGATCACCTCTCTCATTTTCTAGCAGCCTTAGATAACAAGATCAGTAAGAAATGACAGGCCAAGGAAACCTACGCCACGTGGATTCATTTGATGGCAGGGATTTTACAGCACTGCTGGGCTTAAGAAACTTGTGGACATTTAACATCTGTCCCCACTGGACTCTGTCATAGTTGAGTACAAGAGTGTTGCACACTAGTTGGGTCTGACTGCTTCTTGTCCAGCTGTGTGAGATACTGGGCCTTGGAGTGGGGTACAGAACCAGCAAGTGATTTCTGACATGGGAGGCTGGAAGGTCTGAGTGGGAAACATGAAGGAGGTGAAGCAGAATGGTCTTGTTGTAAAACAGGATGTGGTTATTGTGAAAGTGCTGGAGGGCCCAAAGAAGCTCTCAAAATACAGCAGCTAAATCCTGAGAGATAAAGAGGATATTGACTGAACTGTAACATTAAAAGGCCTACTACTGTTCCAACTGATGTTCCAGTGATCCCAATGACTTTTTTCACTAATTTTCTGGGGAAAAAAATATTTAAAACATTTTTACAGGAAGAGCTGAAGTCCCAGAGAACACTGATTCCTTGAATGGCATCAAGCTGAAAGCCTGAGGGAGAAGAGCTAGTGTGGGTCCAACCTAGTGTACACTGTATCACTTGCCTCACCACATGCCTCACATGCCCTTGCACGTATCGATACAATGTTGCAATAACCAACGAGATCCTCTTAGCTGTTAATGTAAACTGAAAATCAAATCCAATCTCTTCTCTAAAAATGTACGGTCCAAATAAAGAATGCATTCATAGGCCAAGTACATAGAAAGTAAGAAAAAGAAAGAGACTGCAGCATGCAAAAAGTGAGCTTTTAATGTCCTTTAATTTATCACCGGGTTTTGAGGGGGGCTGTTGCTGTGATTAATGTTCCTAGAAAAAGTCAGGTTAGTTGTGCTATCAAAGTTGTATCTAGGAGTGTTTGCAGAGCCTGAACAGGAGGACTCAAAGGGACTATAACTTACTTTCTTAAAAGTTATACATGTACCTGTCTTTACCTGTAAGTTTATTTTTACCATTCAAACATGGCCAAGTTCTACAAGTTTTCTTCCCAGTTCAGTGTGTTATAATAAGCATGTGTGAGTAGATGGGAAAATAGACATTAGTTCTGCAACTTATATACAGCTAAAATATGTTCCAGATAATTAAAGACATGCTGAAACTGCACATATTTATCTCTAAAAATTATGTTGATTTTTACATCAGATGTTTCCTGAACCTTATTTCAGTCTACTTCTTCCTTTTTCCTAGGACTTTTGTCATATTTGGAAGCCTTCTTTCACATTTTACCAAGATGATTTCAGGAAATGCCCAACACTCCTAGTAACACAAAGGAACATCTCTGTAAGTTCACTTTGCAAGAATATGTGAACTGTCTCGGTTTCTTTCAAATGTTTATACATCATATACCTGCTGGCAATACAGCTGTAAATTAACAAGAGCTTACGAGTCTAGGAAGAGTTTGGGGGGTTTTTACTTCTGAGTTTATGAAGATGGCTGCATCATAGCTGTTCCATTGCATCCCGATTATGCCAATCCCTCAGTGCACTACGACACTGGACACTGTGCTAACACAGCACGCCTGGCCATCAGGCTGGAAACACCACCGGAAAGGACCATTTTCCAGTGTACTGCTAAGGTATTCATGCTGGGGCTAGGAAATGTGAGCCAACGTCTTGATTCACATCTCTACAAGTTTTCCCTCCAAAAGGGATGATTGACTAGTTAATTTTAGCTGGAAAGAAGTTCAATAACGAGTCACAAATAATTATGACCTTCATGAATAAAGAAACATGACTGAGACGAATAATATCTATTGCCTGACCACTGACCAGATAATCCCAAGCTGCGAGTTAGCAGTAAAAGAAATTAAAAGCAAATACATAATACTGTATGTACAACAGGGGCTATCGGAAACGTTTGACTCTGTGCCACCTGTTTAAATTGGTTTCGCAGCCATAAGAACAAACAGAAGAACCTTCGTAACCCCGGCGCTCGCCTTGCGACGCCAGGGCTGGCCGTGACTCCGCCGGGCGGTGCTGGGCAGCTCGGCCGCAGCCCTCTGTCCATCCGCACGGCGAGCACTCCCGGGCCGGGGCCGCAGCACCCGCCCGGCGCTCGGGGTGAGCGGGACTGGGGATGGCACCCCTGGGCTGGCCCGCAGCCCCGCCGCCGCTCCGCGCTGTCCCCGCCGCGGGACCCGCCGGCGCTGCTCCGGCCGCGGCGCGCACCGGCCCCGCCGCCCGGGACCAGGCGCGGCCGCGGGGGATATCCCGCGGGAAACCAGGCGCGGAGCCCGGCTCCGCCGCGGCAGTCCAGCGCCTCCAGCGCCGCGCCGGCGGCAGGGACGGCGCTGCCCACGGCGGCCTCGGGCCGCCACCACCTGTTACCTGCCGCCGCCTCCGCCCTGCCGGAGCACGGCACTGGGGCCCGGCCGGCCCGCCGCACCCCGCCCGCGCCCCGCACGCCGCCCCGGCCCCCGCACGGCGCGGCGGGGCGGGGGGAGCGGCTCCGCCACATCCGGGTGCCGCCGCTCTCAGCGCGCATGAGCGGCCGCCCCGCCGCTGCCGGGCCGGGCGCCGCGGTATCGCCGCCGCCGCTCCTCCTCCCCAGGGCGCTGCGCTCCGCGTTGTCAGGCAAGGGGGAGCGACCGAGAGGCGGGGGAGGCTCCCTCCGCGGCAGGAGGAGGAGGAGGAGGAGGAGGAGGAGGATGGTTGTGGGGGCGGGCGGCGGCAGGCGCTGGCAGCAGCCGGGAGAAGCCCCGCTGGTGACTGGCTGTCGGCACACGCAGCTCTGGGGAGGAGGCGGAGGGTGCTGAGCCGAGCCGCGGGGCGGGCGGCCGCCGCTGCCGCGGGGGGAGAGGCTGCGGCGGCGGGAGGGGAGCGGCACAGGCGCACACACGCGCGCACGCACGCGGACGGGTGACAGCGGCGGCCGCCACGATGTGAGGGGGCTGTGCGGGGGCGCGGAGGCTCCGCGGGGAGGAGAGGCGAGGCAGCCCGCACAGCCCCGGCGGCGGGAGGGGCGGCCGGGGCGGGGCCGGCCGGGCTCGGGGCGAGCCGCCTTCCCCGGCGGGCAGGGCGCGGGGCGGCCGCGGGCGGCGAGCGTGGGACCGGCGGTGGCGGCGCTCGGTGGGCTGACCGGCTCCTGTTTGCTTGGCTCCAGTCTCCGTCTCCGAGCCCGCGGGCCCCGATGAGAAGCGCCCCTGCGCTGCCGGACTGACGCCTCGCCGCCCTCCCCGCGGACGAGGAGGAGCGCGGCGCCCCCGACCGCGGGCCGCCCCTGCACCGCCCTCCCCGGCGGGGGCTCGTCTGCCGCCTGCGGGGCGGGCGGCGCGGCGGTGACAGCGCGGCGGCGGCGAGGCCGGGGCAGCGGGAGCGCCGCCGCCGAGGACCATGAGGAAATTTAACATCAGGAAGGTGCTGGACGGCCTGTCGGCGGTCTCCGCCGTCGCCTCGGCGTCGTCCGCCGCGCAGCAGCAGCAGGCGGGGAACCGGGAGACCGAAATCCAGGAGACGCTCCAGTCCGAGCACTTCCAGCTCTGCAAGGTGAATGAATGCTGCAGCCCCAAGCCGGCGGGCGGCCGGGGAAGGGGGCGCGCCGCCGCGATGGGCGCTGCGGGCTTTGCTCCTCCGTGCCGACCTCCCGAGCCTGCCCGCCGCTCCTGTTTACTTGTTTGGATTGATTATTTGGGGGCGAAGACGGGAAGAAAGCGGTGGTCGTAGCTGTACCGGTCTTGTTGGATTTCTTTAGTCATCTCTCTTTGCGAGTTTCGGGGTTTGTCGTCGTCTAGGTTCTGTCATGCGAGTAATACTGGCGGTGTTCGCTAAGGCTTCGTAGAAAGAGTTGGATGGATGGGGGAAGGAGTGATACTTAGCTGTAGTGCAGATCTGATTATCGTGGCGCTTGAGTAGAAGCCTCTGCTAATGGGCCCAGAGAACAGGGAATCTGCCCCTCTGCATTATTTGGAAACCATTTGTCCTGTTCCTCTATGCCTGAAAAAGGCTTTCGATGTTTGTGGTGGTTTCACTGCAGTGTGTTGCCAAGTTGGTGATGCTGCTATTGCAAATCCTGTCTAGAGATGAAGTTCCCGTTTATTTATTTGCTTGTGTGTGATATGATAACTGCAGCTTGTGTCTGCACGCTTCAGAAAATGATGCAGTGAATTAACCGCCAGCTGTATCCAGAGGAATAAAAGCTGATTGGAATATCAATACTCATTTTTATCTTTGCAGTGCACCCATGGCCTAGCTTGACATGGATGAGCTTAGCTTTTTTTTTTCTGGTATTGCAGGCATTTCTGCTGCTTTCAGGAGTTGGTCATGAAGGATGTGGAGAAGAGCAGAGCTGTTGCCAGCTAGACTTTATTCAGTTGTGGAATACAATGAGAGAGTTGTGGGGTATACCTGCAACTTCAGTGAAGTACAAGGAGCGTATCAGAAGTTTGCTGTGCATTTATGAGTTCCTGAAATACCTCTGCTTTAAACTAAAGTCTTAGAAATAGAAAAGCTGGAATTCGTATGGCTTAGGATGCATGCATTTAGAGTGGAAGTAGGAACAGGTGACACTTGTATTATGTTCTCAGTTCTGATTAATTGCAGCCTGAGAAGTTTTATGGAGTCATTGCTTGGTCAGTTACCAAATTAGTCTTGGATAACTGAAAAAGTTAAATGTCCCAATAGCTCCATATTAAGAAAGAATCCCATGGCTGAGGGAGTTTGCTTTTGTTCAGTGAGGTATTTTTTGGTTTTGTCAGTTCTGGGGCTGCCTGTTCTTTGAGGGAAGTAGGGGGCGAGAGATTGGTTCTGTCAAGCTCGAGTTGCTATTTTTTTTCTTTACTGAGCTGAGAGAGATTGCACTGTCATGTTGGGTCTGTTGGTTTAAAATTGAAGTGATTCTCAGAAAAGCAAGTCTAGAAGTTTGTAATAGTTCTGATGACAAGTCTGGCTTTGTTGCCAAACTTGCTCGGAACATCTCAGATTTTAATAGTTTACCGTCTTTGTTAGAACTGAAAATAAGATTACTCAGGGAGTGAGGTAGATGAAAAAATGAAATGCTTAGTTGGTACAGTCTATACAGAAGAAATGTACGATTCAGAATAAGTTTCAGAAAGTCTGGCTGTCACTTGATGCTTGAAGATGAATGAGTAATTATGACTAAAAAATCTTTTGTAAGTAGTTTGTGTAAGGCAGGTGATTTTCTCAGTCTGTGATTAAACTTTGTAGTTCCTTTTTAATTTGTGATTAACATTGAATCCTGTTCTCTAACATACAGTCTTGATTCTGTTTATTTTTGGTATCCCGCTTGACCCATGGTTACTGCGCTGCTCTGGCTTGTTAGACTGTACGCCATGGTTTCCCCTATCAACCTTCTGCCTTGGCATTCGATCCGGTTCAGAAAATACTGGCCATTGGGACTCAAACTGGAGCACTAAGGCTGTATCCTTTTGTTTTCTCAAGTGGATTTGTTTCTGAAGTGCACCTCACACAAGTGATGTCTTGATTCAGCTGCTGCAACCATTCAGAAGTCTGGTGGGAACCAGGTATGCAGGAGGGGAGGAAAACAGCAAGCTCTCTTTGCTGTTGGTGGGTGGCTTGGCTGTTCTGGTTGTTCTTTGTGTCAGTTCAAGTTGTGCTGATGATGTGAGGCATGGCTGCTCAGTCGCCATTATCTCAAGTTAATAGATAAATCTTGTAGAGGGTTAATAGTGTGCTGACAATTTACAGCAGCAGACTGCGAATCTAAAGAGAGAGAGGAGCTGAGCTCTGTTTTGTTTTGCTCTATCCTCTGGGGTTGAAACATTCTGTGCTGCTTGGTGAGGTGGTGTGTGTTTGGTTGGTTTTTTGTAGGGTTTTTGGTTGAGCTTTTTTTTGGGTGGTGGCCTTGTTTTTGTTTGGCTTGTTCTAAAGATAAACTTTGTTATGCTCTAGTGACCTACTACTACTTCTGTGTTGCCATATGAGAGTTTCAAGTGGGGACAGTATGAAAGGTGCAGGAATTGTATCTTGCTGAGAGCTTCCAAGTGACTGAGAGAAGCGGAATGAATTTGTGAAGTAAAGCACTAGTAACCCTGCTTCTTTCTGTTCACTAAAAAGTGAACTACCCATATGTTTGTAGCCATATGGTACCACAGCCATATGCTACTATCCAAGCCATGTAACAACATATGTGTTTAAACTTTTATTTTTAAAAGAAGGTGTCCTGTAGATTCTTTAATCTGCACTGCTGTTGCCAGAACCTTTACTTGTCAGCATAAGAGAATGAATTCAATTCTTTGTTGTCCTGAAATTGACTGAATTCTAAACATTATGGGGAAGGCCTAGGCTATCTTGCTAGAGAAATTGACCTAATCCTCTTTAAACTGTAGGTAAATCTAACAATTTCCTTTGATGTTTATATTAGTCTCCAAGCAGACTTTTTTGTTGTTGTTGTTTCTTTCTGGTATATCACTACGCTGTCTATAAGGTTAATTGCCATAAGAGGGTTGACTTTTAAAAGTTGAAAAACTAGAACTGAAAAATTAGATTTATATTAAGAACTCTCCAGATTTCTTAACTCAGAGCATGAGGAATAGGGGTGATAATGCAATGTTCCTAATGCCATATTTGAAACTACACTTGATTTCATAAATTTTCTTTTTGAAGAGGTTATAGGGTTGACTTAAATGAAGAGTGAGCTGTGTTTGGGTGATGTTAATTACTCTCATATTGGTGGAATAGATGAGAAAGCAAAAAGAGAATAAAAGTAAGAACTTGGTTTGGAGGAAAAGATCAAAATGTACCTGTTTAGAGCTTACTCACCTGTAATTTTGGGCAACATGATGTTGCAGTTTGGATAATGATGACTCAACAAAAGCTGTTTCTGAGCACTCATCCATGGCTACACACACCTGTGAATTCGTGGAGTGTGACTTGCTTTCTAAATAATTGACAGATGTATTGCAAGATTGTTTGGGAAGAAAGCATTAATGTGAGAAAATGAGAGAAAATGTATTTTATAAAGAGAGGGAAGAAGTTTCATATGGAGGCTGAAATGTTGGTGCTACTGTAACTTGATGAATATGCTTCTTAGTGCTTTGATACAGCTCTTGATTCTTGGAAGAACTGGTTAGAAGCTCTGAGCTGATAGGGTAGCCCTGTAACCAAACCACACTGCAGAATTTGCCTCTCCTGTGATTGCCTCCTCTTTGTGATGGAGCAATGCAGGCAAAAGGAATAGACTCAGACATATTCCCAATGTAAGAGCAGCCTTGTGCTTTCTGCTGGTTTGAGAAGAGTGGGTGAAAGTGAGGCTTGCAAGAAGTGCTTATTTCAGTCTATTGCTCAAAGACAGAGCCAACCCTCAGGAGGCTTTGCCTGCTAGGGTTTTTATGAATAATAAATTATGTGCAAGGGTTCATTAAAGTGGGAGCCACTTGCTCTTTAAAGCTGCAAAAGCGTTTTTAATTGAAATGAGGTATGGACTAGAAAGACTGAGTGTCAGTAAAGTGTTATTCATTGAAAAATCGTAAAAGTGCAATGGAAGTCAATCCTCTTTTTTTTTCTGTGTTCATGTTGTGGGAGTATAGAAGTAAAGGAATGATAATGTTTCTCTCATTGCCTACCAGCAAATGGGAGCTGGGTATTAGTGTTTTCCTTCTGTCTTCAAGTATAGGTCCGTCTTTTTACTCTTTCTGTTGCAAATAAATAATCTGAGGAATGGGAAAACGAGTTTGGGTTTTATTTGGAAAGGGTATTAAAGGTAAAATATTCTTACCTCAAGGAGTGAGAACCTGTTTGAGATTTCGTTAATTTGTGAGGAAAATAATGTTACAGTCCTGATTTGGCTTTGGACTATTTATCAGCTAACCTCTTTACTGAGGTTTTCTGTGTCTGGTCAGTCTTCAAATTGGGTATTTTAAATTCTGAATCAGTATTGATCAAAACAGATTAATGTGAGGAGTTTTCTAAGTCACACTCTAATCTCATTCTTCTTTATGAGGACTCTGTAACCACTTCTGGAAGTACAGAGAGACTTCTTCTACACAAGTACTAAGTGTTTGCAGTACAATTAAAATTATTTGTAAAAACAGAACTGAAGCTTTTTCTGAAGAACCAGAATCTGTGGTTACAAATATCCTGCCAGTTCAATGACTTTGTCTTTCTTTATCTTAGTGGATAAATATACTAAACATCAACACTGTATTGAATTCTCTAAATCCACAAAGTAAATGGAAAAATGGAAGTACTTAAATTATAGGTGTCATGTTGCACTAATGGGATTAGAAGTAGAATTACTACTCTGTTAGTATTTTTTGCTTCTAGGCTTGATGGTTGTAGTTGGTAACATCATGTGCCAGAGGGGAAACTTTGCCCATAAGCAGCAGTTGGTTCTAGATTTGCAGTTTTAAGAGGGAGAGAAGTCTGTAAAAATACTAGGAAGAGACTGCTTTTAGTGTAAAACTTTAACCTTATGAGTCATGAAAGTTAGTTTGGGATTATTCACTGGTTTAACTTGAGCAGCATATCACTTGTCTTCATTTTAAAAAGCTTGATTAGTTACTAAGAAACATTTCTAACTCCTATTTAGCTAGGAGTTTTAAAACCAGGCTTTTTGGAGGCAGACAGATGCTTAATTAGAGAAGTATTTCCCCACCCCAGAAAGAACATTTTTAGCAATTAATAGCAAAAGCTTTGTTCTGTTCTCAGCTATGAACAACAGCTTGATTACTTCATGGTGTATAAGGAAAAATTACAAAGTGAGCAGCTTAGTAGAGTAGAAACCTTGAGCAGCCTGATGTGACCCTCTCCCTGACACTAGGATCTGTTAAAAACAGTTAAGCTGTTAGATGCTGTTTTCTCTGTTGCAAGGGAAGTTGGGGGATGAGGTAGACACAAAGGCAGAAGTGTTGTGCTGAGTGACATTAAATCTCAAATGATTTCTCTCAAGTAGTGGCACTCACCTGGACATGCTGGTCTGGTTGTACCTCTGGATTTGTGGTGCTTGTTGGAGGATACTCGTTCCAGCTGTTTGAGGTGTGTGAGTCTTGGCTGGTGGCCTGCTTCTTGTGTGGCAATTCTGCCTCAGGCTCCCTCTCCTCTGTGCTGGATTTTTGTGGATGTGATCCCCACAGGGAGCAATTGTGCTCACTATTGATTTCAAACTGCTATTGTCAGTGTAAGCTGCTGGTGGCCTCTTTTGTCACTGCAGGTCAGTATCCTTGTTTTTCTCCATACTTGAAGGGATTTAGCTGCTGTTACCAGGGTGGCTTTCACCTCTTGATCTACTGTCACAACATGTGAGATATCAGGTAATTAAAAATTCATCTATGCTTTTCTTCTTTTCTGTGCATACCTGAATCATTGCAGTAGGACATAAAGTCCTTGGTCTTAAGAAAGTTTTGTGCATTATTAGCTGTGCTTTGTTTTCCCAGCAGATATCAAAACCTTCTAATGAGTTAGAGTTCAGTTGATCTACTTAAGGTTTAACTTGGTTTAATTGGTTAGACTTTACCCTGTGACGTCCTAACAGTGCTCAGTATCATTAGTAATAGCTCTGCTTCTGTGTTCCTCATTGCTTTTGCTCTTCTACTTACAAGGCCCTCTAGAAGCCTACAATCTGAACAGGGGGGTGTGTAAACCCTGAAGAGGCTAGAGAAAGATGTAGTGAACTTTTCCAGGATATTTTTTTGACTTTAGGTTGGTGTTTCCTCAGAAGTTTTAAGTACAGGGCCATGTACAATTAATAATAGTAGTCAGCTGAGCTTTTTTGTTTGCTTTTATAAGGTAGAATAAACTTTGAAGCTAAAGCAGAAATATTGAAGGAATTTTCCTGGTCCCTGCTGTTTAACTGCTCCATCTTAAAAAAGTTTCTTCCTTTTTCTGCACTTTAATTTCTCTATAGCAAAGCTAGGACAATATATCAAATTAGATGTTTTGTGATAGTCTCCCAACATGAATACGATATCTATTGGTGCTTCATGCCTTAAAAATACGCATTTGGTGCGTGAAGTTCAGTCTCTTTCTTGATAGAGGGAGTTCTAGAAAGGAAGACCATTTTCACTAGAAATAATTAAGAGCGGAGGGAATACCTGTAGAGTAAGTGTTGTACCTTCCACACAGCCCAAATTGTGCCTCCGACTCTATTCCCAGGCAGAATAGGTTATTTAAGTAAAGTTGGCTTTTTTCTTTGTCTTGCAAACCAAATTCACAGGAAGGAGAAATTGGATTGTTCATCATTCCATCATTAAAAATCTGAAGATTCCAATTGTCCTGAATGTCAGTATCTGTTAATTTCCCCCCAGTCTTTTCAGCACTAAAAGATGACTTATGCAAGCAAATGGCTGAAGTTTTTATATGTTTGGGGTGTATAAAGCTTGTTTTCTGTGATTTCCATTCTCCAGCCTTTTTGAGAACTCACTTTTTATTTTTTTAAATCAGAATAGCTCAAAAGCCTGGGTATGTGGTTCCATGCAGTCAGTTTCTGATGAAGTGCTTGTTGCACCATCTGGATAGCTCTGCCATAGATGCATACTACAAAATTCAAGTAATTTGGTAAATTCTCTGAAGCTCTAACAAGTGGTGATGTGATTATATCCATTAAAATTACTTCTCCTTTGGATCATTCAGACTTCAGATCAAGGCAGTCTCACTGATTTTGTTCCTTATGAAAATATCAGCTAGAGATATATGCGTGTTGGGGTTTTTGCTTTTTGGGTATTTTTTATTGAAGTAGTTATGTACTTGCTCTTTCTTCTTTGTAGTAGCTCTGCACTGACAGTAGGACAGTGGCTGGAGTTGTTTAGAGTATGCGAAGATTTCAGTTTTTTAAATAGCATCCAACTGAAGTTGGCACATCTTCAAGTGGGATGCTGGACCAGATGAACCTGGATGATCCTTTCTGACCTAAATTACTCTGTAATTCTGTTGATTCTGTGGATACACCAAATTTAAACTGAACTACTCTTTTGTGGATGGTCAGGGTCTTTTGGCATTTGTACAGTGAAGAAAATAGTCTCAAACCCTTGTCAGCAGTGTTCTGGACTTTGAACAAATATGCCTGTTTTGGAAAGAGTACTTTGGTAAAGCTATTGAAAATATTACAGTAGTGTCGTGTCAGAGAAACACAGTAATTATTTATTGTTAAGAAAATATTTATTGTCTACCTTGCCACTCAGTTCATACAGAGTAGTTTAAACAAGAAAACTACTTTGCTTAAAACATATGTTAATCCTGTCACATTTCTGTTTAACAGTTCTACATTTCTTGTCATATCATCCAGCACTTTGTTCACGTGGCTGTTGTTATCTTAGTGAAAAAATTCCCATCCTTTAAATGAAGGAAATCAGCTACTTTTCGGAATTCTGAAATGAAATAGGGCCAAAATGGCATGGTGAGGCATGTGTCTCCTAAAAGTGCATGGAATTAAACTGAGTCCTACACAGAGAAAGCTTTGACTGAATTTTTTATAAGAAGTAGGATGGTGTTCTTTTTGAATCTGAGGTTTTACTTGTTGGGAGGCTAGTGTGCTGGTTTTTGCTGGAGTGAAGTTAGTTTTCTTCACAGTAGCTGGTATGAGGCTGTGTTTTGGATTTGTGCTGGAAACAGTTGTGATAATGCAGGGATGTTTTCCTTATTGCTGAGCAGGGTTTATCCAGAGCCAAGGCCTTTTCTGTCTCTCCACCCTATCAATGAGCAGCCTGGGTATGCACAAGTAGTTGGGAGGAGCACAGGCCAGGACAGCTGACCCAGGGGATATTCTATACCATATGGTGTCATGCTCAGCATATAAAGCTGTAAGAAAAAGGAGGAAAGGGAGGCTATTTGAAGTGGTGGCATTATTCTTCCCAAGACGCTGTTACACATGATGGAGCCCTGCTTTCCTGGAGGTGGCTCCTGCCCACCCACGGGAAACAGTGAATGAATTCCTTGTTTTGCCTTGCTTGTGTTTTTCTCTCTTCTCCGATTTTTTCTCTTCTCCAATTTTTTTCCCCATCTCAGCAGAGGGAGTGAGCAAGTGTCTGTGTGGAGACAAGTTACCGGCTGGGGTTAAACTGCAACAATCCTTTATGACACCCAATGTGCAGCTCAAAGGATTTGAGATAATGAGAGGTTTGACTGGAATGTGCTAGATTGAATTTATAGCTGTAATTGCTGATTAGCTATTAATTGGCAGGTGCTTGTCAGGAGCCTTGCTTGCCTGACTGTACATTAGAGTCCATTGCTCATTAGTGGCTGGTTCTTGCTCTCGCTGCTGCTGTGCTGCTCTCTCAGCTCCCTGTGCTGTGCCTGGGCACTGTGATAGCAGCAGCAGCGATGTGCCGGGGCTGGCAGGCAGCCAGGGGCTGCTGGGTGTCTGTGCTGCTGCCCTGGGCTGCCTGGCACTGCAGTGACCTTCAGTCACAGGGGCCCGACCCGTGGGTGAGTCCATGGGGGAGCAGGGGGATGTGGAGGCAGCCGTGGCTCTGGCTGTGTCAGTGCAGCAGCAGCAACACCTCGGAAGGGATGGAGGCCCAGGTGAGTCTGTGCTGCAGCAGGTGGGTGCTGACGCATCCGTGGCTGTGGAAAGGTCCATGCTGGAGCACCTGAAAGCGTGTGGCCATGGGTAATCCCACACGAGAGCAGGTATTCCCCTGGAAGGACTGCAGCCATGGGTAAAGCCACGTTAGAGCAGGTAGATCTCTGAAGGGCCTGTGGGTGAGGCCATGCTGTAGCAACTGTGGCTGTGGGGAAGCAGCAGGTCTTTCATTGGGAGCGTTATTACATTTACTTTAACTCTACTAATGCAACTTCTAGTAGTAATTGCTTTTGTTCAAAAAACCTGAAGTATAACTGTATTGAAACTCATGCTATAATCTACAAAAATGAACTTTACAATGAAAACTTCCCTCTAGGTATTTTACTGACAGAGCAGAAACTTAATGGATAGAGACTTGCAGCTTCAAATTTGCTGGGTCATAGTGAACCTGGGGAAGGAAATGTTTGGAAAGCACACAAAGTTTGTAAGGATGCGGGTTACTGTCGCACTAGCATAGTGTGTTTCCTTGTACCACTTTGCTATTTGTGAAATGTCAGAAAACCCCTTTTTCTGACCCAGAGACGTGGCTCCTGAGAGGCATTTTAAAGACTTTTATTTCATTTTCCGTCTTATGGGAAGGGTGAGACAGCACCCACCATCACAGAGGCCAAACTATTTCTTTGTTACAAAACATTATAAATATTTTTCAGCCTATTAGCTTTTGCCACACAACACTGCTAATACTTCCCACACCAATCACCTATTATTTTACCCCACATGGTCTTTCTACAATGCATCTTTCACAGTTCTATTTCTCCAGAATATCAAGTCTGTTTGGAAGTCCATCATTTGAAACTTGTTTCCAGTTCAATTTCTTTCTCAACAATGTCTTCTCTGTTCCGTGGCCTGCCTAAGTCAGCACACCTTATCTCGAGTTTGCATACGGATGTACAAGACTATGTGAGCTTTCAGTTAGGCTTCAAGAAACCTTTACAAATCCATTTCTCACATTGAAACACTGAGGTTGTATATGGATTGTGTGACCTGATGAGGTTAGGCTACACTGTAATTGGAAATTGGATGGCTGGAGCCCAGCTAAGGCTTTCAGACTTGTGGTACACTGCTCAATTCACTAAGATCTTAATTTGACATTTTACTAGATTTGTTCTTTCTTGATCACTGTGGAATGGCTTTTAGAACTGAAGTAGCGTTATTGCTGTAGGAGATGACATGAGCAGTTTTGGTAAATTCACATCTGGAAGAGCAGAAGCAGCTTAAGATTTGAGATGTGATAAAGAAAGCATGAAGGCACAAATCAAGGTTGCAAACCCTTCCTAATAAAACTTTGTTAGACAGAAATTTTGTAACTGCATTAGACTTCTAAGTGTCCAGGTCCCTTTCTTTGTACAAAGGTTTCAAAAGGCAAAGGTAAGTGTTCTTACACAGTACCTTTAGGGTGACTAGAAGTTGGATTATCTATGTAGAACCTTGGTGAAAAACAGAATAAAACTTGTAAATTATTACGTTCAATGTGAATATAAATGGAACTGCAGGACATAGATTTTGGGAACAGTTCACTTTGCCCTTGATCTTAGCTATCTGGTAATGGTTTTACATTTTGAAAAATACTGGCATTCCTAATAGATTTGACAGAGTTAATACTGTGGTAGATCTTTAATCTGTTGAGTCTTCCCTCTTCCTCTTGCTGCTCTCAATGTGCCTATCTTAAAGTGTACCATCAAACTGATCATAGTTTTTTTTTGAAAAATTGTGGTTCTTGATCCTGCAAAATTCATCTCATTAAGTAGACAAGACTCTGCTCTCCCAGAGATCTAATTGTTTGACATGTAGTAATTTGTTTGCCAGTCTGAGGAATAAGTTTGTGTTACTTTTGAGGCAAAACCGCATTGCTTACCCACTGCCAGTGTGCTGTCTGCCAGCAGCCTTTGGAGTTCCCTTGTTTTGCTGACCCATAAGTTTCAGTGGTGGTATTGTAATTGGTACTTGAATGCCAGTCAAGTGTAACCTCGTAGTATTCATGGTAATTTAGTGACCCCATTCATGTCAACACTTCTGTCATAGGCACTTGGTAATTGTACAGCTCACGTGTTTCTCAAAGGAGGCGCTAAGTTACGACTCTGTGCAAACACAGGTGAAGGTCTAGTGACACAGTTTAAGTGTCAGTGATACTTGTATCACTGAATTTAGACACCTTAAAATAATGAAGGTCTCAGAAACAGCTGAAACAGAAATATTTCAGAAGAGAGGACTGGTAGAGTGGTATAATGCCTTATTTAGTAATTTCTAAAACATGAGGCAGTTCTATCAGTCTCTGGGGACTCATACTGAATCCTGATTCCGTGTGATTTTTACATGCATTTATGAAATTACTTTTTCTGTGGCTGTTGTTTAGTTCTGGCACATTGATGTTCAGTTTAAGACTGACACAAATGAGAACCATTTTGTCTTCCACTTAAAAACCTCTCCTTTTAAGAAATTCTAAAACTGACTTTGTGTTGAGATCTGCACAACTGGATGACGTCCTTGGTCTGTGTACTATTTATTTTAACTTAATCACTTTGTGCAATGATTCAGTGTATTTTGAATCCCTAAGCTTTGCTTAAACAAAAAATCTAGTCATTGATAGTGCTTGTATTGAGGCAACTATATCAGTTGCTGAATTAAGATCGATTTTAATACTGTATTAGTAATATTTTTTTTTGAATGTCAGGAGTAGGTCCTGCATAGTCTTACATCCATAGTCTTAGTATTCTTAATACTAAGATTAAGTAGTTCTAATCTTACAGATTTTTACTTGAAATGTTTGAGGGTTTTTTAAAATCTTTCTATTACTTAGAGGTTTTTCTTTGCTTTGGATTCTATTTTGAGTGCCAAGAATAGTGAAAATATGTGAAACTAAAAATGAGAGTCTGCAGGTATAGAAAACAAAGTGCTTTTGAGGAATGCTAGGTTTACAGAATCACAGAATGGGTAAACTTGGATGTGACCACTGGAGGTCATCTGGTGCATCCCCCCTGCTCACACAGACCCCACTAGAGCACGTGACTCAGGATTGTGTCCAGATGGTTTTGTCAAAACATAAAACCAGAAGTCTTTGTACTAATAATGATGCAGATCTTGTAATACTTGAAAAAGGGCAGTCCGAAGTGTTGCAATTTACCAAGTCAATTACTTGATTGCTGTTGTACAGAGAGAAGTTTACAGCTTGATAGAAATAATTCAAGGCTACTTTATTTGCCAGTTTTGCTAAATGTCTGGGATTTTGTTTCATAAACACCTTGAAAAGGTAGTAACAAAACCTGATTTATATTTAAGAAAGCTGAAGCTTAATTTTCTTCTAGGATTGACATAATATAACAGCAGTGGCCGCTGCCTCCATGTTCACAGTAAGTCTTTAGCCCACCCCACTCAAACCACACAATGCTCTTACAAGCACTGCTGGTGGAGAGTGGCGTTAGGTTCTCCACCAGGAATGCTGTAAGGGAAACTTGCCCTTTTCTGAGGTATCTCTCATGGATTTTCCAAAAATTAATTGTCATTTCCTGCTTTATATTCTCCTCATGTAAACTCCACAGGAGTTTAACTTGGGAAGTTTGTAAGCCAGGGAACTAAAGAGAAGGTGTGGATCCAAAGGAAGTAATACGTTTGTACTTCTGCTTAGTGAGCTATTATTTTATTTTATGTGATTCATATTATTTATGCAGGGGTTTGTATTATATAGCCTCTTGAAGCTGCTGTTTGGCTTGTACTCTGTATGTGTACGAGTAACTATATTAGATTTTTGGTTCACATAATAATGATGAATATAACACTTCAAAAGTAGCCAACTAAAAAGGTAACCCAGCTGGTGTCCAATGTTTTTGATAACAGTTTCTGCTATAGGCCCTCCCTCTTTCCCAGCTAGTAACAATGATTTGTAGTCAGTAGCAGCAAGCAGATGGACAAAACCTATTTGCATTTTCCAACTTGCTCATTAAGGGAAAAGATGGAATACTAGTTTTTTTTGTGATCACTTAATGTCCAATTGATAGTATTAGCATGCCTATCTCAGTTTTTTAACATATGGTCTAATCCAGTCAAACTACATTGTTAAACAGAGCAGATGTTCATCTTCACAGCTGAAAAACATTCTTAACCGGACTTTGTAATGTTGATGTTAGAGGTACAGTTACTAAGCTTTAGTGATGCTTATTAATATGGAGAATGGGCTGCAAAACAATAACTTGCCTGGTGTTCCCTTTTATATGTGTTCCAAATCTGTATGGTAAACTGATGCAGTAAGATTACCTCCACAGCCACCCCTAAATGTCGGATAAAAAGGAAAGTCACACACGCACACCAGGAAAAAAAAAAGAAAAGGAAAAAAAAAAAAGATAAAAAGAAGAGCTGACATTGTGAATATCCCCTCATTCTTTAAAATGATAAGGTGAGAAATTTAGCCTTTTAGAAATAAATCCTGATGAGTTACTAACAGGGAAGGGGAGAGATGATCAGGTAGCCTACGTATCAAACGCAATGTTAGTAATTGCTTGTTAGTAATGTCTCCATGTTTTCATAAGGGCTATTGGTCAAAGAAAATAGATTTCAAGCAGCAGCCACTGACAAAGAATACTACCATTTTCTTAAACTTTTGTACTTCTCTAGCCTTAGTTTAAAAAAACCTAAACAAAGGTATAGGTCCTATTTTTTTCCCATTACCCCCAGTATATGTGGCTGCCCAGGATGTGACTGTTACACCTGTTTTCTTACAGGCCGCCTGTTACATGGAAGTGTTGTAAATTTAGTCCCAATTGTGTTAATAGTCAAAGGGTTAGTAAAAAAAAAAGGTGAGAATTAATTTATACATATTTTAGCAGAGAGGCAGCAGGAGTTAACTTTTACAATACTGTTTCTTACCTGATTAGCAAAGGACAAAACTTGAACTCTGACAGTTTAATTTTTTTTTTCTCCATATGAATACTCTGTCAATAATTTCCAGATCAAATAAATGGTGTTCTGGATTATTCTTTCTGTTGGCATTTCCCAATGGAGAAGCAGCACATCAGATAATGCTGACAGTGAAGTTTGGTTTCAAAATACTGAGAAACTGCAGTTTTATAGCATATAACCAGAAGAATGTCTTCCTTTCAACTTAGTACTTCAGATTGTTAGCATGTTTTGGACACAACTTATGATTTTCTTAGCTCTTCTGGTTTGTTAGTAAGGAAACGTCTTTGCTACTAAAGCTAAAAATTGAGGTGCCTGAACAGTTGATGAAAATGTATTAATGGTGTAGTAAAAAGTAAAATGCCAAGACTGTTGAAGTGGCGTAGTGTTGAGTTTATCAAGGACACTGTTGTGCAGACAGGAGGAGTGTGATGTTCGTGATGTGATCTGGGAGCATTCTCTGCCTTCAGTTTTAGTCTGCAGCGGAAGTTGCTTGCAATGCGAACACAGTGCTGGGCAAGTTCAGAAAACAATGCCCTTGAGTAAGTTTTAAAGGAGAAGTGCTACTCTGTGCCATTCCTCAGCCACATTGTGCTACCAGAGTAATTGTAACCAATTTGACAAAGAAGATACTGCTAATGTTTGCTATTGTCACATGCAGAGTAATGGACTGGCATTTCTAGGAATATAATCTCACTTGCTGTAGAAAAACTCATATGAAGAGACTATTCTTGCAAAATATTTCTGAAATTATATTTCTTGTCAAACTTGAATTATGCAGACTTTGATTACAATACAAGTAAAATATTTCAAAGCGTAGTTTGAAATATGTCAGCATGTGTCAGCGTGTGTCACTTGTCTGACACATATCAGCCGAGTTTGAAAGCTTTTTCCACATAGTTCATTCTACAAAAATACCACCCTGAAAGTTTCAGAATAACAGGCTTCTCTATCTGTCTTGATTTGCTGTAGTACAGACATAACTGTAAATTATGTAATAAACTGAAACTGCAGTTAACGTGGGGGAAGTTCACTTATGACAATATGAAACTCAGTTGTGGATATTGTCATACTTGTTTTTAGTGTTGTCTTAGTGTTTTAATGGGCAATATGTAAAGATGATCAGTGTAAGTGCATTCTGTATGAATGATACTGAACTGCTATAAAGATACAATTTTTAGCTCCTAACAAGAACTTTTAAACATATTTAGTAATCTAGAGTATCTTAGTAGCTTAGTGCTGCTCACAGCTGTTATTTGGTATATTAGAACTCTGGTTGTCTTTCTTCTTCCTTTTTTTTTTTTAACTACTAATAGATGCCATTTAATGTATTAATTTTATTGATGTTTGACTGGAATACATGTATCAGTCTATCACGGTGGTTGTTAGTAAAATAGGTTTCATCCTGGATTTTTGCAACAGGCCACTAATTAATGTTCTTTCTTCATTTTAATTCAATGAGATTATATTGTTTCTTTTATAGTTGCTGTTTTGTCTTATTAGAAATTGTTAGGTAATAGAAATAATTTCTACTTTTCCTTAGAAATCTCATCTTTAAATTTTTCAGCATCTCTGTGTGACTGGTTCCTTTTTCTCAGAAAATAATTCTTAAAAGATACTTATCTTAGTTTTTCAGGTGAGCTTTATAGTATAGTGCTTTTTCTAGTAGAATTAATTGTAGCCCTTGTCCATGAATAGTTTCCAGGAATGTAACTATCCTATGTCTCTGATGATCTGGGGTGAATGATTTAATTCTTTCTTCTTTTTTCTCTGCTTCAAGAGGATTGAGTTTGTGCGTGGATGTGGTTTGTTAGGAGGGGTAAGGCTTGATTGTGTTGAAATGTTTTTGTCCTGACTCTGAGGTCTTGTACCTGACAGTGAATTTGAAGACTACTACTCACCAAGTTTAGGGAGTTGAGCAGACTGAGCATGTGACAGAAAAATGAGTAGTAGTCATACTTCAGGTTGCACTGCTTAATGTACCAATTGGAACTTTTATAGTCCTTTGTTGCAAAAGAAGTAGGGATGCTTTGCAAGAGAAGCACTTTCAGATTTGTAATGCTTCAAAGAACTAAAGTGAATCTCCGTGCAGTTAGCCAGAAAAGGTTCCTTGGCTTTTTCTCTTAATACAAACATGACTTGAATTGTGTTCTGGTGGAGTTCTTTACCATCAGGAAGTCTAATGCTCTTCTTAATGTTTTTTTTAATTTTTTTTTTTAATTCACTTAGACCTATTGGCCACTGCACATATACAATCGGATTATTTGTTGCTGTTTCGTTGCTATCCTTCTATGCTGACATTTGAAAGAAGAAATAAACTTTAAACAGTACCTTGTAAAGGTAGTATTTATTCTCTTCAAACTTTTCTAGTGAAATCTTGGAAACCGTAGTTTTCCACCTTTTTTTTTTTTTCCCCCTGGTAAATGTTTGATGAGCACCACAGGTGACTTCTCTGGCACATATCAGCTCAGATGTTTACTGTTCCAGCTTATATTTGAGCCTCATGTGTTTTTTATTCCTCACCATGCAAAGCATCATAAAACTTCCACAGTTTACAACTTGTAGGGAGTTGTAGCTGGCTGACAATTACATCTGCTTTCCTCTTGGATTTTTGATGGAAGGTGTTATAGAAGTGAATTTCCAAAATGAATAAATTTTGTTTTCTCTGTTGCTAAGTAGAAAAAGCTATCTGGCCCTCAAAACATTAAACCAAGTAATTAATCAAAAAAACATTAAACACTGAACTACACTGCATAAATGCAGGTTCTGACTCAAAGCAGGTCTGAATTGATGGGACTACAATGCCACATTAATTTTAATGATCTGGATTTGGTGCTTAGAAACTATCTTGAGGTTGGCTGAAGAGTCCTGTTCCAGAAAATGCTTTTCTTTTGTCTGAGCCCTTGGATATGGCATGGATATCCCATGTTGTGGCATTTCTGAAGTGCCCTTTTCCACAGCTGGAAACTTCCGTAGAGAAGGTAGAACACCCTATTTGACAACTGTAACTTCAGACTTTAACATTAAAACCTGGTGATAGTCTGCCTCAAACAGCAAGTGATTTGTTTTTTCTTTTAAAATTTTCTTTATGGGGTAGTACTGTGACTAGTGATGATGATCGAGATAACTTTTTTGGAGTATGCATAATTGGTAGGTTTTATCTTTTTAACTAAACAGCAGCCATTTCACTTTCTTGTAAGTGGTTCACGTGCAAATATGTTCCTGAAGATTCCAGTGAGAACCAAATTGCTTTGAAAAAGAGTTCAAACTTCCTTAGTTTTGTACTTGAACAACAGACATATTGTAGGTAATAATTCTGAGGAATCTGGCTGTATTTTTCTTCAAGCATATCTTTGTGCAGACTTTCTCTTTACGTTGCCTTCTCTTTACCATGGTAAAAACGTGATAGGAACAGTGGAAATGTGAATGTTCTCTTAGCATTTGGGGAGCAAGGTGGTAGTGTAGGACATGGAAGTGCCATGTGGAAAGGAAACTCTCTGCTGTTTCTGCAGCTTTTCCTTTACTATGTGGAAAGTGTACATAAATGCTCAAGTTTCTTTACAGACCCAAACCCCTGAACCTTTCCTTGCTCCAGATAAATCAGAGGTCTAACTATAAACCTTCTGTGCTTGTGTTTTTTTCTTAAGACCGTCTTATTGATGCAGAAATATTGGTAGATATTTCTGTTAAGGTGCAGGATTGTGGAAGAAACTTGGAAATTCTGAGCAGCTTAAATAGCCCCTCTGTGTCTTTGAGGGGCTTGAAGCAACAATTTGCTGTATATGGCACTTCTTCAAGTTCCCTTGGAACTGGTTTCAGTTATATGAAGTGCGTTGTAATATATGGATATATATATTATTTTGGATACTTTTATCTAGAGGAAAGACAGACATATTCACTGTGAAACTTGCTACCATATGACTCAATCTTGTAGTACTAATTCATGTGCATTGTAACTCATGAAACACTTCCTGTGACCACACAGAGCCTGTGTTTTAGGACGTTGAGGTAATGCTTTGGATGGGATATAGGCCTAATCTGGGCTTCTCCCCCTCTTTCCAGCTTCCTTTCTCCCCTCTTTTCAGCTTCATATTTTCATGAAATTTATGGCAAAGTATTATATGAAGACTTCTTCCCCTTCAAAGTTGATTGAAATAGCTCTTCAGACTCAGATTATTTGTTTCTTCTGCTAGTAAACCAAACATTCTTGTAATAGCAGGGCAGATAAGCACTGCCTGAAGTATCAGACATCACTTGGAATCTGACAGGCACTGGAAGTAAAGTGAATAAGAGATGGGGAGATTCTCTAAAGTATCAGAAAAGAGATCACTGAGGCTACAGTTGAAAAGTAATACTTTCCCTCCATCTTGTAGTTAAAGTACCTACTAGGAAGAACTGCAGGAAAGATGTATAGGAGAAGTACCTTGGACTGTGCTTTTACGGTTGATCTGTTTTCCATCTTGTTGTAGTCTTAAACTGGGCCTTGGGTACTTGGGAATCTCATAACACTGTTTGAATTATCCCCTTCCAAGTGCGAAAAAACCCCCTTGGGTTTCTGAAACTCACAGCTTGTGCGAAACAGTAGCTCTGTATTTATACTCCTGTGGGAACTCCTGAGTACTGTCCAGTGGTGCATTTCTTGCGGCCAAGGAAAGGACCCATCTTAAGCCCTCAAGTACACTGAGAAAGAAGCAAGCTACAGGATCTAATTTGGCACCTGCAACAAATTTTAAGAGAAGAGTTAAGATGGAATGGGTAGGGTTATTTTCAAGGCTATGCTTTACAACTTAATAATATTGAAGACACATGTTTTAATGCAAATTTTTTAAATCTGGCAATTTAGGTTTTGTTAGTGACCACTAATCTCTTTGACACTTAAAAAAAAATAGGCTGAATAATGCAAAACATTTACAATTGATGTTGTGCTAGTGCATTAACTTTTAAAAATAAATTACCATCATGCATTTGAGGAGATGTGAATTAAGGTTGCATAAGCAACTTCTAGGGACAATGTCAACCTTTTAATAGTCTGTGTCAAGTTGGATTTCTGGTAAATACAAACCATAAAAATATTACTTTATGCAACACTGCTATGCAGCTATTTTTTGTGGTGCGAAGTGGAGCTTTGTGTGATAGCAGAAATGTCTCAACAAAATAGCTAAGTAAAATTGCAGATATTTCCACAAAGCAGTAATTTCTTTTAATGTTTTGGCATGTATTTTTCCATATTCTATGAAAAGTATGAAAAAAAAAATGCAAGGCGCTCTAATGAGTGAGGGTTGGTTTTACCTATGTAAAATAAGAGTTCTAGCTCCATGGTACCCCTTGTTTGTGCAAGGACATAGTTTCCTCTCTTGATTTTTGTGGAATAGTGCCATCTACTGAATTGTTCCATTTGTACCTTGGTTTTCATTTGTGGTGGTAATTTTGAGCAAACCTATAAAATGGTCACTACTGTTTTGATAGTAGTGGAATAGTAAGTTTCTCCGTCCTCTGGTGATACACGAAACTAAAAATTATGTTCAAGTGGAACCTGAGGAGGCTTAAGGTTAGATAAAGTGAAAAACACTGTCTTAGTGTTACAAAATACTTAAAGTAGCAATTAAAGGATAGCTGTGATTGCGCACACTCGAGGCTAATTTCAACAATTTTTAGTGTCATTTTGAATGAGAATATTTAAGAAGCCTTTACTTCTGCTTTGAGCAGACAAGGGAAACATTGTCCCAGGACCCATTTATTCCATTATATTTGAATTGCTATGGTTTAGAGGCTGCTAGCTGAAATATTTAAAAAGCAGTAGCAGCTTTTTGTGATGCTGTGCCTGTGAACATCATGTGGGGTATTTGGAAGGTCTTTCAGCTTGTGACTGCTATGAGTCTGGGGACAGATTGTCGTATCAGTTCGGTATAGATAGAAGAGGTAAACTTGTACCTGCCACCTGGATTTGGGATCTAAGTTTCTCCATCTTGTCTATGCTATGGAAGTGTCGTTACTTCTAATCCTTGACTGCTTAGTGCTTCAACAAGTGACTTTTCTGGTAACTACTTCAAAAAGCTTTGTAAGCAAAAACTTGGTATACATGCATCACTGTATTGGTAAAACTTCCAGTTAATTAAACTTTCCTCAGAAGGATGTTTGGAAAAGGAGGTTATTTCCATCCTTAGTACGATGCAAAATGGTGTGGGGAGTAGAAGGGTAGATAAAACCTCATCCACAGGTCAAGTGCTGAAGGACTGCATCCAAAGGAAGGAGCTGATATCAGTACTGAGAGAGAAACTACAGCAAAGTCCGGGTAAGAAATTCATAGATGTGACCAACTTTAATTTGAAATCTTCTTTTAGACCTCTTCCAATGCCTAGGTCACCTGCTTTTTCTGCTGCCTTTATCAAAGCAAGTGAGTAAAAGTGGTTGCAGGAAGAGTGGTAACAATATCTGTAGTCTTATTCTAAATAGCCCTGTAATGGTGTAAAGGGTTAATGAGGTACAAGTACAATTGTCTCAGGAGACTACAGTCACTGCTGTGAGGTTTCTGGGGAGGGGATTGGAGAATAGGCTTGTGTGTGAACAAAGTTGAGATGGAATTACTGGTGATTACAGTTGGTCTTCTGTCACTTCTGTCCAATGGTTGGTGACTTGGAAATAACTGAAGAGAATTTGCTTGTCAGGCAATAGTTAAGGGAACTATTTTAGATCATGCTGTGTGAATGAAGAGAGATTTCTGGACCTAGCAAAATGCTTAACAGTCAGAAATAGGTGTTGACAGACAATAATTAATTGGGCAAGGATTGGCTATGTTCTTTGAAGATGTTAAATTGTCCTTTTATTAGATAATATCCAAGGTTATTTATGCTTTCATAAGCTAAATTAAATAAGCATATAAATTCATTTAGCATCTAGTTCTAGAACATTACACTTCTTAATGCTGTTCTTGGCAATGTTTGTACAAATATCTGGACTCTGGAAAGAGACATCATTCTTATTCCAAGTATACCTCAGTTCTAGGAGCATAGAATGCCCCTGCCTTTATTCTTGGCCAAGAAGCTATGCATGTAAAGAGGAAATGCCTGGTTAATTATTAATATTGTGATATAGTATGTAATAACATGTTGAAATTGGACTTGGAAACTAAACTGGATTAAATGGGTAACAGGTGAACAGGACTTGGAAGCATGCAACAATGCAAAGGTTTTACCTCTGAATTTTGATCGAGTTCTTAAAAAATACATAATTATTTCCTGGATTTACTCTTATGTATGCAGTCTTTGGACAAACTTTACTGAATTAGCAGTTACCACCCATTCACTGCATCTTGTGTAGTTGTAAAAACCAGTATTTGTAAGAGTTTCCTACCCTTGTGTTCTACTGTTCTCCTTCTCTTCCATCCCACCCAGAAAAAGTACTGGATTAGTCACCTTCTTTGCATTGTTAGTGCTGAAATACAGAGTATTTCAGCAAAGGAGTTATTTCAGTAAAGGAGTACAACCTGTTCGGAAAGCAAAGTGAGTAAAATCAAGGAATGCCTGTAGCCTTTTTAGTTTTTTTCTTGTTTGGTCTAAATTGATGTTTTTACCTCTTCATTTAATAGCATGCTTTGCCATCTGTGAATTGTGCATATAGAAACTTATCATTAAAACCAATCTTGTTTCTTGTCTAATTTTAAATCATGGTTTTTTGGGGTTTTTTTTTCATCCTGTTTTCATTTGTACTGCTCGATTACATCTTGTTCCAATGAACAATTGCCTCTCATTGACAGCTCTGAGAAAATTCTACCAAATACAGCCTTCACAGAAAATTTGCTGGGACTTTTTATAGTTGCTTGGGAAATGCTGTATTTGTGCATATTTATGTAAGCAACTTGGAAGTTTAAGAAGTGCTTTGACCTTCTGTTGTTAAAAAGTGGATTGTACTTAAGTTACTGCTCCCTATGTGTTTCCTATCAGTTTACATGCGAACTACTTCAGGCATTGTTTAATTTTAAAATACAAAACTCATGCAAATTGAGGCAAAAAAGTCTGGGTTTGTGCTTTAAAATTGCTACAACTACTTTTATACAAAAACCAGTTAACAAACTTCTGCTGAGATCTGTAGATTTTGGTATTTTTCAAAACAGAGCTCCTTTTTACTCTGTCAGTCTGAGATTATTTTCTTTGCAAGTTAACATGGAATCATTTGGCTGAGCATTGTTCTCTAAAAAAAATGAATACTTAAGGAAGCTGATCTGTACTTACACATAGAAATGAACATTATTGGTAGTTGATTTGGAAGTTGAGAAATTCGACTTCCAGCCAATTGTTTAGTCACCACTTCACTGGAAGTTCTAAAGCTGCAATAGGGAACAGCAGTAGCAGTTTGCTATACCCTGTCAACTGCCATGATATTTGTAATAGGATCTAACATCAGTTTTTGTATACCTCAGGGTAACCAGCCCCCTGAGCTGAAAGACAGGGACAGGAAGCAGAATAGACCCCCTGTAATCCAGGAGGAAATAGTGACCTGCTGAGCACTTTAGGCACTCCTAAGTCCATGGGACTGGATGGGATTCATCCAAGTCTACTGAGGGAGGTGGCGGAAGAGCTTGCAAAGCCGCTCTCCGTCATTTATTGTCAGTCCTGGCTGCTCAGGAAGGTCAACTGGAGGTTGGCCAATGTGGCGTCCATCCACAAGAAGGGCCGGAAGAAGGATCTGGGGAACTACAGGCCTGGTAGTCTGACCTTGCTGTCCAGGAAGGTTATGGAACGGGTTCTCTTGAGTGTGATCACATGGCGCTTACAGGAGAGCCAAGGGGTCAGGCCCAGCCAGCATGGGTTTAGGAAACTGGGTGACCTACCTCATGCATGAGGGGCAAGGCTGTGAATGGTGTCTGCTTGGACTTTAGTAAAGCCTTTGACTCTGTTTCCCATAATATTCTTCTGGAGAAACTGGGTGCCCGTGGGTTGGACAGGTGTGCTCTTTGTTGGGTTAAAAACTGCTTGGATGGCCAGACTAGAGGCTGGTGGTGAATGGTGTTGTATCCAGTTGCTGTTCAGTCACAAGTGCTCAGGGCTCAGTGTTGGGGCCAGTTCTGTTAATTCTGTTTACTCATGATGGGGATGAGGGGATTAAGTGCACCTTCAGTAAGTTCCCAGATGACACTAAGTTGGATGGGAATGTTAATCCGGTGGAGGGTGAGAAGGCCCTGCAGAGGGACCTGGACAGGCTGGATTCCTGAGGCCAGTGCTATGAGGTTCATCAAGGCCGAGTGCCGAGGCCTACACTTTAATCACAACAACCCCGTGCAACGCTGAAGGCTTGGGAAAAAGTGTCTGGAAAGCTGCCCAATGGAAAAGGACCTGGTGGTGCTTTTTGACAGCTGACTGAACATCAGCCAGTGTGTGTCCAGCTGGCCAGGAAGACATCCTGGCCTGTATCAGCAACAGTATGGCCAGCAGGACCAGGGAAGGGATTGTCCCCCTGTACCCAGCACTGATGAGGTCACACATTGACTGCTGTGTCCAGTTCTGGGCCCCTCACTACAAGAAGGGCACTGAGGTGCTGGAGTGTGTCCAGAGAAGGGCAATGGAGCTGGTGAAGGGTCTGGAGAACAAGTGCTATGAGGCTCAGCTGAGGTAGCTGGGAGTGTTTATCCTGGAGAAAAGGAGGCTCAGGGGAGACTCTGCCAGTCTCCACAACTGCCTGGAAGGAGGCTGTAGCTAGGTGGGGGTCAGCCTCTTCTCCCAAACAACTGATGACAGGACAAGAGAACATAGTCTCAAGCTGTGCCAGGGGAGGTTTAGTTTGGATATCAGGAAGAATTCTATCATGGAAAATGTTGTTAAACATTAGAGTGGACTGCCCAGGGAGGTAGTGGAGTCGCCATACCTGGAGGTTTTCAGGAAAAGACTGGACATGGCACTTAGTGCCATACTCTAGTTGATAAGGTGATGATTGGTCGAAGGTTGGACTTGATTAACTTAGAGGTCTTTTTAAATCTAAATGATTTTTTTGGTGACTGCCTTATGCTTAGGGTTGAATTGATAGCTACAGATTTTGGACTGTCTTGTATGTTAGATGGGTCAACCACAGGGGAAGAATGTTCCACTAGTCCCTAGATCTACTTAGAATAACTAAAGAATTAAAACAAAAAAACAAACAAACAAAAAAAAGGACTGGTTTTCTCTGACTTTGATAAACATTCTGGAATTATTTTTCTCTTTCAGATGTGATTTCTAAGGACAGATATGCACTGAGTTGCTACTATGTAGCTAAGCTATAAATAATAGTAATGACGTTAAAAAAGAGTATTTTGAGGAGACAACTTGCATATTGCTAAATGAAATGCTTGAAGTGTAAGCTTAGGTCTGAAGCTTGTTTGAAAAAATATCTTTTGGAAATGTTGCTTTTTCTCATAAATTAAAGTGAGTTTAGTTCTATGTGATATTAAATTAAGGTCATACTGTGATTTTCTTGTGTATTACCTGCACTTCCAGCAGTTATGAAAATGAGCACTAATGCTAGGACATGAGCATGTTATCCTTTTCTTTCTCTCAGGCACAGCTGTTGCCTCTTGTTTTCTCAAAAAATATGCAATGAAGACAATGAAATACTAGTGTTTTCCAGGGTTAATTTCCAAGTGGCAGTGGGGAACATGGAAGCAATATTCAAAGGTACAGCTTAAAAGCTATTAATTCATCCAATTTGTTAATATTTGGAACTGTGGATGAAGCAGGAACAGTAGAATGCACTGCTTGGAATTGAAGGAGCAGGGATGGGTCTTTGATTAGAAAACTGCTCCGAGCAGAGTATTTCCTCTAGAGCTACCCTAGGTCTTTGGCAGAGAGTTTTTCCTGTCTACAAAATTAAAATGCTTTGCTCATCTTGTCATTATTCATTATAATTTTTGCCTGTTTTGGGAACAACGATGTAGTAGAAGATCACTGCTTAGTACAGTGAGCTCTCTTGCCTAAAGCACACATACACAAGTGCAGGGGATTTGGGCATACTGCATTCCCTGGGCTGCTGCCTGTTTTGTGGTTGAGAAATGCTTCACATGTACTAAACAGGCGTGTATTATCCTTCTACAGTCAGTCTTTGTGACGTGCTTTTTCAATTCAGCATACCCCGCAAAACTGGGAGGCTTTACATTGCTTTAGAAAAGAAGATTAATGCTGGTTAGGAGGATGATATTAATTTGAGTTGAGAAGAATAATTTTAGCTACTAGGTGAAGAAGTGAAGATGACATAATCCTTGAGTAAAGGAACTAAATAAGACTAGCTGCAAGGACTATTTATTTTTTTAATGACAGCAAGCACTATAGAAGAGGCCAAACTATTTTCACATCGGGAGGTGAGGTTTCCACTAATTCGTCAAAGAGAGATTTGCTCTGAATATTTAAAACCTGTGTAATCTTACTCCCAGTGCTGCATATTTACTGATTTCTGGAAAAATGGTTCAGGTGTCCTGGAAAATGTGAAATAATTTTTTGCTTAAGGAAACACTGAAATATTCTTAATAATGAAATTTTTACTGACTAGTTATAGCAGTGCTTCCGAAAATATCAACATCAGAAGTGCTTGCAGAAAGCATTTGAGGAATAGAATTTGAAGGAAGAAGTAACTTGAGCAGTCTATGGACTTCTGTTTTTCTGGATCATATTCCTCTTATTTTGAAGCAAGGTAGCTGTAGAATCTCAATTCCAAATAATCTCTGGGTTTACGAACAAGGTTTGCATTTAATTATGTTGGAAAATGTTGTTCCAGGGAGGAGCTGGGAAAATCTTTTGTTAGAAAACTACCTGTGTCAGTGTAGATAAGCAAGTTTTAAAATTCAATTCCTGTAAGCATTTGAATTTCACATTTGAAAATTGTTTTTGTCTTCTAGAAATAATCATTAATTCAAGCGAATGCAGATGCATGAGCAAGGCCGAAGGCAATCAGCTCTGAAACTTATGTTATTCCTTGTGGGCTTTTTCAATCTGGCAATTTGTGTCGTTGATCCATAGTTAATGTAAAAGCAACAATTTTACATTAAAAGTATTCTAAGTTTTTGTAGGAAGGTATCATTTATGGGGACAACACTCCCTCCACTCTTTTTTTTTTTTATTTTTTTAAGCTATAAACTGTGAGTGGAATACAAATGACTTCTTTGTAAAAAAACTTATTGATAAGAATGGAAAAGAAAAGCAAAAAAACAGATGAAGTTTGCTGACTCTTTAAGCCCTTCCATGGCAGAACAAGATTAAATTACTGATTCTGTTTGGAGAAGAAAGCTGGTATTAAGTTTGGTGGGTTATTCGACATCTGTCTAGTGTATATCTCACCATTTAGCTGGATGTTATGCAGATTCATCAGTCTAGAAGAATGTGATTCAAGTTTAAAAGTTAAAATATAGCAATGTGTTGAAGCAGACTTTTCCCTGCTGTTGTTCTACTTACATTTTATGTTACCAGCTTAGAGGCTGAGCAGGAGATGTGTTTGAGTTTTGATTTGCATGCAGCCTAATAGTCTTTTCAGCCTTTCAACTGTCTGTAGCATGAGTGCGCATGTTTTTTCAGACTGCACATATTATCCACTTTGGTTTTGTTCAGCAATTTCTCACTAAATGGAAAGCTTGCAGAATGGGTGAGAATTGTACTGTTTTACTAAAATTTAGCATATACTGAGAGAAAAAAATGTACATATATTCCCTCTTTTGCATACAGCTTTGAAATAATTTCTTTTCTTCCAAAAGCTAAGGTAGTTCTTTAAAACAAGAAATGTTCAGCCTTGACAAATTATAGTCCAGAAACCCTGGGCATGCAATGATGATTAAATACTGACCAGTTTGCTTAATTCCTCTCTTATTTCTGCTCGATCTCCTAGACGTTGGAGAACTTAATTTTGTATCAGAAGCAGGTGCATATCGACATTTAAAATACAGAATGTTTGCAACTAAAATATGAGTTAAGTATGGAGAAGTAAAAAAAAAAAAAAATCTGTTTTGCTGCTGCTTCTATCAATATTCATTATGGAAGGATAGGACTGATTTATGTGTGAGAGTGAAAATGAGCAAGCTTTTGCTATCTCATAGCTGGTGTGAATCCAGGAAGTCTTGATACAGAGATCCTGAAAATTTACATTATACATGATTTCCCCTTGACTCCTCCGTATTTTGACTACTGATCTTCTCATCTCTGTCACAGCAGATTTTTTTTTAAGGTGCCTTGCATTATTCAGCTCTTTTCATCCTTAAGCAGTGTTTAAATGGAGAGAAAGATCCTGGCATTTGAAAAATGTAATCATTTTTCAACAAATTATTACATGTAATCATGTAATAATTTGTTTATGCTGCTTATTTAGATTAACTTCAATACTAGTCCTGATATTTAACATCAGGATGCTTCATCATTCTTCAAGTTAGAGATGATGAAGAATACCTTAAATCTGAGTTAAGCAGTTGTACATAATTTTTATATTTCAAGGTAGGCCTTTTAATCTCTTTGTGTTACTTTGTGGCATTTATAAATTACTGTTTTGGTAACTACTCAGTTCTATGTGGTTAGATATGTTGTATGCACTAGCTATAAGCAGGATATTAGTCTGTGGGAACGTGGTATTAAGGAAAGTGAAAATGTTGGTTATGCTGTGTGTTTTGTTTGTTACGTGCAACAATTATTCCTTAATGGTACCAATTCCAGCTTTGGTCGGCCAGGAGTTGAATGCTACTGTCAACATGACAGTGGAGCTGCAGTAATCCAACTTCAGTTCCTGATTAATGAGGTTAGTAAAATGATTTATGTGTAATTCAGAGAAGATATGGAGCACATTTTCTTTAATTTGCATTAAGCAAGCATTAAAATTAGCTGATATAAGTGATGTAGCACAAACAGCAAACTGTAATAACAATTATAAATAAATTAACTTTTTTAGTTTTGGAAAATGCTTGACTAACTCCTGAAAATATCTTTGTCTCTAGAGTACTCTTTTGCTATAAACAAGAACTAGGACTATCTTTTCATGTCCTTGAACGTTGCAAGTTATCTCTGGAAGTGGTGAAGTACTTTTTCAATAGTACTACCAGTTTCAGTAGATAGTTAATTTTATTTTGATAGGGTTACTGTCTTAGACATGAACTGAATAATGTTGCCTCAGTCTCAGGTGTGTTTCTAGGGATGTAGCAGCTGAGATCTGAGAGCAGTGCTGTTCTTGAGCTAGGGACAGGTTTTTAGAGGGATCTCACTAGCTTTATCAGCACACATAGCAGTTCATTGCTTGATTTCTCTGCACAGATGGGCATGAGGAAACTGATGAGCACACACTGGAAAAAGCTCCTTCCCCATCACCTCTCAGTACAGCACTGAACCAAATATGAGTGAGCTGAACAACATGTGATCACATCAGTTATCTCATTCCTACTACTTAGAACTTACCTGTGCTATGGTGCTGATGGACATGCTTATACAGTTTTTTCATCCTGGTAGTAAATATGTGATGTATTTCCACTGTGATGCTACACTGTTTCTAGGGTTATGAAAACAAATTGACTAAAACATTTCTGTTCTCCTAGGGAGCTCTTGTGAGTGCCTTGGCTGATGACACCTTGCACCTGTGGAACTTGCGCCAGAAGAGGCCGGCTATCCTTCATTCCCTCAAATTTAACCGGGAACGGTAGGGACTGGTTACTATGGCAGTGCCCCTTAGCACCACACTGGTGTAAGATCAGATCTTGTTGATGCAGTCCAAATCATAACTTGGTACATAATTGAAATTGGGCTTACACTGGGTTTGATCTGTTAGGCCCCAAAGCAGCTATGAGTAAGACATACTAGTGACCTAAACTGAGATGCCTTTTTTGTCACTTTGTGTTGCGTTGCTGAACATCAATTTTCATATCTTTAAAATGTGGAGGGAGAGAATAATTTGGATGTATGTCTTCAGCAGAATTTTGGAACAAGAAAAAGCAAGACAACCAGGAAAACTCGTTCATTTTTTATTACCTGGAGTTTTTCTCCCTTGATGGCAAAGCAGAATTCTGCAGTGTTAGAGCTCTTGTTTGTATCAGAGTAGCTGAAAACCACTTGCATTTTGACTAAAAATTTTTGTACTCAAGTAATACAATTGTAAGCAAGCTAGAGAGACATTTAAGATGAAATTTCTAAGAATCGGTTGACTAAATTTCTGTGCCCTTTGTTTTAAAAGCAAGTATTCCTTCCCTTTTTGGAGGCATTCCTTCTTTTCTAGTATATGTAAAGTCTCAGCTGCAATACTGTGTTAGCTTTTGAACAGTATGCATTAGAGATGGGCTGCTTGGGGAGCTCAGAGGATACTAGAAAGAACACAGAATAACCTGTGGCTTGTATTTCTTTTGCATAGGGTAGGAGGTAATAAATTTTAAATAATAGATAGCAGTAGAAAAAGTTAAATTTTTGTGTAGTATCTTCTAATATAGTATCATGTCACACGTTTTAAGTGCTAAACAAACTGTTGGGTGGGTGAAATGGTAACCTTGTAGTTTTGAAGAGCAGCTTACGAACAAAATCATCAGGAACAACATAAATGCAGATTACTGGGGTTTCTTTGTATAGAGGATTAAGTGATTCCAAGTCCCTTTTGAAATTATCTCTGTGATCACTGTGTATAAAATCTGACCAGGGCCTGTAGGAATAGGTCAAGGGGTAATGACTTCAAAGTGATAGAGGGTAGATTCAGATTGAATATGGAAAGAAATTCTTCACTGTGAGGGTGGTGAGACACTGTAGCTGCTTGCCCAGAAAAGTGAGGCTTCATCCCTGGAACTGTTCTAGAACAGGTTGGATGGGGCCTTGATCAACTATCTAGTGAAAGATGTCCCTGCCCACAGCAGGTGAGTTGGATTAGGGGATCTTTAATGACCTCTTCAGGCCCAGACAATTCTGTGATTCTGAACTGTCATACAGAAAACAGAAAGCTTTGTTAACTGAGGAAAATTCTCTGCCCCAAAGGAGTGGCAGTGTTCCTTTATGCAGCATAAAAGTCAAATGGAGAGAAATACAGTTTATAACCACTAGTTTAATGAGGATTGTCCAAGTGTGAGAGATACAGTAGTGTGTCCAAACTGAATTTTCTACTTTCCCTTCCTTTTTTTTAGTGACTTTTCTCTTACTTGTAGTGTCTACTTAAATGTCAGTGTAAAATTAGGGTTTGTGTCCTGAAACCACACTTAAACATGGGCTTCTAAATAATGCTTTAAAACAGATATCTGAGGAGGTGATTCTGATTGTGTGCAAATCTGCTGTAGTTTTAGGTGTGTGGGTATCTTTGGTTAAGCAAAGTGAAGGTTTTAACTATCCTTTTTCTGTAAATGTAATGATGTTGGTAGCAAAACTCATCACAGGGAGTTGAGTGGGGCTAGGAAGGAGCCTCGGTCACTGATGTTGCTTTAGTGGCTTAGTTACTTATCCTCTCCTAGGTAATGAGAGCACTGTAGTTACCATGAGTGGTGTAAGCATTGCTTGAGACAAGGGCTTGTTCTTCTAGCAATTTTAATTTTAAAATATCTATTATAATAACATATAAAAGTAGCCAGAACACTTAAGATTCCCAGATCTGTACCTTGTCATAGCCACTTAGGCTATGCTGGATGACTGTTAACTGTTTTCAAATATTCTGTTTTCTTTTGACTAGTTCATAGAATACAACATTATAAAATAACATGTAATTTCATTATCAGGTAAATACTTTGATTTGAGCTAAAAAAATCACTGGTGAATAATTCTAAACAGGGGCCTTTATAACACACAATTCTTCGTAATTCATTATACCTCATAGTTTCAATATGCTATAGGAATCTGGAATAAATGGACTTTTCTTAAGTCAGTTTTATGCTGTCTATTAACAACTAAGTTTGTTGAGGAGAGTGTTCATGATGTAAATTAGTTATGCACAGTCTGTTCTTTCAGGCCTTTCTGGAAATGTGTCAGAGGGCTTTGGAGATCTTTGCTGGTTTTAATCCCACCCTATAGTCCATGTCCACTTCCTGCCACTCATTCCTGCATTTGCATTGTACTGTGTTGTGTTCTTTCTAAAGGAAAAGTGCTTCTCTGTCTCCACTTGACCCCCTTGTCCAGCCAAAACTTGTTGTTTCTCATGGTCTGTTAATAGCAATAGTCCTAGGATTTACCAGCAATTCTTGTCTGTTTGTAATAACAGTCCTTGGCTGGCTCCACAGCCATCCAGTTATCTGTGTTTGAGACATACACATTAGCCCCTTATCTTCTGGGAATCAAGAGCTCAAAGGGATCTCACTGTGGACTGCTGTTTATAGGGTTGTTAGACAATGGGCTGTAATACATGTTAGCCCCTTAAAATCAGGAGCTCAAAAGGGTCTCACTTTGGATCACTGTTTATGGGGTAGCAAGAGGGTGGACTATAGTTCTAGTAATTTTCCATCCTGGCCAATTTGAGTTGATAACTTAAATCTTTGACTGTTCAAAAACAAAAATATTATTCCACTTGGGTTGTTATTCAGACAAGAAAAATAAATTTCCAAGGCTGCTTGTTAAAAGCAGGTGTTCATTAGACACCTGTTAGTTCCTGGGAACAGACAGTGTTTCTGATAACTTCAAGGGGAGTTGAATCCTAGTGCAGTGCATCAAGGCTGGGGCATAATGAGCATTTCTCAGATCAGAGAAATCGGTGTCCTGGGTGGCACAGGCATGCAGCACCACAACCCATACCAGGGCTGAAGTCAGCTCCTTTCAGCATCTACGTTCTCCAGTCACAAGCATGAAGTTGTTATAAACCTAATTAATAAAAAATTTAAAGTACTTCCTGTTGTGGGATTAAAATCTGTTCATAAGGATAACTAACTTCTCAAACAGGACTTATTTAAAGTATTTTGTGTGCTGCAGCACAGCCTTATAACTGTCTTCTCCAATGACACTTTGTCAGTTTGTGAAGGGAGATTAAATATCTTGGAAGTCACTATATGACTGAAGAAATGATTGTAGTGACATCAGTAATTGTTCTAGGTCTCTGTTGAGGCAAAGATTTAAAATTATTTAACTGACTGGGTTTACCTAGAAGTGTGTTGAAATTGCAGAAAAGCAGTATTGTGTCCTATTTAACAGAATTGAACTTTAGGCTGTCACAAGCAAATTTTTATTCAGATTTTGTTTCTAGATAACAATTTCATATGTAAGGTGTAGATTTGAACTAAATCTAAAAAAGAAGTTGTCTTTAGCATAGAAAGCTAACTGTAGCTGTTAGCTACCCAGATGAAAGGATTTTCTTAGTCTTGAAAACTATTCTTTAACTGTGATTAAAAAAAAAAATTAAAAAAAAAATAAAAAAGCAAGTGATAAGGCTATGACTTTATTAATAAATTCTGTAGTCTTATGGCACAGACTTTTAACAGCTCTGCCTAATCCCCTTCTTTTAGTCATGTGGAAGATCTAGTGCCCAATGTCTAACAACACAATTTCTAGATTTCATATTTGTTTATTCTGCTGATAATTTAATTTGGCTACCTCGCTTTCAGGTGTTTTAAACATCTATCAGATACAAACCCCAGAGCTAGCTTGTTTATAAATACATGTGTTGTGTGTTTAAATGTTGTGTAAACTTAACTGAAAATTTGAGTTTTATATCTGTAAACTATTTCAGAACTCAGTCTCTAGTATATGACAGGAAATTATAACTCGCTTCTCTACTCATGACTTTTAAGAACAGGGAGTGGTTGAGAAAGAGCTGATGCTTTTAAATATAATTCTATATCATTACAGGCTTTGTTCTGATGCATGGAAAATGTTTTTGGGTACCTTACATCATCTCAGATTTAAGCAAAACATTTCTTTAAAAGCAATGGCCAGGAGTCCTGAAAGATGCTGCTTTCTTTTGAATCAAAATTAAATTGGTTAAGAATCTGTAGATAAAAAATTGACCATTAATGGATTCATAGCTCCTGACTTCATTTTGTAACAGTGATAATTAGTAATTTGAGGCAAGTCTTCCGAAGTGGAGATTGGTGAGGTTTTAGATGTATAATAAATCAATTAGCTTAAATTACTGACAGATGTCAAAAGCTCAATGCAAAACAAGCTAGTTCAAGTTTTCTAGCCTTTTTTTTTTTTTTTTTGCTGCATTTGTGGGGGTTTTGCAGCTACTCTATGTTCTAGTTACCAAAGAAGAGTTAGGAGATAGTAAACCAATGTCATGCTTGGCCACTCTTCCTTCACTGTGGGAAGCGGTATGTAGGGACCAGGACAAAAATGCATAATGATGAGGGACAGTTGCTTGTGTGACTTGTCATGCAAGTTAAAAGTGCCTAAATACTATCTCTTTTCAGAATGCATGATTCAGTGTGTGAACTTAGCATTCAGGTTTTGTACTTCTCTAAGATGTCTTCAGTGGATCATTATCTAGTTCATTTGTCATCTACATACCAATGTATAAATATCTTAAACGCAAGATTGTTGTGTGTTAACAAGTAATGCAAGATTCATTTGCTTGTCAGTTTGCTTTAACTCAGTTATAAATATAAATGTTATACTAGGCTAGCTCTGAAATAAGTGTAGTTAAAACATCTTAGAGTAAATGCTGAAAGCATACATACATACATACATACATACGTACGTACATAGCTAATTCAGGTTTAGTTTCCTGCCATGCAGAAACTGTTAAACTTGATGCTGATCTAAGTCAAGCATGCATCCCTAACCAGCCAGGGACTTTAACAGATCCTATTTGAGAAGGTGGAGTGACAGTCTAACTTGATTAAAAAAAGAAAGAGTAGCATGGGATGACAAATTTGAGGCCCCTTTGCCAGCCAGGGCAAACTAGCTTTGTATACAAGTATGAAAAATTTGTTTCATTATCCAAGACTTACATCCTTCCTGAGCTGACATTCCCTGTTCTAATGCCAAAAGAAAGTTTGTCTTTATGGTAAGTCACAAAGCAAAAATGGCATAAAAATAGAACTGAGTGTTTTGTGCGAGTGCTCTGCATATCGATCCCTCAATGCCTTGATAGCAGTTTAATTTTTAATATGTCAACTTCTGTGCTGTGGGATTTAAATAGTTTTCCTCAACATGAAACTGCATAATTCAGAGTTACAAAATCATTCTTAAAATATCTTTGGCTTTCTGTCCTGCTGTAAACAGCAGCTTTAGCATTGTGTTTGGATCACTGTCTACAGAGAGTGGAAAATCCCACTTGTATTTACTTATTAATAATAAGATTTTAAACTTCTATTGGCACATATGTTACCTTGTTAGATACTGTAGCTGTGTACTCAGCCTGTGCCTTGGCAGATTGGAGAGTTTTCTTTCACCTTGAATTTATAAACTGACCAATTCTGCCACTTTGTGGATAGCAGAAGGACATACAGTTTGTCTTGCTGTGAGAGCAGGTGATGATAGACATTGTTTATAGGGTTTTGGTTCACACATAACGTAAGTTTTTGATTTGGGGTTTGTTTTCGTTTTTTTTTTCATATTTTTTAAAGTGACTCTTCAGAGTGAGAGGAAATGATCACTGGTTCTGCTTTTCTTGATGGTGTCATGTAAAGCCTTTTACCTAGTGAGCTTAAAATTTTAACTCAGTGATGATTCACTAGGGCATATAATTAAGAGTTTGATCTTCTTTCAAGAAACTAGCAGAAGAAAATTAACGTATTGACTGTCTGGATTTGTCATATTATGTGAATGTTTCTTTCACAAGGATCATATTGCTTTGAAAAATGTTTCCTTGAGGCCATGCATGCATGCGGAGTTCCACATGTCAGTGTGGTTGATGGAACTGCAGCTGCATCACCTGCTTTCTGCTGCCTTTAGCACTGAGGCAGAACAGTGCCAAGTACTGTCACTCAGAAATTTCAAATTTCAGAGAAATGGTTTTGAAATGCCTCAGTTGCCCTGTTAGCTGTACTTTTCACCCTGACTTTCACAGTGATATGAGGCATATAATGGCCAACTGCCACGTTCTTGTGCAGAATTTGACCTCTAGTGTTTAAGTTCTGCCTAAATGACAGGCTTCTCCATCAGTGATAGGAGTAATTTTTCTGTCTCGTGTGGTAGGGCTACATCTCTGACATGGCCTCTTTTTTTCCTACAGTTTGAGTTTGTGACTCCCCACGTGTGTTTTGAGGCAACTGATTCAAAAACTAAGTCAATTCTTTGGTATTGAAAGAATTTGCACAAAGCACTCAAAAAATCTGCAACTTTCTTACTGCTGATGAAATACCCTGCACTATATATTTGTGAACTGCTCTTGGTGTGTCTGACATGCCAATGGTCTGGTTACTTTTTGTGTGGTCCTGAGATACTTGAATATCTTGCTCTGACACATGCTTACTCCATCTTGACACCACTGGTGTCTACCACAACTCAGGTACTGTACACGGGTGCTTCTCAGCTCCCTGAAGGGGCAGCCATTCAAGTTAATGTGTTTGGGGAAGCACTATTTGGAGTGCTGTTGAGGGATATAAATGGAATTGAAGTACCTGGTTCAGTTCCTATGATACACTGCATTTACCCACATGTTCTTTTGGTGGGACATTTTTGGGATGCATTGAAGAGGATCTCTTCCTCTGCATGTGTCTTCTGGTCTTTGAGGCCTTTTTTGTACAGGTGGGTGTTCTAAGCTTATTGAAGTTACCAGATGTGGAAAAAGACCCTTTTGCAGCAGTCAGGCAGTATCAAAGCTACTGCTTGCTTCCATCATGAAGCAAATGTCATTTGACACTGGCTTTTGACTTTTTATGCCCATGGAGGACTTTGACAAGAGTCCATGGATGTGAGATCTACACTAACATTGGAATTAAACTTCTCAACTTCTGAATTTTATGTGGTGCTGTCTCATACATGAAATGTTGAAGATACAGGTGTGCAGAATACAGCTTTGATAGCTTAATCTTTTGCTCTTTTTTTTTGCCTATACAATAATGATCTGAGCAGCTGTGTGCTTACAGTTACTGCAGACCTATAATGATTGCCTGAGGGACTAGAAATATTTTAGTGATTTAACAAAACCTGTTATCAGTGTTTGTCATACTTCAAAGTATTTGTCACTGTGCTTTGTTAAAGCAGTGAAAAATTCTGAAGAATGTATAATGCTTCATAATGCAGCAGACGAGGAAAAAGTAAAGATTAATTTAGAAGGATTTCTGCTGTCATAATACAGTCAAGTTAACAGCCTGCCATTTTTCCTTAATATTTCCTCTTAAAAAACTAATTCTTTGAATAATGTATTAATTTAATAAGTTACGTTCTTTAATATTTCTGTAATTAAATTCCTATGGGGAGTATTATCACTTGCTGTATTAGTTTTGATATATATTGTGAAACAGCAGCATAACTTTGACAGATTATCAGCAAAGATACATGGTCTGCAGTTAAGAAGGGGAATCATTTCAGCAGGTTTACAAGAAACTTATTGAAGAATCTCCTGTCAATTCTAAGACTCTCCCATAAGCAATATCCTAAATTAATTTTAATTAGTGTAAGAACAGTAAATATTTTATAATTGTTTTTCCCTTTGGGTGTGTCTCTTGCTTTTCTGTATATGATTTTGTTTTCTTGAACTATTGGTTCAACTCTTACAAATTGATTTTGCAAGAAAGAAAAATTTTGGGGTTGTATTTTTTTTTTTGGAGGGGTGGGGAGGGAGCGGCTTTGCAAATATGTGTGTGATGAAGAGGAAGATTTTGTGCTTACAGTAAATTATAGCTACAGGAGAATTTAAAACTATCCTGACTGCTTTGGGGTTGTATAACAGTGCCTCATTTTAGTGGTGATGTTAGTTTATACAAAAATCTTTCTGTAGATTTCACATTGAAAAAATAAATCTCCTTAAAGCATTTTTTTTTTTCTATAAAGGGATCTTTCTCTTTGTGAAGATATGGGAAAGTGAAATATTTGAAATGACATGCTGTGCCCAGTACTGGTTTATGCTGAAACTGGTCTGTTTCACGAAATGTACTATGCTTAGGGAGCTGAAATTGCCTTGGAGACAACATGAGGAATCTGTTGTGCCATAAAAGAACTGCCTGAAAAAGCCTGCTTTCTGTGACTGGTGGCTCAAACAATTCCAGGCTGTCTCTTTAGATGTACAAAACTGGACGATTTTAAATCATAGATGCTTCTATTGTAGTATTCTTGGGCAGAGTGGCTTGCTACAGGAGAAAAGTATGGTAGTCTGCTTTTGTCTGCTACATTGTTTTTGGGCAGTTGAGTTTGTGTACAATTTTTTCATCTGTAGTTTTTTTGATGTGTTCTCGACAATTGATTATATTTTTCACTTTTATGTATGTATCCATTTGTGGATAAAGGAGAGAGGGGGAAGACTGCTCGAGTTGTAGAAATGGCTAGAGGATTATATGTCCAATTCTGCTTCTGTTGATCTTAAAATACCTTATGGACGAAGTATATTCTAACCTTATGGCAAAAAAAGATAAGTTTCTGAAAGAAAAATCTGCATTTTTCAGAAAAGTAGAAATGCTGTCTGTGGCCAAGCGCCAAAGAAGTGAGTATTGCATCTCTACCAAGAAGACTCTAACCTTTTGTCTCCATCCTCCAAAAGGAGTTTGAATCCCTTCAAACAACAGTCCAGTTCTCAGCAGAACAAACAAAGCTGCTGGCCATTCAGATGGTCCTAGCTTCACTGAGTTTTAATTTTTAAAAGGGCTGTAACACTTCCAGAGTTGTTTAAAATGTACATAGTTTAGGATGAATTCCCAATCACCAAGGAGAAAAGCTCAATGCATAAACTCTGATGTTGGAAATACTATTCTGTAAATTTTTAAAATAAATGCAGTTATCTGAAATGAGTCATTCAGTCAGAATATAGTTGAGTTTCTGAAAATTGGAAGACATGCAGGTTTTTTATTAAGAAAATAAAATAGTAAAATATATTTTTTATTTGCAAATGGAGTAACATTTACTACGTTCAGGGAGAAAAGTTGGTTCTTACAACAGGATCAGCATGCCATTCCTTATGGATTTAACTAGTTTTTCTGTGAAATAAAAGATCTAGGCATGTCTTTTAGTTTATAGAAAAATCAGACATTTGAAATCTGATTGTAGAAGAATGGTAAAATACTTTGAGGAATAAGGTTAAGAACTCTGTTACATGCCTATTCTTTACAATTTTGAAGTCTTTTCTACCTCCTGCCTTAGAGACTTTGTAAATATTTTGTGAAGCTATTTGTTCTGTTCTTTTACTATTGGCATGGAATCACTTCATTGTTTGCTAACTCTTGACAAAATTAATCTCAGTTGCACAAAGGAGACAGTAAATTGAATATGCCTGCATATTCAAAAAGAGTATCAAGAATATTGAGGAGCTTCTTTCAATGTTACCCTTGGGCTATAGCAGTCAAAGCTGAAGGCCCAACTTTTATTTTTGCCCACTTTAAATGGTGCAAAATAGATTGGCTTTCATAACTAAAGTGTTGGACAATTGTAATTAACAATATTAACTTGCTAATCAAGACAAGCCTACAACCCTGCCACTGATTATTTTTTCTGGCTGCTAGGCTATGATTTTGGATCCAACTGATCTGGTTGCCAGCTGCTTCTGGCATGTGGAGTGCTGGCACAAAAAGGCGCTGTGGTGTTGCAGAGTGCTGAAAGTTTATGTTTACGCTCTATCTTTATATACAGTAACTGCCTGCCTAGGAAGAATGTGCACCAATGTATGTGCTTTAGCTTCCATTAAAATACTTTTTTTTAAAGGATTTTGGGGAAACACAAGTTTTCAACTGTGGTGGTTGCAGATTAGTGTGCTTATGAAACGCATTACAACCTCTGCAAGTTGATTGGAAGGACATTTTAAGTCATGTATGTAGTTTTTCTGTCAAGGATCAGTGAAAAAGTTAGTGCAGCCTTTTGGCATACATATTCAAGGACAAGAAATTGAGTTGGAAAGCAGATAGATTAGGTATTTGCTGGAGCAAAGTGCATTTCCTAATTAGGAAGAAATAGAGTGAAAAAACCACTTCTGAATCCAGGTAGTACCACTACAGAAGTTTTAACTTTTGAAACCTGCGATGCAAATTAACATCTCTTCAGCCACAGCAATTTCCCTTTTTGCTGCTGTTAGCCTTTCCTTTCAGCTCAAGTTGGTGTGCCTATGCAACATCTAATGCAAAGGATCTAAAGCTGTTCTTTGCATAAATACTTAACAGGCTTGTGAAGTGGTGCATGGATTTGGCAATAAGCAACTCAACTGGGAGAAAACAAGAACAAAAAACTTGTAAAGCTAAGGATTAAAGCCGACAGAATAAATTTCTTGTTGAATAATTGTTTTACCTTATCACTAAAGCATTTCTGAAAGCCCAAGTTTGATAGCTAAGTAATTTGGCAATTTCTTTCAATGTCAGACTCTGTCAGATTAAAGTGGTTTAGAGTTTCCACAAAGTTTCTAGACTCCAGCATTCTGTCAGTTTGTACAGACATTATTTCCTTATCCTGAAGAACTAGGCAACAATAATCAGGACCTAAGGGTTTTCAAATGCTAGTTTTTGTGCTGGAGCTACAGTCAAAGAGGAATCCTCTGCTGGTACATACAGTTGTTAGCTGTTGAGTCTTGTGCAGGTACTCCCTTCTAGCAGAAGAAAAAACGAAAAGACAGAAAATTAAAACATGATTGAAATAGAGTTACAGCCTGAAATTTAAACTACTTTTAAAATTACTTTTGTAGTAGTTTATGATTCCTCTAAGGTTTGTTCTTTAAGTGTTAATTTGGATTACATGTCAACTTACTTTTCTTGAGTTCTGTCTTTTATGTGTCTCCTTACTTGAAATCAGTCTTATCTGCATATGACAACTTCTAAAATCCTGTGTTCTTTAAGACTTGAACGTAGATAGATTCCAAAGGGAGATTTATAGATTATAGCAGTATTGTATTTTAAGTTTGATGTGACAGCAATCAAATACATTCAATATGATAATTTTTAAATGTGACCATAATTTCTTTTTTTTTTCCTTTGTTAATGATTTATGAGTTTTAGAATACCTTGCTTTCTATTTTTTTGTTCAACCTAAGGTTCTACTTTGTTCATCTTACTTTGGTCAAGTACTGGCTTTTCTACCTTACCTCAAACTTGTCTTATATATTCCTGTTTGCCTATTGCTTTATTTCTACCTTTTGGTAGCATAGGCCTTGCAGTGTATGATGGCAAAAAGACATTTCATTAATTCCTTTTTGGTGGCTTTCTCTTTCAGAATAACATTTTGTCACCTGCCTTTCCAAAGCAAATGGCTATATGTGGGCACTGAAAGAGGAAACATTCACATTGTCAATGTGGAATCATTTACTCTCTCAGGCTATGTCATCATGTGGAATAAAGCCATTGAACTGTGAGTTTAACCAAGTTTTGTCTGTGGAGGGGAGGGAACAGCAGTGTCCCAGATGTTGTTGGAATCCCATCAGTTGCTGTTGTCCCATCAGTTGCAGGAATATCATTGTTATCTAGAGAGGCCTCCATATTCATCTTACTGCACTACATACCCTGTCAAAGTACAGAACCATGTAGATATTTTTATTTTCAAGAATGTGAAGTGCTAATGTTAATATATGTTTCTGCCTTTTAGAAGTATTTTATCATATTCCTGGGACAGACATGGAAATAGACAAAATAGACAGTATATAAATAGATGTAAAAATAACTATGTGTGGGGATAAAACAGAAGAAAAAATAATATAATTTAAAATACGGTGTGGCTGGTACTTGGACAGACATGTCACTTCTACAGTTGGGGATTAAAGACCAAAGTATAAAGATAATGCATTTTTTAAGAGGGCTCATGTATTCTGAGTTGGCAGTGACTTTCTGAAATGCAAATTTAAATAAGTCTATTCCAAGAGCAAAATAAATTTTATAGCTATTGTCACTGCATCTCCTTTTTTTAATGTTAAAATTGTATATACAAATTTAGCGGTTTGTGGGGGAAAGATGTAATTGTGTTCTGCTCTTCCTGTGCTGGCGTTTTGTTCCCAGTACATCTTCTTTCAAAAATGCATGAAGTCCAAACAACACTTGCCAAAGTGTTGAAGCAAACACAGCTCTGTATTAGGCTGTCTTCTTCAATGGCAAGAAGTCCACATAAAGTGTTATTGTAACAGTGGCCATCTTGGGCAGTTTATGAATAATGGCAAATCTGTTTTGCAGTGTGAATGTAAACATCTTATCTTTCAGTGTCAATTTTGTAACAGCAGATGTTAAGATAAAATGTTTAAAGCCAATGCTAATTTTTTTTTTGTGGATAGGCGGTAAATTGGTCTTTCCCTAAGACAGAAACCAAGTGTCTACAAACAGACATGGTTTAATGGGCTTGAAGATAAAAGTAAAAGTAACTCCATTTTGAAATGTCACAACTCGCTTATTACATGGAGTCTGTATCTGCAGAATCTGTATCCCAATTATTTTGAGATAAAATTAAGGGCAGAGGATAATTTTGTTTAATGGAAATATTTTTTTTTAGGTCATCCAAATCTCACCCAGGACCTGTTGTCCACATTAGTGACAATCCAATGGATGAAGGAAAGGTAGGATATTTTAAAGACTCTTCAATATGTTATTTTCAAAGCAAGACTTTTTAAAAGTATAGATACCACTGCTATTTAAGGAAGGATTAAGTATATGAGGAAAACAAAGGTTTTATGCCCTGAAAGTAGTACAAAGCAAGATACAGACATGACTGTAGGACACATTGCTGGAATAAATCATCTTGTAATCAGAAACATTTGAAAACACAGATGAAAATGATTAGCTGCAAAACTTCTGGAAATAAAAGCAAAGAACTTTACTTATGGTGATAAAAATTAAGATTTACAAAAAAACCCACCAGTTCATAGCTAGAATGCTGAAAGTGTGGTGGAAATTAATTCCACTTTATCATGCTCTTGGGTGTTATTTCACAACTTTAAAATGCTTATTTATATCACATATATATACAGAATACCATGTACTTTGTCTTTAGGTTAAGTGATCTGAGGCAGGGGTTTGTGGAATTTGACATCTAACTAATACTCCCATATTAGGCCATTTATTATAATCACTAGGTGCTGTTTGCTAATGAAACTGGTCTACAGGAGAACAAGATATTTCAGAAAAGTAAACCAAAATTTGTGAGAAAGATCTATATATCAGACTTGTATTTTCATTCTTATGAGATAGTATTAACATAATCATTTGTTCATCTTGACAAGAAGTTTTACAGTGCATACCCTTGAAGCCCTTGCAAGACAGGAGTCCTTGTCCTGTGACATACCATTTTGCTTACTAGTGTTCTACATATGCAGGAGAAATATTTTTTTTGTCTACTTTGTGTTTTTCATGTCAGTAGTAGATTAAATTAGAGGGAATGATCCTGTTGTCTTATCAATGGTTTGAAAGTTTTAGCTAGCTATCAGCTTGTATCCTAGACACCTGAGGATTCAGTTCAGCAGAATTTAGCGAGTAGAGGTTTTTTCATTAGTATCAGGCTCACTGCAGTAAGTGCATAACTAATGGGTTTCTCTGTAGAATTAGGCTTGAATCACATCACAGGCCTATGGACTCTAGCATATGAATGCAATGAAGCTGTTGTAATTTGAGGAAGTACAAGTGTTCAATTTATTTTGATGTATTCCACCCCATATCTAATTATTGTCAATTAAAGTGTAAAAATTAGTGGGTTTATTCATCAGGCTACCAATCAGTGTTTTGAAATCTGACCTTACACTTTTCTTATTTCTCATAAGAAAAACATTACTAAGAAAACTCTGTGTAGTTGCAAAAAATCTCCCATATATGCACTTTTAAAATTTGTTCATGCTTTTAGCTTTCTAATCACAGCAGTTTTTCTAATGTTCAAGTTAAAATACAAAAATTATAATATATGGCATATAATAGACAAGATAATTAAAAATAATAGTGTATATAAAGTTAATGGGAAAAATTGAATATTCACTTTTACTGGATCAAAGCCATCTAATAGTATGTGGGAAATTGTCTAGCTTAGTTTATCTAGCTTTCCTCCTATAAGCAAATAATGTTTCTGGTGTTCCTTCAGCCAGTTATCTCAGCTGCGATTAACATCTGGAGAAAGTTCATAGTTCATAGTTTCTTTATAGACAATAAACTCTTACTAAGAACTTCAGGGGGAATATTGTGTTCTTCCAGCAAATTTAAGCAGAACGAATTCCAGTGAGGAAAATAATAAAGTTCTCATTTTCAAAACCCCTTGTTTTCACTGAGGGTGGAGTACACGTAACAAGGTTTAATATAGCTCTTTCTGCAACTCAAAGTGATTTCCAAGGAATCTTCAGAAGGATGCTTTCATTTTTTCCTAATTATGCATGAATGTCCATTATATTTTCTGGAACTTGAGGACAATAAGTACAAAATAAACCTTTCTAACACTGAGGCCTCCACCTCTTTAATTTTTGTTTTTATAACTACTTGCAGTTACTATATGTATTATTATGTTGCATGTCTTTTGGGACAAGAACTTCAGGCATTGCAAATGATATCATTTTGCTTTTCCTTGTAAAGAATTAATGTATCTTCTTAATGCAGCTTCTGATTGGCTTTGAATCTGGGACGGTGGTTTTATGGGACCTGAAGTCAAAGAAGGCAGATTACAGATACACACATGATGAGGTAACATTTTTCATCTGCATTACTTTCTCTGAGGATATAATTCACTACTTGAACAGTGACTTTTATTATTTTTTAATCTCCTGCCTCTGTCACTAGTGGATCAATAAGTAGGTCTCTTTGAAATTGCAAGTACTGGAAATTTTCTCTAAAAGAGCAGTAGGGCTTGGATAATAAACTTCAGACCAAATAACTTCACTGAGTTTAAGTTTGTAAAGTAATGAATGGTGGCACGGATTTCTTCAGTAAGCTTTTAGATCTTTTTTCTGTTAATTGTATGGCTTTCACCCGTGTTAAGGGCTTAAGATGGTTTAGCAATTTGTAATTTGGAATCTCTCACATATTCTGGGAACTGCGAGAGGAAAGAGAGGGGGAAGAAACCACTAAATAAATAGTTTCACTACAACATTTCTCTAACCACCTTTTCTCTGTAGAATAAGATCAAGATCAACTCTCTTTGAAATACAACTGGGGGAGGTTTAAAAAATGACATTAGGCAGCATTCATTTCTTTAAAACGTGATTCTTGAGAGAATAGACTTTTTGAATGACTGAGATTAAGAAAAATGAGTCAGCATAATATGCAAGGTGATGTATTTCATTTTAAATAATATAACATTGGTCTTGATTACATTTTGTGGACTGTAAAATGGCTTTGTCATTGTTCAGTACCAGCTTTAGGGTTTTTTGGTGGGAGAGGAGAGCGGGGTTGTTGGGTTTTTTTGGTGGCAGTCCTGGCTCAGTACTTGCACTTGTGTACTTGTTGTATTCGACCAATTGAGAATTGGAGGGGGAGGCTCTGAAGTAGTCCAAGCCTTGGATCATCAGAAATGTCCATATAAGCCCTAGAGTGTGTTATGCAAAGGATGATTTTTCTCCCTTCCATTTTCATTCCATGAACCTAATTCATTCTCTTCATCTTTTTTTTTTCCCATAAATTTACTCATGTCTTCTTCATCTTTTTCTTACTAGATCTCTTACTTGTTGTGTTAACTTTTTAAGCCATTCTGTTTTGTCTTTGTTTTATAAAACAGAAACACAACAGCATAGTATATATGAAGATACGGGCACACTGGATTTATCATGTGGAATAATTGTCTTTGGATTTGCTTTCTTTTTCTCTTGATCTTGGTATTGGATTAGCCTTTTGATGCTGCAAATGTAAAGCAGATGCTTCCTTGAAACAACCCGCTATAAAACCAGAGACTCATTCTTCAGGTGTTACTTGTCAGGTCAATGTCCTGATGCTTAGGCATCATTTTTCATTGACATAATTGGACAGTAAAAATGAAATCCTGATTTCTGCTTTGAGTGTGGTTTGGTACCATCAACACACTTTACCCGTCTTAATATTGTTGTTCTAATTTTCCAAGTTGCTTATGAATAAACAGAGCAGTATAGATGCCCGAGGGTCACTACCATTAGCTTCATCCATGAACTAATCAATTAGTGCCAGCCTGTCTTTATTCCAGATTGCTTTACTTCCTTAACCAGTTACTTATTTATTCAAAGGTATCTAGTCTGTTTAGTTTTAGCTTCCTTTGAGATACATTGTTGAAGGACTTTGAAAATTTTGTAGAAAGCCTAAGTGGTGTTTCCATGAACCCCGTGCCTGTTACCATTCTTGGAGGTTTGTTTGACTATAATTGCCTCTCACAAAAAGTATGTTGACTACTTCTATCTGGTGTATTATACTCATATTATTATCTCATTATATACTCATGTATTTTCCATCCGTCAGTTAACTCTGTTCTTAATTAAAATGTTGTTGCAGTTTCTAGAAACTCACCTAAGATAAACACCACACTGCTTCTTCTGTTTTTTTGTTTGTTGTTGGTTTTTTTTAATTTTATGATCCATTTATTTAAAAATTGACTAAATATCAGTCTCAATACTTTTTGAACCAATTTCAGACTTGAGAGGCTGCAGAGATCGGTGAATAGTTCAGATGTTACATCTTTGATTTTATTTAGGATTTAGAAGTGAATGCATCTAGGTGTTCAGTTTGGATTTTTTGGTTGCAGAAGAGGTAATGAAATAACTCAGGTCAGACCTTTGGTAAAGAAATGTGCTTATCATAACTTGGGAATAGTTAGGAAGGGAAAAGAGAAAAAATGACCGTCTGGTAATGTAGTGGTTTCCTTGCTCACGAGAGTGTGCACACAGAAGACTCAGAGTGGAACAGTGGAGCAGTGCCTTGTCCCAGGAGATCTCCTCTGTCTCTGGTTAGTGTGACACAGAGCAAAGAAAGCTCTTTGCCATTTTATTTCCTGCTAAAAAAACATGTGAATTTGGATATTTCTGTGCAAAAACTCTTTCCAGCTGGTTTCTTGTTGACTTCCTGGTTTCATGCTGTTGTTACAGAACTTCTTTCACGCACTGACTGTAAGGGCTGTATTCCATCATGAGCATGTGTGCCAACCTACCCTTAAGGGACAAGGAGCATCTAATGTCACAACATGCTTCACCTCTTCTCTCACAGAGGATAATGCATGTGACATTCTGCCCCGTAGCAGGAGCAGGATTTTAAGCCCCAGGATTTATACCCTTGGTTCTCTGCTTGTTCTTGATGAGAACTCCTCTGAGTGTGGAGTTGACAACCAGTAAGAAGAGAGCTACTTAGTCCAATCTTGTCACACTTGCCATCTTAGTGGGTGGCTAGGCTTCCTCAGGCATCATGAGCAGGGTGGCCAGGACATTGATACCGTAAAGAACCTTTGCTAGAAACTTTGCCATTGGGTTGGTTTCCTCCTCTCTCATCACTTTGTAGTTGCTGTTATTTTTAAAGCATGTAACTTGAAGGTCTGTGCAGTGTTTCACTATCATTTGATGCAACTTTCTTAACTCAAAACTTCGGATGTGTGCAGGGATCCAAATGTCATCCTTTCTTCCTTAGCAGAGGAAGATCATAATGAGGGTCAAAATCCCTGTGTATCCAGAGGTTTGTGGGAAGATATGTTATTTCCTGAGGGAAGACGTAGAATCCAATTATATGGGTTTGTAGCTTCCTGCTTGGTTTTGTTTCAAATGGCCTGACCTTTGGAGACTTTCATGAAGCAAATTCCCATGTTGTGGTAGGGCAGTCTCATTTGTTGCCTGAAAGCTAGGTTAATGGAACACTGTGCACACTTTCTTCCTGTCTGAACACGTGTGCCTTCTCAGCACCCTGGGCTTGTAGCAGCAGCACAAGGACACTAGGACACTCATCCCAATAACAGGAGCAGGTGGGTAACATTAACCATGGTTAGGGGATGCAGCTCTAGGTCATGATTAGGGTTAGTGCTGATTGCTGGCATATTCTTCCCTCCAGAACATTCTACTTACAGGAAAATACAGAGAATTTAGCTATAATTTGTACTTGATCTTTCTATATTATGAATTATATCCTGAACTTAAAAGTAGTGTATGTTTTCTATTATAATAGTAATATTTTGAATATTTAGAATTAGTTAGAATGATGCACAAATGTAACATTCTTTTTCAGAGAATTTGGAGGAAATTATTTGTACATAGTGGAACTGCAGCTGTGAATGAACTTTTGTTTCGAAAATTTCTTTGAAAGCCTTTACTCAAAACATCCCTTTTGTCTTGGGCAGGCTCAATGAAAAAGTAAGACTAAATTCCTTTTGCACCATCCTGAAGCCTTTTATATGCAGACATGGGGGATTTAAGGAAAGTAAGCTGTGCATTTGTTATGTAAAATACAGTTTATATTGCAGTCATTTCCCAACCTGTATGTTCGTGAAAGAAATAAAACAAATTTCTCAACTATTAGCTTTTTCCTAAAAAAAAAAAAAACAAAACCAAATCCTTCAACTGTCTTCTGAAAACTAAAGCTTGTTTTATAATCAAGTCCCTTCTTCAAGTAATATTTTGTTTGTTCTGATGTCAAGTAAGCTTTGACAGCATTAACTATAATGCATTATAGATTACTATTTTTAGACTCAGTGTTCTGGTACATGGTTGAGTGTAAGAGATTATTTTAGAGCATTAAAAACATGTCAAAGTAGCTTGTGGAATTAAGAGGACAGGGGAAAGAGAAACAACCCTGGTATGTGATTTGCCAGAAACCAAAGTGTGTCAATGTGTTTCATGTCATCGAAACAATCTTCATGATGTATTGTCATTTAAGTCTCAGTAGCTACATTTTTTGTTTGTTTTCTTCTTTTTGCAGGATTTTTTTCCCTTTCTTAGGTTGTTAATAAGAAAGTTAGCATAGGTACTCCCGAGTTTTAAAATACTTGCTTTGTATATTTTGGTAGAACCTGTAGAAAAAGAGTCAGTATCATCATCCATTCATGTTTAGGCAAAAATGCTGCTCCTATCCATGGAAATTAAAGGACTGTCAGAATAAGGCTGTGAAATCTGGATAAGATCTAGTAAATAGCCAGTCTGGTTTGCAGAATAACTAATCATGGATTTTGCCAGTCATACACAGTGTATTTCAAGTTCAATTAATGCCACAGGATAGTAAAGGATTGTTGAGAAATCCAAAGAATTATGAAAGGACTTATCAGTATCTCTGGTGCATTCCATATTTGCAGTAGTCTAAATTTGGTGTTAGAAAACTCAATTTAAAAAATTCTCTTGAAAACAGGGTAAACTACTTAAATTAATAACTTTTGTGTTTACATCATTGAAATCCTCCATGCACTGTTCTGCTTTTGGCTATAGGTTATATTAATTTATATTGGAATAGGTTTAATTATCTTTCTAGTAGCTAGCACAGAACTGTGTGTTTAGATTCACTACGAATAACTTTAATAACACCCTGATGTTTTAATTGTACTGAGTAGTTCTTTTTATTGCAATTGTTAAACTGTTCTTACCTCAACCCATGAGTTGTACCATTTTTTCTGATTCTCTCCTGGATCCTACTGGTGAGTGAGCAGCTGTGTGGTGCCTGGCTGCTGGCTGGGGTTAAACCATGACAGATGAGAAGTGTGGTCTGAAATGGTTCCAAAATCATCTGCATGTAATCAGCTGTAGGGCTGAAATATGCCTGTAGGAATTTGAAAGAATGGGATTATTTGTATCACTGTTTAATGAATTGAAACAGCTAAATTCCCCTGGAAAAATAACACTAAAACTTGTGTCTTTTTTGATGAACTTGTCTCTTAAATTGAAAGGTTACATTGAAAGGTTTAAATTATTCATTTTTGTACCTCTTAAAAGTACCAAGAACTAATAGCTATTTCTAGGGATATTTACAAGCTATTGCAGAAGTAAAAGTAAATTTCATAAAATGTTTTAAAATATGCAATAATCTCTTGAAAAGCTAGTGATCTACTTAAGATATTTCTGTAGGAGTCTTGCATATAAATGCTTTTAATTTTTTTCCTCAGACTTTTTTTGGTTTATTTGTGATTGCATTTTACAGTCCTGTGTAAGTCTCCCTCAGTTAACTGCTGCAGTTGCTGCAAAAATGTTTCCTTTTTAAAATCAGGTATACTCACCTTCTTTGCAGGCAGTATTGCAGTAATTTTTCCACATGGGGATAATCTTTCTGGAACAGATGGTGAATTGATTTTGTGTTTGTGTACAGCCTGTCTCCACATAAAACTCAGGGATGGTTTTTACAGTTTTTAATGAACTTTAGCCGTATGTAGGACAGCAAGGTCAATTGTGTTTTTATTCAAAAAGGTAAGATTCAATTCCCCACTCCCCCAGAAAACATATAACTGTCTCAGAAATTTTGAAACAAACTACCCTAGAGTCCAGAGCAGGTACCTTACATTTGAATTAAAGTGAAGGGGATAGTAGGAATAATTCTAATTAGAAACCTTCAGTAGTAATTAATTAAATATAAAGATTTATCTAGACAAAAATGGTTGTTTCTTTTATTAGAGTTCTTTCTATGTAAGTTCCTGTAAAGATTCCCTGTACTTAGTTCGTGTTTGTAAATGGAAGGACTCTGAATGGTAGTGAGGTCAGGACTCAGTTCACCTGTGCAGACAACTGCTTATGGATACAAATGCCTTGGGCCTTAAATATGACAACAATCCTCTGTTGGGTTATGCTTGGATCTTGTTATAAGGGGTTTCTTTCTGGTCCCATACGACCAAAAAAGATTTGAGACACAGTTAATCCTGCACCAGCTGATATAAGCATACTGCTGCATTATGGTACCAAAAAGAAAACATGAAGTTTTAATCATGATGAGAATTAAGATTAAAACTGAGAGTTTTACTCTGCATCAGTAAGTTTTGTGTAAAATATTAGAATAAAAATCTATTACTCCCAATGGCTTTTTAGTATCTTAGAAGATTTGTATGGTTTTGCAGACTCAGTGAATTCTGCTTCATTTTTTCTATGTTACGCACTCCTTCAAATTCCAGCATTAATATTAACCCTGGAAAAAGTGTCAAAACTTTTTTGCTCTTGTGTATTGAGATGATTTTTTTCAGATAGCAGTTTTGGCTTGGTGATTGAGACTGTTGCTAGTCAACTAGGGCTATCAGCTAACTAGTACTGCTTAAGGTTATTGTACTTTATTCATTATGACAGTGTTGTCACTAGGCCAGCTTGTTGTGTACCTCGATATAGTGCTGCAGATACTTATGGAGTTGGTTTTATTTTTTAGACTTACAAGAATCTGTGAATTGTGTGATAGCAAAGGATATTGCTCTATACAAGTTTGTCATACCCAGCCCACAGAGTTGTTAGTTGGATTATTTAAAAAAAATAAAGCATGTATTTCAGTTACATTTAAAAAAATATTTAGCTGCATTACTAAATATAACAAGTGACTCTAAAGAGACGAAAACTAGGCAGTAAACAGCCATAAAGCCAAAAGGCTCATTGTACTCTTTCAGAGGTTTTTTTTTTTTCATCCCTCCATGTTCCTTGGAAAAAGTGAAAGCAGTCATCCTTCTCCTTTGTGCTCAGATCTTTTTATCTTCTTAAGCATTAATGCTGTTTCAACAGTAACAGGTTGAAACAGGTTGAAGGCATTTCCCTTCTCTTGACATTTTTTTTCAAGAAAAGGAAGAAGTGATCATTTCTCAGATTTATTCTTTCTTCCTTTTATGAAACTTGCTTTCTTACTGGTTCTTTAAACCTATTTCTATGTAAATGTGGATCAAACTGTTCCATTTACGCTGTGGGCTGCCTACTGTCAGGGTTAGACTTCATATAGGAGATTATGTAAAATGTACTGATTGTATTGTATTGCTAAGCATGCTGTAGACATTTATTTTCTCTCTTATTTTTTAAAAGCGACTTTCTCTTTACTGAATCTGCACTCTCAAAGTTGTTGATCCCTTGCTTTGTTTGGTATAATGTTGGTAAATAAAATCAAATTTTCAATATTTGTGCAAGATTTCTTTTATAATACCAGTTATTGCTGAAAAGAAATTATTTGACAGGCAGAATGATTGAGACTGTTTCACTTTGACACCAGGAGACATTAGGTGAGGCATGTAGGTCTCTGAGCTACATGTGTAGATGTGATATTGGTACACAGAATCTGTCTAACAAAATCTATAGTGATTCCACAATACATAGGGAACATTACTATATTTCACTAAGAAATGCTAACCTTAACCTGTTGTTTACATATATGCACATGTTATGTTAATTTGTATTGGGAAGACTTTTATTGGAGGCTCTAGACTCATGTAGCATAGCCATTTTCCTCTGTCATTTAAGCTCTGGGTTCTCCCATTCAGTTTGCTGGAAACTGTCTTGTCTCTCTGTATAACTTCATGGAATATGAAGACCTGATCTGTGTATAATCAGTTTGAGCAAAGCTCGCTTGGATCTGTCTTGAGATGTGCTCTTCAGCCAGTAATTACTGCTTAAGCTGTCATTGCTGGTTACAGTTCTCTACTGCACACACACCCAGGTTTCCTCACAGAGGAAATCCCAAGGTCCCTGCAGAGCTGGAGTGAGTGTAAGCCCTTCTTACAGACAGAATCACTACTGAGGGTATGGTAAAGCCCGTTTGTTTTCACTTATTCAGCACCTGCTTTTCTGGTTTACCTAGAGGAACGTCTTCGTCATAAAATCTACCTTTTCAGTAAGACCATAGTTCTGCATTTTTTGGAGTTAATGGTTCCTTTTGCACCTTTTGGGTAGTAGAGAAATACTTTAAAGTTTCATTGTTTACTGATATTTTTTACTGATAAAATTCTCTTGAACATGACCTAATGGTTTCATAATGTCTCCATGTACTGAAAAAGATGCTGGAAGCAGAAATGGCACCAATCTTTTCTTGCTAGTTAATATTTTTGCCTTATTTGTATACTTCATATCAGTGTTTACTTCCCTCTTGCCTGAAGGCAGCAACTAGATTTTATTTATTTAACTGTTTTCTGTAGATTTTATGTGGCATGGTGTAATCATTCCATTCCTAATTTTAGGATTCTAGAGATGATTTTGTATTTATGGAAAGATTTACGAGTCCAGTCCTGTGCTTTCCTGCACACTGCCATTGCAATAGTCAAGCATCCAGGCTAATACTTTCATCATCATAATTTAAAAAAACTCATGTTACTTCAGTTCTTGTTTTATAGAAGTTTTGAGCCAGTGCTTGCCTCTTGTGTGCATCCACATAAACATCTCAAAATTATATGTAATACTTGAATTAATAATCAAGTTAATAATCTCATCCCATGTTTTTTGTCTGGAAAGTATGTTTTTCCCAATACTGAAAAATTTTGGTTAGCAAAGCTTAAATAAGTGTTTGCAGTTATTCTCTTCATGCTACCCCTCATGGAAGAATATTTCAATACTACACTAAGGAGGGTGAGTTCTCCCCTTACCCCCCTAAACAGGTCACTACAGTGAAGACAGTATTTTTGATGGATAAAGTGTGTTTGAAAGTGCTAGTCATGTACAGAAAACTTGCCATAGGTGAATTAGGACATAATAGGATAGGGATTTTTTAATTAGTAATTTCTCTAATTGGCTTTTTCTGTTTAATGTCACTGAGGAAGTTGTAACAATAAAATGATAAATAGGATACACGACTTATGTTGCTCTGCTTTTATTTGCATAGGCTATCCACTCTGTGGCTTGGCACCATGAAGGAAAACAATTCATTTGTAGTCACTCAGATGGTACCTTGACCATATGGAATGTAAAATCTCCTACCAAACCATTCCAGACAATCACTCCACACGGTAAGATGAAAATGGATGCCTGCTGCACTTGACAGCTATTAAAACATAGAGAGCTTGTTTTCAGTAGAAGTGTGTTTTGCAAAAAACAAGTATTAAAAGTGCACTTACCATGCAGTAAAAATTTTTCTCAGTCATATCAGTTTCTCATAGATTTCACTTGAAAAAGAAGAATCTTTATGAAATAAGAATCCAGATCAGTGCAGCTTTCTCTAAATCTCTAAACTTTGAGCTTGTCTTTCACACCATGGCACTGATCTCAGAGTTAACTAATGCATATTTTGCAGGGGTTACTTTTTGCCTGACATTATGATCCCATATATTGTTAAAATACATATAAGCAAGTACCTGTTTGATGCCTAAATGTGTAGATTACCACATAATTTTTCAGAAAAGTTTGCAACAGAATAAGAATAGCCTCTGGTAAGATGTTCCCACTTCTGAGAGGTCTTGTATTAATGTTAATCTAGGAAATTAACACTACGTGTTGTTGTTCTTCTGTGAAATATACGGCTGCTCTTCAAGTAAGTTCTACACAAATGCCAGACTTACATGGTGTGCATGTCTCTATTTCATGTCTTAGCAACTTACTTACTTCAGATTTCTAAGTGTGGATGTATCAGTGAGGATAATTGCACAGTTGAGAGAATGGGCTTTTCATGCTCAATTGAAGTCTTAGCCCTGAAGGATAATACACAGGATAAACTTCACTTTACTTGTAAGCTGACCAATTTTAATTGCAAAAGAGTAGGCACAATGTAGATTTTAGATCTCCTAGTGCTACTTAAAACAGCACTTTAGGGGGAGATTATACGTTTGAAAACAAATATTCTACAGCAGTCAGGTTTAGAGGGCTTTTCTTACTAAACATTCTAAGTTGATGTGTTGGAGAGCTTTAACAAGTTTTTAATTATATTATTCCAAGGCATACTGTATAACTGTCAAAGTTTTTGAATATGTTTGTGTGAATTTTACACTTCTCAAGCTGCACAGTGAATTTCATTATTTGCCATAATGCCTGTAAGATTAACACAGGAAAATCGTTTACTTTAGGAAAGCAGCTGAAGGATGGAAAGAAGCCAGAACCCTGCAAACCTATCCTTAAGGTGGAATACAAAACAACTAGAGCTGGGTAAGGTTTGTTTTATATGCAAAATGAATATATGCAACAGTGCAACACTCTGGGAATGGACTTTATTTCCCAGTTGTTGGGGTGCATATTCTGATGTTTTTATATTGCGTCAGCTTTGTTTTTAGCTTTGATAAATCAGATGAATGAACTACAAAAATTTGTATGAAGGAATTACTGTATACAAGCCAACGATGCTGCTAATGCACAATCTACACTCTTCTTTCGTGCTACTAAAACTTGTATGCGTTTTTGCTCAATTTTTTGAGAGTTCTAAAGAAAAAAAAGGCTGATAAAGCACAGAAGACATCAAAACACAGACATGATAAATTGAACTTTGATAAATAGAATCTTGAATTGAATATTCTAAATTTTAAATACATGTTCCTCCCCCTTAAAATGTTATTAACAGAAGTTTTAGTAGAGTGCAGTAATTTATACAGTGAAATGTGCCTAATTATGCACATTGAGCATGTAACAAAGCAGTAATTGCAAAAACAGGCTCAGATGGAATGACAGTATCTAGAGTAGCATGGTTTTTTTACCAAGACTGCAGTTAGGATGTATGGATTTCATGAACTGTGTGGAATTTCTTTTATTTGTGGTTCTAAAATGTTTGAGTAAAAAGTGCAATATAAAGGTAACATATTCATGGGAATCTGTTCAGCTATTTGTAAAAGCTGATTTTTGTTTGTTTGTTTTCTTTTATATTTGGGGGATATGTGTACCAATTTTATTGGCTTATCAGGCATTCAAGTCTGTAGAAGATTGTTATTTAAATGATACAATAAGTATGTGTTGATATACTTACTTATAATATCACTGGCTTTAGGTGTTTTTATTTTTTGCTAAAAATGAGGTAAATAGAAACTTACATCTCTGGCTAGCTCCCAGTTTTTTTAAAATCTGTCATCATCTGAAAAGCCACATTTTACTTGCAAAAGTCTACATCTGTCTGCGTAATCCTTTCTCAACTAATATATCAAAAGCTGGTCTAAAGAGAGATAATCAAAAAATCTCAGCCTCAGCAAGTTACAATTTCTGCAATCAAAAGCCTTTTATGAATAGTCATTCTGAAGGAGAAGATGTTTGGAGCTTGTTCTGTGATGTTATAGTACTACAATGTGAAAACAACTTGACTTTTCATATAGTTTAAAGAGGAGTTTATTCTAGTATAATTTCTAAGAATCTTTGGGAGTTTGGGGAGGCTACTTTCTCCTAGTATTTGACTTTTTTTTTTTTCTGTTGCACCTCTCATCTTCTGGTGTTTATGCAAACTGAATGTTTTGATACATTGCCATTTACTCTTCTCTCTAATGTTTTATATCTTCAGTGTACTGTTAAATCTACAATTCTTGATAACTCTTCCTGAACTTTAATTAAGGGGGGGGGCGGGGAAAGCTGCAACAAACAAAACCCCACCAGTCTGTACTGTGGTAGAGAAGCAGTGCACTGGAAATCTCCATTCGTTTACTGCTATGAGTACTTCAGTTTGCACTTCAATTTTCAGTTTCACTTGTAATCTTACAAGGATTTTAAGGGAAGACAGGACTACCTTTCTGTCTACAGAAATGCTTAATTTTTTGCTAGATTTTCTATTTATCATTTGGAATAGTTTAAGCATGAGCAAGATCAGATCTTAACTTTTATGTAAACTGATGTAATTTCTTATTCATGGTTTAGTTTCTGTAGCACATAGGAGAATCGTTTCTGGACAGGACAGAATTTTTCAGGCTACTGAAACAATGTAAGAACCATCAATTTTTTTCTAAAGCAGTTCACTAAAGCTGTTCCTCAAAAACAAATATTAAAAAAACCAGAACAAAAAAAGCAAAAAAGCTTACATTTAAGAGATACTATTTAATGCTTGTTTAAGTTATATTTCAAATTTTTATTGTGAAAAAAATGTTCACTTTTTCCATGCTCTATTTTGAACATCTTTCTATCACCCCTCTTTTGTTTCTGCCTTATCTATCTAGAGTGCTCAAAGATCTTTCAGAGATGTTTCAGTATCTTCTCTAGTGGAAAACATTTCATTGATATGGTCTTAACTGTTTGTGGTTTTTTACTGCTTCTAATTCTAATAAGCTTTTTTTTTGGAGAAAAGGATTCAGAAACATGCAAAAGGAAGGACCAGAACTGATGGCAACATATATTAAGGGCTATAGATGCTATTCTTTTTACTGTTGCAGCTCTTATTAATTCCTTCTCATTTTTTTTTTTTTTCCTTTTCCCTGCATTTTGTTTTCCATATTGTAAAACTGGGGTCAGGACAAAAGGAGGACATGAGGCTTTTCCTGGGATTTATGGGCTACCTATTTATTTGCTGACTTTGTGGGGTTTTCTGTTGCTTTTTGTTTGGTTGGTTTGGTTTTTAAGCCTACTGCAAATAGTATGGAAAGTGAAGTGTCCAAGTGAGGTGAAGTGAAGAGCCAAAGTAATTTACTCTACAACAAGAATATGTCTGTAGCTTTATTTCTGGGAGAAAGGTTACTATTGATGAATAAGGGATGAAAAAGGTACTTTCTTTGTATATTCTTTGTGCAAAGTGGCATATTTTTGCAATTTGAGAGCATAATGTCATTCTACTGCAGCCATTCTTCAAATAAAATACTCCATCCTTTTGTGAAGCACTGAATTTCAAAGGTATCTTAACTTTTGAGCTTTCTGAAATGGTTCCATATTGCTTTTTGTGTGTACTTTTTGTGTGTCTAAAGTGAATCCAGATACTCTCCAGCTTCCTAATGCCACTCCCTCCCCCTCAAGATTCAGTCCTTCCCAACGCCACTTTCCACCTGTGCAGGTTCAGTACCCTACACTATTTACTCTGGTTGATATTACCATTATGGTGGAATTGCCTGTGTGCTATTGAAATTAGAGCTCAAAAGTCTCCATGTAGAACATAATCCAGAAGGGTTTTGTTTTGGTAGCTGTCATTGACTGATGGAGCAGTGCCTCTTAGCAAGATGGTTGTGTGTAATTAGGACCTAGAGGTTACATTAGTGATGATGTCTTCCACTAAGTAAAAGTTGTTAATATGTTCATTTAGTTTGAATAGTGCTGTTTTCTTGTGTTAGCTTATTGGTTTAAAACCACGCTTCCCAGAATAAGTCTGTAGTTTTATCTTCACTACTACTTCAGGACTTCGAGTATCAGGGTAAAGTATTTCTTGAAGTATTTTCCATCTTCATACTAGGATTAACTTTTCCACAGATTAAGCCAGATCGTACCAATGACCTGATTTCTCTATATACTGTTCTCTCACACATCTGGATTGTCAGAAGCTGGCTCACATTTCACAGTTTGCTTCTAAAATTGAACAGAAACATCCTCCCGGGTTGTGAGCCACTCAACTCTCAATTGTATTATGTTTTCATACATTGCAAGACCTAATCCTGTGTTCTCTGACTTTTTTTTTTTTCAATGACCTGTTGCCCCCTTTTATAGTCAATTTCTTATAGTATTCTCCAAGTGCTTTTACGTATTTCACTGATGAGGAAATTCATGTAAGGGAATTACTTGCAAACCTGCTGAAGCTGAACTGTTTCAAAGAATCTCTGTATGAGTAGCTGCTAAAAATGCTGTAAAGCAATTCTCTAAGATCTGAACCCTGGGGTTTTTTAAATATCTTCCATTGTTTCAGGTAGGTAAAATATAATTCCCAAAGTTGAATCAGTCTCATCTATTATATAAAGTACAAACCTTCTAATTTTTTATTCTAAATTATGCATTTCTAATTGATGTGCACTAACCTTTTAATATGTATCCACAGCTGAAGGGCAACACTCTAATTAGAAAATGCATAGTCTGTGTTCATGGTAAAACCATGGTTTCATGAAAATATGAAAAATTCATACACAAACTTGTAGTGGTCTTCCTGGCAGACTCAAGTCAGGTTTAATCTTTGATTTATTTGTGGAAGATCTGTGAGACAGAGCAATGTGCTCTATTCTTAGCTCTTCCATTCCTTGCTTCTACAGGATGCAGTCTCTGGCAAGCCTGACCAAAGCAGCTTGATTACCTTGAGAAATAAAAGCAGGAGAAGCTGACATACAATTGTCACTGTGATGTATGAAAATTAAAAACTGAAATTTGTTACTTTTTTACTGTCAGTTGATCTCAATGAATCTGCAAATCTGATAATTCCTACAAATTGTCCTGGCAGCATTATTGTTTAAATAAACTTGATGATTTCTACTTCAGTAAATGCTGCAGTAAATCACTCCAACACAATGAGACCTCACCAGTATTTTTCTCTTCACTGACATCCTGAAAAATACCAGAATAAATTCAAGTGTGTAGCTGTCTTGAAATTTCTTCATGGATGTAACTATAAAAGATTGTGTGAAGTTTCAATACAAAGAGCTGAGATTAAATGAAGACTCAGAGAAAACTTAATCCTTTTCTAGAAATACACTCTGAGCCACTCTTGGAGGCAGGATATTGAATTTGATGGATCCATGGTCTGATTTATGGCCGTTCCTTTGAGGTCTCTTCCTCAGCCGGCAGTGCTCTTTGATCCTATCAAATCTTTGGTCATAGATCTTTCTTGGAAGATCAAGCAGATTGTGAAATAACTGTAGAAGCTGGAAGCTTATCTCAGTCTGCTTTACTTTCAGTGCTACAAACACAAAGTACATTTCAGCCAAGTCTTAAACTCATGAACTCATTACGCACATGTGTAAACCAAACCCTTAATATACAGTTTTCAAGAATTCAGACATATCTAGTCTCACTTTATGTTTCAAATGCCAACTAGGGAAAGCCATTTAGACAGTATGGAAAAGATGATAGTATAGGAAAGGATTAAAAAAAGTTTCTTCAGCCTCTCTTTTTACAATATATCAGGATGGGTTTTTTTCTGTAGAAATTTTCTCCAGATATACTAGCTATTTCCAAGGAAGATGCAAATGAAGGGTAGGATTTCTACTGAAAGTGAGCATAAAAGTAGATCAGAGGCAACTGATAGATATGCAAAGTGCCTATTTTGCCTTCAGAAATACAATGTGAAATTTCAGGCGGTAGTAATGAGTAACATCTATTTCTTGAGCTGCATGCTTGCTAACAGTCAGTCTACTCTTTAAAAAGGATTATGTCCTATTTCAAACATGAGCAGTATTAAATTAGTGACTCCTGACAATCAGGAAATAAGAAAATACCTGGTAAAATGAACATATTTACTTCATCTTGTTTATCAGTAAATGAAATAGTGAACTGTAGATTATTGGAAATATATGGATGTATTTAAAAGTATGTTTCTGCAAAGGCTTTTTAAAGAAGTTTCAAGGGAATCTTCTAATCTCTTCTAAAGACTAGAAATATCTCTGCTTTGCTCTACTCGGCTGTTTGATTTTGCAGTAGGAATAATGTCTGACAAAGTAGTGTCTTGAATTTTGTGCATGATGGTAGGGGGGAAAACAGGTAAAACATCTAGAGTAAGTGTGTGGTGTTACTTAAAAAATGTTATGTCTTTAAAGCTTATCGAGCAGTTGGTTGCATCTCCAGGACAGTCATATTACTGTGCAGCAAGTAAATGGGACTGTTTCTTCCTGATTCTGCTGGGGTGTTTTATGTTATTGAAAAATGGGACTGTTGGCAAATCTGACTCTGCAGTTCAGTAGAAAAGAAACAACTATAAAGTAGTACAAAGTTTTTAAAAAATATCTCATATTGCCAAGAAGTTATAAAGATCAGTTAAATCAACAAAATGCTTGGAGGAGATTTCTGACTTAAACAAGAGTTAGAATAATGTTTGAAATACATACTCAAGCTGTAAATTTCATGAGAGCTGGTTTGCATTATGCTTACTCCAACTCTGCTTAATGATATTCCATTGAACTTTATCATAAGGTTGCAAAACCAGTCTCTTTTAGCATGTTATCCTGACTTGATCCTAAGTGCTTCTGCTTTATTCCAGGGAGCCTTTCATCATTCTCTCAGGAGGCTTGTCATATGACACTGTAGGAAGAAGACCCTGTTTAACAGTCATGCATGGGAAAAGTACTGCTGTGCTAGAAATGGATTATTCTATTGTTGACTTTCTAACCCTGTGTGAAACACCATATCCTAATGGTAGGCTCTGTAAAGATTTTTCTCTGTACCTTGGCTTATCACTGGAATTTTATCCCATCAGAATATTCTTTGCTATTGTCTTCCTGTTTTATTTCTGGGGATCAGACTGCAGCAGCAACATCTGTTATCCCTATTGTCTGAAGTTTGGTTTACTTGCCAAAACATCATAATAGAATAGTTTATTATAAAGCCAATTTTGCATCTAGAAAGAAGCCAATTACTCATAGCATTTTTTCTTCTTTTTAATCCCAAAATCATGTGCAGACAAAAAGCATTACAACTTTAAGCTGTAGTTACTGGAGCAGATGTGTTCATCTGCAGATATTTGGGCACATAAGGCCTTTCCAGTGAGTGCAAAACTATGAGGAGCATTTTGTATTATTTTAAACTTTTAGTGGCTTTATTCATTCCAATACGTAGATGGATTTCATCACTAATGTGTAATCTCTCTTCTGCAGCAGGGGATTTCTTATCACAGTTTAGGTAGTTATCTCAGATGAATAGTATTATATTGCTGATGATTCCAATGGTTTTAGCTGTCAGCTTCCATCAGAGTATATAAAACTGCTTGGTTTGCAGTTTGAGATCTGGCTCAAGAGGGAAACGAAAACTTTGGAAACTTTTTTAAGTTTTTTATTTTACTGTCAAGTCAGCTGTCTTTTGAGCCATTTTGTAAGTAAGTAAAACTTAAACCCCACTGAATATGAGGAAAAGCAGTTTAGGAGTGGGAGGATATTACTCAGAAATTAGATCTTTCTCTCATATAACCTGCTTATACGAGTTACTCTATAGGTTCCTTTTTCTGTTATTTGAGCTGTTGAGAGTATTGAATAAAAGAACATGATTTTTCTAAACTTAACTTGGAGTATTCAGGAGTCTGCATGCATAAAATATCTTCCAAAACTGTAGTAATCCATGAGGCTTTCTAATCTCAGCTGCCAGAGTGCAAGCACTGATTCCATTGTTGAGGCTGTACATGCATGGGCTCCATTTACAAATACATAACTTTCTGTTGTTGTTTCCAGACTTTCAGGAACCATATGCTGTAGTTGTTCTCCTAGAAAAGGACTTAGTACTGATTGACCTTGCACAAAATGGGTAAGAATCTTATGTAGTCTTTTTAATCATTGGCTGCAGTAATCAGCCTACTGTTCTACTTTATAGCTTTTTAGTCTAACCTATTACTTCAGAACATAAAATTTTGAATATTAAATATAAAATTTCTTCAAATGAACTGACAATCTTGTTATATCAATTTATTTCAAATTAATGTATAGTAAATGAGTAAAGTATCATGTGACTTTTTCCAGGCTTGATTGACTGACCAAAATTATTCATAGATCACTTCTGCTTTTTAAGTATCACAGTTTATTTTGAAGTTGATTCCTTAGTGTTGTGAGGAGAGTTTGAAGTTTGGAGGAGCTTGTGGTTTTGAGGAAGGTAGCAGGGAAAAGAACTAATCAGATAACCCAAGTGATTTTGGCTGTTGTCATCACTTAAATATTTGCTGATCTTATTGCCAAATAAATTGCTACCCGTATTGCTTAAAATAACTCCATACTGATGCAATAATATCATGTATATAAAATTTGAATGATAACATCTATCCTTGGGTTTACATCTGTGGTAAGAAATTGCTTAAAAGGAGTATCCTATTGCAGTATTCAAAAACAATATCTGCCTAAAACATTGAGGCCTTTGTTGCTTTGTCCATGGAATAGTCCACACACTGTTATTAGTGATTAAAAATTCTAGACACTACAAAATTTTTTTATGAAAGGTATTAAAATTTGTATAGGCAGGAACAACTAACTGTTAAGGGGTCAGGAGCAGAGATACTAGATAAGATCTTGGTACTGTTCCTGATCTAAAATCTTCAATGGTCAATGAAGAAAAATCCTTGTGAAGAACATCCTTCTAGGGCAAAACAAAAACCTGTAAATATTTGTCCTCAAAGTCAGTAGTGACACCTTAGATAATGAAGACTCTGTGGAATTTGGAAGAAGATCAAATTTTGTCCTAATATCTCTGCAGCCACTGAGCACTTTCATTTAGGTTTTCTGAATGTTACATGGCCATATGCTGTATCCAAAATTTACTTCTGATATTCCAATAGCATTAAGTGTCAACATTCATATGTAGTTTGAAATACCTGACATGAGAAGCTATGTTAAAGCTTACTCTATTTCATACTAAAAAATCTTCAGCGGTTTATGTTTTTACGATGGTCTTTGTTATGATTGACTTGCAAACTATTAGTTGTTTGACACCTGAAAACAAAATTAATACCAAAAAGGCTTCCTTTTACCTTGTGTTCTCACAGGGGTTTGTCATATTTTGTTGAAGTTAAGCCTCTTCTGCATGTAATTTAAAAAATATTTTTGTAGCTTTCCATATAGCCCTGTATAAAGTTCCTGATGTGCAGAATGTTTTCATCTATTGTTGCTGTTTTTGCCTTTAGATGGGTTGAAAAGCTGTGTCTCTTGACCTCTCAAAAAAAGGCAGATAAAAAGGGGAAAATAGCATGCATTTCTCTGGAGATAAATGTTCTTTGAACACAGATACATTTACCTCTGTTAGTATTATTGACCTTTCTCCTCATTAAGCCTCTGTCACTTTTCAGACGGAGGTAGTATTTGAGAGTGTGTGTGTGTGTGTCTGTTCTTCTAATTGGTAACTGAGTGAAATTGCTGTCTGCAATCTAAGTAAAATTGCTATCTCTAATTTTCAGTAAGTGATCTTGGAGTTGCAAGTAGATTAAGGAGAATTTGTCCATGCAAAATGCTGGACAACTTTCTGTTTTAGTACAGTGTGCTAATACAAAGTGAGACAGTGGCCTGTCTCTATCCCTAGGACAGACTGAAGAGTTAGAAATAAATTCCCAGGTCCATGTTACTACAACTGAGACTTGGCAGCTTAATTTTTTCCACAGGCCACTAAATTAGTAAGCTTTTGATATAAAATATAAAACAATGGGGAATAGTAGTGTTCTAGAAAAACTCTAGAAACTGCACAAACTTTAGATTCCATTTGGAGTACTACACTATCTTTATAGCGTACTAGATGAGCAGTAAAGTTGCGTGGTGTATTTGTTCATAGTCTAATTTGATATGCATTTATTTTTCTCTGTACGAAAAGAATGCCAGCTTAGTCTTTAGTATTTTACTTGTGTTCTGCACTTAAAAAAAATGCTTTCACTAGATTAACAGTTATCCTCTTTCTTCCTTTAAAGGTATCCTATATTTGAGAATCCCTATCCTTTGACTATACACGAGTCTCCGGTTACCTGTTGTGAATATTTTGCTGATTGTCCTGTGGATCTCATACCTGCACTCTATTCAGTTGGTGCTCGACAGAAACGTCAGGGGTACAGTAAGAAGGTACAACATCTACTACACATGTTTGTATTTTAAAATACTGAGAATCAGAAGCTCTAAATAACAGGAGTGGCCATACTAGGACCAAAGGTTCACCTGACTCAACCTGCCTTTGACAGTGGCTGATATCTGGGGAGGATCTGCAGTGATTTGCCTTAACTTTGCACTGTATGATATTTTCTTCCTCCATGTATTTGTTAATCTTCCAGGAATGGCCTATCAGTGGAGGCAACTGGGGTTTGATCACTCAGAGCTACCCAGAGATAATTATTACAGGGTAAGTGATACCATAGTCTACTAATAACTTTCTTAGCTCATTAAGTAGAAGTGAGAAATTTTTGTTTCTCTTTTAGAATATTGTTTTGTATGAGTGGTTTGAGTGATTCATGAAATTATGATCACCAGACATGTCCTTGGCATTATCTCCTTGACATGTTACTGAGAAGGTAAAACAGAATATGGGAGGAAAAGTAGAAACAAAATGATAGCAGGTGTTTCAGAGGCATTATTATTGTTATTATGTGGTAATGTTATTACATGTGCTTACTATCAAAGTATCTTGGATCAAAATTACCCTTTATTCTTTCATTTTTGCAAAATAGAAGAGTATTGTTTTAAAGGATGGTAGGTCCATTAAGTAGTTATTGAGTTCAGTTCTCAAAGGGAAGCCAATTTTTTATCTCAAAAAAGGACAAGGAAATACTTAAATCTGATCATTTTGAGACTGATCTTTCTAATACTACTGTAAGGAACATAATTGAAATTTAATTTATAACCGTTTAGTGTATTGTTGGAAGTGAGAGCACTACTAATGTGTTTGTAGAACAGCCCATTAGCCCTAATCAGGATTACTGTCACCTTGTACTTACACATTGCAGAGACTTTGAGCCGGTCCTGAAAAAATACAGTCATCTGATTCTCAAACTCAAGGCTAAATAAACAAGTTAGGTGACTCATGAACAGTGGGATACTGTATATTTAGGCATCTTCTTTACAAGTGCTGCTTCTAATATAGAGTATCTTTTAAGAAACAGTGCATGGTAAGGTATGCCTCTGTATTTAAAATGGTGAGTTAATACAGTGCAGTGGGATCATCAAGGAGTTAGCCTCCAAATGTTTGTCTAGTCTCTTCTGTCCAAAGTAATTGGAGCACATGTTTGTGAATATTGGCTTTTAATAAATTGTGAAAATAAAGCGTCACTGAAAAGACTAATGAAAACAGAATGTTAACTGTATACTTTCCAATCAGTAACAGAGGTCTAGCACACCAAGTAATCATTTCATCATCTCATTATGTTTTTAATATTTCATAGGCATGCTGATGGATCAATCAAGTTTTGGGATGCATCAGCAAGTAAGTGTTTTCAGTGGAGATCTTTTCTGGGCAGTTTTAGAATGTTCATCTTCAGTTAAAGGGTCAATTACATCTGATATTCTACACAGCTCACAGTTAAAAATGCAACAAGAATCCAAAGTAGAAATGATTGCACAAAGTTAGATGTTTGAATTGGTCTAGTTGGAACTAACCTTACTCTTGATACTTAAAAGCTGTTTATAGCAATCTTGAAATCGTCACCAGTTGTCTTTGAAACTTGTGGAAAGCTGGTGAGATTCCAAAAGGCTAAGGCGTGTGTGGTTGTGGGAGGGAACAGATGCAATGTATATGTTTAAAAACTGGGAGGAGGACTATTTGGAATGTTATAGATCTTTAATTTCAGTTTGGAGTGGGAGTGGAACCTGGGAGAGAGGAGGAGGGAAGCCAAACCTGATTGATAGTGTGCTTAAAAATTCTATTCAGCATAGATCTGTCAAAAGGAGATTCTGTTAAGGATACTTAGTTTCTTTCTGGAACAGTAAACTCTATTAAGGGAGAAATTGCAAGTGTCCTCTATATTGATTTAAAAACTTTTGAGTCGTTCTAGTAGGAAAGACTTAAAGTTCATCAGTCTCACAGATGAACTAGGGAAATGTGATTCAGGTAAAACCACAGAAATATGGAAGAGGAGAAAGGATGCTTTAATTTAGGTTTTCCTAATGTTGAGGTTAGTATTTATGGCAGTGATTTGGGCCTTTTACTAGGTAATATCCATGTGAAGTTTGAAATCAGCATGAAAACAGTTGAAAGAAAATGCGACACAGAATTAAAATTACAGCTGAGAAGAATACAATTCAAAAATTAGCTGTATCAGTGTATTAGCTATATGTTTAGATCAAAATTAATTTTTCCCTTTTGCTTTGTTCCTAGTAACGCTGCAAGTACTCTATAAGCTAAAAACAGCCAAAGTATTTGAAAAATCAAGGAATAAAGATGACAGACCAAACACAGATATAGTAGATGAAGATCCATATGCTATTCAGATCATCTCATGGTGTCCGGAAAGTAGAATGCTGTGCATAGCTGGAGTTTCTGCACATGTCATTATTTACAGGTTCAGCAAGCAGGAAGTGACAACAGAAGTCATTCCGGTAAAGAGCTATGACCACTTTTAACTTTGTTTTAGCTAGAATAAGACTGTCCTAGCAATTTACTATTTTTTTGTCTCTAATTATATTGGTGAAATGGGCAAAAAATAATTGACTCAAGACAAAGAGAGGTGGGGTTTTTGAGAGAAAGTAATTAATTATGAAATTCAACAAAAGTAAATATTGCATACTGAGATAATGGTTTTCAGTGACTTCCTAACTGAGAATGTATGTCAGCAGAATGATAATTAAATGAATCCAGTATTTATTTCTTTCAATATTAAGAAGCGAACTGTAAAAAACTGGGAAATATGTGAGACATTCAAATTCTGGCAATCTCCAGATATTCAGTCTGTAATAGTATGCCTCTGTGTTTCTGAAAACTACATGTGTCTTTAAGTTACACTATTTATTAAACTGCTACCTTTTAAAAGAGGGAGGAGTCCTGGATGTCACTTATATCACTACTATCTTCAGTTGCACTTCATTTAATTCATATTCAGTGTTTTGAAAAGCAGACTTTACTGATACTTTTTTTTTTTTTGCTTTAATTAACAGATGCTGGAAGTACGTCTCCTATATGAAATAAATGATGTTGAAACTCCAGATGGTGAGCAGGTGCCACCTGTACCAACTCCAGGCACAGGTTCCAATCCTCAATCCATTGTTCCCCAGTCTCATCCATCTACTAGTAGCAGTTCATCTGATGGACTTCGTGATAATGTCCCATGTTTGAAGTAAGTATATTCTGTTATACTTTCAGTGAGTATGAAACGTTGCAAGAATATGTGATTAGAGTGTATGTACTTGGATATTGCTACAGATATGTCATTGCTGGTGAAAATGTTTTATTTTGTAGAGCAAAGTTTTCCAAGTATCTGAAAGTTGAGCTCTGCTTGAAGAAAATAACATTGCAATCTTAATTTTTTAAACTTCTTAAGCTGATTAAAAAAAAAAATCCTTTCCTTTTGATTTACCTGATTTTAGGAAAACCTGGCATAGATGTTAGCATAGCTATAGGTGATGTGCTTTAGAGTGAATAGTTTTTAATAGCAGCAGTTCAGTCACTTTGATATCCTATTATCCTTGAAATGAACAGGAAAATTGATGTTTTGTGGCTCCCCTTAACTTTAGGCCAAGTATGTCTGAATATGTTTCAGCTGTTAGTTTTGCAGAGCCTTAAGTTTTAGAAGCAAATCAAAAGTGAAAATTCTTACAGCTGCTTACTGACTCTTTACGCTTATAAATATATTTCTTTTTTAAAATCCTCCAAGGAAACAACTTCGCATTTTGGAAACAGAATTAGTTAAATGTCCCTTTGTCATGGATCTTCACTTTGCATGATGCCTAATAGTGCTCTCATTGTAGATCTTTGACAAGTTTTTACATCTTTTTAAATTGGGAGTTTTTTCTGCAAGCTTCTTCATGTGAGCTTTTACCCTTTTAGAGAAATTAGCGTTTAAAAAAAATATCTCTTTTTACTCTTCTACAAGAGTGCATTATGTGATTTCTGAGCCATCACTTTTTCTAAGAGAATGTAAGAAAAATGTAATATATATCTAGAGATATAAAGTTAAGAATATACTTTGTTTTCTGAAGTTTAAGATCCCAACTTGGATTTTAATTTTTTGAGTGTGTCCATCCAGAAAAACAATTAACTCTGATAGGGTTGCTTTATTTCAGTAATAGTTTTCAAATTGTATTGATTGTACTGAGTTGGAGAGGTGTATTTCTGAAGGAAACTCACCTAAGTAGAAAAATTGGAAAATTCTAAACTTATGTAAAATATTGTCAAACTATAATATCCATTAGTGAGAATAAATGGGTAAAATAAGTGGAATTCAGGAAACAGGAGCTTGTTCCACATAACTTTCTTGCTGTTAAAAAATGCAAAACCTAATCCTTTCTGCATAAGTTTATTTGTCAGCATGCAAACAAAATCTTTACAGGAGTTTCAATTGCCCCAGTCCCAGGTTCATTGTATACAATTGGTCTACCATTACAATAATTTACTTGTTTTCATTTTGGTTTTACCATATCATCAGCTTTTTATTTGCATTTATCTCAATACATTGTGCTTCTGTTTCCCTTTGCATTGTGTTTATGCCACGTACACCTCTCACCTCCTTACATTCTCTAAATCAGAGTTCTTCTGGAAACTCCAAAAAAAAATAGGTAACACCTTCTTTTTTAGACACTGATTGAATGCCTGTATCTATTCAAGGAAATACAGCATAATAGCACTGTTATTTCTTCTTCTGAGGTTGGAAAAAATGAAACATTTGTGATCATTGTTCAATTAATTTTCAATTAGGTAGTGAATCAAAAGAAGTAAATTCCTAGTTTCAATGAGGCTTTTTCTTCTGGTTGCTTTTATTTGCTTTTGATCATAGTTTTTACAATTTTCCAACATTTTAAAGTCCGGCATGGTGTAGAAATTAATGAACTCTGATGCCATAAGGAAAAAATAGAGGCAATGGAGATGCCATGTTTTGTTTACTTTGCAGAGTTAAAAATTCTCCTCTCAAGCAGTCTCCAGGCTACCAAATCGAGCTTGTTATCCAGCTGGTGTGGGTGAGTGGAGAGCCTCCTCAGCAGATAACCAGTTTAGCCATCAACTCAGCGTATGGCCTGTAAGTATATGCTACACAGGTCTTTCATTATTCCATCAAAGTAGTTTAAAACTATCCATCAAAATTGAGTCTCTGTGTGTGTTCACATGAGCTGCACAACAACATACAGGTAATCAGTTTCTTGTGCCTCTGAGAGAATTCCTTTTGGGTCATGGCAGATACTGATGATGCTAACAGCAGGAACAAATCAGCATCATTCTTCCTCCCCTGGCACTATACAGACAAAAGTGTCACTTAAGGCTCTCTGTCAGATAGGTTGGCAAGTACATTGACAGTGGTCTGTTCTACTCAGCACCATGTTTTTACAAGAGAACAATTAATCAATACTGCACTCCAAAAGAGTAATTTATAAATAAGTGTAATCTAGGATAATTCCTAAAAATTAGGAAGTATTAAATGCTGAACTGCAAAAAACTTGTATGAAACATTACCAACATTTAATTAGCCTTATCTTTCCTTTCACTTCTCTTTTTCCAGAGTAGTTTTTGGAAACTGTAATGGTATTGCCATGGTTGATTACCTCCAGAAGACAGTGCTCTTGAATCTAGGCACTATTGAACTGTATGGCTCCAATGATCCCTATCGCAGGGAGCCACGATCTCCCCGAAAAACTCGGCAGCCATCTGGAGGTGAGTAACCCAAAACATGTTTTAAGCTCAGAAGAAAGACACAATTGGTCCTCTAGTCCTAGTGTATATTCTTTGAATTCAAACACTCTTCACTGTGGTTTTCTTTCTTCTTGATCTGTTGCTAATACCACTATTGTAGCTTTGTTAATTCATCTTTCCTTAAAAGTCATTGCTTAGTGGAATCTATAGATGCTTCATACAATTACTTATTTTTAGTGTAATGTACATTTTAAGAAAAAATATAAATTTACAATGGATTTATGCAATTTACAGGAGTTTACATGGCATGAAGTAGTATTCTGATATTTCTAATAAAGCTAGTACCCATATTATATGTGTGTATAAATCCATTAATGTTTGCAGATAGCCTGAGCATTTGCTGGGATCTTTTAGCTTCCTTTTTTAAAATTTGACTAGAAAGGTCCCTGATGAGTTAAATCATGTTATTTTGTTAATACTGTTACATTATGCTTGAGAGGAAATCTTTGATTTAAATGAACAAAATAAAGTTCTATATACAAACTGGTAAAATAAGTCTCTTTGAAAAAGAAAAAAAGGACTTTGTTTTAAAACTGCTGAAGAGTCTTCTTTTTCAGCTAAAAAGGAGTGACTTTTCAATCAAAAGGCAAAGCTTTTTGTAACCAAAAGGAAAATGTAATATTTCCTTCTCCCTGATGTGTCACAGATACTCCTAAGTTATTTCAGAAAATAGCACAAGACCTAATAATAAACTGTTCAAAAAAAACCCTTTCTCATGATTGAGTGTTAATTTCTTTAAGAGATCCAGAGTGAAGTCCTTGTAAGTTCTTCAGGTAATATTTTATTCAAGTTGAAATGGATGTTCTAGGAGGTATTTTAGTAAATGCATGGTTTGAAAAAGTTCCAGTTAACACCAGTCAGCTTATTTCAGCTGAGGAAATGGATCTAAAAATCATGCATATAGAGCAGAACATACACAGTTGGTGTCCTGTCAGATAAAATATTTTCTTGTATGAAATAAACTGAAAGAAAAAATTAGCTTTACTGTTTGACTGTGTTAATTTGTCCTGGGAGTAAAGGGCTTAATGCATATAGATTATGAACTGCCTTTTGGAGCTTTAAACATCACTTGCCTTTGTTTTCTTAACTGTTGCTATTTTAATCCAATAAATTTGATCCACCTAACTCTGTGTTTCAGCTGTGTCTCTAAGACGTTCATGATGAAAGTCCTTTTTGCTCATGAATATAGCTGTTATATCAAGCCATATTTTTTTCATCTTAACTTTTGATACTAACAATCTGCATGGCAATAGCATTTTAATAACCTGGTTGTACAAGTTACTTGGCTGGCTTTTCTGTCTCAAATGTACTGTTAGTGTCTCCGTCTTTCCTTTTCTCATTGCTTCGTGAAGGTATGCTGACTGTGGCTTCTTGCATGTGCGGCCTTTCTAACTTATATTCAGAGTCTGTGAAAAAGCTTCGCACCTCTTATATAAGTAAGTCATCTCATGGCATTCAAATATTTTTTTGAACATCTGAACTTGATTTTTTTGTTTGGTTCACTCACCATAATTATTTTTCTTAGTCCTTTTTAAGTAATTGTTTTAGTTATAGAAACTGATTTCAATCCATCCTGCATCCATTGTATTTCTCGTTCGTGATATCTTTAAACAAAATTTAAAGGAAAAAAACAACCATAATAGTCTCTGTATTTTGTGTTTTTAAATAAATAAATCTCAAAGTCAAAAGGAAATCTGATCTCAGAATTTGCTGATGTTTACAGAGCTAAGATTTTACTCAAAAATTTAGCATTATTTAACTAGAAACTTTCCTTGCTTGATTCCCTTTCTGGCAGAAAAAGCTTCAGAACTCCAGAATTAGAGTATTAGTAGCAATGATAAGAAGAAACACTGTGTTTACAGAGAGACTCTTCTTCTAAAAGTGAGAAGTTACTTCTACAAAAATGTTGTTTATAGGAGTTAAGAATGGAGATGTTTATGTACTGCACAGCCCTATTCAGTTTCCAAGCAGTTTTGAAGTTCAGGTATCTGTGTGAGGAAGGTAATCCATCAGGACCATGACTTACGTCATCATTCACAGCATCCAAGAATCTGGAGAATGTAAAGCTTATTTTTTAAAAGCATAACATTGTTCCTTTTCTTAGGATGCCACTTTTCTCCAGCCCTCAGGCAGAGGTAGGTAATCTCAGCCCTTTTTAAAATGAAGTAGAGTAGATTAAGCTTCTGTAAAAATGGAGATTAAAAAAAAAAATCAAACCAGAACTGCAAAACAAACTTGGAATTGTGGTCCAAGTCTTAGTTCTGCCATTTCTTTTCCCCCAACAAGAAAAAAGAAATACATCTCACAGAATAATCTCAATTGCCTATTAGGCACTATTAGTGCTTTCTCTACAGTCTTTCCTCCTCTTCTGCCATGGCAGAAAGGGAGCGAGGCATAAAAGAAATGCCTCTGCCTTAAGATGATACAGGATTAAAAACAAGGATCTGGCACTGACTTATTATTGTTTTGAAAAAAGGAAAAAGATGGGTAGAAATGCCATAACTGATAAATATGATAATGCTGAATTTACTTGTACTGTTTTATTATAGGAATAAGTTTAAACAAGTTTTGTACCCAAGAGGTAATTACCAAGAGGTAATTTCTTAACCATGTAATTCTCTTTCTGTTTACCATCCTGGCAATATCTTGGTTAACTGGAACTACACTCATTTTAAAAACTGAAAATAATTTCATTAGTTATCATTTAACATTTCTCATTATTTGTAGTTTTTTCAGTGTATGTGTTGCCCAGACTTCAATAATTGCTTCAATAATTTTCCACAAATAATGAGTCTGTTACATTTAAGCACTACCCTTTGATTTATTTCTAGGATTGGAACTATATGAGATAGTCAGAACACTTTTAGATTTTGCATTCTCCCTTTCTTGGACATTTACTTATCTGCATTTAGTGTTTTCAAAAATGCAAGGAGCTTATGCTTTCTTGGTTTTGCTTTGAAAAATGTGCCTTCATTGAATCTCTATCTTGAAAAACATTTCTATTTTAATACTTCAAAATTATTTTTTCTAAGAATAAGATATTTTCAATGGCTGTATAACTAATAATCTCCAGGGACTACTAGTACTTAATATCTGAATCTTCCTAGAAAAAGTGCTTTTCTGTCTAATGTGGTTGGTTTAGAAAATTCCTATTTTTTGAGACAACAACAGTGTATTTAAGGAAAAAGAAATCATACTAGCTTACACACACATTCAGGCAGCATGCAATAGAGCAGCATATTGCTGTTGTACATTCCACACTTCCAAAACAGGCAGGAAGGATTGGTCTTTCCTCGTTGAAAACCTTGATATTCTGTATGTTTCAGCATAAAATGTCAGTTCAATAGATCATCAGTATCTGCCAACATACGTAGGGTTTAGCAAATGGTATGTCCTTAATCAAACAACTGAAACTTACAAAGGCATCTTTTAAAACATTTCATAGACTAAGAGTTACATATCTTCTAAAATATGAATGGAAATGCGAGATTTTTTCCCTTCTCTTGTGTTGCAAGAATATGATGTATTTCTCTGTCATCTTATTTTTTCTACTCAGAAAAGAAATTCAGATTCCCGTCTTAAAGCAGCATCTATTTAGAGACAAGGCTCTCTACACTAGCTAGACTGTAAACTGTCATTTCAGGCTAGCTCTACAGATACAAGCTCCCAGTTGGGATCGTGTTTTGGAATTTATCAGTGATTCGTACCAGGTATACTACTCACATGTTTTGGGTGGCAATTTATAGTTTGTGAAGCATGCAGTATTTGTGTTTTGTTAAGGCCTGCCAGACAGTGTCATCAGGTGCTTGTCAAGGTTAAAAACAAAATCAACATTTGCCTTCAGAGCCTAATAGTGAGGGGGGAGGGTGAAGAAAATCAACTTTGGCCATGTGCCCAAAGACATGTAATGTGTAAGTAAAAGCTTTATAGTGTGATGAAAACTATACATGATGGAGGCTTACACTGTTAGGTGAATTTTACTTGATAAACTCTTTGCTAAATAAGACAGGAGTCATTAAGTCAGTACCGATAAAAAAATGAGACAGGCATCATTCATGATGAAACACCAAAACTTGTATAGCTGTTACTTTTTCCTGCTTAGTTCCGTAAGTTCAGAGAGAACATGAATCATAACTCTCTTTTTGAAAATTACTGTTGGTGAGAGTTACAAGATTTTATGTGACTTTTTGATCAGTGCAATATAGCACAACTCTAAAAGTTAGTATTTCTTAGTTCTACCAGAGGCAGTTTAGGTTTCTAACAAACTGAAGCAGTTCTTACATGCATGTGACTTTTTAAAATTTTTACCTTACATCAAAAATCTTTTTGACAGTAATCTGTCAGAGTGATTTGAGTTTTTGAGTGATTCAAAAAGTGAGACAAACTGGATGAAAATACATGCCTGGAACTCTTCTGGAGTTGCTTGTCGTGTTGTTTTCCCCATCCCCCTTCAGGAACTATTAAATTTTTAACTTTTATGTCATGAGACCAACATCAGCTGTGACCAACATTATCCAAGGCTGAAACTGTATTAGAAGTTTAATTGATGGCCTTGGGGTATTTTTTTGGACCCTTTTTTCAGGTTGTTTTTAATTCTAACTTTTATAACATACCAAGTTAGTTTTGGTTGTAATTTTTAATTGCACTGTTTTCCTTTCAAGTTGTAGGTTCTTCTGAGATATGTCTGCTTAGAGCTTGTGCAAAAAACTGACAAAAGCCTCATGAAATTCTATATATCCGTTAATTTCAGCTGTAATTCTAGGGAGTTTTTGGTGCAGCATGATACTGACCTCTTTAATGACATTGTTTGATGTTTGCTAATTTGAAGGGTTTTCAAATTTCTTGCTTATGGAGTTTGCAGAGATAAATTAAAAGCTTATTAGAAGGTCACTTGCACATATATTGGTGTTAAAAAAGGTTATAGTTTTTGTAGTTCTGAAACAAACTCTTGGATGAATTTGCTTTTGTAATTCATAGCAATTTTTGCATGGATGCTATAAACCTGAAACCAAAGAATTTTTCCAGGACAGCTGTCTTGCTGCCAGTGCTTCTGTCAGGATACCTGAGGTTTAAAGATGAATAGCAACAGAAATTATCTTGCAAGTTTCTTCAGCTTGGTCATGGGCAGACCCTCCTAGTTCACAGACTTAGATCATTCTTTTTATACTCTGCTTGGTTTAATTACTAATACAATCATAGCTAAAATTACTTTTCATCCATCCCTGTTCCTTTTCTCTCCTAAGTAATAGCAGTAATGGCTATGAACAGATATCCAAGGTTTACATGCCATAATGATTACCATAATACACACTTATTATTGTGTATTAATCATATTATAGCCTTGAGAGTTCCTACAAAGAATTCAAGTGTGCAGGTGTCTTCATTCTTGGCTAAAGACTATTGCTGTCAATTAATGAATTTTCATAGGAGAACTAGTACAAGGAGTTAAACTCTTCCTTTGAAGGTAAAGAATTAATCTTTATGGAAAAGAGGAAATTATGTTCCTGAACTGCAAGTATGAATTTGTTTGGTTTGGCTCCTGAAGGGGCAACTACTTCTAAGAGCACAGTGTGGGTTTATCCTCCCAGCACAGTTATTATCTAAAACTTGTACTGCTTGTTGTGAAAGCAACTTAAGGATTTTACAAAAATCCTTTTACACAATCCCGTCTAGTTCAAAACATTTAGTCTCCCATGCCTGTTTAAAACTCTGGTGTAACATTATGATTATCCCATAGTGTAGATTGATTTACTGAGAGATGACTAAATAAATATGCTCTTTTCTTTACCCTGTGTAGTGGAGAGACATAGCTTCCATCTGGAATTTCATTTGACATTTTAGAATTTAAATTGGTTCCAGGACTGTTAAAGGTAGGGTTTAACAAATCCTTAGGGTCATTTCACAATTCTAGTCTTTGAGTTTTGGGGTTTAAGCTAAACATGCTCTTAGTAATCTTAAAAGAGACTGTTTTAGAATGGAACTGCTAATGTAACGTACTTTCAAAATGTTCCATATTGATATGGTATTTCAGGACAACTTTTTCCCTTTAAAGTACTAACTTCTGGTTTGGTGTTTGGAAATTTTAAAGCTTTGATTGAGTAGAGCTGTTGTAATTTTGTTTGTTAACAGATCTGTACAGATACACTTGTGAATGTGTAGTGTACAGTTATATAGATAGGCTTTCCATGTGATACCTTCCTTGCCTTAGCCATTACCATTACTGCTCAAACTTTTTGAGTATTGGAAATATTTGTGTGCATGCAAAACCCTTTAATTTTAACAAATATTTCTTAGCTATTACTGTTCAGTATTACATGCTTGTTTGCCTTAGTATCACATAATGAAATTTCTGTAGGAAAGCTTCATTATATAAATCTGAAGATGCATAACCTTAAAATATGAAAAAAATGCACTTCTCTTAATTGTGGGCAGTCTTGACAGCAATTTCTTGTCAAAAAGGAAAACAGAAAATATTTTTGTGTACTTTTAATTTGTACAATGAAATAATATTTAGGACCATTTTCAGGCAGCTTCCATCTTTTGCATCTGATTGTGTATGACTAGGTTTTATTTCCTTCACTGGAATGAAAGGAATTAGCTTTCAGATGTAAACATACTGAAGTTATTCAAATTGATCAGATTTGATGATTTAAGAAATTTAGTGAAATTCCTCCATGTAAAGGGAGAGCATGTACCTAAACACCCTAAGAACCAGAATTCTCTAAGTGACCAATAAGGTTTTTTTCTGGAAAATTAACTTGGCAATACAAATTGGCAAATACAAGGCGTATCACTGTAACAGTGAAAAAGTAGTCTGAAAAAAGATGCTGTAGTTTCACACATCATGTGTTTGTAATCTTCAAGACCCTCTTTTACATGACTTTCTTTTGCAATTACATTTTTAATATAACTGATTTTTTTTCAAAACAAATTATGTTTATGCTTAATGTATATTTGTAGCATGTAAATAATTAACTGTTCTGATAATTCTGTCTAGCTGAAAATAGTGGTTTTCACTGACGTTAATTGAGAGAGTGTATTTTGCAAAGAAAACTTTAGTAGGAACAAGTGACTCTACAGTTACTGTGGGTATTGTCAAAAAAGTAATATGTAACAGACATTCTGTCACAACTGGTTTGTTTGTCTCTAATAAGAAATGAAGTTCCTGACTGCAGTGGAAGTAAAAATAAAATGGGAACTATATTTATAATACACTGGTTTTGTGTTTCAGCAGGTCTCTGTGATATAAATGAAGGTTCAGTGGTGCCAGAAGACCGCTGCAAGTCACCCACGTCAGGTAATCATAACTTTCCCTGATCTTCAGCTTCCTATTTTCCCAGAAGATGGGAATTACATTACATTAACACTTACTAGTTAAGTAATTATATAAAACCTGTTGTCCTCTCACAAACTGCTGGAGCTGTCATAAATTTTGCCATGTTGCACAACTGCATTTTTAAAACAAGGCTGACTTAAGAGATGCAATAGGAATATATCATAAAGATGATTGAAGAGAGATATAAGCTGAAATATTTATGCCTCAGGGAACATACTGCACAATGGAATTTTGAAACATTGACAAGAGATGCACAAATTCCTGTAATTGTTCATGTTGTTGTGTTTTGTATTCCTCAAAAGTGGTAGACATTATTTCTGAGCAAGTTGTGGAATCAGAGGTCTTCAGAAACCAGCACCCTAAAGAAGTAGGAGTTCCATACTTAATACTCCTCCTACTGCACCCTCTTTCCTTTTTTACTTTTTCAGTTGCCACTGCTGTATATGAATATTTTAAATAAAACCTTCAAGATTTATTATTTTAATATTGGCTAGTTGAGGCTATAACCTTGTAAATACTTAATAATACAAGTCAGTGTATAGTATTAGAGTGAATAGTTTTTGTAGTAGCTAAAAATTGTCACTTACCTTTACTTGTTCCTCTGAGAACTTTTAAAGATGTCATTTTATTTCGTTCAGAACTACTCAAGGTTAAAGGACTCAACTGCAGATTTAAGTGAAGCACATAAAGTAGTATGTACTGTAAAATGCTGATCAAGATGGGAGTCTAAAGATAGATTCCTTTTCTATTGTAGCCTGTATCTTTCCAAGACAAAAGCATAAGAAACTGAAGCACTGTTTGCAGCTCTAGTAGAAATTTTAACATAAATTTTAATTTCTGATTCGACAATTGTCTTTTGATGTTCATTTTAAATTGGGCAAAACACTCCCCTAGATCAATCAGTGTCATTTTCATTTTTGCTAGCTCTTTCTTGGAGTAAATTTATTTATAATTAAAGCAAAACCTGGCTGTGAATTTTAATTAAAAGTCTTACCTGAAGATGTGATTTCATGACAAATCTGTGTTGCTAAGTACTGGCATGCTGAAGTCATCAACTTCAGTATAGTTTATAACAAAAGCATTTTTTATGGTTTTGAGAATGAAGTGCATGTTTCCTATTTCATTTTTTACAAATTGAGACCAATGCCTGTAAACAATTTGCTGTGCATTGCTGCAGTTGCAGTAAATCCTTTCTTTGTCAAGGCTGAGCATAGTTATCAATTCACTATGGTATTTGAATTTGACCTTCTTAAAAAGTCTGGGCTAAATCTAGGTTCTTTTTTCCCCCTGCTCCAGAATCCCCCAAAGGTCAGCCCAAACAACTCCTAACTTGTACTACTCAAAACACTGTGAAGTTTTAATAAGAGGGTTTCTTTCACAATTGGGTGTTGAAGTAGAGTAAAACACAATTCACCACTTCCTCAACAGTGCAATGAAAGCAGGTCCAAAGATGAAAACTAAGTTTTCCATAAACTCCTAAATTTAACAGTTGGCTTGCCCTACCTTCCTCCTGCTTGTGTGAATTTAGTGTGAGCTGAAGAAGGTTAAAAAATAATGTCTAAAGTGCCAAAAATAGTGAATGGACTATTCACTATAAATAAGAGAGGGATAATGTAACTGTTCGTTCTCCTGCAAATAGAAATTTCTAGTTGTGAGGCTGCACTGTGCCTTGCTTCCCTCGATTCTGCCCTTTGTGCTCAGTGAATGAGATGAAGCTTATGGTAGACTTCCCAACTTTTCCTTTGAAAAAAATCTTGGATGCACCACCCTGGTATGGAAATAATTTGTTGATGTTTGTGAAGAGAGAATAACTGCAATTCCTTAGGTGTGGATTGAGTTTTATATCTTTTCTGGGCAAAAGCACAAGACTGAAAACAAGCTTGAAAGTAGCATTTATCGTTCAGAGGTAAGAGAGGACCTTTTTGAGAAATTTGCTGCAGAGTATTGGCAAGCTTGAGAAGAAGGGTGGAAGTTAAATTCAAGGAAACTTTTTGCAGTCCAGAGGTTTTCTACTTAAGAGGAAAATACACAAGCACAAAATGTTTTCATGTTACCAGCTCTAAGATTAGAGGATGGGATTGGCAATTGAATGCCTTATTGGCTTTCATTGTTACAATGTGATCTTTAAAAGAGACCAGTCACTGTTTGGACTGAAGTCTGCAATTGCTCAAGTCCACCTGTCCATGTCCCACTAAAGAGAAGTGGAAGGTAACTTCCATTGGACTTCCTCCAGTGGGTGGTTATATGTAGATAAGAGAACTGTGAAAGGAACTACCTACCTATGCAAGTTGAGAGAGTATCCTACAGTTTCAGTAACACAGACCTATAGAAATACTGTGAAAATGCAGGAGGAATCTTACCTCCAGCTTTTCCTATAGATGTCAAGCAGTGATAGCCTTAGACTCTGGTAGCATTTATTTAACCTAAAACGTTGTGTGGCATTTAACCTGTCAAGTTTTTGTCTTCAGAAGTGCCAAACTGCTTGTGTTCTATTCTGATTTTACACTTCCACAATATAAAATCCAATTAAATTTCCAAAATTTTAGATGAATTGTTTTAATTTCCCAGCAATGTTTTAATTTCATGACAATGGTAAGCCTGAAGTTGTGGTCTGTTGCCACCATCAGTTTTTCAGGGTTGGGATACAGAAAATCCAGGTGGCACTGTTGGATCAGAGTTGTCTGCAGAGCAGTTGAAGAATTGTGGTCCAACAGCAATTTACTGCATTGGAAGAAAAAAAAAACCCAAACAGATTTATAAAACTTGTGTTTATTTTTACAGCTGTGTTTTGTGAATCATAACTTAGGCTAATATCTGTGTCTGGAGCAATGATTAGTAGAGCCATTTAGTTATTCAGTGTAAACGTTTGTTCAATGAGGGAATTATTTCTAGCAATAAACTCACTGCAATGTGCAGCGTTGTACCTTGCATTGTAATTTCTGTGGCTAATTCCAATATGGCAGAATTCTGTCATGCCAAAGTAATTTGTACTTTATAATATCTATCACAGCTACAGAGAACACCAATAGCAGTATTTGATATTTTCTTTGTGTCTTTGTTAAACTCAGAGCTTGTATATAATTTTGTATAATAGATATATACATATATTGTATAATATATGTATATTTTATATGTATTAATATACATTGATTTTTGTGTCAGAGATATATCCCCTTCATTCATGTCAAATGCATATCCATTTCATTCTGTCTCCACTTGTAGGTTCTGGTTCACCAAACAATTCTGATGATGAACAAAAAATGAATAATTTTATAGAAAAGGGTACAGTATTTTTCTTTTCTTTGGTCTTATTTTTTTCTTATTTCACCTTTTGATACACTTAGATTGATTTTTTTTTTTATTAAAATATTATTTACAGTGAAGACCAAAAGCAGAAAGTTTTCCAAGATGGTAACCAATGACATAGGTAGGAAATAGAAAAATTCTACTCTTTCTAATCCAGTGCCTTACTCTATGCCGTGCTAACCCAGCAGCAAATAAAAGGCAAAATAACAGTCAAATTTCAATGCATTATGTTATTAATTTTTTCATTCTTTATGCTAATTGGTCATTCTATGGGCTGCTTCTGTACTAAATACACTGGGCACAATAATTAAAAAAAATCAAGGATATTGGTGTTTTAAATTCTCTGATTTTACAATTGCACTTCTCTGTTTTTCTGGATGGGTGAAATTCTTCTACTCCATAGCAAGAGTTCAGTCTATGCTAGTCACAACATGATTCCACTACTTTTACGAAGGTGTGCTGGTTTTGGGAACATATGGCTGATACCATTTCTTTTTTATATATTGCATTCATAGCCATATGGTCAGATTTTTATATGGCTGTGCTCAAGAAAGAGGTACTATCAGTTTCATTTATTCATTTGGAAGAGGACTGGCTTGTATGTAAAAGTATACCCCACTGCTGTTCCAGCACTCTCTACTTTTCTTCATCCAACAATGACACAATACCCTACCAGCTCCAGACTTGTGTGTTAATTTGGCAACAGAATTGCCTTGGGATATGTTGTATGCAGGTAGATTGAACCCTTTAAAGGCTGGAATGGAAATAACTCTGTTTCTGACAACTGGCTCATTAAATAAATGGAAGTAAGAGGCTGTATGATTTAGCTTTGGGAAGGGGACTCTTCTTCCTTAACTGGGATATGGTTACTTTCATTGCAGAAACACTTTCCTAATGTTCATTTTGTTTTCATTTATCAAATTAGTATATCATTGTAGGATAATTCCATTTTATCTCTTCAGTCAGTTTAGGTTGAAATTATATAATAAAACTGATTGCTAAGCTACTGTTTCACAGGTTGTGTGGAAGCATAGCTTAATACTAGGGAGGAAGAGTTTTCTTTTCCTGACATCTCCCTTTGGTTTTTCTGTTTGGCAATTTAAGCTTTATCCTAAAATATGAATCCCCTTCATCAGAATTCTGTATTTGAGATAAAGAATCATTCAAAAATCAGGGAGACAAACAGGAGTATGACAAAGTAGTCTTCGAAATTTGAGGTACAGAATGACAAAGTACTGTACAAAGGGCATGTTTTTGCTCTGTGTTGAGACCTTCTTGCAATGACATCAGAAATGGCAGGGTAAATGAATTTTGGGGCAGCAAAAGTCTGAATATAAGACAAGAAAGCAAATGGCTGTCAATAGTACATTATGTGAATTGATCTGTAATTAAAGAGAAATTATTGTCTTTTACATGGGCATTAATATGTTCCCCTGAAGGAAATTCAGGGTAACTAGAAGCTAATGTTCAGGTTGAGAAAAACATGAGAAAAACAGCTAATCTTGTGTGTTTTATATCAATGTCCATTGAGGTAATATTCGCCTTTTGTCTTTTCTGAACGTAAGACACACTGTCCTGTGCAAAACACATGGAAAATTTGACTGACTGTGACCTCCTTTTTTTTTTCCACTTATTTTCAAAGAGTTATGTTAGAGCATTAATAAAGTATGCTAATAAGGATTCTATAGAGCCATTCACATCTGTTTCAGCTGGAAGCCTTTCAACTGAAAGTATTAGGAATGTTTTTCACAGCTAAAAAAAGCAAAACATTTATTTATAAGCAATGCATTCTTCAGGGTGTAAGTTATACTGTGATTTGTGTAATTTGCAGAGTTTATTGGAAGCTTAAAGATAATTATTTATTTTGCATTTTCCTAGTTTTGAGTGGCTTGCTCTGCACTGAGAGTGTGGTTGTTTTGCTACCATGTTTTCTATAGCTTATCTGGCATGCTTATTCTAGCTCTTTTTGAGCTAGAATACATCCTCTCTCTTTGAGCTCTTTACATCCTAAGCTCTTTCATGTAAATAAAACACCTTTTCTGTGTTAATAGTTGCATGTTTTTGCTTTTCATTGTTTTAAACTGAATTGACAACCAAATGTGCATGGACAATGAGTTTTGTAAAATATGTCACTGTCATTAACATCACCATGTTGTATGAAACAAATTGCAATCAACTGTGTTCTCAGGGATGAATTTGATGTATTTGATGTATATGGCATGGTCATAGCTCTCTGCAGTGGCACACAGATCAGTCAGTTCAAGTTCTTCCCATTCTTTGTCAATGTGTGAAATACAACCTGTTAAATGTGGTGCAAAACAGAATTAAAATAATTTACATTGGTAACTTCAGTTGCTGTTAATATCACTCCTGTGCGTGTCACATGGGAACATGGGAATACTGCTAGCAAAGTGTGAAGTAATTTCATTTCAATGGTAGGGCTGCGGGGTGGTAACATCACACACAGAGTTATAAAAACATGAAGCCGTTGTCAATTTATCCCTTTATTGCAACTGATGTAGAGCATCATTATTTCTACAGATTTCTATAATTAGTGACAGTAAAAAACAAGGTTTCTGTGATTGGTGAGAGGATCAAAAAACCATGTAAAACTGAAACAATAGCCCAAGTAAAACAATCTGCAAATGCTTCGTGCACCAACATTTCGATGAGTTGGTCTGGTTTGTTGTTTTCTTCTAAATACTCAGCTGTGAATACTCAGTACTAAGTAAATCAAGTTAAAGACCTGTTGTGAATATGTTGCTTTTAGGTCATGTTTCCCTTTTATTTGTATCAAATATGAACGCTGAAAAAATTAGTTACTTGTTGGAGATGTTGAGATACTTGATTTAACTAAGCATTTCTAGAAATTTCAGAAAGTACTGTGGCCGGTATTGAATCTAGCCCATTCTCTTAAAAATGTCACATATTTGAAGGTACAAACAATATGCTGTGAAGTGATATGCAGAAATACACTGCTGAAAGAAGAATTGATAGCAAGTACTTATTTTGTAAGGCTGTGTCATTTTTATAGAAAGACATTGGATCCAACTTCAGTGGAAGCAAAATCTTCAGCTGTTTTACTCATAATTTGGTTAGTTAAGTGTTTGGCATGAAGAGACATAGATGATGAAATATTATAGCTACAAATTGTGTTGGAATTAAGATGTAACAACCATTCCTGGAAAAACCTGCAAAATATGGTGGATTTTAAAACCTTTCTAACTATTCTAGTAGCCTACATGTCAAACACTTCTCAGGAAAATTGGTCATATTTATTTCCTGTACTTTATGAATTTAAAAATAACTGCAAGCAGTATTAGAAGACAGACTTAAGCAGAGTAGATTTAATTCCAAACTTTTATAATCCCTGCTGTTAGTACTGACAAAGGTTTCTCATATTTCTTACCTTCTAAGTGTATACCTAAAATTTTCAAACTTTGCTATAATAATTGACTGTTAATGCTGTTTTCATCTAATCAAATTTTAAGATGTTCATAATAAGTTCTTATTTGCCCTAATGTCAAAGACTGTTTCTTTCAATGTGTTTTTAATACTTTGATCTAATTTTGGATGTATCCAAGTACATGTTTTCTTACAATTTCTTGTAAAATGGTTTTATTATTCTCATATGAATTTTGGAGATTTCAGCCTTTGTTAATTGGTAATGTAAATATTTCACTTGGTCAAATATAGAATAATTTGGGAGCTTTGGTATCTCTAACAAATTCTAAGCTACTTAGTTATTTCTCATGTGATGTTGTATGAAATAGGCTTCATAAATTGTTCTCTTGGATATCGAAGCTCCAATACACATCTCCTTTATAATCTTTAGAAGAAGGTAGGAGAAATCACTGTATAGCTTTCAAACTGGTGTGCTATACATTTTAAAGTATCAGCTCAGGACAACCCACTGCAAATGAAATGTATCTGTTACTTCTAAGTCACAGCTTATATTGGGAAGCCTTTCAGGCTTCAGGTTTTCTTCATTGAATCCAAGGTTGGTCCTGCTGTACTGACAGATAACATGTTATGGAAAGGCAGTCTTCCATATTTTAACACCTACCTTCCTTTCCCAAATGTGACCTGTGAGGAATCTCCAAGAATCCTTGGGTTTGGACACTTCTCTAATATGATACCTAATTAAATATATAGACAGGACATGTGTGTGCACCTGTGTATTACTCTAGGTTTTCTAATTCACAGAAATATTAAATGTAGGTCTTAACCTGGGGAAAACAGTCACTGTTGCCTTGAGCAGCAGTGTGCCAGGAGCAGCACAACAGCTCCCTGATCTGTGTCCTTGTCTCACACCAGTCTGGGCTGTAAATGCTGCAGCATCCACCACCCCCAAGAGAGAGATTGAACTCTAATATGACAGCTACTACTCGAAGTCAGCCACATGCAGCAGGAGCAGTCAGCATCACCTCTGCCCTGTTGCACAGCTGAAGTGAAAAGCCTGACACTGAATTCTCTCTCTGTAGATTTCCATCCTGTATCTTCCATTGTTCTGATTTATATCTTTTGCTTTGTACGAGGTACATAGTATGTTGCTGATTTTCATCTGAGACACAAAAACCCGAATTTATCAAAAATTTTAAAACTTGAGCCAGTGTGAATACGAGCAGGGTTTTTTTTTTATACTGAGTAATGTTAGTTAAAATGGGCTTAGCTGGTGAAGTAGTCTTATTTTCTTGCTGCATGTTAGGCAGTTTTTTCTTTAAACACAAGATGGCACCATTGCTGTTGGAATAGGTTCTTGTTTCTCATTTACATTTGAATTATTGAGGTTTCTGACACATTAACATATGTTTTGAAATGTTAGGGTTTTTTGCATAGCACAGTAATTCACAATTTCCAGTAATGATATCCTTTTTAACAATTCATGTATCCTCTTGTCCTATTAATGAGGTATAGTTCAATGTGTGTTGAAAATTGTCTGACAAATTTGTTTTATCTTACCAGCCTAGCTCACACAGCTGCCCTTTCACTAAGGAACAAAAAGCTAAAACTGGATCAGCTCTCAGAATCCAACACATTTGCCTATATTTAATATTATCTGAAACCTTGTATCTTTTTTGGTGTTTTTTTGTTTTTTTTTTTTGGGGGGGGGGGGTGTTGTTATTTGTTTGTTTGGGGTGGGGTTTTTTTGATTTTTTTGTCAGTTTTCTCCCAGCTGTTAAGAGTGTGCTAAATGTTTCTATTTGAAAAGCCAAGAGTGACTGGTACTGATCTTCAATTAGTTAAAAAGGTTAAGGTATTTACACATGGTGAAAGCTGCTATAAGGCAAAAATAGCTCCAGCTGTTTTCTGTGTACATACTTGAGGTTTTGTTCAGTATCTCAGCTCTTATTATTTAAGTGTCTAACAGAGAAAACAAGTGTTATGAGGACTGCCCATCTTGTAATTCACTACTCCAGATGAGATTTCGTGATCTCTCTGGAAGCTGATTTAAGTTCAAGCTGACAGCAAAAAGATGGGCTCCTTGTCACTAGTGCTGTTGTGTACCCTGGTTTTCTGTTTGTATCTCTGAGGTCTGGTCTGTAACAGGAGTTGATCTTGTTTGGAAGCAACCCTTGGCAAGATGAGTTTTGGCCTCACTGTTAAGTTAGGTATTTGCCAGTGCTAATGCAGGGATGAGGGTAGAAAACACGTCAGGCTGCCCTTTTCAGTTTCAGCCTGCACTAAAATAGGTGATTAGCATTTCTGCCTGAGAGTAAGTAATTTCAATTTAATTCAAACATACTTTTAACATTGACACATAGAGGAAATTAGAAGATTATTTCTGGAGTCTTGTTCTCAAATTTTTATGATGTATGACAGGAATAAAACAGTTCAACTATTTGGATAACTAGCATTTGCAATATTGATGAGCATAATTGATGATACAGTGAAGTATTTCACTTTTGGAAGGAATGGAAGTAACTTTAGGTCACTTGCTGTTCTTCAGGGTATGTAGAAATTGGAATGATTACTGTTAAAGTGATAACTAAAATGAGGTAACTCCAATTTTAACAGAGAAAAGCAGCAGGATTCAGGCTGCTTTGAGTGGTATCTATTACAAGGTACTCCTAGAATTACGAGGCTATGCTCAGTATCTACTTTAGGAAAAGAAGTATTTCCCATGCAAGACCATAAGGAATTTATACATCAAAACTGAAGCATGTGGCTGGGAAATAAATTTAGAGTGTAGTCCTGGTCTGGCAGATAAACTATATCAAAATAATTCCTTCTCCAGTAATTATTGAAAGAAAGATGGAAGGGATATGTATGCCTACTACTTTACTTGTGATTTTCTTTTAGCAGCATTTGTTTGTATTGTAGTGCAGTTTAAATGGACTGCAAGATTTCCATTCCTATAAAAAGAGTTTCTAAGACAGGGATGAGTTGAAGTGCTGTTTTTCACTTGAGCAGTATTTTTTAATGTGTTTAATGTGTTGCAAGTGTTTGTACACTGCTCATTTTATGATTCTTCTCTGTAATGTCTTCATTCTTCTAAGGTTGTGGATTTTATCTCAGGTGATTAGCTTTTTACATGTGTGCATTAATTTTAGTGTTCAAGTTCTTTTTTTTTTCTATTTTAAATATGTCAGGTTTAAACATAAAGTAGGCCATAATAAAGGGGGATGGGATCTTAAGTTTTTGTAAGAATCAGTGCACATCCTTGCAATTCTGACCTGAGGAGTTAAAACTTGAGGTTGAGCCAAAGCCAAGTTCATCCAATCCGTTAAGTCCTGCCTGAAGCCTGAAGAGAAATCAAGCTCAGCAAAAGTCATAAAATGCTGTATTTAGGGATTTTGCTGTCTGCCATGATTTAGTTTGCAACCCTCACTTGAGGAAATGAGACTCTGCTTTAGTGGAAATCCTTTAAAGTACCTCAATGAGAGTAATAAACAATTATATGTTAAATATTGTGAAAGAAGCAAATAAGGACCAGCAAAATTATGTTTATTCTTTTTAAAAAAAAGATATACTTCACTTTTCAGCAAAGATGTCCAGGAAGCTAAGTTTGCCAACTGAGTTAAAGCCTGATTTAGGTAAGTTTATATAGTTGATTTTGTTTTTACTAAATCTGAATGTGAGTATGTTAAAGAGGCTTAGTATGTAAGCTATCGTGACTTTATTTGCATTTATCTGAAGTGTAGAAATAAAATTTTAATTCCACTCTTTTTGGGGACTCTCAGGCACAAAATGTCATTGCTGTCATCATAAGGTAAGCCTGCAATTCCTGTATATGGCTTATCACATTTTCGTCATAATTTTTCAGCATCTGTCACTCACTTTATCAGTAGTGCTGTGATAGCAAAAGCGTGAATAAGCAGACAGCATTAAGAGAACTGCTGCCTGTTTAGGACCATCTGATACACTTTAAATTGAAAAATGAAATATCTTAAAAGGATATGTTGAGGTGCTCTCAACAAATAGTTGGGCATAGTTTTATAAATGTTAATTGTCTTGTGACCACTCTCTCTAAAGCAAAGCTATATATAGCTGTTTGGATGGATGACCAGTCTGAGAATTTATTTTTCTTGAAAATGCACAGTAACTTTTAAAATAAAGATCAGCTCAGTTGTGAGGTCTGTAGTACTAAAGGTCACTGTGTTGCCTAACTAAAACAGGATACACATGAGTAAGTTGGGGATTTTTAAATACTTTGACTGTCAGCTGTTAGGTCAAATCCAGCTCCTCTGACTTGTTCTCTAAGATGATGGAGGACAACTGTAGACTTACAGTAATAAATGCAGCTGCCTTCTGCCTGCCACAGCTTGCTCCTCTTTCTGCACCAGAATTGCTACCACCAGTCCAACAGAAGACAGCCAGAATCAGACCAGCAGCTGTGGCACTGTATGTTTGCCAGGTGCTGCTGCTGTCAACAAGGGGAAACGTCCGTGGCACTGGGATCTTCTGAAACTGAGCTGGACCACCCTGATTTACAATTACAGCTTGCCCCTCTTAGGGAAATGTGAAGTTGGAAGTAATCCTCAGAGATTCTTTATCCAAGGGTTGGCAAGGATCCTTTGACAGGGATATTTTGACAATTTAACCTCTGATCTATTCATGAGCCTCCAATAAATAAGTTTTTAGAAATATACCAGACAAAGGTTCAGTGTTGTGTAGTCTCATTGGACAGATTTCCTGTTATTTAATCAAGCTTCTTTGCTTCCATATTAACTTTTTCTTGTCCTTTCCATGATAAACAGGGATAACAAGTACTCCCTATCTTGTTAGTTGTTTTTTTATGCTGTTGAAATCTGTAATCATATCTCTAATTTCATTTTTACAGATTTATTTTCTTTACAGGATTCAGTTCCTTTTTTAGGTTATGGTACCTAAACCTAGGGTGGCTTCTGTTAATCTCCTCTGGAATTGGAATTTTTCCTCATCTTTCTAAGCTGTGTCTGGAACTAGAGCGATTTGAGTGTGGCCATGTTGGCACAGAAGAGCAGAAGAATTTGACAACTCTTTTCAATATATTTCTGTTGTTCCACATAATGTTTACTGATGGTTTAGGGATAATTTTGGTATAGAGTGAATTTCATACTTTGCAAACTGGAACACATTTATACTTAAATATTAACCAATTGTAATTCTGCTGTTTTACTCTTCGATGTTCTTTGTGGCAATAAGTGCTTGGAAGTATTACTTTTTCCTAAAGAAGACTGATGAAAAGTCAATGCTGATTTTTTTTTCAGCACTTTCCAATCTTGAAAGAGTTAGTGTTTTCTGCATCACTTAATACTTGCTGTTCCTTCTCCTGAAATAATGGAAGGGGTTTTTTTGTCACATCATTTCTGATAAACTCATAAAATAGTTTGTGCCTTCTGAATTGTGAATTCAAGCCTTTGACTGGTTTTGACTTTGCATGTATGTGAATATCTGTGCTTAGAGACCTCATTTTGTTCCATGTAAAATTCTAGGTTTTCAGGTCTGTAAATCACTTTCTTAAGCAATTACATTTAATTTTGCTTCTGTCTTTTCTCATAGTGATACAGCTTTTGCATAGTGTCCTTCACTGTTGGCTTGCTTGTATTTTTTGTCACTTATGTGGCCCTATCTACTGGCCGTAGGAGACAATTGAAATGCCTTTCTCCTAAATTCATTATCCTTGTCATTGTCTCTTGTTTCTTTCCATGGCTTCTTGAAACCTACTCTTCCATGATCTTATTCTTTCAAATTAGTTTTCTGTCTTTAGATCTTTCACTGGCTCCTTTTCCTTTCTGAACAGATAAAATCTAAACTCTGTGTTTCTGTATTTATTCTCTGCTTTCTAAAACAGAAGTTATCTTGATCATACCCTTGTCTGCATTATACCATTGCTTTTCAATGTTCTAATTCAGTGATTAAGACGCTACTGCCACTAGGTGCTATTCCTTGCTTTACTTCCTCAAAAGAGCCTCATCTTTCCATCCTTCTGATGGTGTGTAGTGATTCATCACACTGCTGTTCCTTCCTCTTCATCTGAATCTAATCCATTTACAAACTTCTTCCTTGATTCAGGATAAATAAAATGCACTAAAGCAGTTAAATTTTAACCCTCTGTTCTCTCCTCTGAATGGATTGTCCACTCTCAAAAATGCCCATATTGTCTGACAAGTTAGTTTTTATTGGTTTTCTCCTGTCTATTCCAATGCTTCTGGAATTTGTACATATGCTCTTCAAATCAACTAGCTAGAACTCACAAATGCACATGTAAAGCTATGCATATTGCAGTTACTGTATGATTGATTATATTCAGACTGATTAATCCATGTTAAAGTTGAAAAAAAAACAACATTAAATTAGTAAATACTCAAGCTTGAAAAAAAAAATCAAGCGTCATAAGAGGTGGTGGTCATTAGAAGACTTATAAAAACAAATTATTGTTTTCATTGTTTTACACTAGATTTATTGTTTTTAATGTGAAAACTTAGTACGTCAACATCTGAGTGACTGATTTACTTTCTATAATCCATGTTTTATATTGACAGCTAAAAATCAACAGGACAATGTTTTTTTTCTATCCTTGTTGGAATGAGGCATTATCTCCTGAGAAGATTCACTGTTTATGTTAAGTAGATGTGTGTATTTAGTCAGTTGAAATCTAGTATGTTTGCTTTTCAAATGCATGTTAGATAGTCTTTGTAGAAAGTTTTTCAATAATTTAATGAAACTAACATAGTAATAGTTCCAAATAGTACATGGTTGAATGTTGTTCTTTAGCTCTTAATCCTCCTTTAAAATGTCAATTGCATCTATAACCTACTCAAAAGATTTTTTTAGTTGTTTTTTAAAAAGTATAATATAAATTGCATCAAACTTTTACTGGTGAGGGCTGTCTTTTGCTAAAAATTTGCAATTATGAAATAAGGAAGTATAGCATTAATTTGTGAATGCACAGAAAAATTCAGTGCCTGCTGATGTATTAGGTATTGCCACACCTACAGATAGCCTACAGCAAGAGTGGAGCAGCACATTTACTTTTGTTAACGTTAGAATTTACTTGTTGCTCAACAGTGAGCAAGACATCCGGAAAAGCTTTAGTGCTATTGCTGGCACTGTGCTACAGCATTCCAAGTGGAAATCTTCAGCTTTGCATAGCAGTACCAGCTGGCATTTGATAGCATTTGTTTTTCTCTTACTAAAAGTTTGGTGCTGTGTAGGTAACCTGTTAGATCTCCTGCACACAGTTTCCTAAAGTGGAACAATATTGTCAGTCATTACAGGTTCCATGCTATCATGCTGTGCAGATGTCACTGCATTTCCTAAAGTAAAATGGTTGTATCTTCCTAAGATTAGTTAACTGTGTTCCATGGGAGCCGGTATTTTCTCATCTGATCAATGAACTAATTGGCAGAGAGGTTTGTAATTCAACTTTTTTAAAGGAGTACCACTTAATGACTGTTATTTTCTGGCTCTAGAAGACAGAAATATGCCTTAAAATCGTCATGATAATTACCTAATGGCAACCTCTGCAACAGAGATTGGGTGCTTTGCTCAAAAAACAGCTGGAATCTGGGGAATAAGGAAATATGACTAAGGAAGGATAGGGGTACAAAAATCAATAGCGTTAGAATAGAGTTGATGCTAAAGAACAAAAGAATAACTAAATTCTCTTAATCCCTGCAATTTGCCATTGTTTTTAATTAATACTGATCTATTTTCAGATGTCAAAGACAACTCTTTCAGTCGCTCCCGGAGTTCTAGTGTAACTAGCATTGATAAAGAGTCACGCGAGGCAATCTCAGCTCTTCATTTCTGTGAGACTTTCACAAGAAAGGCTGATACATCTCCTTCCCCATGCCTGTGGGTTGGGACCACGCTGGGTACAGTGCTTGTCATTGTACTGAACTTGCCCCCAGGAGGAGAGCAAAGACTTCTTCAGCCAGTAATTGTTTCTCCTAGTGGTATGTACAAAGCAGACAGGCTCAAGTATGCTTTGATAAAGTACTGTTGTCGTTCTTCATATTTTTTTAAGAAACTGTTTGGAGTTTTCTTTTCAATTATTGATTAATTAAAAATATATATTCCATTGATTTAGCTGTTAAGTTTAACAGTCTAGACAGGTTACTTTGTTTGCCAAGATTCTCAAATTGGAAAACTAGAAAGTACAATTTCATAAAATATAAAAATACAACTTAAGTGTTTACTTGCTGAGATAACAATGTTTGCAGTTGTTAAACAAAGATAGTAGAAGAGATGAACACTATAAAATGCTCAGTTTGTTACTGTTTTTTAGTCATGAGGTAAGAATCAATCCTGCAGCAAGAAAAGGGAGTGTAAACTAAGGCTGTAAATTGAACAACTAGCTTGAAATACTAGTGATAAATATATTCCTCTGGATTGCTGTGAAAGGTATCTTGTTTTTCTGATGCACAGGAACTGATTTTGCTGTAATTATGTGTTAATGGTTTATTGGATATACTGTTAGTCATAAATTTAGCTTTCCTGCTACCACAGTCTCATGCAGAACATGCTGCTGTAGTCCATTTTGCACACAGAAGGAGTCAGACATGCAAACTGCAACGCTATTTGGTTGTAGGAATGATTAGGAGTGGACATCTAGACCATATATGGGATTTGTGCCCATCGAGTGAGGCATTGGCAGCAGTGGTCGGACTTGGTGACATTTGGTCATAAAGGCAATGCTGCAGGCTAGGCAGCGTGTTTCCTCTTTGGATCTGCAGCATACTCCTTAAGAGATCCTGCTGTATATTGTGTACTTAGCAAATGTTCATGCTGTTACTTATAATTGAATAAATCAAAGTAAAATTTATTCACTTAAGATCTGGCCTACAGTGATGTGAACAGTAAGGAGGGAAAACATTTTCATTTCAATCCAGAGAAGTGGATTGAAGTGTGAACTACAGGGGAGAAAAAGAACAACTGCACATGGTTCTTTCTGGGCCAATTGAAGGAAAAAGGTGGTGCTCACCTTTGATTAATAATAACCTTAATTGTTGATATTAAACATACTGTGTACTCATCAGGAGTAAATGAAGTGAGGTGCATTTGTGACACTGAATTTAAATACAAATACATTTCCCTTGAAGTTAATAAAAGAGTATGCACCCACTTCATCCTTGAAAACTGGCTAACATTTGTGCTTCATTGGTTTTTAGATAAATGCCCAAGGTTTTTGTACATCTGTTTTGCTAGGGAGGCAAACTGAAGTTCTTGTTTTCTTTTCATTTTCCTAGCTTCTTAAAGGAATATTTTGTAGCTTGAAGAGCAATTTAGGAGAACTGTTTTAGAAATGTGCTCAACTACTCTTTCCTAGGAACCATCCTGAGGCTAAAAGGGGCAATCTTGAGAATGGCTTTTTTGGACACCACAGGATCTTTGGTCCCACCAGCACATGAACCCTGGAGAGAACACAATGTTCCTGAAGATAAAGATGAAAAAGAAAAAGCAAAAAAGCGACGACCTGTCTCAGTGTCCCCTTCTTCCTCTCAGGAAATCAGTGAAAACCAATATGCAGTGATATGTTCAGAAAAGCAAGCAAAAGTTATCTCACTACCATCCCAGAACTGTATTTATAAGCAAAATATAACAGAGACTTCTTTTGTTCTTCGTGGAGACATAGTATCATTGAGTAACAGTATCTGCCTTGCATGTTTCTGTGCCAATGGACATATTATGACTTTTAGGTAAGACCTGTTTGATAGTAACTTAAATATAAAAAGAAATAGTCTTCTACTACACAGACAGGATCCTTTTCCACAGGATGATGAATTTTAAAAAAAATTACATTCACTCAGGGTTGATGATTCTCTAACACTTGAGCCTGAATAATTTTGATTGCACATACATTAGTTATGTCTTTAACTCATGAAAAGTTTACCACTTCAGCTCAAGCTACACTGACTCATAACACACAGTTTCAAGCAGGTGATACAGGTCCATGATTTTGTCTAAAAGGTGAATTTAGTCCCTGATGGAGAGAACTGCCTTGAGTCAGACCTTTAGCTTGTACCTGGTCAGAACTCTGCCTATTTTTGTGCAGCTATTTGCATCGCACTCATGCCTCAATATTTTGTGTAGCTTGCTTGTATCTTAAAGGCCTTAAACTCAGGCTGTGAAGGCAAGATTAACTGCTAGCAGTTGTGTAGTAATAAGTCATCTTAAATAAGGGGTTTAAGTTATGAGTTTAAATATGTGTAGTAGTAGTGTTTAAATAGTAGTGTTACAGGTCACCTATGTAATTTTCATGTCCTTTATCTTAAATATTTCTAAGTGCTATTTTATTCTGAACCAGCAGTGTTTATATACTTACACCCTTGCACCTGCAGGGTGCAATTTGTGGCCTAATGATGAGGGTAGAACATAGCCCTATAACATTATACCAGTAAAGTTCCTAAAAGATTATTTTTAAGGTTGCCAAAAGAAGCTTTCAGCTTTGAAAATTCTGTAAAAAATATTTCTTTAGGAAGTTGTTAGGAGTAAACTAAAACTGATGGAATTAAAACTTGTTTTTTAATTGTAGCATGTAAGTCTGTAACTCCATTAGTGTATATCCCATGTTTTATGTATTCTAAACATCTCTACAAAATGCTGCTCACCTTGCAGGGCAAACAGTATTGTTTTCCTAATTAAAACCAAACTTAGTAATGTTCAGATACCATATATTGAAACAAACCCTGTCTTCTTCAGGATTCACATTGTTTTCTAACAAACTCTGCATATGTGCTAAATTATAAATGCTGAATTGTTCCCTTGTGTGGGGAAGTTGAACTCCAATGCTGAGCTCAATTTCATAAGCATGAATTCCTGCTCGGGGGTGGACCTTACACGCAGTTTGTGTAAAGTTGTCAGAGCACTATATCAAGATGCCCAATACTTAACTACTGATATAACCTCAGATAAGACTTAGTAACAAAAAAATCTGTAGCAGAAACGATGAAAATGCTCTCATGGATGTCACACTTCTCCTGTCTGATCTAATGTTTTTGTGTTTTGAAGCTGTAAGAATGTTTCATGCTCCCATTGAGCAAAACACTTCCCTGTTACTGACTATCTTAGGAATATTCTTATTTTAGATACATGCATGGCAGAGGTGTCATATCTGGGTGATATGCTTACAAGAGAATATTGCTTTTTATTTCTCATTTTTAAAACTTGCCTCCAAAGGCAATCTCAGCATCATTCAAAAACAGAAAAAGAAAAAACAAAACAAGGCAGCCTGATACTGTTGTGGTTACTACCTCTTTCTTTGGTTTTAACTTCAGTTAACCCCTTTGTTGCTTTTTTAGTGTCTAGAATTAATAACCTTATGCAGATGGGGTCCTCAGCAGAAGCTGTTTATTGGGACATTGGCAACTAACAACTTTTGTAATTCTTTTTAGAAGACCTTGACAGGGAGTGTTTGAAACAGTGGTTTATTTTGGGTTCTACTTGTCAAGAAATTAGGTGTTTTGTCCCTTCTTACTTGCATTTATTTTCATGTTGAGGGAGAGGAATGTTTGGTAGGGGAATATTGTTCTAGGCTGAGTGTGCTGCCTGTTCTTCAGTAGATTGATGCAGTAAGTTCTGCAGTTAGATATACAGGATCAGAAAATACAAGGTAAGCAAACGTTGCTCTAAGAGGACTTTCTCTTCAATATCTAGTTAGAGAAAAAAGGAGAAGTTAATTCATAGGATTGTTTGAGGCTACTCTATTCTGCTTTCCTTTGACAGCACACTCATGTTATATATCTAAATTTTCTTAAGGAGAGATCTTTTAGACTTGTTTTTTTTTTAGTTAAGGAGAAATTATTAACCTGAGAGAAGAGACAGGTTGTTTAATTGTAAACTCTTGGTAGATACTTCTCAAAATACCTTGGTAATTAAATAATGCCTAATTCATTAAATAGTGAATTTGTGGTTTACATGCTCAGACTATCATTTTAAAAAAAGCTTTTAAATGCATCTCTGATGCAGATGTTTAAATTTCACTTTTGAGGTGCTACCTTGAAAAATCTGATGTTTTGAGATTCTGTAACGTCACTAAATGATACCTGTTCATGTGGTGCTCGTGCAGACGGTGAAGAGAAAAAACTATGTATTGCAGCTTAAAAATGAGCCATTTGATCAATAATAGACATTTCTGCTATATCTAATGGGCTTTTCAATTCTTTCCCTTAAGTTTGCCAAGTTTAAGGCCATTGTTGGATGTATATTACCTGCCGCTCACCAATATGCGGATAGCCAGAACATTCTGCTTCACCAATAATGGACAAGCACTCTATCTTGTCTCACCAACTGAAATACAGAGACTCACCTACAGCCAAGAAACGTGTGAAAATCTTCAGGTAATGAACTCTTTTTTAAAAATCACTTTTTTCCTTAGATGCATTCTGAGCTGAGCATTAGGCTTTTGTGGTTTGATTTTTTTCTCTTTCGTTTTCCTTCGCTGTAGTCTGATCCTGGATGAATCACTTCTACCTTAAGTTTTTCTTTCATCCATGCTATTGTAGCTGAGTCAGTTTCTTGCTTAATTTTGTTTTGATCAACAGGAAATTTCCTCCTTTAACATGCAGTTAAAATTACCTTGATCAATTGATGCTGGGGAAGTGTGTGCTGACACAAGCGGGGAATGCTAACTCAGGATATTTGAAGGAAGCTGTTATGTTTCAGGGGTATTAACAGCTTGAAAATTCTCAGTCATGCTTCAGCTTGGTAGTTGTATAGAATAAGGAAATAACAGAGTTGCAGGCTTTACTTTCATGCTGCTACGTGGATATAAGTATTTGTAGATACAGTTTCAATAGAACAAAGTCTTGCCCAAGTTGTTGAGGGGCAAATAAGCTTTACTTGAATGCATGTCTTTGCTTCTGAATTCCATGAGCTCTAAGCTTGCAACCATCAGAAGCAGATGGTTTCGACAAATTTCTTACTATGTTTTTATTTTTCTATTTCCTACATCACCTTGCAAAGACAGATGCTCATTAAAGCATATTTGTTTTGAGATTCAAATCCATTAAATAAATCCTGAAAGTGAAAGAATATTCCATTCTTTTTAATAATTTGTGCCTTGTTATGTCTCTTTTTCATTTGCAAAGGAAATGCTGGGTGAGCTCTTCACTCCTGTAGAAACACCAGAAGCACCAAATAGGGGGTTCTTTAAAGGCCTGTTCGGAGGTGGGGCACAGTCACTTGACAGAGAAGAACTCTGTAAGTTATCAGTAACTGTAATTTTCTGGTATTTCTTCCCAAGGAAGCCAGTGATCTTTGATAAATGCATTACCTGTGTTGATGGAACCTTTCCTTTTTGAAGAGGAAAGTAAAATAGGGAGTGACAAATAGTTTTTTCATAGATTTTGTGTTGTACGGCTTACCAATAAGATCAGAAAAGCTTGGGATTTTTTTTCCCCAGGTTCTTTTAGCTCATTTATTCAGCAATAGATGAGTTGTCCCATTTTTTGTTTTATAATCTTTTTTTTATTCATCTTTATGAAGCCTATAGTACTGACCATGATTCTATTTATGCTGGTAAACTGAAAGGGACTGCTTTTGCAGAATTGTATTCTGGACAGTGAGAAAATTAAAACTCTACTTCAATTATTTCCCAGATTTTCCTTCTTGTACTTATGCAGAGATGCCTTAGGAATGACAGCAAGGACAGAACTGTATGATATTTCAATTCAGTCCTCTGTTTGTAGGACAGTAAAATTCAGATTTGGCAAAACTTCCCTTGCTTTATAATTTTTTTATTGTTTTTTTGATTACACCTTTTTTTTTTTACTGTGGTGGCATTTAGCACTTTAATATATTTAAGAAAAATAGCTTCCATTTATTTATTTAGATATTTTCTAGATGCAATACCATATTATGCAAGTTTATTTTTAAGAACCCTTTTCTTATTAACTTGAAATGTATCTATCAAAATGGACAAGGTGCCCTGCTAGTCCTTTGTTTTATGGTGGTTCTTTTGATCTCTACAGAATAAAAATGAGATTACATTACTTGTGCCTGTCCATTTTGAACAAATATCAGATATTTTGAGGTCACTTTCTGTGTCAAAAGTTTATTTTGGGGGTGTTTTTACATATATTTATGTATATGTAATACTATGGAAGGTTGGTCAAGTATTCCAGTAGAGAAATTTAGGTTCACAAATTATAATTTAATATTACTGAGACAGAGGAAAAATACCTTGTAACTCTAGAAGCTATCCCTTTATATCCTTTTGAGTTTCCACCATTAGGTTTTGGCTTGGATCTTTAGAAGGAAAATAGTATTGAATGGAAGAAAAATAATAATGAATTGTAGCCTGACAGAGTTCAATGACAATTCAAAAGGCATTTGAGAATATCTTTGAAGTAGCCATAGTTACCATGAGGGTCACAGCAGAATCTATAATAAGTGAAATGATTTCTCTTCTTATTTTGGGAATTCACAGAAAGATGTTTAATTTAAATGTAAATCCTTCTTAATAGAAGCAAAAAATCAAATCAAAGAGTTTTGAAATACTGCATAAAAACATATTTAACCAGTTAATATTATTTTTCCTAGAGGTAAAAAAAAAGAAAATATTCAAACCATGTTTCATTGTTTAAAACAAATACACAGATTTCTGTAGTCTATACAATTCTGCATGAGATTAGCACGTCGAGTGTCTAGATTGAACTGGGTGACTGATGTCCCATTGTGAGCAAAGTCCATGTAGTCAGTGTCATCACTGGAGTCCGAAGCTGTTCAGCTGACCATTTGTGCTCATTTGTTTTTGCAGCCATACTGTCTTTTTATATTGCTTTTTTTTTTTTTTTTTTGCAAGGTTTTTACAATAATGACAGCATAGACATTTAATCTTTAGGTGTCTGCATGTAAAATTGAACTTCCATCAAAAGAAACTTTTGCTCGTGGAATCATGCTGGCTGGCTACATACCAGCAAAGCACTTCCAGAACTAACCACAACTTCTACTTTCAAAACCCTGCTTTGTCTGTTGAACTCAAAACACGTTCCATGTGAAATAAGCTGTATTGTGCTGGTGGTGTTTTTAACAATTCTATTGATGAACATCAGAATTTTAATTTCACACTTGAGCTGTGAAGAGCTTACAGTTTTATAACCTGCCTGGAAACTGGGAAAATATGTTTGAATGTCTCAGTTCTAATGTAATAACATCTACTAACATAGAGTAGTGAGTGTTGCTCATAAGTCATACCTACAATTAGCTGCTTGGTCTCCATGCAAAGAAATTACACCTCTATATAAACTAGTTTCAATGATATTTATGTCATAATGATAGAAAAGCTTACTGTTCTGTGTTTGCTGCTTTTGCAAATGTCTCCAGTTGGAGAATCGGCATCTGGGAAGGCATCAAGGAGTCTTGCCCAGCATATTCCAGGACCTGGGGGTATCGAAGGTGTCAAAGGAGCAGCGTCTGGTGTAGTTGGTGAACTGGCACGGGCTCGGTTGGCACTGGATGAAAGAGGACAGAAACTGGGAGAACTGGAAGAAAAAACTGCAGCTATGCTTTACAGTGCTGATTCTTTCTCAAAACACGCTCACGAGGTGAGTATGTTAAACTGAATGTTAAACCGATTGTCAAATAAATGCAAATTCTGCAAGTGACTGAGTTCTGCAATGGCATGTTAGAGGTATCTAAAGGATATGCAGTATCATTGATAAAGGATACTTCTCTTTCATCCATCACTTGTTACTCCTAACAATTAAATACAGTTAAATACCAGTTGTAAACAGCTTTGTCTCGTGGCACATTGCTCTAGAGCATGCAGTCTGCTGGAGTGGCATGTAAGCTTCTAAATGTGCAACTCAATCCCCATTACTGAAAAAATTACTTACTGTCACTGAATTAATAAGAAGAGTAATGCTTTATGTTAGATTCCTGCTGTCCTTAAGAAAGATCCTGTTGTATGCAAACCCTCTGAGTGCGTTTGGTTTTTTCCCTCAGTAACTACCATAGAATGGCTGTTCTCATCCATTTTCATGCCGACTTCTTTCCACACCCTAAATTCCTGCGCAACCGCCCCATTCTCCCAAAAAATGTCTTTTTCTGAGGCTAGATCACCAGCAATGATGCTACCACTAGAAAACTCATCACACTAAGCAGTCAGTGTTGAGCGATGTGTTTGCAGCTTTGAGAAGCCCTGCTAAAATCTTTCTTTCTCATGCTGCTTTGTAAGCATATTATTTGTTTGTGTCATTGCACATTTTGGTACATTGCAGAAATAATAATTAGAATTTTTTTTTTTTTTCGTAGATGATGTTGAAGTACAAAGACAAGAAGTGGTACCAATTCTGATGACTCTCATCAATCACATCTGTTTAATTTTGTCCTGATGAAAAAAAATCTTGTTTTTTTCATTAATTTTGGCAGGACCACTGAAATTTAAAGGAGTATTCACCATTGGATACTGTTGTTTCCTAGCACAAATGACACACTGTTTTACCTCAGTCCTGGCTTTAACTGAGGAGCTACGAATCTAAGAAACACACACACAAAAAAAGAAACTTGAGTGTTTCTTAGCTGTTGGTTAGAGTAAAGTTGGAACAGAGAAGGTAACTGGAACACGTGGAACAGAGAGTAAAGGGCAATCGTGGTGAGATGGGCAGGGGCAATGCAGGGTCAATCCTGTGTTAATATTTCATATGCCAAAAGTTTTTGTGCTATTGTAATTGCTGCCAGTGTTATACCCTCCTGTAAGGAGAGGCAATAAATCAGGGGTCCAAGAGCTGGAATCAAGTTGTTTGTCTTGCTGGACAGTAGCTGACTTACAATTACCCTCTCTAGGACTCACTATATTTAACATTATTGTTGAAGAAGAGTTGAACTTTGCTGTCACTTCTTTCATTTGAAAAGCTGTAAGCTTGGAAGATTTCTTATTGAAAATTGTATACATAGTTGACCTGTGCATAGTCTTTTCTTGGACCCCTGATCTAGTATTCTTGTATTCACATCATATTCTGTGACGTGCAAACCAAAAGAATACGTAATTTTTGCATTAAAAAGTCAAGTGAATAATATGATTGGAATGTGTCATGCTGGGAGTTTTCATTTGTGTTATGGCCGTGCAATGTGAAATGTGGTAACATCTTCCTTGTGGTAAGAATTCTTCAACTTCTGTTCAGTTAAATATTATTTTTGCCAAAAATAGTTATTGGTTCAGGTTGTGTAACATTTAGAATTGGCTGTGGGTTCCATTCATGCTGTGAGTTTTTATAGATGTTTAACAGAATGTATCTTTACAGCCATTAATTAAAATAGCTGAGATAGTTTTGCTCAAGACTTAAGTTCTAGATGCCCCTTTAGTCCTTTACTATGAAATCAGATAACCTTGGACTCAGGTTTTCAAAGTTTTAAACACCATGGAGGTGCTGATGCATGAATAATGGCAAGCAAGCATTTAATACTTAATAATTGTCAGTATGTTGTTTAGCAAATCTCTAAGTTCTGCCAGTAGTGCTATTTTACAAGTATTTGTCTCGGCCCCACCCAGCACTAAAGGCAGTTGTCCTAAAGTTTGGATTTAGACTCTAAAGCAGTGTTTTCATTGTAAGCAGTGGTAAAGTGTGCACAGAAACTTTAGGAATTGCTGAAATAATGTTCAGTTTGGGTGAGGTAAATAATACATCTGAGCTAACTTGTTAATGGCTACTGCACTAAAGCTATATTGGTGTGAATGACCAGGGCTCTTTTTAAAAGAGAAGAATCCTTAAAATAAATGCTTGCATTTCAAAGATTCCTTTAAACCCTTTCCCTCAAAGTAGGAATAGTTACTGACTGACTGCTTTTGTTTTATAAAAGGGAGTACTTAGAAGCTGATAGGTCTATATTGTCTGAAATTAATCATTTGGGTTTGCTTCTCCAAGCATTGCATTTTGTGTACTCTTTTCACAAACATTCTGAATGTTCCCAAAGCAAAACCTTGGTTGTATTTGTATTGTGAAGTGATGTTGCAGGTACATAGATAAGGCAACCTTACAAAACACCTCAAGGATGCAAAATATTGAAGTTACTTATGGTTCTTAAATCACTTTTCAAATGAGAGGCAAATATGTTTGGGCTTTGAAGCACACACTGATTAATTTTCTTACTTGATGTATAGCAACATTTCATTTTAAAAGACAATTGAATTGTGTTGCCTGTACAAGGGCATGCCCTACTGTGCCCACTGCTCAAATGACTTAAAAATGAGAATGTGACAATTCAAATAAGCAGTATTATGATTTCTTGATGGCTCTGTCCCATAACTACTGACCCAATGTTTACTTGAGTTATTTAACTCAGTTTGCCATGCAATATTTGCCTCTGCATGTTAATTTATTTTTTAATGTCTAATGAATGCATATTTAACACCATTTTGTGAAATATCCAGGTAGAAGGAAATGAGGTAAACCAGTACCCATACCACATCCAAAAAGCCCACCCTAGCTGACACTTGTCCCCTTCCTTGTCTCACATTTATAAATTGAGATGACTCATTATTATTTGACCTGGTGAAGATAAAGTACATTTCAGAGCAACAGAATCCTGGGGAATCAATCTGGTCAGGCTCTGGGGGCGAGGATTGTAAAAGTATTCTTCAAAAATTTTGGTATCATTCAATGGAAGATGACCTTGGCTTGAGAGGAAGGCGTACTTAACTTTCTCATCAAGACACATTTGACAACCACCAGCAAGCAAAATAATAAGAGGCAATGAGAGACTATCTGCCAGTACCAGAAGAGTAGTGGCTTATTTGGTTTTACAGAATCTATCGTAGCTGAATCTCTTCTGTTGCTTATGTTCAGGGCACGCTTCTAGGTAGGAAGACTAATGACATGATTGCTCATGAGATAAAAACACAAATGGTTCTTGGTCAATAAAAGGGGCTATGTACAATTTTAGTCTAAAATGTTACCTTTTCCTTCCCAATGGAAGGAAGGCGATCACACACACATCGTTGCATCTTATTGTGCTATTGGTGGTGCACCTTTTGTACAGCAAAGTGTATTGAAATCCTTGCAGGGAAGCACCCCTGGTTTTTTCACTAGCATTTCAGTTGTGTGAAACTTTTTAGAGTGTCTGGAAAAATATAAAATACAATTGAGCTATTACTTTTTTTTAATGAAAGTAAGAAACTACCTGCTGCTACCTATCTGTTTCTATGTAGTGTGTCTCATTAGGAACTGTAAACTGAAGAAGCTTTTCTTCACCTTAGTCCTGCCAAATTGTAACTTTCGAATCATGGTATGTGTAAATATGTGTGTTTTCCAAATCAGTCTGAAAGTGTTACACCACAGGCATCTCCAGTGACTTGTTCTTCAGCAAACAGTCAGTTATAAAGTATAGTAATATATAGCTGTGTTCCTTGTCTGTCTTTATGCAAAGTTTTTGTGCCTGAGGTGGTACTTGCATGGCAGGTGATATTGGAAAGCTACATCCAAAGGAGGATTTTTGGAAGCAAGTTCATTTTCTTGTTTGTTTGGTTTTTTTCATTTTAGTTTTCCTTTTATTTTCCTTTCTATGTTTTGTTTTGGGGTTTTTTGTTTCAGGTTTTTTTTGGTGGTGTTTGGTTTGGGTTTTTTTGGGAGGGGTGGGAATTTTTGTTTGGTTTTTTTTTGTTTCTTTTTTTTTTTTTTTTTTTGCTTAATTAATGGCACTGATCTTACCTGAACTTTTAAACTTGAATTTTTCCTGCACTTTAATTCAATCATGGTATTTTATTCCTTAATTTTGTTTCTGCATTTGTGCAGTTCAGGTTCATTATTTGTATATAAACACACATGTTCAATAAAGACTTTAGAACAGATTACTTTCAGGCACCTTTGCTAATTATGTGATTTATTTAGAATGTGTGTTTTCTTAGCAAAATATGTATATACAATAGAAAATCTAATGAAAGGCACGTATTCTGTGTCAGCATTCAGTTTATAAATTACTGCAACACTTTCACATTTGTTACTAGATAATACAAAAGAAATCTGTTATATTTATACATACTGCTTAAGAATATACTTTTAGTTTTAAATAATTTTTATATGTACACTTCTACCTTTAATTTTAAAAAGACTTGCGTTCAAGTTTTAAGTCAAAGTACTTAAAGTATGTATATTATCCATAGAAGTTGTTTTAAGCTTATGAATACATTCATATCTCATATCGAGATGATACAACTACTAAGCAATGATAACAAATAGCCCATTTTGCTTTGCAGAAAATAATCAGTTATTTTTACCTCCCATTATGAACATCCTTGAACAATTCTCCAAGTATGGAGGAAGAAGATAGGGAACTGGCCTAATATTAAAGTTTTCTCAATAGCTACAGTCCATGGCTGACTGTTTTTCTATGGTTTGGGGTTTTTTTCTGGTGCACACGAGAGACTTTTTTCAGCTCTATTTCTTGAACTTTTAAAATTCTCCAAAACTGAAGTGAGGTTTGTCCAATAAACACTTTCTTTGAGTAATCTGTGTATTTTGATTATACATCAGCTCTTTACATGTAAATCAGGTTGGTTTTTATGTGGGTTTGTTTTGTTGGGGTTTTTGTATCTGAAACATGTTGGAAAACTTAAGAGTCTGTGGCTGAAGTGCCCTCTACTTTCTGCTTGTGGTTCAACATGTCTGGGTGGGCACTGGCTGCAGACAGAGTCTGTATGGGAGGGAAGGACTGCAGTGCCTTGCCTCCCTCTCCAGATAGAAGGGCAACTTGTCACTTGAATCTTCCCTCATGCCAGCCAATTTCCTGGATAATTGATTTGAGTCTTTTCGGGTGGATGTTGATAACTCTGCTACTACCACAAAATCTTCAAATACTCTGTAGACAGAAAATAATGATGCTTGAGGGGTGGAATTGAACAGAATCAGGGCGAAAAAAGAGTGTAGTGTAGGTGAATCAGTTAAACCAATTTTACTTCAGTTTTCATTGGAAAGCTAACCTAGGCCAATTTCTTCTTAAACCCATTATAAAGATGTGCTATATATCTCCCTTATGACTGTTTCAAGTCCTATGAGTTTACTGTTTCTGGGTTCTTTTACACCTTACACAGCTTAGACTTAACGATGTAGGCATTAATTTTTAAAAGGTGGGGGGAAAGGAAGAAGAGAAATGAGGCAGAAACACCAAAAAATCAAATGAAAGATGTCAATCAGTATTTCTTTTAGTAGTTCCATGTGCGCCTAGAAATGTTTAAGCCAACCTACAGCTGTAGGTTGTTCAACACTTGTATTTCTTTCTGTTAGTACCTAAGTTCCATATTACCAGGCAAATAACTAGAAGTTAAACTGTTTCAGTTGAAAACATGTAAGGAGTTGTATGTGGATTACCACTACCATTCAGTCATAGGTGATGGAAAGGGAGAGGGGTGGGAACATGTTTTAAATATTCCCTTTTAAAACAGAATTGTAAATAAGCAGTACTGTGTTATTTTAGACCTGAGCTCTGCTATCTGTAGTGGTTAGAACTAGGAAAACATGCTGCTTTCTCGTTATGCTGCTGTTTCATTGTACCAGCACCATGGGGGGAAAAAATACATCCGTAAATTTTTCTAACATTGCCCACTCCTGGGTAAGCATGCTTGATGTGTAGCAGTTCTTGTTTCTGTATATGTTAGTGTGTACATGTGTGTTTTCTTTTTCCCTTATGTTCATTGCAACTTATTCTTCAGTTAAGTCTTGCTGAGCCCCACTAGCTCTTCTGAGGATGACTACTGGAATATGCATTTTTAGGTAGGGTTGCAAATCCATCTGTCTACAAATATAGTTTCATATGAACTGCAAACTGTACTGTTACAAATTCAACTATGTTAGATTGCATAGAGTTATTTTACTTACATGTACTTGGACTGAACTATGTCATCATAATGAAGTTAAAAAATTAAGTATGGAATATTTTTGTAAATAAAAATACCTGTGCAGCTGGTATTTTAAATTTAAAATGTATTATACATTAATGTTTCAGAAAAAAATGTTCATATATGTGTATATGAATGTGTCATTATGCTGAAGGGCTCTTGATTGGGCAAAATAAACTATTCAAATCTCTCCTGAAATGAGTGTAGCTTACTCCTTTTCTTCCTGACCAGTTGTTTTTCTGCTGGCTGGAGCAGCAGGAAGGTGTGAGTTGTGCTTTATAACAAGCAGTGCAGCCAGGCTGATGGGCAGTAGCCCTGAAGGACCCCGAGAGGTGTGAAATGGTTCATGTGCAGTGATGTCCCCAAGCATGTCTAAAAACGTTCTGAAATGTGCATACTGATGGTGACAATGTGAAGTCCTGTTATCTTTTTAAGCTACCAGAACTTTATGGTTGTTCATTGTACAGACTCAGTAAAGCAAAGTCTTTTCTGTAGCTGCATTTTGTCAATGCCTATTAAATGAAGAATACAGTGTGTAAAGGGGGAAGAGATGAAACTGGTATTTTTTTCTTTGCCATGTTTACAGTACAGCAGATGTATTATTTTTGTGGATTGAGGCTCAGCTTTGCCACAGACCAGTTTCTAGCTTGCAGTCTTATTAAATTTACTGTCTTTTGCTGTTGGGGAGAGAGGGAAATACAAACAGCCTGGCTTTGTAAGCATACTCTCAGTGGTGGGGAAATAATGGATCCAAAGAGAGGCTTGGGCAGTAAATCTGAGAAGTGAAATTGCTGTACCTTGGAGAAATTTTTGGAATCTCTTGATGTTAAATAGCAAAATATTTCACTGTTGGTTGTTTTAGTATGTGAGAATACAGTTTCATCTGTGGGAAAGGTCTGCTAGTTCCAGACTTGTTTTGTTTTTTAATATCTGATGGTTACACATAATGAACTGGAAGCTTTGCAGTGTGTGGAGTTATAAAAAGATAATGCATTGGAATCAAAAAATTGTTTTATCTTCAGTTTAATTGGATTCAAAATATTTGGAACTGTCACACAGCCTCCAGCTACTCGCTAGGTCTGGTAGTCTCCAATAAAAGTAAAACTACAGTAGAAGTAGCCCCCTCCCTCTGGGTACTGCAGGACTGCACAGATCAATGGACTGACAAGAGAGGAGTGCCAGAGTGAGCTTGCAAAGTAAAGCAATTTCATTTAATGAAACTCAGGATTTGATGAGACCTCGATTAAAAATGTGGTTCCTTTGCACATCATGTGTTTCAACAGTTTTGGTGCCAATGTTCTGTAAATTAAATGCATTTAAGATCTACAGACATATGATTATATGCCCATCAGCACTTTTCTCACCCAGATTTTTTATTGGGAGTTTTCATCCAGGCAGGTCACTGAACCAGCCCCTCTTTGTTGCCCACTGGCCTGGGGGTGCTCAGTGTATCCCCCATCTCCCCTGCTCCCTCCTTGTGCACCTGGACTGCTCCTTGGCCTCGGGTCAGCCAAGCAAGAGGCACTGTCTGCTGCCTCCCTCAGGAGAAAAGGAGGCATCCCAGCCTGGCCTGAGGAAATGGAATGTTTTCCCCCACAGTCCTGCACTGAGGTAAACCCACAAGAGCAGGATGGCAGTAAGCACCAGCTTCTCACCTCCTAGTTTGCTGGCTGATTTTTCACAATTGTGTAATTAAAGCTCCTTCAGTGAGGGCTTGGGGGCTTGCATACGCAACTCATTACAGTAGCAGAGCTCTGCTCACTTGCTGTAGCAAACAGTTTTCTGTATTTTCCAGCCACAGGAGACAACCTGGGCTAAGGGTTGTGCACAGGCTGCTCAGAAGGAGGAGGCTGTACCCACCCCCTCTGAGACCTGGGGAACACTCCTTTAGCCTCAAACACTCCTTTAGAGCTGTTTGATTCCAACACTACTCAGAAGGGCTGATGGAGGACTGTAGCAAAGCCACAGTCAAGATAAAAATGGAAAGGTTGATGTGTTTTGGAGCAGGTAACTGCGTTTCTGTATCTTGCTGCAGTCTCAGTGTGAGCAGGACTTGATAGAGAGTTGAGTGTTTGAAGGGGTTTGTAATCAAAATGTCAGACTGTGCTTATGTTTTGATAAGTTTACGAACTCTTCTGCCTAATGAAGCAGACATAATGAGAAATTTTATATAATTCTGGTTTCTGTAGTGCAAGACACTCCTGGAAAGAATGATGTGGAATGCAGTCTCCAATAACAGAGTGAACAGAAAACAATTTCAAGCTGTTATCCCCTAATTCTCTTGTGCACCTGCAACTCTCCTAGCACTACTTGAGTTAAGTACTTTTTACCTGAGTGCTAGTGTCACCTACTGACTGTGGTGCTTTTTTTTCCAGGATCTCCAAGGACACAGCACAGTGGTCCAAGGTCTCATGAGACTTCTCTTCCTTAGAGTTACTGTCTTCAGACTGAGTATGCACATATCTGTTGTTCAAGATGTATGTCAGAACTCCATATTAATTTGTAGAAGGAAGAACTGCTGTGTTTTTCTTTTTTGAATAAGAAAGGGTTAGAAAAAGGACTAATCAAGGTCATTGCATTGTGTTTTCTTTTTAATATGCTCAAATCCAAAGTTAATTCTAGCTGTGAACTTAGAGGCCCTTTACCTCCCATTTTGTCTTTAGCAGAGCAGTTACTGGTTGGGTTTTAGAGTTCCCAACCACTTCACAGATTTTTTACAAGATGTTCTGGAAATTAATTCCTTATTCTACTGTTTCAGTTAAACTTCTTTGGAAAACTTTTTTTTTTACACATTTGTAAATATCATTTGTAGTCAGAGCAGGATCCACAGAAGCTGCATTGACTTCTAGAGCTTTCCCTCATTTTCAAAACGCCAGTAGTAGGTTTGGCTCTATGTCTGACATGCAATTGCTTGCTCTTTTTAGGATTCTTCTGTAAGCAGCTTTTTTCTCTCCAGTAGTCTAGTTATGCTGCATGAATCAGTTTTGGCAAGTAGCCTGTGGATCGTAGTCACCAATGCAAATTTTCTTCAGGTAAAGAAAACTAAAGAATATGGCTGGGCTATGAGGCTCTGATACCAGTATCACAACTACTGCAAAGTATTTAGCAGATTATGCCCTAAGGGACAATAGAAAATCTCTTTGTGTGCCCTCTGCAGGGAACAGTGCAGCTCTTGGGATTTGCATCATGTTGGACCTGGGGAGCATTGCATCTGAGGCCTTTCACTATTTCAGTGTATTTCAATAGTAGGAGTGGGAATGGGTGAAGTTGATGCAGAGTTTAGTGAGGGTTTTAAGTCAGACCATCAAAATGTCTTTCAAAGTATAAAGTGACAGGAATTGGCCATGTACCACATCCTGGAGAGCAAATTTCAAGCCAGAAAACCCCACTCCTTTTGATTTAACTCGGGGAAAAGGCAAAGCTTATGTGAATAATGGTGGTTTGCTGTATTCCTGTACTGGACTGATGGGAAGCAATTACCTAAATTTTTTTCCTGCAGGTATTAAAAGAATTCCTTTATTTTTGCACTATAAGCAATAAGGTTGTCATTTGCTCTCAGTCAGAGTGTCAGTTGCACGTCTTGCTTTATCGTTGAGCTGCTATTGTTTGTCTACTACCTGATTGTTACAGGCAATGTAAAAACATGGAAAAAATGTGGATCTGAGCCTGTGGTCCCGTAGGCTACAGCCTGGTAAAACAATTGCAGCATAGCTCAGAGAGGCAAGGAGGCAGAAACAAGAAAGGCTTGAGCTAGTTGGCACTGCACTGATTCTCTTCTTGACATGTTTTTGCAGCTATTGTTCCAAAGAAAGTCTTTTAAGAATGCATTTTAAATGAGAAAATGTGGCGGTTTGTGCATTTACAGGGAGCTGTTCCCTAACATAAACAGCATGGAAAAAGAGAAGTTGGATTGTTCAAAAAGTCCAGCCAGAAGTGGTAGCGTTGGGCATAATTCACTGATCATGAGACACCTGGCATCCCACTGAAGGAGCAATGATAGCTCTGGAGGGGACAGGGTTCTGAGAAGGCAATGGGCATGGAGACAGGCTGCTTGCATTTGCTGCTCTCAAGAAGAGGGAAGGCAGCACAGGGGGAGGTGACGAGCCTGACAGCCGGCTCTGGAATTACCTCTGTGGCTGTGTTGTGTAGGATGGCGTTTGTCAGAACTGGAGGAAAGTTCTGAGCACTGGCATGAAGCTTTGTCCTGGGGATGTATACAACAGGATTTGCTTTAGAAGAGGGGCACAAGAAAGGGCCCACAGCAGGCAGCCCCATTGTGAGCAGCTGGAAACAATGACTGAGGAGGCACCTGCTTGAGCAGAGGACCCATGTTATCCCAGGCATCACATCACATGTGGAAACTATCAGAGATGGGCCAGGTGCTTCCAGTCACACCTGGAGCTGACCTGTGGCTTGTGACAGGAGTGACTGGCCTCAAATTGGTCTGGCAGCCAGGGTGAGGAGAGCACTGACCCCAAGGCTCTTCTGTTGGTGGTGAGAAACTGAGAGCCAAAGTCTGACATTGCAGCCTTGGCCCCTGACTGCAGACCAGAATCTCTGTCCCCGTCAAAGTGGTGCCAGTGGGGTTCTTGTCCTTTGCAGATGGTGGGAGATGACTCAGGTACCTCTTGTGTTGTCCTGCTGACTTCTCTGACTCTGACACTGGGGGTCTGACCCCGAGATTTTCCAAGGGGGCTGTGAACTGAATGTGAAGATGCCGCCTTTGATTTTTACAGTTCTTTTTCCTTAAGAAAAGACCCCTACCCTCCACTGCTCAAGGCCAAATTAACTGGCAATGTTTCTTAATGTAAGAAGAGCTGCAGCTTATTTCTGATCCTGATATGTGGCCACCACTGTCCAAAGAGCATTGCAGATGCAAACACCTTCTGGTGCAAAGAAATTGATTTGAAGAGTGTCCTTTCTTTTGGCCTCACTGTCCTGCAGGTGTGCCATGCCTTGGGACACTTGCTCCCTGCAGGCAATGCACGTGACACAGGAGCAGATTTTTTCCTTAGTTCATTCTCAGAGTTTTCAGTGAAGTGTCATATTTTGGCTGAAGCCTCACGAGACACGGCTGTCATGGGCATGCCAGGTATCTGAGCTTCACTGCCAGGTCTCTGTGAGTGGGATCTGCAGCAGCCTCACAGGCTCAGCAGTGAATGTGCCCTGTAATAACAAGCCCCGTTGTTCTCAGGCACCAGATGGCTGTTCATGGTACTGGTAATATTGCAAGTTAATAAGCAAAGAGTCATCCCCTTCTCATCATTACCACCCATCCTGCTCTGGAGTGAAATAAAAGCCCTTCCTGCTCCATAGTTTTAATTAAAAGCTGTGCTGGTACATTACAGGGCATCAAGAATGACTGAAATTGCAGACTCCTGTTTTCCTACCTGGGATGATTTACTGCATAGGAAATGGGAAGTTGTATGTCTTCCCAACAGCATTATCCTTTGCTCCTCTGCACACAGGAGTAATGCAGTAACTCCTATATGCTGTAGTAAAACTTCCCATTAAAAAAAAAAAAAGTTCCTGTAGAACTAAAATATGGGTCTCTAGAAACTTCTGCTTTGATTGAGTCACTTAAAAGATTCACACACTCAGCTACTTTTTATATTCTCTTCCTACCACTGGGTAAGGTACAGGAAAACCTTTTCCAAAAACCTGTGCTCCACATAATTTTTTTTGTGCATCAGCATGGCAGCTCACTGGGGAGAGTTCTCCTTGCTTTCTGTGACAGGGAAACAAATGCCACTGGGCCACAGGAGTGGAGGTGCCTTGTGGAAGAGGAAGGTTTCTCCAAGACTTTGTCTTTTCACGAGCAGCCAACCTTTTCCCATCAAGTGCATGAAGAAGATGCTGTTATGCCATGAGGAGGAGAAAGGAGAGGCAGCAGGATGGGATGTGTAGAGTTGGGGGTTTTTCAGGGCTGTTGCCCCTTCTCTGTGCCCCCTCCCAGGTGAGGTGACCCCCGGGGCTGGGCAGGATGCACATTTGGGGACAAGGTACTGGGGTACAAAGGAAGGGAGTATTTGGAGGGACCTGGGCTCAGGAGCAGCATTTCCAGCACAGGAGGGGCTAGGCAGGGTCCCAGTCAGATCTGCTGGGGCCCAGGCAGAGAGCAGCTGTATTTTGGACAAGTGAGGGATGGGAAGAAGGAAAACCTGTGGATTGCCACCACAGGAGTGCAGTGGGCAGCTGGTGAGTTCAAAGGTGGAGGAGATGGGTTAAGGATGGCAGGAAGAAAAAGGACTGTGCAGGGAGAGTCGCTGCTCCAACTGCTTGCTGGAATCCAGTGTCATGTTTAGCAGACATTGGGCATCTCTGGATACCTGTGAGGTGTGGTCTGGCTTCTCCAACTCTTCCACTTCATGCAATTACCCTTCAATTTAAATTTGTTCTTTAATAGAGAACAGAGCAGAGTACAGCAGAGGGGCCCACTATGCACACAGCCTTTCACCTCTCTTAAGCCCTGAGGAAATCTCCCAGGGACAGGAAGAGCAGCACCAGTCTGTGGGTCACCCAAAATCTGACTGAATCAAACACCTGGGTATGCTGCACCCTATATAAAGCTACTCACCTGTAATTTGTGTTTGCCAGGAAAATCTTGTCTCTCAGAGGATGCTTTACACAGACTTGTGATTTCTGTCTGCCTGGAGGGGCCAAGAGGCAGAGCAAGAGGAAAAATTTACTCCAAAATACACAACGAAAGCAACAGCTTGGGTGTTTTACATAGATCTGATGGCAATGAAGTGAACCTTGGGTCATTTAGCAATTATTATGGTTGATCAATAATAAGCACTTCACAAATTGTGGTACTCAGTTCCTGTGCAAGACAAAGCTGTATCAGATAGCAACCTTTGCTATATTACAAAAACACCAATACAGCCATCCCAGTCTTTTCTGGAACTGAACAAATCAGCTTTTCTCAAAAGCACAGTGGGGTACTAGGTTGCTGGTCTGGATTCAGAGACATCAGCCCTGTGGTTTCTCAGGAGTCTTTTTTTAATAAAAACAAAATGCCTTTACTTAGCTTAGGCTGCTATTATAAAATGTCATTGTGTGTAGATTACAGATTTTGCTATAGTCTAACAGTCAATCTTTTCCATATGAGTGCATGCTTTTGGCTGGGAAAACTATTATCTGAATATAATGGCTTTCTTTTCAAGCCAAAAACTAAGTATGGAAGGCACAGCCAACTGAAATGAGAAACACTGCATTATTTCAGTTTTTGTAAAACTGCTCTTATTTCTGACAGTGGTTTTGCTGAAGACAGTGGTTTTGCAGAAGAGATGCAATCTTTTTAAAATAGACCACAAATAATGGCTAAAAACTGAATTGGAAGCAGAATAAATAGAGACAATTAATTCAACTGAAAAAGGCTAATTTTCATTCTGATTACCCTTGCTAGCACACAATCATCACTTAATGCCATTACTAGACTGTAGGATAAGGAACAAATCATAGAATTCAATTGATAAAATAAATGGTACAATGCATGTGCTATTCACTTCAATCTGTCAGTAATTATTCTCCACTGTGCTACACAATATATTCCCTTCCAGTTTGAACACAGTTTCAAAAGTCTCATTAGGAACTTTGAAACATATATGTGGGTGATGTTCCATCCTCTGTGTGTGTGTTTGTGTCTTTCTGCCTTCGCCTTCCAAATACATATTTGGAAACTCTTCTTGGTTTGCAAGTATGTTCATGTGTCCCCTCTCTATTCTGAAATATTTTGCTGAGGCTATTCCTCAAACTTCAAACAAATCTTGCTGCTTACCCTCATCCAGCTAATTTCCCAGGCTAAACCACAGTTAATTAATTTTTTGTCATCCTACTGTTCTGGACACATTTCATTCCTACCACCAGCTGCCAAATGAAGTTCCCTGTAAGTGGCAGCTGTCATGCAAAATTGGGTCTGGAGGAAAGTCCGTGCTGTGCTCTGCTGGGAGGACCCAGGGGTGCATGCAGCACGTGATGTTGTGTTGGGTTCACACTGCAATGCTGATGTGCCCTGGACATTGCAGGAATGCCTTTTAAACAAAAGTCCTCAATTGTATTGGTAGGGCTTTCATTTTCTGTTTTAAAACATCACTGTCTAAAAGCTTTGTTTCACTGATCTTGCCCACACTGAGTCATTTCTGCCAGACCAAACACTCTCCAGGCCTCAGCATTTCTGCCATGGGGTGTGGGTGTGATGGTACAAGTGGGACCGCTTTTCTCATTTTACCAGTTGATAACCAGAGAGTGAATCAGAATTTGGAGGGGATTGCTTCTAGTGTGATCTGAAATTTAAGAGAAATTGTAAATTGAAGTTTGAGTTCAAAAATTATTTGCTCAGCATAGGCAGCTAGAGAGTATATGCACTGTTGTATATATATAACATTTATATGTGTTATATATATAACATTTATTTTTCTGAGAAATTGGCATAAAGACACAGTTTGAAACCCTCAGTACATTTGGATCAAACAGTATTGAGAAATCAGTTCAAGAAATCACATAAACAACTGTACCTTAAAAAAATAAAAGTAAGTAGTTATTTCTAACTGGTGCAGCAGTATGCTCCTAAAAATACTCTGTTAGATGGCTGAAAACTTTTTCAAGCCTGCCTTTCAGCTTATCTCTCATCTTCATAGACTCTGGAAAGGCATGTTAGTCTCTAGGCGATGAATATGATTTGTTTACTCAAAGAGCTCTCTGAAATCAGAAAGCAGCATTACTGTATGTTATTAAAAGATAAAAAATGTATTACTGTCAGGTGAAGGGTCGGTGTCAAATCCTTGTTGTATCAGGCAAATTCAGATTTAAAGCTGAAGCAGTCTTGAAGATGCTCAATCGAAAGTGTCATATTCAGCAAAAACATCTCATGATACCACATTGTTTCCTATGTCTGGGTCCATCTAGTGTTGTCAGGAGAGAAATATCACCCTAACATGCAGCTGCCTGTCAATTTACCTCCCTGGATACTTGCAATAAATTACAAATTGTACAGCAACAACAAAAAATCTTAGAGAAAGGCCATCCTTATAGTGTGTGAGCCCAGGCAGGGGGAGAAGAGAGCTGAGAGGCTTTGCTGGAGTGTTTGTCTCTTTCTGGCTGCAAGAGGTGGTTCTGTACTGAAAGGAGACTTTAAAAATGTCTTTGGTACATGCTGTATCTCAAGGGGAAGAGGCAATAAAAGTAATTGCTGTCAAACAACTAATGGACTGGATATTGTAAGAAGCCATTCAGTTGGAAATCAGAAGTCATTTTTACATAACTGCATTCCAGAAGAAATATCCTCTAAGTTTTTACTGCAGGACTTGATTGAGTCCTGTGTTTGTGTCTTTTAATTCCATTTTACATGGAACCTTCCTCATAAGGGTTGCTATAATGCATTTTGTGGAAACCATGATTATAATCTGCATAATTATTCTTGCCCTGGGAAATTTTAGAAAATATATATAGGAACTCTGCTTGAAGTAGTGGTAGTCACAGAGATGTAATGAAGGTGAAGTAGCACAACTGTAACTCTTTATTCAGAGACTAAACCATAATGTCTGTTGAACTGGGGAGGGGCAGCTCGCAGAGCAGTGTGTTAAGACCATAAGGCAACGTGTCCTTTCAGCTAAATTGTTGGAATCTATCACTTTGCAATGAGGCTCTCTGAGGCAATTTAGGTAACTTTGTTTGATATACATCTCAAAAGAGTAATGGTAACAATAAACTGCAGAGAAAACAATGAGAAGCCCTGTTTCTGACAATTTTTCTTTCAATACTGCAGTGACCCCATTAACCAGCCACATGCATTAGCAAAATCCAGCATTTCAGCTAAGAATAAGGGTAAGAATAACACTGTTTAAATGGGCTAATTCTAAATCTAATAGCCAGTTGAAATCCTATAAAATTTTTGTCAAGCATATAGATTCACCTAAATAGACAAGGTTCTTACTTATTTTTTCACTACAGAAAAAGATGAGATCCTTAAATCCAATGCCCTTTCCACAAAGGGCTTGAATTTCCATTACAAATCTTAGCTACTGGAAACTGCCTTTGTATTGAAATTTTTTTGACAGCAGAAGATCAACTATTTAAAGTGCCTAATTTATTATTGCTCACATGCAAACAATTTCTCTCTGGCAGAATGAAGAAGTGCAAACAATTACTTATGCATTCCTGACGAAAGACACCCATGAATTTTTCCCCCCACGTAGCGAGGCCATTGACCCATCAGGTATTTCTCTGGCAGTTGTTCCGAAGAAAAAAAATTGATGTCTTTCAGCACCTTGGATATGATATTGTGTAATATCAGCAGCTTATGACAAACTCAGTTCTCAAAAGATTTTGCTGAAACAGGAGTTCTGCTGCCTTTCCATACGAGCAGTACTCATTGACATATTTCTGCCACGAGCAGCTACTGTGGGTGTTAACAAATCACATTTTGTCCCCTGGGACAAAAGTGGAGTTTGTATCATGTTTCATTCTTGCTTCAGTCTACTCAGGTATTTTATTTGGGTTGCATATCCCATTTACTAACACAGTAACAGACCATGTTCTCACAAAGGTGCTTGTGCTTTTATTTCAGTGTCCCTATGCAACCCCAGCCTCATTTCCATGTTTTGTGCATTATGGTGGAGCTCCTTGGCCAGTAGAAGACTTACAGGGTGTAGATTCATTAATGCCAGCTGTGAAGTAGCAATTTGTTAGTTTCAACTCATTTAGAACATTAAAAAAAGTTTTAGATGTTTCCCTTCAAGTGCAGATGTGACAGAGTGTGATTATTTCAAACCCTTCAAATTCTACAACAACAAATTGTGAGGACAATGAGAGCAGCGTGCCAGTTGCAGTGTGGTCTTTGTAACATTTGAGTGTATGGGAATCATTCTGGAGCTTGCCTGCTAGCACTCCTCTGTACACCAGTAAAATAACGAGTCAGTGCTAAAGAAAACCTAGAGCAGTGCAAAGTTAGGGTCTGGCTCCATCTTATGCTGGAATCTGGAGTTATAAAGCAGTTAGAAGCAGATCCTCAAAGACATTTAGCTCTTTGAAATAAGTGGAAATCAGGCCGTGCTTATCTGTAAAGCTTTGCTTCTTTGGGAATTTCCAGAAGCACTTAAGCACCAAATTTTTCCTGAGAAAGCTGTGAACCTGGGGAGGTGAGCATTGCTTACCTATCCGTGTGCTTGGGTATCTAGGTATCACCAAGATTCCTGCCTGTGGAGGTGTGACCTCATGGAATCATAACAGGTAAATGGTATCACAGCTAATAACTACTTGAACAATTTCCCTGATGCACCAACAAGCAGCAGCTGCCCTCTTGTGCTAGAGATGTCCTGTTTTGATTGCTTGGGATCATTCATAATCCCATGGCATTTTTCACAAAACACCTCAGCCTTCAATTTAATTGCAAGCCTAAGCTGCAGCACCAGCACAGCTGCTATTTGAAATGGTAGATGAGGATGGTTTGGTGAGGCTGAGGGGAGCAGGGCAGGAGGGCTGGACCCCACTCAGGTGGCGATGGCAGAACCACTGCCAGCTCAGCCCAGCTCCTCCCCCACCAGTCAAGGACAACACAGCCCACGCCTCACCTGTCTGGATTTCCTCCCTGTTGAGGCAAATTACTGTCATTATAAGCAAAGACAAAAAAAAATAAAATTAAGCTGCAATGAATTAAGCAAAGGCAAAGCCCGAACTTTTTTTTCAGAAACAAATTCCAACACCGATGCTTTGTAACCTCCAATTCTTTTGTTTCTCTGGATTTGAGTCATTACATTAAGTCTTCATGTCAAGCAAAGCAATTGTTTGTGACCCTGGGAAAATGACTGTACAGGCACTTTATGTTTTAATTAATGCTTTCCCTGCATTTCAGAGCAAGATCTCTGTGGTGTGGTGCTATAAATGCTGTACTCTGCTGGAGCTTACATCCCTGGTAGGACCAACCCTGAAAAATGTAGTTTACCCCAGGGTAAGTAAAATTTTTCAACCCATAGTGGTATGTGGGATCTTATACATCTGCTTTGCACTTCATATTCATAAGCTAAGGACTGAATGTGTTGGTTGTATGAGGAGAGGTTTACAGAAAGCTGTATTTTAGGTGTAAAATTATGCTAGTCCTTTATCTGTTATGCACATAAGATTTGTACTTTTTATGCTAACCTGAAGTGTGGCAAACAGGTCAGAAGAGATTGGATTCCTAGCTTGAAAAGTAAAAATGTAAGCCACGTGGGACAAAACACTTTGCTTTATATGTGTGTTGTAGGAGCAACTCTGGTTACTAGGCACACTGCCCCTGTTCCCACACACCAGGTTTTCAGGCAGTGTGCATCCCCATCACTGCTGCCCAGCACACCCCAATGTCCTGGGCTGGCCTCTGAGGACTGCTGGGGACTGCAGACCCCAGCCAGAGCAGTCTGTCCCCATCACACCCGTCCTGCTGCTCCTTCTGCCCTACAGCACCTGACACCTCTCAGCCATGCACTCGACTCTTCATGCTAGGAGAAGCCTAGAGGGTCTAGATAGGATCCTACTAACTCTGCTTTGCTGAATGTCCCCAATTTCCCAGCACCTGTATCCTTGCCAGGCTTTGCCCTCTCCTCTTGGGCAATCTGCTCCCTCTCTACTCTCCTACCCTGTCACTCTTTTGTAGTTTCTGCCAATCTGACTTTCTTCAGATCCTGCTATATTCAGGTTTTGTCTCCAGTTCCATAGTCTGGCATTGACTTCCCAGCCCCAGCTAATCCTCCTGAATCAATAATTTTCTGCCTGAAAATAAACAATACTTGATAAGCATTTGCTGAATTGAATAGACAAGGTTTAGCAAATTATTTGATTTTCACTAATTCCCTCAGTGTTCCCTAACTTTAAAGACCATGAAGAGAGGGCAAGGCTCACTCTGAAGATTAGGAGCCCTCCTTTTACCAAAACCTGCTGCCAGGTATAAAGTTCTCTGTCCCCTCCTCCACCCTAAAACTTTGCACAGCCCCAGTGATGGGTGTAGGCTGACCCCCATGGGAAAATCTGCTTTTTGTCTGCTTTAATAATTCCTCCATACAGCTATGTCACCTCAGTCACCAAGCTGTAAAATTGCTTTTGTTATTTATGTTGTAAAAGCACCTTGAGTGCAGCCTCAGCAGGGCTTTCTGTGCTAGACGGTTGTTTGGTTTTTCCCCTTTTTTTGCCTTTGTCTTGCAATTTATTGACTGAGGTCCTTACACAGGTGGCTAAAATCCCAGCACCTCCCAGAACTACACAGAGTGTGGAAAAGTTTCATTTGCCCCTTTCTCCAGACAAGAGGTGAAAAAATTGGCCTGTGTATTTATTTCTGAATATGGCAAATGTTTTGGCCATCTCAGTGTCATTTTGTAGTGAGCTACAAACCTCAAACTCCTGGACCAGCTGAGAGGAAACAAAACGTGGGTGCTCCCTCAGTGCCACTGCACAGAGCTGAGCACCCACTGTTCTGATCCAGCTACAGATCCCAATTCCAAAATCCACTGGACTCTACAGACACAAATCACAACTTGTTCACAAAATAAGATGAATCAAACCTTTCCTTTGATTTGTAGAATATATTTGTAGAATTGTTGATATAGAATTGCTAAAGACAGAAGAACTGGGGTGATGCTGCCCTGATAACCTGTGCTGCCTAGCACATGTCCTTTGGTCAGCAATGCTTTTCTTGCTGCAAACAATTTACATTCATCTATCAAGGTTTCAATTTGAAACAGCGTTTATCATACAGCAGCCTCAATTCAACAGGAAAATTGCTGCTGCCTTTCCAGCTGTCAGTTGAATCACAAAAGCGTCATCCTCCTTTCTACCAAACGCTCCCATGAGACTCTTTCAAAGCCTGAAGAGTATCTTAGGAATTTTGATGGACAAGTAAAGCACCAATGTCAGTTCTTTCCTTATCACGTATTTACCAAATATCATAGAGTCATATCTTATTAGGATTATGCATTTTTGTGTTTCTATCAAATTACGAGTTTTTTCAGAAAAAAAGCAAAACCTATTTACTTTCTACTGTTGAATTTCACCTTCCTGAGTGCAGGATAACCACAGAAATGATTTTTTGTTGTTGTTCATTGTTTAAAAGTCCTTTGACAGTTCAGGCTTCTCCATTGTCTTCCACCAGGGATGAAACATACCTGAAGGCCAGGCTTAGAGGCTAGGATTTTTTTTAAAATGCTGTGAGGGGGGTTTTTTGGTGTTAGAATACCAAAATGTGTGACTGCAAGGGTCACACTGGTTTTTACTGCATGGGTAGCATCCATTACTGTCTTTTAGTTTTGGTGTTGTTTTTTCGTACGACACACAGAGCCTCTCAGCCTCTCTAAGTCTTTGCACTTAACTTTCTGCTAGGGATTCATATTTTTCTTTGGTCTGGGTCATGAATAAAATGGTCTTAGGGATGTAAAGCAGGCTCTGGCCATCATCTGAGTGTTTTCTTTCAGACTTTAGGACTGTGGTCAGTAAATGACCTGACTATTACCTCCTCTTTCAAAAGTCCAGCAAATCTTAGTGCAGGGAATTTTAGCCTTGGATTAAAGGAAAGACCTGAGCTAGAAGAAAATCAGTGTGAGGCTGTTAGGGTGAATAGGGAAACTACTGATTATGACAATGGCAAAAAGTCAGGCCCTAGCTGCCTTTAAGGTGGATGATTTAATATGTAAATTCTTCACTTGGCTGAGAAAGGTAAGGAGACAGGAAAAAAGATGCACTGGAAACTATAGTCAAATATGGGTATAATGACAATTTGTTTTGATATTTTGTCTGCATTTTTGTTTAACCACTAAACTCTCCTGAAGTCATGTCTGACGTGCCTTCCAATGTTTCAGGATTAGGAGGTGGCTTGTTCTTGTGAATGTCCTTGGTGCAAAAGTTTCTCTCACAAATCTCAGTGCTTTCTCTCTTGCAATCATTTAATGGGCTTTTTGTACGCTTTTTGAAGTTGGGTGACCTTGTGCCACTCACAGTCTTCAAAGGAATGTGAACTTATGGACAGTGGCCCTGAAAAGGCCACACTTTAGGGCTGTGCCTTCATTTTGGAGATCTGGTATTGCTGTGGTGAGTAAAGCACAATCAGCAATGCTGAAGTCTCCCTCCCCTTGCCTTCCTCCTCATAAAGAAACATCTGGGACTTCAGAAACACCCAACATCAGATATTAATTCACATTTGAGGAGTTTCATTTCAAGTAATTCCATGAGCAGTGTTCCAGGATTCTTTCTACCTTTCTGAGCTCAATCCATTTAATTTCTTCATTCTCAGCACTAATCCATGTGAATAGCAGACGACATGCAGACCTTGCAGTAGTCTTGTTGCTCCAGTTGTTTCTACTTAATCAGTCATGAAAACCAGCCTTGGGAAAAAGTTTTCCACATTTCTCACTTTCTAAGCTTTTTGTCATTTTACTCTTACTAGCTCTGTGTCATTTTACCTCCAGCATTAACAAAGTTTCTACAGAGAAAGAAATTGAAACCAAAACAAAGCAAAAAAACAAAGGACTGCACTAACCTACCTTGGAAAACAAAGAATAGTTGATGGACAAGGACAAGCCACCATTGGTATGATACAGTGGTATGATTTTCCTCTGCTCCAAAAGAAATACTTGGGACGGTGATCTCCAGAGACTTTGTTTGCCCTGGCACTGGAAGAAAAGAAAACCCCTAAATTCTATGAAAATGCACCTGGAAAATCAATAATTATTTCTTACTCTATTTTTTTTTCTGTGCAAATAGTTCTGGTTGCCAGCATACATTGCAGTGGAAATCTGACAGGTTGTAGGTGGCGGGGTGGGATTTCACAAGAGTCAATGGCTCCCTTAAATTGTAGTCAGTGTTCTGAAAGCTACTTTTCCATGGCTTTAGGTACTCTGGCCCTGCTTCCTCTTTCTGCCTTTCAAAATACAGACCTGCATATAAATCTGTGTTGGGTTTGATGATTTTTTTTTTTTTTTTTTTTTTTTTTTGGTGGTGGTGGTGGTGGTGGTGGTTTTGGTGGGTTTTTTTGGGTTTTGTTTTGGTTTGGTTTTTTTGGGGTGTCTTTTTTTGGGTTGGGGGGAGGGGCGTTTTTAATCAACTGCACAGACTGAAGATTATGTCACTGCTGCTGTTATTCTAACCCTCTGGACTGGAATCTTTGAAAGAGCTTGGGTGCACAAACTCTTAAGGCTGAACTTCAACCTTACCCTTGAAACCTGAGTGTTTCAATCCACTGCTAGGGCCCACTTAAACAGAGCCCCTACCTGCAACTTCTACTCTCTTGTTGGCAGTAGACTCCTGTCATCAAGTCACAGTACTTAAAGACTTAAAGACTTTAAAGAAAACAGCAGGTTTTGTTAGTAGATATAACAAATAACCCATAAAAAAAGGAAAACATCTATCTCTGCTTTGTCATTATCTATGGAATAAGAGTTCTTCAGTCCCCTCTTTCTTGTCACCATGCAAGCTTCCCAGTCATAGAGAATAAATGCCTTATAAAGACTTAAGACAGTAAATTTGAATAAAATGTATTGTATATAATCAGGGGTAGATCCCCAAAAATAATTGAAATTAGATAAATTTGTACTTTTGAAGAAATTACTGTTACTTATTCTGTTACTTAGTTACGGATAAGCAGCACCAAGGTGCTCTGTGACATTCTCAAAACTCCAGAGTGAAGGTATCTTTATTTTAGCTCAGTATTTTCTTCCTCTTAGCCACTCACACAAGAGCCTGCTCTTCATTGTATCCAGTATGAACTTCTAAGCCTGTTTTTCAAATCTTCTCTGACCAAGCTAACTCTGGTTTAGCATGTTGTGGGTAGTGGGGGGTGGCTGGCTGCTATCACAGCTTTTTAAATGCAAATACGCAAATGACCTTCAGTTCGTCCTCCTTCAAATGCCTCTAAGCATAGCATGAATTTCCCCCAATATTTAGACTGCTAATACCACCACTTTCTCCAAATCTCTAATTAGTATTTGCTTCTGTGTTGGTGCCTGCTGGAATTAATTGATATTTGTTAGATGCTGAAGGGCAGGAACATATGGTGCCACCTTGTGTGCTGTGCTGATCTATATGAAATCCTGCTGCTGTGACTGCTGAGTCAGTTCTTTCCTTTTCTCAGCAATAGCAGTAGCTTCAGGACTGACAAGTAGAGAAGGTGAAAGCATTTAACCCATCATCTGAGCAATGTGGCTGCAGCTGCATTGGAAAACAGTAATAGAAAGATATTGGTAGTGAGAAACACTCCGTGTTAAATATCTGGTTTTCAGGCTAAACCCAAGTCAGGAAGGCTGCTTTGAACTAGGTTGATTCTGGTCCCCTGGGATGAACTCCAATATGCAGATGAAGTACATTGATGTATTTCTGGAACACCTTTTATTTATTTATTTAATATTGTTTATTTCTGACCATAAGGAAAAAAATTCTTGTGCTCCCAGGTTGCACTGTGATGCCCACCAAGCATTTGCTAATCTCTAACAAGTTTTATCAAAGTTTATCCTGGCTATTTATGAGTTACTGGGGCCTCTCCCAGGAAGCATGTCTCAGTGCTACACAGGAACCCAGCTCGGGAATACGTTGTCCTGGTTTCTGTGTTTTGAAGAGATGGAAGAGGGTACAGTGGCTTTGTGTAGAAGGCAAACATTCTCTGACACTGTATATGGGCAGTGAGTGTGAGGAGAAGAGCCACAGAGCTCAGAGGCAGGAGGGGCATCCAGAAACACTGAGCCATTTTCATTCCTGCCCCATGACAGCTAAACAAAGTCTGAGCTGCTCAAGCCCCTGTTCTTCATGTCTGACAGGGGCCAGGTGCCACTTCTGCGTTGCACTCACCCATGGCACAGCAGTCTGCCACAGAGCACAGGGCACACGTCCCTCCTCAGGAAGCTTTGCCCTTGGAGGGATCCTTGCCCTGCTGCATCCCCCAGGCAGGGATGCTGTACATCATTAGGCAAGTGTTATTTCTTAGAAAGCAAGGGCTGGATTATAAATCTACTGACGTGCTGCTGCAGGATTAAGGCATCTGGTTTTGTACTGCAATTGCTGTGGGTGTTTGTTTTCTTTTAGTTTGTTTGTTTGTTTGTTTGTGTTTTGGTGTTTTTCTTTAGTTTGGGGTTTTTTTCTAAATCATCCTATTCAGGAACTAGTGTTAGTAGTATATGTACAGTGTATTACTGGCTTTCTGACTTCTTTGTTCACTTGCTTTTCTTCAGAATAAATAAGCTGAAAATACACTGAAAAGCCCTAAAAGAAAAGAGGAGAAAACCAAGTGTGCCACCAAACCTAAAACTAAAACTAACTCCCCTTTGCAAAACAAAGTGGTTCGTGGGAATGAGAGATGCTGAAGAACTTAGTGGGCCACAGCTTTTGGCATTGATTTGGTACAGCTTGCTCCCAGCTCTTCAGCACATGATAGTACCAGGGAATTAGTGCAGAGCTGAGGAGGGGCAATCTACCTTTCTTATTCCTAAACCATTCAGCTTAATCCCCTCTTAGAGAGAACACATGCATTGAACAAAAGTTTATTGGTTTAAAGCTGACCAATCTACTGACGGCGTTTTGTTTTGTTTTGTTTTGTTTTGTTTTGTTTTGTTTTGTTTTGTTTTGTTTTGTTTTGTTTATGGACTTAACTACATACTAATCTAAAGTTGCATCCACATTTTTCTCAGCTGAGGAAAACCACAAATTGGCTACATTTACAGACAGAGGAAGGTGCTGTTAAGGCAAACTTTCAATTTCCTGCTGAGAGGCTGTGAATCATAGCTCACAAAGCAATACACACAGAGTTTTTATTCTATTGTAAAAATACTGGGGTGAATTTGTTGCCTGGAAGAAACGAAATGCAGTGAGATAGTGCAAAATTAATTTGTTGCTTGCTAACATAATGTTTTTTGGATAGCTTTCCATTATATTACCCTAAACAGCTGGACATTTGAGCTGATTGGATTTTTTCAAATTTTCATAATTAATATAGTGGGGGTTTTTTTCTGAGGGAATGGTATTTCTAGCACAGCAAAGGGTTATTTTGCTTTCCTTATTTCACTCTCATTTATCTTGACATCTCTCTCACTGACTTTTTATTTCAGCACCTTTTGCTTTTCATGGGTCTTTAGTTCCATTAAACATCCAGCGCTAATTAGACTCTGTTGTCTAGACTGCACCAAACACTTCACTCAAAATCAAAGAGCATTTAATTAGTTAGTCTACAGGTTACACCCTATCTTGCAACACTAACACAAATGAACAGTGGAAATGCTTGTTACAGCCTAGCAAAAATGCAAAAAAAAAAAAAAGCTTCTTTAATGGCAATCAAGATTTTAATTTCGTTATTGATGAAGGCAGGCATGACAAGTCCCTGCTACTCAAATGACTGTCAGGCTGTTTGTGGTGGAGGGAAGGCAGAAATGCTTATTCCTATCCTTTCCCTACAGCTACACAGACAGAGCCCCTTGTCTGTGCTGAGCACCCATAAGGTCGAGCCAAAGTGGGGTGAAGCCACATGGCAGCCTTGCCTTAGCACAGCCTGCCACAACCATGGGCAGGATCCATTAGTTTCACTCCTACAGATATTTGGGAATCTCTGGGTATTTATTCTGGCATTCAGATGCAGAGCAATGAAGTCAGAAGCAATGGCTAATACAGTCATATCTTAATATTTGCAGTGACTACAATAACAGAATGCTAACTGTATCCTGGGGCTGCTTCAAGAGGTTGAGGGAGGTGATTCTGTCTCTCTGCTCTGCTTTGCTGAGATGCCACCTGCATTGCAGGCAGTGCCAAGTTTACCAAAATTTACTAAAACTCCAAGTCACCACAGCAAGTGATTTTGTAAAAATCTTATCTTTCTTTCTTTAAAAACAAAAAAGAAAGGAGCTCCTCCACAGTCTAAGCTGCCCCTACAAAAAAAACCAGCTGTCATGAAAAATCATATGAATGACATAAAATATCTGATTTCTGAATATTCTGGATTGAAAACACACTGGTTTCTAGAGAGGCAAAGACTAGTCAGCACTTCACTGAAGGAATTAAATGTCAAGTAATTACTCTTCAACAGCTCAAAACGATGAATAATTATTTGTGGTCTCTGCAGTCGCCTGAGTGTTACATTGGAAAAATGGAGATGGCTAAACAGAGCCAAAAATTTGATCTGAAAGTGATTTAAATCTGTATGATCTCTGGAATACTCAGAGAAAAATACCTGCTGAAGTGAGTGAACAATTCTTCTCAAGGCAGTACAGGCTATGGACCAGCAATGTTTTCCAGTTATGCTTTACCCCTCCTTCCTTCCCTCCTCAATAACAATCATCTAGCAGCATTCAAAAAGGAAATGATTTCAGGTTCAGAGTCTGCCTCTATTTTGCAAGACATTTAAGTGTTTGTTGAAGTCAAACTCACCAAATGAGCTTCTTCTTGCAGATGGATCTACGTAAGTCATCTTTTCAAAGAAAACTTGTGCTGAAATATGCAGAACTGCTCAAGATGTACTTGAGATAATTTGCTGACGGCATTGGTTAGGCAGTGCAATCTACAAGAGCTAGTTCTGCAACTAAATAGGAAAATAAAATTAACTAAACTGATGGGTTACCCCTTTAAAAATCTGAAAATATATTTTTGATAGAGAAAATAACAGAAGCAAAACAGAATTGGATTTATAATGCTTAATTCACTTAGTGATCTTCAGAATGCTACACTTCAGTCGCTTTGGTTCACTAGCATTGCTGTTAGCAGAGGGAGATGCATTTGTGGTGTTCCTGATGTAAAGTATAAAAATTATATTGGCATTACCAGTTTCTAAATATTATTATCATTTTTACAGTGCAGTGGTGTCAAGAATGATTGCTGCAAGACCTCTCTCTTTCTTGTTTATTCTAGCAGTAAAAATCTGATGAAATAGGGAAGCCTTAACTTTCTTTCTCATGAAATTAAAATCTTCAAAATTAAGTTGAACTGTAGAGTGACAAAAAAATAGTACATATTCCTGCTCAATGTGTTTCTTTTTTGTTTGTTTTTGCTGTAATAAGATCATGCTACAGCAAATTTTTAATACGATTTCATTAAATGGAAATAGGGAGGGACCACATATACTTCTGCTATCTCTGCATAACAATTTCCAATGGATGTGCAACGACATGAGTATGAGGTGTCTGCCACTCCTTGAGGGGAAGGTAAGTAAGTATATAAACCAGCATGTGTGAGAAGCAGTTGTGATATATTAACGGAGTAATATATCTTTAAAGAGCCATCAGAATTAGCACTTCAGAGGCCACATCTTTGACTGACAACTGCAGCAATGTTTTAGGGGTGTGACATCTCAGGGGAATTGTGGAGACTGCTGGAACACAGGTCAGATTAGAAAATACTAAAAGCGCAGCATTAAATGTCTGAATGTTTGCAGAGTAGGAAGACACATTTTTCTATTTGTACTTCAGGCAGGGGCAAAATGAAGATAATATGGTGTTCTATCTTTACCTTTTAGAGGTCTGAAAGCCCCCAGCATCACTGATCTGGCATCCATAAACACTGTTCCTTGCTGTACACCTCACTTAGGAGTAAGCCAGAATTCAGATTCAGTTTATTCTGAAAGTTCAGTGAAGTCCTCTAGCATAACAAAGGTTTATCTACATGCTTTGTACAAAGTGCCCCAAAATTTACTTAAGTTTTTTAATTAAATTAATTATACATTAAAATTTATATTCATGAATGTTAAGGTTGAATTACTAGGCAGAGCTCAGAGACACATATATCCCACTTCTACAGTTTTCTTTGATCTCATTGATAGGATCTTCCAGTTCATATTCCTTATCTAATTCACAGAAGTGTTCAGCATTTCTCTTGCTCTTACTTCAAAAATGTGCCACTTCCAATGATCCCTCCTATGATTACGGTAGACAGGTGGTGAGTAGCTTAGCATAGCAGTGACTAAGGGAGAAAATACCATGAAACAGGGACTTTAGAGTTTAAAAGCTCTGATTGAAAACATCCAGAGAGGACTACCTTTTTCTGAAAGTAAAAGAGCTCATTTGTGTGTAATGGGATTTTGTTAAAAGCTTGTAACACAAAACCCATGAACCCTTTACTGAAGGGTAAATTTTGCCTGGGCTGGAGCTGATGAAGCTGCCTTTGGTTTGATTTTTGCGGCTGTAAGAGAGGTGAGATTTTATTGTAAAAAGACAGGGAATGTCCACAACCATATCTTACATGCCTGCTAATGGAAAGACTACAGATTGCCTCATAAACCTATTGACTGGCATCACTGGAAGGAGTTGGGTTTTTATATTTTCTGGAAAATGGAAAAATTTATTACAGTTCATCTCCTCAGGATACTTTTGACACTTCAGCTGACCAACCTGAACTAATGATAGTTTTTTAAGGCTAAGACTGGTCAGAGACAAAGATGCATTAATCTTCTGCCTGGTCTTCAACTGGGCCTGATATTTGATTAATCCAAAATAAGCTAATTCATCATTATATTAGCTTTAGATCAAACCTTGACTCTTAATTCCAAATCAGAGTCTTGAACTTTGAGGACATGATTTGACCTGTCTCAAGTCATCAGCAGGATTGCAGAGGCTTGTTAGATGGAAAGGTGGGTGTGCTTTGTGACATACTTTGGACTCCCGATCTCTCAAACATCTGAACTGAGGTTTTGGTTGACATCAGCAATAGCTGTCTTCCAGGCTGTGTGACTGCTGTTCTTATCATAAGAGTTACTGCAAAGATAACTAACCGGACCCCCAAAATTCTACTCTGGTAAGAGGTTGTGACACCGCTGGAGAATTTACTTGCACAGAATCTGGGAGCACAGAAATGTCCCTGGTCCACCAAGCTGAGATCCAGCCTTTCTTGGATACTTAAAACCAGAGCTATGGACTTAAAACTGTGTCTTCTGAATGTCTCAACCTGAAATGACAACAAGAATCAGGATGCTGACAAATACCAAGGTGTTGTCAATGAGGCTATTTCTGGGCTAGGTTTGACCTCTATCTAGATTAGAGTTGTTGTCACAGCTTGGATCATCTCATGTGTGCAGCCCCTTTCCACTTCTACAACACTCCTATATTGCACACTCAGCTGAAGTGGGTGAGATGTGAATGTCTACAGATGCCCGGAAGGAAAGAAAACATTCTCTATCCCCCTACCAACACTTCCAGGGTTAAAAAGCATCAGTGATTTCCACATATGGTATTTTTAAAATTTGAAAAGTTATTTGCTTTATAACTTACTTTTCTCCCACCAGAAGTCTTCTCCCACCAGAAGTGCAGAGGTTAACTCTCAGATCTGTCTTTCTGCAGCCAAGGTCTCTACCCCTCAGCAGTCTTCCCAGATTCACTTCAAATACAAACTGATAATTATAGCTAAATGATAGTTCACTCTAATGAAAGTGTACATTAATGGAAACATCATGCATGCTATCAAGAAACAAAGACCCAATAATACAAAGACAAAAAAACCTTCTGTTGAGATACTGGCTGTCGAAAAAAGAATTAAAATCTAAGATGTCAAAAATATAAAATGGATGTTTTCTCTGGAGATAAAACCCATCATCTCGATTTTGTATCTACAGAAAAACTCCAGGTTCTTTCAGCAGTCATAACTCAGAGGAACAGAAAACCCAAGTTACTTCTTCCTTTTTCTTACTCACATTTCTAATTATACTGTTATATCAACTTTAGCAGAAATATGTGTGATGTAAATGACTCTTGTATGACTGTGAGAACACTTGTTTGATAATTCCCTGACCTTATTATAGTCTTCTAGCCTTGTATTTATCCATCTAAGCAGTTAAAACCCCACAGCTGTGTCTGTGTCAGGAAGATCCTGGGTATCAGCTGCAGGAAGGCTGGAATCAACACTGACTTAATGAAGAACTGGTGCTGTGTGGTGCTCTGGCAGTCAGTGGAGGCAAGGAGGGTGTGATGGGTTGGGCTCCTGTGATGTGTGATCGACTCCTGACATATCAAGGAATGTTGGAATTAGTCCCAGACATTAAAAAAATGGACCATACAAAAGGAGCTGAGATGCAGCGCTGTCTTTTGGGACACCTAGTTGAATGACTGACAAAAATCTATTATGGAGAGAGGGGTGAGCATGACTAAAAGGTCTCACAAGCATTTATTTTGACAGGATGATTAATTTCTCATTACTCATCCGGAATGGGGATGTCTGGGGGGAATTTGGGAAATATTTGATTCTTTCAAACATTGATTATTTGGATAAAACCTTTGCATAAATCCAAACACTTTATCCTGTCTCTGTTTTGAAATGGCACAGTGGAAGCTTTTTAATTTTTGGTGGAGGTTCTTCACAGTCTCAGCACTATCAGGACTCTATTTCAAAGTCAGGAGACAAATCCTTAGCTGTTTCAGATGGTCTGACATCCGTGGCCCATGTTTTCATGCCAGCTGTTTCCTTCTCCTCCCCCAGGACTTACGGTCCTGGTGATGTGATGGATTCAGTTCCATAAGAGGACAAATCCTGACTGCTAACCTGAAGTACAGCTTCGCTCCAGTAATCTTTACCTGATAGCCACCTAGGTAATAATCTTACCTTCTTCCTGTGAGGAAGCACTTTATGTTCAATGACCCTCAAGAAATAGAATAAGTATTTGCTTCTTTACTCTTGCTGATTTCTACCTTGCATGGCTCCTGCTTTAAGACCTTGTGTTTGAAGCACCACTCAGGAAGTTCTGTGTTTTTATAAGATCTACAGTAGCTGAGCTCAAGAGAGAAAGGCAAAGCTAGGATGATGCTTTCACCCTTCACAAAAACCATACTCGGTAATTGCCACACTGAATCAGATACGAAGCTCCTCTAGCTCAATATTTTGCCTAGGTAGCAGGTGCCTAAGTGAAAAATAAGTACATGAAGAGGGAAAACATTACAAGGAAGTATTCCCACTTAACTATTTTTGTTGGAGGTGTAGGGGGAAAGAATTAGATCTGGACACAGCAAGAGAAGGAGAAAATAACTGAAAGTGAGAAGTGTGAACAAAAACGCCATTCAGAGGGGATGTTGTAAAGGGAAAAGGGGAGGAACTGTGGAAATAGGAGATGATGAAATAACACAGTCCATGAGGCAGAGAGAACTGCAGAACATTGCTTGGGATAATAGACATGGAAGAAGGACGGAAGAATGGAGCAGCTGGAGAAAGAGCCCCTGGAATAAGGGAACCTGAACACATGTTAGCAGGTAATAGGAGCAGCCAGTCCCTACTATCAGCTGTGTACATGACAGAGAGAAATTTAAGAAAATTGTTGTAATGCATATTAACTTAAGAGAATCTGGGTTTTGAGTAATTTTGAAAATCTCATTATTTTCTATCTATCTTCCCCTAAATATGTTATAAATCTGGGCCTTTGTGTATATATTGCTGAAGAGAGACAGAGTAAAAATAAACATGGGAGAAACTGGGACCTCCCAGTTTAGCGCAGCTTTGATGCAGCTCTGTAGGACGAAGGGGTGACACTGCCCTAGGAGCACACAGAAGGCTCAGCTGGTCTGAACTGAATAGCAGGGGTTTTTCCCCTGGTATCCACCAGGGCCTTGAAGCCTTAGGACACCAGAGGACCCTTTTGGAAGGGAGAGGATAATTTCTGGAGGGTTGAAGGGTTCTCCCCTTCCCTGGCATATGCCTTCTCTTCCACAGGAATTACAGCTGGTAATCACAGCTAGTGCCACAAGTATTAGGATAAGTTGCACAGGCTAGTTAGAAATGATGGATTCATTTTTGCCCATTTTATTAAATCCTTTTCTTCCCTTTGGTTTCCTGGAAACCTGGTGCTTGATGTTTGTGGATTTTCACAACATATTTGTTTAAGGCACATTACTATACTGACTGTGAGTTCAATTTTGTTAGGCATTAGCTAATGCTTTAAATTAAATTTCTCACTGGAAAAGGAAAATCTAACTTGAAAGCCTCATAAAGATTGTTGTTTCATGATTCATGCATGTGTATTATGAAGAAGCTTTTCTTGATGAAGAAGAGTAAGTGGAACTTCACAGAAAAAAGGAAACAGAAATAAGTGACCAAGAGAGCAAAGCTTTAAGCTTTTTCTTCATTATGATTTCCAGATAGTATCACATAGAAGCATTAGATTGTAAATTGTGAGGGTGTAAATATTTATTTGTTTTCCATCCACTGTGCTGATATTCAGCTGGTATTTGTAGGGATTTCCACAACTCACGGAGTAGTAAGAATGCAACTATTAGTAACAATTTAGGACTTCTTATATTTATCTACAGTAAACAGTTCACTTAAAGAGCATTCAGTGTGAAGCAAAATTTTTCGAGTTTGGGTAAAATTTAACCACGCACACACTATTTCAATGCTACCTTCTGGCTCAAAGCTAGTAGCAATGAGAGTTGGTCAGCAGTTTGTTTGTAAAGACAAACCCACCCTGAATTATTATAGGGAACCATTGCTTTATGAAAATATCTGTCTGTCAGCAGCTGGTAAAATAGTCACAAAAATTTTGTTTTGGTATAGGATAATCTTTTCTTTCAGGACAGAGTCTTTGCTACAAAAGGCCAAGAAGGTAAAACTTGTGCAAGCCCATTTACCTTCTCACTGACTGTGACATCAAAAATAAAGTGTTCAAACTGGACTTGTTAATGGAGAATTTTCTAGTCTGTTGAAGAAGTTAGGCTCTTATACTTTTTCTTTCTGTTACTAAGGAAAAAAAGGATAATTTTTAGACTGAATTCTTGTTACAGAACTTGTTCTGATGAAAACAGTAGCTTTGATTTGAATATTTATTCCCATTTCTATTCAGTTTCTTTATCTAGCTCGTTAAAAAGAGAACTGAAATTAATGCCTGTAAATTTTTATGGGAAAGGAGAATCACAGTAAATAAAGTAGCTGTTCTGTTTCACATGCACTCTCAAATCCAAATTAATTTTATATTCACAACAAAGAAAAATGGATATTTCATCAGCTAGATCCTTTCACATTCCCTGTTGTATAGTCTCAGTGAGCACTAAGTTATTACAAACATAGTGAGTAAATTGAGAGTGGGGTCATGCTTTAGTGTATTTTAAAGTATCCTTTATAATTAAAACACTGCTTTGTTTATATAAAATTTTAAGTGATAAATCTGTTTTGTAAACAGTTCTATTTTTACATTTAAATTTTATATTAATTCCTGATTGCAATGTTCTCATTAGTCTCCTTTTTTGATAGGATAAAACTTTTACTTTCATACCTCACAAACACCATGTTTTCAAGTTTTTGTCTGCTGACAAAATATGAGAAGAGGCTAGGAGAACTTGTTTTGTTTACTTTATGGATGAAAAGGCAAAGGGAAGCACTTTCATTGCCTGTGAGGAAAGCCATGGAGAAGACAGAGCCAAACCATTCTTAGAAGTGCTCAGCAAAAGGACATGAGACAAAGGTCACGATTGCTTTGACCAGACAAGAGGAAGAAATTCTTCATGGTGAGAGTAGGTCAGTGCTGGAAGAGACCACCCAGAAAGACTGGGGAACCTCCATCCCTGTGGATTTTCAGAAGTCAACAGGGCAAACCCGTCTGCAACCTGATCAGAGTTTGCTGATCAGAGGTCTTCGCTGAGCAGGGTATGGGACTGGGTGACTCCAAAAGGGCCTTTCCAGTCTAAATTTTCCTAATCTCCTATGAAAGAGTACTTTAAATAATGGTCATCTGATTTTTTAATGAGGAAAAGTCAGTCTGCAGAACACTTAACAGATAGTACTTTCCATTACAGTCAGCACAGCTGTGGGAATTGACATGATGTATACCAGTTTTCAAAGTTCTATGTTTATTTCTCTGTAGAGTTTACATGGGAAAATCTTTCTTTAGATGCTGAGTTATGTTGCTATGTTTTTTAGGAATAACAGTTGGGCTAATACATTAGATATATTCAAACCTTCTCTCAGTCATTGTTATTTCCCTCTGGACTCTTTGCCAATGTATACCACGTACAGTCAAATAATCAACATTTTACACACGAGTATAAATAGCTCTATGTACCTGAACTAATAGCCTTGTTCTGCAAATATTTGCCATTGTCTATGAGCAGTTCTAGTGAATTATTCACCTTGTGCCCTAGTGGAAACACTAGAAAAGTATTTGAGAGTCTGGTTCTGTTCTTAAAAAAAAAAAAAAAAGCACAGAAATATTAGCTTCCACTCGTTCATTGCACATTATTCTTTGCAACATAATCATAGGGTACTCATTCTGTGTGAGAATCTGAGTTTCCTGTTATACCTTCACAAATATCTTGATGGAACTGTATTAATTTCAGTGTCTTACTCACGTTCATCTGCTATCTGAGTACTCAGTTCTAAGTGTTTGAATTTTAGTTTAGTTTTTTTTCAACCATCAAATACGTGAGTGCATGATTCAAAACACTGAACAGTAGTCAGGTATCCAGGGCAAATGCCCATGCTCCTTCCTTAATGTGTCAAAAATCAAATAAATCTTGAAGGTAGAAAAAATAAACAACTCTAAACGTTCCTGAATAATATCAGTGCACTTAATAAAAAGCACACAAAGCAGTTTTTCAAACTGAGTTTGCTGTTACCAATCAAAACATGTCTCCATTTTCTGCTCTGCCACTTTTTGACTTTCTTCCTTCTTTACCCTTGAATTACCTTCCCATCATATTGACTACCCTCCCCTGTATTTGGTGTTGTCTGGGAACTCCCTGACTATGTATTCCACCTTGGCACTGGGAGCATCAGTGAAGATGATGAACAGTGCTGGCACTAGTATCAACCCTGAAGAACACTCCTTCTAACTACCCACCCAAATCTCATGTAAGTCTTCACAAAGACTTGCCCCAGATTTCTCTGTGGGGTTGAGGTGAGGTGACCAGTCTTTTGTTTCCTGGACTTCTGATTGTCTTTCTTATTTTTATTGTTGTTTATTTTTGTGTTTCGAAGTCACATAAAACTTTACTACATTTGCTGGCAGGTGACTTAATTTTGTGAAACCAAAACCAGTGCCAAACAACCAGAGAGTTTCACAATGTTGTAACCTTGCCAGCCGCCACAGTCCCGTGGGAGTGCACCATTTCTGCTGTCCCATCAGATGGGTCTTACCCTTTCACCAAGCACATCCAAATCATAAAATTTGCAATATCTTAAAAGCCTTTCAAGACCCTTCCAAAATGCACACATAAAAAATGATACAATTCAGTATGTATTGTCAATCAGACCGATGAATAGGGCCTGCATCAGTCAGTTTTTCCTGCCTCTCATAACATCAGTTCCAGCTCCGAATCATGGAACCTCCTTGCTAATTTTTGCCGGTGCTGTCAGTCTTTCACCAGGTCTGTGAAGAGAAGATAATTGCTGCTTCAATCTGTCTCTGGGCTGAGAAGAGAGTTTGACATATTATGTGGTCTGGAAGGAAAATAAGATTCAGGGAAAAAAAAAAAAAAAAAAAAAAAAAAGGAAGGAGACTTTAAAAGGAGTAAAGGAGTAAAATGCTCTTCCTCCTTTTCTCCCTCTTTAGCAGACGAACCTGTGATCCCTAGGCTTTATACCCAGAGGCTGCATTTTAACCGCTGGTAAGTAGCTAACCTTTCCAAAACACCTTGCAGTGCAATGCTTTCTGTGAGAACGCCGCTGCGCTGCGCAATCCTGTGGCGAACTACATGAATACATGAAACCTGAGGACAAATATGCGCCTAACTCTGCTCAAAAAAGTCCTCCAGGAAACCTGTTACGGATAACCGCCCCCCTCCCCGCCAGATTACAAAAGGGAGCGTGTCCCTCCTCCGGCACCCCTGTGCTGCGGGAAGCTGCTGGGTGCCCCACCGCTTGTCCTCAGCTCCCCCCAGCCCGCATGAGGAGGGATATTGGCAGGAAAGCAAGTTTCAAGCAGTTTAGAATTACAGTGCCGGGGGGTCTCCGCTCAGCCCGCGGGGGTGACCGGCGGGGCCGGGGGCGGCGGCGGGGCCGGGGGCGGCGGCGGGGCCGGGGGCGGCGGCGGGGCCGGGGGCGGCGGCGGGGCCGGGGGCGGCGGCGGGGCCGGGCCGGCGGCGCTTCCCGCGGCGGCCCGGCGGGGGCGCTGCGAGCCCGGCGTTCGTGGGCAGCGCGCGGCGCCTCAGCAGCCCCGGGCGGCCCCGGCGGCGCGGGGGGAGCGGGGCCGGCGCCTCCCGCCGCTTCCCGGGGCAGCGCTGCTTCCCGGGGCACGCTCCGCGCCCCTCCGACCCTCAAAGGGTTCCCCTTCCACCGCCAAGGGCTCGCTGCCCCCGCGGGGCAGCCGGCGCCGCCGTCGGTCAGGCTGTCCCGAGGGCGCTGGGGGGCAGCTCCCCGGGCCGTGCCCCCTCGGCGTGCCCTTGCAGCGGCGAAAACGCGGACGGGCGGGCCCGGCGGAGAGCCCGCGGAGCGGTGGCAGCCCCGAGCCGCTGCCCGGCCGGGCTGCCTTGCCCCCCCGGGCCGGCTGCACGCCGCCTCCCCGCGCCCCCGGCGGGCCGGGCTGGGCAGGCGAGCGGCCGGCGGCAGAGACCGTGGGCTGCCGGCAGGGAAAGTTGGAAAGGCCTGGGGGAGAGCCGAGGCGGGGGGCTGGCAGCGGGGTGGCGGGCGCGGAGGAGGAGCGGGGAGAAGCCGCACCGGGAGGAGCCGGAGGAGATCTGCGGGCGGCGCATCAGGCGCCTCCGGGGTAGAGGAGAGGGAGGACCCGGGCGGGGAGCACCGCTCCGGGTACCGGTGGCCGGGAAGGGAGAGCTGCGGCGGCATCCGGGGAAGGCGGGGGCAGCGCCGGTGACCTGCCGCAGCTCGGCTCGTTTACCGCCGCCGGAGGATGCACGAAGCGCCGGCCGCCCGCACGGCCCCGCCGCCGCCGCCGCCTCCTCCCCAGTGCGGCTGCGGACAGCGGCGGGAGCGCCAGCGGAGATAGGGGAACGCGGGGAAAGTTGTGCGGGCCGGGCGTAGGGCTGCGTGCCCCGCCGGGAGAAGGAGGGCACCGCCGGCATCAGCGCGGAGAAAGTGGGGTTGGAAAGCAGTTTCTGGTCTCGCTGCCAGCGAAGCGCATTTAACCAGCATTACGGGGATGAAGGGAAACTGGGAAAGTAACTCGGAAAAGTGAGTGGGATTTTTTTTTTTCTTCCCTCTGTTTCGCTGCTAATCCGAAAAGAGCCGTTTAAAAGGCAAGCAAAAGCCGCCGTTTGCGCCTGCTGCTGGGAGAGGCACGGGAGAGGAGGGCACTGCACACCGGCACCCCTGCCCACGCTGGGCGAGGGATCCTGCGCTCGGCTCCCCCCCGACACCATCGTGTACCAAAGCAGCTACTTATAGTAAACAGATTCATCATACGACAGAGCGCAGGAAGGTGAGACAGAAGCAGAAACAGAAACTAACACTGAAAGGAAGGGAAAAAAAAAAAAAAAAAGACAGCGACTGCGAATTACTTCCAGAGAAAGTGGGTGGATGTTGTGCAGCAGCGACCTGGGATTGTAGGGGATGCACCCTTATATTTTGCTTTTCCCTAGTCCGAACCTCCCTTCCCCGGTGGCAGAAAGCGTCTGTACTTGGTACGAGAGAAATAAGCAGGAGGGGTTTGCTCAGCAGTGCTTGCGGTGCCCTACTGATCTGCTTTAAGGATTTTTATTTTTTTTTTTTTTTATTTCCTGGTGGATGTTTTCTTGACCTTGATTTTGAGACCTCTTACTTGAATCGCAGTTTTTGTGGCTTTATTCCCTTTGGCGAAAAGTGGAAAGGGGGAGGCTGGCTTGGGTGCTGAAAGTTGCAGTCGTTATTATTTTGGAACCAGCATGTGCACCAACATAGTCTACGAGTGGCTGAAGACCCTGCAGCTCCCCCAGTACGCGGAGTCTTTCGTCGATAATGGCTACGACGACCTGGAGGTCTGCAAGCAGATCGGCGACCCGGACCTGGATGCCATCGGCGTGGCCGTGCCCCACCACCGGCGCCGAATCCACGAAGCCGTGCGGCGGCTGAAGGAGGCGGACGAGAGGGCGGCGGGGCTCTACTTCACCCTGGAGCCGCCGCCGCCGCCCCCCGGCCCCGCCGGGCGCTGCCCCCGCCGGGCGGGGGGACCGGAGGAGCCCCGGCGGGGGGCGGCCCCCAGGGCCCGGGCCGGCGGGCGGCGGGGGGCGGCCGGGGGCGGGGGGCTGGTCGCCTACCCCAGGCTGAAGCTGAAGATCATGATCCGGGACAAGCTCATCCGCGATGGCATCAACCTGAGTAAGCCGCCCTACTCCAACAAGGTAAGGGGGTCCCCGCCGGCCGCCACCCCAGGAGGAGCCGTGGCTGTGGAGGAGTCGCGGGGCGGCTGGGCTGGAGGTGCGGGGTCCAGCAGGGCCTGGTCCCGCCTCTGCCATGCACCGGTGCTGAGTTTCTCCAGTTGTGCCAGTGGCATTTTGGAGGGGAATATGGTAGGGACTGAGCACCAGCAAGGTGTGAGGAGTAGTGGGACCAACAAAGGTCCCATCCACCAGCACTTTTTGGCACTGATGGTATGGCATGGGGCTGTGTTTTGGTGTTGCTGCCCTTTTTTTTTTTTTCATTAACCGGTTCTTTTAGTCCGGTTCAGTTTGAGGTGGGAAAGTGGAAATTGACAGGATGGTCTTAATGGTTTTGGGCGTTTGTTTGTTTGTCTTTTCTGTGAAACTTTTCCATTGTGATGAAAAGGGATGTCTTCTCACATCTTTTGGTAGTGGTCCTGTTTTAGTGTCAGTTTCTGTTGGTGAAATGGCTCCTGAAGCAAGTGGTCATCTGGCTGGAGGAAGAACTCCAGCAGCTGAATCCAACTGTTGCCTGGATTTATTTGCTGGAAGATGTAGTGACTGGTCAATGTCAAAATTATTCATCAGTTGCTCCAGCACAGGCCAGTCAATCTCCAGGATGCACAGTCTGCTGAGAGACCAGAAAAGGGTACATCTCAGAAGAGTCTGTTCCAGTCTGATGAAACCTCAGTGTTTACCTGATTCTTGTCTTTTGAAAAGGTTACAATATAAGATTCATCAGCTTTGGAAGTTTGAAATTGTTTTGTCTGAAATTTTCGGTAGGTTTCCTGCTGAAAATGTAATATGCAGAATAGGTAAAACAAGAGATTAAAATGAATAATAGCGTGGAGAAGAAAATGATTTGTGAAACAAACGAAGGTATTATAATGCATGGGGGTTTCAGAGTTCAGAGTGAAGTGCTTCAGAGTAGTTTGACGACCCAAGTTACCTGTATTTTCTTCAATGATTTGAAGTCTCAGTTTTCAGAAATACTGAGCAGTTGATGTTGACCTTCAACTTGTGGGTACTTTTTCCCTCTGAAATGCTTATGAATATATGGAAGCAAAGTGATGGGGCGGGCTACAAGTCTGGGTTTACAAAAGTGTGAGGAATTAAAGTTGAGAATGTATTATCTGCTGCCAGGGACATGGGTGTGAAGATAATGGGTAAAATTCAACTTGGATAACATTGTGCAGGTGCAGATAATAAAACTGCAAATTTCAGTATTCCAGTTTTTTAACATCTCGGTGACAGAGGCCCATAGTCACTTCTCAAGTACAGCACAGTTGTCTGGTTTGGGATATTTATTTGTTCCCTTTTCCTGAACTTCTAGCTAATGACATGGTTAGAGACATTATGTCAAATTTAACATTCATGAACATACAGTCTGAGTACAGCATCTTCCAAAAGTTACTGCATCATTGTGGGGGGATTTTTTTCCCCCCACCGTTTGGAGTAACACATCATTAGACTGAAATTACCATTACATGTCTGATATAAAAGAAATTCCATGGAAGTTCTGGCTTGTCAGTGTAGCTGCACCACATTACCACCCCCACAGCTATGTTTCACTTCTTCCTTTTGACTTTGTGTGTGTTCTTAGTTACCAGTTCAGCTTTTCCAAGTGGATTCTCTGCCTTCTCTCTGTGGTATTTTAAAGTTGTGTAGAAGTGGCACTTTGGGACATGGTTTAGTGGCGGACTTGGCAGTGCTGGGTAACGGATGGACTCAGTGGTCTTAAAGGTCTTTTCCAACTTGAATGAATCTATGATACTCTTCCACAGGAATTGTAAAATTTATAGGATGCCAGCATATGACATCAAGGCAATTCAAATCTTTGGCATTGATTTCTTCTTTAGCTCACTTTATTTCAATTTGATGGGTCTGATAATAATGTGGATTAACTGTCAGGACAAGCTTGCCTTACACAGAAAGCATCACTCAGCTTTAATTGTTTTAAATCTAAATGTAATATTTTGAAATACAGAGAGAAACAAAGTTTACTTTCCTAGTTTTATTTCAGGCTCTGGTGTCAATGTATTTATTTTGGATAATAAACGCATATAACATCATTTTTTACAGTAACAGAAAAAACTTTCTTCTCAGCATGAATCACTTCACATTGTAGCATGTTGTAAGAAACCATAAAGCTGGCAAGATTTGAGTGTGTGTTGCTCAACATGCATTATTCTGAATTCCACCCACCATAGCAATCTATCTCCAAAATGGCTTAAAGTGAATAGCAAAAGATCACGTCACTGTACATTATTCATTGGATGTTGTTTAGAGCAAGAAAGATGAAATACTGTATTTTTGCATCTGGGAAAGAGCCATATTATAGCAGTGTCTCTTAAAAAAAAAAACAACAAAACCTAAAAAAATCAACAAAGCCAAACTTTAGAAAAATGTGGGTATAATTTAAGCATTAGAGGTTTAATATAGAATATGCAGCATACGGGCTTCTGCTTGTCAAAAGAAACTGAATAATTTCTGCAGCACACAAGAGTAAAGAATCAACTTGAAGTTTATATCATGGTTTTTTGTATACATTTACCACTCATCTTTGTCATGTGGACGTTCTGGAGTGAGGCACTAGACCACTGACCTATTCAGTATCTCTTTGCATTTCTGGTTTTGCTGAGCTGCATACGAGCCTTCCACTTCCATGGTTTACATGGATAATCTTTTCTTCCTAATATCTATGCATAGAAATTAGTATCTACGAAAGGAGGCGCCTGCTGGTGCGTATATGTGTGTATGTGTACATATGTATATGCATTTCACTTGTTTCCTGAAGAGTACTTCTTGGATTCAGTTATGAAGTTCTCAAACAAGATTTGGTGTTTTAGAACATCCCTGAGAACTGGAAGTGTTGCTCCTCTGGCTTCTTCAGAGCCTTTTGCTAGCTGGCTAAGGTGTAAACGTGTCAAAAGATCAAAAGTGAATATTGGATGTGGCTGTGGAAATGTTAAAAGCATCCTTTTGCTGTCTTTCCTTTTTGCTGTAATTTCAGATGAAAGCTGGAACAACAGAGTGGGCAGAATAGAAATCTATTGCTGTGGTAAATTTTAGTTTAACTTAGTATGATTACAGTCAGCAGAAATGGCTAACAGCTACTTAACAGAGCTTAATATAAATCCCTTAAAAGACATACAAACTTGGAATTGAAGCCATGTGTGTGGGTGACTTCAGACAGATAGAATTATCCTAAGCCATCTTGATTATTTCTTGATTATTATTTCTATTTAATGTAGAATTTGAATGATTATTATTATTATTATTTCTATTTAATGTAGAATTTGAATGAGGCCTCACCTCCTTACACTGCATCCTGTGTGTATTTCAGGTAAATCAAGGAATGTAACTGTAACTGAGAAGAACTCCACAGAAGTCAGATTTTATTCCATATTGATAATGCTCCATAGTACTCAAAGCCTTATGTTTTAGTTTGTTTACCAAGCTTGCTATTGCTGGCTGGCTGGTAGCCTCAGGAGTCTCACATGTCTAAGAAACTTCTTGTAGATGTGATGGGATTTAATGGCCTTCAAACAGGAGCCCATGGTCAAGTAAAACATTTTGTCATCTTGAAACATTTAGCTGCTAAAAAATTATCTTTGGTGGTTATGATTCTGTCATTAATTAGGAAGTGAATTGTGCCCAGTGTAGAAAGACTTTTAAGTCTTTTGCCCTGTAGAAGTTTTAGGGAAGGTATTGATGGCAGAAGGAAACTAAAATGAGCAGATCCTCTGTGTTACACTGAAGATGAATGAAGGAAGATGCAGCACTGACCTGAACCAATTGGATCTGAGAAGTATAGCCATTAACTCCACACAAAACCACTTCTTCCTTTGGTGGGCTTATTCCAAAATGGATAATGTCCATGCTGGTTTGGAGCAGGAGTAGAGTCACTAAATGTCACTGTGGAAGAGAGAGCAGAGGAGCATTCAATTTTGTCAATACAAAGAAAAGTATGGTACCTTGTTGTGGAACATGCCAAGAGAAATTTACTACTCTATTTATCTTGAATATAGATTAAGTGACATTTAATAGTTTACTGGAATTTCATTATTATTTCTAATTGAAATAAATGGCCTGACCTGTTTCTTGAAGAACTTTATTCAATTTTTCATCTGCAGAGAATTGCAAGTGCATTAAAAGCGTACATGCATTAAATCTCCAACACCAATTAAGATGATTTGCTTAGCCTCAGCGAAGTTATAGTCATGGAGATTTCAATATTTATTAGAGAGAATAAAACTGTAGTGTGACATATGTACATGTACGTGACCTCATTGTCACTCACTGTGCTCTTCATGATTATCAGCATGCTTGGAAAACAAACACTAAAAATTCAGATGCATGAGATCATAATCTCAAGAGTTCAAGCAGATGTAGAAAAGTAAAATGTCAGATCCAAGTGAGTATCTGCTTAAACACCCAAACACATTCTTTTAAAGTTAAGTGCTGATAATACAGCACAGATTTGTGGTTCTGATTAAGTCTTTGTTTAATCCTTGCCACTACAAAATGAGGAATATTTCACATAAGTTAAGTGTTAGGAAGTAAAGATGCCAGCAATACTGCTTTGAAATACACTGGTTCAAGCTGGGGCTGGATAATGTAATCAGCACTTTAGATATCTACAGAAGTGAATACAGCAAATTAAAAATATTGTGCTTTGAAGAAATGGCAACACTCACCTATACTGGAATTAAACATGAACCTTTTTCTAAAGACCTGGCTGCTTTAGAATAACTGCATCAACTCTGATTAGCAGAGCGTTCTCAAATATGCCTTGGGGAAAGCTGCCTATTGACAGAAGTACTAGTGCATTAAGTAGTAACAATATTTTCATGGCAATAAATTAGCAAAGCTACAGGCAATGTTCAGGAAGTGAAAAGGTATTTTATATAAGATACTACTGAATTTGCCTTTGACTTCACAACTCTGTTTTCTTTTAAAGAAAACATAGCACCTCATATATTTGGCAGCTGTTTCAAAGTCCCAGTTTATTAAACTCACAAAGAACAAACTGGAAAAGATCTTCCAATCAGCCCATTAAAGCAAAATGTTGCAGAATATGAACAATACAGTACTATATTGTATCTGCATTTGAATTGTTCCTGGATATTTTAAAGTGTATTCAGTCTCCTCTGGAAATGTTGATTGCAAATCTTCATGGGTTTCATTATTTTTCAATTTAGAGGGGAGGGAAGATTTCATTAGGGTACATTACAGGTGGAGTTCTGAGAGAGGATACTGTGAGCTCCACAGCTTTCTTGCTCGCTTTCCACGATTGTGTTAAGAGTAATTTCTGAGCTCTGATCCTGGTGTGGGCTGGCAGAGGAGCTGTGAGGGACTGAGCGGCTGCCCTGCAAGGGGAATCCTTCCTGCATCCTCTGCAAGGCTCTAAGTTTGAAAGAAAAGCTAAACTTAAAGTTTCCTGGCAAAAGAGAAATGCCTCGCCTCTGGTAGTTCCTTGAGGGCTTTTTGCTCCCCCAAAGGACTTGATTTAGTCAGAGCTCTGTAGTGCAAAGCTGAACTGATTTTTCCTGCCTAATGTGGGGTTTTGTGTAAATACTGCACCTCAATAGGGACACCACCAGCGGTGTGACAAAAGTCTGTCTACCAGTTTCACTCCCACACACTAATAACCTCCCTTGTTTTAAGTAAGTTTGGTGATCATAAGTCTTTCTGAAAAGTAAATGCGTTTTAAGGAGAATATTTGTGTTGATAACCCCACCCCCAGAGCTTCTGTCTCTGCCATATGTAGGATGATGAAGCCCACACACACAACTACGCATGGGGAATACAAAAAACCAAGATAATTTCTCACCAAATAAGTAATCTTGCGAGCCATGTTTCTAGTTTAGCTTATGACCAATATGAATATCTCACATATTCCATCATATATAGGGCAGCTGTGTCCCTGATTTCTGACATGGAATTGAAAAGTCATGACAGATTTTAGACAGATGAGGCAATGGGACCAATGGCTGCAGCATCTTTGTCTATTGCTTTAGGATTAAGAATAAACTTCCTTACGTGTAAGTAAAAGAAACATGATCAAGGAATAACTAGTGGCCTGGCTGCATGGCAATTAGTTATGCTTGTTAATTCTCTGTGCTGGTTATACCCTGTGTGCATATGTCATTCTGGAGGGTCCCTATCCACTAAGGTGTGGATATGAAACATACTAACAGCCATTATAGAGTTTTTGAAAAGTGCAGCAGAGAGGTTTGAATTGACAGGAATACTATTATTGTAGATTAGGAATAAATTTATTGTATCACTCACAGGAACTCACTGAGTGGTTTGAGACTCTCCTACAGCAGAAGAGGATGGAATGTGTTAATACTAGAATGTAGGTTCAATGTTTGAATTTCTTGCTTTGTCAGTTTGAATGAGCCCCTCTGCTTGGTGTTTGACAAAGCTATCTGTTCAATCTCTTTGTCTAGGCTAATATGACATCTCATATTGATGTCCTTATCTTGACAAATGTGGTGGCTTGTGCACCCTGCAGGAATCGTCTTTTATTAAAAGAGCACGACGTGGCTATGTTTAGCACTGCCGCGTTATTTTGGGAACGGCTGTGCAGCAGGAAGGGGAGAATCGGATGAACCTTCGATGACACTGGCAGTCTGAGAGCCAAGCTGGCCCAAAGCTGTCTCCAGTGACTCATTCAGACTCTTCAGTTTGTTACTTGCAGAGAGTAAAACAACTTTTCCTATGATTTTGCAAAACAAAAAAAGAAGTGGCATGTCACGTGAAACACAAGTAGAAGGGCCTTCAAATAGTATCTCATCTTCATTCTCACAAACTCAGCAGGATGGGAATGACGGTGATTCATGCCTCTCCCGGGAGCCCTGTCCTTCCAGTTGGTCTCATTCCCAGTAAAGTCAGTGGGGGTTTTGCCAGGGATTTCATTTGATGCTGCTTTTTGAGTGAGGTGTTCAAATTTAAATCAGCTAAAAAGTGTACCCTTACAGGCTGTAATTGTGGTGGTAGACGAGAATGGGATTCCAGGAGTTTAGAATGGTAAATACAACAAAAAATGAAAAAAAAAAAAAAAATCAGAACTTTTCAGAGCTTTAGGCATCCCCATTAACAGCTCTAACAGTAGTGAGGCAAACTTTTGAACATAGGTCTTACAGGTCTGTGCTAGAATAAATGTTTGGTAAACATTCTCTGAAATCTCCACTAATGTGTATTGGTTGGATTTAACATAGTTGTTTACAGCTGTCCTCTCAGTAACTTAAAATCAGGGAGAAATAACAATAATATATGGCAAATAAACCTTACAGGCAGGTACAAATAGATGTCTACTACACATTTGGGGTTTTTCCCAGAATAATTGCATTGGTTTTGAGGAAACACACCCTGATGCAGGCATGTGGTCTTATCACTGCATATAATGTCAATCTTTTGGGGAAATTAAGTTGGTTCTGATGTCTGTGCCTTAAAAAATACACAGTAAACTAGGCCTGGTTAAGAAAAGAGCTAAAAGACTGGGGAAACCCTCTTGCCTTTCAGTCAGGGGCTAAGGAAAGCTTGTACTTTTTTTCCCAGAGTTAGTTAAGTGGCCACTTGGCCGTGCTTTCACGTGCACAGAAGGAAATATTTTTATTAGGAGAAAGAGGCATTGAGAACTTCACTGACTGAGATCTGGAACTAAGCTATTCATGCTGTGAAAAAGGCCAACAGCCAGTATAAACCAAAAACTTAGTAAGTTAATATTCCATAGAGGAAAAAACAAAACAACCTCCAGACAAAACTAGGAGTGTGTGCCATTTTTGCATCAGTGCCCTTAATTTGTGGATAGAGAAGTTTGCTGGTAGTGGTATCTCTGCACTAGCAAGCTCTTGTCCTTTGGGCTCCACATTTCCCAGCCCTGCTCTCTCAGAGCCTTCTGTGTACCCCAGAGCTACCCAATCCCTGACTTCTCCTAAATCATCTCCCCAAAGTCTGCCTCAAGACACACTGTCTTCTTCCCTAAAAGCAATCTCTTTCCCACCCAAGAATAGACATCTCTTGCCTTTGGTCTCTCTAACACTTTTTTTCTCCTCATCTACATTCTGTATGAGTTTCATTCCATCTCCCTCTCCTGCTGCCCAGTGTCTCAGGCTCCTATTTGGATCCTTCTCTCTCCTCCCTTATGTTCTAATGAGAAGAGAAACTTTCTCTCCCACTCAGGAAAGTAGGGCAATCACTTCTCTGCCCATTGTGCCCAGCATCCCCAGCTGCCTTCCCATTGACTTACACAGGTAGCTGAACCCAGATTGTTCTCATAAAACAAGAGCTCTAAACTTTGATGTTAAAACTTTCAATCCTAACACTGCCACAAGTAGCAGTCATCCAAAGTCCTCCAGCCTCAGTTTTGTGGCAGAAAGAAGGGATTCATCTAGGAGAAGGAGAATATATAATAGCTTTTGAACTGCTGTATGGGACTGATTTGGTCTTTTTGAAGCAGGACTCAATGCATTCTTAAAAATAAGTTGTAACCTCAATGCAAAATGCCTTCAATGCAAAAAAATTGAAAGGCTTTTCTTTTTGCGTAATTTTCTAGTTCTAATAATATGGTCATAATAATTGCTTCTAATTGCAGCATCTCTGAATTCTTGTCCTGTTGCTTTTTGTTTGCCAAAATGTTTTTCTTGAGATTTTATTTAAACCTTTTCTACTTGTAACTGCTTGTATTGTACAGCATTAAGAATTTCTATACAAATGCATCTCTGACCTCTTGTTTATTTCCTAGTTAAGGTTTCCCCCGAAATATCCAACTATTAGTTTAGCAGAGGCTTTTCTGTAGTTAGGGAATGAAGAGTTCCAGAATAAAGAATCATCAAGACTATCAGAACTTCTCGTGCTAATTCCTAAGCTAAAAATTTCAACCTAAATATAAGGGCAAGTGGCTCTTTCAGGCTCTGAGTCTACAGTCTTTCTCACATCATACCAGATGTCAGAAGGGGATCTCATTTTAAAACACTAACCTGTAGAAACTAATGGTGGAAATTGAAATTTCTAACCAAGAAGATTTGTTCCTTTTAAGGTATTAACACTTAAAAGAGGAGAAAACAGAAAATAAGGAAATGGGACTAAAACAAGAGTAATTATGATTTAACCTGCTGTTTTCATGTGAAGAAAACTTATTGGACTTTCCTGTGGTAACTCTAAAGACTTTTTCAAGAGGGTATTTCAGAGAAAGCATTTTCACATGCACTTAGTATTTGCACAGTGTTAAAAATAATGCTGTGTAGTTTGTGGAGTAGGATGGAGCAAGAGGAAGTTTGACAAGAATACCACTAGCTGGTTTCTGTCCAGCTCTAAAAATTACACACAGTAGGGACATACTTCATAGAGCCAATGATTAGAAGTAATAAAATGTGTATGTGTCATTGCCAGTAATGTCAAAACCAAACAAACCCCACAGTCACTCATTTTATATCTCTTCAAGGCGTAACGTTTGTATCCCAGAAAGCTTAAGACTAAATTCTTCAGTATTTCTCAGGCCTGTGGTCTAAAAACTCCTTGTTTGAAGCAATGTTGAAAAATTCTCTTTTTCAACTGAAAAAATTCAGTAGTGTTTTGGGTCCTGATGCAAGCTCCCCAGGATTTTTTTGTTGTTGTTCTCTTTGATAGATAGGCATGCACGTGCTGTCAAGTGAAAGGAAGGGAGCTTATTTGCTATCAGGCAGCAATGGAAATCAGCTGAGCCAGGCTTGCTCCTGACTGCTTCCAGGTTGGTAGCCTCAGTGCTCCTTTACTTCTGTAAATATGAGTAGCACTGTGTAACCTTGAGCCATTTTTCCAAGGGAGTTTTGCCTGCAATGACTCTTGTTGTAGGTAAGTTTTATGCATGCCATTGAAAAGAGAGATTATCATAATAAGAGGTGGTCTGAATCTCTTGTGGAGGTTGGCTTATACTGAACTACAGCAAGTACGTGCTAGGGTGTTGTGCTTTTTATAAAACATTGCATCACTTATGAAATTGGGTGGCTTTCCTATGAGCCTTCCGTAGCGGGTATTAGTTCACCTCTATAAGAAGTTGTGAAGGATTGAGGTATTTCCCTAAGGAATTATTTCATCATAGAGCTGGGAACACACTTAAAAGAGAATTTATATTCTTAACTCATGTATATTAAAAAGAACTGCTTATGCAACCACTGGATTCATTAAGTCAATTCCTATGGTGTCTATCAGGAAATAAGCTATTGCAGTATATTCTTCCTCTATATGTGTGTGATGGGTTTGGAAGAAGGATGGTTTTGTCTAGTTTTTATAGAACTTGTTTTATAGACCTCTCAGTGGCTGAAATTGATGTAATAGTTAATATTATTGATCTCATTTTGGAAAATAAGGCAGAAATTCCTTTGTGCTGAGCATATTTCTTCCTACAGGGACAAGGAAATGAGTATCATCTTCTCAATAATAAATACCAGCTTTGTACTTACAATGAATATGAATTAAATTCAAGGTGAAGGTAGTGAAGGAATTTCAAGAACTTATTTTTCTTCTCTTCTCCTTGTATCTCTTGTCATGTTTACTACAGAAAATTTTGAATTTGCCATATAACTAGACAAAAACAGTGTGATACTTCTACTTGGCATATTCTAACTTTAAAATCTTTGGGTTTTGTTGTTGTTTCTTCTGATAGCTTGTACAGTAGGAATATATGCTTCATGTACTTGATGGTTTTCAGTTCCTAGATGTCTAATTGGAAATTTTCAAGATATGTTATTTCTAGCTAAGTGCTAGCATTGGTTTGCCTTCAAATCAATCATGGTACTTAAATTCTGCTCTGAACTTTGGAGTTGGCATCCTAAAAATGGCTTTCAGAATGACTTGGGGTTATTGCTAGCACCTTGCTACTTTATACAGCTCCTCCCAGAATTTATGTGCTCTTTGGTACTTGTGTTTTGTTTTTTTTTTTTTTTCTGCCCCCTTTTTTTAAAATTCCTCCTCCTTTTGATCTATCTTCCTTTATTTTAGTATGTATTTGTCCTGCTAAGTGTTCCATCTACCAAAAAAAAATTCTCTAGACTCTTTCAGATAATTAATTACCTGATAAGTATTTATCTATTAGTGGTTATGTTTATCTCATGGACAGTAATAAGCTAACAGAGAAGCATTTATGGCTTTAATAGTACGTGGGCTTAGGGGCATGTATGAATATTTAAAGGCATTACAAACTCCCCTAAAACTAAAACCTGAGCAACAACAGAATTGAATTTTTGTCTTATATTTTCTTGTGGTCTGCTCATTAGCTGCTTGAAGGTGAGACTTATGGAGTATGTAATTGTATGTTGCTGGGTAAATAGCTCTTTGATAGAAGAGGAAACTTCTGCAGTTGAAGTGTTATCAGTTATCTTTTCTATAGTAGGGTTTTCAAATTAAAAGCATATTTACAATAGGTTCTGTCAGGTTTGTAGGCTCTGGCCATTACTCCCATCATGTGAGTTGGTGGAAATTTTGCTATTGATTTTGTTAGGAACGAACTGAGGGTTTTGCCAAGGAGCTACAACTGTGCTTTCAAAGTACTAAATAAAAAATGTAACCATTATGGTTTCTGGCTGAAATCTTGCCTAGATTTAAATGGTTTTTAAAACATATTTTTATTAGCTGCTATTTTCATGAGCTGGTAAAGTCCTTTTTCCCTGGAATGAGCTGCTGAGATTGTGGATGCCCCTCCCACTTAATGGTGTCAGCCAAATGCTGTTAAATAAATCTGTACTTTTTTTTTTTTTTTTTTTTTTTTTTTTTTTTTTTTTTTTTTCCCTTCCCTGGTTTGCTTGTTTCTCTTCCTTTCTCCCTCTCACCCCGCCATGCCCACCCACCCCTTTTCTTTTTCTAGTTTGGAAGCTTGTAAGTTGTAGCCTGTCAAAGAGTCTGGTGAAATTCTGGATGGTTTTCCATTTTTCAGCTAGAACTTAGGGAAGAGAAAATGTAGTCGGTAAGGATGAGATGATTTTTTTTTTTTTTTTTGGTACATGAAATATATTGAGAAGTCAAGAAGTGGAATAAATTGGTAATTGTGTTTTAATTATCTACTGATGCTGTGTATCTGTTTCAAAAGATTTTTAAACCTATTTAAGAAGAGCGATACCATATTTTAATCATTGGTGCTTTAATAGACTTAAACTGCCTGGAAGAAGTAAAATTTGGAAAGGAGGTATGAGCTATAGTAAAGAAATTGCAAGAAAGCCAGACTGAGGAAAAAAGGGTTTATGCACTGTGGTTTGTATCATGCTGTTTTGGAACTGTATGCTCTGAGGACCAGATCACTCTGGTGAAGGGGTGGGATTTGTTTGGAGATGGGTAGATTGGTTTGCTTTTGTGTCAGTCTTAAAGGTGGAAATTTTACAGACTTTGTAACTACTTTCCTGTTCTTTTTAATTTAAAGTCATGTGTTCAGAGGAGTTGTTGGCTGTCTGCCCATGTGCTCCCTTGCTTTTTCTCCAGAATTTATGGTTTCTGCTCCCTTTTCTGATAAATACACACATTTTTTAGGCCTGTTAGCCCATTGCTTCTGCTCATGTAGACCATCAGCCTGGGGGAAGAAAAGGCCTGAAAGAGTATGTTAATAACACCCTGAGGATGTTTTCTTTCTATATCCTCAAAACTATGTATAAAGAATAGTTAAACCCTGGCTTTCCAAATACTGTCAGTGTCTTTTAAATAGAAGAAAAAGTTGGAAAAGAAAAGCATATTTTTTCAGAAGTTCAACTCTGGATGTTGTTTAGACAGCTTGCAGCTGAAGAATGTTTCTTGCAGTTTTATATAAGCTTCTTTTTTCCCTCTGTACAAATAAGTGGTAGTGCTGCACGGAAATGTGTATTTCTAAATACCAAAAAAAGGAGTGAAAATGGTTCAGCCGTTTTCCATGTGTTCCTTTCCATCTATCTAAGATTTGACCAAGTAGATGTTGCCTGAGTTGTAAAAATAATTCTATTTACATGACATCAGTTCCACACAGGGATTTAAATGTCCTTCTGCTGTTCAGCTAACTGGTAGCACTAACCCTTGGTAGTTTTTGTGGCTGAAATGCTTGTCCAGTACCTTTGAGTAGAGGTGGCATACTGGTAAGTATTTTTTTTTCCTCAGTTGTAAGCTGGATTTTAAACTGTTGATTGATAAGCAGATGTATAACTTTACAAAGGTCATGTTACTGGGGATCTTAATCTTGGCTATTAATTGTTTGACAACACTAAGCTGTCTTTGCTGTTAGAATTTTTTCCTGAATCTTCCATGCAACAGTTTTAGCTTGTTACTTCTTACTATGTCTGCCATGATCGTGGAGGATAAAGGTTTTTGTCTTATTCTCTGGTGGCAAGCTTTAGCTGCCCAAGGGTGTTACTAAGTTCTACCTGAAGGTGTCTGCTTAACTAACAAAGATGGTTCATTAATCCTCCTTTTAGGTTGTACTTGCTAGGCCAATTCTTGTTCTTTGAAGCTGGTCCCCTCCCTTGTTGGACTGAAGGACTCTGGCCGTTGAATCCCACTGGAGCCTTGCTGGTGTTGGGCATAACTCTATGAAGTTGGTAATTTGGTTTGTTTGCCCCCATTTGTCTGTTAACCTTTTGTAATGTTGTGATACTGTGGATTCATGCCTTGGATCCACAAGTGGCCTTGAGACCTTGGGTAGCAGAGCCCATTTATTTTTTAGTATTTATTTTTTAGCATTTATTTTGCATTATTGGTGTATGCAATGCTTTGTGGTCAGTTGTGCTTTCTTGCTGTTGCCCCTGATGAATAACATTCCTGTATTTACCAGGCTGTCCCTCCAGTGTAAGACCATTTGGAAGTCTAAGCCTGTTGTTCTGTACATTAATGCTTCATCCAGTTGACTGTGGCCTACTGATGTAAAAAATCATTCTGTTTCTCTACCCAAATCACTACTAAAACCAGTGATTATTGCTGTCATGAGGACAGCCACTTGCAAAACCTGTCTTGATCCCACTTTAAGTATTTGTTTGTAAAAATACTTTTTTCCTCGTATTTTGTACTCATTTTTTATTTAGATTTATACTGTGCTTTTCTAGTTTATTAATCCAAATATCCCACAACATCAAAAGATGTAATGAAGCAACATCAAAAGATGTAATGAAGTTAAGATTTTTGGCATCAGCTTATTTCCTTTTTTTTTTGTGGCAACTTGTTGTCTGGTATACAAAGAAATTAGTTTGATTTGACATAATCAATTCTAGACAAGCCTAGGTTGACTGTTAAACCTCTTGTCAATTTTTGAGTAATGAAACAGAAGCATTTTTATGTGGGAGGATCAATAAATATTCCCTGTACAGCATAAAAATCTTGTTCCAATGATACACGTTTATTTCAACCTTCTGTTATCTTCCTTTAGCCAAAAAGTCACTGCTCTTGGTCACTTACACCACCAGTTTTGGGTGAGGGTAGCATGTTTTCTTGCTGAGCAGCAGCCCATCCATCTCCTTGCATGCAGTCTCAATTTCCCCCCCCATGCTGTGATCATAAACCCAGCCTCGCAGGTGAGCACCTCTGCACAGCTGTTGACTCCTACATGGATGGCAATGTCTGTCAGACAGAGACACTTGTGTGTCCTCTGCTCCTGCTGGTTTTCTGGTGGATGGACCCGAGGGTAGCTTTGTTCTCCACTTTAAACACTCTGTACCTGAGCAGGAGTCACCTGTAGGTGCTACAGGAATGTGCATGTGTAAACGCAGAGTCTGCAAAGGATGTATGTACAGTATCATGAAACATTGCACAGTAATTTAACCAGGGGAAGGGATGTGCTGCTGAAGGGAATCAAGTTCATGGAAAAGCCCTGCACAGTTCAAATGCACAGGCAAGGGAAAAGAAATCCAAAAACGTCACTCTTTTGTTTCCTCAAGCCTTAGCAATGGAAGGGATAAATGAGAAAAAGCCCCACGTTTGCATCTCTGTAGTGCTGTATGTCTGACTCCCTACTTGTATAATCAGCAGAACTTCTGGTTAAATGCAGTGGGAGCCCATGCAGTGTCTTTGCATGTTGTCTGCATTATCATCCTAATGGACTGAATATGTTTTGATTCACAAATGCTGATCTTAATGAGAAGGGGGCAAGCTGCAGCATACTGGAGATTTTTTAATGCTTAATTGCTGAACCACACATTCATCTACTTATGTGAAGTTTGCTGTTCTCAACAGTTTATTTTTAAATAGCAAAAAAAAAAAAAAAAAAAAATCTTAAATAATACTGATGTTACCCAATTTCACCTCACAATTCCTGAAAGCAAACAGTTCAATATATTGCTTTTAGGGGAAACATTTTGCAGTTGCTCCTAGCCTGGAGCTTTGGGGAAATTGGTATATCACTTAGAGGAAGTTATAAATCTGTGTAAAGGGGCTTTTAGATTAAAGAATACTTTTTCAACCATGACTGTGGCTCATAATAGAATGTATAATCTGATCATGTAGAAATTACTGTGTTGAAGTTGCTGGATGTAGGGCTGGGCAGGGAGGGAAGGGAAAGAAAGGAAAAGAATGGGCAAAGTGTAGTTTTTAGCTTGTTCTCTTCAAATTCCGTGCCTGGAGGTTCTGCAGGAAGGATCTGCAAATTCTCTTCCTGACTTTTTTTGCAGTGTCATTAATTTAGGAAAACCCTCACCAGAATAAAAAGCAATTTTTATTGCACACTAAAATAAACTTCAGTGACCAGTTGAAGCAGATGATGACATCAGTATGGAGGTGTGGAGGAATCTTTTTGACTTAGCAACTGGTTTATTCTTACTAGTCATCCGAAGAAGCACTGCAAGATCCTCTAAAGTGTTTTTCAGTTTTTTTCTTTTAAATAGAAGCTAATTTTCAGCCTGCATTTATTGCGGATTTGGTTTGCATATTTTAAAAAATATAAATAATGATGACCTTTTGAAGTTTAAGTAGGTTATTGTGTAAAAAGAACAACCCTGACACAGCACCCTGTGCATAGTCTCCAACATGGGTGTATCACCCTGCATGAAGAGATGGATTGCAATAACAGTGCCAGTTTGAGGGATAGCCCAAGGTCACAGCACAAGAGCAGGTGTATCTCTTTAATGCCTTTCTTCTGATAGCTGAAATAAGGAAAGCTCTCCTTGTTCAAATAGCCCACATCCACAAATATTCTGATAGCCCTTTCCTGCTAAACCCATCTAAATTTGAATGTGGGTTTGTTTCAGAATTTTTATAATCTGGTATTTTATTAAGTGGCTAGCTAGCATACACTTTCATGTATCTAGAAACATTAAAGTCTTTTCCTGTTATGAAGTATTTAATTTTCCTGATTTCCTTTCCACTGCTCCTAAAAAAAGCATACATTTCTAGAAGCCAATTATCTTTTCATTGCTAAGGAAATGCAGCAGATTGCTCAAGTAATGTGTATGCATTTTCTTTTTTTGTTTCCTCGTTTAGTTGAGTTTTGTTTTCTCTTTTTAAGATGATACACAGTGTTTTACTGTTTTATGGAATATTCTTGGACAGGCGGTAAGTTATCCCAGGTGTTACAAGTTGTGTCTTGAAGTTTTTAATTACACATCCAAACAGTGTATATCACTGCTGACTTTTTCAGTTTTTGCTTATAACACTTAGAACTGTTTTTTTGGTTTTTTGTTTTTGTGGTTTTTTTAATTGGCAAGTTAGGTAGCCACATGTATTACATAAATAAGCAGAGGTGCCAAATTTCATCCTTGACATTTTAAATTTTTTATTTACGTATCTCAAAGCAACTACTACTATCCTAGTCCCTACTGCTTTCTTAGATAAAGCAAATGTTTGTAAAGTCAATTTTGCAGGGCTGCAATTCTTGGCAACAACATGATTTTGAACACTGGTAAAGAAATTTATGGATTTCAATTACAGTTTGTAGTATATCATAATTCTAGTTTTATACCCTGTGCAGTTCAGTGTTTTGGATTTTTAATGGGTATAGAGCAGTAATCATAAAAGTGATTCAAAATGCACCCAGTAATTACAGAGATTTGCTGTTGCTTTTGCATTAAAATGATGATGATTTACAATCAACAAAATTGCAGTCTGTGGTTTTACTTCAGATACTCACGCTATTACACTGCTTATTAGTTATGGTCAGTGATTTAGAGCTTAAGAGCTACACATTAGAAAGCTGTAAAATTAGTTATTCTTTAATAGATGGTAACAGTAAATTTTAAAAAGACTTTATATTAGTTATAATCTTGTATATTAAAGAATACACATGTAGCCCTTTGTATCTCCTTTTGTTGCTGGAAATTAACTACAGCTAAAATGACTTAGATGGACTGCAGCAGCCAGAGTCACATACATATGGGTTTTTCACTCTTTGTTTCTTTTATGGCCTAAGAATTTAAGGTTAGCTGCCAGCCTCCTTTCTGTTTGGCATGTAATGTAGGTCCTTTTCTTCCCACCAAACCCAAATGCTTATCTAGGTATATATGAGTTATTGGAAAGGTAGCTAATACACTGAAGTTCTCAGCATTTAAAATCATACAGAAAGAGGGAAGATCTATTTTACTTGCAAATTATTTTAGAATGCCTTTTGAATAGAATAAGCATATAGAGGAGTTTTGCTCACCTTTTGTCTTTCTGTGTATATTCTCACTTTTCTGTGTATATATATGTTTTGTTTTGTTTTGTTTGTTTGTTTGTTTGTTTTGTACCTTCATGCATGAAAGCTCAAAGAGAACAGGTTTGACCTGACCCTACAAGAAAAATGGAGAGAGAGAGACTATTTACAAGAGCATAGATTGGCAGGATGAGGGGGAATGGCTTTGAACTGAGAGAGGGAAGGTTAAGATGAGATTTTAGGAATAAATTCTTTACTGTGAGGGTGGTGAGGCACTGCAACACATTGCCCAGAGAGGTGGATCTCTAATCCCAGAAGTGTTCCAGGCAGGTTAGGTGAGGATCTCTGAGCAACCTGATTTAGGAGAAACCTGGTTTAGAAAGGTGTCTGTGTCAGTGGGGTTGGAACAAGATGCTCTTTAAGATCCTTTCTTTAATTGATGATCCTATGATTCTGAATTGGGCTTTGGGAACTCTGAGTTAAAACTGTTTTAATAACAACATGTTTCTTGAGAACATTCTCGATCATTAGCATAAAGAGCACTTTTCTGTTCTTATTGAACTTGGATTTTAACTAAGATAAGATAGCGATCAGGTACATTAGCAGTCAAGTCACGATGTAAATTGTACTGCTATAGTTACTGATTATATACCTGTTAGTTAGGAATACTGAATGAAAAACTCAAAACTAGAGAGGTTTCTGAACATTTGAATTCCAGTGGTTTGTTTCTACATACTCTCATGCAGGGCCTTTATTATTTTTGACCAACAGGGTTGCAAGAATAAATGTAGTACTTTATTTTAGCTTGTGTTTTATGTGGAATTCCGACCTAAGGTTTCAGGCACTGTGTTGCATTAACAGTTATATTCATACCACTGATGTAAAATATTCTTAAGAATGGTCTTTAAAAATTTTCTGTATTCAGATTCTTCATCAGAAAATGTGTGTTGAAATGCAACAGAGATCACCTCAGTACTGGTTGCTTTAGGGTTTGCACACTCTGGCAGATTCTCTCCAGCTTGGCACCTTGTTTAGTGGTTATGATAGTGTGAGACAGGGTGCGTTGGAAATAGAAAATAGCAAGATTTTATCTTTATTCTTTCCTTAAGGACTTAAATACTTGTAAAATCAAGCAGGAGAGATGCCAACCAAAATTGCACCTGAAAAAATGAATTTTTGCTATTGTCTATTTGAGTCTAGAGATTGTTGGATATTTTTTTGTTAAAATTAAGCATCTGAAGTGTTCCATTTATATTCTGCTATTTTGAGTGAACTTTTGATTTCTAATGAGACTTGGCCCAGGCTCCCTGCAGAATCTCTCTGATCTATAAAGCCTCATCTGTTCATTTCTCCTTCTCAGCTTCTTCACTGGATCTGAGAATCCCTAGCTGGTATCTGTCTCTGGTTTCTGCAGCTGATCCCTGATATATTTGTGAAACCCAGATGGGTGTCTAGGGTGTAGCCAAAACTCCAGTGTTTGAAGCCCAGAAATTGTCAGGATGAGGAGGAGTTTGCCTAGGAGCCATTTATCCTGTAACCTCATACTCATAGCTGCACAGTGAGATTGCATTCTTGCATGACTAGAGATGTCTTTTGCTAAATGAGATTTTAACTACTGTACATTCACTGCATTAGTTGAAGTAGTCTGTATTAGAATAAGGCCCTCATTTTATAAGCAGTTTAAACTGATTGTATTTAAACAAGCAAACAAAACCCCAAACCCAACCTTTTTATTAGGCAGTTAATTTTAAATTTCTGTTACCTTCATCTTGTCTGAGCAGACACACAGAGAAAACTCCTGTTTGTATCATTTGAGAAGGGTTACCTTTGATTTGGATAAATCTTGTAACGTGAGCAAGTACATGGCCATGTGAAGATGGGAGGCATATGGAGTACAGGCAGGGACGAGGACATAAGTGATGGGGGAGTTCACAAATGCCTCTTTACAGTCAGAGTTTGACTCTGCCTCATTATACTACGTGACCCTCTGTCCTCTGCACTGTAGATTCATGTTTTGTGAGCAGAATTATTTTAGCCAAGTATTAACTGGGAGGGGTAGTGAGTGATGGATGAGTAGCCAACGACCCTGACAGAGTCCTTTGCTCAAACAAGCTTTTCTGCCATTCGTCAAGGGAGTTCAAGCTTGCCTGTTTCGTAATAGCTCTGTACTTGCGGAAATAAAACTGTTGGGCAGTTTATTTTATGTTGATTTGTAAAGTTGATTGTGTTGGATGGGTTAATACTTGCTGCTAGTAATTCAGTGGTTTTTCTGTTTAGATTCTCTTTTCCATGTAATACAGGAAGGACAGAAAAACTAAGACCTTAAGTTTCCAATAAGTCTGTAAAGCATGAACATCTGCTGGAGTCATGAACTGTGTATTGACTATGTTTGGTAACAGGGCAAAGGCAGCTGATCATGATCATCCTTCTCTTAATTACTTTGTCAAATGTCACTGCAGTTCCACATAGGGAAAAGAGGCATTTCCTTAATGAAAAGGAAATAAGATAAACAGCAAGCAAAAATGGGATAGACTGCTAGTATGTACACTGTGTGTACTATGTGCAGTGCACTGCAGCTCTTAGTTTTATTTAATCATAGTTGTCAATTGTGACATTAAATTCTTTCTTGCAAAGGTCTCAGTACCTTTTTTTTTTACCAAAACATAGGGTCTGTAGTTCTAGTTTTACACGCTGTTGGCCTTTTACCCTGTTAGTTACCCAAAGTGAATGTTGTTCAGAGTTTCAATTCAGCTGTTTCTTTTGACACTTATTTTCTTTAGCCTTATGCTTATCCACCAAATATTGATATTGTTTTTTAATAGGGTCTTACTGTTTTTGTGCAACAAGATGAGAAGGAGGTATACTTTGCAAATGTGAGTGTTGATTTTACATTTTGGTAAGCCAGGTTTCAGATGAATCTATCACTTGAAGCTCAGCCTAGCAATAGATACTACATTTGAGGTCTTTGGAGCTTCATGGGCCGTAGTAATCTGTAGCTAATCTTTGTGTTAGCAAAATCAAAGACATGTTAATACATATTTAACCCTGAAATGCTTTAAATATTCAGTCCGTTTTGGAGTAGAATATTATGTAAAACGTGTATTATATCCTGCTAATTGATGGTTTAGCTTGTGAAGCTTGAATAAGGTATTTGTGGTCTAAAAAGGCAAAATAGACCCATGACTTTTTTTACAGTCATGACCCTTGAGTGCACAAAGGCAAGGTGATAGTGTTTCGGGTTAAAGCTAACTGGTTGATAGCAGCATTAGCACAGTTCAGGATTCGGTGTTGACTGTGAAATTTTGATGGGAATTTTCTGGACACCAAGGCACATATGTTAGGTAGATGTACAAGTTACACTTCCACTGTCCTGGAGCTGAGCTTAGTCTTTTTGATTTGTTAAGTAATGTTGAGTCCCCTGAGCATTTCTCTCTGTGGGAGTATGACAGCAATAGTTTCCTGTGCAAAACAACCCGCTACAGCTGTTTGCTAACACTTACTATAAAAGTGTCTGTTTGCCTTAAGTCATGCTGAATTATGTTAGCCTTTTAAAATGAAATATTCTGAAACCAGCTGCATTTACATACATTAGCCAAAGCTGCCTAATTAGCTTAATTAATTAGCATAATTAGCTAAGTCTTCATTGTTCTGTAGAGTTAGACTGCTGGGTAAGCCTTTGAGCTCAAAAACAGTATTTGAAGTACCTGGACTAAACTAGGGTAGGCAGGGATGAACTACTTCCAAGATTAATCTTGGAACTTCTTAAGGATTATATGGAAGTTAATGAAGGTACAGGTGGGTTTAGTCTGTATGTATAAAGGAGATTTCTGAGTCTTCTAGGATGTAGAGTTGTCTCGTATGAATACTTAAATGAACTTTATATGAACAGTTTTCCTTGTAGCAAATACAAAACACGAGTGACTGCATATGAGATTGGAGTGTAAATTGTTGGGATAGTTTAATACAACTTATCAACAAAAGGTCCAGTCACTTTTATCTTCTTTTTACATTATCAGTTCCGTATAGGTTACATGGGAGACTTGTAGGTGCCTGCAAGTGGTGCTCAGGACACTGAAGACCGGCAGCAGTGAAAGCTGCCGCGTTCACCACTGTTTTGGATGTGCAGTGTCAGTTGGCTGATGATAGAGCAGCATCTTCTCTCTGATGTCTGAGAGCAGCATACCTGTGCTGTTGGAGTGCTTGCACCTGCAGCCTGAGGCTGTCCTGGGCTTCCAGACCCTTTCACAGCACATCCCAGTGCAATACAGGTGGACAGTGTGCTGCCGTCACCATACACAAGTGTGTGCTGATCTTCTCAGGCTGAACAAGGGACCGGTGCTTTCTTCTAGGTCAGGTTGCTTCTGTAGGGGTGTTGTTGTCTTCTGTCTGTGTGCCTGCATGCCAACAGTGTATAGGATTGGGATTTTTGCTTGACTGCTCACAAAATTTGAGGGCCAGGCTTTGCCGCCAATGTCACACACAACTTTAGTGGAGTCAGTGCAGAGTTGAATTTGGTATGTTTTGTCTTGTGGTTTTTTTCATACTAAAACCATAGTAGCAGATGAACAATATTGAGTAAAACAAATGTAGATTTATGTTGTAAATATGATACATTTTAAGGCATGTGTGGTAAATCATAGTGTCACAAAGTAGATTTATGGAGTCTAAGAAAACTGAGCCACTTTATTTGCTTTTGGAATAATTATTTTGGATATAAGAACAGAACTGCATCCTAGCCATACCTTCTTCTGTATCTTATTGAATCAGATTTTCATTTCTTTGTCCTGGAATGACTTTTGTAACAGACTTTTATATTCGTTCTTTGTAATGATGTGATGAAGTGAGAAGAGAGGATAGCTCATACCATTTTTTTCTTCTTACTGGTTTCCCTCTTGATATATTGCAAATGATCTGTTTGAACCTTTTTGAGGCTTTATTGTATGTTTCACAGCATGCAGTACCAAAGCATGCAATGCCCTACACCAGCAACCAAAGTATTGAGGTTTATATGGTGAAGATGTGAAAGGGAGATAAGGCATAGTTATATGCTTTTGATTACTTGCAAGTTCTAAAATATTATTAAATTAGGGAAATCGAGTGATAAACAGAATGCATGAAATGTCAGCAGCTGGCATGGACTTACGTAATTCCAAGTGTGATCTTGAGATCGTAGTAATTGTCTGCATTATTAATGCCTTGTGTATTGGTTCCTACAGCAATAGTGCTATCACTTGTCTTGTGAAGCAGCATGTAGCAGACACTTTGCTTCAGTGATTGGCCTAAATATAATTGCAAAAGGTGCATATTTGGGGCTCAGTTGGATCCAGACACTTGTGACTGATCAGTCCTATGACTAAGCTAAGCTTCAGTACTGAATGTATTCATTCTAAATTGTGCCTATTTAAAATAAATGGGAATGTTGTTTTACTGTGTATTTCCTTCACCAGCAGCACTTGTTTCAGAAAACCTTGTAGATAAATGATGAGTGTATAGTAGGGGCCATATGGATGGAGAAGTAGTGTTGAAAGCCAGATTAATTTATTACAATCAGCTTGTGTCTGGAACAGGTGAGGTAAATCATTAGTTGCCAAGGACATCTCATGAGTGTGAATAGAAGCAATACATTAACTGAGGAAAAGGCAGGCCAGAACTTTATTATTCTCTTGTTCAAAGTAGAAATGAGAAGAGTGGTACAAACAGGATGCTCTGCCTTACAAGGACTAGAGGATATGTTTTTGGGGTTTATGTTGTGGCAAATATATATTGCTGTGAGTGGCTACATTTTATTTGTTTTGATGGTTGTCACTGATAGGTAAATGAGTTCTTTTGAGTTTGCGTCTTCTGCTCTTTTTGCAGGTTTTTTGCTTCTGACTATAATCCCAAAATTTCAGAATCCTCTGGTTTCCCTTTCCAATTTTTAAAACCAGTTGTTATACTTACTTGGATAGTAAAGCTGGTTCCATTTTTTATGACAATCTTTTAGGGAAGCAGTATTTTTATTAAGTATGTGAGATTTGATTTTTTAAAACAGTGTTTTGCTTTTTCACAAAAAAGAGCAGACACAGTTTTTAAACAGGAGTTAAAATGGTCAATTTAGAACAGAGTACTTTAATTTGAAGTAAAGACTCATTTAAATAAAATTGTGTTGTGTTTTAGGGTTTGTTTTGTCTTTACCCCCTAGGGAAATGGAGTGATACTCTTTTTTTGGAAAATTTAAGTGATAGTTTGACTTTGGGGAAAAAATAAAGTTTTGATGTCAGACTTGCAAGATAAGGAATGTGGGATGTAGAAGTAAGGGATATGATGGGGTGGAGGCCATGCAGGAGGGTCATTACAAGTTTATTCTTTGTCTTTGGGAAATTAGGAAATGTGGCCAAGTGAAGGCAGCACATAGAAGGCTGTAATGGAAGTATAGGTTAGTATAGCCATCCTATGCCCAAGTACAAAACCTTGTGTGTGCGAGTATGGCAGCTTTTTGGGAGAGGTGGTTTTATATTATGGGGAATAAATAAAGCAATGGCCTGTCATATAAACTGGTAGTTATTGTTGTTGAATGTTTGAATAGTAGCTAAATGCTGTTGGATAAGTGACTTGTTTTAGATAACTGGGATCTTCTAAAGCCCATCTACATTTTCCATGTTTGTTTATACCCTTAAGGTTTGCATGTCAGTATTCCAAAATAAACTTGGGTCTTGGCATTACATGACAGGTTGCCTGTCTTCTGACAACTTACATATGTGGGGCTGTCTCTTGGCTGAAAACCTAACCCACTTATGATTGGGACTTTTTGCAATTGATTGCTTCCTTCCAGAGCTTTTTTTTTATTCTGTGATGAATAAGAGCAACTTTTTTCCCCATTGTCTTTCCTCCTTCCTGCACTCAAAACTAGGACTGCAGCAGCATGCACAATGCATCACACAAACTTTGCATAGAACTGTTCTTCTTACATTCTTATGACTCAGAGCAGACCTTGACTGCTGCATGGGAACCGAAATGTTGTGATCACATATTGTAGTTGTAGCAGCATTGCAGATTATAGTGCTAACTGTGCTTTTCTCTGCACCCTCAGTCTGACTCCTCTATGTGATGTACAGAAAATCCCTATTTTCTGTACATCACATATGGGAGTCAGGGTACAAGAGCAAAGTACAAGCAAAGTATGTTGCTCTTGCTTATCTTGATCATTTCAAGAATGAGAACCTTCCATTTCATAATACCAGTTTTGATACTTCATTGCAGATGATTCTTGTTGTTGACATGCTAGGAAGGATTGCAGCTCAACCTAGGAATGGTGCCTCTCTCAAGATTTCCATTTGTCCAAACAAGATGACAAGCTGTTCTTCCTCAGGAGGCTGTTTGGCCAGAGGTCTCAGGCCCTCATGTTTCCAGCTCTTGGCCTTTTTGTGCAGGTTGGTGTGCTTGGGAGGGAAGCTATGTTCTGCGTCCCTTTGGCATTCGAAGAAATTTGTGTGGAGATAAAACAGCAGAGGAGTTGCATCGATTGTCTAAGAGCCCTAATATTGGAATAACTGTGTTTATCAAATTAGTTGTTGTCATAGAAGAGGGAGATTTTTCCTAACATCATTTTTTTGTCATTTTCTGTCTCTCTTGCCTCTTCTCTAGTAGTTTAATAAGGCCCCCAGATTACTGAGTTAATAAATAACTTGCATCTTCCTCCTGCTTTGCATACTAATCCAGTTCTCTGCCACCGCTGTGTCCAGTAGGCAGTTGTGATTGGCTCTGAGGTTTTTTTCTGAAATACTTAGATCTCCTCTGAACTGCTCAGCTGGTGCTTTCCTGCTGCAGTGGAAGGCAGGAAATGTAATCCCTGATTGGTGTCGAGGAGCTGCAGTGTCCTGCTGAGGGCTCTGTCATTAGTCTCCCTCTGCTTCTTGAAATCCAAGGATTCCTTTCCTAGAAGTAAAATATCAGTGATTGGAATGCATGTACAGCAGCGTAAAGGGGTAACATATGAAACAAGTCATCTTCTGATGACGAATTCAAGAAATATGATCTGTCACAGATGGCAGAAAGGCTGTAACAGAAATTAATAAATGCAGTTTAATTCTATACTAAAAACACCAAAAAACTCACAATAGCAGACTTGGTTGAAATCCTTATTGCCATGTAAGTTAAAAAGCAGAGCATTTGAAAGTAAAAATTCTTTCATGAGTTTTAAAAACTGATACTAGGAAGGTTTTCTGAAGTGGACATGGGTTTGTTTGTCTGGTTTTAAATTGTCATTTACCTTTAAGTTAAAAGACACTGAGGTGTTCCATCTTTAAACAATGAATGGACAGTGGTTGAAGTCCTGGGGCTGGAGTCAGGGAGATACACAGCTGCAATTGAATGGGATGCTTCGTATGTATTTGTCTAATGTGGGTTTATGTGCATTTTTAATCAGCTTTCATTTCCAGGGCTTCACAGAGTTAATAAGTGCACAGAATTTATGCTATAATCTGCACAACACTATTCTGTACATCATGTGTTGGTTTTCCAACCAGAAGCAATGGGTCTCGAAGGATAAGAAATTTTGGGGGATGGTAGAAGGAGCAGTTGGATGTTAAAGTGGACCAAGCTGTTAATGAAATAATTTCAGGGGGTGAAATGTATGATATTCTGACCTTGAACTAAGTGATCAATGTAAGGAGTCAAGTGTTATTTAAAAAAAACCCAACCAAATAAAAAAAAAACACAACCAAAACTCCAGGATTAGCCAATGTATAATTATTGTAGGCAAATGTTTTATTGCAGTAAATATTAGTTATAATATCCTTTATAATTTAGATATTCCAAGTTTAGCCAACAGTGAGTGATTTGGGAGACTGCTGGTAAAAACTGATTTGCAAGCTAATGGAGATCATCTGAATTTGTTATTTAATACCTCTGTATCATCCAGGCTTCCAATTAGCCTACAGGATCTATAACCTGAGGTGTCAGGCTAAATAGTTTCTAGTTTGGTACTGAGTGTTGTGATACTTGTTAGTGAGAATTATCTTTATCCCAGGTTATCTTGTGCTGCTGTGTTGAGGAGCTCTTGGACTTGCCATCTGAGTGGGCAAGATGAAGAATGAAACAGAAAAATATGTGAAAGGTAGAGCTGAACGGGGATTGGGTTTTTTAGTTTGATTGCCTGTCTTCAAAGCTCTGCTGAAAAATGGAAACAGGGACCTTTGTCTTAGCCACTCCTGTCCTTGGTTCAGAAGCACTGTAGTTGTGCTGAGGGAATCTTCTTTTTGGCAGATTGCAAATATATAAAGCCTGATGGCTTCATGTATTAGGGGGATATAGTCTGCACTTGGTCTTCTGGTGCTGCCAGTGTACAAAGCAACATAATTTTCTATTTTGCTTGGAGTATCTTGCTGAAGCAAGACAAGAATTTTCCTGTTTTCCCCTTTTGGGTAGGAAGGAGTAGAAGTGACAGCTGGACGAGCTGGCTGGCAGCCTCCCAGTTCCTGTCAACTCTCAGTGACAAAGGAAATGTAAAGTTTGGAGTGTTATATAAATTGTTTTCAGTGATAGAGTAACCTGAGCATAAATAAAATAGTATAATTGACAAAAAATGCTTTTGTTATATTTATATTAAGCAAAGGCTTGGTAATATCTCTCCAAAGATAAGAACACAGTAGTTCTGCAACTCATAATTACAGACTACTTTCCTCTGTGCTACTGTTGGATTTGTTTCTGTTTGTTATTTAAGTAACATTATTGCTCAGTGTCAATTATTCAAGTTAGTGTTTAATATTCCAGCAATTGGATTTTAATAGGAGCTGAGAAAGGGCCAGTTGATAGTTACTAAGTTTTTTTTTTTTGGTTTTCTAGCTGGTGCAATCATATTTCTGTAGAAGAATATGTACAAATCTAAATTAATATGTATTTAAACTGAGGTATGAGAGTTTTTTTTTTAAGAAAGCTATAGATGATTTTTGGAATAAATTAATAATTTTCCATCAAAATGCTTTTCTTACTAATGGGGAACAATTACTTTAGTAGGGTTTCGTGTTTTTTGCTCTGTATTATCTCAGCAGTGATACTCTCAAGGCTGTGGGAATACTTTTTAATATTGCATGTGATAATTTTTTTTTTTTGTTCCTTAAATCTTAGATTCTGTAATCTCTTGACCTAGATGCCTGCTTAGTGAACTAAAAAATAAAAGTACTTGATTATGTAGAGATCTTCATCAGTACATTTCAAGTGTTTTACAATGGAAATAAGTACCATTTTACAGGTGATGAAACTTATGGATAATAGCAAATTAAGTCATCTGAATGTGCTCATTAGATCAGTTGAAGATCTGGAAATAAACCACAATATTCCTGTGCTGCTCTCCTGTTTTCTTTTTGGTAAAAAAAAAATACTTACTTGTCCAGACAGGTTCATTTTTTTCCTGATTTTTTTCCCCAGAAAGGATAGATGGCAGTTACTGATACTAGCTAGGGGTGTCATACATGTGTGCAGGTAGTGCTATATGTAGAGCATGTCTACACATGGCTCCTTGCCAGCACCAATTATTCTAACTATCTGCAAGGTTATATTTTATTATACATTTTAAGTATCATTAATATTCCTAATTATCTACAATGCTAATATCATTTTTAAATTCAATCAGGCAAAGCTGTCATTGGAAAATGACAGCATCAATCTCTATGGTTTAAAAGAGTGAGGGGAAAAAAGGGAGGCTTAGTTTATTGCATAAAGTGAGTTTTCTTTCTTCCATGAAGTTTTGTTGTTTTGGGTTTTTTTTTTTTTATGATTGGTTAGTTTTTGTTTCCAGATGGATCAAAGGAAGCAATTCCAAAGTGGGATTAAAACTTGTTCTGTCTTTATCATAAAATGCCCCATATGCATATATTTGGGTTATTATAGCTGAAATAGAATATTTCCATGGTATATACTTTGCTGATCCATAACTGTATTACATCTGCTTTACCTGTGGATGGGATTGTTCTGCTGACACTCATGGTATGTTGCAGTTTGATGTAAATATGGGTCTCCAGTGTTTTGATATAAACAGACCTTTCACTCTCAAGTCTTGTACTTGTCTATTTTCCATACAGTAATCTGAGTTAATTCTTCTGTCTGAGACTGACCCTCCTGTGTGTTGATGAACCTTCTATGCTTTGTAATGTTTGAGACCTTGCTTCTTTTTTAATATGAAATCCCTAATGGAATTGCTGATGTTGAGCTGTGTCTTTTTTTCTTTCTTTCTTTTTCTTTTTGGGAGGGGGTGACAGGGAGCTTGTTGATGGGGTCTTTTTGTTTTGTTTTGTTTCTTTGAGTGCTCAAATTCTGTAGTGATGCTGGGGAGGAGCTTCACAATACAAAGTGGGTGAAAGGCATCAGATATCCATTGTTCTGCACTAAAGCAAAGTAGTACATTGAATGGAAGAATAATCCAAACCAGGCCTACCTGTTTCTGACCTTGGAAGTGCCAGATACAACTTGGAAACATTACAACTTGACAGAGTGGATTTGCTATTCACCAAATCTTGTGATGTGAAAACTACAGTGGACTCAAAACTTGTAGGTCATGGGTGTAAAATGGATAAAGAAACTGTTCCTGACACAGCAAGTCAGGAACTTCTAAAATTGCAGAAATTCTGTTCACATGCCTGCTCTAAAATCCCTTTCCTATTGCTGCTGCTGCTATGGACAGGATAAGTAACTAAGTGGTCTAAACCACTGAAACATTTTTCCTCTGCAACAAATGATCTGTTTGCTTTGTGCAAAAATCATCTCATTGACCTGATGTCTTTTATTCCTGCTTATGCTTATGGAGTACTGTTCATCTAGTTCTCCAAATCCAAGCATAAACTTCTGCCTCAATGAGTTTAAGAGCTCAGGCCTCTCTTGTTCATATCCCCTGCCTTTGTGTTCTCTATCGTCTGCTATTGAAAACTGAGTCAAAGTAGGTTTTGTTCCATACCTCCCCAAACTTTTTTTCAGTAACTGCTGAAATTACTATATACTTTATAACATCATCTTCAAGAGCGAATGTCAGGACTTTATTTTTTGATATTTTACTTACGTTTTAAAAAAGTCAAAAAATATGATGTGTGCTGTAAACAACCGGTATTTGTTGAAAGGTTTTACTTCTCATTTGACTTTTGTCTCTCAATATCAATTTCATATAAAATACTGTTTATACAAAAAAAAAAAATAATTATTCTATGTCAAAGAATTTTTCTTCTAGATGTTGTGCAGTGAGGTTTTTTTTTTGGTATGGAACAACACAATGTCTTTTTAAAATTTGTATTTAAAACACTGACCTATTTTTCCACTGTATTTCTTATTTTCTTAGTTCAGTATTTTAATATTGATATTTCTTTTCTAAAAATTCTATAAGCAGTAGCTTGAGGAGATGCATGAGTGAAATTCTGTCTAGCATTTTGTGGTTTTATTACACAATTTGGTTGGACAGAAATCAATTAATAACAGCCTCATGGTTAACGTACTGGCACCATCAGGCAATTATTTGAAGTGTGATTTCTTTTTTTAGCATAATGAAAATAATATCAGATAAAAATATGCTTTTAATGTATCTGAGTATGCTTTGAAATAAAATGGTGTGGTCTATAGACAAAACTTATGTTCCTTATGGAAAGGGGAAAGTTGAAGTCTGGAATAGGAGTACTTCAGAATATGTTGATTGCTTTTAATAGTAAAATCAGAGAGTGTTCCTGGGTTTTGGAACATAAAGAGAGATTGTCTAAACATCTTCATGTTACCGACAAAAGAATCTCTCCTAATTTCACCTGTGACTCTGTGGAATTCCACTCTTTGTGCAATCCTAGAATGGTTGGGTTGGAAGAAACCTTAAGGGTCATCCAGTTCCAACCCTTCCTCCCATGGGCAGGGCCACCTTCCACTAGGCCAGGTTCCTCAGTGCTGTATATAACCTGGCCTTGAGCATTTCAGGGATGGGGCATCCACAGCTTCTCTGGGCAACCTGTTCCAGAGCTTCACAAGCCTCACAGTAAAGAATTTTTTCCTAACATACAATCTAAACCTACTCTGAAGCTATTCCCCCTTGTCTCATCACTACATGCCCTTGTAAAAAGCCCCTCTTCAGCTCTTTTGTAGACTACCTTTAGGAACTGAAGGGCTGCAAAAAGGTCTCCTGGAGCTTTCTGTTCTCTGGCTGAACAACCCCAGCTATCTCAGTTTTTCCTCACAGGAGACATGCTTCAGCCCTCTATTTCATCTTTGAGGTCCTCCTCTGGACCTGGAAATCTTTATCAAATTACAAACTCATGCTGACTCCTCCGGTATAGCAGGTCGAGGCACAGACTTAGTGCCATTTAAACTACGTGTAAACCTCTTAGTAAGATTTTTGTTGGTGATTAGAACGTTGGGGGAAATGGAAGATTACAAGGACTACTGAGGGCCCTCTCCCCAGCACCCTCCTCCTGGTTCTGGCCCTGACTTCCCCTTCTCACCTCCCGCAGAAAGGTGGGGGGAGGTGTGCCTGCTGTGACATGTGCTTCTGAGGGGCTGACTTTCAGCCTTGGCAGATGGGCAGTGAATCGTAAATTCTGCTTGTGTTCAGTTTTGCAGGGCCTGTCGTTCCAGTGAAGGCAGTTAGAACTGTCAACACCTAACAGTGCTTGAGGATAATGAATGTAATGTAAACCTGAGAAGCCCATGAACAGCGCTGGCTTCCCACATAGCAGATGAAATCCACTTGGTCTCTGGTGTTGCAAGAAAGCCTCAATCCTATTCAGGCGTTCATAATAACGCAGTGCTTTGGAAAAAATAATTTTGCTCGTTCAAAGGCGCATGTTAACAAAACAAGTTAAAAATATTTAAGCATCCTATGTTTCATGTGTTTGGGAGACCACTCCAGGATGTTGACAGCTGATTATTAATTACAGTGCCACAGATAAATATGCCATGATTATGCAGCACATAACTTTATGTAACTTACATACACATTTTCCAGTGCTTGCTCAGTATTTCTCTCGTGGATTTCAGTAAAAAAATATGGTATGGCTGAGGGTTTTTTGGTATTCTTCACTAACTTAGTTGCTTTTAGTTGAGTGCAACATAGAAGCAAATATCATTGTCGGTTAGTGATATTTGTGATACTTGTTTTTAAGTATTTAAAGTTCTTCTTGTATTTAAGTAATTTTTCTTCTTTGGGAGAGGAAGGTAGAAGAAATGATCCCTTGGAAAGGCTCTTCCAGAAAGACTAAATGCAGCAAACCAAATTGTGGAAGAGGCCTGGCTTTCAAAATCCTTTGAAAAGGAAAAGGATATGGAGTATTGTAGCATAAAATAATCACCAAGGAAAGTAATTATCAAGGAAGTGGTCATGAGATGTGTCAAGTAATTGCAGAGATTCATGCATACTGAAGAGTTGTTTTTTTTTCTTTCAGTTTGTGTGGCTTTAACTAGAAAAGAATGTTGTTTGAAGACGTAGATGCCATTATCCATGGACTATTTTTTTTATTTGACTATTTCAATTTAAGTGGCTCAAGCCTTTTAGTTATGTGAACCTACATGATTGGAGGGGTTTATAGTGAGAATGTATTGCGCTTATATGGATGCTCTAGAAGTGTTAAGTAACTATTTATTATGAAAACTGGTCCATAAACTTATCCACACACATACATTACATTTATAGACCTACAAGATTCTGACAAGAATCAATTTTACTGTAATAAATGACTTATCTCTGTTATCCTCAAAAATCTTCCTTTGCTTCAGAGGGGTGTGTGTGTTGTCCATCCTCAAGCAGTAGAGTACTATATATTATTGGTTAAAACAATAGAACCGAGTTTGACAGTGGAATGCAAAGTGAAGTTCAGCAGCAGCAGTGTGAGTGCACTTGCTGAGCTTTCAATGCTCTTGGTAAGTTGTGTTGTTGTGGGAGCATCTGAAAAAGAACAAATGAAGCTGTGGAAAATTTACACTGGCTATGAAGGCAATAACCCCTTTTATGTACTTCCATGAAGGTGCAATTCAGAAAGGGCTTTTAACTTCCTGAAATAGCAAGATTGTCCAAATTAAATCTACGTGGGAGAAAAATAACTTAACTTCCATCTCCCCAGATTATTTTGAGGCAGAGAAGTTGATAGTTGCTTTGCTCTGGGGAGTTACACACTGTACAATGACCTGACTGATGTTTTCTCATAGTCTCTCTGTGGAAGCTCATCATCACTACTTCTATTTTCTCTTCAATACCATTTCTACAGAAAGAAAAAACACCTTGTACAAACTCCAAGCATTTAATTCGAATTCACTTTTCGAAGTGACAACTTTGTATGATGAAGTTGTACAGTAGCACTCATGCTTACTTTTTAATTAATACCAAAATATATGCTTACACTTGGAGATCCCTGGGTCGAATGATCCCAAGAAAAGCTGCAGAACCTCCATGTAAAATTGCAAAAGCTTGCCTTCATTATTGCCTATAAAATGGATTTTTCTTTTGCGATTTATAATATTCACTGTTTTGTAATGTAGAAGGAACAGTTGGTTAGGAGAAGAGATGCATTGACTTCTGGAAATTTGTAAGCAACTAACAGTGAAATACAGCACTGTGGGAATGACTACAGCTAGTGGAGGATATAGATAAAGCTGCAGTGCACTAATAAAACTGATACACTGAGCAATTAACTGGCTTTGTAGAATGAGGGTCTATAAACTCTAATGATATTAACTTACTTTTAGTCAAGTGAGCTGTTCCACTAGAAGAAAAAGTATCATTCATCATGTCTAAAGTTCAAATGTTTCAAGTGTTAGTCCCATGGAAGATGTTTTCTGGAATGGGACTTAATATAAAACAGCTATTACTATAGTTTTTGCATATTGCACAAGACAGACAGTGCTTACTTAGAGAAAAAGGAAGTTTTGACCATGATTTTGGCGAATTTTTTTGGGTTTTGTGCATTGAGTTGGGTTTTTTTTGTCTGTTTTTTTGTTTTCTTTCTTTTATACTGGTGAGTATTTCTTGGTTTAATGTGTTGCATGTGCTTTACTGATACTTCTTTTTTTATTCAAGGCTTGGGCGCCTTCCTTTTTGTTGTGGAGCATAATTAGTTAATTTTTTTTCCGCCTTTGGTCTTGGGCCAAAAACTGTATGCCTTATGATCAGCTTGTTATGAAATAGAGACTGATTTACATGGATATTTAATAAATGTATGTGTTTAATTCTAATCCTTGTTTCTATAATACTTAAGACAAAACACTACAGGGCTGCAGTGAATAGCTCACTGCAGAGTCAGTCTGGGAGGAATTTCTCCCGGTGAAAAGGGTTGTTGAGAGTCATGAAGAAGTAAGTTAAACAGTTAAAGGGAAAGTTGGACTTTTCAGTTAGTTTCTCAAGTAATCTCAGGAGAAGAAATATCAAAAGGCAAATAAGGTGAAGTGAGTAAAAAGATTATTTTTGTAACTTAAAGCTTGGAGAAGACTTCAAAATTTTATAAATATTGTAACTCATTTTAGATCAGAAAGAAATGGGTTAAGCTTTGCATTTAAATCTGCTTTCTACTTTCCAGCTAGCTCTGCCAAAAAGTCATTCCACTGGAACATTAGGAAGGAAATAAACTTTTAAACATAATTTAAGACCGGAAAAATCTTTTATGGTTGTATTTTGTATCATGACTTTTATAAAAATGACAACATTTATTATTTCAAAAATAAAACAGTCTTTCAAATATGTACAGGATAAAATAAAGAACCATCCCTGGGACTTAATGTCACACATGTCATTGATTTCTGTATTCATTTTAATGGCTCAAAGTGTTTAACATTCTCTAGTGCTAATGGCTTAATTCAGTGAAATCCTCTAATAAGGAAATCTGCCCAGTCCCTGAAAAATCATTCTGGGGCTTGCTTAGTAATGTGAGTGCTTATATAAGAGTGTGTGAGGTCTTTGATTTTTATTTAAATAATGTTCTAAAAATATTTTCCTATTTATTTGGGTTTTCTGAGAGACATGCATCTCTGAAGGATTTTGTTTATTGTTTTCAGACAGCATAAATGTTACTCCTTTCTTTCATTTTACTTAAAGCCATTGTGACAGTAGAACAATACTTGATGCCATTATCTCCATTGAATAATACATTATCTTTGAGATATTTTGAAATTTTTATTGGGCCACCACTGAAAGTCAAATGTGCTTTTGACCAAGTGTGAGCAAACCAGGTTTAGGTGGTGGCAGTGGTCTGCAGCCATGTGCCATCAAGGACGTGGGAGGCCTTGTATTTATTAATAAAAAGGTACAGTTTATCAGATGTTAAAGTTACTGCTTAAAAGATTGATTGGAAAAGGTAAACCAGAGGTGTATAGTTGCAGCCTGTTGTTCTAGAGTCAGAAACAGATGATTGTGAACTGAGGTCCATTGTGAACTGGAAGAATATTTCAACATCCGCTCTTTTTAGATTGATTGCATGTTCAGTAAAGGATCATCTGGGACATATGAGGAGGGTAAAAAGCCAATTCCCAGTCTTCCAACTGAAACAATTTCCCATAAATTCTCCTGAGCCTATCATAAACAAAGTATTCTTCTAATTGACAGTAAACCAAAGCATTTTCAACCAAAATTATAATTTTCAACAAAGATTGAATGAAATTCTCTCACTTGGCCTATAGCTGCAGTCAGTCTCAATGACACTTAAATGTTACAGAATCCATAATTCTTACAATTAGGAAGGAGGAGATTAGCCAGATATCCTGCTTTGCAAGCACCTGCCTTGATAGTGGTTTATTCATTTCATTTTATTCAACATGCTGCAGTTTTACCTACTTTGACAGGATCCTATATGGTTCCAGTTTTGTTTAAAAAGCCATTGTGAAACGATAAATTTCCAGCTTTTATTTCCATAGCTCAACATGATATTCTAGCAAAACATAAATGCATCTGTGGTTCCTTCACTCTCAGTGTGTTTCCAGAAGACTCAGTAGGTCAAAAACTAGAAATACCAAAATCCAAGACCAAAAACCTCACAGAATTAAAGAAAATAAAGTCTAAATGTTTTAACTAATTAGAAGAATCTGTATTCCTGGGAAAATGGAAGGCAAATCTACTCTTTCTGCCTTCCAAATACAAAAGGGATACAGATTGAGGGAAGAGCTTGTAGGGTTGCATCTGAAAGTTCCAGAAATAAGAATTACGGAAGGCAATAAACAAAATAACAAAATATTCTTCATGGGGAGTGTGTTAACTAAGGGGAGAAATAGCTCTACATTCCATAAACTTCAACATGTGCTGAAGAACATATGAACTTATTTTTGCTATCTAGTCAAATTGCTTGCCATTGAAATAGAAAATTAAAGTAACTTAGAAATAATTTATCTCATTCAAATACCTGTTCCATGTGCCATGTTCTTTCCCATTACTATACAATGTGCAAAACAGATGAGATTAAAAAATCCAATTGCAGAAACAAGTTGCAGCATTCCCTGACAAATTGTAAAGAGTGTGTCTTACTTACTGAGATGAGGCTTTAATCAAAAAGATCTGAAACTTAGCACAGGGAGTTTTGCCTGTGTTTATCTAGTTAGTATTCTTGAAATGCATGTGGTAAGGATGTGATTCATTTTGAAGTTTGAAACCTTGAGTTTACATCTTCACACCCTTCTGCTCCCCTCCTGAAAATCCTTTTACTATATTGGATACTCTTATTTTAAATAACCTCAGTTAATCTGGCTTGTTCTGTATTAATGGTACAGTATGTCCTTTACTGCCTAGACGAAATTCAGGTTTTTTTAATTAAATGTATGAATTCAGTTTCTAAAACGACTAACTTTTATAAATGCCAGTTTCTATTCACTTGATCATATTAATTGAGCAGAATTTGTTTTATGAATGGTAAGCATAAAATAAAAACAATTTTAAAAATGTTTAAATCTCCTGGAACTAGTAGTTATCTTCATAATTGTTAAGACATTTACAAGTCATGTTACTTCATAGATTTTTTTAATATTTCAAAGAAGTTGAAATATTAAAAAAATGTTTTTCAGAATGCACTGGTTTACACAATCCTATGTCTCTGGAATAATTCAAGATCTAGCCTTATACAACTCAAAATGCAGTTAAATAGCATGCTGTTATATGTCTAATATGTATTCTGCTTGCTATAAGAAGGTTAATTATAAAGGAGAGGCCTTGAACAAATTGTAAATATGAATATCAGTTATTTTTCAGCCTTGCTTGGGGCAATGTGCATTTCTGTAATTAAAGGTGTGTGTTTAACCATCATGAGCATTAGGGAAAAAAGTATCGATGTCTTAATACTGACTTTGTGAAGTTGTGCTCATTTTGTTTCTGAACTAGACTACACACTTGAAGTTGTTCTATTAAAATCAAATAACTGCATTATTTTCAGTTGTTTTAATGAAAATAAAAGCCAATCAAAACCAAAGAAACTTCCATGCTGGTGAGAACATTTTGGTATTGCAGTGTAATGCTGTCTGTAAGTGTTAGGTAAAAGATGACAGTCATTAAACAATCTCAGGGGGTGCTGAGGATCTGGGTCTTGGTTTTCTGGAGAAGAAAATTCTACTTTTGTTCAGATGTTAGTTTGCTAAAAGAAAAGTTTAAACACTGAATACTGGCTGTTCTTGAAAGTCTTTCTGTCCCTGTTCCTTATCCCCCTGCCCCCCAATCCTTGCATCTTTCTATCCAAGTTTTTCTATGAAACAGAATGGTATTGGTAGATCGTGGTTTGCTAAGGTCTGTTTTTTATTAACCCAGGGCAGATTATCCAGTTTTGAGATTAACTCAACCACAGAGCAGACAGACTTGTCTGCAGTAGGCTGGCTGGCTCTGCCACCCCAGGCTGCCCTTGGGGGCAGCTCTGCACAGGAGTTGCAGATGCTGCTTTGCTTTCCCATATTTACCATCCTCTGCTTTGTAATCTCCTTTATGAAGTAGCTTAACAGAAAAGCTGAGTAATCTACAAGTGGAGAAAAAATAAAGTGAAAAAAGAAGTGCCTGATAATGAACTTAAAAGCACAGTTGGAAGCAAAAAAAATAATAAAAAAAAATCTGTAGTGTTTTTCCTTCCTGAAGATATTTGTGCTTTCACTTTGAAAGGAAACTTCTGTGTGTTGGAGGTTCAGCCACCCTAACATCCAGTGTTTATCATGAAAGACAGCAGCTCTTCTAAACCAATTGTGTAGCAGAATTGACATAATTAGATCTTTTCTCAGGCTCCTGGTGTATATTAAGGGCAGTTAAATTGGATTGTCTTGTTTCACTGTAGGCTGTACCTGTGTCTCATTGATCAGTTTATATGGATACTGTATGCTTTTCTCTTCCATCATTTTATCTTACATTTTTAACTCCTCTACTTATTATTATGTCATTAATTGTATCTTTTCTCTCATTTCATCCAGAATTAATTTCTTATTTGCTATCTGGAGATTTAATTCAGGTTCATAAGTTTTCATACCAAGTTGTGTCTGCTTCAGTGGATACAACCATTTTGCTCCATGTTTCCACTGAGCTGTAATATTGCGAATATATTGAAAGTCTTGTGGGTGTCTCTTAACACTGTAACCCTCTGAATAAACTCATTGCCGTTCTTTGTTTTCTTGAAGTTTAAAAATAAGAGCAAATTTAATAGAAAATCATATACACAATTGCGTGGTTGAATTTAATTTCATCTCAAAAAGCAGACTATGAACATGACAAGTGTGGTTGCCTACAATGTCATTCTGAATGATATTAAATGCAGTGGCTGAATGTTCTCTACTTAAACTGATAAAAATAAGTAAGTGTTTTCTACTTCAAGCTTCTCTCTTGTGTGCACATACAAAATCTGTCAAATGAAGAAAATCTAGTTGTACAGTGAGTTGGACTCTTGCAAACCCTGCATTTTACTGCTTTTTGAACTGCACACTTCATTAAAAATCAAGGCAGCAACTTCGATAAAAAGGGATTTTATACAATAAAAAGGAAAGGAAATGGAATGTCATGTCAATCTGCAGCACTAAACAAATATAACATATGTAGATGCATTTACATCAAAACAATATGTTTAAAACACAAGTTTAATTTAAAATTCTTTTGGGTTGCATACAAATAGCTCAGATCCGAGAGACCCTTGAGACCTGTACAGGAACATTAAGTAAGTAATTGCAAAAAAAAAATCAAATGCATCAAGCTAATAGAATTATTAAATAGATGGTATTTAAAGAGAGAAACTGTGCATTTGACAGCCCTTTATTTTTAAAGCATTCTGAAATACAGCTATTTACACAACAGTCTGTGTTCTCTTATTTCTAACAGTATTTCAAAATGCTCATCTTCAATCTACCACTTGTCAAAATGAATTAGTTGGCATCCGTCTTTGTTAAAGACTTCAGAAATCTTGCTAAATTGGTTTAAAGATTTATTTACAGTAATTACTAGGGAGGCTTGCAGTATAATTAAGATTTTGTGTATTATCATGGAATATCCTAAATTGGATGGGACCCACAAGGCTCATCAAGTCCAACTCCTGGCCCTCCATGGCACCAACCCCAAGAGTCACACCCTGTGCCTGAGAGCATTGTCCAAATGCTTCTTGATCTCTGTCAGGCTGATGCTGTGACCACTTCCCTGAGGAGCCTATTCCAGTGCCCAACCATCCTTGGGGTGAAAACCTATTTGTATTATATGATATATATATATATATATATATATATATATATATATAAAATGCTTTGCATACTGTGTTTTGTAATAGTTCTCAATATTTTTTTAAGAAGAAAAAAATCCCCAGGTTATTGAGGTGAAGTTAGTAGAGTGTTGATTGAGGAAGTGAAATGCTGTGTTAAATGATTTTGTATGATAATCCCATGATATTCTGAGGTTTGACATCTCCATTTATTTAATAAGGGCTGATACAGTAGAAACAAGGTATGGATCGTCAGGTTTTATTCTTCAAAATTTTTCTAGCAGAACTTGAAAAATACCAAAATTGATTCTCCCTTTCTTTTCTTCTCAGTTGAAAATCTATATGCTATAGTAGGAAATACTGTTTTATAGGAGAAACCTAGAACTTGCAAATTAATCTCATTGGGGATTTCGGTGGGGGGGGGGGAAATGTGTGTACGCTTACAAGGACACAATAACGTATAGTTATATGCTTATGGCTAATTTTCTTATGCTGACTGTAACTTGCTCTTCCTGAGGCTGTCTCAAAATATCCTGTTTTCAAAATCAGGAGAAAGGGTTCAGGAGAAGAATGTCTTAAGTTTTTAAATTATGGAAGCACTTTGGGCTGTTTTTCAAGGGCTGAATTTTTCTAGCAGACAGTCTTTCTTTTCTTGTTAGTTACATTTTTTTATATAAACACAATGCTGATCAGCATTGAGTCTACCTTGCACTACTTGCTTCGAAGCATGTGTTTCTCACAATAATGTTATGGCAGGGTTTGAAATGCTGTCTAGAGAAGTAACATGAGCTAAATGAGGTAGTGCGAAGTTATAGAATTTCTGGATCTGTGTGGACTCGCATCCAAGGAGCATCAGGCTTGTGCTGCAGGCTGTGCTCTGGGGAGCCTGGCAGGACATCTATACCAAAGTTGTTCTGTTCAGTGCCTAGAAACCCTTATTGTTTTGAATAGCGACTCCTCAGATAGCTAGAGTCTTTGGAGCATGTCTTCTGGTGTGATAGTCCTAAAAGAAGCTTTGTTCTGGTGATGCAAGTGCAGTGTATGTGGGGTTTAAATGGATTGTGCTTACTTTGGTAGTTGTTTGTCAGACCTAAAAATGGTAAGGGTGTAATTTGGAGAATGAGAACATGTGTAGCTGAAGGTGACATTTTCTTCAGTGCTTAATTAATTTGAACAATGTCTTTTTAAGAATATTTTCTAATATTTCCACCTTTAAATTTTTTTTTGTTTTCTGAGAATCTGTTTCTTTATTTAACCTTCTTATGCTGTTATGTTGTTCCCCATTTCCCTTTACATGCAAGGGACTTTCAGCAATATGACATAGTCTTCTAACTTCTGGGTTGCAAGTTCAAATTTTTCCTCTGTCAGAATTTGTAGATAGGCTCATAGTTCTTTTAGAACTGCAAACACCATACCTTTTCTAAGTACTAAATTAATTCTTACAAAAGTGTTTTTAAAAAAAAAAAAAAATAACAAGAACAATGGGCCTTCAGTTTTGAAAATTTGCTTACGACTCTTAGATTACAGTAGTAGATATGATTTCTCAACAGTGCATTACTTCTAAAATATTGTGGAGAGAAATCACTTCTGAAGTGATTTTTGAGTGTGTAATAAGCATACTGATTGGTTTGACTTTATTTTTAGGGATGAAGCAGAGCACAGAAAGCTGAGGACCTTGGCTGAAAAAGCCTTGAGTTCTTGTCCTTGTATGCTAAAGGAATAAGGACACGTGAGGGAAGAAAGCTGGGTTATGATGAAAGAAGTAGTGTTCAGTTACCCTCAATTATATTTATTTTGGCAGTGTCGCAAATGTGGATTCAAGATGAGATCTGGTTTTTTCCACTTTCTGTTGCGTAGTGTATATGTACATGTTTTCTTTGGAACTGATAGAGAAAAGTAAGTGTCATAGGATACACTGGAATACTGGTGTTTAAGTGTATTCTCCTCTCCCTGTAAAGCTTGTTACTATGTTACTGGAGATGAGAACAAGTTGTTAAAAGTTCTCCAAATGATGCCTGTTTTTATTATGTTTTCAGTGTAAAAAGTGCGTGTACTTTTTTTGTGGGTTGTGGGTTTTTTGAGTGTTTTCTTATGGATATTATACAGAATAGAAAATGAAGTAGATGTTTCAACAGATGTCACAGGGGGCCTCTGGAGGGAATGGATGTTTCATGCACCAGAGGAAAGAAAACTACTGAAAGAGGAGAAATCTAGAATTGTGTGGCCTGAGGTCCATTGAGCTCAGTTGCTCATAGATTTTTGAGGTTGCAGCTGTTAAGAGCGGAAGGTTTTTATTTATTATTCTAGTGTCAGGACACAGACTCAGAAACCTTCATCAGAAACAGATTTTCTTCTCATTTAGCAGCTATGAAATGATTTGTAAGGATTTCAGGGGACCATTGCAAGCTCCTGTGTAAAGTGCTCCATCTTCAAGAGCAGTGTGAGAAGGAGATTCTTCTGCCCTGAGCAGAGAAACCCTACTTGGGCTGCTGCAGAGATCTGCTTCTTGGAGAAGCTGCCAGAAGGAAATCAGGAAGACCAATCTGGAAATGTTTTCTGGACTGGAAAAAAACTGCTGAAGTGAAGGAAGGATAAAGAAGAAAAATTAAAAGCAACTTTACATGAGGTAGAATGGGATATGAACTTAGAACTCTTGCTGCACACTTAAGTAGTACCAGTTGCAGTGGTTAGTCAGCTCTGCATTGAGACTAATTTAATTTCACAGCAAGGAAGAATTGTAGCAACCTCTGCATCCTGTCTAGCAGTGCTAGATGTTTGAGCCAGCTCAGTTTAGAGAGGGCGCATGCTTTGGTTGGTTACACAGAAATCCTAAGACTGGTGGAGGAACACTTTCACAGCCACTGCTGGCAGCACTTAACACAGTGGCGCGTGGCTTTGATTTCAGTCATCCTTCCTGGTTTGGAACTACTTTGCCATGTCATTATAAATCGGCTCAGGGTGATAAAGAGTACCCTTAGCTTTTCAGTATTTCAGAACTAAAATTTACATCTTGTGTTCTTCCTAGGATTGAATGTGTATCTACTTCTTTAATCTGTGAGTTACTGCTCCTAAGAAGAAATTATATAATGGGAATCTGTAGTACTGAAATAGAATGGTCTCCTGTAAATCCATTATTTTCCCTGCTGCATGCTCCAGTACAAAGTACAGCCATCATCCTACTATAGGGGAAAAGAACTGCCAGGGCAAGAGGAGGAAAGAGATTAAAATTGTAAGAGGATTTAAGACTTCCTGACAAAACAGTTTTTGCCTCATGCTTTTCAAAAACACGAGAATCACAAAATGAGGGGAGAGAAAAAAACAGCAAAAAGCCCCCAGAAATATGGAGCTGTAAGAATGTATGAGGCATTGGGGTTCTTTTGGTTTAGGTTTATTTGCATGTGGAATTTGAGAAGCATCTTGGGGCAGTAGAGAGCTGCATGAACAGCACCGCATGCAAGAGTGTAGAACATTAAACTAAAGAGCTCTAATGAGAGAAGTGGAGCAGAATCTGGGACCAACCTGGGCTACCATTCCCAAAACAGTATGATATCCAACAGAGAGATGGCATCAAATGGAAAACAAAAATTTGCTGAGAAAATACCCTAAGGTGGCAACACACACTAATCCGTTATGATATGAATATACTGTGTCACAGCATTGGAGTAATATCATATTTTGGTGCAAGTATTGTGAAAGATCTACATGTATTATCTATCTGGTAACTGAATGAAAAGAAATGTTCTGCACAAATTCATAGTTGTGAAAGTGTTGATGGTTGGAATTATACTCAGAAAGATATCTTCTATTACTTTTTGATCATTTAGTAGCTCCTGGAAAGAAAAAAACCCCACCAAAACAAAAACAAACAAACAAACAAACCCAACAGCTTTTCTGATTCAAGAGTTTTGGAGATGTTTGTTGCTATTTTCCACATGTACGATAAATTCTGTTACTTGTACTTTCAGCAGCAAGCAAGTTGATTTGCAGATAAAGAGACTGAAATGTATATATGTAAGAAGTACAGGACTCCAGTGGCTTTAATAGTGTCTACAGCTCAATAGAAGTAAATCCAGAGCAATTAAATTTAAAGGCAATAGTTTCTTCAGAACTTCTTTAAATGCAGTACCTTTTCTTTTTAATGGGTTTCCTTTTTTGTTTCCATTTATTTATCTGGAGTCAAGTAACTGGAGACCACTAAAAACAGAATCAAGAATTAAGCATTGTATATTTGAGACTCTTACTTGAATATCTGCTTAATTCCTGAAAGTTAGCCTGTTGTGGTAGCAGGTGGGGTGTTTTTTTGGTGCTTTTGGGGTTTTTAGGTTGCTTGGGTTTTTTAAAATAATTCTCAGTGAAAATATACGATGGTAGTCTCTCACATGGTGGAGATTTATCCAAAACAAATTGTATCTATATTACACTAATGTATATATAGTTTCGTGATTTGATTTATAAAATCCAGTATAAGATACTCCATTCCACACTGCAGAGCCATGAAAAAAGCTGCTCTTACACATAAGTGCCAATGCACCTTGAAAATGAGAAATTAAAGCATTAAAGAATAATAATTTTTCCTTTTTATCATAGTTTTTAAGGTATTCATGCATTTGTGTTATGACTTTAAAGCAGGTGGTGAAGGTGTAGTTATACTTGATATGCACATTAAGTAGTCCCTGTGCGCTGTGGAGGTGTAAATGTATTTGTTGAGGTGCAATTTTACTTATTTTCTATTGAAGTACCTTGACAGAAAATCTCATGGAAAGATATGGGACTTTTGCGATGAGAATCTGTTGCAGAGCAGTGACATTCTCCAAAACTGTATTTAGCAAAAATCATGAGGTAGTTGTCAAATATCTAGGACGCAGTGTGCATAAAGAAGTGGAAAGAGGGAAATGTGTATTACTTTTTAGCAGGGCCAGATTTGTTGCCAATAGCAGTCAGAGAATTCATGCTTTGAAAAGGATGAGATGAATGAGAGAGAAAGGATGCTGTCCTTAGGACTTCTTGATGGTGTTTTAGTTCCATTCTCTCTGCTCTCTTTGGGTGCCAGGGACTGTTTCATTCCCATGAGTACAAACATGTTACTTTAATAAAAAGAAAGGAAAAAAAAAAGAAAAGTATGTTATTGGTAGGTGTGTCTGATAGATGGCTCATAATGGCTGTGAAAACTGATATTGTGAAATCCTTACAAGTTATTCCGGAAAATCTCAGTTGCCTTCTCAGGAATGGCAGTGCTGGTCCAGCAGTGGGGATAATGCAACCCAGTTCTGGGCTGTGGAGGGTATTTGCAGCAGAGGCCTGCACAAAACTGACTGCATTCATCACCCTCATTCTGCAGTAAATCTCTCTTGTGCTGGAAGTGGTGAGGAGCTGCCATGATTTTTTGATTGCATGAGGAGCACAGATTTGAGACTTTGATGCTGTTTTCACATTGGTGATGATTCTTCATTACTCCATCTCCTTCCTAATTAGTTTTAGGGCACTGCCATCCACAGATCTTACTGAGTGCAGTAGCCCTTTCTTAGCTCTTCCAGGCCACTACAGCTGTGTTGTCACTATTACCATCAGTTAATTTTTTACTGTTGTTTTTGCTTTTGTGCTTTTTAAGCTTTTCACCCAGCTACAAATAACACATTATTAAAAAATGGAAGCTCATTGGATTGTTACTGAACCATATGCCTTGAGGGGGAAAAGAAAGTGCTGTTAATACTTTTGACAGTGTTGTGGAAGTTGGCAACATGTTCATATTCTCTATGTGTTCTTGACAGAAAGGCAGACTGACTTTGACGTTTATATTTTCATACTCTAAATTATTTGGCTGATATGCATATTAAAAACAAAACAAGAAAAAACCCAATGACCAAAAACCCCCCAAATTCTATTGTTTCCAGTGTTAGTATCTAAACAAAGAATTGAGAATCACATCTAAATATACTGGTGTAATGAGACTTCTGTTATGGTCAAGCACAGGTATAGATTTGTTTCCATGTGGGTTTGTGTCTTAAATTTTTATAATTTTATATGACCATTGTTTTCCCCTGTGTTGACTTCCTTTCCTTTTTTTTTCATCATCTACCATAAAAATGAGTCTCTTAAAACAAATACACTGTTTGTTGGATTGGTGAATTGGGTTTTATTGCACTTTGCTACTCTCAATACAGCATAATGATGCAAACAATTTAAGGAGAGGTTGTTTTAATAATAATTAGTTCAGCTACAAGAGGTATTCCAATAGATGGAATTGTAGCAGTAACAAAATTTTCTGTATATGTTTGAGGTCATTACAGAATTCTTTTGCAATAGTAGCAAGGGCCTCTGGCATTACCTTTAATCTACTGACTGACAGATCACCTGTGATCTGCTAATGGTGACCAGTTACTAAAGGCTGAATGCAGTTATGCTTCAACATAGCTAGAAGTTGTCTGCTCTCCAGATAACTCAGTTGAAGGGGGTAAAAAACAACTCTTAATTGTCTTAACCTATATCACCCTAAATAATTACATAGTTTGAGTAATTCATTTTTTAAAATGTCAAAATGCCAAAAAAAGACAGAAGGACAAAGGGAAAGCCAAAGGACCTTAGAAGATCTACCTAAGCCATCAAGAGCAGTCCTGTGCTCTTTGCTTAATTTTAGAAGTTTGGTTCAATACATTTTTTTAAGCTACTTTTCTGTTCAATAAATCTCTCCCATGCTCAGAAAATAATCTACTTTTAATTGATGTTTGCAATTTAAATGTATGATTTGATAGCTCTTATGTTAGGGACCTTTTTGCGTTTCTCAAGTAAACAGAATCATTGACTATATGTGATACTTTCTTAAATAGGCATCAAGAGGAAAGGGTGTCCAATGCAGAAGAAAAAGTAATATGAAGAAGTCATTTTATAAGTTATGGACAAAAGTTATTTCTAGAAGTGTAATGCCAATGATTTATTTTTAACCAGTTGATCCCACTTGGTTCATCTTCCTTCAGACACTTCAGTTATTAATGTAATGCAAATAATAAATCATTCAGGTTCTCTTTACACTTGTCAGACACATTTCTATGCTGTCTGTTTTGGCAGCAGCAGTGATGAAATACACTTATTGACTGCAGTCACCACAATCTAAATAGATATCTGTCTTTCCCTGACACCACGTAATAGGAATTTGTAGATTTTATCCCTGAAATAAATCTGCTTGAAAAATTTTTCTACCATGGGCTTTAATGCTCATTTTTTTTTCTAGAGTGATTTTGTTAACTTTTGGTATACTTAGAGAAGGCAAGAAGATGGTTTCCCACGTACAACATATTTTGCTGTATTTCCTGCTTGATTCCTGAAATTCACATTTGTTCTTTTTCTGTCAGTTAAAAAAAAAAAAAAAAAAGCTTTTGCTTTTAAATAAATGTGGTATTGAAGTAATTTGTCTTTTCCCTTCATCCCAGTGCATGATCCATCCTTTTTTTTAATCACTTATCTTCTTTCCAGATGATTCAGAGGTTTTCTTTGCTTTGTTTTAGTTGTTCTTTGAGCTGTGAAAGTTTCTAAATGAAATAGACAATTTCAATGGAGGAGTTCTCAGTATTGTGGGTCTCTGTTCTGCTACTTGTGTCTTTATCCTGTATGAAATTAGAAATCGTAATTGCATAAAACAAATAATTCTGTTAGGAAAATGTATTGATTGGTAGAAAAGTGGATGGATGTCTTTGTCTTAGACTGTGGAGTTATTTCGTTTCTTTTTCCCTCCCCCTTCTCTGTTTTTAACCCCGATTGTGTCATTGTAGAGGCAAACTTTGCAGATACAGTTCAACAAGGGACAAAAAATTCTCTAATGTATTCTAGCCTATAATTTGATTATTAATCTGTGCTCTGGGGAGATGTGGTGGTGGAGAGCAGGGGGATGGCCGAAGGAGGCTGTGACTGGCAAGTCTGCACTGGAGCAGGCTCCTGGCAGGACCTATGAATGTGTGGAGGGTGGAGCCCAGACTTGAGCCAGTTTGCGGACAGGATTTGTGACCCTGTGAGGTCCCACACTGGAGGTGTCTGTTCCTGAAGGACTGCACCCCGTGGGAAGGACCCACACAGGAGCACTTTGTGAAGAGCTGCAGCCTGTGGGAAGGGCCCACGTGGGAGAAGTTCATGGAGGACTGTCTTCTGTGGGAATGAGCTCACACTGGAGCAGGGAAAGTGTGAGGAATCCTCCCTGTAAGGAGGAAGGAGTGAGAGCATGTGATGAACTGACCACAGTCCCAATATACTGTCCCACTGCACTGCTTATGGGAAGGAGGTGGAGAAATCAGGAGTGAAGTTAACCCTGGGAAGGAGAGGGAGGTGGGAGGGAAGGAGTTTTCAAGATTGGGTTTTATTTCTCATTGTCCTTCTCTGATTTGATTGGTAATAAACTGAACTAATTTCCCCAAGTCAAGTCTGTGTTGCACATGACAGTAACTGATGAATGACATCTCCCTCTTACCTTGACCATGACCAGCTTTGGGTACCTGGTGTCCAGACATGGTTAATCACAATGTCTTTCTACCATATTCTTACCTAAGCAGTCCCTGAAGGTTTCTTTAAGTGCTTCTCCCACTCTCTACTCAGTCCTTGCTCCACAGATTGCATTTTTGGGTGAGTTGTAGTGTGTTTTGGAAGCACTGGGCTTGTGGTACACACAAGTGTGCAGGTACTTGGTACGATGAAAGTTAATGGCTAAACTTACTTGATCAATATTCTGTTAAGAAACTTCTGATTTAACATACAACTGTGGAATTTGTAGGTGTTTGTGAGAAGAAATACTGATTTTGATTGTAATATCCAAGCATTACACTGTAGGTGAAATAAGCACTGGCCATAGCTAGCAATGACAAGATTTCTATATATTTAAGTTGCAGTTTCACTTGAGCTATAGGTTTCTTTCCTAATGTTATGTAGTTTATTATAACAATCTGACACACATTCATGAAAAGATTTATTTTACTCAAAGGAAGCTGTGCATAAAGTGAAGCTGTAGAATTTTAAAACCATCCTTGATATCTCTTCCCCATAAAGATTCTACAAGGCACTCTGTGAATTTTTATTGAACTAAGTAGCTTTTAGAATTTGATGTGGTGTGGTTACTTTCAGTCTTTGATTTAGCCAATACACTTCGTTTTCCAAAAATCAAGAGCATGCAAAGACCTAAAAAGCTGAAAAAATTCATGAATGCAGGAAGAGAATTTTATGTCTGCAGAAGCAAATACGTGGAACGGGAGAAACAAGTCAAGTTGTGCCTTCCTTTCCAGTTTTAATGGCTTTACCCTGTCTCCTCTCCTTTCATGTGTAACTTTTTCATGGTTAATTATTTTCCAACTGGTTGTAAACTTTTTTATCACGTGGGACGTTTGATGTACAAAATGTAGCTTTTTCCTCTGTATAACCCTACTACATTTTTTATGCTAATTAAATAAAATTCCATGCAAAATGACCCATTTATCTGTGAGGTTTTGAGGTGAATGACAGTGAAGCACCTTTGTGCCTCACAAAATTCATTAATTTATTTTAACCAGACTCCTTGATGTACTATCTGCATTATACATTTGGCAACTCAGACACAAAGGAGGAAAACCAGCATGAGAATTTTTAGCATATTTAACATCAGACAGACATACTGTCAAATTCAACTCTGTTGACAGGAACATTCTGCAGTGAGGTCTTTAGCTCATTATTAAACAGAACTCTAAGCTGGCTGTCACACATTGTAGATGATTATGGCTTGTATGAAATACCTCATATAATTTCAGCATTTCTTTTCTAGAAAGGGATATGTCTATCTTGATGAGATAAGACAAATAAGATTATTCACAAATCCTGCAGCCCTGCCATGGTTTTGCATAGGCTCCTCTTTGCTGCTGTGTGTCACTTGTATATGTTGATGATTTTAAATTAAATAATGTTCATAGGCTGCCTCAGTTTTTATGTAGCCCCATGCAGGCTTAATGTTTATAATTGTTTTTCTCAGATTCCCATGTAGGGCTATACTTCAGAATCAAGAAATAGATAAATTATTGTTAGTAGAATTTGTCTTCAGTGGTATATATATGCTATATACCAGAAAAATCACAGCTTTTAGATTTACTCTGGATGTTCCTATGGCACATACAGTCTTCTAAGTCTGTCAGTACTTAGTTAACATGTTCTGGAAATGTGAAGTTAATCATGCAGATGGGCATTTAGGAAGTCAGTGTTTTCTCATCTCTATGGGTAGATGATGATTTTCTTTAGGACTAATTAGTAGGGTTATTAATCCAAACAATTAAATTCTCTTCTAACACTACAGCTGTCTAATTAATGAATCTATTAATTAATCAGTAGGTTCTCCAGATGTCTACTGAGATACTGTCCCTTGAGCAGCAATATTAGCTGTTGGTTTTTTGCAAACCAAGAACTAGAATCATTCATTTGGTTGTATATGAAGCAAGAGCCTGTTTTATTAAAGTTGTATCTTTTGCTCTGAGTAAAAAGCTATTTTTATTGGTTATTTTTCACCTGACATACACGTGACTAGATAATGTGTCGTTAAAATCTAAGGGAATGGTACTCAAATGCTTCCTTTCCAACGACCCAGAAAAAGCTCTTGCAGAAATGAGCATCACCATACAAACCTGCATGTAGCTTAATTGCTTTCAATTTCAAAGTCTTACTTGCCTTGTGCCAGTAAGTCATGATCTTACCACAGTGTTCTTATTTGTGGCATGCTGCCTTGCACTGCAGCTTGAAACCCTGCTGTCTTTTGGGTCAAGTCTGGCAAAGTCAGCTTGTCTGATTCAATCTGACAGATACCATTTCTGAGACAGGAATGAGAAGTGTTTTGACACACTATGGGCACAGGTTTGAGCAATTAAAAAAAAAAAAGTTTCTGGGCATACTGCAATGTGTAGGCTATAGTGTGTGTGCTGTGCTGGTCTGCTTGGTTTGTAACTTTTGTAAATATGGATATTTCAAAGATGAGTGTTAAAACTTGTTATTTGGCATATTGTCTTTCATGACTGAAGCAATTATCATTTTTTTCAGTAATGGAATCGTAGTCATCTAAAAGTACTGAAACTGATGTCTATGCTTCCCTCTCTGTTCTGTGAAGCCAAGGTGTAAGTGACCTCGTCAGTTCTGATGATTGTACAGCACGCTGGGATGTAATTGCTAAGTTGCCATGGCTGCATTTTTGCTTGCACATTGTCTTCCTCAACAACAAGGATCTATTTTATCTCTCTTCTCCCTCCTTCCTCTTAGAATTTCCTCCTTTTTAATTTATCAGGTACAAAAGAAGGTAAGGAGAAGGAATTTAAGCCTCAAGAAAATTGTATTCATTTTAATTAAATCCTCAAATGCAAACCACACCCCCTCTATTCCTGTGTTGGTGTACACAACAGCCCAAAAACTTGCCAGCCCACAGCTGCCAGTGTTGCTGTGTTATTGGAACATATGCAGAGTTGGCTGCTTTTCCCAGTGCCATGCATCCACGCTGAGGAAGGTGCTATGCTGTGAAAGGACAGTGTCAGAGGAGCTGAGGGCATATGTTCTCAGTTGGCATTTGTCCGTGCTGGCATTTTGCTGGGGGCTTGGGCTGTTTGGGAGGGTAGTTTGACTGAGGTGACAGGCTGGGTTTTGCCAGCTGGCATCAAACTTACACAAACTACGGGCAACAAGAAATAAGAGCTTTGAATTTAACATTATAGGAGGAGTTCAGACCTGAGCAAAACTGACTTTATGTAGGAAACACCTTGTTCAGGATCCTTCAGCTTCTGCCCATTTTATTTAGTGTTAACACAGATATTTTAGGGAGCTTTGAGATTACATTGGCTTGGTTTCCAGCTGAGTTCTGGGAACTGAAGACTGAGCCAGGGTATAATTCTGTTTCTAGCTATAGACTGAGCTAAAGATAACTGTTAAGTGTTCATTGTCTGGACTATGTTGTGCAGAAACCTACAGTTGCACTATATCAATAGCTGTCTGCATGTGACTAACCAAGCAAACAGGACTATCTGGAAAATAGAAAGAATGCTGAACAACCAAGGAAATAAATCCTGAATCTATTAAAGGAAGAAAATAGAAAACCTAGCTCTATAAAACTCTTCTGAATTAGGAAGACCCTCAGTCTTCTCCAAGGGCAAAAGCTTTATTTAGCTCATCTTTAAGAATTCTCAGTGTTCCTGTTCTGTAAATTTTTGTGCTGGGATTTAAAAGACACATCTGACCAATAGTTAGTTGAGAAGCTTTTAGTGGCAGCTAAACAAGTAGTGTTTCTGTGTTCAGTAGCTTTTTTTTTTTCTTCTAACTTACAAAATAAGTTTCTATTCCTATAACTTAAAAGAAGTGCTTTAAAACCACCAAAGAATAATTTCTTCCCCTTCCCCCTCACCCCCCCCCCCAAAAAAAAAGAACAAACCAAAAAAAACCAAGGAAAAACTGTAACTTTTTACAGTTAACCAACAACGAAGAGAGTAACCAACAACGTTATAATTTGATGTAGGTGTGGAGAGCTTTGTGTAGTTGCATCTTAAATGTTTTTCTTCAACTAAAGAGTCTTTAGAATCTGGCTAATCAGAAATGGGAAAAACATATTTCTTTTTCACACGTCCCCACTCCCCTCCTTCATTTCCTCTTTTCCCTCTAAATTGTCCGCCCTACCTTCCAAGCTCAATTCATTACCTAGTTTTAAAATGCCACTATCACTTGCTATTATATTAGCCCTTATATATACTGTAGATTTAAGGCAACAGTGCTAAGATTTCTTTGAGTAGTAAAGTGAAATGTGTGACACTCGCTGTTCACCTACTTTTTCTTGACTTTCCTCTGTGTCGTAAAGGTTTTTGTTCTGTTTCACGAGTTATTGATGGTCTGGTAAGTATGTGGCAAGTGTTTGATCCTTAGAGAGCCAACTAATAGTACGTTTCCTCTTCATTTTCAGTTTTAGAATTGCATTAAAAGGAAGACAAAACTACATCGCTAATATTGCTCTTGTAAGGAACTTATATAATAATTGAAAAGACGTTGTAAGACTCGTGAAAAGTTGTCAGTTGCTGTGAAAAGAAAGATGCATGTAAGACTATGTTAAGACACAGTCTGTAGTATAAAAGCATTTGAGAAATCCTGTTATCCAGCCTAGACCTTAGTGTGTTTATGAATTCAAATCCATGGACCAGTGCAGTGTTAAATTTGCATCTAGGAGTTTTCAGAGACTGAATTGAGATCTACTGATCTACAAGGCTGTTTGTATCATGTGGTTGCCTTTTGTGCTTTTGAAATTGTTTTCTGGCAGTGGAAGCAAAGGTCTGTTTTTTAGTCTTGGCTCTGTTAAGATCTTGATTTTTATCCTTTTTGTATCCTAACCAAAGCTACATTTATAATATTTACTTTAATCTCTTATGTCTTGTTAAAAACAAAAACAAAACAAAAACCAAACAAACAAAAAAGCCACACAACATAACTATCACTGCTCTATTACTCTCTACCTTTCACTAGCACTAATAAGACTACTTTAATGAGACGGAACTTTTTCCCTATCTTGTTTAAGTGTTTTCTATGTTATAGATTTCCACATTAAGTACTGAAGAAATACAGTTTTGTTATCACCACAACTTAATGAGAAACGTCCTTTTAGGATGCATAGAATAGATAATTCATTGCATTGAGCTCCATTTTTGGCTAGGGTTGAGAGCTCCCTGAAATTCAAAAATATATTCAAAAATATTCAAAAAATAGTAGTCTTTATCTCTCTGACAAACTCTTCTATGTGCTTGAATTTTTCCCTTCCTTACTTTGTTTCATTCCTTTGACATTAGGTGTTTGTAGTATTTAGATACAGTTTTACTCCATCAGGATTCTAGTAGATTCTAGCTGTACGAATAACAGGCTGGGCAACAGGGATATGCCAGCCAAATTTCCAAGCAGGCATAAATAAATTAATTCCAAAATGAGTCTCACAGAAATGAATGTGTCTCTTTGGTCCCATTTCTTCAAAGATTAGGACAGCATGGAGGCTACGCTATGTTTGGCAGGGACGGGTTTTAAAATACAATTCAGTTTGAACCTTCTGGTTTTTGATATATGTGCTAAGGATCTTTGAAATAAGAATCAGTTTTTGTTCTTCCAGCTTACCTAAACACAGCTGCTAGAATGTCAAGCCTGTGCTGAATGAAAGTGGAAGGACCCCTTATTCTCCTATTCAGGCAGACTCTCTCAGTATACAGTGATACTTCAGCACTTTAAATAAACATGCTGTGTCAGGCATACTTGATCAAAGGTAGCCTTCTTCTTCTGATTAGGGCAGGTAAGCTTAGTGTCTGCTTTTTCAGAAGTGCTGAGCATCTACAAAGCTCTGAGTCCCTTGGATTTGCAAAGACTCAGCATCTTTGGAAGTCACACCACTAACAATGACAAAATTGGAGTATCCAATTAGGTGATCTCATTGTAAGTCCAGTTAAATTATAGATGTTAGTGTACTTACAGACTCAGGTAATCACGTGAATGCATACTTCCATTGAAATCAATAAATGTTAAATTACTCAGTGCTTTTAAAAATCCAATTAGGCACTGAGACAGCTGAATAACTGCAGAAATCTGATGTATGGGGACACGAATTTATATGTATGGTATCCATTATGCTAGGAGACTGTAAAGGAAAGCTGAGGAATGAAATGCCCAGTCAATGGGGCATTCAGTGGCTAACTTTGATAAGCTGCTTCAAAGCCTAGGATTGCTGCCTCTGCTTTCAGAAATTTATGGTCCATATGTGGGAAGGGAATAACTCGGCATACAGCAACCCTGAAGCCCAGCAGTATGTTTATATATTCAACACTCTATTGCCCTTGGCAGAGAAATCTAAATATTGACCCACTGCCGTATTTTATAACAACTTTTTTGCTGATTTCTCTTCTCAGATATGTTTATGCAATGCTATTAAGTTTGGTGGATGGAACCTAATAAACATAAAAAAGGAGAAATGTTTGGGAAAGCAGGAACTCTTTAGAGGGTTGGAGGGTTTTTTTTGTTAGTGGACTTTTTTTTTTCATTATCAGCATATTTAACTCAATTTTCTTTTTCTCCTGATCTTTGTGAAATATCAAAACATAACATGTTCTATTTCCTGTTTGTAAGAAAGAGTTTTAGTCTCTTTGGAGGAAAGGGGTAATTATGGATGGTAATCAGAAAGCTTGAGTGGGGGAAGTCCAGTTTTAGTGAGGATATGCTTAGCCAACATGAGTCAGACAAGACAATGTAAAGATATGCAATTCCATTTGTCTGGCAGATTTTCAAAAGCTTATTTCAAGGGCATGCCTAGAAGCCTTCAGTGAATATGGATGTATTAACATAGCTACTCTTTTAATTGTTTAAAAAACCCCTCAAAACATTAAGGCTACCATATGCCTATCAGTTCCCCACGAGCTTTTCCAAAACCCAGCCACAGATAATAACAAGAAGCTTTTCATCACATAATTTTAGAAAAGTGTTATGTCTTAGTTTCTCTTTATTGAAGTAAGCGGCATATAGAAAGGGTTCCAGAAATTTATTTCAAATTTCCTTCAGCTGTGTAGTCTTGCTTTGCCTTGACTACTCAGGGTAGCTTTTTTTAAAATGTATTTTTAAGATCTTAAAATGTTAAGACATTTTTGTTATAAAAATTTTATAATGTGGTCATTTAATACACTTAGAACAACAGTAAAAGGTGTGAGATGCATTGGTTAAATGTTTAAATACAGAATCTGCTAAAATGAAGGATTGAGTTACAATTTTGTATGGTTTGAGTATATTTATTGTCTCTTTGTGTACAGTAGCAAAAATATAAATTTATACCTAAAAAGCATCTGGTGAAATGCAGCTAAATTAGTGTATGTTGCTGCAAGGCTAGTTCCTTTTCTTGGGGCAAGGAGAAAAGTGAGGAGGGGTAGATCTGAGGGCATTGTACTGTTACTGTCTTGATGGGAAGGGATGTGGTTTTTTGGGAAGTTTTGAGAATGAGAATTTAGCAGAGTTTTCAGCCTTCACATTATTTTAGTTTTATTTTTGAAGATAAGGGTCTGGGTATAAGAAAAATTGTATGTGCTTAGTGATGATAACATTTAATAGTGCTGCACAGTGATCCCTGAGAATGGATTGTTCTTTATGATTCTTCCCTGGTGTGTGGCTTTTTTCTCAGTGTGGTGGGTATTTAGAGGTATGGAAATTTTCCATTGCTTGACTTGAGACAATTTTGTACCTCACTGGAATGACTTATGGCAGTCAAGGTATAATATTTTTGGTGGGCCTGATCACTGCATTTATACGTGTGTGTGTTTTAAACTTTGTTATAATTGAATTTTTATTTTTTGTGTCTTTAAATTTTTGGACTAAACTACTGCAGAGTTTCTGGAAATAAGATGAGGAGAAAAAATGTTTTGCATTCAAAATAACTCCAGCAGCTAATAATAATAATAATTAGCCTTATCTATTGCGATCAATAATTGGACCACTGCCTTGAAATTTAGGAGCAGGTGGCCTTTTTGCCACGGGTATCTCTTCTGTAATTCATTTGCCAAACTAAAAAACTTTTAAAGTCTGTTTGCATGGGTTGAATGGAGACAAAAGGGAGATTTTGAAAAAAGTTAATCTTCTCTGTAGTTAATGGGAGACAAGTTTTTCCTGGATTCAAAGGATCAAAGTTAGGTTCCTGCTGAGTAGCTCTCTTCCTTCATTACTTCTGGGGGAAGTCAAGGGAAAGAAAACTTACTTGACTGAATTTAGTACTGGTGAATTCTCATTTCAGGTTTTCCTGAATTCTCTGAATTTGTCTGTGAGCATTTTTCTGCGTGTTTTAGTTCTGCTAGTGCTGACCAGTCTGTGCACATCTCACCCCCTGTGCTGAGATACTTAACATGCTTTAGCCTGGAGCTACGTCATTAAAGCTGGATTCATTTTGCTGCAATTGCTGCTCCTGGCTGAAGAACTAGCAGTGAAACTGAAATCATAGCCCCTGTTTTGCTGTGCTCTTGGTGAACCCTGTGCTGGCCCTGAGGCAATGCTGTGTAAGAAGCTGTCAGACAGGAGTATGCAAAGTAAGAGGGAAAAGCAGGGCTGAAGCATTTTGGTGGCAGCGGAACAGCGCTGGGAGGAAAAAGAAATAGCAATCTTAAGAGTTCATATGTTTTTATGATACTGGGGAGAACAGGGATTGGATAAAACAATCAAAGCCCAGCAAACTTAAAAAGACCCCACTAATCCAAAGCAAAAAACGCCTACTTGGTATTTCAATATATCACTAAACTCCATGCTATTGCATATTCTCTTTTACTTTTTCCTATGTTGTTGCCCACTGCTTTTTAATTTCAGATTTCCATAATAAACCCATTTATACTGAAATGTATTGAGAGAATAGTGCTTTTGTGTGTTGAATGTGCTTTGACATAATTTATCTAGAACTTGACAGGGATTCCATCCTTGATGATTAAAAAGGCATTAATGAGATGGGTACTTGTCAAAACTGGATTATGGCCATCTTCATGTTAGTGAAAGGGCAATGGAATGAATATCGAAAAAAATTGTGAAGCATTCATTTTTGCAATGAATTATTGATTGTTCTTGATAGAGGAAATAAGAAATTGGAATGTCTGGGAAGCAAAATATAAACACGCCTTAAAATTTTAATCAGGCATATTATGACATTGTTAATGTAAGATAAAAAGCTGTACATTATACAAAGTAATTTATTTTTAAAGAAATTCAGTCTAGAAAGAAAAAAATGTGTGTATGTGGGTTTTATATTTATTAAGCCATAATGCCCTATGGCTTATGTAACATGCAAATAGATTTCTTCAACATGTACATGAGAATTCTTAATTACCATCAGATAAACTGATGATAATTCAGCTAGATACCAAACATATGGTTAACAATACAGCCATAAAAATTCTCAGAGCTTAAAAAATAAGCATACACTAATGCTGATTTAATTTCTGAGCTATTTAGCTATTTTTATTTGACAAATTGAAATAGGTGGCATCCTGGGGAACCAGACTAAAATCTGATCTGTAAAGGCTTATTATCTTTACATAATGCTTTATAGACACTGCTTTGCTGTGACAGTCTCTTCACAGATTTTTATCTTGTAATGTCAAAACAATTAATGGGAAAATAATAATTTAAGGATGCTTCATCTTACTTGTCTTCAGTTTGCTAATGAGCTCCTATCTCTATCTCTGTAAGTTTTTTAATATGTATGTGTGAGAAAAGATGGAGTGCAGTGTTGCTGCTGCTTTAGTAAGGTTTCAAGAAAATTGTAGCGATGAGCAGTTCTTTCTGCAGACACACACACGTGTCTAATCTCAGAAGTATACAATGTGAGGTGCAGTAAACATTTCCTGCTCATTATAATTTGTAAGTCTTCAAGCAGGAGATAAACAACAAAGTATTAGGCTTTGGCATTTACAGAGTTTTGCCTAAATATGTGGGGAGTCTTTTAGGGTATATTGATCTCTAAAATCAGAGAAAAAAGAATTCTTTCTTTCTTTTGCTGTTCATGTCATGCAATTGGAGAAAAATGCAGCAAATCTCTTTTAATCCCATTTAACTCTGTAATACATATTTTACTTCTTCTTGTTTGCATAAAATCAGCAGTCTCTATCCATTTTCTTGTTCATTACTGTACCCAGTGTGTTTTCCTGTTTGAAGCCTCATAAAAAATAGTAGCTTTAATTCTGAGACATGATGAATGAGTGTTTCTGGGGTTTTAACACTTGATGTGAAAATTTTAAAAAGCCTTTATTTTCACATTTCTTTTTCATTGTTATAGTAAGCTACAGCAAAGTAGTTGTTAGGAAGATCCAGCAGTGACATTAATATTGTCTGGTCTTGTGGAATGACAAGCAGTCCTCCATTCTGAGTTAGCCACATACTTTTGTTGGCAGATTGGTTTTCGGGTTGCAGCACAGGGATTACAGGATTACATTGTCAACTAGGTTAGTAAACCATTCTTGTCTGGCTGCAAGGCAAGTATGTTGCAAGGGGGACCTAAACTTTAGCTCTTTTTTTTAACCTTTTTGTTTCTTAAATGCAATAACTTAAAAAACTGCCTTCCATCTCCTCTGTTTTTTCTAGATGAATATGTTTTTTTGCATAGCAGATAATTTCTCCTAGAAATGTCTAAGCATAGATGTCTTCTAAGACATTTATGGGTGTTATGTGCCAAAATATCATAATTAGCTTGCTAGAAAGTGTGATCATCATGTGTACAAACATTATCAAGCACATGATCGCATCTTGTGACTTCAATTTCACCCGTTTGGCAATAATATGAGATAATCTGCTTCCATTTAAGTAGCGCAAAGGGAACTAACTTGTTTCCTGTTCCCTGGCCAAGCAGTCACATTTGAAGTGAGTGTGTGGGTGGTGGTGGGGGTGAGTAAAGACCACTTCACCAGGAGAAGAATTTGGTCTGCTGGCTTTTTTGGCTAAATTAGTGCTCAGACTAAAGGGAAGCAACCTGATCAAACTTTAAAGTAACTGTTGGCAGGACAGCAAAGAGTTTCCTGTTTGGCTGGATTGTGCCATGATGTGAACAGCTACATTTTAGATATAATGTGTAAAGTAAAATCCATTCAGTTTGCTATACACATTAGCTTTTTCACTGCAAAATGGTAATTTATAGAGACTTGGTTTTTTTCTTTTTTTTCTTTTTTTTTCTTTTTTTCGTTGTTTTTTTTTTTCAAATTGTTTCTGTTAGTATAAGGTTTCTGAGTTTAGAGAGAAACCCCTCTTTCTGGTTTTGGATGATTGTGTGTTTTATCTTTACATGAAAGGTTTTTAAAATAATGGGAGTATTTGGGGATTAAAATTCTTCTCTTACTGAAATCAGTCAGCAAAAATCAAGAGTTTGGCTGGGAAGAGTATCAGGCCAATAATGGGTAGGAATAGCTGGTTCCACTTTTGCACAAGCCCACAGCATTTTCTCATACAACAATTGCTGAGAGGTTGTGTGTGGTCAGCACCACACTGGTAGCCTTAGGCTGACTGGAACTGCTTCAAACAGACCTAAATATCACCAGATACAGAGGAATCTGTTGCATGTTCCCATTGTTCCTGCTCATAAGAAGCAATCCATGCATAGGCAGGCATAAAAATTTTGCTTATCTTTAGGTTGTAATGATAGTTTTAGCAGGTCTGCCACAAACTTAAAATTCAAAGTGATGGTATGTTATACCCAAACCTGTTGCACCTTTGAGTGAATTTAGTCCTTGCTGAGAGTTAAGCTAATATAACAAGTTGTAAGGGCTCATGTCAGCATTTTGCCGCTTAATAATCACAAAGCATTAGGCTCACAAGGACTGTTCTTAATACAAGTCCAAGCATACAGTGAAAATTGTTTCCTATAAAAAAAATCTCTTGATATATTAACTGTGATTATTCTGCTATTATAAGTAGTTAGATCCTACTTGGTTGAAGAATATTGTGGGCAAATAAGTAACTATTGAGTGATGAGAACTGTGGAGAAAATAGGTTCTTTCCCCATCTGGTAAGTTTAAAAGAAAAATTATGCTAAATGAAAGGTTTATGTTAACATTTATTGATGATATTTTTATGCCTCCATAGCATCTTAAATTTGAAAATATCAGTGCCTCAGGAAGCAAACTCATTTCTCTGTAGGTGCTAAAATTTCCATAAATGTGTAGTATGAAATCTGATAGATTTGTTTTTACTGAATTGAGATGTAACTGAGACTGTATTAACTTGTTATAATCTCTCTGCTAAATTGGGTTCTGCATGTTCTCTCACTATTACATTTCACTATGCATTGTACATATTTTAAATATGTAACTCTGCAATTGACTAGGAATAGTTGTGAGGAGGTTGTTATGGTCTCTCTTGCATAAGTAATACATCTTTAGAAAACAGAATTAGGTCATTGGCACACACATTTAAGTGATTTAACTTCAACAGAAGAACTGGAACTGAGGAAAGAGCAGTTTTCTGTGTCCTGAGGTTCTCCTGACTTTTCATTTTAAGGCTATGTGTTACGGCTACCGTCCTTCTTCTGGAGGACAGTTGGATCTTTTTATCAGTGTTTGGCTTTTTCTCCTGGTAAAAGAAGCACCGATCAGCTCTGGGGTATTGTTGTAGCTGTACACTAAACCAGTAATACAAAAGGTAAGAAGTTCAGAAGTCCAAACAGTTAAATGTTATTACTGAACTTCTACTTCCTCTAGTACACCTAACTGAAGAACATCTAAAAGTCAACTGTACATCCAAAAATGGATGGAGGTTTAAAAGTTTCTATAAGAATAATCCTTACACTTTTAAAGGATCTCAGTGGTGCAAAATTATTTAACAAAATGCATTTCTGATGCAGGATGTTGCCTGGCTTGGGTGGCACTTGTCCCTCAGTTAAGGTGTGATTTGCTTATTCTGTGTGTGGTTGTCCCTCCATTCTGCAAGAAGAATGGCATCAGCACAGCTGTGGAAAGCCACATGCTTAGATCTCGATGTTCCTCCTCCTCACCCTCTGCACTGGCTTGAGTGTGAAGTGGCTGTATAGAGTATTATCTGTAAGTCTCCTTTTCTTTTGGCTGCAAGAGACCCTGTTAATGCTGGTTCTTTACTACTCAAGAATAGTTTTATGATGCTTCCAAATTTTAAAGAAGACTTCACATGGTTACGTTCCTACTCATGGGAGTGAGTGTGCCTTACTAGTGAACTGAAAACACCCTGTCTGTAAACTGCAATGCAAAACATGAGCAGGTTGCCAGATGGTGAGTTTGCTATTTCAGTCCCTAAATCTTGGTGAAGGAATTTTGTAGCCATGAGTTTCCTAAGTGCTGTGGCTGTGAAAAGTTTGGAGCAGTGCTCCACAGTATGAAAGAATGTATAGGAGAATTGGTTTCTAACAGTTAAAATTGCTTCATGATTCTGCTGGTCAAAACAGAACAACTTCATTAAATTCAGCATCTATAATCTGGACTGGCAAATAGAGCTCTTTGAATATTTTGTTCCATGCTTCATACAGTGTCCTGACAAAAGAGAAATTTCTATGTATTAAGAAAACCCCAGCAACCCAGACTGTAGTAGTGGATTGCATAAGAATCTCAGCATGCTTTAAAAATAAATATATGAAGTAATGCTATATGTAGTAACTATCATATGGTTTAATCATAGCTTAGTACAACTGAGTTCAGTCTGAGTCCAAGAGATCGTTATCCTATTAAAATCCAGTGTGATTACAGAGCTGTTTTCAGGAAAGAAGAGAAAAAGGCTTGTCAGCTTTTGGCAGTGCTGAGGTGTTGGACTTTGATCAGAAATTCTGATTCCTGTGGCTTCTATTACACAGGAAAGGAACTCGTCTTGGCACATCTTCTAACGAGTTGTTAAAGATCTGTTGCTCTTGCCCATTGGAAGAACTTTCTTGAGTATCAGACATCTTGGTTTGATTAAATCGTTCCAGAGAAGTCATGAATTAGAACCTGAGCGTTCACAAGAATGGTTTTAATAATGAGTTTCCAGGCACTATATTTATGAAGCATGAGAGAATAGCACTTCTCTGCCTAGCAGACATCTGGAAGGAGAAGTTTATTGAAAGATATAAGATGCACTTAACTGGAGATAAAAACCTGGGAAAGGAATGGAAGGTTGAAAGTAATTTTTAAATACTGATATGAGACCTAGAAGCTACTGTGTATGATTTATTTTAATAAGAGTATTGAACAATACAAATGGTTGAGATTTTATATGTTTTCTTAGACTTTACTTTCTGTATTTCCACTTGATATGTTGTTCCTCTCTATGAATTAGTGTAGTGCTGCAAATGGTCAGTTTTTTCTGGGTTTACCCTTCAAGAGCCACTGGAAAACTTGAAATAGAAACATATATAATCCCAAGCAATGTCAGTAAAAAAAAGTAGTGAAAAGATACTGACTGATTGTTTTGGTTTGGAAAGACAGGTATTTGCTAGGGAAACTGGGGTTTCCCTTAGAATAGGGAATGCAAACTCCTCACCCTCCACCAAATTATAATTTTGCAATTAAGGCTCTTAGGCAAAGATTTGGGAATAGGAATAATAGTTCTTTACTAGTAATATCAATAATACAAATGTGGTAGAAAAACAAAACCACCCCACTAAACTAGCAAACAAACAAACAACAATTTTGGAAAGCCCTGACAGAGTCAGGTACAACTTGATGCCCTGTTGGTCAGGACGTTGGTAGCAGTCTAAAAGTCTTCCTGGGGTGGCAGATGTGGTTCTGTTGGAGTGGAGATGATCTTGAAGCCAAAAGGGTCCAGAGATGGTGAGAGGGAGTCTGGTGATGGTGAGAAGGGTCTTGTCTTCCTCCGGTAATCGGGTGAAGCAAGAGACGTTCCTCTTCCAGAGTCCCAGTTTTATCCAGGTAGAAATGGTTGGCTCCCCCCACTGGGTGGAGCATCTCACAATAGAATGATGGAATGTGAATGTACTATCTTGGGGAGGGTAAGTTTTTTTGGCATGTGTGCTTTTAGGGGTGCAATAGGATGATGGAATGTGAATGTACTACCTTGGGGAGGGTAAGTTTTGTGATGTGTGCTTTTAGGGGTGTTTAAATGGTCCATTAGCAGGAAAAAGATAAGAAACAATGCCCTACCTGGTTTTAACAGTTGGGCCATTATCAAAAGGCACCTGCCCCACTCCTTCCAGAGTAAACAAGAGATGAAACAAAACAGCTCCCCAACTGCTTTCAGCAGATGAAAATAGAATACACATCCTAGGTTCCACAACCCAAGACACTGATACACCTTAGTTATATTTTTTTAATGAAGCTGAACAACTGCAGACACTTCCCAGAGCTCCACAGATAAAGACTAGACCTTAATGGAAATGTAGGTGGCAAGTTTTTGAAGTCTCTAGGCAGGCATGTGTTTTCTAGAAACGGGCAAGTGTTGCTGTTCTGCAACACTGCTTCAACTTCCCCCATCTTGCCCATGTGGGATGGGAAAGACTGTGTATGATGCCCACTTACAGAACGAGCAGCCAGCCCGTTTCCATGGCTGCAGGTAAACCTGGCCACCTACCACAGTTTTCAGAAATGTGAGGCTCCTGTGGCTGATCTCACCTGAGACTTCAATATGTCTGAAAGCTGGTTCTTGATGGCCTTCCCAATGATTCTTATTAGGGCAGAGTGTTAATTTAGGGTGTAGTAGTTGTATCTGATCAGCTCCACATCCTGACTCTTGCCATCCAAAGTGATGGAGACCAGGAAACAGATTTTCAGGTACTGTAAGTTTGTAACCTTAATGTTCAGCTTATCTCTTTCTTTAAATGCAGCTATTGTGCTGGTTGATGGACAGTGTGGACTAACCTTGTGTCTGTAACTATGTTCCCAAGGCCTGTTTCCTAACCAAAAACTAGACTTCCTTGTGGGGAAGCCTTTCTTAGGGTTGCAGGAGGGGCACTGGAGGACTCGGTGTTTTTATTTGTATTCTTGCTACAAAATGGGCAAGTGCTAACTGAGTTTAAACTATAGACCCTGGGCTCTAAGCCATGCTGCCATCTGTGCTAGCTAGTCAGGATTCAAGATACTCAGACTCAAGTTAACCTTCTGTTTCTGTGGAGGTAGGGAGGTTTCAGCCAAGATTCAGTAAATTTTACTGAATTTAAACTATTGATAGCACAAAAAGACAAGGCTTTTAAAATTTTTCATTAATTTTCTGTACTGCAAACTCAAATTAATTTTCTGTACTGCAAACTCAAACAGATTGCAATGTTTTAAAAAAGCCTGAGGTAACTGTTGGTTTCCATACAAAATAGTAATAAAAATAAAATAACTCCAGGACCTGTCAGGAATCAGTAACTTTCTGGGTTTTTTTCTTACCCTTTCAAAAGGATAATTTTTCAGTTCAACTCTGGGCTTGATTTTTCACTTTGGATTATACAGCTCTTGTTTTAGCTTAATAGCTAAACCTGTCCTAATGCTATAATAGTTATTTAAGACTAAAATGTTATATGCAATTTTTAAAAACGTTCTCTGGTTTGGGGAAAGAAGAAAAAAAGAAAGATAAATGTAAAACGTAAGTGCTTGTTTTTGTTATTTTTCCAAAATAAGTCCTTTCTATGTTTTGTATGCTATAACTTTACGTTTAAACTTAAACCAAAATCCGGCATACTTAATGAAGTACAGCATACAGATCAGCAGTTTCCAACTTCCTGTTGTGTGTGAATCCAGTTCCAGCAGCACAATATTTTTTAACAGTTTTTCTTTTGGTCTGTTAACCCTGATTTATTTAAGAGTCACTGCCTTTGCAGAACGATGGCTACGGGAAACCTCAGTGATGAGGAATGAGCCCTTTGTTTGTGGGAATACCAGTTCCCAGTGCTGCCTTGGCTGGTGTCCTGGCTCTGACAGTGTATTTGACAGCATCAGATAACTGAAGTTGTAAAAATGGCACAGTAGGCATATAATTTCTTCTTCCAACTGTTTTCACTCTGATTACAGATATTTAAAGACAGGTTTAAACCCATAAAACATGAGATTTTAATAACCTTTCAAGATGTTATGTTGGTTTCACAAAATCCTTGACAGCTGTGCAAGTTATGGCTGTCAAAACTTTAGGTATATCCTTGCTCTTATTTTGATTTTTTTTAAGTTCAGATTTTTCCCCGTGCATTTTTCTGCCTTCAGTTTCATTGCATAACTCCTTATGTTGCAAGATAAGTCACTCTCATTCTAACTTCTCTATGCAAGTGCTAATTTTTATGCTCTGGCTGGTTTTTTTTCCCTTTTGTTTAAAAAAACAAAAAGAGTTAAAATTGTAGTCTCTTCAATTCAATGCTTCCAACTTTTTCCTTATCTCCTTATTCAGAATGTACGGATCAGGTTTCCTGATGGACTACGACAGACCATGGCACATTTCCCTGTGTGTAGCGTCTCTCCCTTTTCCCGTTCACAATACTCCCAGTGGCAGGTTCCTCAATTTGCCTCTGCATTGTCCCCTCTAGTTCCATGGCATCCTCTTAATGTATCTCAAACATCTGGTCTTCTCTGGATGGATGAACCTGCATGCAGGCTGGATGAGTAAAGGGAGGTGGCTGGGAGCTGCTGGACCAGCTGGCTTCTGCCTCTTGCCTGTCAAGTGCTTGTGGCAATGCACTCTTCCATGGTGCACTTGTTTCCATAGCACAGATGTGGTACAGAGGTGGTGGGTTTAAACTGAGCCTGGGCTGAGTAGCTCAGTATGTCAGTGTATTGTTGTGTTTGCTGTCTGAATATGCAGCCTCGGTTTAGAAGGGAGCTGTTGGAGGAAAAATAAGTAGTAATGAAAAGGACTATCAGATGGTAAGCAACTTCTGGACATTTCACATGGGAATGCCTTTTTTTCCAGAGGCTCTGGGAATGCCATGCGTCTTAAGCTGGCTGTGCAGTCAGTCACTGGGCACAAGCAGCTGGGGGCACAACCTGACAGACCCCATGGTGCAGTGGGGTCTGTGATGGGCTCTGCCATAGGGCCTGCAAAGGCTGCAGGTCCCCAGGTCTGACTGGACCCATCCCGCCAAGCAAAACAATGCTTCTCCTCTCTGAAGGTGAGAGGCAGAGACAGACAAGGGAGCTGAGGCAGACTGGCAACCTGGGAGTGTGTGTCTGGCTCTCTTTTCCCCCAGACAGAAGTCACTTGCTGTGCCTCTCACTCTTCTTCAGCATCACTGTCAGCCATCTCACTCCTCAGTGAGCTGGAATGGGGAAGCAGGTAGCAGGGACACAGGCCTGTTTTCCTGCCCCCAGCAGTTTGCTGCTGTAGGCACTCATCAGCTTCAGCTGCCCCCTTTTAGAGGATCCTGCATTGGGAAGAGTCTGAACAGAGGCTGGCTCACACTGTGGCAGCAGGTGAACTGCCAAATGCCAGCATATTAGAAAATTGCATTTGAAGAGGGATGAAATTTTATTGTATCTTGATTCAGGATGTCAGTAGGATTTTTTTACACATTTAGATCCATATAGTTATATAGGTGTATGTATACACACACACGAGTATATATATATGCACACATATATACATACATATACATATTTTTAATATTAACAAATCCAAGGGGGAAAGTTGCTGGGACTATCAGTTCACAAACCAGAGCAAACTGAGGGGCTCTACCCTGGACTGGGATAGATGCCATTTTCCAGAGTTCTAGTTTATTGTGTCATTCTGGGTATGGCCTTTCTTTAGTGAACAGAAGAAAACCAAGAGAGAGACTTTCTGAGCTTGCTAGCAACTAGGGTCTTTAATATCTGTCTGTTGAGGGGATGTAAAGTTATTTTACAGGGTATTTACAAATCCTTTCTGTTCAGCTTTGGTGTGTGCGCCTTGTCCCATAATTTTTGATGAAAGCTGTGTTATACTTGCAAAGGACCCCAGAAATCATTAGATGGAATTTTTTGGCTGGGTTGCAATGTACATTTCAGTAAGTGTTTTTTATGGTAAGACTGTGATAAAAGATCCGCTCTCATAGAATATGCATGGCTTTTAAAATGCTTTGCTCAGATTAATTTTTTTTTATTCCCAGCAATTCCAATAGCAACTTATTACTGGAGTTTTTTCATTAAGTTGTTGGAAACAACTGTACTGCAGCAAATGATAAATACACTATATTATTCTGAAAATTCTGCACTGTAAAGCATGAACATAATTTTCTTACTTATAAGATACTTTCCATGCTGTGCACAAATCTCTTATTATGTGTCTTGTGTTGTGGTTGCCCTTATTTTCATTTAAATTTATTGCAGTGCTTTGTCTGAAGAAAATATTTTGATTGGTTAGTAAACATGCCACAGGGGGTAGGTAATTTACATGAATTCTGTTGAAATTGCTATACAGCAATTTAAACTACCTGTTTTGCCCTTGCTGTAGTTAAAGGAGGGGAATGATCTCACCAAAACATAGCCTAGGAAGAAAAAACCAAACAAATAAAATGACCCACCAAAAGAACTACTGCCAGTTCCAGAAATATGAAATAGCTGGCTTGTTTCTAATAAGGGAATAACTTCTTGGGAAAGTAGGAGCATGACTTGTTAGTGTCTGTGAACACCCCAGCAATTTGTTTCTGTTGCAGTAAATCCCTATAGCCTTCAATGCTGCTCCTGTTCTCCTATAAAACTAGATGGGACTGAAGTTCTTTACTAGTAGCTTGAGACAACTAAAGTTAATTTCTCAACTACTCCAATTAACACTAAAATATGCCTACAAAGCAGCAACTTAATTGACAGAATTAAGGAAATGAAAGCCAGTGTCAGAGATCAATCAAGTATGAGGACTTCTGTTTTCTCCAGAACTTGAGTTTTCTTTAAAAGCTGTTGTTTGTGCTTGATCAAATCATAGTAAATCTGTTAATTAATTAATAACTGAGACATTATGAATTCTGTAAAAGCACCTAATATATTAGTGATCATCTGAGACTTTTAAGAAAGGTTTAAGCTATGAATGGCCTCCCAGTTCTGCTACCGTACTTTTGAAAGTTGTGCATTCCTGGACCTCGTTTTCCCAGTCTTTGAGGACTGTGTCAGGCTGCAAGTGAAAGCACTTCTGCTTGGGGAACCACTGAAGCATACATAACTATGAATACTTTAAATATGTAAAAGATTCTGCTGTGGGACATGGTGTGACAGAAGATGCCCTTTGTCCTTGGACATCGCAGAGCATCCTTCACTCTCTACACACTTGCAGAGTGTTCACTGACAAACTGCTTTCTGCTGCTGCACTCCTGTTTCCATTTTCATGTGTTTCAGTGACATACTGAGACCCAAGCTCTAGTGGGACCAAAACTAGGTGGAAAAAATTTAGAAGCCTAAACATGTTCTTGAGGTATGTCTAACAACACGTCTCAAGTCAATTAGTACTCAGATTTTCATTAATAAAATTTTCTGAGAGCTGGGAGATCTGATTCTAGGCATTGAAGTGTCTGCCATATCCACATGATTATTTCTATCAACTTGCTGCACTGAAGAACTACAGTGGGAATGAATGATAGGGGAAAAAATCCACCCCAAAACATGAGGAAGGGGAAGCCTTCCCATTTCTTTTTAAAGGCCTCAGCGAGGATGTGAAAGATTGAAGATGATTTCTCTCTTGCATCTGGGAATGTTAGCCCAGACTCAGGAAATGGACCTGCCTTGCAGGTGACACTCACTTGGGCTGAGACCAGTCCTCAGTTGCAACTTCTTTTTTGCACACAAAAAAAGGTGAGACTTCCGTAAAAACATTAAGCAGCAGTTTAGATTTGTAACATTTATGTATCTAACTTTGGTTACATGCAAGGCAGCTTTAATGGGGATTTTACTGCTTGTGCTCCCCTGACAGGGGAAGGGGGTTGAAGATGCACCAGTAGGCTCTCCCGCTGGCATTTCGGTTCTTGTTGGCTAACTTGGACATCTGGCATCTTGCTGGTCTCTGAAGTTGAGGCACCTCCTTTTCCTGTGATTTCAGAGCGCAGTGTACAGGGTACACAGGTCTGTAAGGACAGTGCCTCAAATTTTGGCAGTGATATCTAGGCAGCAGGTAGCTCAGCTGTGCAGGGGCTGATAAATACCAGGTAACATATATATCAAGTTGTATTCTATGTTGAAGGGAAAATAATCCTTCTTTGTAAATAAATAAAACTTCTTTGTAAATAAGTATTTTCAGCCTACCTAAGCACTCGAACTTCATGGTTAATATTAACCCAGGCCATTTCCTCATCTGAAAACTGCAGAAAGTTGGTACCAGGACATGTGTTAAGCATGTCCACATTATAACATGGTAGTTGAAAAGGCAAAGATTTTGTTTTTTCCAGATAGTCTTCTCTAAAACATAGAAACGCTCTTAAGTCCTGTGCATCTAAAGAATTATTATCTTGAAATCTTGAAAGCAGCTGTAACACATCTGAAGATTAAATGTGCCTGATCCAGGAACAAAATAATTAATTCAATGCCAAGACACAGATCTACAGCATCCCTTTTTGTATTTCATGATTCCTGTGAGTGATTTAGAGTGTGAGATTGACTCAGTACCCAGAACATACAACACAAGCTCATTAGCTTTTCACTCATTTTTCAAATACTTTTTGTTCCAATAAAATCAATGAATTAAAAATCAAAGCATAAGTTGCTCTAATGTTACTTCTCATAGTTACATGTGGACAGTTTCTGCTTTTTCTTTTATTCCTTATTTAAGGTCTTCTGATTCAGTGACAATTCATTTATGTAAGTACGGTTTAAAAAATGTACTCACGGTTGATTCCAATTTCTAAGATGGTTGACTTTGGAATGCTATCTCTTCACTGCAGTTCTGTAATAGAAATACTTCATATCGTGCACACGAAGAACAGCCCAAGCAACAAGCTACACCAGAATTTTCCTGGCTTTGACCTTAATAGGAAGTGGTTGGGAATTTCCTGGTTTGAAATGTTTTTGATGGAGTTTTGAAATTATTGTGACATTCTAATTTAACACTATTTAAATGAAATCATTCTCTTTAGTGTTTATTTCAACAGTTACAATAATTAACAGTAAAACAAAACAGAAACAAACAAACAAAAAAACCCCAACCAAAACTGCAGCCATCTAAATAAAACATTTTGATTGATTTTGGGTTACTTTTGGCTTTAGGACATGTTTAGATTTTTGGCATTTTATTCATAGAAAAAACCCAATTTTTTTGTGGCAAAACCCCTCTCCTTTTGTCTCAGTCTAGTGTTAATATTGTGTTAAGTAAGCTTTTAATATTGAAAGTTATGAAGGGAGGAAAAAATAGAGTAAGATGATATTTATTAGACATGAGAATCATTATGACTGACATGAAAAACTTCTGTCAGTTGACAAAAGTCAGTGTCATAAATATCTGGATATATTTGTATATGCCTTAAAATATTTTAAATGCAACAACTACTGTTTCACATAAGCATTTTCTCATACTTTAAAAATCTCCCTGTTTTCCCTTGTGTGTCTCCTTATTCATGGAAATGGATTTTGGTATTTGAGACTTTGTGCCTATACTTCTGTTCCTGAAGTTTGTAAAAGCTCAGTTGCTGATGAATATACAGCATAATAGCAATCACAATAATTTATTACTCTATCCAAAGACTAATCCAATGCAATTGTCAACGTCAGATGCCTGTGAGGATGCTCTTCTTTTCTTCTTACCAAGTTAGGAGAAAATGAAGGGTTGGCAAAAAATGGCAGGAACATTTGCATTTAAAATTATTTTTGATGTTTATAAATCTTTTAAAATTTAGTCTTTTACTGTTGGGGTGATTTCTGTGAAGATATGTCAGTGTTAAAGCAGAGAATTCTCTATCCCAGATACTATATTATTATTTTGAAATTCTGCATAGATTTTGGATGTGGTTATATTGGAGTATTACTCCAATTACTATGTTGGAGTATTACTATAAGCCAGTGTCGGTATCAGAGTAGTAGAAACCACATTTTTAGCTATTTACTAATATATTTGGAAGCATCTATTTTTGCAAACATCCTATTCCAATGAGTAATTAATTTGCTGATTTCTGGGTAGTTAAACTTCAATTGTAGAAGCACAATTTTGTTGTTGTTGTTTTTTGGGATTTTTTTGTCTGCACATGGAGACATGAAGAACACACACTTCGTGTGTGTTCTTCTGGAAAAAAAAAAAATCTAGTTTCAAAGCCCAGGTTAGAACCAAGCAACATCAAACCTCATAAAAATGAGGCAGCTTGGGAAAAGTGTGATGTAGTTATCACAAAGAATTAATGCCACTGATTATTTTACAGGCACAAAACTAGTTACAGGCTACAGCTGTGGATAGGGATGAAGAGAGAAGGAAGCATGCCAAGACTGTAAAAAAGAAATTAATTTTTGTCAAGCAAGCTTAAGATGTTCAAGGCCGCCTCCCAGGTCACTGGTGCGTGAGCTATTTGCCTACCTGAGAAGCAGGAATTCACCTAGCAGGGAAATGCTGAAAATACTACCATGTTGTAACTGTAATAATTTAATATGTCTTGCATGTAGTGGTCATTTGAAAGGCAAGGTATTTCAAGGTGGTTTACAATCAGAGTAATTTAAGATGGGGGGACCTCTGGAGAACTAAGTGCAGCCCTACACTGCAACTAGGAGGGAGTACAGCAGGTTGCCCAGAGCCTCATCCAACCCAGTTTTAAGTCTCTTCAAAGATAAGTGTTCAACAACTGGACCAGCCCCTGTTTCAGTGCTTGACTATTTCATTTGGGAAAGTTATTTCCTAATACCTCATTGGAATTTCCTGTATTACAGCCTGTGTTGGTGTCACTCATCCTGTCCCTCTGTACTTCTGAGAAAACTCCACATGTTGACACCCCCACCCCCAATTTAGCTATCTTATTTTGCTGTATTGTCATATTTATGCTGTGCGTAATGGAAACAAAGAACCAGCAACCTTGTTTCCAAGATGAGCTGCACATTCCAACTCTTATCATTTTTTAGGGAACCAGAAGGAAAATTAAGAATACAAACCCAACATCTAAATTGAAGCATTTTGCTCAAGTGTCATATTAAATACCAGTAATAACAGAGCAATAATATTAGGGTTTTTTTTCATGTTTTAAAAAATGCATATCTTAAAGTATATAAAATATAACCCACATCCAGACAGGGTCAAAACGTTATTACTGACAGTAATCTAGTGAACACTTTTCCTCTTTTTTTATGATTTCCAGTCTAACTCTCTGTTGATACTAGTTAATTAGACTTAATAATGGCATGTCTTAGTTCAAACATAACTTTGTCTTTAGATGCTCTTTGATACATGTCGTAGCAGAAAGAAGTGCCCTGTCTTGATCATGGTCTTAGGAGGTTCTTTGTCTGCCCCGCTTCACTGCTGGGCAGGTGCTGATGTATAGGATACCTTCTGTGCCAGTTACCTACAGTGTGGGGTGGCAAGTTCATGGCTGGTCAAGAATATGTACAGCTTATCACAATAAAAGTTGATTAATCTAAATCTGATGAAATACAGAACAACACTGGTGCCGATGTTGTGCTTTGATGAGCCAAGGACAAAATGCCTGACATGTTTTCGTGTATATAATTTAACTTTATTTTGTTGTCTAGGGTGTGTTTCAGGTCACCTAAATCTAGCTGTCTGGGCAGGTACCAGTGTTGAGCAACTCCCCACTGTGATTTTTTTTTCTTTTTCTTTTTCTTTTTTTCTTCAAAGAGGCTCATACCTTGTCCCTTTTATTTTAATTTTTTTCAAGCTGGCCAAAGCCAACTAGAAAAACCATGCCCCTAAGCAGTGTCTATCCCTTGTGTGGTATTCCAACTTCATTTTCATAATAGCATAAATCCTTTCATACTTTCTGCTTCTCATTTGTAGATTTCAAGGCACAGTGAAGACCAGTAGCAATATACCAGTATCTGGGTGGGGAACTGAAGCGTCATAATCTGACAATGGAAGCAGATAACAAGAAAAGCCATAATTAGAATCTGTGTTTTGTATTGCCCAGTGTACTGCCCCAACCTCCAGGGCAAACTGGAACTTACTTGAGTCCTCTTTGGATTCTCATTTTTTTCCCTGCAGAAATGCTAGAACTTGAATTTCAGTAATTATAATTTCCAGTTTCTTTTAAAAATTTAATTATACTCCCACCTTAAAAACGCAAAACTCCAAATGTGTGAAGAAAATAAAAGCTTTGCATACATTCTCTTTAAAAAGCACCTGTTTTTAAGCAATCTCTTGAGCTTTGAAGGGGACTTTAGTCATGGCTCTCCCCTCCTCAAATGCCTAAGATTTCACGCTTTCCCCCCCAGCCTGTACTTTCTCTTATGTGTGTGTGTATTCAGCCAGTACAGTATGCTCTGTTTATGCAGGGATGGTAAATAGTGCAGCAGAGCTGGTCTTTGCATAGAGAGCTGTGGTAGTGCTCCAATCTGTCTCATGCAGAGATAATTCAGTTTTGAAAAGCTGGGTGGTCTTGGAGGGAAAGGAAACAATAGCCTGATATAAGTAGCTATATTTTAAGAGACCACCTCCTTGCCTTTTTAGGGGGTGGGGGGGCAGGGAGAAGGAAGAGTGACATAATCTGATCCATCATCAAAAGCCAAGCAAATCTGTAAAGGGCCCCTTTTCAAAATCTGTCACTTTTTTCCTCCTCCTTGTTTGAAAACAAAATGAGAATCCTGTTGGAATTCTTTATTGGATTTTGGGGTTTTCATGGGTTTTTTACATAACAATGATACTGAGATACACTGGAGGGAGTATCTCTTGGATCAGTGGCAACTTACAGTAATGCTCTGCATCTGTTGGTGTGGAGTATTGTTAAATACAGCAGTGCAGATGCTTATGCTTGAACTGAAGTCAATGAGACCTTTTGTGAGTTTAGAGCTAATTGCAATAATTCTACATAGCAGAGCATTATACTGTAGAAAATACCTCTTAGTGTTATGTTTGGTCTAATTAGAAAGAATTTAGCAGTAAGGCTGATTAGGATTAAAGACTCACGTGGATCAAAATTATTTTTCTGGATGATTATTTTAGACTAAAATTAATATAACTGTGCATGGGATTTTCAGTTACCTGCAAGGAGGTAGACACTGTCTTTTTGCCTAATGTACTATGTGATAATGTTTTGTGTAGTGTTAAGTAATGCTGGCTTCCTAAACGTAACAAATGTAAGTACAATATACATGAAAAATGCATCATTCTGGCAGTCTGGAATGTTGTTAAAGGGTATAGAAGGGGCTTCAGAGAGGTACTGAACTCACACACACTCTGTGTGTGTTCTTCTGGAAAAAAATCTAGTGAAGAATACATAACTGATTCAATGTGTGTGGGACAATAAAATGTTTGTACTCTTGTTACCACCTCAACAGATGTATATGCTTCATTGCAGTAAAGTGAACTTATTGCTCATAATGAAGCAAAAATCACCATCAAATGATATTTAAGAGAGGGTTTTAGATTCAATTTAAGCCTCTAAACAATGAATAAATTTTGTTCCTTAGTGGTTTCTATATAAAAGGAAACTTGTTTTGCTTTCTGTTGAAGAACAAATAGTTTCATACATAACAAGCTGCTTCAGGACTTCTCCTTTCTAAATCTTTAAAGGCTGATTTGATCTTTACAGAAGAAAATTCAGTTGTGACTCCCACTTGTGCTGCACTGCTGCCAACATACCTAGGCTATGATTAAGATGGTAGTGCATGTTACTGAGCAGTTTGAGTAAACAAAGGATTTTCAGTACTATTCATTATTTTGCATATGCACGTATGCAAATATTATATGGGTAAAAAGTAAAGAGCAAGATTTCTAGCTGAAGCTATTTGTAAGAATTCCTTTATTAGCTACTAATTTTTTTTTTCCTAAAATTATGGCTATATTGCCATGTATATTGGGAGTCATTTTAGGTACTGTTATTTATTTCCCTTCAGTAAATGTTGGCTGCCTGCCTTCATTTCTTTATGTCTTTGCCAGTGATAAATTTCTGGACACATGGAGCTATACTTTGGAATTGAGCTGTACCTCAAACATTGTTCAAACATGTACTCCTTGAAAGGAGTACATCTACTGTTATTTTGACTGAGCTGTTGCCTTTTTTAATTGGCAATGTAGTGTATACTTTGCCACATTACATTTATGAAATCAATTTAAAAACACATTTTTCCCTACTTTTTTTTTAATATTTCGTAGTCCCTGAGAAATATCAGAAACCATAATACTACTGTTTATTCCTCACTTTTGTATTTAATTCTTGCATTTTTTCTGTTTTCCTTACACAAGGTTTGCTTAGTCTTTTTATGTAAGATCTTTAGATTCATTGCTTGGCTTGGAATACAATAACCAAATTTCATGGTATCATTAAGCAAAGAGATGCACTGCAGCCCTTGTTATACACAGTGCATGGCTCAGATTTGTTTTCTAAGACAGTGCAAGCAACCTTGAGAGAGGGAGAATGGCTTCATGGGGATAGAGAACTCCTTTTTACAGCTGACTGTCACTTACAGGAGTTGCTGGTAGGAAGACAAGAACAGAAACTTGATCTTCCTCCATCTAAGGAATTGGATAATGGAGCACATATTTCAGATGAGTTTGTGCTCTGCTTCACTCAATGCAAAACATCAGGGGATGTATATTTCAACAACACAAACACAGTGCATTTTATACTTTACTGGAGCACAAGGAACAGAATTCCGACTGTGTCAGTGTCCCTCTTAGCCTGCTTCTGAGGCTGTGAAACTGCATCCTATTTGCTTGCAACCTGAATTGACTGCAAACTTAGAAAAAAAAATCCATTTTAGGCACGTAACAAGGTCCAGAGCAGTTTATTTGCAGAGCTGCCCTGCACAAGGCTGTATTTTAATCATAAGTAGTTAAGCTTGTGTGATTGAAAACATGTGACAGAGCACTGCTTGCTGCACCAGCTCCTAGCACTTGCAGTGCTTGTCCTGAGTAAACCATAAGCACGTCAGTAAGGTTATTGCCACTGGCCTTCGTTTTGAAGACTGGGAAACTGAGGCACAAGGTGACACGTCTAGGTCGGTGAGGCGTTGTCAGGACTTTGGAGCATCAGCTCAGCACACAGTCCAACACAGCATCGACTTCTGTTTGGCCAATCTGTTGCCAAGGACAGTGTGATTGATTCAAGTGCTCTTTGGATACGTAGGAGCACTGTGAGAATGGTCTGTTTGCTCCTATTACGTTACAAAAGATTTTTTCTCTTTAAAGCTGTTAAATATTCATCCATGTTTTAGAATCAGTAATTGGCTTGAACTTCATCTTTTGCTTTTATGTTGTACCTGATTCATCTGTTTCTTCCTTATTTATTAGTTTAAAACTTTTTTCAGTTTGGCAAAGGTTGGTAGTTTTCCATAAAAGTCTTTATGCCTAAACATTCTTAATCTAAAACCAATTTTCAAAAATAAGGATATAAAAGCTTAAATTTAAAAGATGGAGTAGATTTTGTATGTATGGTGTGATTTTAAGCTGTGGATAGCAGTGGCAGGCACAGGTGCTGCAGCTCAGCCAAGAGAAAGGTGTTTGCCATAAAGCACTGCTCAGGGAGGGCAATCCGGGGATATAATACTACACGCCCTGCTACAGCCTTATGAACCCATATTAAATAATGGTAACACTTGAAGAAGATTTTCAGAGATATTTCAAATGGGCATTTAGTTTTGTATAATATTGAGGTCAGGTAGCCTGCAATTTTACTGAAACTGAATTGAAACAGTATGATCTACATGGGAATGGATTTTATTTCCATGTGCTGCACGAGAGAATGTGTTAGCAGTGGAGGGGTCACTGGGAAATCATGTGCTCTTCACTGAGTTAAGAAGAAACAAACAAGCCCAAAAGTAGTCTGATTGCTGCTCATCATAAGAACACCCTTCAAAAAATCCTTAAGCAATTCCAAAATAAGTAAAAAAAAAAATTCATCTCTCATCATTTGTCTATCAGCACAACTTATGATTCAGGCCTACATACTTTTCTTTTTGCAAAATTTTTGTAAGCTCTCTATGCATTCCCAAGGACTTTGGAGAATCATTGACTTTAGAAGGCAGCATGTGTTTAGTGAGACAGTGTGCAGGAAAAAAAAAACTGCAGAGTCGTTAATTTATACTTTTGTTATGTGGCTCATCTTTTAATGAGGATAAAATAGGTGGTAAATTTCAGACTTAAATTATTTTACTTTTGAGATACCTAATTGGGGAAAAAAGCAGCTGTATAATCCTTTAATCCTTATATTTGTGACATTTTTATGCTTAGGTGTTTGCTGTGGGTTTTTTTTGTTTTGCTTGAGGGGTTTTTGGTTGTTTTGTTGTTTTGAGGGGAGGGGGGGTTGGTTGGGTTGTTGTTGTTGTTGTGGGGTTTTTTTAATGCAATTTTCCAAGAATGACAGATTACCCTTAGAAATCATGGGAACAAATCAAGCACAGCAATTTTGTCCCAAAGGATGACCTTCCTAAGAAAATGCATGAAAATACCTGACATGGGGATTTATGATAAAAAATTACTTATTCACAGCTATGACATTGTCCCTCCTATCCTGAAGTCTGTGTTCTTAGTGAAGCAAATAAGATGGGATTTTGTTTGGTTGTGGCAGTACCTTGCTGCTGTTCCTACTAATCCTTCATGCAGCTTGTTAGAGCACTTATTCTGCTACTCTCCTGAAGCATTAACTTAGTTTTAAGTTGGTGGTGTGCCTCCTGCCTACCTGCACAATTCCAGTTGGAATGGATACAGCAATCTCTGCTTTTAACCGAAAGGCTATCTTCATATTGTCAAGTAATTGGAAAACCTTTACATGCTGGGGTAAGCTTTGGCATTGGTAAAAATGAAATTGATGCTGTGCCAACTTCATTCACGCTGTAACATCGTTGACTCCAATGGCATTACAGCAGCTCGGAGTTTACTCCATTGTTATTATGTTGCTTGGTTTTTCCAGGCACAGATACAGGAAGGAACAGGGTGGATATAGAATAGCTGATATCGTCTTTGTCTTTCCCATGATTCATTTTCCTTGTAAATTAGTTTCACTGAAGGAAATGATATAACTTAGTAGATACTTGGCCCAGTTCTTCATACGAGCACAACACATTATGGAAAAAAAAAAAAAATTCTTTGTCCATTATAGTTTGACAGCATTGTGTTCATGAGACATGTCTGGCATCTGAGAACATAATGGGGATATTCCATCTGAAGCAGCAAACAAACAAAACATTTCAAATGGGATGGCAGTGACTAAGCAACTTTTCACAATATGGGTTTGTTTCTGTGTGCTTTTGGGGGTTTTCTAACATTGTGGCAATCTTTACAGAGCCCAGTGAAACCAAAGAGCTGACACAATAGTTTTATTTGAAAATTGTCAATGAAAGTAGGACACAAAGTAGAAAAATAGGCAAATTTAGTCTATGCAACAAATTGTCTAACCTGATGATTGTTACCATCACGTCTTATGGAAAGAAAATAAATAAAAATAAAAGCAGCATGGTCTTGAATTCTACTCTGCAGGCAAACAGTAAAGTGTGAATTGTGAGTCTGAAAATTACTTTTTCAGGAGTCTCTCTTCATATTTTGCTCATTTGTTTTCCATTTGTTACTGCAGCAGCAGCTCTTGGAGCTGGCAGGAGAAAAAAAAAAAAAAAGAAGGCAAACTTAGTTTCATCCTGGTTCTTCTGTAGGCTCTGATCCAAGCAAGGAAGCTTGCCTTACCTCCTTTTGAGTTGCTGCATAATATGTACTCTTCATGACTTATTGCATGGACTGTGCTGCTCTTTGAGTCTGTGCGTTTGCTCCTTCTTCACTACACAGATACTTGTCTTTGCTTTCTATTTGTGATCCTTTACCATTTGTTACCATCCTGCTTTTGAACTGGGTAGCTCTAGTGTGAATCTGCTCTTGGGGACAACATCTTTCCTTTATATCAGACTGACCAGTGACAGTCTTGCATGCAGCTTTCCATACTTGGCTAGAGTTCAGCATGAAGATCTACAGAATTACTTCACTGCTTCCCATCGTGTTCCTTCTTTAAACTGCCTGTCATGAGGCCAGTGTAAAACAGACTTTATAGAGGGCAGCTGGGCTGACCTGCACTGCTCTCGCTTTTAATTTTACTGGTTTTACAAAGCCTTCTTCACTATCAATAATATTTTGCTGAAAGGAACAAGTATCCTTTTGTTCTTCATTCTGTTTCCTACAACAGTTAGACCTTGAGCCATGGCTAAGGCAGAAAGTGAGTAATCCTACTCAGATTTTTAGGTTAGTTAGTTATATTATGTAAGGACTCAATGGAAGGATGAGGGGAGCAACACTTCAAAAGCATGCTAAATTAAAAAAGTGGCTGAGGTATTGGGACCAGTCCTTTTAAAAACCATGCCACACAGCACTGTTCCTGTCAATAGGAGTAATTTTGGGACTGTTTTCCTTAATTATTCTTTTGGTTGCAGTGTCAATGCTCTGTTATTATTTATCTCTAGTCATTGTGAGAGAAAATTCTTCTGTGGTTTAGAGTTGGCATGCAAATCATAAATTAAAATAGACTGGTAGCTAAGCAGCTCTTTGAAAGCAGCATTACTTTGAAATAAAATCTGTTCTTCCTGCAAACCATTTAAAATGCAAGGACAGGTTTGTGTGCAGGAGAGCCTAGCCATGATATATAAAAGTACAGATAAGCATTAGTGAGGTTTTCTTTGGGGTGGGAAAGGTCAGGGAAAAGCAGCAGTGGGAGAAATTTTGATTATAGATTTGATTTATGTCCACTCTCCCACTTTGCTGAGCTCTTTGACAGGAAACTGGTAGAACTCCCTCTAAGACTGTATTTTGGGGAGGGGCATGCTGTCTGCTTCTGAGCTTGCACAAACTCCTTCTCTAAAACTCTTTGCTATTCTTTGTCCACTCATATCTCTGTAAGAGATGTGAATTCTTGCCGAGTGCTGTTGTACTCTGAAGTAACTGCAGGTATTATTTTTTGTGAGATGTATAACTGGGATTTTTTTCATCCTTTTTTTTATCTCAATGTTGTCTCTTTATGAGTATACATATTTACAGTGGTATATTCTTCTGTTAGTTTCAGTATCTACTCTGTTTGAACCTAACATTGCAATTGTGTAAGATTTTTTAGGTGCAGTAATTAATTTTTTCTGAGTTTACTAGCAAATTTCACAACCCAATGAAAGAGCACGAGTGTGTAGGAACTATTTTAACAATTCTAGTGAATGCTGAAAGCCAATTCCTGTTCTGTTTTATACCAGTGTAACACAGAAATTAAAGATTTTCTGGTCTAGCATGGATTTACACTGATGTTGTACATGCATTTGGTTCTTCGAATTTTACAAAATTGTGCTGCTATTAAATTAAGCAATATAGTAAAACGAAGCACAAAACAGAAAAAAACCCTCATTATCGTATTTTTAATTTTTTTTCTACTAAGTGCAAATAACATTGGGCCTATTTTATGAAAAATGTAAAAGTAATTTGAAAACAATGTATTTCCTTATTTTTTTTAATCAAAATGTCTTTTCATAAAGCTTCATTGTGCTGACAGTGCTTTAAATGAGAAGAAAAAAATCCTAACAAAATACAGAACTCATCCTCTAGATTATTCATGATTTACTGCCTATGAAAATCAGGAATTGTAATTTTTATTTGGGGTGGTGATAGAACTTAATGGTGCATATGACATTGGGGTGTACTGTAGCTTAATTGTTAGAGGGATGGTCCTTTGTTCTTTTGTGTTGAGAAATGGGGCATTTGTTTAGTAGCAGAGGGGAACCCCGTGTAGCCTCAGCTCTGCCTTCCCCTAGAAGTGGGCAGCTGAGAGGGCTGCTGAGTTTGCTCTTGGACTGTGACAGGTGAAAAACGCTATTTAATGAGTTTCCTTCCCAGACAATTAGCAGAGGGAGGGAGCTTTCCCATCTGTGCCTGACACAACCAGGGTTTGCTGGTTGCCACATTTCCTTTGAGAGAATGATGGGTAATTCATTGAATGGGGTAGTGACAATGACATTGCTGGCTGCAGTCAGTCTCACTAACTGTTCTGATCTGTTTAATCTTGGGGGTTTGTTATTAAATACTTCCCACTAGTGTAAAAGGGCAATGTGAAAGAAGGGTTCCCTCTAGGGCAGTGCTGTATGAGGACTGTGGAGGTCTTGCAGTAAAATGAACATAAATACAACCAACAACTCCCAGGCTGTACTTAACATTCTCACCTGCATGTACATATAACGTATCAATAAGACATGTGTGTTTTGATTGCTTACTCTCTGCATGAACTACTAAATGTTGCCTTATTTTTGACTAGTACTGGCTTTCAGTACTAGATCAGTAGAATATGCATAAATCCTTCTGAAGTCTTTATTAATTTCTTCCTACCCTTTTCAGGGTACCCTAATGCAGAAAATTTCAGTCTGACACCAGAAAACACACACACACAAAAAAATCAGTAGATTGCCATTCACATGAATGTAATGTGCCCTCCTCTCTGCAAATTTTCTTCTTAATTTAAACAGCTTTCTAATTGTGTATTTTATTCATCCTAGACTCTATTAATCTGTCTAATGCACAGACTTTAATTTCTTCACACATCAGTTCTGCTGAAGTAATCAAAATTAGAACACATTAACATATCACATCCTACTGCTGATACTTTGTACTTACTTGCAGCGATACATAAAATTTTCACGGGGGGAAGGACAAGAGGGCTAGCTATGCTTTTCTGAACAGCAAATCAAAATTCCTTTGCAGACTTTCCTGGAAAGTAAGCTGCAAGTATATAGTATTTGGCTAAGAATTTATGTATTGAATGGCATTCAATTACCTGGTAGCAGTGTCATTCTTGTTATGTATTCTCTTAATACTTATTTTGCACTTTCCAAAACAAAATGTCTTCAAGTCTACTTGAGCAATTTTATTTCATATGTTTTATTGCCCATTTATAAAATAGAATAAATACAGTTTTGAGTTGAGGGAGCTGCTTTGGTTTTCTTTTCCTTTTCTTTTATTTTAGACCTTCAATTCTGTGAAATATAGCTGCCTTGGGGATTCCTTTGAAAAACCTGATAATGAATGTAAGATGTGAGTGACTGGTGTGTGATTGTGTTGATGTTTTCCCTTCTCTTGAGCCCAGTTTGAAATTCAGCTCTGCACAGCAGGGATTGTCCTCAGCCACATATGACTATTTTGAGGATTGTGTGCTTGAGTAGCTGTGCAGGCTTTGGGCAACTGGCAGCAGTTTGTCATGGCTGCCTTAAGGCTGGTAAACCTTGGGGATTTTAATCCCTGTCCTCTCTGTCAATCAAGTCTGTTTCACTTTTTAATGTACTATTATATATTTTCAAACAAATGGTGCTCGTTCTGTGGTAGGTGCAAGAAAATTAAAAGGCCAAGTGTATAATGTAGGGGGTTTACCTATTTTATCCTGACTGTGTCACTGAAAATTATTTGCTTTTTGATAGAATTGTTCATATTTAAATCATCAAGCTTTCTTGCCTGTTTTCTCATTGTTTTATTTTGATTGAGTACTTTTGATGCCGTGAATCCTGTCTGCATTTAATTCATTATAATCATGTGAAACTAAACCTTGAATGGCTTCCAAATGAATATTATTTAATTTTCTTTGGCATTCACACAAACAGTGGCTTTGCCAGCTGAGCAATAAGTAGAGACATGTTTTTCACTTCTGTGTGACCTAGTCAGATTTTAGACCTGTTCTCTTTTGCATTTCCAAAGTTCTGAATGTGATATTCTGAATATTATTACTACGACCTTTCCTTCTTTTTATTCCCAATATCTGAACAATAAAGAACAAATTTTGTGAACTCTTTTGTTGGTTTTTATTCTGATGCTTTGCAAGTTGAAAAGTGAGTTTCCACACTTAATAGCCAGATACTCCACAAAGATTATCAGGCATACTGATTTCCAGAAAGAATAATTTTAGTTTGATTTGTGACATACTAAATTTTTTGTAAAATGTGGAAAAAAAGGAAAAATGTATTTGTATGGCTTTATGTATATAGCCATGCTACTGAACTGCAAAACCTCACATTTTAATGTTGGCAGGACTTCCAACATCCCAAGTGAATTAGTTTTGATTTTGGGCTTCTCTTTGTCCCTTGTTTCTTCTTGGGCAAGTCAGTGAGTGCAGTTCACAGTCTTTATAGGTAACTCATACTAAAACGTTGGGATTTTTATTTCAACATGTTAGTCATAGAAAAGCAACTTAGGAATAAATTGTGCTCAAAATATAAGTGATTTCAGGAGGAGACTGAGACATTGTGTTTTATTGCCTCGTGTAGTAGGGGAATCAGTGTGGCTTTCAAAGGCTCTTTTGATTGTTGAAATCATACAATTCTTTTCATGTTTGAGAGGTGCAGGCAGCCAAGGAGTCAGAGCTTGCTCACGCTGAGCCAATGGAGCTGCGCTGCTAACTGTGGTGTGCTTGAAGCAAACCAACAAAACTCAACCTCTTGGGCTTATCCCAGCCGAAATAGGCACAGAGTCTAAAACTTTTAGGGATTGTTATCCTTATTGTATGAAGATGAGTTTGGGGATCATTTTTGGTTTTGGCTTGTTATTGGTGGGGTTTTTTTGGGTTTGGGGTTTTTGGTTTTTTTTTTTTTGGGGGGGGGGTGGCATGGGTTGGGGTTTTTTGTGTTTTGTTTGAGATTTGGTTTAGTTTTCTTTTGGGGTTTTTTTGTGGTCCAGTTTTTGTTGGGTGTTTGTTTGTTTTGGGAGTGGGTATTTGTATTGTTTTGGGTTTTTTTAATGACATGCAGGCTTATCAGTCTTACAGCAAATCATATGATGAGCAGCAACTTCCATGATATGAAGATAGGGCTAATGCTAGGTTGCCTGACTTCTGCTTTCTTGTTGAGTCCAAGAATGGGCAAGTCCCCAAAGCCATTGCTTAAAAGACAGATAGGGTAAACCCCCTTCATAACGAACTCCACATGGGGTAAAATCCAGAGACTTTGTTCAGAGCATGGAGGTCATCCTTTAATGGTGATTAACAGGGGTTCTCTGGTCACCATAGTACATGTGCTTCTGTGAGAGAATGTCTTGCCTCCTACTCTGATTTTCTAATTAGGGTTTGCATATGTAAGAGCTGCAGGCTATGTTGCATCTGAGAGGCGATGACATCAGCCCAAAAGAGGAATCAAATGGGAGTCCAAAGAATTAAGAAATGAAGTGGCAGTCAGATCTGATAGAGAATCAGGAAAAATCTCATGAGATGCTGTAGATAAGTCTTGCATCCCATTTCAATATGATACTAAGAAGGTATGTTAAATACAGCATACTTGCCCTTCTTGTGTTCTGTGAGTCTGCCCTGACACTTGAATTTTAGAACCCTTGGTTCTGTTTCCTGGCTGAGGGACATGTTTACACGTCTGCATTTCCTGTAAGGCTTTTCCTTAAGCCTTTTTTTTCTTTGTAATTATCATGCTGTTATTACTGTGTTACCTACTCAGTCACCGAAACACTATGTGTTCTGAAAAACTTTGACCCAGTATTCATCAGGCTGTCAGACTCCCACGGCACAATTACAGGATGCATGAGGGAGGTTTAAAAATTATTTGGTCCCCTAGTTTTTAACAGTTTTACATATGATTAACTACTAACTGTCTCAAAATGCTGCTGTAAGCACCATCTTTATATTCCGCCAGAGACATGCTCTTGGGAGAACAATGAGACATTTATGGTGTTTGGATGGGAGGGAGATTAGCAAGTGTAAAATTATTTCTTACTCATAAACTCCCAGTAAATTATCTTTTCATTTTGTAATAAGATACTTAGTTTCAATAAAGATCTACATCACTGGATTGCCAGAAAGTAGCACTGTATTTCCAGTCCTTACTGAAAAATAGCAGTGAAACAATCAGGTGTTTTTGTAAATTGTTTCTCAAATCCTTGGATCTTTATTTGTGGGAATTCTAGTGCTGAGGCCTTTCATTTATATTCCACTCTCATCATCCCATGTTCATTAATTTAGAACCTCAGGTTACTGAATTTCAAAGTCTGCTGTTGTTTTCATTTAAATTGCAGAATATTAAACAGCAGTGTTAGTTATATTCAGATGGCAGTGCTGTTTTTCTCCTGAAAATTGAAGATGTACAGCCCAAACCTTCCTCTGCCACAAGAGAACAGATGGCTCCATAGAAAGACTGGGTTCTAACCCTGACTGCCTGCTGTAAAGCATCACTCTGGTGAGGCTTTACATAGAAGATACAGTCACATTCTGTGACCATGTCACTTTTTGTAATGTTCTTTGTGATGACCCTTCTCTGTAGCCTACCTGGTGTTTTTCCTGCTTTTCTAAAGAGCTCCCTAGTCTGGAGTAATTTTGTGTGGAAAAAATAATGAAAGAATGATAGATGTTATGAAGTATTGGAGACCTCTTTCACTGTTCATTTGTAAACCTACATGGATGGAATATGACATAAGGATGTTAGAACAACTCAAGTTTCTCCTGCAGATGAAGTTACTGCCTTTTTTCCAGTTTTCTTTCTGGAGCAGACTGACTCACTTTGAGCTGGATTCTCCAAGTTGCAGCACCACATTTGCTCAAAAATTGCCTTGTGGGTTGGACATTCTTCAGGCTTAACCCTGGGAACAGAGGTATAATGACCTTTAAAAATGACATTAAAGACACAAGGTAAAGAGTCTGAAGGCCATGTCTTTGGGCTTGGAGGTGATGCAAATCCCCATGTTTATGCTTTGCTTATATTATGATTCTTAGTCTTTCTTACACTCACCTTTGGCAAAGCAGCCATGTGCCAATAATTGCTTGGAGATCTTCAATGTCTATAAGGCACCATTTTGCATAGAAAAATATGCAGTTGGATAATGTCTAATTGATGAACTGAGGTACAGATGGTATTTCTAGTAACGAGCATCCTTCTTTCATTATAATCTTGTTTATTCCTCTATTTTTAAAATAACAAATAATTACCATTTACTGATATTATCACTGTTGAATTTTACTTTAAAATTTATACACAATCTATTCTTCTGCCTTCTAATTCTGCACTAAAGCAAAATGCTAACAAATTAATTTTTCTAGATGGTGAGTCTTGGGCTTTAAGTCTTTTCTTCCTCTCTGTTGATTCAGGTTGCTGGTGTTTTCACTTAACACCCAGGATTCCATAGCCTAAACTAATGGACCTGTATGTGATTCTTCCAACAGCTCACATTAGCTCAGTGTTGGGGATTCTTTCACCAGTGACTCTGCCCAGCATTTGAGGAGTGTGCAGCTCCCAGCTGATCTGTATATATCTTCTTAAATTGGGAATGTTATACATGGGAAGAATAAATTTGAAAACCGTCATATTTTTCCTACAGAAGTTCAACTAATTTTTTTTTCCTGTATTTATGAATTTCAAAGTATACAGCCAGGCTTCAAATAGCTGATTAGCTTGCTTGATAGGAAGAACTTGCATAAAATTACAGTCATGTGTCTACACTTTCAGTCTAATAGAAAATGTGAGATGCAATATGTGGGTGGCATGCTCAAAGTAATAGCTTCAGGAAGTGATCACAACTGAGCACTGTTGCATTTGCAGCCTTAGAAAGAAAAATAATACAATGATCAAGGTCCAAGGTGCTGAGGACTTGCATGAGCACTGTTGCCATGTGGATGAATAAAAAACTGCCCTATCTACTGTCCTTCTCCCAACAATTCAAGCAGCTCGTTCTGCCCTCCTTTTAATCTGAGGCATTCTGCCTCAGTTTAAACTAAACAGAATTAAAAAAAAAAATAAACACAAAACCAAACCAAAATGCAAACCAAAATAAATAAATAAGTAGATAAAAGCCCAACCTGACAAAAAAAGCCTGAAACCCACAAATGCTGTGTTCAAGTACAAAGAACTAGAAACTATTTTGCTATGCTGTCTTTCCATGCTAACATGCAAAGTAATTCCCTGTGGAATTACGTGGGGATTTTTTCATTTTTAAATAAAGGACCATACCAATTATGAGGTCTTCTACTCAGTTGTTTTCTTCATCTGTAACACAATACATATTTATAAAGTAGTAATACATATTTATGGATTGCTTCTGATACAGCAAGTGTTCCACAGTTTGTAAAGAAAATGGTTAGGGGGCTCTACTATGTGTTTTCAGAACTATGAGAAATGTAACTATCTGCAAAATGTAACTTTCTTCTGAAGAGATACAGCCTTAGCAGATTCCATTGTTAAATTAAAAACAAACAAACAAACAAACAAAACCCAAACCAAAACAAAAACCCACACAAACCCAACAATTAGAGCTTTCCTGTATAGATGAAGCTTAGATTTTGAAACATGGAAGGAATGCAGTTTTTCCAGAGTGATTTTTTGTTTGTTTGTTTGTTTGTTTTCCCTTATTCCACAAAGCACAAGGAATGGAGGAGAAATGAGGTGGTGTATGTAATCTATAGCCTTCCCTCTCGCAACATGATGTACAATGCATTGTGCTTGGGAGGAAGCCTGTGGACCAAACAAACACTGCTGTGATTCTTTTGGGGGATGAAACTGGGGGAAGAAGCTGATGTGAGTTATGAAGCATCCTTTAAACTGTATAATACATCTTGGAGACATAAACATGACTTTTGCTTCTTCATTGCCCTAGACTGTGGTCTGCTGTATTTTTTATTTCACACAACACAGGATATAGCTGTTAATGTTTGTGGTCCCAGTTAAGCCCAACCACTTCTCATACATGTCTTTTAGCTGCTTTCTTAAAAATTTGAGATATTTTAGAGAAAAAAATATTCAAGTCTTTAGAAAATCGTTACTGAAGGAGTTGTGCCTGCTTTTTAAAACCAGGTAACAATGGGAAGGAGTAATCTCCTAGACCTGAAATGTTGTGCCTCTGTAGTATGGTATTAATGATCACTTTTGTTTCACAAGGGGAAAAAAATGGGGTTATCTGAATCCACAGCTGTTTCATCCTTGTAGTGTTATCACCTCTGTCTTAAGGCTCACAGGGGCCAACAGTATGTCTCCCACATACCCAGGAATCAAAGACTTTAATGTTTGTGGCTCATAGTTGGTCAAAATACACATCTTCTGGCAAGTGAATCTGAGTTCACATAGTGTTTTGAAAACAGATTGTTTCCTTGCACAGGGAGGAATTTACTGTGTACCTAACATGAGGGAACTGAGCATTTTGTTTGTGCAGAAGCTCACACTGGGTGAATGGAGAAAGTGGAAAAGGTGAAAGCCTGTTTCTTTGCCTCTTCTCATCTTTAAATTATTAGTCTTGTAATGTCCCAGCTTCATGTTGGGACAAGTCTAGATCATACAGTAATTCTTTCTAGTGGTGTGGTCCCTTTTTTATTTATTTTTCCCTGCACCCATACATGCTCAGGTCAGGTACCCTGCAGTTCAGGTATAGTCTTTGTGACTAACAAACCTCAATGCTGATGGGAATTTCCAGCTGCCTTATTACTGCAGTACCATATATCTATATATTTCTATTCTGAAACCCTGTATATTGGCTGAATCTTCGATATTTCACCTTTTAAGTTTTATTTTTGTGATTTTCCTATATTCTTTTTATTATTGCTTTAAAGATAAATGCTTATGTTAGTTTTCTGGAGGCTTTGCTACAGTACTGTAAAAACGTTTGAAGTGCAAAGAGAAATGCTTTCAAAGAGATCTGAAATTTACAGGAGCTTAGATCCTTTTGGTACAATAATTTATATTCAGCATTAATAGACGAAAACTAGGGGGTTTGTGAACCCAGCTTTGAGCATTCTTAGCAGACTTTGGAGGGTGTTGGTCTCTTACGTTCTTTCAGTAAAAGTCCTATTTGGAGATCACTTTGCTTTGTAAATTTGGAAGAATAACTGAAGACACTGTGGCAATTTTGCCTTTGTGATGCATTGTCCTTCACAATAAGCAAGGACCTTTGTGCCAAGGGGAAGAAGAAAGGAGCTTTCTATTAAAAATTCTGGAGAACCACAGTCACTGTACTTTGTTTAGAGGACATAAGCGGAGCTAGTATTTCTTCCCAAAATTAAAATCCTGTCTTACATGGCTGATCATTGTAGACAACAATAAGAAACCACACAACAAGCTAAAATGACATAATTTCATAACCTTGACTGCAACAGTACCGATTTGATTCATTTGAAAATAGAATTTCCTGCTTCAGGGCTTGGCACAAAGTCTGGGAACATAATGCCTGGTATTAAAACCATGGCTACTAAACTGCCATGGTAAACTAAGCTGTGATTCTTAGTAGTGTTTCAGCTAGCAGCATCCAGACAGGCAGAGAGCTGAGGGCTGTCATAAAGTGAGTATGTAAACCTGCCAGTAAGCAAGGGAATTCACAGCAAGGCTGCGGCATTAAGGAGAACCATAGGTGGCAGATACTTTGTTTCCCATCACTCTAAGGGAATGAAAGTGAAATAGTGTTTCAAATGGTTATGTAGGGAAGTTTGGTAGGTGTTTAAGTTGTCTTATGTTTTACAGGTTGTATAAAGGGGTTTCCGCTCTTTGTATCTTTGCTTTCCTAACATGTGGCAAGAATGAAGAGTTTTACATCACAAGAAAATGCACAATAAGTTCATGGGGCCAGTACACTCCAGGAAACCACTGTGATCCACTGAACAATCCCCCCAGTTTACAATCACTGATGTTGCCATGCGTATTTTTTCTTAGTGTGTTCTATTTGTGGTTTTGGGTGCAGACCTTTTGAGCTAATTATCTGTGGTGTACATGTGTGAGTTCAGCTACTTTTGCTGCTCATGGAAGTGGTGCTTGGGGAGTATGATTCACACATTAATCCTCTGACAGTTGCCTAGAGCTGGTCAGGTGAATCACAGCCCAGAAATGCCCTTCTCTTATGGTGAGTCTAGGCAGCTAGCCAAGATGTGGATGTCTGCAGAAGTCAGAAGCTGTGTCCTTAAAGTAAAATGTCATTTCTTTCATTTCCTGAACAGTGCAAGCCATGGTATCCTAATGGCGTTAGGCTGTTTAGATAATTCTGCAGAAAAGGTTTACTTTCAGAGTCTGAAATTTAGGAAAATAATTTAAAATTAATATTGAATAAGTTAAATAGGCAAGAAGGAATATTTATTTAAAGTGACGGTTTTACAATAATGGTATTTCTTTTACGTGTTTGTTTTTCATGGGAAAGGTAGGACTTGTACCTTATATGCAACATGCAAAATTATTTTTGTGTGTAATACAGAATATATTGTAGGGACATGGAAACATTTGTTCAGTGACTGTAAAGGCAGATGCTCCCTCTAGTGCCTAAGACTATTTTCTTATAATGGCAGTAGCCTTGTTGGGCTTTCTGCCATGTTTTATTATGCAGTTGCTTAAGTCCCTCACGTATCAGTCTTAAAATGAAATGAGGATAAACCCTTTAGCATTGCATGCTTCCTGCATCTTTCCCCTTGTGAGTAGCAGAAAGAGTCAGATAATACAAGTTAAATATTAAAGGATAAAGAAAGTTAATCTAAATATAATTTTTAATTAAAGATTTTTTTTTTAGCCTATCAAGTCAGTAAACTGTTACTTAAATTGAGTATCACCTGGGAAAACTTTGGTGCTTGTGAGCATTTCTGAACCAAATGAGGGTTGATTGGACCATGAGGGATTCAAAAGGTACCTGGACATTAATTGCAAATTCAGGTGATTGTTCTCTTCTTGATATTTTTGTTAGGCGGTGTTTTTAGTATGGCTATTGAAGATGTCAGACTGAAGTTGTAAGTGTTGTAAACCAGTCTTTGACATCACTGGGTAAGAAGAAGAAGTGCCTGAACTGTTGAGACATCCAAACACATTGTTTAGTAGGAGAGTACAACTATCAGTGTCTATGCCGGCATCTGGGAGGAGGAGGGGGAAGAATGGTGTGTACTTGTGTGCCATGTGGGGTGCCTGAGGATACATACATTCCTTGCTTCTTAGGCTGTAGCTGCCTTCACCTGACACAGTCCTTTCTGAGGGCAGCCTTTCAACACTGTGGGGGTTCTAAAGTTTTTAAATGTTATCTTTAAAAAATATGCATTCTACAGTTGTGTGTCTATCTGTAAATTGTGCTTAAAAATCAATTCTGCTAGTAACAGTATGTGTAGAGTAACATGTACAATACATATTGTGTGGAAAAATATTTGTGAATCAAAGTGTATTCCTAAAAACATTTGATATTAAACTGTAAAATCCAAGGGTATGAGTACTTCTGCAATAATGCATTGCCTACACTATTATCAAGCTCTTGTAGATATGACATCAGAGGATTTGAAGGGGATTTGAGGGAAGAGAATAGGTAGGGTTTGGGTTTTTTTAATATTTTACAAGTGTGATGATGAATTAATATAGTGCTTTGTATTTATCCTAACTAAAAACTGCCTGAAATGGTGAGCTTTTAGTTTGAAGAGTTTTCTATTAATTTTGTGGGTAGTCTGTGCACCTTTCTCCCTTCCTTCTTTCAGTCTTTCTCTCCATAAGGAAAACAAATGGAAAATTTATTGTAAAGGCTCTGTGGACATCAGCATTCAAACCCAAGAAAAGTGTATACAAGTAAATTATGTGTTCTACTTTGGTGCACTGGGAATATCAGTAATATTTTTCATACTGTATCTTGCATTTATACAGCTGAATGGAAGAATGACGCAGTACAATTTGAAACAGTAGCCAGCAGCAGCCTCTTTTTCCTTCTTGGATCCTTGAGTATTTTTTGTCTTTCCCAGGGAGAGAGAGTGAGAATGTGTTTTAGCAATTTTTTTTTGACATGTGCCACCTATACACAGTGTAAGAACAAGTAACTGACAGTAATTAACTATGCTTGATTACATTTTAAAGTAGTCTGATACTAGAGCTGAGTTTAAATAAAATATGTAATTCAGCAATTTGTTTCAATTGTCACGGCTGACTATTAAAAGTTACTTTCTCGGTGTTGCCACTGGCAAAGCTTTTTGTCTGCTGTAAAGATTTCTTTTCGCCTTGTTGGTGGCATTTTATCAGCAGTGGTGGGCACGGCGGTTAAACAGCAAAATCATGTTGTTTAAGAGTTAGACTCCACTCTGAATAACCCCTCCATGAAAAGGATCCATTTTAAATTACTTAAGTTGCGACAAGGTATGTTTACATCCTGTTGGATGCCTCTGTATGCCTTTAACCACTTGGCAGGCTAAATGCTGTGTACTTACTCTTTTGTTTCCAGCTGTGCATTGTAGATTTTGTGTGGTAAAATGTTCCACCTACCTGCTTCTAAATTACTAGGTAGGCTAAAACCTTAGTCAATTGTCCATAGTTTATTGTGATCTTTTGGGTGGTCCATGACCTTCTCAAGACGAATACATCGTTCTTAGAAGGGGAAATCAGACTCTAACTTTTTATTATGTGCTGTTTGATTGTTTTTGCTGAGGTTCTCTCAAGAGAAATGCAATTTCTTGGCAATTGCAGTATAGTGTTAGAGACAAATATGGTTCAACGGAGTCATATTCAGGAATTTTAAAGATCAGGTAACATGTCAACATCCTGATATACAGTGGAAATACATGGAAATGATCATTCATGAGGATGCCATTTGCATGTAAATATCACATTCCTTTTCCTTGAAGAAACGGGAAGGAATTTATCCATCCATTCGCCTTCCTGCTTTTTTCGAGCTGTGTTGAGTCAGCAGGATGTGACCCATTCCTACCATTCCCTCCTTTCTCCTTCTGCCCAATTAGACTCTATCAATTAGTTGATAACCTGTTGGAATAGCAAATCGTTACTCCCTCTCCTGCTGGGTCTGTTTAAGGAGGAAAAAAAGAGGATAAGATTTTGGTTATGAAATGCTAAATTACCTGCTTTTCTAATCTCATGATCGGCCCTTGTGTATTCAAACTAAAGATGTGAGTGCTATTTAGGAAATATTTAGTGAAGTAGACATTGTAATATTTCTTTAATGTTGTTTTATAAGGTTTGCTGTTGTAGAATCAAAATGCTCAGGCCTTGTGATTTTAGTTTCTGCTCTGCTGAATGTGACTAGCTTCTTGGTTGTTAGTTAAAACTGTGATGATTGTTTAGAAATGACTAAGAACATAAGTGCACAGCATGATGCTGCACTGATGTAGTTATTCTTGATATTTCTGTCTAAACATCAACTTCTATGTGATTCAAACTTTAACAAGATTTTTACGTTCATGGTATTGGTTTTATTAGTAAAATGTAAATTTTGTCCTGAAACTCTGGAATAACACACTGGTTTTGGTTTTTATACTATATGGTAGTTTATCAGATAAGGATAGAATAATTTAATGTAGCTAAATACATATTTTTAAAAATACTTTTTCAGTAATATTTCCTTGGACCTATTATATTTTTACTTCCCCAGTTGCAGGGATGTCTGGGCAGTGGGGCACTGACCTGACCTATAATTCTGTCATGAATTCAGGTCCCATCATAGCTATTCTGATTTATATCGCTGTCGAAGTTCAATCAAGACCTTGACCATTTCTATGTCATGTAGTAATTTTTTATGCAGTTTTTCTTTTAAGTCTTTCTTTGAAAATGGTGAGTGTTGTCTTTCTTTAGATTGTAGAATTCTAAATGTTTTCTGCCAGTCATGTTATTCCAAGTTAGATTTCCCCTAAATACGTTTGTGAAAGCTGATTTTTCTATGATGGAACATGAGGGCAGTATTTAGATTGATTTTGTTTAATTCTATTTATGACCTATTTGACACAGTTTGCCTTTTTATGGGTATAAATTCATACCTTGCATTTTATATCATTGTATTTTGCCTGGATTTTCTCAGGTTAAACCCAGCAGAAAATGCTGTGTTTGACAAGATGCTAAAGCTACAGGCTGTATCAGACCTGTATTTTCTGCAAAACAAGACAGACATAATAATGAAACAAATCCTCATAACCCCTTTAGCGTTATCCTACATTCCTAACTTAAAACTATAACATAAAGCCATTGCTATTTCTCTCAGTTTTCTTTTGTAACAGTTTATCATATCAATAATCTTATTTACACCATTCATCTGACGTGCTACCAGGGGTTATCTTCTAAGTGTAAATCAAGCTTTTGGAAATATTCCAGGATATATCATAGTGTGGTTTATGTCATTGTATAAACATGTTGGCTAAGCTTACGTCAGTATAAATACAGTGAATTGGAAGTTTGAGCCGCTGTTGTGTTTGTCTATTTCCAGTAGCTATTTTTCCTTTTCACACTTTTTGTGATAGTTGACCTGCTTATCTTGTGTTCTTTTCTCTGATTTGTATGCTCTTTCTCATTTTCCATCCAACTGTTACAGTACTGTATGCATTTCCTGACAGCCAATTAATTGGCTGTCTCCTCACTCAGCCAAGAATAGAGGTAGCAGTTCTACATGAACCCCTCATGTCCATTGATGTGCACAGCAGACATCCTAAGAATGGGGACACATTTCCCTGGTCTTGTGGCTGCATGCTGTTCACATCAATTTCCCATTAAAAGGTAATTTAAAGGTATAGCCCCAGGCAGACTCGGGAGAGAGCTATAAAAAGAGTTTAATTAACAGTTCAGAATAATATAATCTAAGGTTGAATAGTCTGTAACCAGTTCATTTTTTTGTTCACACTTGTCATTTCCTTTACTTGCAGATTAGAGGAGATTTCCTTGTTTGGTAAAGAATGCAATGAAATAAGTCTTCGAAGAAGCTTTATTGTACGTGTCTTGGAGCTAGATCACTGCATTATCATAAGCTTTAAACCTGCCACTGCTTATCTTCCCTCTGCATTAGCTCACCTCTTCTGGTCACATTTTAAGGAAAGAGATGCAAGTCACCTCACAGTTGAGCCCCCATGCTTTTTGAAAGGTTTGCCTCCATTTGTAAACATTTACCCCAACTTGTTCTAAAATAATCTAAAGAAGTAGTTATTTTTTGTGGGAAAATGGTAGAAAGTTGTGCTAGAGTCGATATAGGAGGCTTTGTATTCAAAAACAAGTATCATTGTCTCTTTCCTTCCCTTGTTGGTTGTGTTTTTGGTAAAACTTTCTTTGCAGGGACTTTGTTACTTGCTTTTTTTTATTGTTATTATTGTTTGGTTGGTTTTGGTGTTTGGGGTTTTTTTGTTTGATTTATTTTATTTCCTCTCCACTGCGCATCCTCCTGTGTTTTTAGCATTGTGCAGGTTTCTGCACAAATCCAGCCTGGCTGAATGTAGCAGGATACATTACTTTCATGACTCCTGAAAGCCTTCAAATCAGAATGATTTTCTGTCACTCTGGTCTGACCTTTTCTTGGAAAAGTTTATTACCTAAAAGAAGGGGGAAAGAAAAGACATATTAAGGCAATCTGAAGTACTCTCTTCCTTCAGGGCTAAAGATGTACAGTACTTGTTGTCATTTAACCATCCACCCACCTAATTCATTCTAAAATGCCAGCTACAAGTGCAACAATTTGCGGACATGACGTATCTTGCATGCTTGGTACGTAAGAGCTAGAAGCCTCACAATTTTATTCTCCTGGAGAAAGCTGTCTTGCTTTCTTAGATCTGTTTCGTTTTCTCTACCATGAAAAATATATGGATTTCTTAAAAACTTTTGGTTTTTTACCTGGATCACCTCTGAGGATGAGAGGGGAAGCAGTGACTGAACTTCTGCTTTGTCCTAGTATGTTAAATCACTCACTAATTAAATATGGCTATGCTGGGACACATTCTGCTCAATTCATATAGGCCTGATGTTTCATGTATTGAGTTTGTTTTGATTGCAGAGAAAATGAGAGGAGGCATAGTTTGATCTCCATTCTTTTGTGTGCCAAGTTTTTAAGTATGTTATGACAGTTTGGAAGAAAAAAATAGAAGCAAAACAGGAATCTTTTTGTATGATTGACAGAAAGACCCCTTTAAGAAGTGCTTGAAGTGACTACCTCAGTGCAAATTGTTGTGGAGCTAAATCAGCTTTTGCAGTATCTAATTAACACTGCCACAACATCCAGATAGTTAATTACTGTTCTGCTTCTCCCTCCAGTTGCTGTGTCAGGCACAAAAGTTAATATGCACCTTCACAGTATACATCAAATCTGTTAATTTTCATCATGCTCTAACAATAGAAAGCTGTAACGTGAACAAAGCCATAGCCATTCTGAAAGCTTAGTAAGGTTATATGTGTCTATTTCAAACATTCAGTGGGTTTATATTTCTAACTGTGTAATGGTGGAGGAGGTTTCTGTCTTGTAGAGCTGAAACTAAAAGCAACTTTTTTCAAACAAGACTGAAAAACTCCCATGTGCTGACAACAGGGATTTTCCAAAGTGAGCAAAGTCCAAGCAGGCTTGATCTTCAGTGCCAGGAAACTCTGACTTCAGGGGTCTCCAGCTCATGACTTACAGGGAGTGGGTGAAGGAAATTAAAGTAATTTAAAATGGAGCTCTGTTTCTCTGCTGTGGCGAGGCATGCTGTCTCATGCAAGTAGTCATTGTGGAATTTGGTTTTTGGGGTTTTTTTGCTCTTTTGTTTTTCAGTCTACCCCCCCCTCCCTCCAGTCTCAGTGCAAAGTTTCTGATCTGTATCAGTCCTATACAACAGACCCTGTATATTCAAGGGCACAGTGTTTCCATAGGGAGATGGGAGCACTACAGTAAAATCAGAATTTGCTGTCCCATATGCATAGTCCTGCACTGCAGGACCGAGCACTGCTGTGGAAGAGGTCTACTGCTCAACTTGTACCTGTGCTGAAGCACACTGGAGGTGATGTGAGCAGAACTGGGCGCATCAACAGCTGCAGGTTTTGTATAGCTTTCAGATAGCTCACAGGTAGTTGCTGACCTATACACTCAGCATGTAAGTTACTCACAAAGCAGGTCTGGCTAGCCTATGCAGTCAAATAGCTGCTTATCTGTAGTAAATATCTGCTCTGAGAGGAAAGAGGACAAAGCAGGCCAAGTTTCTCCTGTGGTGTAGACTTGATAGGTGAAGGTGAAAAGGAGAAGATGGGAAGCCTCTCACTGGGTTGCATAGCAGAAATCACTGTGTAGCTATAACTCATACAGGCCTGAAACTACCAATTTTCAAGGATGACAGTAAGATACATATCTGTCAAATTGTCACTGTCTTACTTTAAGGTTTCCATCTTGTATTACTGCAGGAACAAATCTAACCTTGCCCAGGACTGTACTGCAGATGTATTACCTGCTGAGAGGAACATTTGACAGCTTGTCCCGAGAGCCATTGCAAGGTGATCCTGAATTTGGGCTGTGTCTTGAAGTTGGCCCAGTTGGCAGGGACAGTGAAATTTCTGAGAAAGCATCAGTGAATAACTAATAATATCTGACACTTCTCAGCCTTTCTATGTGGCAGAGAGAGTCAGTGCATTTGAGAGCTTGTTAACCATCCCTTTGCAAAGGTGACTGGAGAACAAGAAAACAAGACATTCTGCCTGCCCTAGAATACTGGAAATTTTCTGATTCTGGAAACTGGGATTAGATAAGAGTAGGCAATCCCAGTACCTTTATTATTGTGGTTTGAATTAGAATTTCCAAACCCTGTGGAGTACAGAGGGGATTAAATAATTCTCTTCTTTAGCCAGAATTGGTAAAACTAGGAAGAAGGGGAACCTGCAGTCAGAGTAAGGACTGAGGAAGAGTGAGTTCAAAGCAGCACCAAAATATTCAGAGAAGGTGGGCCCCAGACCTAGAGAGAATTGAATTCGTTAAGAGCTAGTGAGTGAGTCTGCAGGTGCACAAACTGTTCAGTGGTGGAATGGGCCAAACCGCTTCACTGAACATCTTTTGATGGATATCCTTAACTGCCACAACTACAGCCAGGAGAAAATCACACATTGCAGCTTTTAAAGCTATTTGCAGTGTGTTTTCGTTTCACCAGATGTTCTGTCCTTACTTCACAGTAGCTTCAAAAGTTTTAATTATTCTAGCCCATAGTTAAAATTATGTTTGTGTGGCTAAATGCAAGTGTGTTGTATCTAATGTCAGAGATAATTGCTGGCTGCCTCAAGAGACTTGATAGATACATTACCTCTACATATGGTAGGAAGAAAACTGTCAGATTTTATTTAAGCTTTGAAGAGCCTTTAAAAAGGGTTACAAATTGTCACAGAAAGAGCATCAGTTTTCTAAACAAGGTCCCACGCGTTGCTACATTAGTGTAGGGTATTTAAATTGATGCATCTCTTCTATCTGTCTTAGGAAAAAATTGTCAGGAAGCAAAAAATAAAGGATTTATAGCTCTCTTCCTGATGCTCATAGATCTTCCAAAATGAAAGCACTTTATGCTGGACTCTGTCATCTTGAATATCTGTATGAGATCTGTTAAATATACTGCGGTATTTTCTAAGCCAAATCTGTAATGCATTTGATGCTATCACTTACTAGGAATGTGGCTAGTTCAGCAAACATCATAAAGTGACATGTTCAATTTGACATCTTATTTTATCTGTTTTATTATTTTTCCAGTGTGATTGCACTTAATGGCCTTACTGAGTTTAAAGTTGTATCATATGAATGCAGATGAGACAAGGTCCTGTCTGAGAAAAAATATCTGAAGCTCTTGCAAGCACATAACAGGAATTTAAGTTGATCTCACTGTTGTCTCCACAGTCACAATCTGCCCCTTTCTTTGCCGCACATGCCCCACTCATGTTTGACATACTTGTTTCCACCAAACCTGCATTTCACCACACCAAGCCAGTGAAACACAGGTCTAAGTAACCAGTAGCGTCTCCTGCTCTGGAGCCACAGCCTGGAGGTGCAGCTATGTGTTACAGCTGAGCTCGTTGAGAGGTGCAGAAATGAGTCCTCCCTTGCTCCTCCTGTCTGCTCCTAAACCACACGGTTCTACCCATCTCCTTTGCCACAGCTTTGGCTCCTGCTTACTTTTCATTTAGGTTGCTAATTCAGCAGGATGTTCTTTAGCTCCTCTGCTCAGGCTTTGTTTCTGAGGAATAAGTCTACCCAGTGCAAAATTAGACAAGTACTTGATGTGGTGCAAAGGAAGATGAGGGGAAGATGAAGTGACTGGGATCAAAGCAGGGGAATGGCAATAGAATTGGCAACACTGGGAGCTCCACCTGCAGTAGCAGATCCTTGCTCATAATGTCCCAGAATCGTAACCAGAGGAGCAGGTAAAGTCAAGATCAGGAAACAAAGGTGCACAGAAGACAGTAGTAGCAGAGGTCTGGGAATAAGAAGCACCCACCAGATTTTTCTGTCATCATGCATTTTTTATAGTTTTTGTAAACTTGTGGCAGGATTGTGGAAATATAGCTGCTGCAGAAAAAAAAAAAGCACAATAATTTTTATTGCGTGTTTTCATATTTGAATCCACCTGCTGTGCCCAGAATATTTGCATGAACTTAACAGATACTGATTTTTTTTTTAATTAACTATAAACATTGTAGTGTAATTTCAGTGTTTGAGTTAAATAGTTAAATAATAAAATGAGAGGAGGGAGCAGTGGTAAGAGCAACAGATACTTTTACTATCACAGTGGATATGTGAAGGCTGTAGGGCAGTGTGGTTGCCTGAGGAGGTTTCCCAGTGGCACTTCCTGGAATTCTTAAAAGCTTGAGTCATCCTTTTGTGCTGAGCTCTCATGGGTGTTTAAATCTGTCATGAGCAAGCAGGGAATAGATAAAAATATAGCATGCATTTGATGTAAAGGCAGCTACAGAAAAGGGGATTAAATCTGCTACAGATGTTGACATATTGAAGTTAGCTCAAGTGGAAATCTAGCTTGCCTTAATTAAAACACAGAAAGCTGGAATACACATAAAGTGCTTATGGGGAGTGCTTCAGAGCAGATATGGGACTAGTTAGCCCTTGTCTCAAATTCACAATGACAGACGTACCCTTGGAGGAGAGTTGGATGATGATGCACAATTGTCTCTTTATTTTTTCAACATGTAATGTTAAAGAATCTAGTTGTCCCCAGAAAGCCCATGCATAAAATAGTTTTTTTTGCGTAATATCTGTGGCAAGGTGTTGGGAAACTGGAAATGAAAAATGGGGAAGATACAGCAACAAGGTTCACAGCTTTTCCAGTTTTGAAGTCTTTCTTTGCAGTCAGTCAAGCACCACACAAGTGTACTACTTAAATATGAGTTTTATATTAAAGTAGATGGAAAAGCACATAAGGTAGCTATGTTACTATGCAGGATAATCTTATGAAGCAGTGAAAGCAGTTGTGAAATTTTCTTCTAAGTTTGAGACACCAGAGAAAGATGGCTTCTCTGAGGAGTGACATGGGAAAGCAGTTTGTTTATGGTGTGATATATTGTGCATAGAGTCATAAAAATCTTCTTAGGATTTTATTTAAAAGCAAAAGACAATTGTTTGCTGTTGTGTAAGCCTCCCTTGGAGAGAATTTATGTTGGTTCTTCAGTCCTTAATTTTGTTATTTGAAACATTTCTGTGCATTCTGCACATTGTTCAATTTATCTATGCTGCAATTTTATCAGGTACTCTGGGAAGACAGGTTTTGAGGCCAATAATTCAGAAATTTTTCAGATGTCACCTGGAAAGTGAAATTTATCTCACTAGTGTCTGAGCTGTAGGAATTAGCTTGCAAGGTTAACAGTGAAATAAAAAATGAGGTTTGGTGGGGTCTTTTATTGTTTGTGATTTATTTGTGGTAATAACCTCTGTCATACAACTAATGATTTTACAAGTGTTCAAGGAGGGCGTTCTTTGCTCTAGGGAACTCAGAGCATAAGGAAAACTGGTCAAGGGAACAAGGGGACAGGGACAGGCAATTTAAAGCTTTGAACGTGATGACAAGAAGTTTAAATTTGATGTGATAGAAATGGAAGGCTTCAAAGAGGGAGTGACTTGATGTGATCAAATTGACAGGTGAGGAAGATGGCTATTGCAGCTGTGTTTTGCATGAGACTTTTGTTAAGTCAAGGAACAGGACTTATCTGTTCTTAAGGGTTAATACGAGTCTGAGTAACAGACTTGTTTGTAGGAAGCACAAGCAGGGTCTTGGAGATGCTAAGAATGAGGTAGCAGTAGAATTGGAGCATCTCAGCTGTGGTAAAAATTGAAGTGATAATTAACTCTGAGGTTGTGAGTATCAGTGATGGTGAGAATCAGTTGATTTGTTATCTTGCACAAAGAAGTGGAAAAAGAAACAAGGTGTTATAGGGAAAGGTGTGGCTGCTGTTGTTGCAGTACTGTTTAATATCCATCCACTTGATAGTGGACATTGAAAAATCTAATTGGAAGTTCAACATCTTTCCCTTCAGCTTTCCATGCAACAGGACAAAGGCACAATGAAATTTTCCACTGTGTGAAGTCTGTCAACAGTGCATAGCAGAACTGTGTACACTGTGAAAAATACAGGAGTAGTTTAGAGAAAGAAGATTCAATTCACCATGAACTGGGTTAAAAACTGCTTGAAGCAAAGTCACAATAATTTTACTGACAGGAAAAAGTTCATTTCAGGTCTCAGAAGTCAGTGAGATATAGAGAGGCTGTGTTCATCTGAAACATGGCCTCTCTGGCTGAAAGTCTGACTCGAAGTCAAGCAAAATAATTTTAGTACCTCATGTCAAATTTAAAATACTTCAGTTGTCTTCCACATGCAGCTGGAACCACTCTTGTCTGAGGAGTAGAGGGCTAACCAAGTACAGAGAAGTGATACAAATCACAGCAGCATAGTAATTTGAAAAGGTTTTTTTTTCTTGTTGCCGGTAGATGAACTTTTTAGGAGATTTTGTTTTTTTTGTGTGGGGAATCAAGGCTTAAGGAGAATTTCTCGGAAGCATCCTAGTAGACTACTACTATGGATTCAAAGCCACAGCTTGCTCTTATCAGAGGAGTTTTCTAACCACATGCCTTCAGAAGGGTTGTCTTTGGGCAAGTGTCTATAGTTATGATGTAGTACCTATGGAAAAGATGTCCCTTTCACCAGTATGTATCTCACTTCTTAGCTTCTCTGAAGTTTGAGGGACAGTTTCTTCTTGGTGATTTTAGAGGAGTATTTAAAAATTATGCAGTGTTTGTTTTCTCTAGATTTCTCAAAATAATTTTTTGCTTGCTCGGACTATATGAAGTCTGTGACAAAAAATATTCAGTTGCAGGCTAATTGTGCAGGTTATTTTAAAAAAGTAAGAAAAACATCCTTCCAAAATCAATTAGCAGTCTGATAGTACTTACAGATACTGTTATATTGTAGCCAGTATAGGAATATATGGAAAGCCAAGCCCAAATGATTTTTAGCCAGAGTCACTGCATAAGAAATAATTATGATCTGCCACCCTGTATTTTATGTGATTCTTCTCATACCCATGAGCTTTATAAAGCATGTTTATTTTAACTTTATTTTATGTTACCATCTAAATAACATGGTTGCTGAATGTTAGACTAGAATAAAATGATCTTTCTTCTACTGTGGGCTTTCACACAGGCTTTTAATTCCTCCTGTTATTGCAGAGTGCTGCAGTTCTCTCTGGCTGGCTTGGATATTTATGGATTGCTGCTCTAAGAAGTAGAAAAGTTTGCATTATTCCACGAACATGACCCTTAAGATAGTGTAATGTAAGAGGCAAGATAATCCCATTAATGCTGTAATGGCACAAGCAGTGTTGATTTCCCATTGCACTTGCTCATGGTGACCAGAACGTGCTAGGTTTTTTACAGGAGTAGGCAGACAATGGGACAGGAGTAACAGAAAATGTCCTTTAAGACAGGGAGGAAAGAGAGATTATGTGACATCACTGTGATGGAAATCACAGCCTTCCTAGGAGTCATTGGGAGTTGCTGCAGAAATCACTGGTGGGCAGGAGCTGTGCTGAATTTTGAACATGAACGTGTTTGGTTGTATTTTTATTTTGATATGGTTGCAGACACTTTGCCAGCATCCATCAACTACGTTTTAAGGGGAAATAGAGCTTAAAGTATTTGTGCAGATACATTGTGTGTTTTCATTGCAAGAATAATGTAGTTTTGTAGGTACTCTGTTGTGTTGGTCATTACTTCAAAACTTGTGGAGTGAAATTTCTAAGTGTTAAATCCCTTGTTCTTTTCTTATCTCCATGGAGCTGCCTGATTGCGTAATCTAACTTTCAGTTTACAAGGTCTTATTACTCAGTGGCAATGCCTTTGTGGGATCTTTTTCCATGCATATATCTTGAAAAAGACAGCAATGGAAGCGAAATATCATAAGGAAATGCCGGAATGTTCAGATTAAAATAAGTATCTATCTGTCACAGTAAGTCATATTCCGTGTATTTATATATTTTGCACTTTTGTGCAAAGTAAATGTAATTTGCAGGGGTTTTAACCTTGGAAAAGAAAACATTCAAAACACAGGCAGACTGTAACAGAGATATGTAACATAAAGACTCTTTTACAATAGGAAAGGTAGTATTATCATCATGCAAGAGGAAAGCCCTTGGTATTTTAACTTCTGTCTCCAAGAATTAGTGCTGTTAAGTCTATGTGTTTTGACCAGGTGCAGTCATTCACCACCTATGAGTAAGGAAATAGTTTCTTTACACATTATGTAGCTCTTTCAGTGGTTATACATATATATATATAAACTCATAAGTTACTGGGTAATAAAATAGCTAAAAGCTATATCTCTATAGGGATTGTAAAAGAAAAAAAAAAAAAAAAAGGAACACAACAGATGGAAACCCGGAGAGGTGATATATAAAAACAGATTTTAGATATGTGTAAAACAGATACCCCAACTACACAATGAGAAGTTATTCCATACCAGGTCTGTCTCTCAAGTATCGCATCTTCACTTGCCATACCAAATTCTAAAAATCTACAATTATTTGTATATTTTGATAAACACTTGCCACCTTCTCCTCTGTGTCCAAACTAGTTTTATTTGGATGTACTTAAGAAAGAGGCTAGAGAATCTTTACTAGGCTTAGTAAAGAGAGACTTTGCAAGAGAAGGGTTTACTTGTGATTATTCAGTTCCATATTGTTATTTAGTAGTTGTCAACAAATCTAAGCAAAAAAAAACCCCAAAACCAAACACGTAGCAGATGCATGGCTTGGAAAAAGTACACTTGAATGTAATAAATTAGTAATATAGTAGTTATTGGTAACTTTTAAGTCCATTGCTCTAACATTTTTAACTAAAGCAGTATTTACAATGATAGAAATTCAAGCAAATTTGTATACTTTTTTTTCTGATGTACGTGCTTTTCCAAAATGTTTATATATTCTTGGTAGAGGAATTTAGCTGTATGTGTTGAGGAGATAATGTTTAGAAGGCTCTGTCCCAAATTCTCTAAGACACATCATGGGCTACATTCTAAGTGTAATAGAACTGAGTTCTGAGAACTCAGAACAGTAGCAAAAGATTATTCATTTGTGGGCTTCCAGAGATGAAAATAAAACTGGTTAGATTTTTTTAAATTTCATTTCACATCAGATAAATGTTAATAAAATCTTTGTTAGCTAAAGAAAAAAGAATAGCCCAATTTTTTATTCGGAGGCACAAAGAAGAGGCATATGGATATGTTGGTAAAGCATATGGAGACCCTTATGTAAAGAGAAAACAAAAGCAAAATAAAGTGACTGGCCCCCTGAGGTGCAGCACATAAGCACATTTGGTGGAATGTCGCCAATTTTCTTTTCTTCCGAAGAACAAAACTCCCTTTATATCCTAAACAAGTAAAAACAACACAGACAGTATACATCTGGTAGCAGCACGCTACTTGAATCTCTGTTTTTATACCGGTTATTTTCACTCAGTGCTCAGAAAGCAGTGACCTTGGGTTCATACCAATTACAGTGTTACAGTAGTTGGTTTATTCCACACAAATGCAGTGCACTTTTTTTCTTAGGTTGGGCATCAACAATATAAAAATATCTCTGCTGTAGGAGGGTCCTTTTTGTTCACAAAGATCTTTACCTTGACCTGATGTTTTCCCATGGTGTTAACTGCATTTGAAAAAACCTTCACTGGCTGGGTCCAGAAACATAGTGTAACGCACTTACTCAAAATTTTGAGCAAATTTTTGGTAAATGTTGCTTCTTTAGTGTGGTTCATATCTTTTGTCTTCATTTATGGCAGCTATTGAGATACACCAGCTGTGCAAAGCTAAACATGTACTTCAAAAAAATTAAAACATCTTTTGCTGAACATAGTGTCTATTAATAACTTACTCTGAATGTATTTGGATCAACCTCTGGGATCTACTATAACTGACACACACTGTCATTACTAAATTAAACATGCCAGAACTGTTATCGCATATCCATACACTCACAATACATTCTCACACACTTTTTGTGTTCTCATAAGCAGGGCCAGCATGGCTGTAGGCAGGCTGCCTGATAGAAACAGTCTCCAGTGAATATTGACTCCTGACATGTGGCAGGAAATTGTTAGGGAGCACAATGGTCATCACAACCCAAAAACATGTTCTAGTGATTTCATAGGAAAGACCACTAAGGCTTAGTGGTCTTACCCAGGAACATTCTCTGGCACAGTAAAATTTACTACTGTAGGTGTAACCAAGGAGTTATTAAAGGCTTCTAGTTATTAAAGTTTTCTAGGCTGCTGCTGTCTCTCTATTCTGAGTTTTTAGAGAATATTGCTCAGATAATAGGTATTATTGCTTGGATAAAGAGAACTCCTCACTGAGTGTTGCCTCTTTTCAGAGCACACACACAGACAAGAATTCATCTATCACTGTGCATGTTGTTAACCTCTATGGAGATTTGGAGCTATGAGAGCTTTCCAACATTGCTTTTTATTAGTTGGCTAATGAATTGTGTTGAAATTTTTTGAAGGACTCGGATTACTCAGCAACAATCAATAAAGATGCCTTGAAAGTTTCAGGTTCTTTTGAAAATAACAGTCTCATTTTTATGCTCTTTATTATGTCTATAAAATTACTAACTAAAAAACCCTATAGCAATTATTGTTGCATAATAATAGTTTATTTCTTGCAAAAGGGAGCAAAAGTTCCTGATGTGTAGCTGAGGTTAAGTTCTGATATGTGAAAAATATGTTTTAAAAAGCTGAAGAGTTGTCATATTCTTCTTTAAGACAGAAGTTATATCTTAAAGTATATATTTAAATTACAGACCACAAGGAAGTAGGAGCATGCATGGACAAGACAAGGAGGGGAGAGAAAAGCATGTTAAACCCTCAAGGTGGGCTAGATGCCAGAAACAATATCACTCAGGGCCATAGCTAAGACTGAACAGTGTCTGCAAGGGCACTGAGACAGGACCGCCAGAGCACGATTTCCACGTCACCTGTAAACTGATTTAAATGCACACTTTCACCTCAGTCCTGCCCAGTCAAGTGCATGAGACAGGCTTCTGTGTCCAGCTTCTCCCAAGCTAGGATGCCTCTGACCCTGCAGATTGCTTCACTCTACTGCAGCTGTGTGTGCTTCCTTGTGTAGCCCTGTGTTGAAGCCAGCCCTGCTAGAAGGCTTCTTGTCTTCCTTCCCCATGTTTAGAGAGGACTTGCACAGCCCATCTCCTTTTACGTGGCCAGAAATAGTTGCTGTGCACACCTCTGTTGTGTGGGCCCTTGAAAAAGAGGAGGTCAGTCTCAGCCTATAAAGCACCTCAAGTTTTTGTGATGTCTCCGTTTTGGTTTTGGGGAAGATCTGTAGATTATATTGTTAAGCATAACTCATTAAGAAGGCCAGTTTCCATGCATAAGAGTGTCCAGCTGTTCATGTGAAACAAACAGACAAGCAATGCTTTGGGCCCAAGCCATGACTGAAAAGCAGTTGGACAACCCGTGCTACATGTCATAATTTGTTTTGCTATTTTTGGATGCAACTCCTCTGATGCAGAGATTTTGTTTTCTATTCCCACCTCAGCTTTTTAAAATGGCAATAGAATTTAAATTGAGAATGGTTTCTGGACAGATTTAGCATTCCCTAACTTCTAAAGGCATTTGCTGTTTACTGTAAATGGGGTAGAAAAATATCTCAAAAAGCCATGTCCCATTTTATGGCAGTCATTTTAGCAATCTGCTGTGATTAGATTCAAAATTCATAAGTTACCTTTACTTTTATTGCCTATCAGTTGCACCAAATGGAATTGCATATTTTTTGCCCTGTGAGTGTTCTTGAAAGTCAAACTGATCGAAACAAATGCAGAATATATTTTCTTAGAAGTTTGTATTAAAAAACTTTAAAATGAAATGTTGATAACACGGTTGTGGCCTTCAGAGTGAAATTCTACTGCAGATAGAGCAATTTCTTCATTTTTTCCCCCACTCCTTGATTTCATTGTGTTGATAAAGGTTTATGTTGTAATCCTGTATTAGAAGATTAAACTGGTTTGGGGAGCTTATGCAGAGTGTCCCTGCAAGGCACACACATCTTTTCACATGGCTTTGCAATCCCATCGAGCAAGGTTTGAGGCGGAGGCCACCATGAGCAGAAGGAGATCAAGAAAACTTAATAGGTAGGTCTGCTCCTACACAAATCCCAGAGTCTAGGCATGGGAAAAACCAAGGGGCTGCTGCTCTGCAACACAGTTAAGGAAAGAAGGTAGCTTTCCTCCTGGCCTTATTACTATCAAATGTTTCTACTAATAAATGTTTTTGTGTCATGACAGTATAAATATGCTGCATTATTAAAAGGCACATAAGAGAAGATTCTCTAATCTGGAAATTACAAGACTGTCTGTGCATGAAGGCAATTTTCCAGAAGACTTACATTGCTAATATATTCAAATCTTTCTAATATGATGCTGAATTTTAGTTTTTTAAACTTCTGCCAATTCAAATTATTACAATGATATGATAAAGTAATGAAGACTTGTTCAGTGTCGCATGATATCCCAAGCAGTAGGCAGCAGCAGTGTTTCCTCTATAGTTACATAAATTGTTTCTTTTAAGGCTGTACCCACCAATAGTTTTACGATGGGGTTAGAGAACAAAACCTTCCTATTTCTGTAGCAGAAGATGGCTGCATCAATTGGAAGGTGCATGCTGTCAGAGTGTAGAGTTCCCTCTAATGAACGCTTAGAAACTCTCTCCAATTCCTGACCCATTGACCCAAATCCTTGTTTTGAACTTTCCCTTATGGTCCTATAGTATAGGTAGTTTACAGTGTTCTTTCTTTCTTTGGGCTCAGTGGCACATGGTGGTGAAGGCTCCTCACTTGTTAGTCCTCTGTGACAGTAGGTATTTTAGCAATCTGGCTGTGTTAGAGCCCCAAAATACAGCGAGTTCCTCAAAGACGTTCCAGTTGTACAAGCACCATCTGCAGAATTTAACACTTTTTTTATGCTTCTTATGTGAGTAGAATTTTACTATTTAGACCATAGCTGATACATTCCAGGTAGAGTGACACTTTTTCTAATAGTTTGGTAAATCAGCCAAAATAATGAATTCACTTATGCATATAAAGTTTATTAGAATATTTGATTCTACAAACGCTCCTCAGACTATTTCCCAGTCTCCTGAATATGACCTTCAGGTATCAGTTGGGTGGATTTATGTAGTGGAGTTTTAATATTGAAATAAAACATATCAGTAGATTAAAGTAAATTGGAAGCTGGCAAAAACTTTGTTGTTGAAGTACAGTATCAGGTGGAACAGCTGACATCATGCACCCAATAGCACCATGGTCTTCCAGCTTTGCATGTTCTACAGAAGAATTTTGAAAGGCTTGAAATAATTCTCTATAAAAACAGGGTATTCACTATCAGTTTTAATGAAGTAGAACATCTTGGTTACAATTTTTTCGCCCCACTTTCATTAACCTCTGTTAGGTTTGGGGTTTTTGTTATCTGGGATGTTTTTTTAACATTGACAGCAATAATAATTACTCCTAATTTAAAATAAGAAATTGTATCTAATGGAGAAATATTATTTTAGATATTTTTAGAATTTAATCATACATGGGGATTTTTTTTTCTTCTTTAAATCAAAGAGACAGTAATTTCCATTGGTAAACTGATTTTGTTGTATTAAATAATTTAAAGTATATTTTAAGGATAATTTTGGGTCTTGAAAATACCACTATATGAAAATTCAATAGTAATTTAAATAATAGTATTAGTAATAGAAAGGCAGGCTTGGGATAATATGCTTGTCTTCAAAAATCAGAGGCTCAACCGTAATCAGAATTAAAGAAAGAAAACATTTTGAAAGTGAGCTGTGATAGATCTTTATTGGTGTACATGTGGAAAGTCTGCTAATATTAGTGGCTCACAGATTGTGAGTGGTCCCATGGGTTCTGGTAATTTGAGGTCTTCATCTCCTAGAGTGGTGTTTTTAATTTCTGTTGTTGGGTGTATGAATGTATGAGAATATGTAGAGGGGCAAGGGAATAAATATTCAGCAAGTAATTTCCTCTTCCTTTCACAGAAATTGATCTTTTTATCACCAAGTGATTTCTGAATTTCTCATTTTGTTTATCAATATATAGTACATTACTTTTTGCCTTTCAGAAAATCTCAGACATAAACCCTAATTTTACAGTGTTGCTTTTCAGAATGGAAGTTGCATTTAGCACCTATGGTTTCCTACACAGCACATTAGGAAGAGATTTGTATGTGTTTACCAAAATACACAACAACATTCAAAACCATTAATCCCAGGCTATCAAAATTATTTTTGAAGTCAGAATTGCAGATGATTTGACATTCAGAGGGTTAATAGATGCTAAGGGGAAAAAAAAATCTGAAGCATAAAATTTTACAGAGCTAGGATGAGCCAGAACTTAGTCACACAAATGCCCATAAAAAGCTGAAGACAAGTGTTCTCTGCCTGCCTACAAGCTTCACAGAGATGCTGTCCAGGTATTATGGAGCATATCCTCGTGACTGAAAAGTTGTCACATCCTCCAGCTGTATAGTGCTCCTACTCACAAAGCTTCAGCAAGGTGAAGATGATTTGCTAACTTTAAAGGAGCTTGGGAGGAAGATTAGTAATAAAATTAATTAAGATATTTATAGCTCCTTCTTACCACCAACATGATCATGTGTGCATTCTCTGCCTCTGACCTTGCAGCTTCACAAGAGGATATTTACTTTAGGAATAGATGATAAGCCTCGCATTTGTAAATTTTTTTAAGTATTACTTTTTTGTGGAAAAAAATCAAAAATGAAAGCAATTCACATTATGGAGAAAAATGTCATTATCAGATAAATGAGAATTATAATTAGTTGTTAGTTTGCTGTAAGTTTTAAAAGAAATTATAATCATCTAAGCCATATGGAAATTCATAACCTTCTGTTATAAAACAGCTGCAGTTTTCATAACTAGTAAAAATTACGCATATTTTGTATTTGTCAGATTAACTGCTGGGTTTGGTTTTTGTCAGAGCTGCTCCTACAAGATAATATACAAATATCCAGTTTAACTTTTTAGAAGTCACTTTCTTTTTGCTGCTGTTATTTGGGTTTCCACCCTTCTCCACTTCCTTATCTCACTGTCATAATTCCCACACCATCTCCAAAGATCTTTTTTCAAACAAGCTTAAGTCTCTTGTTGACACTGGTGTGAGTATGCTGTTAAGAAGGTGACAGAGTGATGCTCCTGGGCCTTTGCAACGGAGAAAAGTTATGAAGGATTAAATGTTTGATATTGAAGAGTGTTTTAGTTCCTGTTTTTAAAACATTTTTCTGAATCCTTACCTTTCAGTACTTATTCCATCTAAACTTTTTTTTTGTGTGTGTATGTGTTCCGTGTAATTAACTCTGGGAGGGAGGCTGCTTTTCTGAGTGCTTATTGTTCAGGAAGGAGTGATGCTTTCCAAACACACTCAGGAGAACAGCACTATCATGTTTCACAACAGGACACTGATTTCAGAGTACAGGTTTTGTACAGCTCTTCCAAGGAGCTGATGTTTGTCCTTGAGGTACGTGCAGCATGGAATAAAAGGCTTCTGCACTGACTCCTCATAACCTCAGCCTCCCATGTCCTCTATAAACATAAATGTGCTGTGTCTGCACAGGGTATTACCTCTAGATCATGTTCAGAAGCTTTGTGTGTTATATCATCCTGTGCAAAGTAAGCAGCTGATGCTGAGTAATAAACACCTCATTCCCACTTTGCAAAGGAGAGAGGTGGGAGTTCTCTGCTTACTTCCCTTCTCTCTCTGCAGCTGCTCCCCTTCTCTTCCTCCAGGAAGATACATCTTCTCAAGTGCTGATATTAGAATACTTGACCAGAGGTTTCAGGTTGCTTCCATTTGTGTCTGTTAATGTAGATTAAATTAATTTTGAATTAGGAGTTATTACACAGCCTTTTCAGCCTGCTTGTCTTTAGAAAGAGTCCTTAACTCTCTGTAATTATTGTTTTCTACTAGCTTATTATAGTTTGGTTTAAAATAGAAAATCCATTACTCAGGGAAGAAGAAATCTCACTATCTCACTTTTATTCTAGATATTTTTGTACCATCTGCTTTCCTAATAATGATAGGTTGTGGAAAAAGGATGTTTATATTTACAGCTGTAAAGAACTGCATGATCACATGAGGAATTGGCAAGGGATTGCTGGGGATAATTCAAGAAGGAGGAAGTGATATGCAGAACATAAGTGCCAAACACTGTGTAATTAGAAAATCTGCAGCACATTCCTAAGAACTGTGACCGTTCATCTGTCCTTCAGGTTTGTCCTTAAAAGGCCTGATCCAGTGAGATATTGACTGTGATATTTCCAAGGTATGGTTTTCATTGACATTAGTAGGAACTGAGGGCATATGTCACCTTGCATGAACATATGCTCAGAGGAGTAACATCAGTTGCTTCTTGCCATGTGAGTGCCGCGTTTGATCCATCACAATTCAGTTTGCCAGATGTGTCCTGGGTCAGATGTCTGTGCTTAGCCAGTATTGTTCATCTAGAGGGTCAGTGTCCCATATCACTTCTGTGTACCTTTCTACACATGGGAGGCTATTTAAACCACCACAACTAATTCACTGTGGAGATATCCTGTGAGATTTTGTGGTTGAGTCTCTGTTTGTGAAAAGTAATGAGGTATTTATTTATTAAAAAGAAGAAAATTGGTCAGAGGAAAGAAAATATGAAGCTTAACTCTTCTGGAGGAACTTCAGGCTGATGGAATGTTTTATTCGATTCTGTTTAGAAGTGCTCAAAATGTACTTATGCCACCTCATTGATTATCATGACAAAAAATACACAGAAGGACTATTGCTGGAGGCATAGACAGCACCAGAATGCCTGGCAATTATATTGCCACTTAAAAAAATGATCTTAACTTCTGCTTTTAATCAACATCTTTAGCAAAGTTGTTTGTTGGGGTATGCTCATGTCTGTGTCTGTCTTTCTTCCCTTTCCCTTTCCATGTTGTAATGGAAATGCAGGATGCCTGTGTGCAATCTTTCACCTCTGACAGCATGTACTGCATGCTGCACACAGCTGTCATTGTAATGACAAGTCTGGTGCACCAAGATAATTGGGTACTTGAAGAAGATTCATAAGGCAATGTACTGCACAGTACTGTGTTGTGCCCTGGGGCAAGGGGAAGAAGAAGGGAGGGTACCAGGCAGAGTAAGGAGTGTATTTGTGAGAAATGATGATGTAGTAATGTGATTTTGTTTCCTTATGAAGTGGTTTCTTTCCCTCATGCCCACTCACCCCACAGAATTACATTAAGGGTTTCAAAGTTGGTTTGTTCTACCAAGGAAATTGGGTTCCATTTATCTGTAATGGAATTGAAATATCCCAGAGGAGTGAAGGAGATGAGTGTCGTCACAACACTGCAGTTCTCTGTGGTGTCAAACCACGCTGTAATCCCACTGTCTGACAGCTCATTATTAAGAAACAACAAGAACTGACTTTATTACTGTAGACTATAGCTGGCTTATCTGCAAATTAGCATCTTTTCTTCCCTTGTGGCAGATTCTGCCTGTTTTTCTGGCATCTGTCATGAGGTGTTAAAGGGGAGCATATTTTTAGAGTCTAATGTGATAACAATTAACCTTTGATCTCTTTGTGATACATCTCCTTTTTCATTATTGCTGAAGTTACTTGTCTTGGAGTGGAGATGAAATGGTTGGTGACGATGTGTTTATGCACACTGATACTGATAGTCTGTGTAATGCACAATTAGATGTTTAACAGATAACTCACTGAAATTTTTATGATTGTTTCTCTCCAGCAAAAGGAGAGGAAGTGTTGGTCATCAATAAAAGCAGGAACCCAGGATTCAAACCTTCCATATGAATCACTGATTTGTTTCTGCATCCTTTAACAAGTCATTTAATCTCTTGTTAGGATGAAAATAATAGCCATGGTACCTCACCAGCATGTTGAGAAACATAATTGATTACTGTTTATATAGCACTTGGGTACCAGCAAATGATTCGTGGCAGAAATATGAAGTACTCTTAGTAATAATAGGTTGGAAAATTAAAAAAAACGCCAATATTGTTTTTCTGGAGACTTTTTTGAGGTATCATGCAAACAGAATTTTCATCTGAAGGAAAAAAAAAGTCATTCAAAAATAAATCTATAAGACAACCTATGCTACAGATAATATAGATAATGATACCAGCATGGTACAATACCAGCACTTGTAAACAAGAGCTGACTTGCAATTAGATAGAGGGAGGTCGTGTGCCTGAAAAGCTCTTCCAGCATCACCAATTTTGACTATTACAGAAAATGAAACACGTGTTAAGGCATCCTTATCTTATTAAGAATAATGGGGTTGACACAGGCCAGAGAGGAATGCTGAAAGAAGCACTCCTTAACTGCCTAAGTGGTGAATTAGGCTGAGCTTCCTTTTCGTATATCTTTACAAAGAAGTATAAAATGAACATTTATTGTTTTGTAGCTATTGCCCTTTGGAAGTCCAAGTTTTCCAAGACCTTTCAAGGAAACTAATTTGCGAAGTTTTTAATTTTGTGGTGCCGTGTTTAAAAAAAAAAAGTAATCCAGAAGCAAGCATGCTGTCTTTACATATTCTCTATTTCTGGCTGACGGTGTGCATGGTCCTCCTCTGAACAGATGCTTGCCTTCATTCCATTTCATTTCTCTCATCAAAAAAGCATCTGAGCTTTTTCACTGTGTCCTTATCCATGTGTGTTTTAACCATCCAAGGATCGCTGTGTTAGGACAGACTGGGTCCTGTTGGTTTTAAGCAAAACTTCCAGGCATGATCCTTCAAAATGCAGAGCACTGTCACTTCCCAGTGTGCTCTGTGGGAGATAAGAGTTCTTCATGCCCTCAAAAAGTGCCTGGCAGTATATTGTTATTTTAGTAATTGTGTTAGAAATGTGTCATTTAAGAGGCAGAATGCAGGTGGAAGTCATGAATTATTTGGCTGTTGAGTTGCTGTGTTACCTTTGCATTTTGATGACTTCTGATTAAGCCATTTTTATTCTTTAAGTACTGAACGAGGTAACCTTTTACTAGTCTGTGCATCATGGATCTTACTAGCATTAGTAGCTCCCTAAGATAACTTATAACATGTATGCAAACCCTGAATACATAGGGCCTTTGATCAACAATGGACTCTCTTAGCAAAAGTTTTCTGAGAATTTGTTTTCAACAGAATTTGTTTTCACTCCTTTGAGAGGTCCAGAACTTAAATTATTTATTTGAATGTTATTTTGATTGCGGTGATGAAGTACAAAGGGTTATTTTTGTGGTAATAACTCTGAAATCTATAATACCCAATTGATTATTTGTTAGCACTGAGATTATTCTGGCTATACTGTGTGATGTGGTACACCTAGGTCTTCCGGCTTTTGAAGGCACATAATGCAGGAAAATTTCACTGCCCAGGTGATAGTGCCATCTGGATATCTGGAAAGTACTGAAACTGGTTTTGGTGGAGGCATTTTGTCACTGGTTTTGGGGATTTTTTTTTAATTAATTGTTCCTTTTTTAAATACAGCAAGATTCACCCTCAGGAACACTTAGAAATAGATTATTTTGTTTTTCAATAGAAAGATGAATGCTAGCAAAAATTAAATATATCATATGGAACTTTATTCATAGTGTGGTACAGATAAAAGACTGAGCAAGTAAGGAATTAAAATGGTAGCAAATCAGACACAATTTCCTTAACATTATTTTGTACGCTGTGAACTGAGGTAAGCTTTAGACAGCATCATGTTTTGTCCTCTGAGGGCTTTTAAGGCTTTTCATTCCTACCCCATCGGCTTTAGTTCGCATTAAAGACTCTTGCATGAAACTGAAAGCTCATTTTACTCTATTATTGTACAGAATGTTTATCTGGGACCTTAATTGATCTTGGGAATTTGCTACAGTTTGGTGATGATAGCAGGAAGATAGCCAAAGTTATTGACAAAAACAGGTGAAGACAGTGGCCTAGATTTCTATCTGCTCAAAATTGCTTGACTGCAACTCCTGATTCTGATGAATTTTGTGCTGATGTGGGACTAGTTATCCTTTTTGGGATCTGTTCTATGTCTGAATTGATTACAATACTTAGTAAAACAGGCCCCTGACCATATTATTTTCTTCAATGTACTAGTTCTATTGGGTGATAGAAAGAAGAAGTTTAGGAGTGCCAGGCAGGACAGTCTGCGTAATCTGTCCCTATTGACCTGCCAAAAAGGCAGGTTGGTACATCTGAGGATTTGATACAGGTTATTTAAAGTAGTGAGACTGAGCCTTGTGAACCCTACAGATGTGCTGTAGGTGTAGTAACTTTTACATTTTAAATCTCATTTACAGAAAATGTGCAGATTCCCCAAATGAATTTAAATATATCTTTCCTTTGAAGAATGGGTATTTTCATTGTCACTTATTTGCACCATGTTAAGAAGTCTTTTGGACCTCAGGAAAAGAATATTCCAATTCAATAGTACCTAATGGATTAGACTTGCTTTGCTTTCCATAAGTCATCCTAATTATAAATGTGCACGTGAAGAACTAAATTGTAGAACAAATAGACATTAATACTTACAAGTGCTTTCACTCATTGCTGTTATTAACAATTTTTACTCATTAAAAATGTTATAAAATACTATCCTTCAGAGGATTATATCTCATATATTTTGAGATGCCTTAACCATATCAGCTTTTAACCCTTAGTAGAGTAAATAAAACCACAGTAAAAAATTACGTTTACCCAACACCACCAATAAAACACAAAATATGATTCTGTAACAGCTTGATGTTTAACAACTGAATTACAGTTTATACACATAGCAAATTATCTAGAAATAATAATCTGTAATCAATGTTTTAATTTTAATATCAAAGAGAATAATGAAATGTTGGGATGAGAGAACCTGGTTTTAATAAGTGAGCACACATTTTTAAGTCCTAATTGATTCATTATTTATTCATCTTTCACCATTTGTCTCATGTTTTTCTTTTCTTTTCTTTTGAAGACCATTGTTGCAGCATCCTTTTGTTCAGTGCCTTAAGCGTATATGCAAAACAGTCAGATATCTGAATGTCAGATATTCACGTTGACCTGAATTTTAAAAGTTATAAGCATTATGTTTATATGGCAGAAGTGCTTCAGTCTCCCTTTGGTTTTGTTATTTTATGTATTAAAAAATCATAATGATCCTTGTTTGCCCGTGCCACAGAAAAGCAGGTGACAAAGGAATTAAGCCTTTAAGGAAAGAAATTACCCTTAAGTTGCAAACAGAAGCCCAGAAAATAGCTGCAGAATATTTTCAGAGCCTGAAGGATCCCTTGTAGGGGCCTCTTTTGTTGTGACTCAGGGCCCTTCTCATCTCTTTCAGTTCATCCCCCAAGCAGTGCTGTTAGCAGCATTGGTTGGTGGGAGCTTCATGAAGTCTTTCCTGCTGCAGGTACTTCAAAGTGGAACCACTTGAGGGGTTCTTTGGCATAATCAACATGAACATCCTTGAAAATCTGATGGCATATTTATTATGGTAACTGCTCCTTGGCTACGTCAGCTCCTGTCCTAGACATGCCAGTGATTCACTGGGAATGTTAATATTGCAAAGTAATGACAAAAGGTGCCTGAGGGGAAGCTCAAAGCAGCAGCTCCGTTATCTTTTGTCATCCTTACCCGACTCACACAGATTTAGTTGATATCGGTTCTTTTGTTGAGACCATTGGGGCCAGGATCTGGAAAGTAACAAAAATATAACTGAGGTAGAAAAGCAACTGTCCTGAGGTGTTAGTTTAAAATGTGATTATGTTTTTAACATGGGTGGTATGTTGTGGAGTAGTTAGAACTTGACACAGGTTGAGGCCTGAAGTGACCGGACTGACATGTAGACACTATTTAAAAATGAAACACAACAAAGCACTGCATGGTTGAAAAACATTATTATTGGAAATAATGACAGTAAATGTGATTTGCTGGTGGTAAATTGAAATCACTGATTAAATTACATCTTTGGCTAATAAATTCACAGGGGTAACAGTGCACAGCAAGTGCCAACACAGCACAGCCCTAAGGCATAAATAAAAGTTATCTAATTGATGGTAAAGATAAATCAGAATAGAAGTAAGTGGCTTGTTAATGTGCTTGCACTGAATTCATTACAGCTGGAAAAGAAGCTCCCCCTCTCTTCACACTTCACTGCACAAGGCAAATCTGGTGTCTGTCACTTCTACCCACCTGGATTTGTTACCTAATAATTTCTCTTGCATCTGAGTTCTTTTGAGGGCATACAACAGGTATCTGTGAAAAAGCTCCATTCTTATCAGGCTATATTGTGATTAAATTGACACTTATGCGATCTTTAATTGCTTGCATATTTTTTTCTCTCTTGCTCAAGAAGCCCTGAACATTTTATCAGGAGGTGACTTGACTTTAGTTCATAGAGTGAGTCAGGGACCCAAGCTGATTTCAAACCTACCACCAAATGGAGTGAATGAATTCCTCAATCAGTTCTGATGGCAAGATGCCATTTCTAGTTAGTGCAGTTACCTGTGCAGAATGATGCACTCTTCAAAGATGGGACATGATATCCAAGTCATCAGACTGAACAGCCAATGTGCCACTCAAACAGCAAATGTGCCACTCAAAAAATGTGGCATGGAAATTATCCTTTCTTTTAAAATAATTTGTGGTATCTGCTTTGGGCTATATGATCATGTGGTTAGCAAATAAAGGCTTAAAAACATCCATTTATCATGTTTAAAATGGGAAGTCTGATTCTGCAGCCTCTGAGGTTCATCTCTAGGAGACGTTAATGGGAATTTGGATATCGTATTTCTTCAAACTTATTTTGTCAGTTCTGTAATAATAGCTCTTTTAGATGTCACCTCTACGAAAAACAGGTAAGCGTCACTGCATGTACTGTGCTTTCTCATCTGCTGCTATTTATGGTCATGTTCTGATCTCAGTGTCACTGAGTAAGGTTCTCAGGTAACTCCACTGCATTTAAGGGTTTTATTATTTCTCCACATATTCTTGAACAGAACCTGTCCTGCTACCTCAAGCTGCAACTAGCAAGGACCTAGTCACTTCACAGAGTTTATATTGTGCTGCTTTTTTAAGATGGGAGTTTAGTGACTGAGATTCACAACATTTCTGCAGCCACAGAGCATAAACAAGAATATGAATGCTTAAATAATGGCAGCAGACTTCAGCTTCAGTAGAAATCCCAGAAGTGTTTTCAGTTGTGTAAGTAAAGGCAACCACATGCTCCATATAAGATAAAGTATATATATTAAAAAAAAAATTACAAATGCAAGTATCCGTTTGATTAAAAAAAACCCAAAAACAAACAAACAAACAAACCATGCAATTCAAACCTGACAGTGATAAACCCTGGAAGATTTTATGGTCCTTCTATGCTAGCCCCTTGCAGTCTAGTTTTCCTTTTTCCTTTGAAGGTTTGGAGCTGCAATTTAGTGAGAAAACCAAGTCATTGTCACCCTTCAAGGCTGAGGGATAATGGCTCAACTTTCTTCCATCTTAATAACTTAAGAAAAGAGGCAAAAATTGCCTTACTTGAAAGAATTGTGTAGTTCTCTGGAAACCGATTGAACGCTCATGATAACTGTATTGACTTATTTTACCTGCCTTGTCGAGTGCACACATCATTCAAATGAATGCTAATCAGCACTGCACAATCCTTTGAAGCATATTGGAGATCTTTCCTGTTCATCATGAAGTACACCTTCAGACACTGATGAATTTGTAAAGAGAGGCAGAGTGAGTATCAGGGAAGATTATTGTAGTGAATTGGGAACTGGAATAGGAGGAAACTGTTTAAAAAAACATAGTGGGACAGCCTACATTTTCATCTCCAGAGAAAAAAAAATCTTTGCTCTTGCAGTATCTTTTACCCTAACGTAGCTTTTACATAGATGTATCAACTGATTGTGGCCAAAAATAGTCAGTTTTGTGTGCAAGAAACTAAAATTAGATTCAAAAGGCTAAAAGAGGTTTGCCCTGATTCTGGTGGTCTTTGCTGGTGCTGAATAACTCTGAAAAGAGTTTCTTTTGCAAGGTAGGCTCATTGAAGGTTCTACTCTTTGAAGTAAAAATAGGCCTGATTTTTAATTCATACAACCATTCATTTGGAGTCTAATGTTATGTATGCCATGTGCAGGTATAGCCTGAAAGCTATCCATGACTGGATATGGAAGGTTCTTTTTCCTGGTGAGTCCCATAGCACTCATACTCAGTGGCAGAATAGAGCGTTGAGTCCATGGCAGCTTCTGAATATGGCATAAGAGGAGGAATTTCTGAAGGTAAACTGAGAGATAATTATGATTTGCACCTTAGTCTAGATGCTGAAGAAAAAGAGGTGATGGGGTGACTGGACCTTTCCAGAGGGCTACAGAGCCAGCTCCCATTTTACAAATGGGTTCTATACCCAAAAGACCTCCATAATTCCTTGCCCAAAGCCAGCTGCTGCTCTTGCTCTTATGCATGGGGAGGAGTAGATTTCCCCTGTAATGAGTATGGCTGTCTCGTTAGTACTAAAATGCATTAGTTATTATAAATGGCAGCGATGGATAACCTCCTGAGATTGTTGTCACGGCTGCGTGCTATCACATGCCTTGACATCCCCATTCAGGGGATTAGAGGAACAAAGAGAATGTTCAATGAGCTGATCAAATCAAATAAACAGATTTTGAATTCTAATTAAAAAACATTAAACAGCTACTGCTTTTACCAACACAGAGTGTGTGAGTGTGTGTGTGTGTGTGTGAAATAATAAAAATCTGCTACGGTAATTCAGAAAATTTAAGGTAGTGTTTGTATTAGAAATATTGGCAAATGTAAGTCTATCTTGCTGAATGTTGCAAACCTTTTTCATTATAAGCAGCAAAAATGCCAAGGTAAATTTTGTATTAATCAGTCAAAATGCAGAAAGTAAAATCTAAAACCTTGTAGAGCAGCAGAGGATATTCCTCAGGGGCTATTTCTGTGGAATTGCCTGACTTTTGCCACTGCACAATCCAGATATCCAGCTATTGATTTAAGTCTAATTATATGCTTTTTAGTAATGGTTTACATGCGTATTAGAACAGGTTCCAGGAATGGAGTAAGGAGCTTGAGAAATAGAGATAAAATGCAGGGGTGGTCAGGAACTGAGGAAGATAAATTCCAAATGTTTTTCGACTCTTGTGAAAAAATTTTTTGCCCATATGAGGGGAAAGTCACATAAGCAGAAAGCCCTTTTTTTTTCAAGGATAAACGTGTTTTGTTTAGCATTTTTGCTATTATCAATGAACACTTATTTTGCTCACCATTTTGAGTTCTGTAAAAGCAGAATTAATGTTTTCATTTAGTTTGCTTGTGAAATTGTACAATGTCTTGAAAAAGAGCAACTGATTTTCAGTCTGTAACAGATAGAGACACAGAAGGGAAGAAACAGGAAAATAGAACCGTGAAGAATTAGATGAATACCATCTTGGATTGTCCGTCTGGTTCCTTCTTTCCTTCATCCGTCTTCTTTTCATTCTCCTTTTGGCCATCTGCCTTGGTAGCAGCTCCCACAGGTGCTGGAGACATGAACACATACAGCAACTAGTCTTCATTTACTAGAACTGGGGGAGGAGTGTGCATGTGTTTGCTCATTATAATAGCACCAGCTTACTTTTGACCACCTTCTGAACCATAATACTTAATTAAAAGTTTAATGGGAAGTTAGCAAAAGAAAATCTCCCAGTACAAGCATAAGGTAAGCACCTGGTGCTCACAAGCTTTTCTATGGTCCTCCTAGCAGCTGAGGGTGTAAAGTCATTGCATTTGAAAATTTCTTTACTAGATGAGAGTAAAAAATCGAAGAGGGAAAAAAAAGGGAAAGAAAACTCTTTCCAGGCCAGGACATTACTGTGAAGGTTCTTAAGGTTGAATAATACATGCAGTGCCAAACATAACTAAACATACACTGTAGTTCTCTGTTTCAAGATCACTAAATTAGTGGTGAGAATGTTGAGGGTCTGAGTGAACAACTGATATGCCTTGAGTGCCCATTCTAGCAAACACTTAAATGACAAAATATAAAACATTCAAAAAAAGAAATAGAATGAAGTAGTCAAATAATAATTAAGGTACCTGAAAGAAGGAAAGAAGGAAGACACACTGCATGCTTCTTAAAACCCTTAGCTTGCTAATTTATACACAGTTAGTTAGAATAATTAGCAACTTACTGGAATAATAGTGGAAAATCAATATTTTAAGGTAAGATTTTACAAGGGGAATTTGAGAACTGCAAAAAAAGTTGATACATCATTTCCTGTCCTATCATTACGATAAGAATACAAAGGACTTTTTTTCCTCTCTCTTTGAAAAAATACCTAGTGATTTTTCCTTAGGGAATTGGTCCAGTTTCTTCATTTTCCCATAATTCAGAGCAAGTTTCATCACGATAAATATGTACTGTAAAAATAGTTGACTTAAGAAGTAGTCTGAAGCAGGAAAAGGTCCTATTTTCAGTGAAAATTCTTATCAAAGTCAGTCATTTTGAGAAGGTCCTGAGATGCCGGTCTGTAGCAGAGAGCACTCAAAGATCTTGACAGTTCTGATTGTGACTTACTTTGGAAAATAGTAGTTTGGAAGTGGAGGGTAAATTACATACTTAAAACCAGTATTTTTATTCAGTATTATGACTGTTTTATTTGTTTTTTGCTCAGTACTATGAAGTCCATCAACAACTTCCCATGCTCACAGCTTCCTTTTCTTCTCTGAGCTTCCTGCAAGACAGTAGCTGAACACTTGCTTTATTTAATAAAATCTTTCAATTATATGGACATCTGACCTTGTTCCTAGATAATTTGATCGTACTTTTTTTCGAAGTAATTATTCCCACTGGAGATAGTCCCAAAATATTATAGAATGAGTTATGGAATGATACCATAGATTTTTCTTAAGGGATGAATGAGTCATGCAGAATCAATTTACAACTTGGGTGATATCCTTATCAAATTCTTCTTTTCTGAATCTTCTGGTTAACTAACTGTGTTTATTGTTCTCTATGGAAGAACTCTACAAGTACTGCTGAGAAAACCTAATGTGGGCAAAGGTGATATGTAGACTCCTGAAGAAATAGTGTTGGGATTTTTCCCCCCTTCTCAGTGGCACTCTATTTTGTCAGTCCATTTGGAAAAAAGGAAAAAACAAAACAAAACAAAACAAAAAAACCCAAAACAAAACAAACCCCAAAAAAGAAAAACAAAACAAAACAAAAAAAAAAAAAAAAAAAAAAAAAAAAAAAAAAAACACAAAAAAAACCCCACCACACCGATAAACTGTGTCTAAATTATTGCATGAAATGAATGTATAACTGCAAAATAGGTTGGGGTTTTTTTCTGACTGTGCCTTTCCCTTTGCCTCCTGAATGATTAACTTCTGTTTATTTCTAATTAGAAAAGCCACATCAGACTAAACCACAAAGCATGTCAAAGAGTATGCAAATAATGCAGAGTACTTGAAAACCTGGGGCACTTTGCCTTTAAATGCCCCGCATGGTTTATTAAACTGTAATTGCACTCTCTGAAATGTTATATTACAATTATATCCTAGGTTATTAATTAACAAAAAGAGAAACCATAAATGGTAAAATAATTTTGCCTATGAAAAGCTTTAGTGAGAATTTAGAGAAGGGCACTCAGGCAAAAATAATTTGTGATAAAACCCACTAAAAAAAATGAGATTTTGGTCTCCTGCTGGGGAAGTGAACCCGAATCCATCCTCAGTAGCTTCGGAAGTGTAGTTGAGATGCAGAGACCCACAGGAGAAGAATTATAGGTGGTAATGACCAGTTACTTACATGAATAATTCATTAAGACACAACCTATATTAAAAAGCTCTCTATCTTTTCTAGAATTCTCTCTAGTCATATCTTTTGGAAAAAAATAATAAAAAGCCTGCAGCAAAACCAGTTTACTTTTTAAAATACTTTGCTTGTTGGAGCTACTATAATAGGGGAATTGTTAACATTCTTTAAAAGCAGATGCAGATGATGAAACTTATGAGATTTGCACCAGCATTACCAACAGTTCTAGTAAAAATGGAGTGAATGTTCACTATTTAAGAAACAGTACTTCAAAAGAATAAGTGTTTATAGTATACCTGATAGGAGTTTACTTCTCATATTCTACAGAACTATATGGCTTTTCTTTAATGGAACTTAATTTATGATATACAGAGAAGATTTAAATAGCTGGTTTTGAAGTAGGAAAGAATTTATCCACGCCCCGCCCCCCGCCATCTCTGTCTTGTACAACTTCCATTTAGGAGTTTGTTTATGAATCCATACTGAGAATGAGGGATTTCAGCCTGGCCAGAGCTTTCTGGTATAAAGTGATTAGTTATTTTTCTGAGAGAATGTAGTGCTACTTCTCAGAAATCATCGTGCTATTGGACTGCATTCCTGAGATGGAGTATATTGAAGGATTTGCTGGTTCTTTTTTTCTGTTAAGGTATTCCTCTAGTGCAGACTGCATGCTCACACATATTGCTTTGCATCTGATGTCAGAAACTAAATTTGGCAAGGTGAAGTGCATGTTCCTGTGTACATGAATATTTTCAGACAGACCATAAATAGACTGTGTTTTTACCTCTCTAAATGTAAATGTGGGAATGTTTTTTCTACTTCTTCACAAGAATTCTGCAATTAGCTGTCTTCGGGAGAGAGGAAGGAACATCCATCTGATTACTTGATAGGTTTGGCTCCAAAACCAACTCTTCTGTGCTTCTACACAGTAGTGGAAGGTCAGGAGTGGTGCAGTGCTTCTGAAAAGTAGGTATTTGGAGTTTTTTCTTCTAAGTGTTGTTCTCTCAGTGCAAGTCATAAGGTTGCTAATACTGGAGGAGTCTTCAAGTTATGTGTTTTCAGTGTATAGCTTTCATTTAATTCCAGAGACAGAGGAAGCTTGGTCAAGAAGTTCTGGCAAAAGAAAGGAACCAAAAACAACTTTGAAAAGGAATCTTTTTCTTTTAGTCTTGCAGATGTAATTATTGCAGTCAAAGGGGATGCTAGAATGAATGGAAGAGTGGATAAATAATAAATAAACTACCTCTTAGACTGCACAGAGATAAAGCTTTTTTATCAGACAATGTCTCTAGCTCCTATTATTTTCCTTCAGTTGTTGAGAGGACAATAAGCTCAGGGGTTTTTGTTTTTTGTGGAATACTTTTTGGGTTATGCTTTTTGTATATAATAATACAAATAATACAGTATAAAATACTGTGTCTTTTAATAGAACAAGAGGTAAAAAAGAGAAAATATATTCTTAGAGGTATTTTATAATTTCAATGAATTAAGAAAAAGCAAATCCTCTCCTTTTAGGAAAAAAAAAAAAAAAGCAAACAAAACAAAACAAAACCAAAGAAAAAAACAGAACAAAACCAAAAACAAAACAACCCAAAGTACTACTGTTTAACTAGAGGAGCAAAACTCTTTAAAGTCATGTTTGAATAGTTTCCAAATGTGTCTGGCACAAACAAGTTTAGGATAGTAAGAAAGTTTCACTGAATCTGGTGTCCCAATCTAAGATTTGCTGGAGGAAAGGAGTGCTTCTTGGAGATGTGACACAGTTGAACCTATTCCTTTCATAGGGAAAAAGGAGCAAATATGTTTGGTGGTTTTTTTTCCACAAAGCAAATAATTAAAAAATAATCTGCCTGAACTGCCAGAAAGTGGAGTCCATGCTGGAATGAATGAGGAGCTCACCACTTCATTTCAGCCAGTGGTCCTTCGGCAAGCTTGCAAATGCAAAAGGGTAAAATCCCTTATCAGTGTATGACCTTATCTGCCCTCTCCCCTGATAGATGTTGTATTTCACCTTGCATTTCTTCAATTACTTGTTTTGGAAATATGTCAAATTCAGAAGCTCTTGGAAGTGGCTAGGGAGACTAGCTGAGAAGTTAGTTCTGAAGTAGAGTGTTTATTTTGAAAAAATAATCTGTAATCATCCAAGTGATTGACTTAACAGTTGAAGTTGGACACATCAGAAGCTCATCACTAGGGTCAGAATTTGAAAAGCTCAAAAAGTTTCATGTGTTTATTGCTGTCAGCCTACATTACCATTATTGTGAGGTTCTGAACCAAAGCAGAAGTTTAAATAACTAATTGAATTCATTAAACTAATTTGAATTAGTTTAAATAACTAATTGAAGAGTATTAAGACAGCACAAAGGAGACTACCATGAAAGTGTAGTACAGTAAAAGACTGATTTACACTTTATACTAATTTTAAATCCTTATAAAACTTTAGCATTAAGTTTTTCAACTGTGTGAATAAAGGAGTAATGAAGAATTGGATTTTCTACTCTGTAAGGCTGCACTGATCAAAAGCACCAGGAGTTATGGGTTGTATGAAAATGGGAATTACTGCATCTGAATTTCCAGAGCTTAGTGTATTCATTTCTGGAGAATGACAAAGTTTATACCCCAGAATTCAGAGGACATTTGCAAATAAGTTTGTCAGTTTGGAATTAATAATTTTGAGGGAATCTGTAATGACACGAATAATACTGAAGCATAACAAGTTATTTGTAGAGAGGAATGACAAAAACTACTTACTCAATCAGGGAAGATGAAGCTTAGTATATGGAATGTTAAGAAGTGTAAGAGCTGGCTAACGGGATGTAATAGTGGATTGTATTGAAAAAACAAAACAGTGGTTTGAGGGTGAAAAAGAAGTGAGATTTCCTAAAGGTTAAGAAGTTAATGGAGTAATTGCATTTTTCTGAAATTCTAAAAACTTTTAGTGCTGTTTTTGCAGTTTGCACAGATTTAGGAGGGACTGTCAACAGAGGAAGAGGATTGAGATAGTAGGATGGGAAAATCAGATCAACTTGAAGATTATAATTACAGAGATGTAATGAAACTCAGTTTTAGGGCGTGCAGGATCATTCCTTTGGATTACTTGTACTCTGCTAAATACTTGCATAGATTGTACTGCTTGATTTTTAGCATGGTCTCTAATTTATAGCATGCTTCTTCATGAGCTTTGATGCTTGCATCAAGACAATGGTCAGGTATGGCTTAGGAAACAGGGAGCTCCAAATACCATTCCTGGCTGCCAGTTTGGACAGTGCTGGTAGCAATTAACTCCCACAGGCTTTGCACTTTCAAACACTCCCAATATGCTTTCATACGGCATCCTTGTGCTGCAGGTTGCAGATAAACTCAATTTTGTAGCATAAAAGTGCTACAGTGGTGGGCTATAACATGGGTTTGTTTGTTTGTGTGTTTGTTTTTGTTTGGGTTTTTTGTTGTTGTTGTTTTGGTGTGGGTATGTTGAACTGAAAAAACCCCACACACTAACAGTAATAATACTAATAGTAACAATGATAGTAAATGTTGTTACTGTTGTCATCAACATATGTCCTTGGGCCAAGGAGATAGAATATGTGCCCAGCCTTACACTCTAATGCTGTGTGCTGTGTACATGGATGGCTTTAGGGATAGAGAAGTTCTGGGACTTGGAGGTTTTTTAGCCTTACAGGATACCAGTTTCTGCACTGAGTTGATCCGTTCAATGACAAATTCACAAGTAAGGAAAAAACCAAACCTACTAGAACCCCATGTATCAGAGGTATCTGTATGCCAAGTCCATAAAAAAGGCTGTCGTGTTAACCACTCAGAAACCAGATTTGAGTAGAGATGGGTGAGCATTCATCATGTTTAGCATGGTGCAAGGACCTCACCTGACAGTTTTGTTTAGCCATGCTCATGGAAAAAGAATTTGAACTGGGACAAGTGGAGCTAGGGTAATTAAAAAATGGAAAACCTACCATGTGCAGGGTACACAGAGAGTTTTGCTTGTTAAATGCAGTACAATTCATGCTGAGGAGTGTGATTACTGCTTTGGGAGCAGGCACCAGAGAAGACAGTGAAATAATTGTTTCAGATAAAGGGTAGTAGTAGCAGGAAGGCAAAATGAATGTAACTCTTCCTGAATGTATTTGGTTTGGGAGAATTAATTACAACTATAAAAGAATAATACTTTTATAGGATGTATGAGAGCTATAAGCTTGTGACAGTTTTCTGGTTTATTTTATTAGAAGTTGATTAATATTTTACATATTTGCAATTAGAGTCTTCTTTTAAGGAAGCCTCTTTGTTATATAAGACTATTTACTGCTCTATTTTTACCTTCACTATTTTATTTAATTTTACAGTGGTTTTGGTGATTGTGATTTCAGAAGTTCATCTTGATATTAAAATAATAATATTAGGTTAGTCAAAGTTTACTAAATGAAACTTTTTCCCAACTTTAGTAATAAGATAGTATTCAACTCTACAATCAATTTGGTAGTCTTTTTTTTTTTTTTTTATGTGTGTTGCTACCTTTTGTAGGTGTTTGACGAAGAGGAGAATTTAGGAACACTTGTTTTTAGAAAACTTGTGACCAGTTACGGTTTCCTTTCCTGGACAGTGATATTATGCTAATTGGACAAATCCCAGAGGCAGAAGGTCACTAAGAGTGTACAAAAGTGTTGTTCCTCAGGAAAGTAAAAAAAACCAAACAAACAAACAAACAACCAAATGCTGCTATGATTTTTAAAGAAAAAATTTTAATTTACTGAGAGAAACTTAAGTTTTCAGAGTATCACCTGGGGTCTGGGGTAGTAGATACAATGCTACCATTGGTGGAAATATTAATTCATTAGGGACTATGTCTGAGCTGTTATTTGTAGGATACGCTGCTATAATCTCAGTTCATGACAGTTTAGTTGTGTGGAAATTTCTTTTTGTGCTATATTAAAAATACCATTCTAAGCAGTATTGCTGGGGTGGGGGGAAAGGCTAATTTAAATATATCGTGCAAGTCAACCATTCTCTATGTCTAATAGCTTCCTCTGAATAAAGAAACCAAATATATGCAAATGTATGAGAAGGCATCCATTGTTTGGCTGCTTTTGTGCCTGAGGACCCTTTATGAAGTGTCGGTGATTACAGGTGCTTTTGTTTCGAACAGCATTTCCCCTAAAATAGCAACAATCACCAGTAAGAGGAAAAAACAAGCCTTGCCAATATCAGCTGCATAAATGAACTCAAGGGTGTTCAAGGGCCCTTCTAGTAAAGATAGCTAGTAGGGAGATGGTCTCCTCTTGGCATATGAAATGTGTTTTATTGGTGGGGTTTTTTTGTGAGAGAGGAGAATTATGCCTCTCACAAACCCAGTGGGAGTGACCCTGCTGCGTGATGGGGGCTAACTTTTATGCCTCCACTTGAAGAACCTCATCACAGTAGTGAGAGGTTCAGGGAGTGGGAGCTTCTAACCATTGCTTGCATACAGCTCCCACTGTGCAGAGAAACTGGACAAAAGCTAACATCAATAAGCTAATAAATAAGCTAAGAATTGTTAAATAAACTAAAGGGCTCCCTTAGGAAAAATATTACTGGTTTTTCACAAAGACAGGAATTTAGGCATTCTCCCTCTCTCCCTGCTTGCTAAGGGCTCTCTGGCTGATGCTTTGAGCACTCCTGCCCTGCCTCCTGCTCTTGATTCCCATGCCTTGGATATGTTGATTTCCCATCTAACCATAGCTGTAGGTACTAAGGAATGAATAAAAACTCTGACCTTAAAATTGACTGTTTGTATAAATTTAAATGTTAATACTTAGACCATTTTAAGTATATCATGAACACATATTAGTATTTGAAAAGTACATGAAAACCAGGATCATACCATCCTATTCTTTTGTTAATTAAACTATTTTACTCTCTGCTACATCTTGTTACACATGATTAGGACACTTGCATGACATTACAGCTTGGATTCACTCTTAATACAGACTCCTGCTGCTAGGCCTTTTTTGCTGAGTCCTGATTTGAAAATGCTGGGTTTGTTACGTGTCCAGATACACCAAGGGTGCTGTGCGTTCTCTTCTCTCAATGGGCTTTCCACAGAAGATGAATAGAATAAGAAGTATGACTGAATGCAGTGTCCAACTTCTAGAAATGCAAACCAGGCTGTAATATCATATCCAGGCAGAGAGAAGAACATGCAACTCGGTCTCAGCATTTTAGAAATGCCCTGCGTTAGTATTAGTTTGTTCTAAGGTAAATCCTTCCATCTGATTCACAGGCAGTAGCGCTCAGGTCAGGTTGTTCATGCTCCAAGAACTACATTTTCTCTACAAATTGACACAGATTCTTAAAACAAGGGTGCATTTAAATAAGAAAAATGTACCTGTCTCATGACTAGCTCTTAAATGAAACTAGACTTAATGACTCTTAAGAGTAAATGTATTGAGACGAAAAATGTTGTACAAACTTTTTTTTTCTATTAGCTGTATTTTGTTGGACCAGCAGTAATTTTGGATACTGCTGCACATGTAAAATGGGAAAATAGGAATCAAATGAATATGCTCCTCTTTACATGAAACAAAGCATTAAAGGCCTATTTAAAACAATAATCTAAGTAGATTTTTAGACTTTTTTTTAAATTAAGATTGACTGGTAAGAAAAAGAGTTGTTGTGAAAGCATAGCTAAATATTATTAATAGGTTGCACAGATGGAAAATGATGCAGGCTTTCACACTGGGAGATGAATGACTGTATAATCCAAAATCTAAATAGCAGAGAGCAAAAGAGAGAGATACACCCAGCAATGTTTCAGTGTGCTAGGCTACTGTGAACTAAAATGTATGATAGCTCCAGAATCAGTAAGAAAATCCATTTTGGGGAAATAAAGGATGAAAAAAATTGTGGAAAATGTTGGTTCCCCAACAGACTCCTTAAAAAGCCATTTTCAATTTCTGGTGATACATCAAAGGAAAGATAACATCATCTTCTATAGTGGTGCTCTTCTAAGGCAGAGTACACGAGTTTCTATAATGAAAAATATGAAACATCAGATGCAATTAACTTGCTTCTAACCCCTTATTTTTGCATAGCAGTAAATGCCATTAGCAATTCTGATCTTTCCTTTATGATAAAGTGTATCACCTCCTTTGTCTTATATTGGTGTCTGTATGGAGACCAATTAATTTCAGATGAGTTTGTACCAAGGTTCTCACTAAGCAAGTTTTTATTATAATGCATATGACTTGCCAGATAAAAATAATGTCACATGGTATTCAATAGACTATAGTAGAATAATCCAGGTCCCAGTTGTCAGAGACTGAGCCAAAAAAATTAAGTCCAGTATATGGATATAGTCTCCTTTCAACAGTGTTAGAGACAGGAAGCTGAAGAGTAGAGATAGAGATAGAGAGATCTTGCAGTATAAGGTACCTGCAAGACATGAAATAAATTAATTTAGAGCCATGTAACTAAATAGCTATCAGGAGTTTGAATTGCTTTCAGATTTCTAGAAGGTCTTTTGGCATACTCTTTCATGAAATGCAAGTTTTACAAAAGTTCTACAAGCACTTTTATACTGTAAACCATTTTAAAAGAGATTAAGAAAAATGCTATGAAGCAATAAATATTAAATAAAGACAAATAATTCCAAACAGGAAACTCCTTGTAGGAGCTATGGTCAAAAACAGTGTTTAAGAAGGCTTTTCAGTATTAGGTTAGTGAAAGAGTTTGTAGGTGAAATTTCCTGGGCATCTGAGCAGGCATATGACCCTAAAGAAGAGAATTAGTGATTGCAATCATATATAGCTAATCAAGCCTTCTGCAGTGAACCATATCTGAAAATCCTCCACGTACACAGGATGTTTCAATCGACTTTTAATTTTTTCTCACACATTTTCACAGCAGTCAAATGTTGAATTGTATTTGCTAATATTCCCTAATCTCGTTAAGCAGAGCATGAAAGAGAGTTGGGCAGAAGAACAATGTCAGACTTCTGTAAACTGAAGGTGGGCTGCTGTGGCTACTTTATAAGAAAAAGTGTTTTCTGCTTGTGTTTGTTGCTCTGATGTGAGAGTTGAGAATGCTCTGCAGTGCAAAACCAACATCACTTTTGAGTGAGGAACAATGCCTGATCCCCTAGAGAAATTCACAGGCTCTGTTTTTACCTCAATTGATTTTTCTTTAATGAAAATCATGACAATTTGCTAGATACACCCAAATAATAATCTCATGAATAAAAATGTTCCTTTTTACAGGCAACATTCTTGATGAGACTTCTTTTTGACATATCCCAGTGTAAAAAAATCACAGTTTCATCTATACCTACACTTCAACTTGTGTTCATGTAGTAAATGAGTATTTTCTGCAGGTTCTGCCATAAAGAAGCAATCTTATATGATTGTAGACAAGGAAAAAAAAGAAATTACCAAAGGAAAAAACCCTAGCCCTGAATTATTCAAACTATGACAGAAGTCTTTCTTCTGACTGATTCCAAACAGTCATTTAAAGGAGTATTTCTCATACACATGTAATGTATGCCAGCTCTCTTTCCCATTTAAGTTGTCTCACTGTAGGAAGTGGGATTTTTTTTCTGCCTTTGCTGGCAGAGCGACAGCTAAGGACAGCAGCATAGGGGAAGACTGTTTTATCTGCAGTAAAACACTGGCTTTGAGGCAAATTTTCTATGCCTAGTTCCATAAGTTAACAGAAAATTGAGCTTGGGGTTTGAAGTCTTGAATGCCTGCATGGCAAAACATCAGTTTTCATGATGGAGTCTCACTGCCCAGCTTTGTACAGAGATGGTAGAAGGTGTAATATCAGATCAGATGATCACATAGTCCTTTTTGGCCTTAAAAATCTATGGATAAAGTACTTCAGCCACTTTGTTCCACAGTTTTCCCATTTTTAAATTGAAATAATTCTTGTACACATGGGTCATGGGATATGCTAGGACTGCTCAGTTTTTGTGAGTGCAAAAAAATAGAGAAAGGCATTTCTTCTTTTAGAGACTTGGTTCAAACATTTACCTAAGTATCATCTGGCTGTCAGAATTAATCTAACATGATTAACAATTTTATTATTGTGATTGTAGTGCAGGCATTTCAATACATGTTCGCAAGGGATTCCTCCTGCTTAATTTGTATGGTAATCTACAGGCATTTATTCTACTTTGTGTCTGTTTGCATGGGGTGGTTATAGTCTATGTTAAGGTGTTTGTGAGCTGGATAGGCAGCTGGATTCATCCTCATTAAGCCTCAAAGCCTCTCAGTTTCTCCCCTGCTAGCAGCATTCAACGTGCTGTGGTTTTGTGATTTGGAAGTACAGCACTGAGGGAACTGATCTGAAACCACCAGTCTAATTTCACTTTGGTCTTTTTTCACTTGACTGATCAGAATGATTTTCAGTCACTCCAGTCAGGGCTGGAATCCCAGAGGTGAAAAGTCAGCAAGTAATCCATTTAGCCACCAGGTCCTCCAGGTGGAGCTTAGCAAACTATAACATTTATTGTATTCTCTTCTCTCTTATCACGGCATGGCCATTGCTAATGTTTTGGAGCTTCCATTTTAAACCATGCTTTGTAGGAGGTTTGGAATTTGCTGTAAAAATTCCCTACATGATGAATCTGGACACAAAAGGTTGCAATGCAAGAACCATTTTTGGCACCGATTTAAAGATAAGCTTCAGTGACTTTTAATGAAAAATTGACTTTTCCATCCAGAATATTCTCCCTCAAAATCCAAGCACAGAAAGTGCCTTCTGTGAGAGGGAAAATGGGTATTTGGTGAATATGTGTTACCATTTCTCTCTAGCTGCTGCATAAGTTGCAGAGGGCAACTTCCATATTGTAAGAAATGTAGAATAGCAAAGAAATACCTATGGACTTCCCCACTAGTTAAACAAGGTAAAATAAATATCTCTATTTGACCAGCAGCACCTCCTTTTTTTATACCTAAATTGCCTTTTAACCACAGAAATTGCTTTTCATGTTTAATGGTTTTAGTAAGGTCTTGCAGTTCTTTCAGAGTGGAGAATGTAGAACTGAAAAGTCACTTGTGTGAACAGGCAGTTGTAGTTTTCCAGTTACTTGAACATCTGGAAAACAAAGCTCACAAAATTGTTTCGTTAAGTACAAGATCATGGAATCAGGATGATTTTTTTTTTTTTAATTTTTTTTTTGTTTTTTTTTTTTTTGGTTTTTTTTTGGTTTTTTTTTTTTGTTTTTTTTTTTTTTTTTTGTTTTGTTGTTGTTGTTGTTGTTGTTTTTTGGGTTTTTTTTGTTTTTTTTTTTTTTTTTTTGTTGTTGTTGTTTTTTTTTTTTTTTTTATTAAATGCGTTTTTTGAATCCCTGTTGTAGAAAAAAAGCTCGGTTTATAAATCTAAATTATACTAAATTAATATCCATCCTTAAAAAAATTACCTTCACAAGTTACGTGTGTGTGTATATATGACGTATATTTTCTCGCATGTGAATTTTTAACTCATAAAGTAACCTCTCTTATAAACATGTAATGGTGGAAACCAGGTGGAACTTGGAAAGATTACTTATTATTTTTGAATCTACTGTTTTATAATCAATTTCTGGGTTTTGAGGCATAAATGTGAAATTGAGTGAACTAAAGAACTCAAATCACTCAAAGGGGGTATTTCTGAACAGTATTCAATTTAATTTCAGTTGTCCTCTTAGGACTTGGATTTTGGTCTCATTTCATTATACTCTTGTCACTCCCAATAAGAAAACATTTTAAGGTCAGTAGCATTTTTTTCCCAGAGAAGGAGCAGGACTATCCCTTAACTTGTTACTACTGTTAACAAGGCAGATACCTTCCCAGAGATTCTTTTTTCCAGTTTATCTCAAGTACTGCTATTTCTCAAGATTTTGTCTCCAAAAAAATGTAAAGGGGGGGTGGGTGGGGAGGGAGAGGGGGAATCCAGCAGAAAATCCACCCTTCTGCTTCATACTACTGGGCTTTCATAGGGTTGCTGTGCAACTCTTATAATTTTACTCCAATTTCCAGTAGATTATGCAACATTTAGCAGTATTAATTCAAGGTTTTTATTCTCTTAAATCTTTTGCACTTTGATCTACTTTTGTATGTGGGAACAAGAAAATATGCATTAATTTTATGCACCCGGGATATCCCAGGTGTTTTCTCTTTAGGAACCAAAAAATAGGAAAAATTATTGAATAGGAGGAAATATTTTGAATGTGTCTTTCAGTGCATAGAACACAACAGGAAAGCTGACAAAGCATTCCTCAACTGAAGATCCTTTATAACAATCTTTAACACTCTTGGCGAAATGGATTCAATTATTTTGAAAGTGACAAATTCAAATCAATATTCAATTGTTGGTGTGTTAATTAGGAGATGACACCTTGCCTCTATTATTAGTACAGACAATTTGCTGCAGAAGTTCTTCTCTGTTTTGACTGCTGAGTCTCCAGTTAAGAGACTGAATCACTACAGAAGCACCAGCACTTGTCGTCTTGGAGCTTTAGGTTAGCATTTGACTAGCCAACAGTCTCAAGAAACATGAAATTTCTCAGAAGAAGTATTTCTGTGGGATTATGTCACACAAAGCACTTTAAAGAGAATTTGTTCATTCATTAGGCAAAGACAAAACTGCAAGAATTGTTATGATATTTGCCCGTGCTTGTTTCTGAAGGGCAGGTGCTTTGCTTTGGAGTCCTTGACTTCAGTGTAAATTTGCTTGGATTATTGGTGTGCAATGTAATTGGGACGTCTTTCTGTGAAGATGGCTCCCTATTAAATTCACGTCTGGACTTTGTTTTCAAACTATTAGGCATTGTACATACTTTTGTATTTACTGAAGGCACATTCTAATTGAGGAATCAAGAGTGGAGAAAAACAAGAATTGGAATTAGTTCTCACAGTCATAAAAGTCTAGAAATTTATATCCTATCAAAAGACTGAATTATTGTTTACACAAGTAATTTTAAAAAATACTGCTAAATTTAGGAGACTGATAATGTGTTTCTGCTTCTGAAAGTTCATTTATTTAATTAGGGCAGTAGAAATAAACCATATATCTAGGACCATCATCCAGAAACTTCTAGTTATACGGATTAGTTCTAGATAGTTTGGCAAGGAGCAGGGATTTGTCTTGATTCTTGTGGCCGCCTTCCAATTTGAGATATTTTAGGATTCTATGAAATGGTCTCAGTCAAGGATTATTCATAATGAGGCAAAGTCAAATGCAGGCTCATTGTAGCCTGTGGGATGTCAGTAAGTACTGGAGCTCTGCAGCAACATATGTTTTGGGAATCTACCTGTTCCTACAGATGTTGGATTCTTGATACATTACAAATTTTTATACTTTACAAAAGCATTAGGGTACTACACTTTTTACTGGGAAGCTATATAGATCTAGAAGATAGGTGGTACTTAATAATCTATTATTAATTAATTATTAATAAATAATATTCTATGTAATTATACATTAAACATAAACCTGTTGTTATATACCCTATAATTACATAAGAATTTTTCTATTAAAATCATTTCTATTTAGAATATTTTCTTTTAGTAATATATTTTAATTATATTATTATTTATTAATAATAAAGGGATATTAATTGTGATACCTAGGGAAAACAGTGCATGATTTAGCATGTAACATCATGGCAAAAAAATTAACCATTTGTATTAAAATTTATAAATTCTGCAAAAGGTATTTGAGTACCGTCGCTTTCCAACCCCAGCACCTGGTACCAGGTGGTTCCATCTGTGTTTATGTCTTCTTTTTTATTTCCCCAAGACTTTCTTCCTGGGCTACTAAATTTGCATTGCACAAGAGCTTTGTATTTTTTTTTAAGCATTAAACGTTAATTAGGATACATGCGATTCATCCTTACTAATTTTTCCTTGTTTTATGATACTGCTTTTTTCCTCTGAGTACAAGGGGGGGGAAAACAAATGTTGCATGTGGAAAGGGAGGACTGAGAATGGGAGCTTTTGATCATCAGGAAGTGATGATGTATAGCTCACTATATTTTTAGATACAGCCTCTTACCTGGCCATTCCGTTACCACCCCCATGCAGAGGTCGAAGTCCTCAGTATTTTTCTCACCTCCCTAAGATATTCTCTGTGTGATTTAGCTGGGCAACACTTAATTAAACTCCATTTCCTCTCTTTACGCTTCAAGTATTATTATGCGGCTCCCTTCAAGAGGTAATTTGTGGGCTGTTTATCAAAGCTGTGAATTTAATAATATCAAAGACATGCTACTGCACTGTCACTGTAATAAGATGTATGGACATTTCTTATGAACAGAATTTTCTCTCCATAAGTATGTTGTTCATCTGCTGAATATCGTGGACTTTCAAAGTAAGTAAAAACCCCCACAATATATACTTTATTTAGTCATATTATTCCCTTACCCTTCCCACCTCCATAGTTAGATACTGTTGTCTGAAAATCAACACTAATATTTTCATTGCAACAGGAAAACCATGTTTCATTTAACAATGTTACCTGCAACATCCAGCTGATGTTTCTGGTTTGAGGCATGAGGGAATATCAGTGGTGCCCTGTCAAGCTGTTGGATACATAAGTAGTCTCTGTTCTGGTTCCAGAGCAGCTCTGATTATGTAGTTGTAGATCTGGTCCAATCCAGATTTCCTGTGGAAAGTGGGTGAGACTTGTTAAAAAGTTGGGAAATTTTTTAGAAGAGGGAGTTCTCGATAAGAATAATCATTGTATATAGAGAGTAGATGCTAAGTATCTACTAGTAGGTCTGCTAAAATACCCAAAAGGTAAATACTGAAAAAAGATTGCGGAAGCAAGTACAGAAAAAAACCCGCAACTTCCCAAGTCTAACTCCTGCTTCCTTTTCTTCAGTTTTTCTCCCTTTAACTTTCAGGAAAGTAGTAGAATGAGAGAAGTAGCACCTTGCAGACATTATACAATCAGCAATGACTTAGGTAGTATAAATTTAAAGCTCATAATATACAGTTAGGTATGTGCTTTAATGCTAATGTCCATGGAAGCCTTGTGGAAGACCGATGGTATTTTTTGAACAAAAATTCCTTGATTGGTCAATCCAAAATTTTTGATAGCATTTTATTTTTTAATTTTATTTTATAGATTTTAATTGTTCAACTTTCACATTTTGGGGCTGGTTTGGCTACTTTTTTCTTTTTTTTTTAAGTATGAATTAATTATTAAAGCATTAAGAACCAATGACTGATGTTTCTGGTAGTCTACATGGACAGCCCAATTCTTCTATGGTTCTCTCTTTGAATAAATGTCTACAAAGATTCTGTATCTGTTTAATGTATGACTGATGTACATGAGACAAGATTTATTATGGGTTCTGCTGTATAGGCTGTGGCCATGGATGCTGTTATTTGAAAATTCCTGGCATAAGATTGCCCTTGCTTATGTAAAAACTTTCTGCCTGTTGACAGTACTTTCTCTGAGCAAATGCAGTTGTGCCTATTCAACTGGCTGCAAAATCTCTGATAAGCTAGTTCTAGCTAGGCATTGTGACAGAAGATGCAGTTTCTTAGAAAGACTTCAAAAAGGTGAGGTCTGTCCTCACCTGCACTATCCTGTAACCTCATCTGCTGCCTCAGTGACTTAGGTGCTGGTATAATCACAACATCCAGTCCAGAGGACTTTCTCACTTGTGGTTTTCTGAGATGTTCTTCAGTCCTGTGTGTGAGCTAGGGTTTCATATGCATTGGGCTGCGTAGACACAGAAGAAGGCACTCTAGGATTCCCAAATGGGACTTTTGCTGCCAGTTACCTAAGCAACAAAAGAGGAGCCGAGGTGTTTGACAAGCTCAGCAGAGGAAATTATGCAAGGACAGCATAACTAAAAGTAGACCTGCAGGGTGGACTACAAAATATTTTTAGGTCATCCTAAAATGCTCCTTTAAATTAACCCTGTTAAATCAGTGTCAGGATATAGTAACCAGAGGCTTGGAACTGAGAAAACAAATCAATTATAAGATTACTGTAATGTTTGTAGGTGATGTATTCTGGAGAGGAAGAACTTCAAAGAGAATTCATCACTACCTTTGAGTTATGCTAATTAGTTTAGTAGATTTGTAAATGTGTTTGTTCCTCAAATGTTCCTCTGTTCTCACATGAATGTTCACATAGATGATAAGTATACATCACAGTGAAGAAATTGCTGTTGACAGCAAAAGATCAGGTCAAGCTTAGTGAGAGACCAAATGCTGGCCATGTGCTCTGCCTCTTCTGTGTCAGAGTTTACGTATGTGAAGGACAGTTGCATCCTGTATGCAGGCTTTTAGAGCTGCCTGCATAGTTCTCTGACTTGTAACACTCTTGCGGCTTCCTCAGCTCTGGACACAGCTGAATAACTAATTTATTGCTGCTAGAGGAGCTAAGTGTTTCTGAGAAGCAAGGAAAAACTTCAAGTTTGCTGTTTTCAAGGGCTATTCTTGATCCTAGGCTCATTATTTCAAGGCCTGTGCATGTAAGCCTGAATGTTTTATTTTCACAATGGATTATGATGGTGTTTTCTCCTCTGCAGCATCTCAGAGATACCTGAGATTTCCACAGGCTTGTTGTTAGCACCTGTCATCTCTTGCCCAGCCACATAGCTTAGCACTGAGCATCTTGGAATATCTTGAGTTGGAAGGGCCCCACAAGGATCATAGCATCCACCTGGCCCTGCACAGGACAACCTCAAAAATCACATATCATGGCTGAAACTGCCCACAGAATTGGCCAAGCTTATGAGTTAGCTCTGTGTTGAATTTTCCACTAGGAAACTTCATGAAAGGTATGAAATTGAGAGAGATGGCAGCTCCAGTTCCACTTGAAACAGCATGAGGTACAATTGGCACTCTGCAGATCCAGGCCCTTAGCTGATGATTTTGTTCCTCTTTCAGCTGTTTCTTTGAAAAGAAACCAGAGTGCTCTCTCCAGGCACTTCTCTGTCACAGATCTCATAGAAATAGGCAATACACTGAGCCATTTGCAGAAGATAATAAAGGAGACATTTTCCTCATATTATCAGTTCATCCACTCACAGTGTCCATTGTTCTTCAGGAGCCCTATAGGCCTTGGATGTCTAAGACTCACTGCATTGTGAATTTCTTTTAAATAAAGTTCTCATAAATGATCCTACTGTTCCAAGGCCTTTGTCAGAGGAACTGGAGTACAAGGTTGCCTTTTGGACCTCTGTTTTTCTGGTGTCAGTCACTAGAAACCAAGAAGTACTTCAGAAAATCACTAAAAAGCAAGAAGTACTTCTGAAATTTAATAATACTACTTCTTCTTTTAATAACATTGTCTTTCCTAATTTATGTGGCACTCCTTATCAGGTGCTTTCCGTGCTTAGTCTACCTTTGAAGATACAGTTTAAGCACTTATGAAAGAATAAATTGCAAAGATATGTAGACATGGGTAACTGGGGAGAGGTATCAGAACTTTTTTGATAACATACAGCAGTGTCACTGTAGAGCACGAAAGCAGGACACAGACTCTCAGAAGGCTGAAGATTCAAATCTCGCTTTATTATCAAAGCACCTGTCTTTTGTACCTTTTCACAATGAGCCCACCTAAGAGGTGGGATCCTTGGACCCATTGGTCACACCAAGGGGTCATCAAGCAAATTCCCTCCCCTGGGAAAGAATGTAGAAAAATAAGATAGTTTACAATAACACTTGTTTACAACAAGTGTCCCTGAAGAAAGAATTTTCTGAAATCAAAACATGGCAGGCACAAACCGTGGCTACACAACAGCATTAGAAAAACCTATCTGTTGACAGAGTGGTGTAAGCACAATGGAGTCCTGGGGTACAGTCTCACCCTCCCCAGAAAAAGGAGTTGAAACAACTCCAAGGTCCACAGGGAGATCTTTGGCGGTAAGATTGAAGGAATGGCCCATACACTGGGGATACACAAAGGATGCAAAGCTGATCCTGCAGCAAGAGACTACTTAAAGAAGCAGTCTGTGTGCTTTCCTTCCCCAAACCATATTCCCAGTTCTCTACTTTGCATTCAATTGAGTGATTTTATCACTAGGAGGTGTGTCAATATATCTTGTTTAACCATCGGAAAAGTTGCCTTCTGCTTTTTCTCTACTGGCAGAGTTAGTTTTCCAAAGGATGAGCCAACTGAACTAACTCACCATGTAGTTGTATGTAGGAGAAGGGAATGCAGGTGACCTTGCCCCTGATAAGTACCAGCTGTGTTAATTACCCAATGCAGCCTCAGCCCTGATGAGTCACAGCTGTAGCCAATAAAGGTAAGTGTGATAAAAGGGAGTGGGTCAGCTGGTGAGGGGAGAATTATGAAGGAGGTTTAACCTTGAGGGAGTGCGAGACTCCTGAAGAAGAAGGATCCTGGGGAAGAGAGAATCACTGCTGTGAGGTCAGTCTGGGTCTGCAGTTGGAGCCTGTTGTTGGAACCTGCAGTCACAGGCTGGCTAGGTAAGAGCCTGCAGTCAGTCTGCAAACCAGTACATGCAGTTTAGCAGGAATTAACCAGCAGTCAGAGGCTGCAAGGGACACCTGCAGTGGGAGCTTGCTGCAGCCAGAATCATTGAATTGTTGGAGTCAGGATAGTTGAGCTCTAAAAAAGAATAAACCAGGACCCTTTTCATGCTATGATAAACAAGAAGTCTGTGTCTTTGCTCATTTCTACTCTCTGAAAAGAGGGCTTCTGGAAGAGTTGTATAATTCTCTTAATCTGATACAAGGCAGAGAGACAAGAATCCTTGATACAAAAATGCAGAAAAAGTTGAATTCTTTTGGCTATAAAATCCATTCAAAAGCTAATATTTAAAAGTGAGGCAGCCATTGTTCAAAGTCTGTCTTTAAATCTTTCTCTTGGGGCCCCTTAAAAAAAAAGTTGATTTTATAAAAAAACCCCAGTGTTATTTATATCTTATGCAAGTAATGTGACACTTGAATGAAAAAAAACCTCACAGAACTATATATTAATTTCTTATTTTAATATAATGAACATTTTACACATTTTTCAATAAAATACATGTTATTGCTGGTGCTCTGTAGGACACATCTTTTCTGGATACCCGTCTCTTTTTCTTTTATTATTTTTTCATGCTTGTTTTCTCCTAGTCACATCCCACAGACTGTATTATGGATCGCCTTTGTTTTGAGCCAGAGACTTAAACTTTTTATTTTACATGTGTTCATTAATATTTACCTGAAATAATTTCTGAAATGAAATAATCTTGATGCTTTTCTAATGCAACTGTGTGTTCTATAGCCTCTTGTGGTGGTACTGCTTACTCAAAAATGAAAATATAAATTAATTACAAGGGAGGACCCATTATATTTTTAGACCTCACTTTAGAAGCTGCAGTCTTATCTTTGAATGTGATGCAGCTGTTTTATAATCTTGTGAATCAAATTCTAGGTTGCTGAAAATGAAATGGAGCAATTTGTTCTTTCTAGCCAACAAGAAACAAAATTAAGTCTGATGTCACAACTTGTAAATATTACTATGCTTGTCCTTTGAATAAAACAAGCAAAATCCAATCCCAAATTTCCTTCTGCTTAGCTTGTCATGTCTTCTAAGGCTACAGTGTCTTCTAACCATGTACTGTAGTATAGCATTTGAAGGGTATTTTTTTCATATGTGCTTAAAAGATTTAGCAGCAGAAACATGTTTTATTCCTCAATTATATATAAGGCAGATGAAAGATAAACATGTGCCACAGATAAGTATGCATTTCTAGAAATGTTGGAAACAATTCTTGAGATGAAAAGCCTGTAGAAAACATAAATTTATCCTTCATTTTGATATTTTTACTTTCTATTGTAAAAACTGAAATATGGGAGCTATTAAATGACAGCTGTAGACTCCTTACAGTAAACAGAAAGTTTTAACTCTCTGCTGGGCCACAAGGTGAACTCTGGGAATGTTGTGTTTTCTCGGAGCCGATCCCAAGGAACTCTGTTTATGCCCTGAATCAAGAGTAAGAATTATGTACACAGCAGTATCTTACTCAAATAGTTCTGAAAATATCTTCAGTTGTGTCTCCAGGAAAATATTATCATCATCTGCATGAGGACAAAAGTTAAAACACATCAGGACACTGCCCTCATAAATTGTCCTTTTCCAGATTATGTCAGTGATGGTCGGTGCACTGAAAGCAGAAACAGAAACGAGAGCTCTTTTTCTTCCTTTAGTTTAGAAATCTGACAAGGACAGGCTGTGCTCTTGTCCCTTAGTGTAATTTTGTTTCACAAATAGGAGGAGACACCTTTATATTCAAATAACTTCTTTCTCTGTGTACACCAGAGGGTGTCCCCTTTTTGTTTTCTTTCTGTAGCCCCTATACTTTATCTGTGGCTTACTCAGCCTGCTGAATAATATTCATACTGCTTTTTGTTCTTCCTGTTTTGTCCTACTGAATTGTCTATTGCTTTAATTATCTGTGCCCCCCCGCTATGGGATATCACAGAATGTGCTTAGCCTAGCATAGCAAGAGAAGGGCTCATTCAGCCTTCCTCTCTTGTACTTCTCCTGATGGATTGCTGAGATACGTTTTTTCTTTAGTTGTGTAGCTGCCATGAGAGTCATATCATGAAAAGGGTTAAACTCTAGCCCATGGTAAGGGCAGGTCTAAGCACCAGCATGACATTCAGGGATTATTTTGAAGTTGGCTAGAGATGTGTGGTTCAGATTTTGGAAAACCAAACTGTAGGAGCAATACATAATGATGTGAAACTGAGGTCATATTTTCAGTGATAGGAAGAAATACTAATGGAAGAAAGGAAGGACTTGGACTGGGGTGGGGCGGGGGGGGGGGGGGCGGTGGTGGCGGTGGCAGTCTGGAAAAACCCAGAGGGAGATAGGAACAGGTCTAGTGATAGGCCCAGGAATTGTAATATAAGAAAATAATGGTAGTTGGGAGCAATAAAGGATTGCATAACAGAGGGGCATAAGAGAAAAAGGAATTAGTGCAGTTAGAATGGAGGAAGATTTCAAATAAGATAGACATTAAAAAAATAAAGGGATTGTGCAGGAAATTAAACCGATTTTTTCCTCATTTTATGTTAAAATAATGAACGGCTCAACCGTAATGATTCTGAAGTAAAAAGAGAAGGCTTGGGCAGGTTGAATTGGAATGTGTGGCTACACATAAAGTCAGAGCAGTGGCAGTATTTATGGGGGATGTGGAGCAGCTGTTCTGCAACGTCCAGTTTTATTTCTGAATTCTTGTGTTTCTAAGTTCTTTATTTCTGTATTCTGAAGTTCTTCTATCTACCTGGTGATCACATTTCTTCTTGATAAAGTTGTGTTTAAGGTCAAACCAAATGTGAAAACAGTGCAGTGGTATTATCCAAAGCTTTATTGCAAACACTTTGGTGGAAGACCCACTCAGGGCATGCACTTTTGACCAAAAAAAGTCAAGTCAGAGAAAGGGCATAACATGCAAAAGGAACAAGATAATAGCAGATGTAATTTATCACCATGTCATGCTGTGATGGCCTTTTTGGCAGAAAACAAGTGAGGGTTTGTTGTTTACTCCATGCTAGTTCTTTCCATGTTGGCACTGATTTTGTGGACAGCCATGTGTCTAGTTGTACTGAGAAATTAACTTTTGGCTAGTTTTTAATTAAATAAAGAATAATAATTAATATAGCTATATCATAAATGCATAAAGTGTGAATATGTTAAGATCAAATTGCCGGTTACGAAATGTTCCACAAGAAAGCACAGGAAGGCATTAAAAGCAGCTTTTACTGCCATGTAGAACATCAGTGCACTATAGTAGCCTAGCACAGCATTTTATATTGCTCCTTTGGTAGCTCCTCCTGGTGTGCTGCCATCAGTCAGACAGATCAAAATATCCTAAGAACTCATCTTGCTCTACCAGGATTAAGCAGACTCAGCTGTGTTGTCAGCTTCAAGGTTGTCCCATGCTGTAGGTAGGTAGCCATGGCATGGATGGTGTGCAGCAAGCTCACTGCTCTAGCAGCCTAGTGCACTGTCGTGGAAAATTTAGTGTCTTCTGTTTTTTCTCAGTTTTGCAAGAATTTTATTGTCAGAAATAGGCAAGGGGTCAGGATGTTTTTAGTCACAACACAAGATGATTACGGACAAGTTAATTGATTAATAAATAAATAAAGTCTAGTGTTGTAGCAAAGCATCCTGTTCTTGCTGCCGCCAGGTAATGCTGCTAGAAAGAGAAAGAAAACTGTTAGGCTGTGACGTACTTTTGATCTTAATACTTCAGAGGAATATTTATAAATTCAATAATATTTTTAGGTTTATTGCAGTTAATAGCAATATTAATAATTTTCAGTGTCATATTACTCAAATCCACCTTTTGTAGTTTTGCTTATGTGTTTTTAAATTATTTTCAATGCATGCAGTACTTCTGTAAGTAAAACATACATATTTAATTTCTCTCCCCCTTAAATCTCAAATCTATTTCCAATTATTCACAGTGACTCTTTTCCCTATTCTTTTGGCCGCTTGTCAGGAAAGAGCTCTGGCAATTATTTCCTTGGGAGATCTGCCTCAGGCTGTAGCATTCTGAGGCTGTGGTTCTTGTCTATTCAGTTCTCACTTAAACCCAGAAAAGTTAGGGTTTAACTGTGGAGAAGCACTTTCCTGAACTGCTTTTCTATTTTGAAGTCAAAATTAACATGATCTTAAAGGGAAACACACATTATATTAAAATTTAGATTAAGTCATAGATGTAAATTAGAGGATGCTTGAGTATCTTGGTTAGGCTTTCCTAGAAAGCGAAGGATTAAGATTTTGCTAATTTCTAATATTTGTATGAAGTTTTGTTTTTATAGTATTTCCTTACATTTGGTATTTTGTATAGCTGATTCATTCCTCAGCTGTAGATACCTACCAGGCCTGAAGTTTCATTCCAGTTTACTCCTTGGATTGGGAATAGGCACATATCTTCCATTGGTTTTCAGAACTGGATTAAAGAAGAAAACAAGGTGTGGAATGGAATGTCTTTTCTCAAATAAATTCCTATAGGCAAAACTAAAATATGGTAATATTTTAAAGATTGGCATGTCAGAAAGTTTTCAGTTATTTAGATCCTTTGTGGGACACTATATACCCAGTTTTGTTCACTGTCAAGCCAAAGATTTTGCCCTTGGGAATCAGTTCGAAGATCTCTGTTACCAGCATAGGTAACCTTGCTAATCTCTTTAAATCATTCCTTACCCTGTGGGGTTTTATCTTGGTTTTGTGTTGTTGTTTTTTGGTTTGTTTTTTGTTGTTTTTTTAATTGTTACTTCTAGTAACATTCTGATAAAAAACACCATCTATGTCTTTTTCAAAGCTTTTAGCTCGTTTCTTTTGTAAAATCTTAAGTTAAATGCAGGAACTGTTAGTTCATTTGTGACTTTGCAACCGTTCAAGGTGTTGGGTCTTTCTGAATCTACGTTGGACAAAACATTTCTATGAAATGCTGAAGTAATTGAATGTTGAAGTAATTACACTACTTAAAAATTATAGTCTGTGCATTTTTAGTGAAAACATGCAGAATTATGGTTCAGAGTTGATTATTTTATAATAGCCTCTAATTATATTATTGTTTGCAAAAGCAAGGTGGTGTTTATACTTCCAGCAATTTGAAAACTGTAGTTTTCCTACATAATAGCCTGGCTGGAGTAAGACAAAATTGACCCCAACAAAGCGTCTAGCCTGTGATAACTCCAGCATAGCGCCTTTGAGAAAGAGTGAAAAGGAAGGAGGGTGTGTTCAGCTGCAGGCTGAGGCGTGTTGGGGTTTGTTTGGAGTTCAGACCTCTCTTTTCGGTGATACTCAGTCTGTATTTAAGGTAGGAACGCATTCATCCTGGTCAATTTGAGAATTACTGTAATTTTCTTTTACTACACTGTTCCATGCCTGGTAAATTGCTTTATGATACAAAAATAATGTAACACATTGCTTTTGTCATATCCAAGAAGACTTTCAGTCCCTGAAAGATATGACTGAATGGCACTTAATAAATCCCATGATAATTTCTAAAACGACAAAATGCTAAAATATAACAACTTAATTCTCCTCACAGCATCAGCTGAATTCACTTTCTTGATAAATCTGACTAACACAGTAATGCTATTAAAAGTATGTCTGATAAGTTCTTAGGCCTTTGGCAGATAATATTTTTGTATACTGGCCTATAGAAAAGGAGTGTTCAACCCTTCCTCTTCCAGGGCTGTTAAAATTCAATTGCATATTTATACTCCAAGTCTTTCCTGTCCTGTGTATTGTCCAAGAGGAGCTGTTTTGCAAGAACATCTTAGTGTGTTTTGTTGTTGTGGTTTTTTGTTTTTTTGGGGGGGTGGTGTTTTGTTGTTTTGGTTTTTTTGGTTTTTTTGTTTTGTTTTGTTTTTTTGTTTGTTTGTTTGTTTTTTTTTTTTTTTTTTTGGTGTTGTGGTTTTTTTGGTTTTTTTTTTTTTTGGGGGGAGGGGGTTGATAAGCAATAAAGTCCATAAAATGAGTAATGTAAATAAAATGTAAAATAGCAAGTTGTAGCATGCACAGAAGTGATATAAGGTTAGGTGGATAGAAAGTCTGGAGAGGTTTTCCACTATGACATGTTGAAGGGACTGTGTCAGTGTCCTTGTATCCTCTTTAGCTCCTGTTGTTTCTGTGCAACTATCTATAAAGGATAGCTGAGTTAGAACCAAAGATAGTGCAGTATGAATAAACGATGAGCCTGCCTGCACAGAGTGTCGATACCATACTTCTGATTATATGCATTACTGAAATACTGTCTTCTTTGAATCCCTGTAAAATACACTATAAGGAACAGCTGCCGAGTATTTTAATGTTTTTTTACTCCCCTCTGTAGTCTGGTCAAGTGCCCAGAGAAATTGTTCTTAGCAGAGAATATTTCAGAGGAGTGGGTTTCTGTTCAACTTGACTTTCAGCCTTACGTTTGCATGGGAAGTCATCTTAACTTTTATTAACCCACATATTTGGACTATATTTTCCTGTAAGGTGCAATAAAATAGAACATAAATATATGGATATTAAAACCTCCTGAAATATCAGCATATTTTGGCTGCTGAAAAATAATTTCTGGAGGCTTTAGTGGTTTGCAGATGAATGAAATGGTGAAACCAAACACTTAGCTACTTTGATAAAAAGCCTGATTATCTGTCTGTACTATGACTTGGATTCATCACTGCCTGAAAAAACTTCTCATAACTTCTTCAAGAACAGTAGGGCATACCAAGACCAAATTACTGTCTAAACATTAAAGTGTTTTCAAGCATGCATAATATATGATACTAAACAAGAAAATTTCCTGATCTTTTAATGTGGGCCTCAGCTGTCAGAAAAGATTATGTGGAAGCAAGGATAATTTCATGAGCTTGCTTTAAAAATGGAGTGTTAGTTTACCATTTATATTTGCAATTGCTTCCAACTTTGTCTATGCTTGATTATAGTTTTACCTAAGGAAAGACCAGTGACTGAGAAATTCTAAGATATTTGGAAAGTTCTAGTAAGTTACCCGTCCTTCTGTGTGCCGCTGCACCATTATTCTCCACAGGCAATTTTCCAGTGGTTTGTCTAATTGGCTTTTAAAAACCCAAGTCAAATTGTGCTTTTGCTATTTCCTGTGGGAAGATGATATTGAACAGTATCAACAACCTTATATATAATTTATTTCTATTATATATGATTTTATCAGAACTTTATCATCCAGATAAAATTATAGCAAAAAAAGCATTTTTATATTTATTTTTTCAGAGAGGTTCTGGTATTGTGGTGATGTGTTATTCTTCATAGTATAAATTTTATACCTCAGTGCACAGCAGCTGCATATACTTCTATGTCCTATAGGACACTTCAGAGGAGGTAAATTTATATAATACAGTCACAATTTACAGGTATTATATGAAGATGTTTTATCAATTACATAAACAAAAACACCCTGCAGAATTTATACCTTTTAGTTATTAAAAAGCAGCGACTTTCCAAAATTAGTTAGTGGAAATAAAGAATTCAGCAACAGAAATTAATCACTGTCACATTCTTGTGCATGTCTGGCGGATGCTAGGCCGTGTGGAACATTTATTTGGAAAACGGAAAAATAGTATTATAATACCCTTAATAGAAACAGACAATCAAACAAATCTTAATGTGAAAAGGTTTTTGCAGTCATAAATCATAATGAAAATGTGCTGTAATGGAGGAAAAACATCTTCATAACTGTATGACCTTGGTGCAGAGGGACACGTTCTGGGAGGGATATACTCTCATCAGACATTTTTCCATTTCAAAGACAGATGACACGTTTACCAAAGTACAGAGTAAAAGACATGCATTGTAGCTCCTGGTAAGATCACATTGTATTTATCCTTACATTTTCTGTCAAGTAAATACGTTTTTTTTTTCATTTGTTGAAATTATCTCTCTTTAAAAGGAAAAATTTAAAATGGAACTTAGGCTGCAGCAACCTTCGCTGGGGGTGTAACACACCTCAGTTGCCATTCAGCCAACCTGCCCATATCATTGAGAGAGGAATTATTTTTACATACGTATGCATATGAAAGCTAATTAATCTCTAATAATAATTTCCTAATTTCATTTCTATTGAAGGGGAGAAGATAGTAGAATATTGAGTAAATTAAAAGCTGAATGGTGAAGATATTTATCTTCAGCCAAAGAAGAGATTAGTATGAATTTGAACTAATGAAGAACCAGGTAGCAAATTAAGATAGATGAATAGTAGTTATTTACATACTTTATTCTTTTTTTACAAAAGCTACTGTCATCTCACCTAATGTAGCATCAGTGGGAGGTAACTACCACCTCTCTGGGCAACCTGTTCCAATGTCTCACCAAATTCATTGTAAAAAACGTTTTCCTTATATCTAATCCAAATCTACCATCTTTTAGTTTATAGACATTATGTTCTATTGTAACAGATCTTATTTGAATGTGTTGCTACTGAAGCAATGAGGGCATATCAAAAGATCAGTGGTATCATTCCCTGGTGCAGGTTTTTCATCTATTAGGATGTGAACTTGTATGGTGCTTGTCTACCTGACCCTCTTTCTTTGTGTAATGTTATGCCCTTCCTCCAGGTTTTCTCAAATAAGGATTTTTGGAGTAACATTTTGGAGTAATTTTTAAGTGTGACAGGTTTTGTGCTGTGAAAGAAACAGGCCCCATAATAAACAGCTCAGCAGTATAACATAAATTTTTTCAGGTCACCTTTAAAGACAGACATGGTGTTCCTACTGTGCTACATGCCCCCAACAAACTGCTTCCTTAGCAGGAGCTCTGTTGTTTTATTGATAGCACAACTAACTACAGATAAATCCTCTGATTTTGTAAGTCCCTGGTTACCTCTCTCATACAAAGCATCTCCTACTGTGTTTCCTGACTATCAGATGATCAAAAACCTGAACTCTGAAAACAACAGTAACTGCGAGTCTTCCTTTCAGAATGCAGTTTTTGAAATAAAAGTCTTGTAATAAATCAGTAGATGAATAAAATATATCTCATTAATATACATTATAACAGTGAGAGAAAGCAGACTTTAAGCTAATTAAGGAAATAGTGCAAGAGGGAGAGTTCAGCTTTGCTCTGTTCCTAATGAGCGATCTGATGTGGACAGTTGGTCATTTAAATTACAGTGTGGTGTGTGATTCAGAAGACAACTACAATCGTATATTCAAAGAGTAGAAGAATAATGATTGTATATTAGGTGGTAAATAGCAGAAGAATACTGACTGTATTTTAGGTGGTGCAGTGCCCAGCTTTTCTGTACACCAGATCATGCTGTGGTCTTGGGGTATTTTTCAGAGAAGGCGGCACTCACAAGGTATTAGCACCCACTCTGAAAGGGAAGGTTACTGACTTGATCGTGTGTATCAACTGTTCAGCAAACTTCATAACTTTGCTTTAGCGAATCTCCGTCTTGGGTTGTAGTCCAGTCACACACTTTCTCATAAAATCTCACTGCCGAAAGTATACTGACTGTGTCTGGTGTCTCACACATCTCGTGTGGCCCTTTAGAATGCAGTCATAAGTGAATTACTTTGCAGATTGTGCTTCTAGGAACTCTTCAGCTATACTGCAGCATTTACTCAATGGGGGTAGGAACTGGCAAGTCACAAATGCCTTGAAGACATGAAGAGGGCTTTGACCCAGTCTTGGTAATAGTCATGTTACATATTAAAAAGGCTGTTCAAATCTCTGGAATAGCTGCTTCATTATAAGAAAAGTGGGTAGTGGGTTGGACCATAAATTTGTATAAAATAGGTCTTGTTTTTCTTCATAGTTTTTGAATGGAAGTGTTAGTTAATAAAAGTGGCACTTGCTAAAATGCAAATGTTACTTCTGGAAGACTGTCAAGCAATTTGAATGTTTGCAGAAATCTAGGGGAACATTCAGTCACTGCATATACCAGTCCAGCACAACTGAGGAGAAACCTCTGATTTTCATCAATGTGACAAGAGCTGCATCTTGTCTGATATTTCTGTGATCTGGAGGTTATAGGAGAAAAAAATGCTGATGAGAAAAATCTAGCCAAGTTTTTCAAAGCTCAAAAAATGTTGAGTTTGACTGTGATTTGGGTTTTGGATAAAGAGACAGTGAAAAGAAAACATTTCTCTGGTGTCAAGACTAGGTTTGTTGCACATCTGATTTCATGTTATTTCTGGACCTTGTCTATTATGATCTAAACATCATTGCTTTATATTTGTAAGAAACATATATAGATGTATAAACATGCCATGTTTCTTTAGGAACCCAAATCTGCATTTTACGTCTGACATAAAATATTTAAATAAAAAATTATTTAAAGGAATAAGTTAATATTCCCTGATTGTGACTATAACTAGGGTTACAACATTCTGTTTCAGAAACAGACATATGTTGAAATGTTGAAATATTGAAATACAGCACATAAAGCCTCAGCAGTGGGTGTAATTGCTTTTAGTGTGTTTTCTATGCACTGAAAGTAAAGATGGAGAGGTATTAAAAAGAAGGAGGTAGAGAAGAAAGTAATGAAAACCAAGAAGCTACTAAACTTCTTAAAATGCAGTAACAGTGTAATGAGCACCTATGCAGCATCCCTTGAGTAATGCATCCCTGGACTTAGGAAAAGGGCAGGAGAACTTGCTGTAGATTTTTGTCTTATTGGAGAAAATCCTTTCTTGTTTTTTATTGATGAGGTGCTCTGGTGAAGCACAGGAAGCTGAAACTGTCACTTTGATTACTTTATGACTTTAATGGGCTCAACATAAAAGGATTGAAAAATGCTGGGGATTTTTTTATGTCTCTTTTCATAAATTATCATTAAAAATAGGGCAGTCTCTTTTGAAAATAGAGAACCCTATTGTCAACAGTTGGACACAGTCATTGTAATCACATTACTTTCACTAAGGACAATTACATTGGTGATTTAAGATCCAAACCCATAAACTATCAAAACAAAAATGTATTTTTTGTTCTCAGAAAACTTATAAAAGCCAACTGTGTGGTGCTCAAAACTGAAATTGTCCTGTGCCCCATTGGAAGAGAGCATAGAAGGCAGCTTTCATTATGCACAGATCTAAAAGCCTTATTCCACCAAATTTATTTTATGATAAAACAAGTTTATTATGTTTTGATTATAGATAAGGAGAATAAGGATAGCATATGACAGAGCCTACATCTGGACTATTTTCTGCTAAGCAGAAAATTATCAAATGTTTATCCAGTTCAGATGTCTGAGGTTATCACATGCTGGAGTTCAAATCATATAGCAAACAGACAACAGACATCCAGTGAAGACATTCCTGCCCTCTCTTGCTCAAACACATACATTCCAATTTGGGCTCTAACTATAAAGATGTCTTTGTTTCACAGTTATATGCAAATGTTAGAGAAGCAATGTATAGGTGGCCTGAAAGTGACTTGTCATTTTTCAGATTCAGTGAATGTTGTTAATTGCACAAGGTGCTGTTTACAATAATAATTTCTGAGCCAGGTAATGATCTTTTACACTTTATGTAATGGTTTAGATGTTGTATCATGCTCCAATGCATTTGGACTTATTACCAAGTCATTACAACAGGAGTAAAGCTTTCATAATTTACAGAAGTGATTATGCTGTGGAGTGTAGGATGTCATCAAGTAAATAATTGAAAACAGTGTTTTTTTCCCCTCAGGTCCCCTGCCACAAGCACATTTCTCCACTCTGACTATTAGAAAACTGTGTCTTGAGCTACTGTTCAGGCAATTCAGAACATGGTTACAAGCATCTTCATTTCCATAAGTCTAACTGTGATATGTGCTGAATTCGGTCATGCAAACTTTGTATACTGGTTGTACTCTACTGATAACTTCTGATGTAGAGAATGGAGTTTTATTTTTTGTTTTTCAGATGCTTGCTGATTTCACTCCATCACTTTGTTTTACAGTTATGTATGTTGTACAGATTGTCACAGCTTTAGTTCTGCAGCCCCGTATCTCTTTAGGGCTTTTGCCTCAGGGCAAACCATAACTGTCACATTTCCTTGTTTAAATTAGTTTGTTTAGAGTGTGGGAAGAGCCTGAGCAATGAAATTCATAGCCTGGCTGTATATAAAACAAGCTTTTTTTCTCACTGGAAGATTTGAACTTGTGTTCTAATTTTGGTCTAGTTGTTGGAAAGTCTGAAGTACTAGTGCTAGACTTCTGAGCAGTCCTAGTTGCACACTAGACCAAAAGTGCTCCAGAGAGCAGCCTGGCTTCAGAATAAGCAAATTTGGGTCCAATTTTAATCTTGTATTTAATTTTCAGCTTTTTACAATTAAAATTTTAAATGTATGTCACATGGCAATCAGCTATAAAAGTTTAAAAGCAGCCTCCTGGATGTAACTTGTGTCAACAAGTTATGAAAGTGTTCATCAACCAGTACAAAGTTAAGCGGTTTTATTTTTATTGTCATGAAAATGCTGCTTGGGCTAAACTACATGAAGTGGCTGAAGAATGCAGGTCGATGCAGTAACCTCCAGTACCAAGGTGGTAACATATCGCTGTGGAACAGCAGCATCTTCAATTATTGCAGGTGCTTGCTAGGCAAGATGTACATGTAATCCTTAAAATCTATATTCATTTACTGAAGACAGCAACTTATGACAACCTTTGCCTCAATTACAGTACATAGTTTACTAATTATATCTTTGAACTGGAATTTTCATTTACTTTTTTAAGAGAATGTGTAATTTTTGAAGTTTCATCCTCTTTTTCTCTGTTCGTGTTTCTAGGTTAATGTATATGCCTACTTTCAGAGGTCTAGCTGCTCTGCAATGAGGATTTTAGGACCCTGACAGTGTTTTCCTTGACAGCTGATATATAGCTTTTTATATGCAAGTGTGAAGTGATGTGTTTATTATAAGGGTTTATTTAGAAGTATAATAGAAGATTAGGAAGATAGAGTAGAAATGGAGAGAAATTTTTAAAATGAAAACAAATCCCTGAGAGCTCTTTCTGACCACTCCAATGTACAGTTGCTGGCTTCTGTTATACTCATAAAAGTGGAACGGGGTTGTTCTTGATTACTGATTCTTCTATAGAATATCTTAATATTTTCTACTAAGAAAAAAGTATAGCCAAAGAGGATTGTGTGTGCCACACACCTTCAAGGTTCTCGAATTACTACTTTGTGCATGAGTAGGGAGTAATATCAAGAAAGGTTAATGAAGAAAGCAAAATAAATCTGTTTGAATCTTATGTTAAGAAAAAACATACAGAACAAAGCCATTCAGGATTATGAAAAAGTGATAAAATGTGTCAGATGGGTAAACTGCCACTTTATTTCAAGGGCTTAGCTCTGCATTGCAGTCTTCCTTCTGCAGTGTCATCTTCACTGGCCGTTGGGGTGGCTTGCAGTAACAATTGTCATAGACCCTTGGCAGCTACTGCAGTGGCAGGCTCCAAGTGGTCAATGTGCAATAAAAGGCCTTCAACTGAGAGACATTTCTCTATTACAGGGACAGTTTCTCATTTATTAATCACTCCTTACAGAAAATAGAGGGGAATGTGTATGTTTGTGGGGAGGTAGTATGGGGAAGGCAAAGCCCTGAAGTTGTCCAATGAGAGGTAGTCACAGACAGAACGTTCAGGAGTTGAGGAACTTGATTGCTTATTATTATTATTATTGCCTTCTTGCCATGTTTTGCCAGGAGTTTAGCACATTTTCAGAGAAGTAGATTATGTAGGGGCAGTACCTATGGGCAAAGCAGCTCTCCTTGGCCTTAAGCTCAAGTAGCATAACAGAGTTTGTATCCATATAGTCTACTTCTTCCCCTCAAAAAAAATCATGTCCTCATTTACACAGGCTATTAAGAACAGCCCTTGCATTTTGCTACAATGAGACTATTACTCAATTACACTATTGCTACCTGGTGTGAGCAAAAGCACCAGACAAGACATTAATTACTGCTTTGACACTAAATGATCAAGCAGCAGTGCTGGAGCCTATCCCCAGCCCTGTTATCCATTCATGTTGAGGAAATACATCTAAATATCTCCAATGACAAAGTAGGGAGATACTCTGTCTGGACTCACAGAGATGACTTAGCCCTTTTTTTTCTGGGGTACCAGAAGTGATAAGTGCAGTTGGCAGCACTTGAACTGTGGGACCTTTTAAGTCATTAGATGGGCTCAGCGGCAGACTCAGTAGGTCACGTGGGGAGGAATGTTTATCCCAGAGAGGACTGACAGGGTAATTTCCATGTTTTTACAGCAGCTTGGTTAAAAGCCTATGGAAGCACAGGTGTGATAGAGGAAAGCCTTCACAAAGAAGGTAAAGGAAATATGCTGTAGCTGCCACAGTGTCACTTCTTATTCATGTTCACATCATGAAAGGACCAGGTTTACTCCTGCTTATATAATGCTTTAAAATGTTCTAAAATTGCACTGACTGATGGTTCTTTCACTCAGTCTAATCTTCAGTTGAAAATGACTGTAATGTAAAAAGGAACAAACCTACAAGGTCATACCATTACTATAAAAGTGTGTTTGAAAGTTTTTAAAGGATTCAGAGTTAATTCACAAAATTTATCCTCCCAGTAGTCTTTAATATGTAAAATGTAAAAATATACACATCTCTGTGTGCATATAGGTTATCTTTGAATTTCTAATGTGTACTTGATTATAGGAATTCTAATCTGATAGCAATTTTCATCTTCCTTATTTCTTGGCTCATTACTCTATCATAAAAATACACTACGTTCTTTTCAAGTATATTCACAATAACTATAGGGAAGTGCATTTCATGGTTTTACAACAGCACCTCAGACTTCCCAAAGCAACTGTATTGGGTTTTATGCATCCTTTCAGCATCTAAGTAACTTTATTCAGTAGTAATCATGAATAAAAGGCATAGCAGTCTCTTGAGATGTGAAGACAGTGATTGTTAATCATAGTTTTGTAGTTGTTCATTACAGGAACTAGGGATATCAAAATATATGTATTATTTAAGTGCTTGACTTAAATTATTTTTATTTACGTGACTGACTGTGGGGGTGGAGGATAGAAACACTAAACAGAGAGCACAGACATAAGAGAAACTGCCTTTTCCATGTTCAGCATGGATTTAGATCAGTATATGAAAGTTTCATGACCACAAGTGACAAAGACCAGAATGCTGTTTTGCAGGCATGGGCTGTCTTAGGAAGCTTCCTGCATATCCTTACTCTGCTTCTGCTATTTGCCTCCTGAACTATGTGGGAATTTTTCTCAAACCAGCCAGGAAATACGCTCTCTTTAACTGATGTTCTTCCTCTAGTTTTTTTTAGTTTCTCAAGTTAGATCAGGATTACTGTTATTTCCAGTATTTTTAAAGATTTTTTAGAACCTTTGCAAAAATTATAAGCTGATTCAAATGAAAGAAGAGAAAGAGGAATGCTGCTGTGAGGGCAGGACAGGAGTGCTTGTCTGGGTGTTAGAACAGGTTTAACCTGGCAAAAGTCATGAATCTACACTGAGTGTCTGTCTCCCCTTCCTCTTGTCAGAGTTGAGGACAAGACTTGGTTGACATGTGGGTTAAGGTAGAGTAAGAGTAGTAGAGTAAGGTTCATGCCTCTGCAATATCGATGTGTTGCAACAACTATAGAGCAAACCATCCTATTCTGCAGACTAGATTCTACTGTTTTAGAGCAATGCCTCATTATTAATGTGACAGCAAGACATTTTTGGTCCATGTCTACAATGGTAATTTTTTATTTTTTTATTTTTTTTTTTTAGTCTTAGCTGATTTGGCCTTCAACCCTTCTGCCCTTCAGATCTTGAACTTTGTAGCATATATTCTTTTTTTTTTCCTCACACTTCAAGGGAGTCTTAAATAAGATATATATTTAAAACTATGAAAATTCAAAAAGTGTGAAAATTGCCCCCTTGTTGTTTTACAGAAAGGATAAGAGATAGTGGTTGAATGGAGGGTTTGGAAGATAAAAGGCACTGAGAAAATGTCAAATAGGGAGAGTATATAGAAAGTAGATGGACCATTCAGGAAGTCTGGGAGGCTCTGCCTGTAGGAGACTGTAACCTTCTGGATTTCCTTATATATATTTAACAGAATTTAAAAGTAATGATGACTTCTTTGATTCAAGAGATAATAGCAAACATGAAGCCAGATCATAGCTTGGTCCTTCTGTGAATATATCGAAGCTTTTCCCCCAGTAGGAGGAGGCCAGCTGACCCACTTTAACAAAGCATATTTCCCCCCTGATGCTTAAAAGAGCAGGTTCTGTTGGCAGAACTTTAGCCATTGTAATTGAGACTGAATGTGCCAAATTTCAGAGCTTAAAGCCTTCAGAAAGACCATCACATCAGGAACAACTTTCAAAGGTTTTAAGAAAGGGTTCCAGCAAACAAAACTAGCTCTTCTCAAAAATAGTTATGTTAGAAAGCAGAAAGACATTCTTTTTCATTTCTTATGAGAATAAAACTTCTATACATTATTTCATAGAGGTACTGCTGTCATCTGGAAAGGTTAACACCTCACAGTGGTCCTTTTTTACCTCATTGGTCATTAATTTACAGAAATGGCCTGGAGCAACCAGTAAGATAATAAAAAAATAAAATTAAACCTTGTAGGACTTGAACCTAAAACATAGCAAACTGTTATTGAGAACTGTAGTCATGTACAATAAATAGAATAAGCAGTATTAATCAGCTATCTGGGAACACAAATACTATCACTCCAAACATCCCCCTTTCCTCCTTCTTCCCCCCAGTTTATATGATGAGCATGATGTCATATGATGTGGAATATTCCTTTGGTCAGTTTTGGTCACCTGTCCCAACTGTGTCTCCTCCCAGCCCCTCAAGCATCCCCAACTTCCTCAGCAATGTAGCTGTGCAAAAAGCAGGAAGGGCCTTGGCTCTGTGCAAGCCCTGTTCAGCAATAACAAAAACAACTCTGTATTATCAACCCTGTGTTCAGCACAAATCCAAAACCATTGCCAACCAATAAATGCATTTCTGGATTGCGTTCTCCTGTATTAATGTTGCCACTTGGGCTGCTGAATCACTTCTGCTGTTGAAATTATAGATACTTTTAAGTGAATAGCACCAGTTTTTAGTGGTTTTTAGGTTTTGCATGTATTCTGCAGAGAAATGTCCTTCAAGATACGGAATTATTTAGACTAATTTTAATTAAGATCTTCTGTTTGGACATTGAATAATCATGCTGGCATTGTCTTACTGGGATACTGAAATAAGACATCTAAGTCCACACTTCCACATCAGAAATACATGCTTAAGTTGATTGCCAAAGGATCCAGATTACAGAAACTTAATTATATTTCTGCAAACCAGGCAAATTTCATTTTTATAGATCTTGACCATCCAAATTTGAAAACACTGATCAAATTTTTTTCACGATGCCATCAAGGGTTCTATGCTTTTTAGGAAAAAAATGTAAACAAAAAAATCTTTTTTTTTCCCTTAGTAAGGATGTGCCTGTGCTCTCTATCAGTACGTGGATGCAGATAATAAAGAGACTTGGGACGTGATCTTGGTGAAAGGCCTTCACACTGCTTCTACAAACGGCCCCAAACAAAGGCATTGTTTTGGCCTCTCCAGTTTGTTCTGCCTCAGACACAGCTGAGTGGGAAGGTTCCTGAGCCACGGGAACATAAATAGAGCAGTTTCTGGCCATTCACCTTTATTCAGGAAACCTTGTATTTGCAATTCATCTTGTCCCTGTTGTAAGTGAGGATCCAGAAAGGAGGCTGCCCTCTGCCTGAGTTCTCAGAGCAGCATGAACCATTGAGGACCTCAAAAGATCCCAAAGGCCAGTGGAGCTCTTGACAAAGTGAGCTGAAGCTACCACATGCTACTGACGAAAGCTGGACTGCAGGTCTGTCTCATCTTCTTCCATTTTACTGACTCCTTTTGCATTAGGAACCCATCCAGAAGCTGCCAGGGTCAGGTTGACTCCATTCTCAGTATTCAGGCAAAGCTGTTCATCAGCACCTTCCTTACTGATTCTTATTTTCCCAAGATGTTATTGGTCGAGCGTCAGATTCAGAGCACCTTGTGTGCTTCTGCCCTGCCAGGGGTGGCTTTTCCCTCAGCCTGAGGAACAGTACTGGGCGTGAACCTGCCCAGATGGGGAGTGAGCAGTGAGCAGCTCCTTTTTGCAAAACTGGGGGCTTGGTGGGAATTAGCCAAACCAATGCAGGAAAGTCTCTGCTTTCTCACTATCTTGTCTTCCTACTACCAGTTTATTTCTGTCATTTGTAACCTGTGGTTAATGCCCAATCAACTTACTTTTCTAAATTTTGGATGCAGTTGCTGTCCCTGGAGGCGGAAATCTCTGCTCTGCGGAAAGGGAGCAATAATTACAGTTTTTACTGCTGACCTTGTTTTTTGGGGGGGGTTGTTTGTTTGTTTGTTTGTTTTTGGTCGTGTGTGGGGTTTTTTTTGTTTGGGTTGTTGTTGTTGTTGTTGGGTTTTTTGGGGTTTTTTTTAGTTTGTTTGTTTTTTTTATTGCTACTGTTAAATAGTTAGCTCTTTGAGTTTTGAACTTATGCTGAAAATGCTTGATCTTTGCAAGGTTGAGGGGGACTCAAAAGGGGCCCCAGCTGCTCCTGCCATTGCCAGCACTTTCAAAGTGAGTATCAAATTGTTTCTTTTGTTCTGCTTGTAGCCACAATTAATTCCTATGGGTTGTGATGGTGGTTAGACTTCTTTTTTTTTTTTTCCAATTACTTCTGATTTCAATGTATTTTAAGGGGTTTTCTCCATTACGTTCTCAAGAAGGACTAGGTATGTTAAAACAAATAGCTAAATTATTCTAATTCATATATGCAGAGGGAAGATGGTGACCCTTCCTTGTTTCCACTGCTACTCTCCATCTTCAACTGTTTCAAAAGAGATCTGCCCTTGGGGTTTTTTGCACCTAGTTTTAGCAACTACTTTGCTGCAGGATTGGCCTATCATAATTTTGAAGGGGTGTCTCATATCCCATCAAGCAGTTTTGAGTTTATTTAACTATATAGGACACAAATGACAACATTTGTAAGTGTAAAGTCTACAAATACTTTTCTTTATTTTGAAGTGGTCTTTTAGATAAAGCGTGGTTGTAGGTGGTAGGAGCAAGGTATCCTATGAAAAGCTGCATTATATTCATATTTGTTATGTATGTGACTGCAGTCTTCTGTCTTGTAATACACAGAAAGAGTTCGTGCTTAGATTTGTGGTTCAGAGCAAAGACTACTGTTATACAAATTACATGTTGAGATTTAACTGCTCCATGGATTGTAGTACAATAAAGTAGAAATCTGTCTCTCCCGTGATGGTTCTAATTTTTTATTCAGCCGTGGCATTCTGTACCATGCTGTTTATCTTGTTCTTTCATTCACTCATGGATCTGATAGTTGTGAAATTGGCAGATGGTTTGTGGTGCTTTTCTAGGAGTGGTTGCATCAATCCCAGTGATTAAAAGGCTTGCTGATTTGCTTACCCAAAAGGATTAATGGCAGGCAATGAAGGCTTTGTTTGAAAAATCCATGCCACGTAATTCAGCAAAGGGTCAAAAAAGTAGACTGGAAGTAATCCAGTATTAGAGCTGCATTATGGAGAAGCTTTTTAAAAATCTTACTGACTCAGCAACTGGATGTTTCTTGATGAGGTCTGAACTATCAAGGAAAATGCAGCTTCACAGTTTTCTCAGTCATTCCATGAGGATAAAGTTCAAGTTTTTAAGCAGGTCAGCACCAGAATTGAATGACATGTAAAACTTTGGAGAGCTGCCCTGCATATTTTGTTTCTGTAAAAAATCAGAAATGTAAAGTACAGAAGTATGACCTTGACCCATCCTCTCCAACCTGTGTGATTTAAGCATTCATAAACTGCTGGGGTTTTTTGTTGATATAGTCAAATGCTTAGGCAGACCAGACTGAGCACTTTGGCCTGCTCCTTAGACTTTCATAAGTTTTGTAAGTTAAATGTGCCCAAATAACCTAAGACTCTACCTGAAAAGGAAATAAAATATAATTAGGATTCTAAATTTAATTGAAAATATTTCTACATTCTTTTGCATTATTGGCTCTGCTAGATTTAAATCCAGGGATTTTAAGTATGCATGTTTTCCATATTGTCTCACTATACCCTAGAGATGTTCCATGTAAGCTGTTTTTAATTAGATTTGTGGTTAAAAGAAGCTGCCTTTGTCCTAGTTGAACAACCTGATGTGTTGAATACTTTTAATGGCACTCTCTCTCTAGTGTGTGTGATCATTTACTATTTTTTTCCAGGCTATAGAAAGACAACCAAAATTACCTTCAGTTAATAGAAGTGTGATACTGGTGTGATTCTGATCTCACATATAGTAGATAGGAATCAGCTATTCACCTGAAAAGTGAATGAACTTAAGATGCTAATTTACCTAAAATTTAGGATAGCTTCCACAACCAATAATTTTCCTTTTGGTTCATCCCTTTACGTGTGGGCAGTTCAGCACACAGATATGTTTTTCCATTTGCACAGTGCCTCTTTCCCAGAGGAAAATTTGGCAGTATCTTGCTGGGTTGCTAGTGTTTTGGCCAATCCTGGCTTCGGACGATGATCTGGTATCTCCTTTTGGATCTGTGTTATAAAATGATGAAAGAGAGGAATTCTTAGCCTTGGCCTAATGCACTCTGCTTGTTTAATGATGTGATAGAGTAATGTGATGTCCATATTGAAGCTAATTGGTGATGACTTCGTTTGAGGAGGAACCAGCCTTAGGCTACAAAAGAAGGCCAGCCAGATATTTTGGGGGTTTTTTAATAGATCACAGGATTTTTGAAGGTATGTGTAGCATCTAGCTGAAGTGAAGGACTTTTCTTCCTAACCTTTTTTCTATGTCTGACAATATGACATTAAAAAGCAAAAACACCACTCCACACACACACACACACACGCGCACACACACGCAACTCCTTCTTGCCCCGAGTTATTTCTCCAATATTCTCTGGATATTTAGAAATTGGGAATCTGTACTAAATTTGGGAACAATGTATTTTGAGTGTATAAAGAAATAGTTTTTCGATAACTGATGAAAATCAAAAGCTAGAATATCCTACTACTTACTAGTTTTCGTCCGGGCATGTAGTTTTTTGAGAGAACTTTTAAATAGGGACTGGAAGTTAGTAAAAAAGAAGAATCACAGAATCTTTTTCCTTTTTTTTTTTTTTTCCTTTGCCAAACTAAATTCTGATTACTCCTTTGATTAACTCTTTTTGGAAAAGCTGCTGTTTATTTTTGCCACTGTAAGAAATAGTAGACTGGTATGAAACAAGAGATTTGTATTACAGATGAAGACCGTAGAACTGATGCAGTATAATGACAGGTGCATCAACTTCAGCGCAAGAAAGTGTGAATATTTGTGTCTGTTGCTATGCTTATGAAAAGGATGTGTTTTTGTAACTTTTCCAGAATTTCAGTGTCTCTCTCCCCTTTTAGTGGTGTCTTGTCTGCAATAACAAGATGAACATAGACCTATGATTTTTTGCTTCTTGTGTTCTGCTGGTTATTGTGTGACATTTGCAAGCTCAGAAAGTCATGTGTTTTCAAAAGAATAATTTTGTATGATATTTTAAAAGCAGTGATTGCTTTAGTCTGATTTGGAATGGGTGACCATAAGACTGAAAGGAGAATATTTTTTTTCTGTAAAAAAAACCTACCATACCATAGATGACTTTCAATCACTCAAACAAACCTATTAAACAAAGTTGCTGACACAGGTGGTAACTGGTTTCTGCCAAACATCCACAGAGAAAGTGACTTCTGTCATCACAACATGATACAGAATAGACTGCCTTGTGCATTTCCTTTGTGAAGGAGTCAGGTGAATATCTTTGTAATGCTGTTGAAGAAGAAATTACATCTCCTCACCTGAATTGGTAGCTGTCATAAGGTTTTCCAAAAACTATAACGTAAATCTTAGTTTTTGATGATTTCTGAGATTGAATTCAGTTGAGCTGAAGCCTTTATTGCATTGAATTGCAATGAGAGTCAAGGACCAACGGACATGAATAAGAATTAAAGAGATGCAAGAAAATAGCCCCAATAAAAAAGCACAGCATTTGGATGCCACAGTTAGATTGAGTCCTGAATTGCCTTTGATGGGTTTCTCAATCTTGTCAGTAATGATGGTCTCCCATGGTGCCAGCAAACCGCGAGCAATTTTCTGCAGTAGCTGCTGTGACCAGATTGTATTAAGATGAAATGTTGTCAAGAGACATATACAAAATCTTCTCCTTGCTTGTGTCTGATGCAAGGAAGAAAACCATCTTTCTCTGTTTGGTGAAGCATAGAGAACCTGCCTCAAATCAAGGCTGGAAGAAAATATGTTTGTGTTTTCCTCACAGGCTGTTTATTTTGTCTTTATTAGAGACAACTTTTGTAACTGGAATAAAATGAAATTGTACAGACTATTTTCAATATATTAAATCACATTTGGCCATGTATGCAGATATATTATCAACAGTGATGTTTGAGTAACATAACCTAGTAGACACATTTGTAGATAGCATTGCATTGTGCCTAATGCATGCTTTCTGTACATAGTTTAAGTTCTTTTTTCTTAGAAGTAAGCCAGATTAGTAGTGGATGGACAGCACAGAATATTTCAGTTGAAAGGGACCTAAATGATCATCTAGTCCAACTGCCTGACTATTCAGTTGCTGATGAGATGGGAGAACAGAATGGTTTAGATGTTTATTGAGGAGCACTGACAGAGATGACAGGTATCTACATCACAGATGTTAAATCCATTGCAATCTTCCATTTGAGACCTTAGGTGATGGAAGTTCACAACTAAACAGTTCCCTAATGGAAATTTAGGTATTTTAAATTAAAAATAAATATGAATCTAATTATGCCAAAATCTGGAAACAACAGGAAGTCATATCCCATTAAGTTAAGGAATTCTTGGGCAGGATTTTGGTTAAGGTTTGTGTTCTTGTAATTACTTTTGCCAATAGTGAAAGAGACATTACCAGCAGGTACTGCATACAAAACAGTTTCTGCTCATAACCAGTAAATCAGAAAATTTCTATCTTTGCATGATTGTGAGGGATAGTACTTTCAATTTTAAGTGGATAAAGTACATAAGCAGTCAGGTGTAGCTGAAAGTAAAGCAACATTTCTAAATCCTTCAGACATACCATTAGCTGATAGAATTAATGGACACATGGATAATTATCATGAACACTTATCATGGTTATTTAAATAGAATGCTTGACTCATAAGGCCACTTGAATTCTTCAAAGTTGTTAGCAAGTACATGGGTAAAGAATATTGTCAGAATTTCCAGGTGGCTTTCAAAAAGGTAACTTCCCAAAAGTGTTAAGGAAATTAATTGACTAAAGAGTTGCTGCCTATACAGTTCCTTTAGTAGTCAGGTAGTGGATAAAAGAAAAAAACAAAACAAAAACAAACCAAAACAAACAAAAAAAACCACAACCCAAATCAAAAAACAAAACAAAACCCAAACAAACAAAAAAACAACAAACGAAAACCCAAACAAACAAAAAAACCACACAAAGAAATAGAAGTAATGAGACTGACTATACATATGACCAAGTCTGTTTGTGATATTAAGGTTAACTCAGCATAGTAACCACAAGGTTCATAGCAACCAATTACAAGATGAACTTACAGAATCAGTGACTGAGCAGTGAAATGGCAGATGAAATGCAACGTAAACAGATACAAAGTGATACAGGTAGAAAAAAGTCAGAAGTTCACACAGAAAATGAAGGCCTTAAGCTCACTATTAGTACTCAGGAGGACCAAGAGTAGCCTGGCCAAGCTGAGCACATCTTCCTCTATAAGTAAGAGGGGGCTGAACTGAAGCCAGCAGAAAGCAGATTTGGAACATTAAAAGGAGGCAGGTTTTCAACAGCCATGGTACCTCTTGAGGCAGAACAAAAGTTTTTAGGTGTTAAAGGTAAGGAGCTAAAATTGCCCTGAAAATGATTTCAAGGATAGTTCTCTCTCTTATGGTCTCAAAACATGGCCTATATTAGTACTAGCACATGAAAACATAATCACCTTCTGTGGTTGGCACAGGGAGCTTCTGAATTGTGCTGCTGTCAGCACCTTTCACAAGCAACCATATAATAATACTGACAAATCTGTGATGTGTTGCTTCACTGATACTGTTTTCAGTCTTGCAAAGATAAAAAGGACAAATCTCACAGGTATTGTGCTGTCCTGCAGGAAAAAGAGGCCTAAACTTTGAAGTTGAATCCCTCATGGGTGATGAGGTCAGCTGAACCAACAGGATGCTTCTAAAATGGTGAAAGGGAGAAATTGCATTTTTGAACTCCTGGACCTAAAAGCTGAGACAGGATAAAGTGAAATGAAATAGTTGAAAATATGAGAAATGCACAAGCCAAGGTGACTGAGGTTGATGGATACATGTGAGCAAAGTGCAATAATAGTGGCCTGTTAGAGAATCCCTGAAGCTGCATGACCTAGCAGGAGTAGGACAATCTCAGTTTCTGATTCATAGACTTGAGCAAGATGTGAGTGAGTAACTTTTCAGATCTCTGCCAAAATGAGTACTTCCAAACACAGTTTATATGTATTTGAGTAAGTATGTTGGAAAGAAATTCTTCCAGAGTGTTTGAGAGGTTTTTTCCTTTTGGCCATGACAAGATGTGACAGCTTTACAAGTGCAAACTCAGAGGAGGAACAAAACCACTATGTTTTTTCCTCCTTTTATTGTGTTGAGTAATTTCCTGTTAACTGAATGGAAGTAGTAACTCTTCATATCAATATCCCAGTGCATGTCTACTCTCTGCCAGGTCTTAAAACAATAGTAAGTGCTTGTTGGGTAATGTTGCTTATTATCATCTTCTGAGATTGTTTTGAGTCCTTCAGTAATTTAAGTTGCAGCTTAGGCAGTAAATATACACTTCAGTAATCAATTTGAGGTAACTATTTGGAGAGAGACATACACACGTAAGGGATATATCCTTTATATATTCTTTATCCTGCAGGTGCACAGCACATGAAAAAAAATAGAATGTAGCAGGTGGGAATGCTAAAGACCTAAGAGCTAAGAAATTGATGAAACTTGTGGATGTTCATCCTGAGAAAATATGTGGCTAACTATTATTAAATACAATTTCTTTTTATGTTGCTTTGATTGATTAATTGCTCAGTTAGGAGGGTTAGATTGGTTAATGTTGGTTCTACCATTTGTCATGGATGCAGGTAGTATTTGTATCTCTGGTTGATAGTATTCATTTAGTTCTCTCCACTTTCTGCATCTCTGGTTTAGCTTCTGGTGTTTCTTTAGGCCGCTCAAATATTTAATCCCAATCTTGTGTACTTTGGGCATGTCTCTTGAGTTGACAGTTTGCCTTTCAAGTGGAAATATCCCATCCAATACCTTGAACTGTCCACACATTCCTTTAACTGTCTACTTTAAACTACCCATATTTTCCATACAATTTTTCTGTTAATTGTCCTTTATTGACCATTTCATTCTGAAGCCACATTAAAAAAAAAACAAACCAAAACCTTCTATTAAGCATTTCTTTAATTCCCCTTCAAACCAATATTCTCTTTTCCTTTTCCCTGAAGCTTCTTGATGTTTTTCCTGTAAATCATTCTTCATACCATCCCTAGATAGTTTCAACTTCAAAATATCCCTTCTCATCTGCCTTCCAAGAGGAGTACCCTTTGTTTATTCTCTCCTTGCAAGCTCTGGCATCTTTCTTCTTTCCATATCTTATGGCTACCCAGTATATTTATACATTTTTGTCTCTCATATGTACATTGCTGTATTTTTACTGCTCAAGGTCTTTTCTGTTGTAAAAATGACCTGTTTGCTTTTGCTTCTATTGCCTTTGTAACCCTCTGATTCATCTCACTGGGTTTTCTTCTTTTCTAATCCTTATATTCTTCTCCACATCTGAGAGGGCACTTTTATTTTCTCATCCTGTGAAAGACCTTCTGTCCTTTCAGAATCCCTTTGCTAGCTTTTTTTTTTTTTTTTTTTTTTTTAATCTCACTTTCTGGGTTTCCTTCAGTCACACAGAATGTAAGCTATGGAAAATGAGTTTTTTTAACAGCAGTCCTAAAAAAGTGAGACCTATATTTCTCATTCTCCTTTGTGGCTTTTTTTTTTTTTTTTTTTTGGGGTACTGCTGGCATAAAAGGATGTTCCTGTTCTCTCGTGGAAGCATAGCTGCCTTTTTAGAGCCTTGGTATGAGTAGAATTACACTTCTGAAAATCTGAGTCTGTCTGTGTTGGTTTGTGGACCAGAAGATTAATCTGAACCATTTCTTACTGTGAGACGAGTTCTTTGGATACTGACTAACCTCATTTATAACTTGAAGTGAAACAATCTATGTGAGCATTAACAAATAAAGCCTTTGCTACAAAGAATTGCCACAGAAGCATTCTGATATTACTTCCAACAGTGCACAACCTGAATGCTGAATCTGTAGGACAGGTACACATAAAAATGATTGGTCAAGAGATTAAACTTCTCTGTCAGGTGCTCAAAAGATATTAGCTGCCTAACAGCTAATATCTAAAATATCAACTGTCAAAGTCCTGAAAATCCTGCTTCATGAGCAGCATGATCCAGAGCTAGGGTGAGAGGAAAATTATCACATACACAACTCTGAAATGAATGTGTATTGTACTGGTTTTTTTCAATTCCACTTTGACCAAGCTGTGTGCAAAAGAAGAAACAAATTAAAGTGGAATAAAAACTTTAAAATGCATGCTAGCTTAGAATTTAATTTAATTTATAACCGGTTATAGTTGATTCCTCACCAACCCATCTGAATTTTGGGGTTTTTTTCATAAAATCATAGTGTTTTGCAACTTTTAATAGGACTGCAAATAACAGAAGGCTATTCATTTAATACCTTTTAAGTATTAACATTTTTTTTCCTGAAAATATGTCTAAATGCATAATTAGAAAGGCTTATTTCTTCCAATGCTACTCTTCTAATGTGTAAGTCCTTTATAAGTCTTTAAACTTCTGTGGTATTTGTAGTTGAGTGAATCTAAAGGTGGGGGGACAAGTGTAGAGGGGAAAAAGTTCCTATCACAGCTCAAATATAGCAAGTGTCTCCTATATTAAATTTTCTATATATGACTTACGAATGGGTATGTCAGTATTCTGTTTCTGAGGGGGAATTTCCTTGGCTTTCGTGGCCATAATCATTCATAGTTCACACAGTCTGCAGTCACATGGAAGGTATTCTTGATTTCACTTGTCATGTAAGTGATGGAAAGTAACTGTTATACTTCCTGGGAATCTGTAAGGCAAATGCTGAATGTCTTACAATAATTGCAGAAAAACCTAAGTATGTTTTTCCCCTAATCTTTTAAAATTTTCATAACAATCTATGTCTTCCCATTTTAGAAATCAAGTTTGAAAAGGCAGCCTGTAAAACATGTCTAATTTTCAAACATGATTTTTCCCTTGTTAAGATTTTTACCTGAACAGGGTCAAACAAACTTCAGGTTTGAGTCTGAAAGCCTCAAACTTTGAGCCATTAATACTGAATCAACTCATCATGAAAAGCAGGTGTGGATATATCCTGCAAACACAGCATGACTTTCTCCCAAGCTCTCCTCACTACTGCTTCCAGACTGAGATCTTGTTCAGCAGGCACAGAGAGACTGAAGTGCCAAACAGCCGAGCTCAGTGGTTTCACCACCTGTCCATTCCCACAGATAAAACATCATGCCGGTTTCCCATTGGAACTGTCTGGCTTCAATTCTATTCAATAGCTCCAAAAGCTATTTCTTTCTATTTCTTTTTTCAGGGGTTAACACTGGCCATTGCAACCTGACCCAGGGTGGTTTCCAGCTGAGGAGACCAGTCTCTGTTCTGCCTTTTCATACAGAAGTTCAGAAAGTATGTGGGCTGGGGAGGGTGTACCCCACCATTTTTGGGATGATTCCTACCTGCAGAACTGCTGTGGGAGGCAGTAGCACCTTTCAGGCATGGGATGGGACAGAGTCACTGGGGAACGATAAGGAAGAATCACAAAGCTGCTTATCTGATCATCTTGAAATAAGTTTCTTGATGTGTGGTACTTATGGATTGGTTCTGGATATTTTATGCAGTGATATCAAAACCAAATTATTTTTTTAAATTCTGCCTGAAGTTTGTTCAGTTTCTGAAAATAATTTTCTGCTTATGCATACCAAGTACATGTGAAATGCTCTTATGTCAATTTAGCACCGTGGTGAAGTCATTATTTGTACTTAGTACTTCTTGCTCCTGCCCAAGAATTTCATTAGTACTTTCTATCATAACATCAACCTGTGAGTTTATGTTCTCTTTGAACCTTTTCCAGCGCTATCATTTTCCAAAGTTCAAACTTCCTGTTCTGTTAGTGCAGGCCATATTCATAGTTCCTAGATGTGCTGCCTGCCCAGTAGCTGGTTTCTATGTACTACTTCCTTCTGCAGATCTTAATTTACAAGCATTCTTTGTGTAATTTGAAAAATCAACAGTCTTGTTTGTTGGGTTTTTTTATTTACTCCTTCATGCTCTTTAAAATTTTTTGGCAGAGTTGTCTCTAGTACTGAACATTACAAAACTGCACTTTCAGCATTTTGAGAATCCTTAGATATTTTTAGATAATTTTAAGTCATTTGGTATGCCTCGTGCATTCTTTACTGGTATTGTCTGGTGTTGTACTATTTTCTAGTTTGTGGTTAATGTGATTCTAGCTGAATGAATACAAAATTCTAAGAATATCCCAGGTTTGTAGTTACCAATTTATAACCTCTTAAAATAGTCGAATTAGGTATGGCTGCCAAGACTTCAATTATAGAACTGCAAATGTAGTATTTAACCATATTCCCATTCTCTAGAAATCAAATCTTTGTCAATCTTTTCTTTCATTATGCACAGTATTCATACTTCTTTGTTTGCCTTTGTTGGATAGTGAAATACTAGACTACCTTCAGATTTCTAAAGTATCCTGAATATTAAGGGGGTTTTTTATTAAAAACTGGTAGGAGTGGTTGAAATATCTCTCCACTCTTCTCCATAGAGTTTTGAGAGGTCATTATAAAAAAGAAGCAGTTTAAATAATTCTTTTATTTTTCTAATAATTCTTTTATGTACGCAGTCCATCTTTCATATTTATACCCTTAATTTACTCACACAGTGAAAAAAATCTTTCTGCATTCTCATGTGATGAGTACCACATTGTGCTCTTTGTAAGTTCAAGCAGTACTTGAACATTTGAGTCTCATTGGCATGTCATGAAATTTTATCATTTCCATTTATAATTGAAGTTTTTACTATTGCTAAGTATTCTCATGCTACAATACTTAAAAGCCTTTTTCATAATGGCTGTATACCTGCCATCTGTGATTTTATTCTGGTTGATCTTAGATCACATTCCCATGTTTCTGATAACATCCATCCTACTAAATAATTTTCCCTTACTTCATCATCCTCCAATTTGGCATACAGCCCTTGGGGAAGTGGTGATAAAGAAGGAGAAATGTCATCTAGTTGAAACCTATTATTTGTTCCAGTTCAGTCAGTGTGTAGTTGTGCTGGAATAAAGAACATGGCTTATTTTTAGGTTTACCAAAGCAGTGACATACTTAACATTTTGTTGTTTGCATAGAGTATTAAATGAGTTCCTAAAAACCATGAGAGGAGCAGCTCCCAAAGAAAAAAAAAAAAATCACAAATGCAAGGATTTTTTTCAGAATGAGCAATACATGTAAAATAAAATCAATTTTAGCAAAGCAACCATATTTATTAGTTTAGTCAAAGAAATGACATAATCCTCTTGGATACAGTTAAGGTCTGACAGAAAAGTCATGTGTATCATTTGAAACAAGCTTTTATTACCTTAAATTTCAGTGTAGTTTAATTGCTTCCATTTTCAAACCCTTTTCTAAATATGCCTGTATCAGTAGACCAAGCATCATATTGTGAATCAAAAGTCATGTTGCTTTTTGCTCCCTCTGGAAGTCAGGTGTTGATACTTTCTGAGGAGCTGTTTGCTGTGTAGTTGCTGTGCTGGAGCCAGGCTGAAGACATATTACTGTGGAGTCTGTGGTTTTTTAAACGTAAATGGAACACCCCTCCAGCCTGCTGTGACGAATTTCCTGCACAGTCATGTCCTTGAATCACAAGCAATCAGTGAAGCATGGTTGCAGGAGAAGTTTCTGGGAAAGAAACCTGGGGGATAACTACCTTTTAGAGGGAAAAATGTAAGGAATAAAGCTGTAGCTCAGATACCACACTCAGCTCCAGGTTAATTCCGGAAATTATGTGTATCCAACAAGCCACAGGATCTTGGGCTTGAAAAGGCACATATCTGTAGCAAAGTTAATCTTAAATGATACAAGAATTGCCCTACTAAATAAGAGATCCTTTTATTCTTTAATAGACATGGGATAAAAACTACCTTCAGGATTTTTTATCACCTTCAGGAGATGAATACCTTGCAAGAGAGCTGTTAGTTATTCATGCCAAAAAGCCAAACCTCTTGGATATCAAAGTATAGATTTAGTCTAAGTTTAGGCACTCCTGTAAAGAAATTAAGAAATTTCTGAGTGCTCATCAGGGCAAAAATCTTTGTATCCCTCCTCTATGTTGGATAAATGGAACTGACAAGAACTGATGCAACAGTAGAGTTGGTATCCTACATACAAGAATGCAGTTGCATACATTTTTATTGCATTTCTCAAAGGGAACTGTTTTTTTAATACATACAAGAACTGATAGGATATCTTCTTGTTCTTGTTTGGTTTTTTTGTTTGGTTGGGTTTTTTGTTTGGTTGTTGTTGTTGTTTTTTGAATTGCAGCTAAATTCAAGGAAGAGGTTTATCTCAGCACCCATTCCCAACACTTTTCCATTTTAGTATGGACTCCCATTGGGAAAAGAAGGATTGAAAGTCAGTTTTTTTATGTGTTGAAATAAGGTAACTGATAAGGAAAAAAGAATAAAGGTAGGCCCAATAGAAAAAAAAAAATAACTATTGAAATACAAGGCTACCATATTTTTTTTAGAACAAGTAATTTGGGATATAAGATTATTGCGGAAAATAGCTTTAACATCTAACCTGAAATACTGGTAAAATCTTTTCGTAACCCAAGTAGAAGTCTCTCAAATGCTCCTTTATTTTTATGTGCTCTTTCAAAAAATACTTGCCCAGTAGACCGTAAAAATCTTAAGTGACATTGTAGTTTGTTAGTGTCTTAAATATTATTAATTATTAAAGTAGCTGTGTTGTCCTCTTTAAAGTAGTTATCCATCTGAATAATTGATAACATAATCGGTTGTGTTTATTCCTATTACCTAGGGGCTTGTCTGTTTGCTGTTTTAACATGGCTATCTAGAAGGAGGCTACTGATAACACATGAAACTGTTTTTAGTGCTTATTTAAGAGGATAAAAGTGTATTATACTGATTTTTGGTGAAGGATTGCTACACATTTCTACAAAAACTGTGCTATACTTGTGTTTCAGGGAGGAAATGTCACTGTGATTCACCTTGGGATATTATAATGTACAGCAGGGGGCTAGGACATTTTTTGCATTTCTTTCATTCTTTTTTTCACCCCAGCAGTTGTTGACCTCTATTCCTTATGCTAGTGGCTTTGTCTAACAGCACATGTAATCACACAGCACTCTGTTTCCCACATCTCAAATCAGATGGCAGCATGCAAAGCAGCTTAAAACCAGCAGAATGGCTGTCAAGGGATCAGAGTGGCAAACTGGTAAGGCTAGGAAGAGGGGAGTGAGGATGAAGAGGAACTTGGACTGGTCTCATGATACATGTAACACATAGCAGCCATTCTTGGGTCCTCCAGACTTGGCAGGTTTTTGGCTAATACTGTGAGAGCACTATAAGTTGTGAATAGGATTTGCATGGGCATTGTAGAAAATTTTCCCTGGTTGCGTGGGAGGATTGGCTGTTGAGCACCCAGGCAGTGAGCTGGGTCACCCAGCTGATTGCTGGGCCTCCAGTTCATACTGCAAAGTGCAGTTTGCTGGTTGGATAATTCCACTATTGCATTAGACACCTGCAGGAGGTGAGATGTGGTTTTTAAAGTTGTTGCTATAAGCTGCAAGAGGAGTAGCCTATGTAGTTAAGTTCAGCTCCACTAACAGTCACAGTCCATAGGAAACATGGTGAGTGGTTCACAATTCATTATTTGGCTTACAAAGTCTTTGACCTGGGAGCATGTTCTGTGGAAAGGGAGGCAGCTCTTTGCCTTCTCTTAAAAACTGAAAGTTGTTTCAGCATAGCTGTAAGAAATTAAGAAAAATATGAAGGAAGACATAATCTCTTTGGAGACTGGTTTAATTGTGATACTTCAGGAGGGGAGTAGTTGTACTAACAGCTTGAGACCTTTCTCAGCTTCTGTATTAGATTGCACAAAATGGATATAATATAGTTTCACAATACATTTTTGTGAATATATAAAGACTACAAGATCTGGAGAAATTCTAGGTGTCTATTTTTGCTTTGTAAAGCAGTGGAGAATCCACTGCAAAAAAAATTTTAATAGAGATGCTTGCTTATTATTACCAGTTAACAAAAAGTTACTGCTTCTTAGTTAGTGCCACTGTAGGAATTGACAAGTTTGCTCCTAAGACTCCAATTTAAGCCACTGTCATGCTGAATACATAACAATGTCTGGGCTGGTTGCCTCCCAAAACTGCATTGACAGCAAAAGAAGTACCCCTCCCATTCTATGCCATAGCAGTGGAAAATAAACACCTGTCTGTTTCTTCAGAAAACGTAAAATGCAACATCTGAGAGAGTGTCTATATACGAGAGCATTCTTTTGTCAGAGAAATAATGCTTTATCTAAGAGAAAAAAGACAAAAAAAAAAACTTTAAAATCACGGTGTACAGCATTAACATCTGGTTTAAAGTGTGCTAAGAGCCAACAACTCAATGTCAATTTGGTCTGACTTTACGGTATTACTTGCTTGATTATGGCTCTCACTGGGGGAGCCGAGCATTTCAATATCATCCAAAGCCCCTGAGAACGATTCAAAGCAGCTGGTATTCTCTATATTACATAATTACAAAGCACGCGCCGCCGTTTGGCAGACTGAAGAGGCACTGGGGGCCCACTTCTCAAAATATTTACAGCCTTTTATTCTTCTCTAAACAATCATTTGCATAGTAAAAGTGATATACAGCACACAAACGTGGGTTTACTTTATTTCCACTTTCTCAAACTTACCTGGAAATGGCTCTGTTTAGGAGTGGGTAGGCAGAAGTGAGATGGAGCCAGCAGGGGTAAAGGCTGTAATATTTTCAGGAAAAACTTTGTGTTGACTCGGTCAGTGAAAGATGGTGAATGTTTCAAAGAAAACCTGAAAGATGTATAAATATTTTGCCTGTGTGAAAGCATATCGTGAAATGTATGTCTTGGAAGTGGAGAAGTTAAGAAACTAGGAGAAGCTCTACGTGAGCAAGCTGGTCATGACGGGGTTGCTAATGTGTAGATGAGATGCAGTGGCTGCATCTTGTTGAGAGGTGTGTGTGTGCATCTTTAAATAACATATTTTTGCTTGCGAGATAGGTTTCTTTCTGTGGCCAATTTGGTAAAATTCTGTTTTATCTAAAGTGAACAAAAAGCCGTGGAAATTATCAATAGCTGAGGTGCTGGGGGAAAAATAGAATTCCAACATAAAGGGAACAAAAGAAAAATTCTATTGGAATTTCTATCCTTATGTATCAGTCTGAAAGATCTAAAGTTGCAAAATAATAGGAGAATGATTAGTGGTTAACTGTCTGTGTTCTCCCTACCACACCAAGAAAACACCTACACTTCTTGTACACACACAAGTTTTGAGTTATAAACCTCTGTCTGATCTTAGCACCCACAGCTTCCCATCATGCTCTGTTTGGGAGGCATCACGCAGTGTAGCTAAATTCCTTTAAAGCTTCAAATTTTTCTCAAGTTTTCTTGTATCAAATTCTCATTGGCACAAGGGAATCACATACGGCAATATTAAATGATGAATTAATGTTTAAAAGATTCTATGCTATGTAATACAGGCTTTTTTCTCTTTTGTAATGGTTTTAATGAAGAGATCATTAAAAGTTGTATTGTGTTTAGTGCTAAACCCAAGACCATTTGTCTTATAAAATCTGATTTGAACCAAACTTTTACTTCTTATAAAATGGTTTTGATGTAAAAAAGCTAAAAGTGAGCAAATTATTAGAGACACTATAGGGAACCTGGTATTTACATACTGTCCAGGATCTGAATAGTGAATCATTGATATGAACAGATATGATTAGTTCTAAATCTCTACATCCCTGTGGGGGGTGTTATCATTCAATTTCCACACAGCAAGTGTGACTGAAACTAATTTTTGGTGCCTGTTTTGTTCCCACTTTCAAGATGTTTTATTGTATTGCATAATTTGGACTACAAGTGAAGGGATTATAAGTGCAGAATCAAAATGAGAAATGTAGTGGCAGTCTGAGTGGGCTCCTGTGAGTGTCTTGCTGAGCACAGTGACACAGCATGGCAGGTGTCACTGTGTAAACCTGCACACTGCAAACCTTACAGAATTCTGAAATATAGTTTGCTGTCTGGTCCATTGCAGAATTTGACTGAGTGCCAGTGAGCTTCACAGCCAACTTCCTAAGACAGGGCAAAGAAAGGATGATGCTGTCACATGGAACAATGAGACAAACAGCTTCATCATGCAATGCCTTGTTAAATAACCAAAATAAGCAGATCACCCATTGCACTATTTTTGAATTTAGGCATACCACCAGAGTATCTGCCACAGGAGATGCTAGAAAACTTATTTTAAGCCTGCTGAGCAGCTGGAGATGAATTTGTGGAAGAAAATACCTGACTGCATTTTAATGTATGCTGGTTTTTCAAGTGCTGCATGAATGCTCAAATAGGAAACCATACCACTGACAGTTGCTTTATAATCCCCTTGTCCTTTGGCTCTCATTCTTTATGATTCTGCTGGTTTGGCCTTGCAATCTTTCCTGTGCAGAGACAACATCACAGAGGAAAAATGTGGATTTTAGGGAAGAAAAGGTTCGCTTATGACAAAAGTCATCAATTAGCCAACAAAAATATCACTCTGCAGAACCACATACTTAAAAACAAGAAAGAATTGCTTGGGAATTTGAAACCTTGGGAATTTGAATCTGCCTTTTCTGCAGCGATCATGAAATAGAGACGTTGAGGATGTTGCAAGGCTTTGAAAGGCAAAAAGCAGGATTATAACACTGTGCTTCAAGAGAAAAGGCTCTTACATGTTGATGGAATAACACCAGGGGTTATGGCCCTGGGTAGAAGAGGTGTCCAGGAGAGTTGGTCGATTTTCCAAAATCTCCTCTTTGAAGCTTAGTAATGGTCCTGTCTACCATGCAGGAAGTGAGGCAATGTTAGCAAGAAACCTATGTTGAACAAGGAAGTTGTGACAGAAGCCAAATACAATAAAAGATGGTAGCAGTCAAGAGGTGGAAACGGGTAGCTGACTCAGCAGGGAGCTAGAGACGTCATGAAGTGCACAAGTCCATCTGGTTCAGTAAAGCCAAAACCGTAAGAAATAGATACCGATATAGATTAAAGGCTTAGCTCTGGAATCTCACAGACTAATTTCTGTTCAGAAGTGAGTCTGTTTATCCTGGAACCTGTTATCCTAAAAATAGCCACAAAGCATAGAAGAAATCCAGATTTATTTATTCATTCATTCATTCATTTATGCCCCCTAAATAAATGAAGTAACAAGTACACAATTGACCTCTTTATGAGAAAAAATAATGTGTTTGCGAAGAACTGCAAGGGCAATGACTCCTCTTTCTAAGAAGTAGGCAACATCAACAAATGTGTGGAGAACTGATTGTAACCCTCAGTTTCCTTGCCAGTGTGGCAGTACAAAAAATAGAAAAGGGCCTTAGTTCTGTGCAAGCCCTGCTCAGCAATAACAAAACATCTCCATATTATCTACACTGTGTTCTGCACAAATCCAGAACACAGTTCCACACTAGCCACTGTGAAGGAAATTCCTTCTACCCCAGCCAAAACCAGCACACCTCCATTCTCCCTCTCCCTACACTGCTGTGGGGGAGGAGGTAGAGAATCAGGAATAAAGTTGAGAACCTGGCACCCAACCTTTATCAAACCACCACAGAGTTTAAGAACACTTCATAATGGAAATCTGATTTCTGCTAGTAAGACAGATCCCTTGAAGAGGGCTGCACATAGATCTCTAATCAGGCAATGGGTCCTTGTTGCTGTAAGGTTGTTTTGTATTGAACACTCACCTTCCTGAACGGGCTCTGATCTGAACAGCAAAGTAGTGGCTTTGCCTTCCTTTCACCCTGACACTTCAGATACACATGTACATAGTATAAAAAAAGATGTTGCACAAGACTCAAATTTAAAACAGGTTTCTATCCACTTGCTTGTAGGTTTTGCTCAACAGTCAGTGAAGATTTCAAATGGACTTCGTCACATTTCTAAAATAGTATTCCTTTGCCTTCTGACTTCTTTTAACACTTCTGCTCCCTCTCCAGCCACATTAATGAAGGTGTGACACCTGGTTCCATCCTGTATGATGATGTTGTTTATGGAAACTGGAAAAGGCAGTAGTAGCTGGAAGCCTGTCTCTGTCTTGATGTAGATAGACCTTACTAGTAGTTACTCAAGGCTGGCTGAAAATTACATTAATTACATACAAGTATTTTTTGTCTCCACAAATATAAGATATTTTATAGACTAGTCTGTGTTTTAATTGCTTCTGAAACAGAAACTTCAATGAAAAGTACCTATAATCCTTTGCAGTGACACAGGCAGATTGGATAATGAGTTAGTTGCATGTAGAACAAACATACCTCTCCAAACTTATGTAAAACAGTATTGCTGCTTTGTACTTTGCTATGTTTAAATCCATTTTTTAGCTAGCAGATTCAATAATCTGTATGGTGCTACTATGTAATTTAATTATATTTAATGATTCAATACTATTATTAATGAAGTTCAACAAAAAGAACAGTATTGTGAAAAAGCAATAATAGCCCCTGTCATGGCTTAAATAAGTAAGTGATCCTTATTCTATTGAAATATGCATCTTATCCTGATATGGTTAACACGAATTCTGTTTGAAAAGACTTTTCACCTGTTACAAGAGAATAGGCCTTTCACAGATGGTTCAGTTTCTTCTACCAGCTTCAATAATTATATTTATTGGAGCTAATTTTTCTCCTTTGTAAAAACACACATAATAATCTTTGTGTATGTATATTAATTTGAATTGCCTAATTTCTCAGTTCTGCAAAGCTGCATTTTAAAAGTCCGTACATCTTGCATCAGGAAAATAACTTCTTTTGTGCACAATTAGTGTCAAGATACTCAAGGTGGACAATGCAGCTTGTGTTCTTCTGAACAGTATTTGTGCAACCTTTAAAATTTTCAGTGTGCCATTGTTTTAAATCATGATTGAAACCTTATTTGCTGAAAATTTCTAAGAAACACTACTTGAAAATGTCTTAAGCCACTGAAAGTGATATCTCTTTAAAATGCATGTCAGCTAGCATTTTACTACTTGAAAAAAGAAATAAGACCTACAGCTTAATGAAGCAAATGCATCAATTAGATAATTAGCTTAAAAAGCAAAAGGGAATTTCATGTCACTTTTAGTTACTGAACCTTAGGATGTCTTACTAATTTACACATTAGATTTTTATCATAAAGAGGTTATTCACCTGTTACTTCACTTATGAAGATGTTAAAAATAGCAGATATGAAAAAGGACGTTTTTAAAACCTGAAGAATTTGTGCCTACTGTGGACAAATAGTTTGCTTTAAAACAGGTATCATATATGAAATTTAAATGTTGATTGATACAATCAGCTTAATTCAGTTACAGGAAGAGCTAAAGTAAGAATAATGCAGAGAGAATATTATACTGTGTTGTTATCTTGCATGCTGTGTTGCAGAACTGATAATAGTTTCTCTGTCTTAGAAGCTGATCAGGGAGGCAGTTTCCAACCTTTCTTTCTCTGCTTCTATTTTATGGGATTCAAACATGATTTGCCTGTTATGACTTTGCTTACTTGAACAGTTATGGGTTCTCACTGCTAGGTGAGGCAAGCGCAGAGGGTTCCTGCAACTGTGTGCCAGTTTGTAAACTGATGTGACCTCCTTTAAAACAGTCAATAATCCATATCCTTCACTAAAAAGCACCTAGTACCTCCCCCTTCCTGTGAAATAAATATGCTGGTTTTTTTATGGGTGAGGGTTGTTCTTTTTGTACACACAATATCTTTCAACTTCAGAATTCTAAGAAACCTGGGCAAGACTGCATTGGAAATGGAGCAAAAAACTTTTTTTCAGTTTCATCTATTTTTTAGTACTGTCACATAGCCCAGGAAGGGCCAAAAAAGGGGGCATCGGTATAGAAATGTGATGTTTTTAAAACAATGAAATTCCTGACAAATATTGCAAATCTTTCTAATCTCTTCTTGCAGGCCTTTGATATAATCCTTAACTAGTATATCTTAACTTGCATGAGGATTTTGTAATCAAGTACCCTTCCTATGCTGATAGAGTGCTTGATACGGTCATTAGAAACTTCTTTTGGATCACACTTGGATAAGTTGTAGGCTTTTGTTACTGCTTTCTCACATTGATTAATATCCAAGGAAAATAGCTAGTGATAGAGATTTTACCTAGTCAAAATCCTGACCATGAATTCTGATATCTTGCCTTTGCCTGCAACATCTACTTTTGGAAGCTGGTTGATAACTGACTTTTCTTTAAAGCCCTAAGTCTTACCTGTTTTTCTAAGAAGGGGATTTTCAGAGGCTTTTTAATTCTTCTAGGTTCTGTCAAAATCCCAGATTAATTCTTGATTCCTTTGGCTGTTGACTGCCCAGTTCTTTCTCCATTATACTGTTAGGCTCTAAGTTCAAATAAATTAAATTGTGTTTAACTGGATTTTATAGCTATCTTTCTTAGAGGTACTTGTAAGGGCTTTAAAACTCAATTTATAACAATTCTTAAAGCTTAACTCTAACTCAAAATTGTAAATTCCTCAGACTGACCAAAAAATTGAGTCAGAGGGAAAGCTTCCCATCAGGCTGTTCTATAAGTCAGTTTTCTGTGTGTGAGCTGCCAACCTGGCTGTGTTTGGGATGTATCTGTACAGCTACTTCAAGACAGCTCAGGGCTTCTGCACTGCAACAGAGAAACAACAAAAATGTAAGAGTTTTCTTTAGTGTATCAAATTTCTGTGTGAACACTTGTGGGCCTATTTGCAACCAAACCAATTTTGACAATAAATCCTTGACAATTTTTGACAATACATCCTTGTAAAACAGACTGATATGCTTCAAAAGTCAGTTTGTAGTTCCATATATCATGAGGCAGTGTGCTCTAACCAAGGTCGCTCAGATGCGATCAATCTATTTCAGTTCCCCATTTTACCTTTGCTTTCACCTCTTTTCCCTCCTTCATTTTCTACATCATGGTTCAACTACAGACCAGAAAGCTCGAGCACGCTCTGTGAGCCTGCACAGCTGCTGCTTGGCCTCCCCTCTGCCAAGGGACCTCTCCTCCCCACACCTGCTTCTACTGTACTGCCAATCTGCATAGGCCAACAGGCACAAAAATGACTGGAATATGCTTGAAGAAGTTCAATTAGCTTTTTGAAAATTTCTTCCCTTCTTCCTGGTTTCTCTTTATTTGTGCCAGATTGGCTTCACCTGCAATCTCACTAAGCCTAGCAATGGCTGTTATCTAAGCAACTTTGCTGAGTGTGTCTAATTTCTCACCCCATTGGTTTGCCAGCTCCAGTGGACTGGCTAAATGGTTGTGGACCTTCAGCACCAAAGGACAAGAGGGCAATATTTTGTTGCACAGCTATAAAACCACTTCACCAAAGCTTTAAGAACTGCAGAATTTTACTGTCCTCGCATGCATTAAATATCATCTGAAAATTTCATAATATTGGTACTAAAAAAAGAAGAATCACGACACTGCAAATTCTGTGATGCTCTGAAAATATTTAGATCATGCTTTAAGAGTCTGGGGGGGGGGTCTCTTTCCTTTCTAACACTCTTGTCTTCTAGACAGTCTTGGTTTCATTGTGGACATGAGGACATTCCTCTGGGAGTTTTTTGTTACCAGCTCTTTTCCTGCAGCTCTTTCTCATCAGTGACTTCCCAGCTTCTCTCCAGGTCCATCTAGCAGCCCCTGACCCCACACCTGGCATTTTGCTGGTACAAGTCCATTTTTCTGGTGTGCACAAGCCATGCTTTGAGCATAATCCTCATGCTAGGCCTGTCTTGGCATAACAAAATATAGTGGTTTAGCAAAGGGCCAGGCCACATCTGGGACTACAGAATGAGATGCAGGTCAGGTACGACCAGTACCACTGTGTCTTGGGTTATGGAACCAAAAATGTGTATTCTATTTCATCTGCTGAAAGCAGCTGGGAGATGTTCTTCTTTATCTCTTGTAACTTTGGGAGGAGGGGGGCGGGTGCCTTTTGATAATGGGCTAACTGTTAAAACCAGGTAGAGCATTGTTTCTTATCTCTTTCACCACCTGTCCTCCCTCCAGGGGGACGTTTTCTGCTAATGGACCATTAAGACACCCCCAAAGCACACATCCCCAAACTATACCCTCCCCAAAGCAGTACCTCCACATTCCATCATCCTGTTGTGAGATGATCCACCCAGTGGGGGGAGCCAACCATTCCTACCTGGATAAAAACTGAGATGTAGGAACACAAGGTATCTGGCTTCACCCCATTACCAGAGGAAGACTGGACCCCTTCTCACCATCACTGGACCCTTTTCACCATCACTGGACCTTTTTCTACAGGATCATCTCTACTTCAACAGAACCACACCTGCCACTCCAGGAGGATTTACTTTTGCACTGCTTCCAACACCCTGACCAACAGGGTGTCAGGTTGTAGCTCTGACTCTGCCAGGGTTTTCCAGGATTGTTGTTTGTTCGTTTGGTTGGGTGGTTTTGTTTTCTACTACATTTGTACTGTTAATATTCCTAGTAAAGAACTATTATTCCTATTCCCAAATCTTTGTCTGAAAGCCCTTAATTGCAAAATTATGATTTGGCGGGGGTGAGGGGTTTACATTCTCCATTCTAAGGGAAACTCCAGCTTTCCCTGGCAGATACCTGTCTTTCCAAACCAAGACACACTGTAACATTAATATCTCATGTCCTTCATAACAGTAACAGGTTTCAGTTTATTGCTCTTCCAGAAGAAGCTTCAAGCAACCAAATTTGTTCCTGACCTATTGTCTATTACATGTATCCCCCTTATCTTCCCAGAATGATGAGTTATCTTGGAAGTGGAAGTAATTCAGGGAAAAAGGATATTAGAGGAGTTCATCAAGTGAACAATCTTATTTAATATTCTCCTTAATGACCTTGACTCACGAATGAAATTTGCTGATATAACAGAGATGGGGTCAATCTCAATGCAGAGTAGGAGTTGAATAACAAGTAGAATGAACCGGGTAATATGAATATCTGAAATGAATGAAAAGAGACGGATTTTAATAGTACAAGAGACAAAGCTGTGTATCAGAAGCAAATAATAAAGCCTGCTATACTCTGAGCCCTCATCATTTAGAATAAAATAGACTTAAGTGCATTAAGCATTCATAGGATGTTTATGAAAAACTGATGAGATTTTGTTGTGCAAAACACGCAATAGCAAAAGATATATGATAAGGTATTTCTAGTTCTTGTACTGAGTAGTATCAACTATTTAAAATGTTGATGGAGTTCCTTATGAAATGCCATGAACGTGTGTGTCTTCAAGAAGGATAAAAATCATATTGAAATTACTGTAAATAAGGGCTAAGATTGCAAGTGATCAAGGAAATTATGTTTGTTAAGAACAAACAGGTGTCAGCCAGTTGAATATTGTGTTTAAGTTTCTTTGTACCTGAAGGAGAATTTGTATGCTATTGCCTCTTCCCAGCCGATGAGAACAACCTTTTCTTCAGAGAATCTGAGTCTCCTTGGTTTGGAAAAAACAGTATTTATGTCCTGGAGTTTCATGATATCCTAAAAGAAATCTTGCCCTTCTGTGTTAGTTTCTCTAACTAACTCTAACTAACTAATCTCTAATTCAACACAGAGTTGAATTTTGCCATAGTATGAACTGATTCAAGGCAATACCTTTCTGTCCAACTTGGTTTTTTTTTTTTTTTCCTAGCTGCAACATATGTTTGGATTATGACAGAAAATACATAAGCTTGTTGATAATGATAACATCTGTGTATAATGACAGAATCTTTCAGCTGAAGACACCTTTCAAATTTTTTGTCATTTTTAATTCTTAGCCCAGGTTTGGCTATTCTAAAAAGAATATTCCTAGTTTTACTTCAGATAAAGAAAAAATTCCCACTGTTCTTTTTCTGAGAATTTCCAAGTATGTGATCTCAAGGAACTCTAATTACTTTGACAGTTACCAGATATAATGCTGGTAATTTTCAAAATTCTCATTAAAGACCATTTCAAAGACCTTAGAAAACAGGCATCTAATTATTACAGGTGCTTCCATCTGAACAAAAAAGGTTAGTGGTTTTACTAAATGAAATAGGATTCATGAGAATCAAAGTCCCTAGACAGTTCACAGAGAGGTAATAATTCAGTTACTGTCAGAGTTTTAATAGATACCAATTCAATATCAACAAGCACTTTTCTGTTACTCTCCTAGATATTCATACCTACGTTTCAGGACAAGAATCTGAGGGATTTGCCTTCGAGACAAAAAGCATTATTATATTTCTCAGTCAGCATTAAAAAATATATGCCATTTTTTACTGACCCTTATTGTGCTTCAGAAAGGACAAGATGTCCAAACACAGCTGAGGTATACCTTTGTGTACAGGTACTGTCTAATACTCTGCTTTGAATAAAAATTTGCTGTTTGTTAATATTTCCACAAGCTGCTCTGTATTAGCTGATAGGAAAGTTGCTGAAGTATGAGAAACGTGTAGCCCTTCTTAAGCATACTTGCACTCTTGACCTTTGTTAAAGAGTGTCTTCTCCTGGTAAGAGTTGTTCCCAGCAAGTGGTGGTGATTGAATGTGTGACAGAAAATAAAGGAATTTCTTGGCTTAGGTGGTATACAATCTGATGGGCAAAAAAGAACTGATTTCTTTTTCTACATCTTTTACTGTAGTTCTCTTTGTATTAAGTATATCTGGGAATTTTGAGTCCCTTTGCTGACCTTAAAAACCATAAAGCCCGTATAGGTGTTACTCACTGAGAATGTATTATTCACTGCCATTTTACTTAATGCTACTTTTCTCCTTTATTTTTTCATACTTTTAATACCGCACTCATATACAGTTTTCAACTCAAAATACTCTCTTGTAGCTATTCCACCTTCAGGTAGATGATTGCCAGCTATGACTACCAGTTCCAGTGAAGAAAATATTGGATGGGTTTTTTTTCCTCGTTTCTCTTGCATGCTGCTTCAAAAGACACTGATACCTGGTACTTTAGCCTTTAAACATAGCAGTTGCCATGGGAATCTGAAAGTTTACCCCCAGGCCCTTTACAAAAGTGCACCTTCCTTGTGGCAAAGGTGTTTCTATGGTAACATTTTACTGGAGGCATAGAACTTACATGGGATGTGCCATAAGGCTTCTTTTGCACATTATCTCTCTTAAATATGTCAATATAGGTTTAGCTATGTTAAGTCAGGAAATAGTGAGAAGAAATGTTTCCCTTGCTGACTGGACTCTCTAGGAGTTATTGAACACAATTCATCAGAATTTTACTTTATTCCATGTTTTTTATGTTGTGCTCTTCCATTTTTTTTTCCAGTGGAGTGCCCTGTTATTTGGTGGTAGTATTCGGTATTGTCTGCAATAATATGGGCTGATTGTATTATCTTCAAAGAACATACTGTATCAGGGGGATTTCTAGTTCTTCTTTAATAAACCAAATAAGACTTTTGGTTTCCAAGAAGATGTCGTTGATGTTTTTCAACTTCCTGAGATGTTATGGTGTTTTGTGAGGAAGTTTCTATCTGTAGTAAATGTACAAGACTGAAGGGTTAAGTATGGAGGTTTATTGTTTCTTTTCATTCACTATAGATCATTGTCACCTCTGATAATGGCTTTCACCTTAAAAAATGAGATGACACTTCCCAAATTAAAATGGTCCATGTTTTCTCGCTGAGAGTCATCCATTGATGTCAGCTTCCATTTACAGCAGAGCCTGAGCAAGCAGCAGCATTCTTGCCTTGTAATAAATAATTTTGGGTTATCATCATTGTTTTATTACTGTGCTATCAGTCTTTATATTTATTCCTATCCATCAGTGAAAGGATTCTTATTGCTGCTAGGTATGTGGGCCCTGGCATTTTGTTTCCCTGCCTGTTTTAAAACGCTGGTCCTGGCTTTGCATCCAGCCACTGCTTTGGTTTAACTATTGGGACTGGCTACAGTCTGGGTTATTATTAATGTCAATCATTCTGTGCTGGCAAGGGTACAAAGGAAGGTTTCAGCCAACACCGTGCTACTTTAACAGGGGTCTTAATTAGATCTTCTTCCTCAGCCAGGGGATGGTGGAAAAGAGAAAATGAGATGAGCTAACAGAATTAGGACAAATAAAAGCATTTCGTGGATGCATTTCTGACAAATTAACTCAGACTGCAAATAGAGATTGATTTGTTTGGGTGAAATGAATTGGCTTTCAGGAAGGTAAGGATCAGACTCTTCAAGTTTGAGGTGAAGGAAGGTATATTTGGAACCAATGTTAGCTTTTCTTCTGGCATTAACCCTAAACTGAAAATTCTGTCTGAAGTTAGCACTGTGGAAACTTCTTCCATAAGAAGTCTTCTCAGGTAAGGAGCAGCTGTTCTCACACAGAAGTTGGATTCTAAATGAGTTGGATTCTAAATTCTAAAAATGAGAAACAAACTGAGTCACACCCTACAGAATTAATACCCTAAATGCCTGCCACCTTAAATATTCTGCTATGACAGAGGAGGGTGCCAGCAACCCTCGTGCTCGCTTGCCCAGAAGACTGCAGAGTCTTATTTGCTTCCTGTGCACTGGGATTTACATCCACTTGAGATGAGTTTGCTCGAACTAAATATGCTGAGCTGTTTCCCAGAGTATGATTAATGCTAATTTTTCTCTTTGTCATGTAGAAGCAAAAAGAGGGGAGAGGAAATCATTTCCATCCAACTGGTTGGCATTTGGAGTATTTAATTCAGACAGCATTTCTTTATTCTGCTTTGTAACATAGGCATCACACAATTAAAAGCTTTAGATGTGAAAAATTCATGCACACATGACTTTATCTGGCCTTAAATCTACTTGGAATAATTAACAATTCAATAAAATAGGAAGCCATATTTTCAGTAGGGGCTCAAAGAGGCATTTTAAATTATTCAGATACTTCTTAACATGCATTCATTGCCACACACAAGTTAGGTGACTGTGCACAATTTGATCGGTATTGTACCATTTGGTGCTCAGTTTCAGACTGACTCCAAATTGGAACATTTGTTTACTTAACTGGATTTCTTAGAAATGTGTTTTGCCAAGAGTTTAAGCAAGCCAAATATTTACAGCTGCTATTTGCTAAAGATTTTTCCTAGGGGAAAATCTGCCAGAACCCAAAAGTTAAAGTATTAAGCCAGTTTATAGGAAAGGGGATGAGAAATGCTCTGTGATGCTACCTGTTCCTCTCCTCTTTGGTTAATTTCTATCCATGTATCTTTACTTCTCTGAAATAAATAATTTCTGTCTTCAAAATCATCAGTTGAACCCTTTTGTAATTGAATTGCACTCAGCCAAATGAAGTCACTTAATTCTAGTATCTTGGCCAAATCAAATTAATTAATGCTGGCTTCCACTCCTTCCTCAGGTCTTCTCTGCTGTTACACAAAACTGCACCCTGGATACATAGCAGGCCTTCAGGGCACCATTTATTTCTCTTTACTTTAGCCTGCTGCTCCTTCTTCTCAGCAGTTCAGAAACTGTTCAATACTGCATTTTATGCCCAGGAAGAAGGATGAGGCACAAAGGTTAGTATAAACCTTGCTCTCATCTTGTAGACTGAGATTGTAACTGCTGCCTCACTTCTTTCTTCTCTTCCTTTAATTTCTATCTCTAGCAGCATCTGTATTGCTGGTTTGAGGGTTTTTTGGTTTGGTTTTTCTTTTTTTTTAATATATATTGATTCTGTCCTCCTACCCACGTGTGCTCTTGGAGTGCAGCCCACTGATGGGAAGACAGATCATGTGAAAGGGTAGCAAGGCTTTTTTTTTTTTTTCTTTTGTTCATGACTTTCAGGGAAAGGATATTTTGATGTTTTGTTTAGTGGTTCTTTTTGTGGTGTTATAAGCCAATGACAAAGTTAAATAAGGAGGTGATACAAAATCTGCAATTTGGCATGCAGGGAATTCTCCCCTGAGTTTTCATAGCTCCATCTGTGCCCTATGAGCTGAGAAGTTTTACAGAAATGGAGGGAGAGAGGGCCTGGTGATAAGCCAAATTTCTGTCCATTTTTTCCCCTTGGCCAGCACAGGTTTCCTTTTCCCTTGAAGTACCAGATGAGAGCTGTCATTTTTGTCCTGTCATAGGTGAGGAACTGGCACAGGGAGGCGATCCAGTACCTAAGGAAAAGGGAGGATGTAGAGGGGGTACCACAAGTGCTTTGGGCTGCAGCCTCCACTAGGGATTTAAAACTTTCCTGCAGAATCTAATTTGAAGTAAGGCTCCAATTTAAAGCAGAAAATTAGTTTCCTGTCTTTGCTTATTGTCTCTTCTAACTTCCTTGAAAATTTTTGTAATATTTCCATTTAATCCATGAGGAGTTTTGGTGAGAAAGTTCAAACATTATCGCCTTGGATATCACTGAGAGCCGTGGTAACCTAAGTAACAGTCCAATAATGAGCCTTCTCTTGTGGCATCAGTATTTGCTCCATAATTAAAGTAGAAGTTTCCATTATAAGTTTGATTTTGTATCCTTCAGTGAAATCTAACAATTCCCATCAGCTTCAAAATGTGTTAGATTTCCTACAGGACTGAGAATTTTTCTCTCCATTTCTTCTTCCCCAAAAAATGACAGGAATGATATAATATTTACCTGAAGATGATATTCATTTAAAAGAGGAAGATATGTATTCTTTTGTATTTAAACAAGAAAGAATAAAATAAAAAAGTAGAATTTCAGATAGACTGACATGGAAGAATAAGGATTTTTCTTGATAAATACTTAAGTATTTCAGTTTTATAATAGTAATTTATAAAAACACGTTGTAATGAAGATTTTAATGCAGTAATTGATTAGAGTTACACTATAATTTGATGGAAAATTTTTCCATCACTGCACTTTTATGGCGACTGTCCTGCTTTTTGCTTCTAGTTCTCATGTATGTAAAATAAAGGAGTGATGACGTGTGTGTGTGTGTGTTTTCAACAATTAATTGCTAGCTGGGATGAATATGGATATACTTATATACACCTAGTAGCTTTGCAAACCTAACCATAAGCCTTTCAGTACTCTCATGGTAGCATTCCTTTGAAAAGTTAGGTAGAAAGTAGCCTCTAAACATGTTGTTAATGAAATTACCTTGAAATCACTGTAAATGGAGAGAGAATTAAATCCAGGACTCTTAACTTCCTGGGCAAATTATCTAGCCACTAGGCTGAGACTTCATTCCACCCTTCTCCTTCCAGGACCTTAAACCAGGTAATTAAACACAGCTCAAAATTTGGAGCTTTCAATATTTCTTGCACGGATATCTGGATCAGGGTTTGGCTGGGGGTGTCAGTCACCACTCCTGGCCAACAATTACAGTGTCTCTTGCAATAAGATGTGTAGACTCCAGTAACACAGCACTCAGTTGTGGTGTGTGGGTGTCCTGTGCAGCTCTGTGGCATGAAGCTCTAGCAGGACATCCTGTGAACTCAGTTATGACTGACACCAGATTTTGAAAGAATTGTTGTGACTGTTTTTGCAAACTCTTGACTAGAAGCCAAGGTAGGAAATACTGGGTTTTTTCACTCTATAGGAGCAGAATCATTTAAAAACGTATGAATGAACAGAATTTATTATTCTTCATTGCACCAGATTCTTCTCTAATGAATTTTGGCAGTAGGATCTAATTAAAGTAAATAGTAGTAAATGATGACAGTAATATATGGAAGCATGTCAAATAAAGAAATAGGTATCTTGAGAGACTTTATTGAACAGGTTTCATAGCCTGTTCAAGCTGAAGTATTGTGTAGTGCTGTATTTTGTATGTTGTGTAGTAACTTGTTATTTTAAGAGGTTTTTTAGTTTGGGATTTTTTTGGTTTTTGGTGAAGGTTAGCTATTTTTGTACAGTCACATTAAGTCTAAACCAAAGCTCTACTTGTCATGTATTTTGTTTCCCAGTAAAACAACAATATGGCCTGCCCTATTATTGAAATATAGCTGGCTAGGTTATCTTAGCTGTCATTTTCTTTTGGAAAATATAGATTTCATGTTCTAATCCTTGGTACTATGATACTGATCTCTTTACATAAAGACATATGGTGTGGGTGCACTGTAATCTACCAAAATAGAAGTAATTCTTTTAGAATTGCAGTGCTTAGAAACATTCTCTTAGTTTTCTAAGTTTATCTGGAGTGCAGACTGACTGCATTATAAGGAATCATATTGCTAAACTTAAAATCTTTGAATTGCAGTTAAGTGTCTTCTGTCTGTATGTGTTGGGGTTACTTCAGATTAGCACACCTGTAGGCAGAAGATGTCTTGTGAAAAATATGCTTATTTCGAAGGAGAGTTGAAGACTTCAGTCTGGTTCTTTTAGGCAGAGCTGTCATGTCAGCCAATGCTCCAGTTCAATCCAGCCCTTATTAGAGATTAGTAAGCACAGAGAGTCAACTACCCTTTTATCTGGATATTTAAAGTCAACAAATTTCAATAATGTAAAAAAAAAATTAAAAGTAAATGTTTCTTATCTTTTAGTCTTTTACAAGGTAATTTTAACAAAATCCCATCCTAGTTTCTTTCTGTGATTTTGGCTTTCAGTTATATAATACAATGTTTCCATTAAAAAAAAAAAAAAAAAGAGAGCAGGAGATTAGGATGGGAAAGGACTGTTAGGTTGTGTTTGTTATCTCAAACACAGTGAGCACACTGGGTAGGAGGCAATGTCAAGTAGCAAGGATTCATGGTTTTGTCTTTTTTTTTCAACACTATTAACTTTGATTCTGCATAAATTCCATGTGCCTCAGGGGCCTGCTGTCTTGGACAGAGGTTAGGCATTAACTGCTAACCTTGTCTGCATTACTATTGATTCTGCACCGTTAAAAAGAGAGCTTTCTAAATAAAAATTGTGTCACAGTCCATTGCAAAGTGTTTACCAAAGCAAGAGTGAAAAATTCCTAAAATGTTCCCTTGTGTCTCCTCCTTAAACAGGGGGATTAATTTTAAATAAATGCGGATGCCTTCCATGTGCTTTATGATAAATACTGTAATTGGGTATGGTGTTCTCTGATAAGCAGAAAGGGGTTTTGGATATTTCTTCCTGCTTGATATTGGTTAAATATCAAATCTTAAATCATTAAGGAAAGAGAGAAGAATGATGGGTGTCCTTTAGACCTGGTCACCATTCCTTGAGTTTAGCCTTCTGGAGAAGATACAGGAGAAGGTTTCATTTTCCCAAGAATGACCAAACTTTCACTTCTGTCACTCACTGAAGAGTAAAGCTGGTCAGCCAGTAGGAACATTCAGCTGTGTCTCAGCTAGGGTGACCTGGATAAAGGTGGAAGCTGATGGGTACTGGGAAGCCCAGTCCCAGAGCTAATGAAAAGAAGAGAGGCTTTCCCTTCTATATGATGGCAAGGAATTTAAACCATTATACCGAGAGTTGCTGAGTTGAAGGCAAGGCAATAGTTTGTCTTCCAGCCATTTTGTTTAATTTTTGTCATTCTGCAGTTTTGAATTTCTTTAGCTGCAGTCATCTTTTCCTAGTAATTCCTCTGATTAAAAAAAAAAATCAAAACCATCAAATCTTCAATTAAAGACAGCAAATGCTTGGGGTCTTTATAGATACTGGAAAAAAAGAGAGACATTTGTGTCCTAGGGCTCCAGCTGACTTCTCTTTCAGTCACTCTGGTTCGCACAATTAACTTAAAATTCCAACCTTCCTGACTGAAAAGGGTAGCAGGGGCAGGCAGGGAGATGGTAGTGATCTATTGTATCTATTCCAGTCACTTTAAAGTTGCTATTTATATCACACATGCTGTAGTATGTTGTGTCATTTTGTCCCGTCTATTTCTGGGAATCCCAGGTGAAAATTTCCTTCTTATGATCTTCTTAATTTCATCATACTTTCATTTTTGTCTCTTCTTTACAGGCACCTTTAGTATACTCTTGTAGGAGAAGGGAATACGGGTGACCTTGCCCCATAAGTAACAGCTGTGTTAATTACCCAATACAGCCTGGCCCTGATGAGTCACAGCTGTAGCCAATAAAGATAAGTGTGATAAAAGGGAGTGGGTCAGGTGGTGAGGGGATCATCATGGAGGATCATTGAAGGCGAGGCTCCTGAAGAAGAAGGATCCTGGGGAGAGAGAATCACTGCTGTGAGGTCAGTCTGGGTCTGCAGTCAGAGCCTGTTGTTGGAACCTGCAGTCACAGTCTGGCTGGGTAAAAGCCTGCAGTCAGAGTCTGCAAACCAACACATGCAGTCATAGTTTAGCAGGAATTAGCCAGCAGTCAGAGGCTGCAAGGGAAACCCATAGTGGGAGCTTGCTGCAGCCAGAGTCAGTGAATTGTTGGAGTGAGGATGTCTGAGCTGTAAAGAGGAATAAACCAGGACCCTTTTCATGCTGTGATAAACAAGGAATCTGTGTCTTGGCTCATTTCTACTCTCTGACATGAGGGCTGCTGCAGTATACTCATAGTCTACAGGTTACTTTTGTACCATTTCAAGTAATTTTAAAATATTGTTTTGCCTGAAAGACCTGCCTGTGCTTGTTTACATTTAAATAGTTTAAGTTTTATCCTGGTTTCCAGATGTTTATTGGTGATACTGAAAGTATATAGAACCACTGAACCAGTGTATCGAGGTAGAACTTGGATAGCTGTAACCATTTTTTCTTGTGGCATTCCCCACAAGTAAAAGACTGGTGAATGAAATCCTCTGGTCCAATGTCCAATCACCTGTCCTGCCTTTCATTTACGTGGATGAGTCTACTGTGGCCAGTCTTCTTTACCCATTACTGGATAGAGGAACATGAGTAATGAGATTTTCATCTGAGTGAGTCCCAAGATCATTGACAGCAAACTTGGCCTCATGAACAAACTAGTTCCAACACTTAAAATAAATATCATGAATGCTCACATATTTTCTGTAATGGAAAATGGTAAAGTTAAGAGTGTTTTCATAAGTTGCTTCATAGTAATTTATTTGCACATCACAGTTCCTGCTATGCATTTTTCTCAGCTGTGTAGTAAGAGCAATGTATATGGAGCAGCTTGGGCAACGACGTTAGGGGAGAAATGGGATGGAGAAAGCTCAAGGGAATCAGTACATCATCTTTCTACAGGAAAATGATGTTGCAGTAGTAGTGATATTGTTTTTACTGAAAGCTATTCTAAATAAATGGAATATTGCACTAGAGGAAATGGAAAGCAAATCTGTTTTGGCTTTACTGCGTATTAATAAATATTGTGTTTTCAGTGGTGTGAAAGGAAACCTTTGCTATAGCCAAAAGAGCAATATATTTCTATTGTAAGAAATAGCCTTAAAATCAAAAATAAACCCCATGCAATACCTTTCTTTTCCTTTAAACAAACAAAAATTTCTTTAATGAGGAAATAGAGGGGAAAAAAGTCATTATTTTCACTTGACAACTAATCATTATGCTCTTGCCTTGGTAAACATATATTTTTCTCAGTTTAGCTATGTTACATAATGAAACATTCTGGTTTCAGCAAATGTGTTTTCTGCTGAGTGTTGTGAAATTTAATAGAGAAGTAATGTCTTATTGATGCTTAGTTTTTGTGACCTTTTCCGTCTTGTATTAGTGACATATTGGTCCTCTGTCTCCAGTACTATGGGATTCTAATGGATAGTATGGAATGGGTCAGATAATGAAAGTCCCTGGTACATTAACTTTCAATTTCATGAATGTCTGAATACTGCCTGCAAGATGAATAACAGGCATTTCCTTCCTTTTGCATTTTAACGTTTATGACCTGGTTATGATTTTTTTTTTTTTTTACTGTATAGGACCTCACAACAGGTCCTATATTATTACATTAAACTGTGTACTTCTGCTTTTTGACAAAGATCAAATGTAATTTGCAGAGAGAGGCAGATAATGTCCAAATTCTGCTAAATGAGACAGTCTAATGCCCATGTTTTTATTAGCAAAGGCAATTTTTCCTCCAAAATTTATGTTCCTTGTTTAATAAGGTCTCACTCAGATGGTTTGAAAAAGCAGTTAGACTTTGATAGTGGTTGGTCTGTAACTGAAAAAAAAAATAGCAATTACTGTAATAAGCAGCATTTGAGCCTTGTAAGGCTGCAGTAGTAGGCATGATATATAGAAGACAAACAAGGATAGGGATTGACCAGTATTTGTAGGGTATATGCAAGTCCACGTAGGATACAATATTACGCATGTAATGTACGTATTACGTTGTATATATGATATAATGGGAAGCTGGAAGTAGGTTCATATTGCCAATGTTTAAATTAATAAACAACTGTTAGAGGTAGCACTGAGGGTACAGCAGGTGGAAACTCAGTCTTCCACCTCTTCATTGTTTATTAATATGGCAGTTAGCCTTTATGCCAAGTGCATAAGAACTGACCTGAATATTTCTAGGTTGGATATTTAGATAATGTTTTAGAAGGTATTACCCTGTATGTCAGAGCAGCATCTTTGCTGCTTTCAAGAAGCCTCTGCAATGTCAAGTTCTATACAAACAAGCACCAGATGTTAAATATCATCAGTGTAGCATATTCAGAGCCATTCTGTCAGAAGAACTGTACAATACTTTCAGGGGATGAGAACAAGATCAAGCTCACAGTCCATAGGAGAGTTCAGCTGCATTTACTCTACTTCCATTCAGCCACATTTGAAAACTGGAAGCAAAGTTAGTGTCAGTAATTGTTTCATCCATGGAGATTGATGCATATAGATGAATAGGGTGGTTAATGAGGTCAGTGTATAGTCCATGAATTATGTCTAAGTAGGAATTGGGCTAGATTGCCTCATTAAGGCAAAGTCTCTGTGTTCTGTTCCAGACAAAATGAGATTGGCACTAGTGAGAAAAAGATGTTTCTCCCATGTCAAGAAGGAAGAAAATCCACCAGTATCTTGAATTTAGGTGAGATTTTCTAGAGGGAGGTAATGAAACATGATTCTGAAAGCAGGATAGGTTACATCAGAATGCTTTATTGTTTTGTGGTCGCAACAACTGCGTCAGTTCACAGTACATCTCAGAGACAAATAGTATGTCAACTGTTCTTCAGTTCCCAGCATCAACTGTATTTATGATCGCAAGAATTCAAAACATTCTGGAGCCTGATTGAATCTGCTGCCTGGGAAGCCATTCTTTTTCTGAAATTGTTTTATATTGGAGTAGTTCAGAAATGAGAAGCTGTGTGAATGTAGAAAAGATTCTGTGAACCAATCACAACACTTCTGTGGTTGTGTAGGTGCTTTATAACTATCTAACAGTTTGATAGACATTCTTATTTTACACCCAAAATTGTAAGGAGAAAGAACAAAGGGTATTTGCCTTTTCTAAAAAAAAATCCCTATTGATATTTTTATTTTTTTCTGAAGGTGTAATTTAAAGACCAACTAGAATTTAATAATGCAGTATAAATACCAAACAGATTACATCTTTAGCAGAAAAAGGAAAAAGAAAGTTCTATTCTGCAGGCTGTATGTAGGAATACCAAATTTTATTTGCAACTTAACTTCTGTGTTGTGCCTTTTCATTTGAAAAGGTTCAAAGGTGCCTGTTTAAAATAAGTATTTTGGGAAGAGGGATTCCTCAGTAGGGTTCTGGCTCCCTGTCATTAGCAGTCCCATCTGTTGCAAGAGCAAAAACTTGTGACTTTGGGAACACCTGCTGATTATGCAGATGCTGCCTCTTTTTTCAGGGGTTCTGTCATGAAGTAAAACATGAGCGTGTGTGATGGGGCATCTTTTACCTTGGTTTAGAGGATTGCTTCAGCTTTGGTAAAAAAAAAAAAATTGCAAAGACTGTGTCCAAAGCACTGTGTGGGGTTTTGTGGAGAGACTACCCGACAGGCCATAAATCCTGTTCGTATATTTGGCATGTGTAACAGGCTGCCTCATACAGTAACCTGTTATAAATAACTACCTAACTGCTTTTCTGGTTAATTCTGCTCAGCAGCCAGCAGGAAAGCTGGTGTTTGGAGGGTTGGTGAATGTGTACAAAACAATTCATGTCTCAAGTTGTCCTCATTCCATCCAGGTCTAGTTGGCTTGTGAAGGCCACAGCTGGGCTTGTGAGGTTGCTGCCATCCCTTTCAGGACAAACCTGTCGCTGTAGTTGGTGGCATTGCCAAAAGCAGGTGTAACAGTATGTGGCCAGAGGAAAATTCTACACAGTACAGATGCCATTTGTTTAAATCACCTAGTTAAAAAGGATGGCCTGCCATATTCAGTGTGAAGTAGAGCAAATCTGTGATACGAGGGAGAGACAGCAGATCAGGCTGCCAGCTCGAATGAACTTGATTTACGTGCATTTTAAAATTAACTGGGTTGCATCAGTCAGTCTTGTTCTTTTCTTAAAATGTAATTTATTTCAGTACACAAACAAAAAGGTATTCAAAGTCGTTGTTTAAAACTGCAGGCATAAAACATTATGCAGCATGTTTTCCCCAGATATAAGAAAGAGTCAATAGAGTCAAAAAAGAGATAATCTGCAGTTGAATTTTGTTACTTTTAATGCAGGTACAATAGAGCCAAAGAAGAGATACACTTTGGGGCAGAGATGAATACCCAGATCTTTAAAACGAACAAAATAAATCTGGTAAAATAAATATAATAGGCAGCCTGAAAATCTGTTTTCAGCCAAGGCATAGCACTCTGTATGCATTACATGACATTCATGATATTGATTCAGACAAATATTATGAGGTCCCATTTTCAGTTTAAATAGGCAGTTTAATTTTTTTTGTGCCACAAACAGATCTCAGTGGCTTTTATGACTGGGAAGTGACTTTTACTGTTCATCATCTTACCATGGCTGTGATCATCATAGCTTTTTTTGTGAAGGTTGAAGAGGGTGGCTTCTCTCTTTTTGGGGTGAACACTTTTTAATAGCCTTGTGAAAATCGGAGAGGAAGCACACTGGGGTATTCCTGCCCCAGCACATTTACACAGATCCCAAACAGAAGACCTCTGTGCTTGAGGAGGGGGGAGTTTGTAAACTTTTTGTAAATAAATATGTTCTAGTAAGAAAATGCCCCAGCATAGGGCTGCATTAAGGTCTCTTTAAGTGAGAAGTGTCTCTGGGCCTATGAAGCAAAGCATAAAAAAAAAAAGAAGAGTAAAATTTCAGTTATCAGCAATTCAACTTTCTATTAGATCTTAGCAAAAGTACATCCTGTTAATGTGGTCCTGCTGCAACCTTGCTAAGAAATGCTTCTCTGAGAAGGTATGGGGGATGTTCTGCAGAAATAGGTGTGCCTGACCCAGGGCAGAGGCTGGAACAGCAGCAGTGCAAACAGCACAGCTGGTGTCTCTTAGAAAGGATTAGGAAATTCATTAAAACAGGATATTCACATTAGAAACATAAGCTTCTAGAGGAAAATCTACCTGTTTTCATGGTGAAGCTCCCAGAGACCAATGTGCTTGGGGAGAGCAAGCTCAGGGGATGTGCTTTAGTGGGGAAGGGATTTCAGTTTCCAGTGATTACAGCTACAGCCTGATGGATTATTGGTAATAAATTCATCAAATTCCTTTGAAAACTAATTAGAATGGTTGCCTCCCTTGCTTATGCAGGCTAGTAATTTCATTTCAATTCTGAAATTAATTTTTTTAATATACTCAGTTTTTCTCATGCCAACATGACCAGTTAACTTTGATGTCTTTTGCTCTTCCCTAGTGTCTATGTTCCTTATATTATATTATATATCTATATTCCTTATATTATATGTTCCTTATATAAGTTCCTTATATTATTGTCTGTCTAGTTTAGTTTCTATCTTTCTCATATGGGAAAATTTTCCTTGGCATAAATGTGTGCACATATCCCCACTCACCAAAAAAAAACCAAAAAACCCCAACCCAAAACATTATATTAACTACTGTACTGTTATCTCTTAAAATTAGGTCCTTTCTCTCATTTAACCCCACTTAACCTTTCTGCAAATATACTGCCCAGTGCTAGGAACTGAAGCTGAAAACCTCTCCTCTCATAAAGCAATATAAAATGTTAATTTTAGATCATCTTCGTCCTGCCTGGTTCAATCATTAAATGTGGAGATGACATTTAACTTTCATTTAGCAGAACAGGGCAAAATGCAACTAGGAGACCCAATGACAGATATCATATTTCTCTCATTTTCTTGGAAAGTTCCCTTTAACACATATTAGCATCTTACACTAATTGAGAAGGAGGTAAAAAATTACTCCACAAAACATTCAAAGTCTGATGATGCAGTGACATACAAAGATTTTCTCTTATGAGTCATTAACTGATTATTTAATCTTTTCCAGAGCCTGAAATCCTGTATTTATTTCTAGGCTGTTTTAAAAGACTTAAGTGAAAGATGTGATGGTCGTATCCTGGAGATATGGTGCCAGAGAATTAATGGTGAATGTATAATCAATATTTCCAGCATCTATTGATTTATGTCAGTAATTACTTCTGAACCCATAATGCTGACTGTTGCCAAAATAGCCTTCTCTCTATAGTGTAAAATACTATTTGTGCCAAGGGATTCCTTATTTATCTCAATAAATTAAGTATAATAGTGATAACTCTAAACAAGTGTTTATATTATATGGCACCTTTGACACTGACCTGAGGGTAATTCATTTAGAAGTTTTCTTGGCATAAATTAGTAAGGAAAGTAGTAATTCCAGTCAGAGTCAGACAGCAAAACCCATGGGCTGAGTCAGCCTGGGCAGTGCTGATGTAGAATATATAGTTAAATGATAACAAGTCAGCTCTTCTGAAAACTTGCACAGATAAGATAAGAAGTGACAGTCTAAGCTGTATTGCTGGGAAACTTGTTTTGCAATAACTTACAGCTTATGGAAATAGAAATACAGTACTGAAATTCTTTAGGTTAGTAGTTCATAACTAAAAAAAAAAAAAAAGGCCTGTTAATTTACCAGTTTTGTGACACTCTCTCTGTAAAGAGCACTTCTAAAAAACAGAGGCTTTACTTGCCAACTACATTATGCTTTTCTAAGGTGTAAGGTGTCCCAAATTTCATCAAAATTCATAGGACTGGAGTCATGGATTTTTAGTAGCTTCTATGTATACTCGGCTCCTTTCAAAAACAAACCCACAGAAACTGTGGCTGTGTTTCCTGTAATTGAGGAGCAGTATTGAAGAACAGTAGTTGGTACAATTACCATTCAGTTTGGTCCATCATAGAATATTTACAGAGTGGCCACAGCTTTATTCCTCGCTTGGTTGTAATCATGTTAATTATCACAGCAGTAATTCATTTCTTGAACCACTTGATTATTTGAGCATTCACCTGTTGCTTAAATGTGTTCTTTTGTTTGTGATAGACACCCTCCTTTCCTGGCTCTTTATTTTTTCTGACAAAATAACAGAGGTTTTAAAGGAACAAAACCCATAAAACCTTTTATTTTAAAACTGAAAAGAACACGAAGAACATGGTCTCTGATTAGGCAAGATGGCAAATGCTATGTGTTAGTGCTGTCAGAGCTAAAAACCACTAGAGCTTAAAATGCTAAATGGAAGTTGTTAAATATTATTTTTCTAACATTATTTAATATTGACAAAAGCTATCGATACTTTAAGATTTATAGTTAAAATTACCAATTTAGTTTGCAAATTTGAAACTAAGCAATAAGTGTAAGAAAGGTCTTTTGCTGCAACAGTCAAAGATATAGAAAACATTTTTATAGCAGAAATCCTCTATTTAGAAATGCTTGCCCCTTATGTGTTTTCCTCATGTTTCTGAGTTAATGAAATACAAAGCAATATCCTTTGATAGGTCACATCTATTGAAGTTAACAAGAGGAGGAAATGCATATGGATGTAGTGAGCTGTCATTCAGCATTTATTTCTGATTGGTAATACCACAGTCAGCCCTTCTGCAGTAGAGAACTGAATTAAAAACCTTCATATTAACTTACTTACTTTATTAATATTACAAAAAGTTAACTGGAAAAATGCTGAAAAAAAGGGATTTTTAAGTTATCTTATAAAAGCACTGAATCTTTCCTTTTTGTCAGAAAATGGATGTCAATATTTTAATTACCACAAACTGGCTTTACCTAAGGGGAGCAGAGCCATGGTTCTATGGTGCAAGCAAATAACTAGGAGAGATAACACTGCAGCCTAGTTTTAAAATTCTTTTCAATTCTTTTTTTACCAATATAACCTATTCATTACAGGGGAAAAAAAAAAAACCAATAAAACTATAAAACAAACAAACACACACACACAAAAAAAACCCCAAAAAACAAAAACAAACCCAGCACAACAACAACCCCTCAAACCAAAACATCTTTAATAGCTCCAGAAAGGTTCAAGCTGTGGAAAAACACCCCTCTTTCTATGATGCTTCCCTTTGTGACAGCCACAGCTTTTAACAACCTTTCTGTCACTGTCAGAAGCGTTTCTGTGAAGGCTTCAGGTAGATGTGTATTGCAGCTACAGCTGAGATCAGCAGGTTCTGCTGCCATGGCTATTATGTAAGACTCTTCCTCAAAGAGAAAAGTATCTTTTTTGATTAAGAACTTAATACCTTGAGTCCTCAGCATGACACATAAAGTCCCAGTAACCTAATGGAAAGATTGAGACTGTAGCTCTCAAGAGGCATTTGAATCCCATCTGGTCCATAAAAAGTAAGCAAGAAATTTTGTACTCACCTGTCTGCCTGTACACCGAGGTTTCCATTCAGGCTGGAGACAGGGAGTTGCTAGGATATGTTTATATTTTGGCACGCTGTGGCATCCTTTACAGGCAGATCCTTCCCTGCCTGGTGACCATCTGATATATCTCTGTGTATGGGCTACACAACAGTGATATTTTTCTTGATTTGGAGGAAAAGCCCCAATGACAGCTGTTTGTATTTTTTTTTTCTGTTGGAATTTCCAGAAGTTAACATTAGCAACTACTTTGAAGTGTTCCTTCCAGTGTAATTAATTTCTGAGAATTGAATCTGAAATACAAACCTTCAAGGTTTGACACATTTATTTTATCACCTTGCAGATGGCAAGCCCAGGGACAATCTCTTTAATAAGTATAGAAGAGTTTTTCGTGCTTGTGAAATCTGGGGGAAGAGAACTAAAGCCAGAAAATACAAAATAGGAGGGGTTTGTTGATAGGTCTTTCAAAAAGTTGATGTGAAGACAAAGTGCTAATAGGTATAATTGTTTGATGAATGCAGAGTGCTAGCAGAGCAGCACATAAGTTGTTCATGAGAGTGAAGAATGGGCCAAATCTTACCTTTGCCAGTGGCATAAAGATGTCTGGCTACTGCCTTACGCTCCATCGGGGGACTCCCAGGGAATTAGTGCAATGCAGCACGCACCAACAATTTTTCTGAAGTGAAACTGCAAAGCTGTAACTAGCATTGGTGTTGAATTCATCAAAGGTGTTAGCTAACTTGACAGTTTGGCCTCTTGAGAAACATTGGGAATATGCATAAGAAGTTAGCTTGACTTGACTTCTTGTGCTTTGTTTGGTGCTATCGCTGCTGCCTTTTGGCTTTTGTGAGGGAAATTGCCCTTTTCTTGCATTCTCAGCTCTAGCTGTAAAGCAGACTGCCATAAACAAACTTCTGCCTTGGAAACCTAATATATAAGATTGGTTTGCCAGCAGTTTGCTAGCTGCTATTAAGCACAAAATTTGGTGTCTTAGGGTGTGATCAAGTTTTTACCTTAGCTTTATAAATATTCATTATCTTACATTTTCACTAATTGCTCTAGAGCAAGAGAAAATGTTAATTTTTAATCAATAATACAGCATCCTTGAGAACATTTTACAAATTAGGACTTCATTACAGTCTCAGCATATGTTGCTAATGTTGGTTGTTACATGCTAATTAGTCGGGATTTTTTTAAATCAGGAGTAACACTGGAAGTACAAACTATGAAACTGTCATTTTGCAGAAATTCTCCAGGCAAAGGTCAAGTAAGAGCTCAAGTAATATAGAAGGGTGGGATGTAGTTACTTGCTGTCTGAATTTACTCTATGAAATTAGTTGGTAAGGAAATTAACTCCTTTTCCTAATATAGGTTAACCAACTGTATGTGTAATGCACAGGAATTTCTTCTGATTTCTGATTTCACCATTTTAAGGCACCATGATTATAAATTGATGGGTTTTTTTGAAGGCTAAGCATTTTAAAGCACACAGATTTATTCATGCAGACTATCAATTACTTTGATATCCTTTGAATTAGCATTCGAGTTGAGGGTCTTTGAACTGAAAGGATTTCATTAATTGAAGGCAAAAGATAGGGAGTCCATAATTCCTTTGGATGTAACTGCCATGAATCTTGAAATGTGGCAGGAAGAGTCATTAGCAGAGTGCCATTCACACTGGCTCATCAGAAGGGGAGTTTGATGTGATTGCCTCAAGCAGAGTACAGAAGGTCAGCACGGGCCAATACCCTCAGCTAACAGAAATGTAGAGAGTTCACAGAGCTGCATGACAGCTAGCTCCAGTAATCCTGACTCCTCTGTCTACATGAGTTGTTTCTCTGGGAGAAACCTATCGTCAACTGCTCAAGGCTTTTGCCATTTAAATTCTTAAAGGGATTTTATTTTTTATTAGCTGACTTTTCTATAATATTCTACATGACTTAACATTATTTTTAAGGGTAGCAGTAAGGCTCAGTTAGAGATTACGGATCAAGACAATGACCTGCTCCCCCTGTTCTGCGTGTTTCACTTCCAGTTTTTCTCAGTGTATAATGTTCACCTACTATAGCTCTTCTGTAATTTCACATACTATTAAATGCAAACAGAAAATCTTGGATCTTTGCACACTGAGAAGATATGTGACCAGTCAGGAAGGGCTGTTTCTCCATTTCATTTTACAGAGAGGACGTGGGTACAAAAAGGATGGATATTTGAGAGGAGACAGCACCAATCACCCACTCTCAATTCTTTTGTCTTTTAGTTTATTCTGCTGGTACAGGACGGTAGGAAGGCACACTTGAATGACTGTAGGAATTTACCTTTCTTCCGCCTGCACCACCAACTCTGAGAACAAATGAGGAAGTGTGGGCTGGCAGAGCCATCCAAGTCAATGACACGTGAGGGGAGCACTGAGGGTCTTTGTCCAATATAAGAAATTTGAAATTATGCTAGTGAAAAGGAGAATATTCCTCTAAACTTTTGCTTTTTGTTTTATCCAGCATCAAAAATATGAGATCTGGAGCTGTTTCAGCTCCTTTACTAGATTTCAGTTACAAAAGTTTAAGTCTTAACCAGTTCTGTAGTGGACAAGAAACACTTTACTCCTTATATGGCAGTTGAAATTATATATATAGTTTCATGCCTGCTGGCTGACATCTTTAGGACTGTCTGCCTCACTATTCCCTGCTTATTAATCCTCCACTATCCCTTTTTGCCACATTAAAGTGAATATTCCCCAAAATGAGAAGTTGAGACACCAAATTGATCCAAGTGGTCTGGTTTTCTGTCTGAGAAATTGCTTGTGACTTCATGCCTACAGAGAAGTAAAGGGAAGAGATGTTTTCTAAGCCTCAATTATTTCTGTTACTTCTGTAGAACACCTACCGTTTCTTCAAATGACAGTTCCTGATCTCAGCCTCTATAAGAAGGTTATTTGAGACTAGAATTGATTGAACACATTGACTTGATTCATAAACCTTTCAAATTACTAAACTCATAAATCTAGAAGAAAGCATGGAAAAGACTGGAGCTGACTGGTAGCAGAAATTGCTCTCATGTAAAGACTATACTGAAGAGAAGGCTGGTTTGGTTCGGAGGGCTGGGTTTCTTTGGTTTTTGTGGGGATTTTTTTAGTGTTGTTGTTGTTTCTTTGGTGGTGGTGTTGTTGTTTGGTTGGGTTTTTTTGCTTACAGAGGGTGAGACTTTCTGTGGTGGTTTTAACTGTGGTTATTACTTTTAAAACTGCTGCCTTCTAAGAACCGTGTGAGATGCACTCGGTTGTGGTCACATGAAAGTTCACGCTTAGCCTCTGGGGCTGTCAAAAGGTTCAGCTGATAGTTAAAATAAAACGTAGGCCAGTCACTGGTAGTCATATCTTAAATCTGGTGACACCTTTGGGGAACTACTTTCCATGCCATTACAAGCAAAGGCTCTTTTTCCCCTTTCAATTGGCATTTCAGGCTGTAGCTATATTTTGTCTGATAGTCAAGTCTTGAGTTTTTATGTCTCCTGTCACAGTTACAAAATGTTAATTGATATTCAAGCAATCAAGTCATATTAAAACCTCACACCATTTCTATTATTTATCCATCTTGGCCTACTATCTCTCAGTAGTGCTTTTGATTACTAATGCTCAAACCTTAAACCTTGACCAAAGTGTACATCCATGGGTTATTTGAGTGTTTTCTTATTTATTGTTTAATTAAGCATACTAGTGACCTATCACAGTAACTGTTCGACTCATTCATTCAGTTTCGGAAGTTTTGGAGCTCTGAGGTGTATACCCTCAGATTCAAGCCTCTATGCAAGTTTTAGACTTAGAAGTCACCTCTGAATCAACAGGAATCAGAAATGTCAGGGATTGGAAAAATAAGGAAGTCACAAATATTTCATTTGTAAAGTAATACTTCACAGCTCTTCTCTGTATCTCCTGTTTTATTTTTGCCTGGCATTATTTTGAGTCAGCTATGAGTATATGCAGCTTTCCAGGTAGTAAATTCTATGGTTTTAAAAAGTGGGAATTGGTGACTCTACTGCCAAACAGTGGAGCTCCAGTATTTCTCAGTCTTTTGAATCCAAACTGAAAACACGTGCAGTGTTTGGAAATACCGATGTGCTGCACAACTTCTTTGTCTCTTATGAGATGGTTTTTCTGGCAAGATGCATTCCTCAAAAAAACAACAACAAAAAAAAACAAAACAACAAAAAAAAACCACACCAAAACCAAAAAAATCCCCACAAACAAACAAAAACAAAAAAAACCACACACACACAAAAAAACCCCACAAAAACAAAACAACAACAAAACAACAACAACTTTGGAAATGGTGGCCTGGCCAATAGGGAAGATTCAATAAGTTCCTTTTGTGACGTTTTGGGACCCTGAGATGACAGTATTATCGTAAGGGAAGAGAGCAGAATGAATGAGGACTTGGAGGGTCTAAGTGTGTCTGTGTGTGTATATAATGTGTAAGAGTAGGTACATCTGATAAGAATGAGTGATTTAATTTGATCTGTTTTTCTAGTTATCCCAGGAATCCATTGAACGACCTTTTTTTCAGATGCAAATTAAATCTAATTACAAAGCCAAAGCAAATTGCATACCTATTTATTCCACACAATGGAAGAAAATTCCATAAATAAACTTAGAAGCATAATAGATTTTTTTAATGTTTATTTTATTGAGCATGCCCCTTGACAATTAATTTTAAATGTTTTGGGGGTTGAGTCATAGATTTTGAATACATATCTCTTCAAAGAGATTATCAGTGATGCTGCATTCTAAAATAAACTGTTATATAAGTAAAGCAAAATAAAAATCCTTCAGTAATAAAATTTAAATGTACTTTATGTTGTAGTTCAAAAATCCCAGATAATTTAAAACACCATTCCTTTAATTTCAAGCTGGTTTTGTCACTTTTTCATATTAAAAATGTAATAAATTCAACTTTAAATTATAAATGTAAATATATATACAGTGTATTTAATAAAAATATATTAAAATGTTGCATACACTGTGTACGTATTTTCACATATTGTTAGCTGATACAAAAAAACTGCAAGTCAAATTTAAATATTCCAACATTGAGACCAGTTCACTTACTAACATGAGACTTCTTTTGATCCGTATCTGTATGACTTGGTCTAAAATGGGGGTAGGTGGAAACAGATATGAATGCTAATTTAAGTTTATTTGAACAGACATCCAACTGAGATGATGCCATAGATGGAAATATCTCAATTCAGCAGCTATAATAGGATACCTAAGTAATGTTTGCTCATTGGGTTTTTGTGGGTGTTTTCTTTGTTTTTTGGGGTTTTTTTCATTTAGCCTTTGAAGAACAAAAATCAGGACTTTTTTCAAAATACTACAGAACAAAAAAGGGAGAGATGCACAGACACAGAGAAACATACTGGGAGGTTAAAATTTCCGAGGACAAACTCCTCATCATGGTAATATATTAACTTGTCCTACCCTCCACCTTTGCCTTGTACTTCCTCAAGTACCCCTCATCAGGATTGAGAGAATTCTTAGCAGAATTTTAAGGATGAGCCTTATTGATAAACAAAATATTAGCATGGAAGCATTCAAAATGGTGAGGAATGTCACTGCCTGGCATTAATTTTAAAATGAAGATCCCAGCAACACTGATTATTTTCAGCTATTTTAATATTTTCAAAGCCACAAAATGATCTCTCTCAGGCTATGAAAGGCTATTTTGAGATTATTTGAACTCTTTGTAAGAAAAGTCCTTGAGGATTTGCTGCCATTTTTGATCCAAATGTGTAGCTTTCATATTGATTGAATTGAAATTTTCATGAGAAGAAATCTCGTAGCATCTTTCTCTTTCCTACCTCTGGGTAAATCTCTGCTCCCCACATCTCGATTAAATCAGCATTGACCTTGCAGCTCCCAGTAGAAAACACAAAAGTTTGTCTTGTCACATTTTTCCCATGCTGTTTTCAAGAAGTTGTGCACTCCAGAACTGTAGGATCAAACCTACAAAAATAAATCCTAAGCACACCATGGACACATGACAGATACAATCTCTATATTCAAGGTAACCAGTTGCACAACTCCACACTCTTCTTCTGGAAAGAGTTAAAATCAGAAGTTCATCAAAATTAATTTTACAGTCCTCATTTGCTCTACTGGCTAACCTCAAGCCTCCCTAAATTGCTGTCTAGGAAGGTGGTGTGCCATGTGCCAGGCTGGACTTGGTAGTGGGGATTATTGGGATAGAGCAGAAGCATTATAGGTAGAGCGGGTGTACCATAACTGGGTGTCACTGCCAGACAGTAACTGGGTCTTGTAACAACAACTTGGTGTAGAGGACAAGGAGATATGTGAAGACCTGGACACTGAGAAAAATAGATCCTGCAAAATTGTTTGGATTTCTTTTTTCCCCTTCCTTTTTGCAGAGGGGCTTGTGTGCGTATGTATTTCATACAAGACACAGAAAAGAGAACTGTAGTGAAGGTGATGCTTCCTGAATCCTCATGATGGAGGGGTATTTTTATAGAACATTCCTGAAGAGGGAATGAATAAATCAAAGACAGATATAATTGATATGAAGGCACTATGTTTTCTGTGTTATTCTCTACACTTTATTGGGCATTTACTCAAAAAGAAATTGCAGCATATTTTGTATTTTGATTATTCTGACTTTTTAAAATAGATGTCTCAAGTAGCTTAACAGCCCTTTTTATTTTGTCATATATCTAGAATATAGTACAGGTGTTTTATTTTTCACCTCTCCCATTTTTTTGGTACTGGAATTTAAAAACATCCTTTATTAGGTATGGAACTTATGCCTTACTATATTCTTAGCATGCAATGGACCAAAACCCTCCAGCCCATTCAGTTAGGTTTGCTAACATTTATGCTTTTAACTACTGAATGATTTTCAGAGGCTTCTGTTGTATTACCTTGAAGAGCTTTTTCTTCCCGAGAAGCAGTTTTGTAAGGTTAGGTATTTTAGAGGCTTATTAAAGCCCTGGTCAGGGAGGATTGTTTGTTTGGTTTGATTTGTTGTTGTTGTTTTTGTTTGTTTGTTTTGTTTTTTGGTTTTGGGGTTTTTTTTGTTTTTGTTTTTTACTGTTGTATTTGGATGAATATTAACATCATGTATGCTGCAGATTGGTTTCTTCATTAAAACGCGTTTTTTCAGGCATTCTCCCCTAGACTACAGAAGCTATATCCAAATTCATTAGTTCCTTGCTATTTGCAAGCCAAGTAAGATGCTCTGACTGGCTGTTTTTCATCTTTCTTGGGGGCATTTGGTGTATATGAGTGCAGATGTTTTTGCTCAGCTTTGTCTTTGATGATATGTGTATTACAGTAGAGCTAACAGGATCAAAGCCAGAAAGACCTAATAAATTCTTTATGTCCTCTAAGTTTTTCTCTCCAGTCAGACTGGAATATGTATGCTGATTGTAATTTCTTCTCCAGATAGTAAAGGGGGATAAGAAGAGTTGATACTTGGTTTTCATTGTACTAAAACTGTGGCATGATAAAAGCAGGACATAAAGCAGAAATAAGGTCTGAAAATCTGGGACTCAGAAGTTGTCCAGTCGCAGCCCGATCTGCCACACTTAACAGAAGTAGGTCATGTATTCAGCAGAAGAGATACTAAAGCAGCATATTTGCCAGTTTGGATGGGTTTGCTCAGTTGTCATTAGCTGCTGCAGAAAGGTGTCGGATACAAGATGTGTGTATATATCGAAGGAGTAGAAAGCGATGCTTGCCGAGGTAGCACCCAGAAGGCAGGTAGGCTTTAGTGAGCTGTGGGGCTGAGGCGCGGTCCCTAAGCATTAGCCTCAGCTTTGGCTCTCGGGCCGAGCATGCGGCAGCAGCCGGGGCCGGCGGGCAGGGTCAGCGCTGCCGCCCCCGGCACCCGCTGCGCTGCCGAGCTGCCGTCTGCCACCAGCTCTGCCATCACTGCTGTCACTGCCGCCTCAGAGCTGGGACCTGATCGTTCCCAGCTCCCTTGACTGGCATCCATGGCTTTTCCCGTTAGGATTTTAGACCTCGCTGTGTTGCTGCAACTTTCCCTCTTGGAAGTTAGTTTACTTTTCTTTCCCTCTCCAATTCTTGCACTGTTAACAAGCCCCAGCTCAGCACCTGTCCCCATTTATAATTTTTATTTGCTCATCTTTCTATTCTTTCAGACAGCTCTTTCTCCTGACTTAGTCATTTTCTCAAAAGCCAGAGGCATAGTAACACAGTTGGGTTGGATCAGAGCTGGCCCTCAAGTTCTGGAAACACAGCCAGGCAGGCCCTGGGAGCCAGAGGGGGAGCTTACAAAGTGTTGCTCTTGATTTTTGCTATAGCCTACTTTTGTTAGTGTTAATATTTAGCTTTATCAATTTTTTGACAACTAAACAATAACAATTCTGAACATTTTGTTTGTGGAAGCATAGCATTACATCCTGTTTTATACCAGTATAGGCAGCTGCTCTATACTGACCAATATTTCATCTTTCCACATTGACCTATATATTGACCTATTTCATCTTTCCCTACATTTTTCAACCATTTACATTGGTTTCTCCTCACAACCAATTTCAGGTGCATAGCATATTCTGTAGGCTTACGATACAAATTCTAACACCAGGAAATGTGTGTATTGCATGCATTACAGAGGAAAGTAAGTTATATTTCCATGACGAAAATGGAAAATCTGTGTTTTCATTCCACAGCATAACTATGTTATCTTGCTGTATTCACACAAGCAGTCCTTATAAATTAATATGAATGTAAGTGCTGAAAATACACAGATATTCAGTGAAGTATTTTTTCTAGTATAGATTTACTTTTGGTACAGATTCATTTTTGAATGGAATTTCTCTATTTGAATGGGTTTTGTATACTTATGTAAATTACTACTCGGGTTACATAAATTTAGTTTGAGGTCATTATATGGATAATTTGTTACTTAGTAAAGTAGTTCACCAGGTTATGAGACATTAATCCTCCAATAGGACTTTAATTAGGAGAGATGAACTAAATAATTCATAGCAAGACTTGGCCTGAAAACATTTATACTACACGATTATACCATTTTACTTGCAATGACAAATTGTTTTGGTGTAGTCTGGAAATAGCAGGACTTAATTAATTGCTTCCAAGGTTTTAGACATCTGTGATAGGTTCTTTAAATGCATTAGATTGGAAATTCATACAAAGGCTAAAAATAGAGTTCAAGTCCTTGGGGTTAAAAAGCTGAGATAAGAAGGGAGCTTGCAGAAAAGAGCAGGAAGAAGCTGAAAGAGCAGAGGAATGGCAGCTAACTAGCATGTCCAATTCCCCAAATACTATTTTTGCAAAACTGAGCTGGACATCATTAAATACAGGAAACATCCCAGTTTTACATTTGAGTAAAAGGAATGTGCCTTTTGCATATCTGGTCTGTTAGATGGAAGAGGTGGCTGTGAAAGGAGCCCTGAATAGTTTAAAGAACATAAAACCAAGTTTAAAAAAAAAAAAAAAAAAAAGTGATACATTTTTCTATTCTGAAATCACATGGCAGATGAAGTCAACTAAGTTAAAACAATTTATTAGACTGAAAGGAGATACTACTTAAAAAAAAAAAAAAAAAGCCAAACCCAAGGAAAATAAGAATAAACTGGATTTTGTAGTAACTCAAGGATCAGTATATGTCATTAAGTGGTGTTTGCAGATGATGAATTGGTGAATCATGCTGCTATTGCACCTACAGCTAGTGGGAAGAACAAATAGCAAAGAATTATAGTCATGATCATATTTACCTGAGGAAAAAAAAAAACCCTTTTGGTAAGAATATCTACCACTTTATTCTGTGGAGGAGGGTATTTTTCCTACGAATTAGATACCACATTAAACACTTGAATTGTGAACTCTAAAAGATGGAAATTCATTACCCCAAGCCAGGAATTAATCTCTGAGAATGGTCCTTTTGAGTATGGACAAATAACAATTTTTTTTCTTTGCCATCAAGTTGCTGACCTTTACATGTAGCCTCACAGCTGGAGCACTCATCCAGTGCTCTCAAGTCTGCCTTTAGTTTCCTCTATGGCCTGAGAAGACTGAAATGCACATTGCTACCTCTCAGGAGGACATCTGGGTTCAGTAAAAGGAGCTGCACCATTGTGCTGAGTGCATCTGTGGGAGACCAGAAAATGAGCAATCAAAAGAGAAAGGAATGGAAAAGATAAGTCATTTGCAGACTAGGAGATGGGAAAGGGCAGTTTGAACACGACGCAGACTGAAAAGCATGTTTTATCTATGACTGCTTTCTGACTTTTTGCTGGAGATAACTGCTGTACACCTACCAGCAGTCCTTGAGGTTATGCTTGTTTAATTTACTGGTATGGATATGGCTTGTGGGGACACCTTGAAGTTTGTGAAACATCCTGTCTGAGTCCAGGCCACTACCTTCCACTTAAACAGCACGTTAGGTGCCTTAGCGCTTGTGTTGATTTAGACCTTCGTCACCTGGGTTTCAGATTCTCTGTCACTTTGTGAAAGTACTGAACTGAAAACCCCCTCTGCCCAAAGCACTGGCATTAGGAACAGTGCCACTGAGGACAACAATGGGTGTGACCACAACAGGTGGTGTCTGAATGGAAATATGAAGGGAAACAGTAGTAGTCACCCAGTAGCCCCTGTTGGTAGAGTGCACATAGCTAGGCTGATTCATAATAGATTTCACTGGTAAGCTCTTTGAAGTGATCCTAGGAATTCTCAGATCATCTGCCCCTTCTGGGACCATTTCAGACATCTATAGAAACTTTCAAACATATTTAATAAAGAAAGGATCTGACATCCCCCTCAGAAGCAAAACCTCTCTATGTACTACGAAAAAGTACTGCTTGTAGAGATGCAAGAGGTAGAAGAAAAGGAACCTGTAGGGTCTCAGTGAAACAATATAGTTATATCAAAAGGGATAAACAGTTAAAGAGTAGACTTACTGATTATGTCTGTCCAATGCCCATACGTGAATTAGACTGAGGCTGAATTTTATGGGTTAAATGTGAGTAAAGAAATCGCATTTCACAACTTCAAAGCAATTGCTTTACTTCATAATCATCCAAAATCAGATTAAGTTTTCTTGTTCCATTTTTCAGTCAGAAACACATTTTTACAGAACCTACTTTTTAGCAAGACAGGGCACTTAGAAGGAACTGCAGCAAACTCTTTCAATTCACTTATCAAAGCAGGGCCCATTATAAAACAACAATAGATGTTAACAAAAGGAAGTTAATCTGTATTCTATAAATAAAAAGCTAGAGAACATCAAAGCTGTCTTATGTTTCTTTAAAGTTTTGTTCAGTTCCCCCTCTTTTTGCATACATGTGATGGAAGTTTATTTAAGGAGCCAAGCTAAAATACTCAGCCTTAGAGAAAAAACAAAAGAACAGCTTCCATAAAGGAGAAAAGTGCAGCTGAGTGAGGAAGATGTCACAAACAGCTTAGCTGTCGCTAGCTGTGATATATTGCTCAGGCAAAACCCTGCAGACAGGCTTTAGTTGGCTGCTGCCTTCCTCAACATGAGAGGTCACTGCCCTGAGCAGCTCCAGCAGCACTGCTGGTAGGAAATCACAGGAGCACACTCTGTGCCTCCAGCATCCACAGTCCCAGTGTCTGCCTGAAACTGAGCCTGGATTTCAAAGTAGCTAATGCCACCATTATTTTTCCTCTCAGTTCACCTGAAAAAAACATGAGCTGTTTTTTTGCAGCATGGTCTTGCAGGGCCTGCTCCTGCTTTCTGTGTGAAGGTTCAGACCCTGCTACAGGTCTGCTCAGCTGTTTTGAGTTTGTTCTGAAGAAATTAATTGATAAAAGTGATGGCTGCTCCTGTGCCTCTGGCAGTAGAAGCAGCATCAGTGTCTGTTGCATTGAAGAACATGTGCCAAGATAGCACCAAAGCAGTGTGTACCTGATGTCTTAAAACCAAAATCAAGAAGAGAAAAATTGAGTGAAGTGGGACTCTGAAAGCAAATTGACAGTGGAGGGGTCTGGTAGAAAAGCATCCTCTGCCAAGATGAACTCTTACATATGAAGGATGCAGAGCAGAGGCAGCCATGCCAGTGTAATTCAGCATGACCTGTCTCACTAGCCTGGCTGCTGAGAGACAACTTCAGGCAGTGGCAAATACAGCCCAAGTTTCCATCCTTACAGTTGGACCCATAAAACCTGAGATAGGTGTCCTTCCAGGGCTAGATTGCCTCTGTCATTCTCTGAAGGGTTTTTTAATTGTAAAAGTTGTTGTACGTTCTCTGCTATGGATGCATCTCAGTTTGCTGCGTAGATTTCTCAAGGGCAGAATGGGTGCTTTGTTTGCCTGGCTAGAGAAGCTACCAAGACAACTTCTGGGGAAGTCCTGCACTGATGCCACTCAGAGGCTAATTGTCATAGATGAAATCAGCCTGTGAAATTGTTTGAACGTAAGTGACGTGGCTTGTAGGATTTATGGTTCTTCAGAAAGACTCTTACACCTGGATAATGTAGATAGCATTCAGTTATTTTTACTTTGGAAAAAAAGCCCCTAGCATGCAAACCAAAAACCCAAGAGCCATCTTCAAAATATTAGACTGTGTTGTCATGTATTTCTTAGTCATCCTCACTAAGAATGTTACAAAAATGAAGAATACTGATCATTTCTTGAGCTACTTAAGTATATTTTACATTTCTCTTATTTTTCAAACCATTACTTAGATGCATACAACCATCCTAAGTGTACCATTGCAGTTGTCAGATGGATCTCAAAACAAGGAGATCTTGTATCAATCAAGCAACGTTTGCATATGTTACTGTTTGCAGAAACACTTATTCAATATTGGGAATTTCAAGAACTACAAAATCTTACCATTGAAAGGGGACAAAAATGAAAAAAGAAAAAGAATAAAAGGCTGAGCCTTGCAGGAGCAGCCACACACACAGCCTCCTGGGAGCCTTGTGCTGCTTGTGAAGCAGAGATGTGTGTTGGGGAATATAAAAGTCAAATTGGACATAATGCATCATATAGGTAGATAGAGATGATATAGACTAGATATAGATGATATAGATTAGATACAGATTAGATATAGCTATAAATAGCTATATATTAAACTTTTAGAGGGCTCTTGTCTTCCATGGAAAACTCTTCTGTGTCTATGAATCAAGAAAGGCTGAAAAACACTGAACTAGCAAATAGACAGCTGTTGGTATTATCTGAGGTGGGGTGTTTTCACTTCATCCTGGTTGTAGTGTGGAGAGAAGTTTGAAAGGATGTCTCTTATTCTTCCTTGCTCTAACACGGCAGTAACTTTTGGATAGAAGTAAATCAAGTGCTAATGCTGCTTTTGTGGAAATACAGTATCCATGATTACTGGTAGTTAGGGAAATAATTCACTCTGTTCAGAAACTCTTGATTCTGCCTTCATTTACTGCTAGTTGTCAAAAACGAGAGATGCTGTATAAAATACCTGCATAATAAAGTGATCTGTAAAACTGGTGGTTATATTCAGAAGACACATTCAGAATGCTCTATGTTCAGAACATTAGGTAGCATATTGTAGCTCCATGGCTCTGGGTATGTGCTAAATTTACTCACCAATATTCAGTATTTTAAAACCTTAATTAGGCTGGAAAACAGAGCTAATTTTTATACTGCCTTCTGGTACCCTTGCAGAAATGTTTCAAAAGTGAAATAAAGCTTTTGAAGTCTGCCTGTATTGAGCCCCTCAAGGTGGTGTTTCTTGATAGCTCCTGCCAGACTTCCGCACAGCCAGATCATCTGGTGGATTAAAGTTGGTCTGTAATTAGGCACAGTTACATGCCTGGTCTCTGCTGCATGATGGCAGCCATCCAGTAGTGACTTTAACCTTTACAAAGCTTCCTGAAATTTACTTTGTTCAAATCCACGTGTAAAAAACAAATGCCATTCTCCCTGTTAGCCAAGAGCCACTATCTTAGAGCTCCTTCTGTGTACTGACAGTTCTTCCTCAGTGCCTTTCAGTGTGTTAGAGCTGTATCTTTCTGAGATGGTGTCATCCACGCAGACCTTCATGAGAACTCCCGTGAGCAAGGAGTATTGACAAAATGTGTAGTTAAGTCTTAGTGGGATGGCTTCTAAGCAATCCTCTGCCCACAGGAAAACCATCTCACTCCCCTTTGATGTGACCTGACCATAGCTATTATGACATGATGTTCTTCAGCCATCAATGTTTCTCTCTGCTGTATTTGTTTTTAACTTTGCATGGAGATCTTTTGGCCCTCCTTGGCCTGTTATTAGAGTGAGAAGTATTGGTGGAGGCAGCTTCATGAAAATATAAATTGGAAAAGAAGGAAGAGGGACATGAAGTTTTCTTCAGTCTACAGAGCAACCTCCTTTGACTTGCTTGTAAAACTAACTTTTTTAAAAAATGCAATTTAAAACAATACTTTGAAATGTCTATGAACAAGAATATATGAAACATTCAGCAGTCTCTGGTTTGAAATACATTATGCAGTGGTCTTTAGGCCTGCATTGTTTGGGCTTCCTGCTTGTAAGTGGTGTGTGCCTGGACCTAGTTTTGATGCAGAGAGCTCTCCCTGTCCCTTGGTATAACCTTAACTGTGTGAAATGTAGATTGACATTGTCCCATAACAACAACATAATAATGAGAGAAATTGATAGTATTGTAACTTCTAATACTTCTTTAGTGGTATATTCTATCATAATGGCAACTAATCAATCTCTCTAAACCAACTTGGATTCATAGAATTGTTTCGGTTAGAGGGAACCTTAAGGTCTACTCCAACCATTAAAATTAACATGGCCAAATGTACCACTTATCCACGTCCCTGAGTGCCGCAGCTAAAGGCTTTTAAATATCTCTAAGGATGGGGTTTCCCAGCTGGTTTCCTGGGGACCGTGTTCCAATGCCTGACCACCCTGTTGGTGAATAATTTTTTTTCTAATACCCTGTCTATACATCCCCTGGAACAACCTGAGGCCTTTTCATCTTGTCCTGTTGCTTGTCACTTGGCTAAGAGACTGATCCACTACCTGGCTACAACCTCCTTTCAGGCTCTTGTACAGACTGATAAGATCTCTGGTTATCATTTGGGCTACAAGACTACATGTGTAGATCTCTCTTATAGTGATGTATTTATTTTTATATCTTTGTGATATTAATTCAATGCTATTGGAGATACATCAGGTGTTTGTGTGGCCAGACCTAAATGGCAAATGTCCAGTATGGCATGGGATCCCTCACAAGTGAGTAGGACAGAGACTTCTGCTAAGAAGTCTGCAAGAGCCATGGGATCTGTTGGGGAGTAGAAAAGCATAAGCAAGGAGCTGGGTTTACAAAAGAGAATCTTTAGCAAATGACTTGAAAAACTGCCAGTGATACCTGCTGGAACCAGCTGTCAAAACCTAATATGCTGATTTGGTGTAGTAGCTTTTCTCTTTCAGTTGTTCCTTTCATGTATTGTAGACTTTTCTGTGTTAATGGGAATAATTGTGTTATATACTGCACTGTGCTATTTTAACTATGGGTAAAAGGTGATAAATGTCTGAGAAGAGGAAGAGAAGTGGTGAGATGCATAACATAATCAATCACTTTCAGGTCTTGCAGATAGTAAATGCATGTAAAATGAAAATGTTTCCTTAGGTTTCACTACTTGGCAGTTCAAGTTCTGCCATATTCCCCGTAAGAGGAGGCAGGGAAAACTATGCTGAATCATTTCCTTGAATGCAACTTAGGAAAAAAATCTTTTAAATGGAAACCTCTATTCCACAAATTATCCTTTGCTTATTACATCTTAGTAATAAAAGAACATGTTTACAAGTTGATCAGGTAATTCTTGTTATGGAAATGCTGTTTTCAATCAAAAAATACCTTTTCTCACATTTATTGGGCAACCAACTTTAAGACACATTAAAGCTTTTGTGGTGGTGCTGTAAAGCTGCTGTCCACAAAGATGATCTTCAGTTTGTTTGCTCTCTACAGCCCTTATTACAGGCAGCTGGCTGTTTGATAAGCTTTTGAAGAGAGGAGGGTATCTCTCATATTTTGGCTCTGTTTACTGGTCTTTCAGTCTCTGCTGCATGTTATTTAAGTCAGCTTGACAAAGCTTTTGCTCTGCTAAAATTCTGTGCATAAAGAAAGATGAATAAGAAGGGGTTTTAGGTAAAAGATCCACTGAAGATTATGCAGCAGTCTTATTACATGGGATACTGCATCAATGTTATCTTAGGATGTTGAATAAGATGATTTTGTTTTAATTAAGTTATTTTAGAGAATGTAAACTTCTGTAAACTTAAGCTGTTTTCAAATTTGATTTTTATCTCCATTATAGTTCTATAACTAGTTTTCTAGTAATGGTATTTTGTATTAAATAAGCTTCTGGCTCTTTTCTGAAACCTTCTCATCCTGCTGAGCAACATCGGAAGTACAAACAAGGATCTAACCATGCTGACATTTGAAAGAAGGAAAAAGAAATTAGATGCAGTGCTATTTGAGAAATGCTTTCACTTGCTGTCTTTTATGTTTCTTCTTCTTTGCTCAGAGATTTTTTTTCAGAGCAGAATTTTTGTTTGTCTAACGTGTTATGTGGTTTTTATTGTTAATGATCACGGTAGGGAGTTATCTTAGAATATTGGGTTTTGCTATAAAAATTTCAGTATTTCATATTTTCGTGCAGCATTTGAAAGTACTTAAGCATCTGGTTTTCTGTAGATCAATTTCTCCTTTTTGTGTGAAAGTGAAAATAGAAATCTTACTGAAGGTTTTAGCTGTGTATTTTTTCAAGCTGTAGTTTTTCAATAATCAGTCATTGTACACCACAGCTATGGTGTGTGAATTGTGCTCTTCTATGTATTGCTAAGCAAAGCTTTCACTATATTTTATCCCTGTGCTATTCTATACTATGTAATTTACAGCAGTGCTATAGAGGATAGATTGTTTTACACTGAGAGTAGGGTCTTAAAACATTACTTAAAGCATCCCCAGCACAGGCATCCACATGTGAACCAGATGAGTAGATCTCTGCTTTGTAGTCAGTGCAGAGAAAAAAGCCTTTCTAGAATGTGGTCAAGATCATCCTAAGGTTAGTGCCAAAAATACAACAGAAGGGTTTGTTTCTTTCCACTGACAATAAAAGTCATCTAGAAGTTGTTATTCTCTAGGCCGTTAAAGTGACATTTCTATCAACCATTCTTTCAGCTGTGGAAAGGGCAGAGATACAGAGTTGAGAGCATTGCTTACTGATGGTTCATAATGCCTCTGTGTGTTCAAGTTAATTGCTGTGTGGTTTTTGAGCTCTTTTGAAAGAAAACATTGTGGTTTTGGGGACAAGAGGGACTGGCTTTTAGATGGGTGATAATTTTTAAACAGTAGCTATGCCTTATGGCTTGATACCTAGGGGTGTCAAAAATAGCACAGTGAAAGAGAGAGAGAGATTTGTGGGCAGAGGGTAGGTGAAGATAGTCAGAAGTACCACGTAAAAGCTATTTATCAAGTGGTTTTACTGCACAAAGAATTCAATTTATTCTGTAGGCACTTACCACTTAACATTTTTTTGCTGTGATTCATCATGAGCTTTGGCTTTATCACTGCAAGGGGGACAGGGTAGACAGTGACTTTTGTTCTGTCCCTGTGCAGGAGAATGGCAGAAACTCCTGATTTTCCCCAAAGCTTCTCATGAGGCTTTGTAGAGGATCTTAGTGGTGTCATGCTTTACCTAAGATTTTGTGGAATACCTCTGTCTGCAATTTCAAAGAATTACAATAGATTTGGAGAAAACTTGACTTTTATGCCCTGGTTGCTTGATGACCTAACAGAAGAATGCAGCCTCTCTACTACTGATATACAAGCTCCTTGGGATTATAAACCAGAAGCTTTTTAAAGTATCAATTGATAAAAACTGCAATTTGGGTTGGGGATTGTTTGGTTTGGTTTTTTGGTGCTTTTTATTGTAAAAGAAAGGCTGTTGTGTGCAGATAAAAATCTCCTAGAAGACAGAAAAAACCCTTTTTAATAAAGAAAGCATTCTGTTATGTATACATTGGACAAACAGACAAGATACATCCACCTTTAAGTGTTCTGAAATCATTCAAGGGGAACGTGGAGCACAAACCATGAATTAGCTCTACCTTTCTACCACATAAAGTTATCCCTTCATATATAATATGAAGGTAGACTGGAATTCAGGCTGTATGTCTCAATGTGTTTACATAAGGAAATTGTTCTCAGTGCAGCATAGTTAGCCACAGTATCCCAAAATTAGAGGAGAACTTTTTGTCTGAGAGGATGAAGTGTTCTGTGTTTGACTTTTTTTTTTTTTTTTTAACTGGAAACTTTACCAGATTAGTTCTCACATAGACATTGAATTTATGTGATGTTATTATTTCAGATGCTACCATCCCAAAGACTAAATTTAAGCAGGTTTTGACAGAAACATGACTGAAGTTCAAAGCATTTCTTTCCTTCAGGCAAGTTTTAATTATAAAAACAATTAATGTTGTGTGATGCCTGCAGTAAAACCTATTGCACCTTTTAGTTATGTCTTAAAAAAAAAGAGAAACAGCAAAGAAAGTTTTCATCAAAGTAATTCCAGTGTACAAACAGGAGCTATTAATGTTTGGATGCAGTGTTATGTCATAAACTACATGAGAGCTACAGGGGCCAGTACTTATTAATGGTGTATGTCACCTCCTAGGGCATCATCTGTAAATTCTGGGCTGGCTTTCATCTTCAGCATCACAATACAGACATAGAAGCTGTATATAGTGCCATTAAATTGTGTGAATGAAGAGCAGTCTGATACTAATATATTTTAAGTCTGAGGAAAAAAAATACAGCACTCAGAAGATAATTGTTTTCTTCCTTAAAAATTAAGGACATGGGGAGAATAAGAGTAGACAAATACCTCAATTTGCTCTTCATTTATTCAGATGTGTGATTCTGTGACTGGGTAGGATAATTTGGTTATTTAGGTGAATTTCTGACTTTATGCAAATAAAAATTCAATGAGGCAGAAAATGAGAATTCCATGTTAAATAGAAGCTGTTCTTTTTACTCACAGTTAACTGATTGGAACAAGTGGAAATTAAAAGCAAGCCTGGAATTTAGTGACCCACTGATAAGATGCCTCAATTCAAGTGGCACAAGGGTAGAAGAAAAATTCATCAGGTTCAGGAAATAATATGCAAGAGTGCTAGTACCAGACAAAGAAAGGTCGATTTTCAAATTGTGTGAACTTCATCAGGAGTTTCTCACAGACTCACAATGTATTATACATACATATATACAAATATATATATACACAGACATATATACATTTATAGTATGTATATTATAGTGTCTATTTTACACATAAAAATATACATTTATAGTATGTATATTATAGTCTATTTTACACATAAATTTTAAAAAAGTTCATTTTCTGATGGCATATTAATCTACAGACTTTATTTTGATCCCTCAGTAGTTATTAAAAAGAAAAGATTCTTAATATTATACTTCTGGCTCCTCTAAGATCTACAAGGAGAAGTTGTAATCTCCACAGCTGATTTCTGTGTGCATGACAAACTATGTGAGGAAGCACGTATTTCTTGGATGATTATTGCAGCAGAAGTACTGAAGTCATAGTTAAATACTCTGGTATCTCTAGAGTGCAAATGCTTTTAAAACTCAGTTTTGATCTACTGACACTATTTTTTTAACTTATTCATTTTATGATTATGCAAGTGCATCTCCAGAGAGGGGCTTTAAAATTAATATTATTTGGGCTTTTTAGTCACGTTTTTCATAGATTTCCTTGTTCTCAGTTGTCTTTATAATATAATTTCCCTTAAGTAATTATATAACTAGGCAGACTAGTCCTCATCTAGTCTCTGCTGATCTTTTGCAAGCTAGAAACAGGTTCATAGAGAGAGAGTGAAATTTCTGTCTGGTGGCAAAAGTCTCAGCTGAAGTCCTAACAAAGGATTTTGAAATCTGTACTAAAACCTAGATATTCAAAACTCTTTCCTGGGTCTTATTTCTTAGTAGAGAAGCAGAAAACTGCTAGTGAGGGAAGAGATTATTTCAAGGAGGCAATTATGACATTTCCACACTTCCCCTCAACTGTTTAAATTAACTTTATACACTATAGAGGTAGAAATAAAGCTGAAGGCTGCGGAATTCAAAGTGGTGGGGTTTGGTTTGTTGGTTTTTTTCATTTTTTTAAAGCATCTATATTTAAAAAGATGACAGATGAGATTATGAGAGTACAGAATTCAGCTGAAAAAAATTATTAAGAGATTTTTGTTAAAACTTCCAGTATACAGTTGGAATTGTTGTAAACAAAAGAAAAAAGTGGACTTGTTCGTACTTTAGTAGTGCCTTCGATTTGTACTGTTCCATACAGGCACTTGCTTTCTTGACAAAAAGAGAGTATCAGCCTATTGGTTTGGGATTTTTGGTGTGGTGGGTTTTGGTTTTTTCTTTAGTGATGTGATTTGCCAGTTGTACATTACTAGCAGAAACGGGCAGTAACATCACCTTTCATGGAGTTCTGTGAACTTTTACCTCTCACTTACATATTTAAAAAGTAATAATTAAAATTTTTCTTTTTCGTCCCCTTTCACTTAATTTAGATGGGAGATTTAAGGGACAGGGGTCACTTATGTGTGAATGAGTGTAATGTGTGTAATCCCATCGAACGATGGATAAAGGCTGGGGACGGGTGTTTTTGCTTTTATTCATATGCATTTCTAATACTATCTTAGAAGCCATACTTCAGGATACTGTCAAATCTGCTGTAGCTTTTCTGAGATGGTAAGTAGAGAGGGAGATGTGCTGCAATTTAAAAAACTACTCGTGGAATCTACTTGACAAAAATCAGCACGATACTTTCCCTTACTTCACACAAATCACCTGAGAGGACCCATCCTTCCAGGCTCACTCTTTGAGCTTTTTCTCTGATGTGTAGGCACGAGGCCTTGGCAGAATTTGATGATTGCACTTTGCTTTCCATTGTGTTCAGTAGAACTTTTCAATGAAATGCAATATAATCCCTGTGAGTTTTCAGGGAAATAGCGTTTTGATGTTGAAGGGTAGAAATCTTCTCTGACCTAAATTTTCGGAAGTGACTAATGCTTTGGGGAATTGCATTTTCTAATGCTTGAGCTGAGGTTATATAAGGAGACCTTTTATGTCAGATGACTACTAACAATTGGGGAATTCGCAAATCTTAAATTATCTAAATTGGTTGTCTGAATATTCATGCCATAAAAATGGATGCAATACAGTTTATTCTCTCAAATTGTGTAAAATAAATACATTTTTTTTCAGTATTGCAAAATCCACTCATATTAAGTGGTGCACAAAAATGCGGATAACGTGAATTAAGGCAGGATTATTTTTTTTTCTATTCGGATTGAATTGCTTCTCATATCTTTCCCTCTCTCTTCCTGACTTATTTTACAAAAGCTGCATTAATTTTTATGGAAAACGTTAGCATATGAACAAAAAATGTAAATCTACAGAAGTCAGAAAAGTAAGAAATAGGGTGCTTTTGATCTCTGTCACTTTTTGTATCCTGTGGAGATATGCAGAATTTTGTTACTGAGATTTGCAGTGCTAAACATATGGCAGAAAGGAGCTGCTACTGGAAGAAATATTTTTGCCCTTGGATTTTTTAGCGATTTTTATGTCTTTTCAACAGGAGTACCTCAAACTTTGTCTGTTTGTTTCTTTGGTTAATGTAAATTATTTTCATTAAATTCCATTGCAATTCCATCTTGTCACCTTGCAAAGAAAATATCAATAAAGAGATACTTCATTTGAAGGAAGGATAGAGAGGTGGATATAAGGTTTCTTTAGTCTCTGATGGAATAAAACTTGTACCCTGAGTGCCTTTGGTTGATGGTCCAGCAAATGTAAAGCAGCTTTCCTAATTGTGCTTCTTGTAGCCAGTTTTCCATACAGATATTTAGAACTTCAAAGAAATTCTAACATGCCAATAAAACCTCTGTTCTCTTACACAGATTGGGCAGTTGGGAATCACCTTTCTTTCAAGGTAGTCTGAAGTCTTCATGACATACCTGCATTAATTTTTTTATGGTGTATGAAGTGTATAAATCTGTTCTTAGAAAAATGTACATCGATTTTGAAATGCAAATATTTATTTGTCCTCTAATTTAGGAAACCTCTGGGTACCTTCAAGGCAGGTGACACTTGCGTCAATGTAATGTAAAAACAGTGGATATTACTTGGAGGAAAGATATTCAGCCAGAGAAGCAAGGTATTCTTAACTTATTTAGATCTTTTTACTTGTTATTCAGGAGGCTGGAGTTCAGTGAAAAAAAAAAAAAAAATGGAAACATAATCAACAGAACTAAGACTAGCTAGAAATGTGTTTCCAGACCCTTTACATTTCCATGGGTTTCATATTAGGGTAGATTTAGAAGTACTTCTCTACTGTAACTGAAGTTAATTTGTTGTATATGAGAACTGAAACTGTTTTAAAGTGATTTGCAGACTAAACTGCTGAATTTTAGACAGCTTCTAAAAACTGGATGTTGATCACATTAGATGAAATTTAAGTCAACTTAACATGATTGAAACTTAGATCCAGAAGGATTGTATATTTTAAGGGTCACCCTTCGATACTTAGGATATCCATGCCCCTTCCAAAAGCTGGCTTTGGCAATTAGGAAAAAATTCTAATGTGTGGGATGTCTAAAGATACAGTGAATGGCTGGCAGAATTTTGGAGTCACATGCATCTGAATGCTACTGATTGGCAAAGTAGCTCCTGAAACTCAATGTGGAGGGAAGAGTACATGAAAATGCAGCTACCTAAGAGTTTGACCATGCTGTGACTGTAGGCACTCTGAAAGTTTTCAGCTCACTCTGTAACTTGAAAAATTTTCTCATTGTCTCATGCATTGAGTATTGTTTTATACCTTTATGTAAGTTTTAATGGCAAATTATAGCAGAGAGGAAAATCTGGATGAAAAGAGAGCTACAAATACACTCTAAACAGAACTCTCCCCCCCGGGAAAAGAGAAAGGATGCCAGAGTAAATGATATTTCTGTAAGTTTAGTTTACTTTGAGAAGCTCTTAAATCCAAGTGCAGAATTCAGATGCAAACTAAGTAGCCACAAAAGCTGTTAGGATTTACTCAGTAAGGTGATTTCTTGCTGTTGAATGCTACATTCAGTGCAGTATCTGGATATATCCTTGCTGCACACTTTTCTCCTCACTTTTTTCCTAAGTAAGTTTTTGTGAAGAGCTAAAGAAAAATTTTCCTCTTGAATTTTCTGTTCTTATAGTGGCCTTCTCATACCTAAGGGGGCCTACAAGAAAACTGGAGAGCAACTTCTCACAAGAGCTATTCAGAAGAAATGCCTTACTGTGAGTGTATGGAGGCGCTGGGACAGGTTGGATGGGACTCTGAGCAACCTCTCCTAGTGAAAGGAGTTCCTGGACATGGCAGGGAGTTTGGAATTAGATGAGCTTTAAGATCTCTTCGAACCCAAATCACTCTACAATTCTGTTATTCCCTGTGCAAAATTCCATTGCAATGCTATTGAAGACAAGATTCCTCTCTAAACATACCTGGGGAGAGGGGAAAGGAAGTTAATGTTATTAATTTATTCAACACATCAGCCCCCTTAATCTCATAGGATATAGTAGTCTTTTGCATTATTAGTTCAGTTTTACGACCACCAAAGTAATTATTTCTTGTTCCTTAAGCTGGCATAAGAAAGTTTCTTGTTACTTTTGTGGATACTCTTGAGTATATAGTTAGCTAGTTTGGCGAATTCAAGTCAGCAGCATCAGTGTAAATTGTATAAACTCTTTTTAGTTCTTCCTTGCTATTTTGTGAAAACAGCTTTTCTTACTTTGAAAGCCTCACTTTTGGCTCCTGAATACTGAATATATGCAGGTTAAAACTGGAGAAGGCATAGCATGGAATTTAGTAGTTTCTGATGGTTTGACTCAGTCTTTGATCAGGGTTATCAAGGGATGCATCCTACAGGATTTAATTCAGTTTGCTGTGTTCAAAGAAACTCTATGCAGATGTGTACAAAAATGTCCTGAAGTAATGTTCATTAAATCACCTTCCTTGGCAAGATACTGGTAATTTGCTGCAAGTGTTACACTAAAGCACTTATAAAAGCCCTAGTTAAAAACACCTTTCCAGTGATGTCCCTGTTTTGAAGTGATATGGAAATGGTTCTAACTTCTTTGAAACCCCTTTGTGTCCATAGAACCAGCAGAAAAGAATAAAATGTGAAGAAAGATAAAGGGTTACATTAAAAATCCATTTGGGAAAGAAAATACCAAAATACATTTGAACTGATAATAAAATTATTCTTTCCTTTCATCATGGAATTGTTTAGATCTGTGACATCTTTGAGAACTGTTATTACCATTACATCATTCCTGGTCCAGAGTTTGTAGTTTCCTTCTATACTACATGAGCTATGGAAGCACAGTCTAAGCTGCAGCCATCTCCTTTATTATATGACAACTACTGATCTTGTGAAAGGGCTGTGTCATGCTGCATTGTGTATGTGCATTATGTCTCAAAGAGAATCACCATTCAGAATAGTTAATCATCATTAGCAGCAAAGAGGCAACAAGGTCAAAATAATAACTGGGGTTTTTTCCATACACATAAATCTCACATATTTATTGTGCAGTCAGGGAAAAAAGTCATTCTTTAGAATGTGTGCTTTTGTAGCTTGGATCCAGCAGTAAAAGATATTAAAATGCAATTGTTACAGCTCGTTTTTTGTCATTTTTTTCACCTGAAGGAAAAAGTCCCAATTTAAGCACTCAAGTTAGGAAGTATTTTTTTTTTTTGTCATCCCTTAGGAGTTCTGACTAGGATGTAGTCCTATTCAGGCCTATAGGTTGTTGGAGTCTTTTTTAGTTCCTTATCAATCTATCCCCATCACTGCTCATAAGATGTATCAGCACCACAGAGTTAACTACAGAAATTAAAACAGAATTTGAGGTCAGCATGTTTGCTTAAAGCACTGAAAGAGACATCCTTAACAATAAGAAAGAAAATAAGAGGGAAGATCAGGACAGAATCTTTTGTATATCCTCCTAACATGTACTGAGGCTATAAAGCTGCACAAATGGAAATAATACCCTTAGGCTTGACTCCAATGGCTGATAAAATGTAGGAGGAAGAACAAATCTAATCTGATGATCTGAGGACTGAGGAACTGGAGAAAAGGTTATGACTGATTTGACCCTGAATACATTAGGAAATCAAGCTGAATGTGGGACCATTAAAAGATGATTCTGTATGCTGGTTATCCATGTAGATAGGAACCAACTGACTGAGGCACATTTGAAAGAACTAGATAATTTGTGTTTAATGGGTCAGAGCACTCTGAAAACGTTAAATAAACTTAGTACTTGTTTAGTTGCCATGCTTCTACTTCAAGGACAAGAGGTTTCACAAAAGTAAATGAACCAATAAAATTCTGTCTGCTTTTGAAAAGTTAATGAAAATTAATTTTAATCTTTACCCCTTCCCTCTTTATATTTGCTTTAATTAAAAAAAACCCCAAGCAATCAAAAAACCCAAAAAAACAAACAACCTCCCCGCCCCCACCAAAAAAAAAAAAAAAAAAAAGAGGAGAGATCCCTCCTAACATAGAAGATTTATTCCTGACCTTATAAACAATGTTTTACACATCACTTATATGCTGTACACCAGATGTTGTAACTACAATCTTTGATAACTTGGAAGCATAGGTTTTTGAATGCAAATACATCAACGTACTGGCTACTAAAACTCAGGAGGGAGGACTGCTGGGACATATCACATATCACAAATGATTGAATCAAACCAGGGAACACATGAATTGCTCCTTAAGTAACTGCAAATCATATAAGGAAAGAGAAATATTGTTGAAATGCCTCAATTTGCAACAGGCTTGTTAGACATTGCATGTAAACAAGATTTTCTACAATGGATAGAAATATTAACCTCTATAATTTTTTAACCTAGTCAAGTTCTGTAGAATACCCTCTAGAAGGGACAGTATTTCAGAAAGGAGGGAAAAAGATATAAATAGGAAAATACCAGCAAAAAAAGTCATATAAGTCCCTGAGTGACATATACTTGGGGATAGTGTTTCAGTGTCAATGAAACAAAACCATTTAAGCTCTAAATTAAAGGTTCTGAAAGATATCTAAGAATAGGGGACCAAATCAGTGCATTTCAGTGGACTTGAGTGCCACATTACAGATTTGGCCAAGAGACTTTTCATGATAAATATCAATTTTTAAAGCTGATAGAGGTGTCAAGTGGCTCCCTATTCCCTCCTCTCCATTCTAGTATCTCTTTTAGTTGAATTATTTTAATGATTATATTTTTATTTTCCCCTCATGAAAGGTCTGACATGAGATTTCTGAAATAAATCCCTTTTCCATTCCCATTATGTAAATATCAAAGTGAAAAAATACAACAGTACAGCAATATTTTTGTGTATTTTATGTACATTATGAGCATATATAATGAAATATTTAACAAAACCAAAACAGAAATAAAGTAAGAGTTTATCTACCTTCTTTTCTCTGAAGGAATACAGATAGATAACAACTCAACTGTGCTCAGATCAAACTGAGTGGGGTGGAGAAAGTCATATGCTCTTCACCTTTGCATATTTTCTCTCCTTATAGATTCATTTGACTTTAGTTACTGGAGAACTTAAAAAACACTGAGAACATGATTTGAGACAAGAAAATGTGGACATGAGCATAGTAATAACTAATTCTGAATGCTGTTGACTGAAAAATAATGTGAACTGAAATGCTGTTGTTTGAAGTGCTTGTGCCCTCTTTATAAATTACTTCAGGGATATTTTATTTTATTTTATTTTTTTTGGTTACTCTAGAATTGTTTATTACAGCTGTCCTCTGTTCCAAAATGCTGCATCATTCTAGAGTGCTCTGGGAATACTTCCCCAGCACCTAAACGTTGTGTTTTAATGAGCAGATATATAAAGCATGCTATTATTTTTTTCGTGATAATCCCTTGCATGTTAATGTTGCTGAGATGGTTTCTGGAAGATTATTAAAACAAATTGCTCAAAAGTAACAAATCTGAGCCACCAGGGCAAGGCAGATTAAGGGAATTTAGATGAAAAGCATGAAGTCAGCTTTACAGTTGCTTTATTTTGCTTCAGCAGCCAATATGCCCTTGACTAGATAGGGTCTAACCATCTAGTACAAATTCTTATACTTGCTGCTTCAGTGGGTTTTGTTGAAGATACTGGCTTCTTCTTTATGAGTCAGCAGTGTTTATCAATTTTTCTATCATGCCTCAGGAATATTGCCACTTACACTTTAATATGACTTGGCTTGTCATTTCGAATCTTGGAGGCTTTTTTGCAATTTCAGCTCTCATGTTGTTACAATTTATAGGGTTCCATGATAATTAAACTATGACTGTCAGTTCTCAGATAAACAGTTCAGGAAGATGTGGCTTTTTGTTCTGGCAATGAGCTGATTTATTTGGCAGGTTTTACTTAAAGGTGTGACATTAAGAAAACTCTAAATGCAAGTTGAGAAGTTCATATTTGAATCACAGTGGGCATCCTAATTGGAAAATGCTCCTGTAGATGCCGTCCTCTAAAGGTTTAATTCTTGTTGCTGATGTGCCCTACAAAATTCCTTTTATATTCATGTATTCAAATAATAGCTTTTATAAGCCTATTTATGTGGGAAATTATACCTTTTGATATAAACTGATACCTTAATCTGTATCACCCATCAAAACACCCACCAAAATAGTTCTGTTTCCCAGTATGTGCACAGCCCTGAAATCATCAATCCTTGATATAGCCTTGGGTGTAGAATTTTGCAAAATTATGCAGAATGAACACTAAATCCCCAATTGAATATGTTGCTGAATAGTATCGTTCAACATGTTTGAGCCTCAATTATGGGGAGAGGTGGAGGTGTAATAAGGATTAGGGGTTTTTTTTGTTGTTCTCTTACCCAGCATTTTACCAGCACGTTTTTTTTCTGTTTCCCTGTTTTCTTATCTGTAGCCCTCTGTACTTGTACATATACAAATAGCCAGTGTACTCAGTACACTTTTTTGGTGTGGAAATGGTAGCATTTCCAAGGTGATACTTCAGGTGCATGGATGGTAGCTGGTGGGTTAAAACCTTTGTCAGCTGTAAAGGAATAGTTTAGGCAGGAGGTTTACTGTGAAGTATTTACCGCCATAGAGTGAATTCAAAACATCTGCTTTAGGGCAACAGTATTTGCAAAATACATTTTTTGCTACTATACTGACAGAGAATTTGTACACCTCATTGTTGGGTATTGCAGTCTACAGGCATAAGCTGACAGAATACAGAAAAGCAGAAGGAGTTCCAAAGATTTAGTTTATATTATGTGATAGAGTTATAAAATTGTAATCTTGTTTTATGTGTTTAGTTTTCTCTAAATTGAAGTTTATGGGGTAAAGAATATAATGAATCCCTGTATATCCCTTTCCTTTATTCGAAATTTATGACTTCAAAAATCTTCAATGAAAGGCTGTTTGTCTCAGCTCTGTGCATTTTGACATACAGGACTCATGTGGCTTCATTTATTTAATCTAGAACGCTTGTGAAAGAAACACCAATTGCAACTGTGGATATTAAGAAACACAGTGCAGTGATATAAGAGTGGGACATCTATACTTTATGGTCCCAATTTTTCAATACTCTCTTTCCTGAATAAAGTAAATACGTAGGTAAAGTTGGTAGAAATTTAGGATAAATCTTTTTTAAAAAATCAAAAGGAAGAAATGAAACAGTGTTTTGTATCTGTGTATATACAAGTATGTGCACACACTCATTTATTAAATAGCAAGTTTCAGTATCTGTAATGCTTTTCATATTTACAGATGATTATTTCAGTGGAGCTACCTGACAATAAAACTTTAGAGTTGTGCAGATTTTCTTCTGTGGACATCTGCCCTTTGCCATTCCACGAACTAAGAGTGTCTGGAGCATATTAACACTACAAAGAAGTTAGACAAAAGGAGCTGCAATACCTCTAGGGGTTACTGCAATTTATTATTTCTTTTGAATGCTTTACATTTATTGTTCTGAGAGTAGAGCTGAGGAAATTAATGAGCTGGTCTGTAGTTTTATATTGGGAAGGTAGCAGAGGTGGCAGGCTTGAGCTGTAGGAGAAAGAAATTTGTGATAGCTTCTTAGAGTTTGTATAGAGTTTGAGGGTCTTTTGGGTTTTTCTCACAATGCTCAGGACTTGATAATCTTAAGTTTTCTTGGTGTCAAAATCAGCTTTTCTTCCTTTTTCATGATCTGCATTACAGGCCCACCTCAAGAAACCATATGTTTGTGATATTTACAGCGAAGGCCAATATACTGCCCTCCTTAGATACACATTAAGCATTGGTTCCATGAACTGCTCTGCTTCCTCTGGGCAGTGCTCTTATGTCTGGGTGCACTCAGAGCTGAACACGCTGTGTGGTCATTGCTGCCATGGCTATCAGCCATTTCACAGATCACAGCCTCATGTGATGCTTCTAAATACCTCCTTACTCTGAAAACAATATTCTGCTGATACAACCTTCCAGCTCTTTCCTGATCCAAAATACTGTGTTTTTTCTCCTAGAAGTTTGACTTCCTTGATTTTGTAACTGCTTACATTCTTGACTTTTCTGTGTGCATGTATATGCAGGGAATACTAAGTGTATGAAAGGATCACTTGTGTTTCTTCCTTCTTAAAAATCTGTGTTTTGTTCCTCTCCCCAAACCCAACATATCCTGGAAATACATCATATTTCTGAGATGCAGTCTTCTCATCTACCTCCTTCTCTCTGTGCAAAACCCTTTATCATTTCTGGATGACCACAGGGTAGCTCTATTTTCCCTTAGGAAGGCTACCCTGAGTTTTTAATCAGGGCAGTGCTGTGGTTTAACACCAGCTGGCATCTCATCTGGCCACTTCCTTATTCCCCACAGCAGAATGGGAGAGAGAATCAAAAGAAGACTCATGGGTCGAGATAATGACAGTTTAATTGTTAAAGTAAAAGCTGTGCATATAAGCAAAGTGAAGCATGGAATTCATTCACCACTTCCCATGGGAAGGCAGGTGTTCAGCCCTCCCCAGGAAAGCAGGGCCCCATCACGTGTAATGGTGCCTTGGGAAGACAAACACCATCCCTCCACACATCCTCCCCTTCCTTCTTCTTCCCCCAGCTATATTCACTGAGTGTATGGTGTAGGATATGCCTTGGGTCAGATGAGGTCAGCTCTTCTGTCTGTGTTCCCTCCCAGATTTTTGTACACTGAGCCCTCCTCACTGGTGGGGTGGGCTGAGAGGCAGAGGCAGCCTTGATGCTTAACAAAGGCAGAAACATTTCTCTGTTATCAGCACTGTCCCAGCACAAATCCAAAACACAGCCCCGTCGGAGCCACTACGAAGTAAATTAACTCTACCCCAGTAAAAACCAGTGCAGATATTTAAATGAACTCTATGACCTGTACCACATGAGCAGTGAGGGGATGTGTCCTTTAGTAGCAATGGATGAAGTCACTTAGGATGGCCAAAATTTTAAGTAGTCGTCAGGAGAAACTGCAACAGCAGAGAACATCTCTCTGGACTCCCCTGCCAAGCCTTGGCTCTAGGGTAGATTACAGCTGTTAGTCACTTCTAGCTGCCCTGTAGAGATCAAACACCTTGGCTCAGTGTTTGTCCTGCTCTAGTGAGCCTGGAGTGACTGGTGAGCTGGTGAGTGACTCTGTCTTCAGTGAGATGGCCTTGACGTATGCTAATGTTCTACCACACAGTAAACCCAGTGTTTTGTGATATTGCTTGTGTACTGTGTTTCATTGTGACTTACCTGGAGAGTTCACACTGCCCGTTTTAATAGTTTAAGTATGTCTAAGTGGCTCCCGACCTTCTTTACATGACTTTGTGTGCATCTATCACAATGAGGTGTAAATGAGCTGTGACTGTCAGCAGCAACATTTTTTCAGTAGCAGTGTATAGCCCAGCTGATCACTAATCAGCCCCACAGCCTGTTTAGCTCCTGTAGATGAGTGCAGAACCGCAGCAGTCAGCTGTAGCTATGAATTTTGATCAGAGTAAACACCGAGGCTCATTTGTTCTGGAGATAGGTGGGAGCGTGGTAACAGGCGATAATGGAGGAAAGTAGGGCTATGTGCTGTTAAAAAATGAGACAGTCAAATGATGCTACACTTCACAAATTTTCAGACACAAAATATAGTATGAGGTTTTACAAGGCTGGTATATTGCACGTTATCTAGTAGCACTTGGAATGCTAATTCTGGATAACCATGTCTGTGCCCACACTGTTCAGATAATTTTTTTAGGCAATACCTCTAATAAAAATTAGAGAAAATTCAAAATCCTTTCAATGAAAGGTATTTAAAAACTGCCTATAGGTGCACTCAGTCTACAGCTGTTACTATATGTCAAAAGAACATCTGTGTTAAAATTGGCTGCTTCGTCAAATGGAAATTATATCTGATGTCCAGTTAGATGTTGATTTTGCTTGTCTGTAGCATATTCTGTGACTTCCCACTCTTGGTGATATTAGCTTGGGATTGTACAAATTCCAATCCTGCACATTGACATGGTCTATCAAAAGCAAGAGATCTCTTATCTCCAGCATTCTGTCATGTTCATTTTATTAGTTTGCTTACAAGCTTATAGTAAAGATATGCTAAAAGGAGGCTCATGGAATATAGGTGGGACTGCATTTGAAACTGAAGTGATAGTCATGATCCAGGGGAATATTTTCTCTCTGTGGCCTTTATTTTCTCATCTTCAAGCAGCTCTCAGTTTTACACAAAGATTTCTTGTGACAAGTAACTTTAAGGAGTATTAAGATAATTGGAAGAGATACTGGTTTGTTCACTATTTTCACTGTGCATTATTTCAAAGTCCCCAGTGAGCTAATACATTACTACATTGTAACAAAAAGTTCATCCCTGTCTCTAAAGGGTTACCAAGCCTGTTTGAAAGAACATTGGAAAGTCCAAGGCTCGGCCATTACGCTGCAGCTGCCCACGCTACCCAGGCTGCTTACAGCCAACTCTTTCTCTGTGAGAGCTATGGCATGCCATTCCCTATGGTTGCTACTTCCCAAAAGCCACTGCCTCATCTGGTACTCGGGATCTAGTACTTGCTGAGTGCTGTATGGACAACTAATGCCATTGGCTGTAGATCGTCTGCCTTGTTTGGTCTTGTTTGACTGCATGTAAATAACTTCGGTGCCTCCAATTGCACAGCTACCTTGGGGTATGTGTGTGTACATCCTCTTAGATGGGTTCAGAGTTCATCAAATTCTTCTCTGATTGAGCAGGGCATGATTAACTACAGCCAATTTAACAATTCCACTGGGATTTTGCTGAAGTGCCACAAATATAATTCAGGCCAACACAGAATTTCACAAAGATAAGCTCCAAGTGTCCACTGAGCAGGTGCTGCACAGAGATCAATCTTTTGGCCCCAACATTGCACAATCCATACTTTTACTGTCATGGGATATATCTACATAAGCAAGCTTTATCTGCTTGGTATTTATTTTTGGGTTTATATTTGTATGCGTTAATGGGTCATTTAGGTGCCAGGATGCCATATGCAGTACTGAAGGCCTATCAGTGAAAAGGAAAAATTTGATTATAAAGAAGATATACATAGAAACAAAAGATTCCTCAAAGAAGGACGGTTTGGCAGGGATTTTATGATTAGCACTGACTGGTACTGCATTTCTGTAGCATGGCTCTATGCTACAGAATCAGGAATTAAGTGTTTTATGTAGTGACCTCCTTTACACTGAAATGGATTCACCCAACATTGCATTAATTCTGTTCACACTCTCACTGAGCAAAGTGCTGAGCGAAGAAGAAAAATTAGATACTTGGTTTTTATTGGAAGTAATTTTTTTTTCATATTTGTATGGAAGAATTGAAAAAATATGCCAGGACTAACATCCACAAGCCTGTTTTATCAAACAGCTCATACTTTATTAAAATAATATAGACATATATATATTATATAACTTACAAACTTTACGAAGTTTTTTTTTTTTCAAATAAGAACTGACAAGAATTGGTCTTGAAAATGTGTTCTCATGGTTTATACAGTGTATGTTTGAGAAGAAGTTAATTCTCAATCACTGGACTTCTGTCAATTTTTTTCTGTGGCATAGTCAATATAGCTCTCAAAATATGATGTATTTTATGCATTTCTTTTTTGACTTTCACTTGATTCAGGGTATTTTTTTGAGAACACAGTGCCCTTACCAGTGAGATGATATATGCAATAACTACATTATTTTAAATCTCTCTAACTTAAAAAGACCTCAGAGGCTGAGCTGACATTATCTGGCTGATTGCATTTCCTGCTGGTGGATTACTGTCAGGAATCAGTGATGAAATTCTTGGTGGGACAGATAGAATCTACCTATCAGTTCTGCTGTAATTAATGTAGAATTTACAGCAAAAAATCCAGACTCTCAGTGATGTGTTCAGTAACTCATGCCAAGGCATTGTTATCAATAATTCTTATCTTTGGAAGAAGCGCAATTAATTTCTTCAGTAGTCCATAAATTACTGCAGAACTTACAAATCTCTATAAAATCAATGCAAATAATTGTAAATTAATAGATTTCTAAGTGTGAAGGAGCATGTAATAATGTAGATGAGTCCTTGAATGAGCATGCCAGTTCTGGTGTCAGGGGTGGGAACTTCCCACTGTTTTATGTGACATCTTCAAGTGTAAACACATTTCTTTTCCTTCCCCCAACTGATTTAGCTTGCTACCATAGCAAGTAACATTTCCATTAGCCTCCCACCGTTAAATCGTGGAGTAACTATAATCACAAAAACATCCACCATGCAAGTGAACTAACAGAGCAGCAACTGTGGTCATAGCTTATCTCCATCTTACAGGCATTTTTTGTGAGTTCACCACAGTTGGTGCAGAAACAAATCCCTTTAAACTGAGTCTAATGAAGGAGAATAAAAATGGTTGGTTGCAATACAGATTAAGGGCTTATAGATATTCTTGAGTGAGCTTGCTAGAAAGAAAAATGTTGTGTTGTTTCCCTTATGTGCAGTACTTAGCAGCAAGGCAGCCTCCTGTGTGTCAGTGCCTAGACTGCTCAGGCTTGATGGGGCAGAAGAGGAATAGCCTGACTTCAGGATACTTCAGATTTTACTTAAATTAAAATATATGTAGATGTTGACAGGTTTAGCTTTATTACAGGTAGCAGGACAGAAACAATCCTAAGGCCAGAAGAACTTTCCTGTTTATTGCTTGCACTGTTTTGGTTCTGGACTGTAACAGACTGCGTTTTCATATGTGTAATATCCACCGTTTTCTGTGATTCAGCTTTACTTTTAGCTAGAATTAAAAAAGAAAAAGGAACAGCCCTAACTGCATAGCATAATCACATTTTGTTTTTCTACAATCCCAGTTTTGCAAAGCTTGTAGGCTTGAAGCTGAAGTGACTCTCAGGCAAGGTTAACTTCCACATACAAGTTTTTCTGATCTGGGATTTCAAGGTGTCTTTATCTTCCTCTGAGGCTGAAGCCTGGAAATTTGGCAGGAAGCCATTTGTGCCAAGGGCTTATCTTGCAGCACAGCTTCTCTCTTCTGGATACAGCTATAACTGTTCATATTAGTGAATCTTATATCAGCACCTTTACTACCTATGTACTGTGGGTTTGGCTTGTGAGGTTTTTTTCTTTAAATAATAAAATCGTGAATGGGGTGGTGACACAAGGTATCATAAAGAGGAGTCTGTATGTTAAATATATGTAGTAATAGAACATTTACAATGTCATATTTCGGAGGAAGGACAGAATCTTAACAAGCTTTGCAATGAACTACTAGGACTAAAGTGTGTAGAAAGTAGATGGCTTTTCTTTTTTGCTTTTGTTTATTTTAGAAGCAAAATATGGGGCTTTTTCTAACAGCACATCAGGTGATGTAACAGCAGAGTAACGTGGCAGGAGGAAGTACAGCTCGCTGTGCTGACCTGCCCAGGAGGTACAACAGCCACAGAATTGTGAGATAATTCCTAACAATAGCAGATGCCACCCAATCATTCTGTCAGCCACCCAACTTAAACATTTTTGATAACTCTTTCCAGGATTGCTGCTTACAGTTTAGTAACCCTTAATGCATATATATGTTTCTTACAAGAAGACTGTTGCTCTGGATTTCCAGCTATCCTGTAGCAGTAAGGCAGTGGTAGAAATAAGAGGTACCTTAGAAAAAGTGTCAGACCTGTGCTCTATCTTCCCAATCCTAGTTTGTCAAATGTATCATGAATGTGATTGTTTTTGTCCAATTTGAGTGTTTATTTAGGGCCTTAGCATTTGAGTCCTTTCTGCAGAGTGTCTCGGGATGAAAGGATGCAGAAAAGCAATGTCTTAGCTATGAGTAATATGAAAACGTTAAGTAAAAGCCTGAAGGGAAGTATATTTCTTACAACGTCTTAGTTTACTTACCAATGATACAAATTTTAGAAAATATGAGAGTTAATGAAGAGCTTTACAGGGATTGACAAAGAGGGATTTTTGGTGTTGTGTCACCCCCATCATGTTTTTTCTGGCCCCTGACTGATCTGCCCCTCCCTCCCTTGGGAGAGAGGAGCTGGGTACCAGGTGAAAAGGGCTCTACAACTACACTGCACGACACAGCCTTGTGCTAATTAGATGCTATCTCTCTGTCTCCAAAATAACAGGAACATTTTTGCTATATTAAGGAAAAAAAAAAAAAAAAGAAACCAAACACGAAAGGATGCATTTTAAATACATATTGGAAGGGTATAACTGCATGCAAACTATTTTAAATCTTCTGACAGTTAGAGGTTTATTATATAGTCAGCTACACTCTGTAGGAAAACCCTTTGTTTCTCCTTAACAGGTTTTCAGAGTTTCTTATTTAAAAACATCATGTTTTAAATTATTCAAACGCTTCGTATGATGGCAGATTTAGAAAAGCAGTGCAATTCAAAGGTGGTATCAATTGTGAATGAGAGACTTCATTCCTTTTCGTCTGTCTTTTAAGTGTCCTTACACATTAAGTATTTTATGTTGAAAGGTTGAAGACTGGTGTACCCTCAAACTACCCCTTCTTTGATAATACATGCTATTTAGAAGGGATTTGAATGTCTGTATACACATTTACAGTGGAGACAATATGTTCTATTTTTTAAAATTGCATATCCCAGGAACTTTCAGATACTACCTCATTTCATATTTCACTGAATTAATTTTTATTATCACAGTTTTTGCTTACAAAGTTAATGAATTATGGAGGACTTCTGATCTAACACCACTCCAATTATTAAGAACTATTTAAGCAGAAGGGATTAAATACCATGCCAATTTTATAGTTGCTGGGTTTATAACGATGGGTGAATTTAGTTTTATCTTGCTTTTGAGTAAGGTCACTGAAATCAATTCACCCATTCAGAAGGGGTGAAGTTTCCTCAGGTGTGCAGTGACTGAGTGGCCCTCTGGCTGTTGCCTCAGGCAGAAGGGTTTGTCCTGACACACCCCCTGAGGGAGTGGGGGAGTGAGCTGTGGGTCTGAATCCCTTAGCCAGGGAATTGCCCAGAGCATCACTGCTGAACAAGATTTACTTGGCATATTGACAAAGATGTGTGTTGATTAAATATATATGCTGGTTGTAGTACATGCAGACTACTATAGTTTCTCATCTCCTGAAAAAAAAAATTTTTTGGGTGTGGAAGAGAGGGGAAAGAAGGAAACATTAATACTAAATGCAGTAAAACTAATTTTTCCTCTCCTAATTGCCGGATCTGTAACACTGAGTTCTGATAAATTATCTTAATCTTACTTCTTTTCTTCTTTTTCATTTTAGGTAAGTGGAAGCTTTCTCTTCATGACTTGGGGCCACATTTAATTGCTGTGGTAAGTGTTCATCCTAAGAAAGTAGGGATCAGCTGTGTGTAAATTAAAACCTTAAGTTGGCTTCACATGTGACAGTGGACTCCAGGAGGCTGTATGTATATCCACATGCTGCCTCTCCTGCACAAGTTACTGATGTTTTTGAATGCAGAAGATTGTGATTCCTCTGCAGACCTGCTCAGTTGTACAGCTTGCAGGTATCCTGGCTCATTTTTCCTCATGTAGCTATGGTTTAGCAGTAGCTTGTTGTGTTTGGTCTTACAATACAAAAGCTTGTTAGCTGAAGTGGTTTACTTCTGTTTCTGTTTTGGTAACTTATCCTCCAAATTTCTTGTGTTTAGCTATAGAAATAAATATTGTTTTTCTCACCTCCTTTAACATTATTTCACACTGCTTCGTAGCAGTACAGTTTGGATTGCACTGGCCTTGGTTTATTGTGGTATGTGGTTTTCAAATTGTACATTGCTTTATAAATTACATGTGTGTGTGAAAAAGAATTTGAACACCTAGCCATGACTTGTTTCAGAGAAAAAATAATGTTTGAGTTTACTTTTGTACACTTACTATTCCTGCTGTATCATAGCTGAGTGAAAGGAAAGGATGGACTATTTTGTAGAAACTTGGGTTTTAGATGATAAAGGGGAGATATTCTGTTGAGGCCATGCGAATTCCACAGGGAATGTTGCCTAAGCAGGTGTATGATGAAAGAGGCAGGGGACTGCAGGAGTGACAAACTTCCTTTTGCTTTTCTGGCATTGTCCTGGGAATAGCAGTCCATGTGTCCTCCTCTTGTTGAAAGGACTATGAATGTGTGTTGTAGCATGAGCTAATCTTTTGAAATTAAACTTCATGATTCTGCTTGAATTTTGATATCTTTTGGAGGAGCTTGGAGGTTTTGTGATTTTACATCTTTATCCTGTCTCGATTTTGTTTATACGTTGGATTAAATCATGCATTGCTTACAGCAATAGTATTTTAAGCATATCCATCATGTTTAGCCTATGCCAACAGCATTACTCATATTGATGGTATTTTTGGATGCAGATAAAGAAGGTTGTGCTAGTGCAGAATAGTTCCTTAATAAAATGGCTTTTTTATTTTCAGTATATCATCATTTCAACCAAATGAAGTCTGTTTATTTGTGTTGTTGCTTTATCAAAAACTTCCCTTTTTTAAAAAAAAAAAAGATTATTAAGTGATGAAAGTGATGGAGCTGTAATATGTCCTGATTCAGAATGATCATACAAAGGCTTGGCACAGTCCATCTACACTGGCATGGCTATTTTATGTGGAAAAAGTTCATTGTCTGTACTTGTAAAATTCATGTTTTGTGCAAGGTATTTGTGACTTAGTTGGAGGATACCCAGGTGCACTTTTTCTTTTTATTCTGGGTTGCTTTGGGTTTTTCTTTTCTTTGCTTGTTTAAAGGAAACATACAAAGATCAAAATTGGATATGTTTTTTAAAGGCTATAGGTTATTTAGGTTATTGCAGAATGAATTCTGGGGTGAAAGAGAAGCTAGCACAACAGACAAAATCACAACCAATGTCTGATTATGTACATACATAAATATATGAACTTTTTATTTAAAGATGTCAAATTAATTAAAATCCTTTCAGTGCTTAAAATATCTTAAACCCTACAGAAACCTTTCAGTAGTATAGAGGTTAATAACAAGTTAATAGCATATATTGTATTAAAATAATTTTTATAGGATTCAGTGACCTGATAAAGAATGTTGTTTACTTGTTAAAAAAATTGAATTTATAATGGAACAGTACTTCCTTGCTTCCAGTGTCCTTTTCCCCCTCCTGTCTTCACTCAGTATTTGTTAAAATATTTGATGAGGCTTTAAAAAAAGATTACAATCAACCCTTACCAATACAAATAATAATATATTGTTTGGTGATATAGAGTAGAAAAATGTCAACTCTAAGAAGTAGAAAATGTCCAAAGGGAAGAACATTTGGTGTCAAAGTTGAATAAAAAACCTCATGGGAATTTTCATGCCTTGTTGCATTGGTTGAGCAGGGGGAAGGAAGCCATATGTGTGTGTAACATTATATATAAACTATCTGCTGAAGAGTTGCCAGTGGCCTATGCATAAAGGAAATTGTGCTTGAAAATGCAGTTATATCAGTGTCAACACTAGTTACATATTCTTTTTCAGCTTTTAAATTATATCTTCTTGTTGTGTAGGAAACGTAAAAATCAATTCCTGGCAGACAGATAATTTTTTCTTGAAACATAATAAAGACAGCAGATTTTCCTTTAAATGCCACATTGAAGTCTGTGCCCCATGCTGTTCATCAACCCTGTTATGTTGTGGTTTTTTTTCTATTGAAGAAAGGGGACAAAAAGATCAGAAAATAGAAAAATGTAAAGGTGAAGGTCAGTTTTTCTGCTTGCATAGGCTTTCTATGCTTGTGCTTTGAACCCTTGTGAGAAGGACAGAGGCACGCAGATCCAGGTGTTGTTTGAAGAGCTACCTCAAAGGAGGTTGGTCAGTGTCAGGGCAAACCTGTGATTGTGGTTTTTCATGACCTTATACGGTTTGGTGTCTAACAGCTTGACAGCTGTATCCCATTTGAAGTGTTAATGGTGTACTGATCTCTCTGTCGTTTCCTCTGCCTTTGATTTGAGGGTGCTGGTCCTTGACACCTGAATTTGTTGGCAGAACTAGCTGCAGTTAACAATTTGTCATAGATTTGGGGTTGGGTTTTTTTAATACTGCTTACCCACAGTGATCCTCATTTATATTAGGCATCATTGTACATGGGGCTTTCTTTATTTTAGCAGTGATATTCTTAATTTGCATTGTATTGCAACAATCAAACTAAATATTAGAAAGTGAATTTGGGATTAATGCAAGTACTCAAACCTTTTCAATTATTTTTTTCAGCTCAGATTAATTTCAAATTTCTGTATAGAAACTTTGGTAAAATAAAATAGTGTTGAGAAACTGGGAATTCAGTCTTGAATCCTCCACACACAGCAAAAATTCAAGTTAGTCTGGATTTGCAGGCTTCCTTGGTAATGATTATTTTAGGCTGTAAAAGCTTCTAGTCTTACATTTCCTTATTCAACCATCTGGTACATTCTTGTTGTTCAAGTTGACTTTTGTTTTCAGAAAGGAAGTAATTTTTTAAAAACCTTTAGTATACAGCTTCTATTACCATGTTGTTTGCTCCCCTGTAAGTAGTAGCTACACCAAGGGCTGTAGCCAGGACATTAAAGCACAGAAAGAAACTGCCATACCTTTTGCAGCTGCTCAAAGGAGAGGCCAAATGAGAAGTTACACTATAAAAAACTTGTAAACACACAAAAAAAAAAAAATCGTGTTCCATAATAGTCATTAGAAATAACTGTTCAAGTAAAAAAATGTTGGGTTTGGTACTTACAGCAATTACTTTACACCTGTGAAGTCTGCTATGTCTATGGGAGGGGAAAGCATTCCAACCTGCTCCATAGGTTACTTCAGGTGAACCTGACTTTGAGGCATGCTTGAAGTGTGCGTACTCCTGGGAGGATGAAGGCTGTCATGAGATTTCTCCATCTGGCAAATGGGACAATTTTCATTTCAGAATTAATCCTGAACTTCTAGGGGTGGGGAGGGTTAGGAGTTTTGGTTTGGTTTTTTGGGGGTTTTTTGGTTTGTTTGTGGTTGGGGTTGTTTTTTGTTTGTTTGGAGGGGGGGTTGTTTTGTTTGTGGTGATCTGTTATTTTGGTTTCTTCCATTACTACATTTCTCAAACTACTTTGTTAAAAAAAAAAAAAAAAATTGCTAGACTGTTTGTATACTTATTAACACAACTTATTTTCAAAATTATTTGGTTCCAAAAAGTACTCCATAAGCCTTTATCTTATACGATAAATCAAAGTTTTCCAACATGTTTCGTGAACAAGAATGAAGCAAATAAGGTCTTAATTTTCTGACAGTACAAGGTGAGAAATCAAACCAGTTCATTTTGTATTTTGGAACAGATGTGGAATTTGCAGTAACAGATTGCTTCTAATAAATTTACTTCCACTGCATTAATCTGTTTAGTAACATTTAACTTTACTTTTCATTATTATACTGTCAAGATTTTTCTAATCTGCCTTATTTCTTCAGCTGGTTGGTTAAGGTTATGTCTCAAAGAAACTTCCACTAAGAAACATCCAGTGTCTTTGACTGAACTGAACCATGAAAATAATAATCTAAACATTTTGAAATATATTTGAGCTTGTGTGCATATATGTATAAACATGTATGTAGCAGAGCAGGTTTATAATACCAATCTGGCTAGGTAATTTGTTTCACTTTGTTGTTTTGACAGTCATAACTCCATTACTTTTCTGATTATTAACACAGACATTTTCTATTGCATTCATATCTCTTGTAGTCCGTGACTTCACCTTTACCTTAGTCATTTTTTGTGGGATTAGTTAGGATTGCATTCCATAAAGCGAAAAGCACATTATTTGCATTAATTCAGAAGTCCAGTCCAGAGGGATTGTAGTCCTAAGCTTATCATTGTACCTTTCAGTCTATTAAATTTCATTCAAAAGGCTTAACAATAACCAGGATGGGGGTTTTGTTTTTTTAATCTTTGGTTTCCTAATTTTGAAAGTGAGGGGTGAAGTTGTATGGAGATAATCAGTATAATCCCAGAAGATGCACACGATCCTCCATCGAGGTTTTGTTTCTTTATGCTGGAGTGAGCAGAAGCACCATGGCAGCAGTAATAGTGAGCTCCTGTGTGACAGGGTTTCACACTGCTGCTTTTACTTGGCTTGTGCAGTGTCTCTTGTACAAACCCACCATGTGGGGAGTTAGAGGTGACAAATTGTCTTGTTAAATTGCTCCTCTCAGATTTGACTGAGACCCTGTAGAGAGCACTTAGGTGTAGGTGTACCTGCCCTTATTTATGCCAGTGAAAGCAGGATATTGAAACTGAGCATCTGCTGGTTTACATGCTAATGGAGCACTTGGCTGGTCTTACACATTTTACGAAGCCTTGATCTTTTTGTGGGTTTGTTTTTGGTTTTTTTCTCTATCAGCTAGTGAGGACAAACTGAAAGGCAAATTATCTGGTGTTGGATGTTTAAAAAGAACCATTGTGTTACTTATGGAGCAGAGTAACTCCAGAGTGCTTAATTGCCATGAACATGAAAAAATTAAAAATCACGGTGTGGATTGCCACATAAGTTTTGATCTATGCATTTTACTACCGTGAATGTGGGAGGGTTTTTTTGAAATAAACTTAAATTTGTGAACTGCAACTGAAATCTAACTCTTAATTATTTATGAAATATTGAATTAAAATATTTCATTTTGCTATTATTATTATTTGAAAGAGTGCTTTCCTAATTATATGAAATATCTGTTTTCCTCAAGGTTTACCTGACAGGAAACAGTAAAATGCTATTTTATAGTTTTTCAGTAATGATGAAATGGGTGTTGTTTAGTTTTGTTTTGATTGTATTTTTATTTTGTCATCTTGGAGGATTTCTCTCTGTCTTCTATATTCAGAACTTAACCTTTCTTTTATGGAAAAGAAATGGGAAGAGAAGCCATTCTCATTGTTGTTACATATCTGTAACAACACCAGAGCGAAGTGACAGCAGAGGTGTTGACAACAAATTGTTTTAACCTTTATTTAAAAATGTAATTAAGAAATGAGAAGATTACCTTAAAACAAAATCATGGGGGAGAGTCTTATGCATGGCAAAATCTGCTTTTTCATTACTGCACACTTTCAGCACTCATTTACATTGTTATTTCCCTAAGTCCCTGCAACTGTTAAATTATGCAAATCAAGTTACCATAATATTCAGTGCCAAAATGTTTTATTTAATAGCAGTCATTAATTTATTTCTCTAATCGAATCCACTAGGAAATCATTTTAAATGTATCATTTTGCTTATATAGGTCCCAGTTCAGCAGGAAGAAAACCTGTTGGGTCTTACCATCATGGGAGTTTTTTAACACATGCATGACAATTCAGCAGTGATGCCTCCCATTTTCCCTCCCATTTACCCAGTAATTTTGCATAATGGGAAAATCAAACAACATGATAAATGTGACATGACCAGTTATTTTATAATGCAAAGAATAACTATATTGTTAATTCACTTGCTCAAAGTGAAGCATTGTAAGAAGGAGAAGAGTTGAAGCTGACCTGAGAGAACTAGGGTAGCCCCTCTGAGAGATGGTGAAGGCAATGCTAATGAGATTGAAAAAGGAAAAAAGGAGAAATTTTTGTATAGCTCCAGGTCTCTTATTCACGTGATATTTAGAGTAGAACACAAGAATATCTTGAATGCAAATGCTGCAGTGAGGTAAGTTCAAGTGGTTTTTGGATCTCCCCAGGAAAGTGATATTTTTCAAAGTCCTAGATAAAGGGAGGAATTTTCTGTTGATTCATCCTTCTGTGAAGTGTATTTCAAGTGTGCTATTTAGAGGAGGAAGATTTTAAGGGATGTGATTTAGTTCACTGCAATCACAAGAAAAAACATTATGGAGTTAGATCTTCCCTAGGTTTTGGGAGGGCTAAGAATAATTTAAGTGTTCTGTGATGTCATCTGAAAATACTATATGAGTAACATACACAGAATTTATTTTTGGCAGAGGAAGCTATTGCATTTGAAATCCTGAATTTTAGATATAAAATATAAGGATTTATATGCACATATTTATAAGCAAAACCTGGATATGGACAGATATTCTTTCACTTAACTTTAAACCTTTGCACCCCACCTTCATCCCAATACCCTTATGGAGCTGTGACAGGAAATTAAATTCAGTGCAGGACTCGAGATTGCAATCATCTCTTCCCCTGTATCTGACACATTTTTTAGCTTGTTCCGTTGCAGGGAAGTTCTGGCAACTTATTTGAAAATGCAAGTGAAATATTTTTGCAGGGACAACTAAGGTTACCTTTGCACCATTTAAAAGCCACAGGAAGCAGAATATCCTGTTGTCTTTGAGAACATGCAAATGAGATTCTTGTCTAATTGAAAAATAGGACAGTTCTGGGTTAATTGCTGGAAAAGACCAATTATCCAAATACCTTCAGTAAAAGAAACAGCACAACCCCTCTGCTATCTTTCTTCAAAGAAATTATCATCTTTAATCTGTAGCACATTCACCAGAAGACTACATGACTCTTATTATTCACCTCTGTGAATAACTGGTGGGGTTGTTTCCAGCCTGCCTTATTTGCCATTTGAAATTAATTGGAGCAGTAGTTCTGTTATCAGTGCCTTGCCTGTGGGTGTACCTCCTAGTGACCAGTTCCAGATCCTGAAGCACATGAAGTGATGGGAAATAGTAGGTAGAGGACCATCACCTCATATGTTCCCATCTTCCATCCATGCAATTTAATTCAGCCCAAAACAGGTTGATTCCATCCACATCCATTCTTCCTTCTCTGCTTTACCTCTAGAAGTGTTGCTATAGGAAGCAGAGGAATTAAAGGAGTGGAAAACCTGATCCCCCTTCTTGTGTGCTAAAAGCAAAACAAGGCTGCCCTGGACTCCTCATGCTTCTCTGCTGCTTCCCAGCAGCTGGGCTTCAGATAGATCTGGCATGGAGGAGGAACATTCCTGGCTTTAATCTCATCTGTAAATGTTCATAGGCTTCTTTGTATAATAATGTTTTTCATGCAACCCCAACATAAACAACATGATGGGATGTATGCATCTTTTTGCCTGGTGAACGGTGTTTACCTAAGGTAACTTTGTCTCTTTATAAAGTATCAGGACTTAAAATACATTAGAAGAATAAGTAGGTCTTTTGGACAAATCTGCTTTTATTTTGTTGGTTTGAAAACTAAGAATTTCATCACTCTGAAAGCTTACTTTCATGCTCAGGACAGGGGGTTTTTAATAATTATTTTCAAAGTCAAAACCAAAATCTAAACAAGAATGGCACATAGAAAAAAATCTATTGACATTAACCAAAGTAATGCAAAGTAATTTTGACCAATCTCCCCATATGTTGTGTTATGGCAGAATTAAATATTCCATGTATTTTAAAATAAAACAATAAATAAAAGTAACAAGCAAAATTGGTAACTATCTCCTCTCTTTCTCTACCTCTTGACTTTGTTCTCAACTGATTTCCTGTCTGTGATTGTGTACTTCTTCATTCCCAAGATATAAAGCTCTCTGCTGAATCTCAGTGACAGGAAAGAATCTCAGCAGGTTTCTTTTTTAGTGATCTGACCTTTTCCTCTGTCAACTTGTTTACTTAGAAACAGTTCTGCATCTTTGATTCAACTTGCAGTTTACTGAAAAGCAAGAAACAAAACTTTTCAGTTTGCCTCTACTTTTGTGCTCTTTAATTCCTGTTGTAGAATAATAGTTTGGAAGAATAAAGGGAGGTTTTTTTGTTGGGTTGTTGTTTTTTTTCTGTTTTCCCTGGAGCATGGGGTCTCAGGTTTGAAATTTTGTCAGCACTTTTTGTCTGTCTTGAGGTGCTGTTTGCCTTGATACAGTATTAACTGTATCAAATGGAGGTAACCAGCTGTTAATGGCTCATCTCCTGTCACTTCTACCTGGAGGTGAAATGCAGTAGGTAGAGTCCTAGCTCGTCAGTCCTAGGCTTTTTCCATTTTCCTGGCTGAATTTCTTGGGGGTGATCTAGAAGTACTTTTGCAAACTCACCAGCTCTGAGAGAAGCTTCTCAGTCATGAGGGAAGTGTGTCTGTGGGCATGGGGAATGAGGGGAGCCTCTTCTAGATCCCCTTTCCTCCTCACTATGTTTTCATCTGTTCTCAGTGACCAAACTTGTCTTAGTTAAACTGCATCTACCTAATCTGCCTGCCTCTAGCACTTCATGTGGGCATACATGACTTCCTGTTGGTTTTGCTGCTCATGGACAACCATGTGTAATTTTTTGAGTTTTGTAATCATAGTAACAGGGTTAAGACTAAACTCATACATACTAGTGGATTTTTGAAAATCTAACATGCTTTCCTTAGCTGAAGACTGTCCAAAGCTCAGAAAGCACTGCTTTTATTATGATGTTTATTCTTGTCATGTATTGCAGCATGTCCTATAAAACACTCCAGGATTATCTTTCCCTCTTTTTACTGATTAGAATTTTATTTTTTAAATAATATTACATGGACTTAGAAGGTCTTTAAAGAGAAAAGTGTTTGCTTAAACTAATTACCACTTTGCTAATCATTTGTAGCTGTTCCTAGGCTTCTCCCCTAGATTTCCCTCTAAAAGAACCTCCCTGCTCAAGGCTTGAGAGGATGTTTGAGGACCTTTCCATTTCCTGCAAGTGCTGAGCTCTCTGAGGGTACCCAGGCTGATAAGGTGGGCTTCTCTACCAGCACACAGTGAAACAGCTGGAAATAAGGAATTTTTTTTCAGAAGTTCAGATACTCCCTGCCCTATTGCTGCCTCTCTTAACAGTTAGCATTATCTACAAATAACATGTCATGTACTCATTAAAGCCCAGATGCTTGAATTTGTTGGTATGACCAACATCTTGACGTTTCAGGAGAACTCTCAAAAATCTTGGTGGAAAACATAAGTGACTTCTCAACCATCTACACCCAGTTTGCACTCAGCTTCATTTCCCTGATAGCCGTCTGCTATGCTGCTGCACACTCTTGCATATAAAAAGTGAATAGGGGAACTTAAAGTGTATTTGCAGATTAGTTGCTTCTTTGTTGTTTCCATCAAGAAGGTAGTGCCTAAGAGGTTTTGTTTTGTTCTGTTTTTTTCCCCAAGCATGTGGTATGAATCACCTGAAGCTGTGCAAAGGAAAGATACTTGTATTTTTTCCTTACAGCTTTTATTTTTTTGTATTGTTTCATTTTTTCATCATCAGAGGGGGTTGTGTACTTAGTTCTGAGTTTATTTTTATCAAGATATGATTACTTTGTATGGAAGAGGTGGTAAATGTTTAAGTATCCCTGCTTATCTGCAAAGACTGTTGTTCAAAGTGTATAAAGGATAAATGTTAGCAGTGTTTAATACTCTTTAATGACACTAGTTTCAAGTGCCATTTGAAGCCATTAGTACCTGTAATAGTCATTGGAACAAGCTACATGAAAATTTTAAGTGGTTTAGAATTTCTACATTTCATCAGGTATGTAATTAAATTGTTATTATTCAAAGAAATCTATGTAAATTAACTGTACTCTATATTTCTCCTGAAAGAACTAAACTGCAAATTTATAAGAATTTTTTATGAGAATGAGTGGAAATTTTGTGTAACTTGGCAAGACAATCAATTGAAAAGAATGCTGACCAAAAAAGATCTAAGATATCTAACCTAATTCTGACCAAATTACAGATAGCGCTGGTACAGCTTATATGCACTGTCAGGCAGAAGTTTTATCTGTTAGATATCTGGTTTTTTTGGTCATATATGACTTAGAATAAGTTTTTCTTGAACTATACTGCCCCTTTTGATTTCAGCGAAGATTTAGTCATGAAAATGCTTTTTTGTGAATGTATTTGCTGGATGGGGCTGAGGCCTGACTGCTGAACTAATTTTTGCTGTGCCACAGACCTGTACTACAAAAGAGGTGGGAAAACCTGTATATTTGTAGGATTCAAGTTTCAGCTTTTCTTACTGACAAATTACACTTGTTTGTTTTCAAGTTTTAATTTTTAATCAAAGTTAGGTCTACGTTTTCAGCAGACTGAAACTGTGTAGAGTTAGGGAAGTTGTTAATGTGTCTTTGAATGTTAAGGAACAACGTGTTCTGAAAGTAATCTGAAGACCATTGAGATAATGTTGTATAAGTGAAATGTATGTCCTCTGTAATTATATAGCAAATTTAATTGAAGAAGGGATGAAAGTCTTAATTCTATTTTAGCAGCTTGCATAAGATTGCTGACCATGGATTATAGCAGAACCCCTTTGACACTAAATGTGAAGAAATGAATTATATTGGTAAACAGTAATAAATAAACTGAAGAGGCTAGAAAGCACATAATGATAGTGCTTTGAATATTACTTCATTTGGCTTCATAGGAGTTCTAGAGACTGCTTGGCAGGTATATAAACTTTATAAATTGAGGAAAATGCTCTGACCAACAGAAATGCAGTAACAGCTAGAATTTACATTTTTAATTGTGTAGGAGCTGTATAAAATCCTTCCAGCTTATCTTGTACCTAACAAGTCAAGGACTGTTTGCTAAGATCTTTCCTGTTCTATGTCATGGCATCGCAAACCCCTCAGACTTTTATTATTCTTTTCTACTAAACTTTTCAAAAGAAGGCCAAACATTGAAAACAGCACAGCGTTTGGTAATTAAGTGCATGTTACATAATTTATTCAAAACCATGGTTTCTTTTCTGATTCAAAGGTGTTGGTCTTTAGTTGACTGCATGATTGCTGATAATACACATCATTAGAAAACTGGTAACAGTACTCACCTCCGTTAAATGTATTTGCTCAGCAGATGTGTATCTCTGAAAAGGAAGTTAAATTCATACTTCATTCAGAAATCTAAGAAAGTTCTCTTTGGTAGTCCTGAAAATTGAAGTGAGAGCTGAATTAAACTGCTCTGTCAGGCATTTTTTTATATTTCTCACATGGAAATGCATCGCACATCTAGAAAGCCACTGGAATGTGTTGCTAATTATTGTTTTAAAAAAAGATTCATCTATCATCCACATAGATGACATTTCATTTAAGTGTGATGAATGCATATTTCTGTAAGAAGTGGGACATCCTGTTTCTGTTGCATTCATCTTGGCTATTACTGCAGTGCTGTCTTCTAAGAACCAGGTTTTTTGCAGATAAATATTTTTACCTTGCTTAAGTCACAGGTACTTGATGCTCTAGTGATCCCCAAGAGAACCTCAGTATGTTCCACAGTGCAGAATTGTCCCTAGAAGAAGCAGTAGATCTAAAAACCACCTGGATGATTTCTTAGGTTGGGTTGGTGGCCACAGCAGCAGGATTCTGTATGTTAATGAAGTTGCCTCCTGTGTGGCCATGGTTGGAAGCTCCAGTATTAAATGTCTGGTGATATCTTTGCTTCTTGGAGACATTTGTGTAACATGAGCTTTCACATCAGCTATTCATCATCCTCAAAAGGAAAGGAGTAGGTTGTGTAACAGCAGGCCAGGTTGTTCTCACACCTCCTCTCTTTAGATCAAGGAAGGTTAAGTGGTGTAGATCTTGAAACAGCAGAATTTGTGATACCAAAAAAAAAAAAAAAAATTAATGGAAATACCAGATTTTTTTTGTACTTTAAACTCTGTTTGCAGTTGGGCTTATTGGTTATCTCTCAATTTGCTTGCTCAAAAATAAATAAATAAATAAATAAGTGGGCAGATTATTTCTAGAGCTTTAATTTGTTTTTTAAGTTCTTGGGCAGGGCTCTTATTTTTGTGTGTACTTATTTATAAAGTAAGATTGGTATGTTAAAGTACATTTAATGTGTTACTTTGCTTCTTAAAGCAGTAATGCACTGACTATCCCCAAAGTGCAAGCCTCCACTTTTGAAGCACTCTCTCCGATTAATCCACCTGCTTTCATAATTAGAATAATCACATAATGTAATTTTTAATAAAGTGAAGCTACAAGGAATGACATAAGATCTATAACAGAATAATCTGGTTTGGTGCTGATAATGTGTCAGATTGTGACATGATTTGGAAATACAGAAAATTGTTGTAAATGTGTAGAAATAATTTGTTGTTTGAAAGCAAGGACGTGTTTTTAGTGCACGCAGATGTATTTGATCATGGGAAAAGAACAGAATATTTTTGCAAGATCAAACGAGCTAATGTACAGGGTAGATTTTATAGTTCACCTAATGTCTGAGCCTTTTCTTCTAAAATTCCTCTGACACCTGTAGCTTCAACACTGGGGCTTTCCAGTTTATCAGAATTTTGTTCTATGTAACAGTCAATGAAGTGACTGCACTGTCAGTTGTCATGTCATCAGTGGGAGACTCTGTGACACCAGAACAGCCTTTCCAACATACTGGAATACTTTGAAGGGTGGTCGAATCTGTACTTTTAAAAACATACAGTGAAGATCTTTCAGTAATAGTCAAGTCATCACATACATTAGAACCTGATCTTAAGGGTTAGTTCACATTTCACTTTGATGTCATTTGGAATATTAAACTTGAACAGTGTCACAGGCAATCTTCCCCGTGGGCAGATAACTGGCTACTCTGCATAGAGCAGATCAGTGGCCCACAATCAAGAAGAATTTCATTAAGTGAACATGCATGTGTATAAAGCCTTGATAGCTGAACAAGTTAAAAAAAAAAAAAAAAAAAAGACCACCAACCACCCCAAAAAACCCACCCTAACCAAACAAAAAAAACAGAATCGAGTCCCCTTTGGTTTGTATCCGTTGTTGTCATGCTGAGTAGTTTAGAAATTCCCTCACTTAATCATCAGTGACTCTTGTATGTTTCAGCATTCTAGTATGTTTTCTCCTGGGGGAAGAAAAAAATATTTTTGAGTTTAAAGAAAATAATAATAAGTCAAGGATATATTTTAGATGTATTTCTGTTCCAGTTGGCATTTTAAACAGCAGACTCCTGGTTTGTGGCATTTGGCTCAGGTAAGGGAGGGGGTTTCCTTTCAGAAGGGCAGAGGAGATATTCCCACACATACTCCAAAAGCACCAGCAGAGCTGCCCTTCAGTGACCCTGCCATTTGTCCTGGCCTTTGCATATGCCTTCCTGAAAGCACAGGCATCATGACAGAGCCTCAGCTCCTCCTGTTCTCTGGCCTGTCTTAAACCCTGCAAACACTTGTACACTTACCTGAATCCAGAGAGGAGCTTTGTGCCAAGTGCTCAACATGAATTTAGCGTGTGGCTTCTTCAGTTAATGCTCCCAGCTTTTCTCTGAGCTGTTATTAAGGCTGCTATGGTGGCTGAAAAAAAAAAAAAAAAAAAAAAAAAAAGAGTAACAGTTGGCTGCTACCTGCCTGTTTGTTTTACCTCTACTGTGTTCCCCAGCTATCAGTCCATGTATCCTGTTGAAAAAATGAGTTGCCAGTTCAGCCACATCACCACATATTTGCTAATACTCTTCTGTTTGAACTCTGGCTTGTTCATATTTCACTACAATTAATACTGGTATCATCACATGTAGCAATCTGTTTCCTTATCAATGGAAATAAAAAGCAAAAGCAACTCTGCCTTTTTTAAAGTGACTTGCAGCTGAGCCAGGTGCAAGACTAAAACTCCCAAGTTGAACCCTTAACATCTGCATTTCAAACCATTATTACTTTCTCTCTATTTCACTCTGCACAGGCCTGCTCCTTCAAAATTGCTGTTATCCTGTCTTTCAAACTCATGATCAGATCACCCCAAAATCATGGCTGCCTCTCCTACAGACGTCTGTACTCCTGCTAGAGAGCAGGAAACATTCATTGCTCTTTCAAGGCTTTTTGTAATTGTGGGAGAGGATGATGAAGGTTCTGGTAAAAAGTGGGACACAATTGGTTTCATAAGTCTGAGGAAATACAACACTCTAGGACTCATTCTATAATAATTAAGTTTTCTTAAGTTGCATGTTGCAGGAAACTTGATTCCTTTCTGCATGTCCCATATTGGGTTTTGTCATTGCATGTAGCTGTTTTTTTCTTTTTAAACTTGTGTAGCATGTTTTAAACTGTATGTAAAATATGATATGGAGATTGTATCAATGGCATTTCTAAACATAGAATTTCTGGTTTCCTTTTCCTACTTTGATGTGAGGGTTTTGACAATTGCCCTTTACTTGTGTGCCTACATGCTGCACTTGGAATCCCAGCTCATATGCCATATTCCTTCTTTAAAGCCGTATTATTTTTCCTTTGACATTTTTTATCCTTTTTTTTAAACTCTCAAATGATTTTGTATTTTGGTCCTGATTTGCTGTTAGTCTGTTTTTTGTACTAGTAGAAACAAGTCTGCTCAGGTTCAGTATATAGGTGAGGTTATTTTGTTTCAGTAGTTTTCCAGCTTTCCTGTTGTTCACGAGGTGTTCACAGACACGCTGCACTTTGCAGACAGTATGCTCTGGCTTAGCATTACACACTATAATAATTTGTAATCACAATGGCCTCAGATGATTTAACAAGCAACACTGAATGCAATTGCTAAGCATAGCTAGTATGGAAGCAGAGCTGATTTAGAGCCTGCTCGTAGGTCTTAAGGCATAAATCTACTGGTGCTGAGATGGTAATGTGGAGACAACTGTTTGTTATCTAAGCCTGGCGTTATAGAAGCCTAAATTAGGTTAGTGCTGTGGTCTTCACATGTAACAAAAACTGCTGCACATAAGGAGAGCACAGAGAGACATAAAATCAGCTCTGCCTGTCAAAAGTGAATTCACAGATGCATCTCACAAGGATGGGCAGCATATTTGTAAAGTTCTGTTCCTGATGGTTTCCTTGTTCTGAAACAATGGGATTGTTGACTTTTACTTGGAAAGGCTAAGATGGGGGAAACAGTGTTTCTCCTTGGAAGAAGAAAATAAAATTTCCTGTTAAAAATTCCAAGGCTATGAAAGCTAATGGGAGTAAGTGTGATTGGGTTTTGTGATGCAGAATGATGAAGAGACATATTCTTGCTGTCTGTGGTTGAAGAGGTTACATATGATTTTTACTTCTGCAAGTGTCTATAATAAGACTTATTCATTATATTTCTCCACCACTGTCTCTGGATTTAACTTTAAGAATTCAAAATTTAGCAATGACTTGAGTGGTGATTTGCAATGATTGACTTGCAACGATTTCAGACATCTTAGATTTGTTTCTAAAACAGGCTAATATGTTGTTCTATTGATGTGTTAATGAAGCTCTTAATTAGGTAGTGGTGCATTATGACAATATTGTATTATGTGACATCTTCCCCAAACTGTTCATGAGAAGTTTAGTCTGAAAAAAAAAGTAGGAGTTGTTGCAGGTGGGAAGTTTATTACCACTAAGGTGGTAATAATCCAGTTTTTAAAATCAAACATATTTTAGTTTCATGTGAAGAAATTATTTTCAGATTCAGATTATTTTCATTTTGTAATCTAATTATGAAATGGGGGGGGGTTGTTTGTTTATTTATTGGCTTTTTCATCCCCTTGCAGTAAGTTTGTCTGCAATTTAATAGGTTGGGTTTCTTTGTTTTTGGGGTTTTTTAAAAGTTTTTAGAAAGTGGAGGTTAGACGTCCTTCCTATAGAAATGTCCAGGTAACAAATTTAGCACCCTCCTGGTGAACAGCAGAGAAGAGAAAAGTCTTCCTTGGGAGCATTTAATTTGCCTAAGAAGGCTATCTTTTCAATTGAAGGGAATTTATTATTACGAAAAATCAAAAGACTTTCAACCTTTTTGGTGATAAATTGGCTTGTTGCAGTCAGACAATACTTATTCCAAACACACGGGCACAGGTAAGCTATTTAAATTGAAAGGTGTAACAGACAAAGGGAATGTGAGTTTCTAATTGTGTGGCTGCCAAGCCAGTTGTGGTTTGTTTTGTTGTTTTTTTGTTGTTTGTTTTTTTTTTAACTTGAGTAATCTGAAGGTGAATGATTCAGAGAAGGGAAATGAAGCTGGTGAAGGGTCTGGAGTGCACATTCTGTGAGGAGAAGCTGAGGGAGCTGCAGTTGTTTAGGCTGAAAAAGTGGAAGCTCCGGAGTGACCTTACCACTCTCTGGAACTCCCTGAAAGGGGGGTGTGTCCAGCTGGGGGTCGGTCTCTTCTCCATGGAAACCAATGACGGGATGAGAGGACACAGTCCTAAACTGCACCAAGAGAGGTTTCAGTTGGATATTAGGAACAATTTATTCACAGAAAGGGTTATTAGCCTGGAATGGGCTGCCCAGGGAAAGATAGGCTGTGATAGAGTCACATCCTGGGAGGTGTTAAAGGGAAGGCTGGACGTGGTCCTGAGTGCCATGGTCTGGTCAACACAGTTGTGTTAGGTCATAGTCTGGACTCAGTGATTCCAGAGGTCTTTGCCAAAGTACTAAATTCTGGAATTCTGTGATCTTAGGGAGTACATTAGTGAGTTAAGCCAGAGTCAGAAGCTGCTGATGCTGTTGTTTCATGTGTGGTGGCAAAGATAAAGGTGCCAGTGTCAGGACTGAATCACAGCTGAGTGATGTAACTGTGCCCAGGCAATAGTATGATACTTATTGGTGAATAAAGTTAGACAGGGTGAAGTGGTAACAGAGGATTGTGGTTTAAGTGCTCTATTAGGCTGGTCCTTAACTATACTTCTTTTTTTCTTTTAATTTTTTTTAATCTTTCCAAAGTTATTTCTGTCTGCCCAGTGTAATGGTGGGAGCATTGGTGTGGAAAGACACAGCTGCCCTCTGAAGCTGTTTACAAATACTGCAGTCTCAGTAGCTGCTCTGTACACTTCTAAAACAGATACATCCTCAGATGTGGTACAAACGTTGGCTGTCCCAGGAGAAGAAAAATAAATGTTCTGTTAAATAAGACAGTAATATATCTGTATAGAGTCTTTGTTTCTGTAATTACATACTAAGGCTGTGAGCTATAACTATTTAGCCCACCTCCAGTTTACAATTTGACAACACTGCTATGTAAGCCTAGAGTTATAGGAGAGGATAATTTCAGGCTTCAAAGCTCCCAGCATAGATGTGTCCAAAAGTCCATTCTGCACTCTGAACTCTCTGTGGTTTTCAATTACTACACACAAAGGTCATGATTTTCAACCCTATTGTTCTGCTCTCCACTAGCTTTTCTAGCCTCTGATTTATTATAGCAGAGAGTGAGATAAGAGCCAGTAAGTTAAAAAAGTGTGTGTGTTTTGGTGGGGTATGTGACCTAAGGCTACAAATGGTTTTATTAAATGGAATGCTCTCCTGGTGGCTGCTTTTCTGAGGTTTATTAGTTCACCTGCCTTCAAATGAGTCCTGCAGGTGCTTTGACAAATGGATTGAGAGATTGCCTAGTAAATTCCTCAGCTTCTTGTAAATACTTTTGTGCCTTACACAGATGATTTGTAACTTCCTATGCCAAGGTGTCTTTCTAAATCACACCAGAGACCCCTGTGCCTTCCAAAAGCCGCAGTGTGACTTGGATGAGGAAATGAATAAAAGCTGAAGAAAAATACTGACAAAAAAAAGGTGTTAATAGAAAGTTAAGGTGTTGAAATTCTAAATGTGTATTGAAGAAAGAGATGTCTTTTACCCTTGCTAGTTTCTCCCACTCATGCCAATATGTGCTGTTTGCTCGTGGAGCAAGCAAGACCAGTTATCTTTTCTGCCAAGTGCCAAGGTCCTAATTTGAATCTCCTCCTCATAAATCTCATTTCTGTTGTGGATTCTCTCTGGACTACTACTGATAACTGAAGTGATACATCAGACACTTGAGTTTGGCTCATCCCAGTGCCACCTCTGCCTTGAAAAATAAGTTTAAACTTGACATAGGGACTTAAATAATTCACAGCTCCTGTTGACGTGATAATGTATTTGATCTCTCCCAATAGTTGGAGAGGAGATGACAGCTGTGAGTGTTTCTGATGCATGAACAAAGTGGGGAAGATCATGTTTAGAAAAACTAAATAAGCCATTACTTATACAATAATCAGTTTCATTTCATCCTGGATATACTTTGAAAACATTTAAGTTATCTTGTGTACAGCTCTGAGATAGGCAAGTAATATTTTTACAGAGGGAAGAAGTGGGGAACATAGCATCAAGTTAAGTGCTTCATTTGAGCAGCTGGAAATTGCAAGGACCTGAAAATTCTGGAGTCCCTCATTTCAATCCCTTCCTTGTTTAAAATGATGGATTTGGTTTTCTGCGAGATCCTGCAGGTCAAAATTCAGGTCGAGATACTTAAAAGATGTGTAGATCTGGCACTTAGGGGCATCATTTAATGGTGGACTTGGCAGTGCTGGTCTAATGGTTGGACTCGATGCTTTTAGAAGTCTTTTCCAATCTAAAGAATTCTTTGATTTAATCAATTCTGGAAATGTTTCCTTCTCTATGTAAACTGCATATGTATATGTGTGTATATATCTGTGTCTTAAGGGTGGAAATAGCACTGCTGTCTCTTACAATGTGAATTTCTTTGTAGATATTCTTACAATTTCTTCTGAATTGATTACTGTCAAAGCTGAGCTCCACATTTTAAGATTGATCTAATTAATTATATTCAAAATTGATACCATTAGGAAAGCTAAATATACTGATATTTTTTTTTGTTTGTTCCTAGCAGAAAAAAGGGTTTACAAAGAAGAATTTTCAAGTTTTAGAGATTTTTTGGCAAATTGTTTAGGTACTTGGTGTCCTGATTTCATAAAAAAATGTTCTGAAATGTTTCAGAATAAGAAGATAGATTATTTCTAAAGGAGCACAAAAGCAGGTTTTCTAAAATCTTCGTTTATTTTGTAATTGAGAACATTTTGATATGGGTTTTTTTCCTATTTACATAAATGGGTGGAGTGGCAGGGATACTTTCTGATTCCTTCCTAGAGCTCCTAGCCTGTACTCTGGCTGGTCCTTAGCAATTTCCTTTTTATATCTGTAACATTTTAGCACCTAGTAATTTCAGAAAAATTAAGGGGGCTGAGCAATAATTTACCTGCCCTTACTCTTCCCTGTTGGTACAAGAGGACAATTTTTTAATTAGCTGTGTTTTCCTGTGTTATCCAACTTGGGGAAGTTTTCTGTTTGGTCTACCATTTCTCCTGTTTGTTTTGTACCTTAAAAACATCTGTTGCTAAAATGTGCTAGTATGCAAAAGTTCCTTGCTTTCAAAAATGTTGGTTTCAGCTCTTAAAATTCCTGATGGAAAGAAATTAGGAAAGCTTGTTAAATTTTTAGAAATGTAATTTTACCTTCTGGGAAAGTTGCAGTGCTTCAGATGATGTAAGTGATAAATGCAGTCCTGGGAGACCTACAGGTTGTCAATAACCTTTGACTGACTATGGCCAGCACATGAAGGCTTAATAACTGACTCCTTACAGAGACAACTTGTAGAGCCTGCTGTAGCTGTAGTAAGTGAGGGCTTTTATAGTCTGATGGATATTTGGAGGCTTGTACAAAATGAGGTGGCTCTTTTGGCCTAGACTACATTTGGCTATAGTAGAATATACCCATAACTCTATATCTTCTTTTATTGGCAAGTTCACAGCTTGGCCAGGGTTGATGTAAATTCTCTTTTGTGTTAAGATCATAAATAAGGACATACTTTATTCATTGGTCAAACAAAATGTTTAAAAAATGTTTTTCGGTTTTATTTTGTTTCAAATCAGAAGTACAAAATAACTGATACAGATATGAGTTACAGGAAAATATTTTAATAAATAGATATAGACATCTGAATTAAAAAGCATTCATTATTAAAAGGCAGACAGGCCTTTCATATTGAAATTTCTAGTTATTGACAAGATCATATATTTAATTTTCTGAGTGTCAGGGAAATCCCTAATATAATTTAATTTAGAAGGGAATTTTTGAATATCACTGCAGACCAAATGTAGAACTAGTGCTAATAAAAGAGCTCTCCTTTCATTATATGCATGTGCAGATATACTTCCAATAAGCCTTCTGTTTTCTCTTATGCAGTGTTTGCAAAGGAATGGGCACTTTCTGGTGATGCTTACCACACAGTGAGATACCTGGGCTTGGAGGTTGCCTTAGATTATTTTTTATTTTCCTTCCATTGTGTGAAGTTGAATTAAGAAGATTGTCTTTCTTTGCGCAAGAGAAGAAAAAAAATCTTCACTGTTATGGTTTATCAGTGTTGTCATTTCTACAAGCTTGAGAGGTGATAAAATTTAACAAGACTAGTGTCTTTTTGTGAAGCATTTGTTAAGAGAATGAAGACAAGAAAAATACAATGTCATAATTTTGAAAAGATATATGGCAGAGCACTGCTTACCTTTCTTGATGATCCTTCTTCAGCACGCTGACAGTGAAAATATGAAGGCAGTCATCTCACTGTGTAATTCAACATATAATTTTAGGGAGGAATTTCTAAGTACTCTGAAAAATCTAAGCTTCTTTTACAAATACTAACTAAAACTATTTCCCATTAAAATAAATTGTTTTCTGGTGAGTACTTGTATGCATTTTACTTAATTTTTTATCATCCTTTTGCTTTTTAACTCTTTGATGTGGACACTGTTTCTTCCTGTGCAGAGGAAAGAATGTTTTCTGTTAAGTCATTCAGGTTACTGAAAGTGTTTAGACATAAGAGTTTGAGCCAAGGGCAGGGTTGATTTTTCACATGAGGGAGGGGAGCCTGGAGCTGTGTGGGCATGGCCAAGATATTTCACTATTTGATAACCATCTTATGTCACAGCCAGGGTGAGGGACAGGGATTTTCGCTTCCCAGAATATCTGGGGTAGTTTTTTCTGGGGTAGAAAGTGGTAAAGGGAACGGTGGTAATGCTGGTTCCAAATGGAATGTTTGTCTACCATTGGTTTTCATTGTCTCAGGCTTGAGGGAAAAACAGAGGGTCTGGGGGTCGTTCTGTTCTTTGTCTCAAGGGCTGCACAGCACTGAGTCAGTTGGTCAGTGATGATTTTTGTACATAAATTGCCCTCTTTTTTGTATTTTTTTTTCTTAATGTTGTTGCTGCTACTGTTTGGTTTTTTAATCTCATTGCCATTTCCAAAAATTGTTCTTATATCAACTAAGGATCTCTGCCTTTTGTCTCTCTCTGACCAAGAGGGGTGGGAAGTGCAGTGGAGAGGCTCACGGTCTCTCATTTTTGTGGGAACACTAATACCATCCCTAAGCCACAACACAGTGTAAAATCCCTTTAATTCGTTTAAAATGGATATATCGAACAAACCAAAACAAACTCATTCATGTTGACATTTGTCTTGACAAATCTGTATGCATTAGGTGTAGTAGCTTCAAACTATGCTTTACTAAGGAGTTAAATAAATTTTCATTTGCACTCTGCATTTTTAGTGTCTAGTTTTGTATCGTGGGTACAAGGCAGATTTATAGTAAAGTGGGTGCTGGTAGATCAAAAATCTCTCAGCCATGGTGAACAATCTATCTCTGTTCCAATATGTTTAAAAGCTCTGAAAGAATAATTTTCTCCTGACAAGATTCCAATTGGATTGTGTCCTTTCTGCTTTCTTATGCTGTTTGATATTCAGGCAAACATTAAATTGGAACGATGCCTCTGTCGTGTTACAGCACAGACACCTGCATGGACTTGGGTTAGATGGAAAGATGCACAAGTTTCTTCATGCTTGAGCCACTTTAAGCTGATACTACATGGTGTGGCATTAGTGAGCACAGCAGCGTGGTGTGAGCAGCCTGTGTGAAGAAACTGAACACCAACTCAGAAAACCTTTGTTGTAAGGCCTTAATGTAAAACAAAGCAAAGCCACTGTGGTCAGTAAAAGTAAAAGTAGCAGCATAGATGACAGCACCACAGTATGAGCTGTCTATTGAAGAAAACTGAAAGCCGTGTTTGTAGTGAATGCTTTCTGGGTTCTGTCTCAGCCTGTACAAATAGATCACAGCTGGAGTATTTGCAGAGCCTCAGATCTTTGGGGCATGCTCAACAATGATGTTTAGTATAGATCCGTTTTTCCTTTTGCTGGCTCTAAAATAATTGAAGTACAGGTCAAAAAGAACATCTGACTGAAAATACCCATGTTGAGATAGCAGGACGATTAAAACAGGAAGAGAAGGTGGAGGATAATAGCAGGACTCAGCAGTCACCAAAGCATGGTAACCTTCGTTGCTGATCCTGACCTCTTTCCCTCTTTTCTCCTGATGTTGTACCTCTATTTTGGGAACATGTTAACTGAAAAAAAAAAAAAAAAAAAAGAGGAAGAGAAAGCAGACACTAATCTAAGGATACTAAAATAGCTCTGCAAAATGGGATATTTCTATTGCAATTTAAATGCTATTTAAACATTTTTTAAATGTTAATTTTCTATTTTTAATCTTTTTTTCCTAACTGAGCACAGATATACCTATGAAAAATGACACTTGGCATGCAGTGATTTGAAGATTGCTGTCTGTCCCTTGGTGTCTTCATTTGACATCTATATGTTACCAGGTTGCCATGACAACTAAGTAGGGTTGTAATTGCAACCCTGGAAAGGTAATTCTTTCACTCAAAATGTAGCATACATTTAGCCTGTCTGAAGTTTCAACAAACCATCTTTTAATGACAAGTATTTTGAAAGGCCTGAATGAGGTGCTTTCTTTGATGTCAATTTTTTTATTATCTCGTGTAGCTTAGCCAGAAAGATATGTTGGCCTTTATTCAGTAGTCTGTATTTTTTAACCTTTTCATGTCTTATTTAAGTTTCAAATATATGGTATTGACTGTGAATCTGAAATTAACATATGAAAGCAAAATACTACACAAAGTGTTCATTTATTTTTATTGCCAGTTCTGAAAGCAGATCTTGATACATTTCTCATGCTTACTATCCTTTGGGTTAAGTCAAGTGAGTTTTGGATGGCTGACTGTATTTTGTTAAGTTGAAAAAACCAACCAAACCAAAAAGGAAAAAAACAAACAAACAAAACCAAAAGAGAAACTCAACCAAATACCAAAAAACCACACCCATAAAATATATAACTTGAAAAATAACTGCAAGGGTTTCTGCTCAGCAGGCAGCATAGCCTTTATAGTACCACAAAGGCAACCTTAAGAATCAGAAAAAATGCAGTAATTTTAAGAACTTTCCACATGATTTTTATGCCTGTGGGAAGAAAAAAAAAGATCAGGGATTATGTGTGCAAGCTGAGCCTTGTTATTCGTCTACCATTCTGGATGCTGAGAATTAGCACCATGTGGCTGCATTTTGCCCTGTTGGCAGCCCGACCCATCTTTTGCATCCATGATGATGTGCAGTCTCTCACCATCCATTTCCATGACAGAGGGAAAGTAGTGTGAGAGTCACTACTTAGGAGTAGTGGGAAAAGTCATCTTCCATGGATGTTTTGGTACTTGTTTAGTGCTAGAATATTGGGCTTTATACTGTCTGAGGGGTATCAACTAGCTCTGGAAAATAAAAGCAAATGTGGTACTAAGCTTTCCACATTGATTTCCTCAAGTTGTGTTACCACTCCATGAAGACATGTTAGGAGCATTTTCTAGGTTTCTCAATTCTTGCTTACTGAAGGCTAGTGCTGTTACTTGAGATTTCTGGGATAAATCAGGCACGTTTAGCCATCAGATTCTTTAGAGGTTCAGTGAAAGCTGAACATAAATAGTGTGGGTTTAACTTCATATGGGATAAATTCCTGCATTTATCTGTTTGTTTGTCTCAGCAGTCTCCAGCACTAAAATCATCCTCCATAACACACACAGAGATGTTTGGGATTCATTTTTTTCCTTCCTTCAAAAACAAGAGCAGGGTGGGGCTTTGAATGTGTTTTGAAAGTCAAGTTGATTTTACTACAACAGCTTTGACTTTTCAGCATACACTTCAACTGTCAGTTGAAAAATAGTTTAAATGCATCGAGGCCATTCACTCTCCCATGTTGTTGTTCAATCCCAGCAGGCAAATAAGCTCCAGAAAGACGCACACTCACTCCTCCCCAAGTGGGATGGGGGAAGAGATTTAGAAGAGATTTATATGAGAACTTGTGGGTTGAGGTGAAGACAGTTTAACAGGTAAAGCAAATAACACACATAAGCAAAGCAGAACAAGGAATTAATTCACTAATTCCCATCACAAGCAGGTATTCACTCATGAATAACAAGGAAGGAAGGAAGTGAAGGAAGTTCTCCTTGGGAAGACAAATGTTATCAGATTTCCCCTTCCTTGCTCTTCAACCTTTCCCTTCAGCCCTAAAGAAAGATTTCATGCCCTTCCAGCCTACTTGCTGGTGGGGTTGGATGACAAGCAGAAAAGGCCTTGACTCAGTGTAAACACAGTTCAGCAAGAACAAAAACGTCTCTGAATTTTCAACACTTTTCCCAGCACAAATAGCTGCTATGAAGAAAATTAATTCTCTCCCCCCCCCAGCCTAAACCAGCACATCCAAATACAGAGAGGTTTTTAAAGGTCTCCTTGCAAGTCTAAACATCCATTATAATTTCAGAAGGACAGGTCTTCTGCAACAAATGTGGCATGATGCCAACTGACTTGCTCTATCTCTTGTTTTGCATTTAAAATTATTCAAAGTATTTTTATTTGGCTTTTTTTGTTGCCTCTTAACGAAACAGAGATCAAAACCATGGTATCATTCAGGAAAAGAGAACTTATATATTTTGAAACAAGTCACAGAGGCATCACTTGAGATGTCCTAAAGCTCAATATGACCCAAGTACTGAGCTAGACTTTCAATATTCTAACACATAACCCGGCGGTAGAAATTGCAGAGAAAGAATCACAATTGTTTAATTTGAAATAATCCTTTTATCTCTGAGGCCTGTGCTTTGCTGTATCATTTGAGCATTTTGTGTGATCTGGTAAACAGTGTTCTAATTGTTTTTGCAGATCACTAGTTTAAAAAGCCAGGCACACATACACAGGGTAGAAAACAGCCATTCTGTGATTAAAAGACTTTGAGCATCAAATACAGAATACTAACTGATAAGGCAAGAGGATTAGGGATGGGACAGCCATCCCCATATCTCTCAATGCATCTTACTCTGAATATTCATATAGGAAGATATTCTTGTGCCTCTGAATAAACAAACTAGGGTGTGCTGGTGTGATTCAGCTCAGAATTTGCTGCTTAGTATATATGAAATATACGAGGTATTTTATTTTGAAAGTTAATTTTTTTGCATTGAATATATCTAGTAAATCCCTCATTTACTTCTTTCTGTAAACTTCAAATACTCACTTTAGCACACAGGGAGATCAACAAGGGTCTTATATTCTGATTTCTGGTTTATGCTGTATTTGTTAGTTTTCCTTTTCTTAAAGGAAATTGAGCTAAAAACTTGGCCCTGTGTTCTTGCAGGAAGACAGGTTGTTTATGCTTTGAAAGCTAGTTATGACTGTGTCTTTCATTTTTTATTCCAGTTGCCAGTGTCTCCTGGCAGAGGCAGTGTCTCCTGTTATGCCTTCAAAGTTTAGAAGTTCTCTCAATCCTGTAGTAACTCCACAACATTTGGGTCTTCACCTTTACTGTTGTGCTCTGAATTTTCTCTTGGCGTATGAAGGGACTGAATCCCTTCCTTCCCTCTTTTTTGTATTTGTTTGTTTTGTAGTTGCATATTTGTTGAGTACATGGTCTTGCCTTCCCTTCATGAGAATTGTGCCTTCTGACTAACCTGAAAATCATTTACATGCTAGTGTGCTCTGCCCCTCTGAATGCTCTGTACCTACAAAAAATTTATCTCTTTATAGCTGCATGAACGGGATAGGGCTTATAAATATGTTTATATTGCATAGGATTAGAATGTAACTTCTTCATAACTTGCACAAGGAATGCAAAAGTAGGGATCCCTTAAGTGTGTTTTCTCAGTTGTCTCAAGGTCCTTCAGAACCCCTCTGTTTTAAACTGACTTGCTTTCCCCCTTTGTCTGACCCTATACTTAGGACTCCACATGCCAGGAAAGCAAACTCTTCATTTCCTGTGTTGTGCCAGTGCTCTTTGGGGGCTCGGTTGATTTATTGTTATGGTGACTTCATCGACCACTCCAGGACTCCTTTGCACAAAGCCTCAGACAAATTGTGCCCACCGAGGCAGCCTGCTTAGCCTCCTGCCCTGGGGTCAGCACAGCAATGTTGAGAGATAATCACTTCACCTGAGCCTGCTTCCCACAGAGATGTGTTGCAGTCCCCTTTCCCACGGACACACACTCCTTAAAGCAAATGCATGTCAACATCATAATGGTGCCAAGAATTCATAAATTATATATAGACTGCCTGTATCATCATATTTCTTCTTTGTCAAGGAAACCTCATTAGGACAGAGGTGAGCTAGTCCCCTGGGTGCCTTTGTGATGTTCTGGCATCTCAGTCACAACACACCTTATAATCCTTATTAATTGAGACTTCAGCATCCCCTCAGCCAATGGCCCCCTATCATGAAGTTATTTTAGGTCTGTTTTCATCTGGCCTGTGTAAATCTCCTTTCTTGTTACATGTGGGAAGGTGTACAGAAAGAAGCATTCATAGCACCCACTTCTCATGTTCATTCATCTATGAAATCTGTGTTTCATGTGTTTCAGTCGTGAATGTTAAAGGAGAGGATTTACATGAGGTAGGTGTGAATTAACCTGTAATGCTTTTACAAATCTCTACAGCTGTGTGATCATTCAGGCAAATGGGTGGTTTTGGTGTCTGTGTGAAAGAGAAGCCACTTATGTGCAGTTTTGTTATTACTGTAAAACCTTCTTGGAGAAGTTTGGAGTCCAGAATGTGTTTGTCTGCCAGTCAAGGTGGGACTTGTAGTTAAAAGAGGGTAACGACTACACATTTTTTGTTGCCCATTCAGCATGTAAGAAGTTGTTTCTCAGGTAGAAGTGTGATATAGATATAGTGCCTTGCATACTCTGTAACAGTTCTGGTCTTCAATATGCATATTGTGGTTAATACAGTCCTCACAGCCTTTGGTTATAAATGTGGAAACGGGCTCATCTGTAAGAATCAAACTTCAAAAATGTACAATCCATGCCTATAAATCTGAGAACCCATTTTGGCAGTGACAAACGTGTTTGAAGGGAAAACAGTATTTAAATCAGAGGGTCACACAACATTTTCTTGAAATTATAATTCAATAAAGAAATTGATGCTAATTAGTGTTTAAATCTCTCATCTTGTCAGCTCTGTGTGGTGCCTTGTTTGAAGTGAAATGTTTTTTGACACAGCCTTCCTAATGCTAAATTTGTTTTCCGTAGTTCTTTGATGTTGTTGTTAAAGGGAAAGATATAAAAAAAGCCTTTTTTTTTTAGCAATAGTAGTAAAGGAGGGGAATTGAATTGATGTGATATTCATATTACTTTGTATGCAAAGCCCCAGAGGATTTATCAACAGCTCTGACCTATCCTCATCAAGAATGGAGGAAAAAATGATTTATATTTTGTATCAGGGTTGCACCTAGAGGCCCCTTTCAAAATAAGTTTTATCAAATTTGATGTTGTACATGTCAGTCAGCATCTGTCCTCCAAAAATTCACAAATAGGCCAGGAAATTACTATAAGTAAAACTGGTGTTAAGTGCCCCTGTCTGTATTGCTTTGTGGAACTGAATGCAGCAATAGCAGTATCAGCTCAAGGTGAGTTGAAGGAGGAGAAAATGGTGACAATAGAGGCTTCCTCCGAGAGCACTGGTGCTGTACCAATTTGCACTGCTTCTGCACGACATGCTGCTAATGCACTGTAGTATAAACACACATGTGCTTGCTTTAAATGCTGTGGTAGTGCCGTGCATTGTAATCTGCTGCTTGTCTTGCACCTGGCAGATGCATACAACAAAATAGTCCAGGTGCAAGTGAAACAAATGATAACATATGCATTATGAAAGAATAGTTTGAGGGTGTGTTTGTTGGGGAATGTATGTGTGCCTACAGACATTGTGTAAGTCATAAGTACGCCAAAATTATATAATATTATGCAAAAAAGCAGTGTTAAAGTAGTTTAATTAAAGCCACCAAATTTAGCTTTTAGGAACTTGGAGATGTTGTGAAGGTTTTCTTCCTGATCTCTGTTTAATCTTTTCTTCCCCTTTGCTGTTCTTTCGTTGTGCACAATCCCTATACCTGCTTTATTGCACCTTATTCAGTTCAAATAGAACAATTTATATCCTTGTGAGTATTCTAAGTTGTTTTATCATTACTTTAAAAATTGGTACAATTATCCAATCTATAGATTTTTTTTTTTCTGGAGTTTTATCACAAAAATGATTAAAAAACATTTGAGTAGTAGGAAGTCTAGAACTGAGGTAAATAGATTAAGTTCAAAATAGCAGTTTATTTGCCTGATCTGAGATGTCTGGGATCATGCTTCTCTGGGCACTGGTTCAAAATACAGTTCCTGCTTGGATCCACAGCTAAGAAGTTTGGATCTATATCCCTTTTACAAATACTCTACAGACTCTTCAGCTAAGAACCTCAACAATGTAAAACGCAAACATTTAACCATCTATGAAAGTTAACATTCTGATTTTGTCCAGTATTCTGTCTTCTCACTCAGTGAATATGTAAATGGAGAATTAAATTCACCATGGCAACATCCTTAAGACATGATTTTTTTTTTTCTGCAATATCTCTCCAGCTTTCATAGGGACATCCAAGCATGAAAATGTCACAAGGATTTTGTGGGTGTTAGTAATCTAGTAATCTTAGGATCCCCAAGGGGAGGTACATGATATCCAACCACATTTCACATACAGTGTCAAATAAAACAGTATCTGGTCAATTTTAAAGATATATTATGCAGCTAGCAGTCAGTGTGATACATCGTTTTATCATCTGCCTTATGTCATTGTCAGGGCTGTCCACAAATGATGACTGAGTTAACAGAACACTCAACAGTAATGGGAAGTTATTTTTCTTTAAGTCAAACAGAAATATTGAAGGACTGGTAGGGGTGGGTGGGTCTTGGGTTTGAGTTAGAGGGTGGTTTGTATTTTTTGGTTTTGGGGAGATTTTTGTGATACTTGGAGTTTAGTTGAAGTTTTTTTCTTCTTGAGACACAGTACAGAAGACAGTTGCTTACAACCAGAATAGCCTGTACTTGAGCATATTGTCTTCCATTTTAAAAAGAAACCAAATTTTGGTAGTGCATACTACAAGGTTTAAAACTTTTTCTCTGAAATGAAATATAACAAAAGCAGTAAAAAAAAAGTTATATTAACTCTGGGTGTATCTTTTTTTTTTTTTTTTTTTGACTGACATAGGTTTTTTTGAAGACACCCTGATCACTCTTGAGTAGTGTAAGAAATCGTAAGTTGGGATAAACTTGGTTACCAGATAGAACTCTACACTAAAATAGATTCTTATTCTCTCTACATAGTTTAGAATTAGCTAGAATGCATGATACATCTAGAGACTATTTCAAACACTGTGTTTGTATTAAAAGGATGTTACATTTCTAGTGTTCTTCAATAATAATCAATTGCATGAAGCTTAAATTTCTAAATGGATTGATTCATTCTGCCTGTATTATAAATGATGAATTGCAGTTGCAATGCTTGTTTATATTAATTATGCATCTTCAATCAATAAACAGCTTCCAGCAAATATTTGAAAATGCTATCAGATCTGTTGGCATTTTCCATGGATTAATTTGTATTGTATGATGTTGATTTTCTGCTCAGAAATTTTCCCCCAAAATAGCAATTATTATAATGTCAACTTTGTGTGGAATATCTTTTATTAGGAAACCTAATAATTATTGCTTTCCTTATGATATGAAATAGTTTTCCTTATGAGCCCTGTCATTTGTTAACTTGACAATTGGAAATTTTCAGTCCTCCCTCACATCCTAAGGCAGCTCTAAATATGTAGTATGATAGTGCTGGAGAGCAGTGAGTGTAGAGAAACCATCTCACAGAGCTGTCTGAAAATCAATGATAGTCATTAAAAATAAATTCTAATTTATATTGCTACTCCAAAATATTTTCTCTCCTTGGATTAGGTTACATTGCATTGGAATGTTTCTTCTTCCCTTCTTGCTGTGTGCTGTAAAAAATGTTAAAGCATTCAGGCTATTTTAATCATCTTTTTAAGTACTGTTAATACTGTCTGTTAGCTGATCCACAGTGGAGCATTATTAGTCCAATGAGTCATTTCCCATGCTCTGGCAATAAGTGTCATATTTAGAGATATTAATAGCACTTTCAGTTTGGGAAGATGTGGCACTCTTATTTCAGTGGCTTGGAAAGGTCTCAACTCTTGCTTCCTTAGGAGGAAATTATTTGTATGATCTCCAGGCAAACTCTGCCTGGAAAAGTGTGCTTTGGCAGTGGGCGTGGGGGACAGCACAGAGTGCACTCCCTGTGGGTTGTTTTCTTCTCTCGTGTCACACATTTGTGTGTTTCAGTCTGTGACTGCCACTTAGGTCAAGGGCAAGCTTTGAGAGGCTGTGCCTTTCTGTGACTGGAGCTCCAGGCTGTCTGTTCAGGCCTAAAGGAGCTAATTGTAGTGTTACCATGGTATGTCAAAACATTTGTACAGTCGATATTCATGGATTCTTTAATGTAGCACTTGCTTTTAGAGTTTCCTCAAAGTAAATCAGCACAGAACATCACTGATTGTATTTGTAATTACCAGCCCTGCTTGCCTATGGAGCCATGTGAACACCCACTGTTTGCAGGAAATTCTAGGGTTGTTCAGCCCTTGCTTTGCCCAATTCAAAAATGTCATTGTTGTCAGCCAATACATCACCATTAGTGTGACCATTTAAATGGCAGGGAAATTTCCTCTTGTCCTAGGGTAATGTGTTAAATAGAAAATGGTAGTATGTCAACCTTAATAAAATAAAAGGTTTTCTGTGTGGGTTGTTTGGATTTTTTTCTTATATTGCATATCAAAAGATCTTTCCCTTTAAGTTCAGTTACTCTGGTAGGATTTTGATAAAGAAACTTTTTGATTACTGCAAGATCATTTAGCTTAGCAGCACCACAGATTTGAGGGACTGCCCATTTCAGACCTTTCCCTGCCTCTGTCATGTTGCCACTTCTGAGTTAGTGAGAAAATAATGGCTCTGCCAGAGCAGTTTAAATATTTAGGAAATGTAGCCTGACAGGAGGGATACTCTAACAGTGCTGGGGGCTGCAAGCAGCGAACTGCTTGTCCTCAGGTTTATCTTTTACAATGTATGGTTGTATTGAAGGTCTGGGTGTATCGGCTTGCTGAACCTCTCTGGCATCTATACATAAATCTGTTTTGTGTCTGTAGTTAGTATTTCATTTGCCTACAAGCATAAGAAATTTAAAAACTTGTTGCTTTTCTCCTTGATAATGTTGGATGTATAGGTTTAGGGGTTTAGTCTCTGATTAATCAGGAGAGTAAGGAATTTTTCAGGAATGCCATCTGAGTTTAGTTAATTGCATGTGGAGGATAAATCTGTGTTCTAAACACAGCCCTCAAACACCCCAAGTTTAAAGGTATCCATGCTGTGCCTATGTTATTCAGACCACTATCCTGTGTGGAATGTGCATGTTACCCTCAAAGCTAAAAACTCTTGTATACTTGAAGCTAATATTGCCTATGGCTGTGCAGGTAAATGACAATTTACAATCAGTATGCTTTGTATTACATCAGTTTGTTTTCTCACAAGGAAATAAAATGGCTATAATCTTTCTATTTGTGAGCAAAACTAGTAAATTCTTTGACTTTTAAAAATAATTTTATGTGCATTTATATTCCATAAAAAGTTTGGGGAGGTTCTTTTCTCATATTCTCCATATAATTCTAGTACTGACAACATGACCACTGGTTCACTTCTTTACTGCAAATGTGGCTAACAAAATAGTAGATAGATAGATCTGGACATTACAAATATATATTATTACATATTCAATTCATTTAATGGCAGAGGTAATTTTTGAAAATACTATGAATATGACTGACTACATCTATAGAAATTATATCATGCTTGAGTACCTCTGAACTTTAGGGGAAACTAGGAGAAATGTGCATGCTGGAAATCAGAACATTTGCATGTACAATTTAATAGTTTTGCTACTGAATTATTTGAAGGAAAAAATAAAACTGCATCTGAAGCAATTACTCAGAATTAAGAAATAATCACAAGGTAATTTTGTAATGCTTTCTCAATGTTTATTTTCTTCTTGAGATAGATTTTGATATTTTGGGTTCTTTTTAGCCAGTTTATATGGCAATTATTTGGAGTTCAGCCTGCCAGATAAACAAACAGAGAAATTTAAAGGAAACTTGCATTTTGTTGCGTCAAAAGGCATCAGAATAATTTTTCTCTTTAACCCTCTCAGACTAAAGGAGCTAAAAATATGCAGGGAGTGGATGTGCTGGTACCCCAGAGAATTAGAAAGGCTGCACCTCTTTCTTTTGTCATGGGAAGACACTTCTGTGGGTTGGAGGAAAGGAAGCTCAAGTGGAGAGAGTTCCTTTGGCAGAAGGCAGGCATTTGTAGGCTTCTGCAGTTTTATCCTTTAGGTCCGATGATATAAGGCTTTGATTTGGAAGAGTACGTTTGAAGGTGCCTTGGCTAGATTGAATGAGGAAGATCCAAAGGCCCTTAAACTTTAAATAAAATTCCTGGAAGACAGAACACAGTCTGGATCTCTCTGAAAGCACTTAAGGTAGCTTGTGAATAATTTTGATTTTTTGAGAAAGCAGAGTCCTCAGGCCCAAAGACTTTACATCTTGATTAGGTTCAGGCCTCATGGGTTGGTCGTCTTGAAATAAATTTATGTATTCAATGCAAGAAGTTAAAAGAAATTGCTGTCTCTTAAAAAATGAGTCAGCCTTTGCTGAAGAATGTTTTAATTAAATTTCTGGTCTACATTTTTACTTTTAAATTCATTCAGCATAATCTTCATTGCTGTCTCCAAAATAAAACTTGTTTTGGTTAACTGGCTGCTGAAAGTGAACAGGCTCTTTCTTAGCTGCTGCATGGCTCTTTCAATGATAAGATGGGGAGTGGGCTGTATCCTCTTTGCAGAGATCTCAGGACATGCCTGTTGCTGCTGGCAAGAGCTGCTGCACTTTGGTTTAGTGCTTGCTGTCCTTCTGTCTATATTCCAGACCAGCTGTGAGTATTTGTATATGTTTTCAAGCACAGCTCTGTCAACATATTTTGTCACTATGCAACCCTCCTTTATTTCTTTCAAATATCCAAGCATCAAAAGGCAAAGTATTTTTTTTTACAATGAAGGTTAGGTGGCAGCAATTTGTTTGAAGCCATCAAGTAAGTCTTCAGCTTTGGCCAGAAATGGATTTTTAAGCTAGATCATGGTGATAGAATGGCAGAGTAAGTAGTACAGAAGAGTCATAGGTGGTATTAAAGTAATAACTTTGTAATTCTATTCTTGTTATTGAACTGCATGTCAAGTTGCAATAGAAATTGTGATTAAAATACTTTAAAAATAGTTTTAAAAAAACTTTCATTAAGGAGAATTAAAAGGCTGAGAAGTTCTGTCCAAATTTTGTTGCATGATTTTAAATACTTTAGAATAACTTCACAATATATTATTTAAAAAAAGATAGTTCCTTTGTGAAAAATGTTATTAGTGGAGTCCTTGAAGCAAGTGCTAGAAAATGGCTTTTCCATTACTTTGGAGGCAGCATTAAAGTACCATGAAATTCAGAGCTTCTGATTTTATTACAGACATTTTTATACTAGTATTTAAGCATTTCCCTTATAACCCTTATATCTAACATCCAGCATTTTAAGAGAACCTATATACCTGGAGATGGATCACCAAGTGATAATTTAACAGCAAGGTATAAATCTATCAGATTTTCTAAGTGTTGTAAATACTTTTATATCTCTAACTTATATTAAAAAATGTATTGGGTTTTAATTAAAATTCTACTGTACATAGAAATTGCTTATATAAAAGGCAGATGTAGATGCACCTGAAGCAAGTTATTGTTTTCTTACTTTTTTTCATTTAGGTGGATCTTTTACAAGATTAAATTAAATTATTAAATTATGTTGCAAAAATGAATAAACATCCGGAGATCATTCCAATTATAATCATGATTTTCATGAAGTTTTCTTTCCTGTTGCAGCATCATCTGCAGTCTGTAGAAAAAAAAAAGATTTGCATTTTATTCCTCCCTGGAGACAGTTACAAGAAAGAACAATTAGTAGGTAAAACAGAGCAAGTCTGAAAAACAGCACTTGTGCTGACTGTCCACCCTCCCATCAGTCTCCTCTCTTCAGCAAATTCACTAAAGCAATATTTTTTTTAGGCCTGCAGATTACTTAAGGTAACTGTGGCTGAAGACTCCAAGAATACAGCTGCTAACACCTGGATTATAAATAGGGGTAACTGCAAGGGAAGAGCAGATTTGCCTGTCTCCAAGCCAAAATATTCTATTCAATTATTCTATTCTATATATTCTATTCAAGGAACACTTCCAGAAAGAGAACAGACTAGGACAATGGTAACAGTTTTGAGGAAATATGCACTGTGGCAGGGCAGGGCAAGAGGGGTTACAAAATAAGAGCAAATGCTTTTCTTGGTATCCAGAGCTACAGCTTATAGGAGTCCAAAAGGAGGGAGGAGCTGGGCAACTCAAGAGGTTAGATAGGCATTAACTCTCATTTGCTATGACAGTTGTTTTTTGGTTTGTTTGGTTTTTTGGTTTTTGGTTGTTGTTTTGTTTTGTTGTTGTTGTTGTTTTGGGGTTTTGTTTTGTTTGGTTTGTTTTTGTTGTTTTGTTTTGTTTTTTCTTAAATCCTGATAGTAGAGCATGGTATTTACAGGTCGTTTCCTTTTGGGAGATATTTGTGTGCCTGCCTAGCACATGAGGCAGATGTATTGTTCTGTTCCTCAGTAACTGGTCAGATGACTGCTCTTTGAATATTCCAGTTAGTGTTAACATCAGAGAAAAATAGATTATTGTCCTAAATTATCACCTTATAGCCTTAGTTGTCTTCTTTCACCGTGATAAAGGTCAAGGCACAGGTCAGGCTGGTCAGTCCTTGATTGGTAGATTTACCAGGAGCTTGAAACATTTGTGGAACTGGTTGGTGAAGGCTAAGGGGGGTAAATGATGGCATTAATAGAACATTCCATAAGTTTTTTTTCCTCTTGGAAAAATTATAAATCTCAGGTTTGATCGCTTGGAGTTTTGACATTCTATTTCACTTTTCATAAGGTTCTTTCAGAAGTAACAGCTACTGATGTTCAGACCAAATTTGATGTCAGGTAATTGTGTCTGTGTTGCAATGCTTCAAAAGCAGTGTAATCACAGCCTCTCTCAAAATATGCTGTTATTGCATATTTTATAAAATAATTGTTCCTTCTTCCCTAAAGCATATGCCTTGAAGGAGAATAGGCAAATTGCTTCTGATGGAGTAATTTTAGGCAAGCTAGCAGGGAAATAAGGTTGGCTAATGCTTTCCATCGTTAAAGTCTGCTTATAGTTTTACCAGACTTAAATTTCTGGTTTGGGGTTTTCTGTGCTTGATCTCTGTTTTAGGGCAGGTATAAACCCTTTGCATGGAACAAGGTTTACAGGTGTTACACAGACCTATAATTATATGACCAGATCATTGCACATAAATTTGGGTTGAATTGGTGGACTTATTGTTAAAATTTTTTGGACTCCTGCATGGTTTAAGTAAAGTTAAACATTTTAGTTAAATTAATGTGGCAGTCTTGTGTTTGGATAATGTAAAATGTAACGGAAAGCTGAGAAGGCAAAAGTTACCAAATACTATATATATATATATATATAAAATGTATAATGTTCTTTCCAGAAATCTAAGGTCAGTCTTTGGTTTAGTGAATTCATAAGTTTGAAATTAATTCATTTGTTTGGTCACCAACAAGCTAGGGGAGCCACCCAGAGGAAAAGCAATTCCCTCTATTTCATGGTATTCTTTCATGGGATCACATTATTGTGGTTAAGAAGGAAAATTATCTAGATCTGAAAGTTTTTCATTTATTATGAGATCATATGAAGTATCACTTGAAAATATAATTCAAATTGACTTAAATGGCCTTTGATGGATAAAAAACTGAAAGGCATTAATTGAAAACTACTGAGTGATCAATGACAGTGCACTGATTATAGGAAGCAGGATCTATTGGAGGCAGCCCCAGTTGTTGGTAACACTGCCTATGCTGAGCAAATGGTTTCAGTAGTTATTTCTTGTGAAAAATTGCTATGTTTATAAAACATGTCAATTACACTAAACTGGAAGAGGAAATTAATAATGGACTGCAAAGCAACTATTAATACAGAGAGGCAATAACAGATTTAAATTTGTTATAGGACATAGGTAAGAAAAACAGTTGCAGATTTACTTTTAAAAAAACCCTTGTCCTTGTGGGGGTATCTCTTTTTGTGGTAAGGATATAGTTTAGTGCCATCAGGTTCTAGTGCAACAACATCAAAGCCACGCAGCTTGGTGTTAGAAAGTTACATGCTGAAATATAAAATCACAAGTTTAACCTACAATAATGAATCATTGGTTAGAGATTGATTTCAGACTTGTAGAATAAGGAGGTCTAGAGTACCTCAAGTTCACAGCATTTACATTAATCCACTTGATGGTGTTCCTGCCATGTGTACATTGCTCTCCCCTGGACTATACAGGGCACCTCTGCCACTCCCAGACATACTTATGTGCGCATTGGTTGTGGACAGAAGGAGAGAGTTCATAAGTTTAAATAGAGAGAAGACTAAGTCACAACCCACCAGAGTGGTGGTTTATGGCATAATGGTGAGGTCATGACAGAGAGCAGTACTCAGCTTCTCTAATAGAGGAGCTGGTCCCGGTGGAAGGTGACATCAAGTTTGCTGCCTCATTCATGCTGCCCTTCAGAAGGAAAAGCTGAAGTAAGTCCTCACATCACCCCAGTAGTGTCTGAGTGAGTACTTTCTTCAAAGAAAGAGGCACAGATAGTCAGCAGGATGACACTCATTAGAAATCCCTGTTGTTTAGTGGTGTATGTGCATGGTCACAGTTTTTTGTGTGGGCTGGAATGACTTCGAGTCTGATCGTTCTCTGTAATGATGTGTAAGTAATGGGCTACAAAGAATCCTTATTAAGTATGCTAAATTAAGATAGGAAACCGTGAAAGCTTCTGTTGGAGTAGTTCCAAAAAATGTATAACCTAATGGATCATTGGTCTTTTAGATATATATATCTATCTCCAATGTCTTCCACACCATTGAGATCAACAGTGTATGCTACATGCCTTTAAAAAGCCATGAGTGACTATGTTGGTAAGAAATTCCATCACTCTAATGATTATTGTTCTTCCCAAGCTAATGTAGTTGATGGTTGTTAACCTGAGAATTATTAGGTATGGCATCAATGATGTGTGCCATCTGTAACAATGAAATTGTAACTTAAAATGGCAGAAAGCATTAATGTCTAACTTTGGGTCTTAATAAAAAGGCTTCCATTAGAAATACTGTAATTGACAGAATCAAGGAATTAATGAGATTTCACATCTAGTTCTACTGATTTCAAACATCTAGGTTTTGTTTTGGGATCTAAAATGGAGATCTAAATCTAAACGGAAATCCCAAAGGAGTATCAGTGCACGTTGTCAAAATTTAACAAAGTTAAACCTACAAATGTTTTTACAAAACCAAGAAATATCTCCAGTTCAGAGAGAAGATGTTGTGAGGGTTCATGTCAAAGGCCTTGTATCCAGATAAATGACATGTGTAACCCTTCCCTTGTCCACCAACGTAGTCACTCCATCAAAGTAGGCTGCTAGGCTGGTCAGACAGAACTTGCCTGCGAGGCACTTAAAAAAGTACAAAATAGGCTGGTCATTAAGGTGTAGCATATTGTTTATGAAAAATAAGCAACTTGATGGCAATATATATGATGTTGTTATTGGATATTGAGGCAGATTTTCCACAATGAGAGTTACTATTACAATATATTTCTGTGACGTTTTCCTTAAAGATGCTACTTTGTCTACAGGCAGTTGCCAGTGAGTCCCTTGTTGTTGTGTAAAAAATAGATTATAAAAGTTGCTTGTGAATATGTTCATATCAGTCACTTTGTATGAAAACAGAAATTCCATCTGAGCAATGGGATACGGAGAGAGGGGTAAAGAATGAGCAGTAGGATCTGTGCCAGTAGTATGTCTTATATCTTGAGGAGAATTACTTTCTAAGATGAATTCACTTTAAGCAAGAGGAATCACCTTGTTTTATGACTATGCAGTAATCTCAAGATCTGTGCATTATATTGTGTCATTATGAAAGGTTTCTGAAGTCGCATAAAAAACATGACCTGTTAGAACAATCCAGTGTGCAAAGCCTATTTGCAAAAATTGTTTTATAAATCATGATTCGATTGTGATCAGTATGTAGTAGAAAAAAAAAATCTTTTTCAGTGATGTATTCTTTTATGGCCTTCTTTTTATACAGTTAAATTGGTTTACTACTTTGTTCTTTATCTGAGCTTAAATACTTCTTACATCTTTGCTTGAATATTTTCACAGGATCTATTTTATAGCACTGACACCTTTAAAAGAAAAAGGAAGTACGTTTTTTCTTTCCTTTGTGTTTCATAGAGACTTTCATTTGCACTCATGCATTACTGTTTCAAAAGCAAGACTAAGCATGTTTTAGTGAAGTATCACCCTGCTCATTTTTGACCCAAATTGTGGACGATACCTGTTGTCAGGAGATTCCCTAAATCATCTGGACCACTGTCCTGGTCTGTAAGTTGTAACCCAGAGGGCAGCAAACCAGTGCTGCTAAACATGAATGAGAGCTGAGGCAGAAATCCTTCCTCACTGCTCCTTTTCTGCTGAGCTCCTTTTCTATGCCTGAGCTGTCACAGAGGTGGAAATGATTTGGAAGGCCATAAAACTGTCACTATGTCCCTTTTCTTTGAGTTACTGCCTGATACAACTGCAACTCTGAGTTTCTCCCTTGGGTTTTGTATCAAAGGTAGAATTTAGTCTCTTTTTGTAAGCTAAGCATATAGGTGTTTTCAGTCTTTGTGAAAACTTCATTTTCACTGACTCTCAAATGATTTAAAAGTATAGTTCTGGTCTAAAACGTGATGACAACACAGATTTGTAACTTCCCTTTACATGACATGAGATCAATTTACACCCCAATTTTTTTCATTCTTCTGTGCTTGTACTTGAAAATATTCTTCTCTGCCAGCAAGTGCAGATAACTTACAGACCCTCTGTATTTAAATACCCTGTGTATTTAAGAGTGTTGCCAGTTACCAAACTTCAACAGTGTAAGGAACAACAGATGGAGAGCATAATAACTTTACTATCTTGGTGGAAAGCCAAAAGGCATCAAACTGTTTGACACACGTGCTCAAGAGCACATAGAATGATACAGTTTTTTCACTGGAGAAATTTGAGTCTAAGACCTCATTTCAAGATGTGATAGGTACACTTGGACATACACAGTTTTCAATTAAAAAATGAATTTGCTCTAAGCTATTTATGTTGACATCAATACATTGAAGGATCTGTACCCGTAATAATTAAAAAATAATTAGATATAACACTTCACTCTAAAAATCTCTGATATAGAGTGCTCTATTATTGAACTGAGTAAGACTTATAAATCTTTCACTTGTGTGCAGAATCTTGAACTTTTCTACTGCAGACTATCTAACTAAATGTCCTTTCTTCTGGATACTATGATTAACAGTGTGCAGGCCTTTGAAACTCTGAGCTAAGCTTTTCTAAACGTATCAGAGAATGATTTTTCTTTCTTTTTATTCCAATGACATGACCTCTGAATCAAATCATGCAAAGCTTGCCTTAGAATTAGTCTCTGATGCTTTGAGAGCAAGCCAGCAAGGGATGTGTAAATTATGCAGAGAGCAAATCCCAACTGTGTGTCGTTTACTTGCACAACAAGCTCAACTTTAATTAAGCCAGGGCCTAAGATCCTTTGCCAAGTTGCTTTCAATACTGATTTTACAGTTCATAGAGCAACATCCTCACCTATATGAAGCGGTTTAACCCTTCCAAACCCTGCCTGTGGTAGAATGTGTGCAGTAAAGGGCAGTCATAATTCAGCAGCTGACAGAAACACTCTTTGATAAATATAATGATTTTAGAAGATTGCAGACCTGAATTAAAAGATGTGGATTTTTAGACTTCTTTGGTGTAACAGGTGTAATGGTTGGCATGATCTACCATGGTAGTATTGGTATTAAATCAATGAGATTTAATGATTTAGCATCACCTGCTAACATCAAATGGGAAGGATTAGAAAGAGGTGACCTAAAGGGCACACCCAGGATTTGGAAGTGAGATAAATTCTCAAAACTGAAGAATACTGAACCTCCCATGTGAACTGAGAAGTTATTTCCCATTGAGTGCAATCCATTCTAGAGTTGCACATTACTGTGTGAATTCTTTCCTCCTTGAGCAAATAAAATATTAATCCATTTTGCTTATATTCTACAGAGCTATATTTTTCAATTTATTACAGCTGCTAGGTAGCAACTGTCACTGTTTCATTTTAGAGGGATTGTGGTAGCAGTAATTTATATTCTAGTGCGTTAAACATTATTTCTAAAACTGAGAGGGTTTGATTTCCAGTAGTGAAATTCAGTGGTGTACCTAATGGCAAGATCCATCTAAAATCTTCATTTTAAAAAAGAAGAAATAGAAAAAAATCACATTACAAAACTTAGTGATAAATAGTCATAAATGGTTAAACTTGGCATATGCTGTTAGTGTTGTGGGCTTAATTCAAGAAAATTAAAGAGAAAGAAGTTTTAAAGAAGAAATACAAGTAAAAAGATTGGAAGGATTTTCCTTTTTTTATCTTGTGTTTTTTAAAACCACTGTACTAGCTCTGATAAAGGACTTAGTGTAGAAGCAGAACTTAGAAGTGTGTATAAAAACTAGTCAGTAGTTGGGATGGGGCAGGGAGGATGCTGTTCTGTTTTGTGCTTTTTGGTGTTGGGGGAGCGTTATGGTTTCTTTGGTTTTCTTTTTCAATATTGGATACCTCATGCGTGTTCAAGAGCTCTTTCTCATTGTCTCTAATGAGCTTCAATAGGTTCTCCTTGCTTCCTCAGTTAAGTTTCTGTTACATCTTAGATGAGGATGGGAATTTGGGTTTTAAGTAAGACTAGAGAGAAATTTTGACTGTTGGCAGTCTGTTTTAAAGATACTTCTGTGCGTCAAATACAGCCAAATTTGTTTCTTTCATTGGATTTCAAATCCTTTCCTTTATTTATTAGCAATTTCAAAAATTGTTTAAGCTTCATTATGCCTTAAACCTTTTGAATTAAGCTCTCTGAAGCTTGGTGGTGATGGTTAAAATTACCAGCTGCTGTGCATCCTGGTCATTGAGCTGAAAGCCATTATCAGGTAGAGCTGTTTGTAGCACATGGCTCATATTTAGTTCTTACACACGCCGTGGTGTATTTTTATGAGAGATTTCCCTTTAGTGTAATCTCTGAAAATGTAAGAAATAATGTAATAGTAAATGTGTGTAAATATTAATGTCTGGTTCAGATGATATCTTCAACATTAGCTTACGTGCCAGCATTGTTTCCTCTCTAACTTCTGTAAGACACTCAGTGAATTGCTTATGTGTTTGTGTTGGTATTTTTAAAACTCTGTATGGGTGCTGAGTTGTTATTCTTATAAGAATACTTATAAGAATATTCTTATAAGTTGTTGTTATTATTATAAGAAATATTCTACTGGTTACTTTTAATTTGCAGGTCCTGGTCATGCAGAAATTCAGCAGTTGTTAGTTCACCACTAGTCACCCTCTGTCTTACTGAACTTTTCTCTAGGTTTTTTTGGTTCATGAATTTACTATTGATAGTCATGTAAATATTAGGTATATGGTGAAAATTCAATATTTAGTTATCAGATATACAGATACAGTCTCCACAGAGACTTCATGCATTTTTGTTTCCTTTTGAAGGGTTGCACACATCTCCACGTCTTTTTTCCAGTTCTTTATTTTCCTTTCAGGAGCTTCTTTTAATGTCTTATTTTCTAGTCATTATCTGATCTTGTAAGGAAAACTGCCGTCTCATCATTGTGTTTTAATTCATTAGTTAAAACAAATTGTCATGGTTTCTTTTTCCAGCTTCATAAAACTTTTGTTCTCCTCACCCAAATTTCATGCAATATTCTTCTCTCTACTCAACATAACTTATGCACCAACTCATTTTAAGAAGATGAAGCCTGATGAAGAGAAAGATAATCAGGGATATAATTGCAATTTTCTGTTAAACATGGGGGAGGAGCGTTTAAGAACAGGAAATTGGATTCCTCTTGGAGGTGTGCACAAAGGAAGAACAAGTAGCAGCAAACATTTGGTTGGACATACTGGGGTAAAAAGGTGCCCCAGTATGCCCAGGGATAGACATGGGAGAGACAAAATGCTGGCATAGTTCTTGGTTCTTTTGCTGGGCTTATATGGTGGGGAACAGATAGAGAGTTCTTCAATACTCAGGTAATGTTAGCCATTTCTTACCTGAGGCTCATATGAGGAATGGTTTTGAATATGCCCTGAAGAGACTATCAGATACCTTTAATATATTGGATTAAACCCAATTTAGATCTCACAGGCATTACCAGCAACAGGAGGGGGAGGGGGAGGAGGAAGGAAAAATAAAAAAGAGAGACCTTCATAGGATTAAGCCTTTATCAGCAAAAGTTATGCCCAAGAAAGAATGTCACACTCATGCTACAGGAAAAAAAAATTAATTACAGTGACATTATGTAGCAGGGATTTCTATTTGTATTGTTTTTATTTGCTTTAATTTTTCATTCATGCATCACCCTTAACCTTTAGGGTAAAAGGTATTTCACATTAGCATAAATATTAAGCAGATGCCATTTCTGCTACATAAAGAACCTTCAGCTAATCATTTTTCCATGCATTTAAATAGGAATATTAGAATGAGGGTAATTACTTCAGTTTTCCATGAGTGATCCATCAAGACATTGAATTTTACTGTATTTTGTTGCACACATTAGTAAGTGTAGAATGAAATTACAAACCAGTGTTAGAATATTTGAAGTGTTTTGAAGTTTGATTTTTTTTTTCCTAACAATGTTAGGGTTATATTTTGAAAATGTATAACATATATATATAATATTATGGCCTATTATGAAAAGGTTATTTTGTTAGGAAAAGTTACATCAGATTGGATGATAGGAGAAAATTTAAGGTTTAAGTCAGTTTAGGTCAGTTATATGAAGGAATAACCTAGGAGTGAATTAGAACGTGTGAAAAAACTAGCTAGAGAAGTTGCTTTAGATATAAAGATTTTCATATTATTATTGTTGTCATTATTTGATTTCGCATCAAAGATGTGAAATCTTCGCATTGGGGAAAGACAGCACGACATTGTTGAAGCAAATGTTATTGTGACAAAATCATACAACTTCAACATAAATATTTCTGGGAGTTTCAGATTTGGCTACCATCAAGTAAAAAGAGCTTTTATTTGCTTTTCCAGTTTTTGGCCATTATACCCAGAGACATTTTATTTTCCAAGTCTTTAGAAGAGGATTTCACATTAAAACATCACACTGAAATAAGTGCAAGAATGTACTGTTCATCTGCTTTCCAAGTGGAGAAGCAAAGCTTTTTTTGTACCCCTCTCTGCCTGACTCTATGCTTGAAAGCCAATCATCAGCTAAGCAAGTGATGGGAGTTGGAAAGAAATTTACTTTTTGAGTAAAACAGACTACATTGCCAGAATAATGTATCAGAGGAACTGCTTATTGCATGAGAGCAGATCTGATGCTTTGTTGGTTGGAAAAATCCTAAGAAGGCATTGACTTCTCTTGCCAATATCAAGATTTATTGGCACAAGACATATTGACTTCAGCAAATCCATGACATTATTATATCTCGAAGTCTAATAAATCTTGTTACCAGCCAAAAACATAAGTCAATATAATTATGCTTGATGATGCATGTTTTCCCTAAAGATCTCAGTGTCATGTTATACTTCCAAGAAATATCAAAAGATCAAGGAAAAAAAAAAAAAGAAGTCAGTATAAATAGCCACATTCACATGAACATATGTCTTATAGTCTCTGGGTATTCACAAAAGGTAATTGCCTGTTTCTGTGTCATTTCATATGCTTTTTGAAACAGGTTCTTTTCTCTTCAAAAGTTGGACTCCTTTTCAGCAATAGGATTTAATTTTTGTTATTAAAAAATAACCAGATGACACATATATGTGGCCACAGAAATTTCTAAATTCACAAATAGTCTTGTTTCCAAATTATATTGTAAAATACATAGGCTTATTGAGCTACACAGGACTGTGGTCTGTTGAAGAGACCATGTTTTATAATTCACAAAGGAAAACAGTGCTGCAGTGTCCAATTTAGACAGAAAATCAAAAACATGCTCCTCAGTAACTGATTTATTTTCAGTCAATTTATTGTTTTATGAAAGCCAAAGTAGTTTTTATTGTAAAAAAAACTCTGCTGTTGATTATACCAAGGGTTTATTTCCATTGGGCATTTGTCTTGGACTGTGTTCTTTACAGCAGAAGGAAGGCGGAGGGGGCCCAGGAAGGCTGCTCAGCTGTCCTGTGGTGGGAGGGAGCCCTCCTCACCACGCCTCCTGGGAATGGCATGGCACCCAGCTGGGATCTGAAACATGGATGCTCCTTGTTGGGAGGCATGGGCAGCATAGCTGCTCAAGATTCAAAATTTTTCCAGCTAATATTTCACCATGGGAACAGCATCACTCTGGGACTGCGTTTGTGGTTATACATTCATTCCTGGTTCTCTGGGAGCTGTTACGAAAATTTCTTTGCCTGGGCTAGTTTTGACTTCTTTCTTGATTTACAATTGATTTTTAAAAGTCTGAAGAAACTTCTGTCTGAAAATATATAAATACTTCTCTATTTCTCAAACTATTACATATTTCAGCTATATCTTTTTAATTATCCTCTTGCTCAGCTCTTCTTCATTTTCTTTTTTGAAGCATGCTATTTTCTTAACCTCTTGAGATAATCAGCAATAGCAGCTTTTCTTTCTGATTTACAAAGTAAGTGACAGTCATCTTATCGTGGAAGCTTTGGTTTAATTTTTTGACTTGCAAAAATATCCCACATCAAATGTAGGAGCTATATTGCAGCAAACGTATAAATCTCTGAAGAAAAATAAGATGGTTCAGAAAATGTAACAATACATTAAATTGCATGTTTGTATTTTTTAAAGAGCATATTAAAAGAAACCCTGATGTGATGACCTACCACTGGGCAGTGATGGTAAAGCTCTACACAGGAGTTGAATTCTGTTTTGCAGAGAGAAAACTAGTTATTGAAAATGCATTTGAACAAAATTGAAGATACTGATGGGGTTGAGGAAGAAGATAAGTCTAGGACATTTATTTAAGAAGAAGGACAGTGTTAAGAATAGGTGCTCTGTCATAGATCTGATATAGCTGAGGTCACAAAACAGTTTCCATATAATGTGAGGGGTCATAAAGTATTAATGGGTCCATAAAATGTTCAGTTAGAACTTAATTTGGCAACTTTTGTAAAGGATAATAAAAATGTTCTTACAAATGTATTAACAGCAAGAGGAAGGGTACGACCAACCTTGGTTCTCTACTGGATGTGGGAGGGAACTTAGAAGCAGATGAGGAGAAGGCAGAAGTGCTTAATGCCTTTTTTGCCTCAGTCTTTAGTGGGAAGACAGCTTATCCTCAGGACAGCTGTCCTTCTGGGTTGGTAGATGGTATTAGGGAGCAGAATGGTCCCCCTTTTATCCAGGAGAAGTCAGTCAGAGCACTGCTGAGCCACTTGGATGTTCATAAATCTATGGGAGCTGGGAGCGTGTGTCGATGTGTTGGAAGGTAGGAGGGCTCTGCAGAGAGACCTGGAACAATTGGATGGATGGGCAGAGTCCAGTAGGATGAAGTTTGATAAGTCCAAGTGCCAAGTCCTGCATTTTGGCCACAAACTCCCCTGCAACGTTATAGGCTGGGGATGGTGTGGCTGGACAGTGCCCAGGAGGAAAGGGACCTGGGGGCACTGGTGACAGCAGCTGAACAGGAGCCAGCCGTGTGCCCTGGTGGCCAAGAAGGCCAATGGCACCTGGCCTGGATCAGGAATGGTGTGGCCGGCAGGAGCAGGGAGGTCATTCTCCCCCTGTACTGGGCACTGGTGAGGGCACACCTGGAGTGCTGTGTCCAGCTCTGGGCCCTCAGCTCAGGAAGGACATTGAGTGCTGTGTCCAGCTCTGGGCCCTCAGTTCAGGAAGGACATTGAGTGCTGTGTCCAGCTCTGGCCCCTCAGTTCAGGAAGGACATTGAGTGCTGTGTCCAGCTCTGGGCCCTCAGTTCAGGAAGGACATTGAGACGCTTGAGCGCATCCAGAGGAGGCAACGAGGCTGGTGAGGGGCTGGGAACACAAACCCTGTGAGGAACAGCTGAGGGAGCTGGGGTTGTTTAGCCTGGAGAAAAGGAGACCCAGAGGTGACCTTATCACTCTCTACAACTGCCTGAAAGGTGGTGGTAGCCAGGTGGGGGTTGGTCTCTTTCTCCAGGCAGCAACTGACAGAACGAGAGGTCACAGTCTCAAACTGCACCAAGGGAAATATAGGCTGGATATTAGGAAAAAGTTTCTTACAGAAAGGGTGATAAAGTACTGGAATGGCCTGCCCAGGGAGGTGGTGGAGTCACCATCCCTGGATGTGTTTAAAAACATCTTGGATGTGGCACTCAATGCCACGGTTTAGTTGTAGTGTTAGGTCTAGGTTGGACTCGATGATCTTCCAACCTAGTGATTCTGTGATTCTGTAAAATCGGGCTGCAAAATCCCTTCCCATAATCTTCCTATTTCTCCAGTAATTAGTTGGAGGATTGCATTACTTCAGAGCAAGTCAGAACTGTCAAGTACTCCTCAAAAGCACAGATTAGATCAGGGAGATTTAGCATGTTACAGGATTATATCAGTCAGTATTTTAATATTTCACCACATGATGTGCTTATATGTTATTCAAAAGTTGAGACAGTTGGTCTTACATAATTTGAAGCAATTTACAGAGATTGGGACTTCAGTATAAGAACGTGAACATAAATTTAAATATCTGCATCCAAATGCTCACAGAATTACAACACCTTTTTTAACCCTGTCTGTCCTGTGTTACTCAGAAGGTTTCAAAGTGGCATCCCCTCCTAGAACTGGGTTTTTGTACTAATAGAGACAGTATTAGCACTGCAGGAAGAAAACTGTTGCCACTTCATCTGTAGACTCAAACAGCATGGGTTTTTTTACATGCATTAGTGCATGTTCTCCAGACTAAATTCTGTTGGATTACTCTTTTTTATGTACCTCAAATACTGTACTTCATATTTCAAAGACAGTTTGAGAATATAGTTTCCCCCTTAATATGTTACATTTGTTACAGCACAGAGCATTGCACAGGTGGTTGTATCAAATAGAAGAGGTAATTGAGTGTGTAGTAAAGTGTAACTTGGTAGTTTTCTGTTGTGATAATCCTTCTACCTTTCCCCTCTGAGTTGATGAACACTTATCTTTTATTAGCTAGTGATTCTAGCTGGCCTCTACAGTCCTTTGGTAGAGATCACACCTAAAAGTCTCCATGCTAATTTGGGGGGATTTGTGGTGGTATTGCACTATCCTGTTGTGGTTTAGTGGACCATCACATTCTGAAAAATGTGAATGTGCAGTCAAATTAACTGTTGTCTTCTCAGAAGGCCCTAGGAGTGCAAAGGAATGTGTAGGAGATGGAGATGAAGCAAAATTTATGGAAAAGCTGTACCAGAAAAAGGAAAAAGCATTTTACTGTATACAGATACAGACAAACAGTTTAGTTTACCTTTTTGTGAAGGTAGCGGGGGTTAAAAAAATAGCCCCCAAAACTGTACAAGAGGCTTCCATGAAAACTAAAGACAAATCTTTATCCAGCTGAAGAAATGCTCTGGAATATGTCTGTATCTCTGGTGTAACCAAGGCAGAACTGCTGAGGTACATGTGGCACATAAGAATTTCATTCGTTTACAAAGCATGTGGAGCAGCTCTGTAGTAGGTTCTAGTGCAACTCTAATGCAAAGCCCCTAAACTGCTGCAATTTCTAATTCAGCTGCATGTTTACAACAAAACAATTTTTTCATGTTTCTAGTAGTTGTTCATAGCAAACTTCACCAAGTCTTTTTAATTTTCATTTCCAGTTGGTTATAATAAAGATAGCATTGGTTGGTTGAGGCACTATTACAATAATGTAATATTGTGCCCCCAGGTCCCTTTCCTCCTGGGCACTGTCCAGCCACACCATCCCCTAAATTTACTGACATATATTGTCTTTGTCAAATCTTGAAACACAAGATTTTTTAGTAGTTTATGAAAATGTGAAAGCAAAGATGGCGCCTGCTGTTCTTTAAAGACTTTGCAGTAGCTTGGGTAGAGGCAGTTTACACTGCAAATATCAAACCACTGCAATGAATTTCCTGATGAATTAATTATTTGTCTTTTTGCTTATGCTGTATGGATAGACTTAAAATATAGAATCCTGTGCAGTATCCCTGATCTACTGGTCAAATCTTTTTGTTTATGAACAATATAAGATAATGGTATGTTGTATCGTGCACATAACTAGACTATAAACCTTTGCTGTCTGCTCTGGTAGGGGTTCAATTTGTAATCTTTGATTTCAAGCTATTGCTCATTCTTTTTATATTCTTAGCTCTCGGTTGGCTGACTCCCAACACAGTTTGTTCTTTAAGCAAGCATTGGGAGCAATAGCCATTAACCTTTTCAAAGTGGCTTTTTAGCATGTCATGAGTTTATATGTCTTGCTTCTTTCTGCCATTAACCTTTCTGATGGGACAGTGCGCTGTGTTTTGCTTACTTCAGCATGTCATGCCCATTTTCACCCCTTGCCCATTTGCAGGCACTGTATTTCATTACAAGAAAAATGGGGAAATGTGGTGGGGAAAGGACAAAGGCAGTGCATGCTGGGCCTTTTCCTGAGGCACACAAGCAGATAGTATGACCCTAGTTAAGAAAAACAGCCCATTAAAGATATATCCTTGTTTAGGTGCAGAAGCAGTTCCTCTGGCACTGTCCCTAGCATTTGCTACAAGGCCATAATTGTCAACCATGATAGGCATTGCAACCAGAGCCCTCAAAACAAATGCTGTTCATCTGAGGCCAGCATCAATGAAAGGTTCAGTTATTCTTGCTTTACTGAGCATGAAATGGAATTGAAAGGCAATATTAAATGGGTTATTAAACTTAAGACATGGTTTCTTTTGATCTTCCCTTGCAATTGCCCTTACCACATGCATATATAATGTATTCTCAATAGGGTTAGTCATTTGTATGGCCTTTGAGTTTCAAGAAATGTTAGCATTGCAATTATTCAGTTGTCATTTTGTGATAAACTAAAAATATGGTTCCTTTCGAAATTAAATGTTTGTCTTCTGGTTATTTTCATCCTCTGTCTACACAGGCAAGTATCTACTACAAATGGTTAAGAAGTAGAAAGAATATACTTATTTCTTGAACAATTTCCCTGCCTCTCAAAAATCCTTAAAGTGAGTGTACTTTTGTTTCTCTTCAACCTTAACACTTGTGTCTCAAGGTTGGGGTTTATTTTACATATGTATGACTTCCCATATGTCCTACTGAAATGGTTCTCCGGCAATTGATGTGTTTCCTGAAAAAACAAAACAACATGAACTTAAACAGGAATGCCATTGTTTAATACCATCTTTACCAGAACCTCTTCTCCATTGAACACTGAACAGTGGTTTCGACTGACTGTAGCTGGCTTGTGGGCAGGCCCAAGGGAACTGCATGAAAGTACATTTCTAGTGCTGGGGTCAGCGTTTTCTCAGCTTACCTAGAAACCAGAAAGAGCTGGAACATCAAACAACAGGAATTGCCTAAAGAACACTTGCCAGTTAAACCTTGCAGCTGGTAAAGGTGCCTGGTAACATCATTTCCGCTGTTTGCTCGAAAACTACAACTAAACTGGATTAGGAAACTTTCTTGTAAAAATTTATCATTTACCTGGCAACAGAAGTATTTTCTAGATTTTAATTATCTCCCTAAATAATTGAAAGACTTAATCAGACTGTTATCATCAGACAGGACAGTAGCACAAAGCAGAAGATGGAGGAACTGACACTGCACCTTACTGGCAATTAAGCAGAAGATAGAGCATGAGTTAATTTTGCTAAATGAAGCTTAGCTGATATCCAATTTGTGTTTAACCATTTACCTAGGAGTTCTTGCTAAAGATTTGCAGAATTTAGAAGCAGGGAAAAATATTTTCCTTGTGGAATGAAAGAAATATTGTAAGATAATTCCCAAAAGATATTGCTAGAAATGTAATCACTTCTACTAGGATTTGTCTGTCTTATTTTGACAGTTCATATTGAAAATGTCATCTCAACTTAGGAGTGGCTGAGAAATGTGGTAAAAATGGGTATTAGAATTTCTGGTATGTATATCTGCAATGTATGAATGTATTTCTAAAACAATAGTAGAGTAATTCCACTTTTTCTTTAATGATTCTAAAATATTTTTATTATCTCTTTAGTACTTTACCTAGCTCTGGAAAATCTGTCAAACAATAAAATAAAAAGCAATGTCAATACAGTCAAAGCATTCACAGATAGCCTTAGAGCAGAAAAATATTGAACGGAATCAAAGATGCCACTGGGGGAGATTTGGGTTTAATCTAATGAGTTGGTTTGGTTTATGTCTGCTGACAGAGAGGTCAACTGCCACAGCTTCATTTTGATACTTTTCAAAATCATCTTCCAAATTACTAGAAGCACAAAAAGCATGTAAAGGCAACTTTAACTTGAAAATTTTCTGTATCAGAGGAAAGGTAAGGTTAGAATTAAGTGCTTTATCATGTGAGTTGCTTGGACCAATGTGATGTAATGTTGCTCTAAAAATGCTCTGAAATTAGGATTCTCTCTTATGCAGAACTGAAACTACTTTGTTTCAGGTATTTAAGGTCCTATCAATTGTTGGTGTTTTCTATGCCTAAAATTTTGGCTTATCCCAGTGCTTTTTCACAGGAAATATAGAATGTAAGTTCTGATTGTGGGGGCACCTCAATCTGTATCTAAATCCTGGATGTACTAGTCGCAAATCATTTTTCAGTCATAGTATTTTACAGCTATGCATAGGGGGATAAAAGTATTTGTGCCAGCGATTTTTGTGTATATTCTTATTTTGAATTGTGGTAATGAAATCCCGAGTTGTATTTTTTTTCACACTAGGCATTTTCTTTCCCACCACTAAGTCTTTTGTTGTTCTTCAGCACAAGTGCCAGAGTCTTGGGAAATGCACAGAAATTCTTTTTATTTCAAATACTGACACTAGTGATCCAACTTTCTCTGTTAAGGAAATGGGTAAATCCACCCTTTCTTCATGGCTCAATCGATTTCCTTTTGAAAGGGAAAACCTATGCTTCTTTTACCTTCAGACAATATGTCAGTATATGTACTGTGTTATACAGACAATAGATTTAGAGGGATTTTTTTTTTCTCCCCATAAACCAACTAGACCCACATTCCCTGTTTGCTCTGAAGTTCGTGTTTGAAGTATGCTACAATCAATCCTTCAAGGACTGGTTTTAGCATTGCAGTTTTTGCTTCTACCTGCACAAGATTGGTTGTTCTCCCTACTTCTGCTCTCTTTTCTCACACTGATTCCACAATATAGGTACACACTGGTGGTGCAGGGCTCTGTGCAACCAGTGATGCTGGGTGTGGTGTGTTCCAGTGACTCTGTGCACACAGTGAAGAGCAGGTTTTGAGTGCTCTCCATAGAGCTGCCAGTAGTGTCTGTGTCTGAGCTGTGTGTCGTTCACACAGAGCTTGCTGAGATCCACAGAAAGAGCAATAGTACAGTGTGCAGAGATGTTGGGAGTGCTTTGTGATTTCATGCAATAATATTTTCCATTCTAATAAAGACGTGAGATTTTAGAGGTTTGCTCTAAAACTGACAGAAAGACAAAGTTTCTACTTTGTGGGAAACTTCAGTTTGGGCCTAAAATTTGGATTAGGTCAAATTGGGCTTGGGTGCTTCAAATCCACCCTTTAGCTTCACTGTAAAGCTTTAATTTACTACAGCAGGTGCAGGAAGCTCAAGTATCTTTCTCTCCTTACCCAGCCCAGGGAGTCCTGTTAGGAAGCCAGGCTTGTTTTCTTTAAACAGCTTTGTGCTCAAGAAATACACCCAACAAACTAAACCAGAATACCGCCCAGGAAAAAAAAAAAAAAAGTTTATTAAGACTTACAGTTTCATTTTTAAAAGATTGGTTGTGCTTCCCTGAAAAAACTTTAGGCCAGTTCTTCCTTATGTGAATTGCAGCTCTCTGACACTGCCAAGGGCAGGGTCACAAAGAGGTGAATGTACTGTCTTCATAACACATAGAAACTATATGGTGACATCCAAGAACTGGACACATTTATTTTGATTTTAGCTCCTACATCTTTTGATTATCTTGTTTTCCTTTTATAATTTGCAAAGCATATCTATTAAGCAAACCAATAAAAGATGAATAATATTTAATCTAAATGGACATGGTTTTAAGAGAACCTCAGTTTGAAGTCTAAAACCCTTCACTGAGGACAGAAGTAAAAGTTTATGTTGGTTTTCAGGTCTAGGATGATATACCAAATATGGGAGAGTATAATGGAGAATATAAAACAGGATATGGTTGTCAATCCATCATACCCCTCACTGTGTTCCCTTGGTAGAACAGTGACTTCTGTAACCTGTCAACAAATTTAGAGGTGGTTTAAGCTCAACAGCTTTAAAAAGATTTGAAATGGTTTTCTTTTTATTTTTTCCATTTTTAGGGTATATCTAAATCTCACTGGTGTCTCCTGTCATATGCAACAGGGATTCTTTTTTACTCCGAGGCAAGGCCTGAGGCTCTAATCCATGTCTGCAGGTGACCTGCCGTAAAGGCTTGTCAGAATAATTACATCTTGCTGTGCATAGGCATATGCACTCCTTCTTGTTTTTTAAGATTCTTCTCTGTAAACTATCTGGCCTGAGCTGACTACTCTTCACAATGGGGGCAAGCAACTTAAAGTAAAATTAGCTATACACATCCTGCTGTCAGTCTGAGATCTCCATCATTGGCTTCTGTCAACCTTCTTGGCAGGAAAACAATCTATTCTTCCCATGCTTTGCTTTATGAAAACAATGCTTGTCCATTAAAGTAAGGAAGAAGAAAGAAAACAAACCTTCTGTCATATGTTAGTTTGTATCAAATTGTCCCAGAAACCAAACCCCACGTGTTTATTAAGATGTGTCTCCCTGTTGCTGTGACCACCTGGTGTTGGCTTGAATTGCAAAGAACAGAAAAGAAGTGATTGAGTGTGGGTTTTTCCTCTTTATGTATTATACTTTAGTTTAGTCTCAGTCTGGTTCCTAAATAGAATAATCAATGCCATTATCTCTTCCTCCCTTATCTAAATCACATCAGGAGATCAATAGCTACAACAAAGACAGCCAGTGCTTTCTTTCCACTGGGACTCATTACTTTGTTGCCCAAGATGGGGGTATAGATATTCTCGGGAAGGTTATCTGGTGTTCCCTGGTAGTTAACAACAACTGTCAGTTATTAATGGTGCTCTGCAGCCTCACCTTTACAGTGCTGTGACTGATAGCAGGACATGTTTATAACAAAATGAATCTCTGCTGCCTTTTTTTCCTCATCCTCCTGAATCTTGTTCGTTCTTTAGTTTCCATTCTCCCCTCCCTGACTGCTGTTGCAATCCTAGGCAGTATGAGAATATCAAATGTTGGGGGCCTTCTCATTGAGATTCCTCACAAGTGCACGTTTGCTTTTATACAGGCTAACATCTGCTGCAGAATTACAAAGACTAATTAAAATAAATTCAGATCCTAAATTAGTCTTTTCAGTAACATTTATTACACAAGACACTGGGTGATAAAGTGTATTATATGGTTAAGCTGAATCAAAAGTCATATTTTTATTGGATTTGCTGGCCAGTCAGGAGCAATCTCTGCAAAGAAGCTTATATTTGCAATACAGTATTTTCTACTAGGCTAATAAGGAAGTCTACCACAATCTTCTCATGTTTATTTATACATATCAACTAAATGGAAAAAATTATGCTTAAAAACAAGAAGAAAAATACACCTTTCCTGTTAGTTCGGGCTAGACTCCCCATTTTTCTTATCAAAACCAGAGAGTCAGTTTGCAAATCCTAGGTGAACAGATATGACAGACAATTCACACATCAAGTCATCAAATCCTCAAAGGGGTAGTTATCCGCTAATTTAATGGCTTTGCACTCTGCAGTGGAACAGCCTCGGTTTAAGTGCAGATCCTGCCCTACACCATCATTCTGCTGTGGGGAAGCTGGGCCTGGATCTTGGGTAACCCCAAATTTCTGTGTAGTGATGAGCAAAGAGAAGCAAGGCAATGGTACCTGAAATACAGTTTGTGCATGTCAAGTGCTTACAGGAGTTAGAAATACATGGATAACCAGGACTGTATTCATTCCTTATTAGGTATGCCAGAGAAGCAGAAAAGGGTGCTAAAACAGCAACATTATTGTTTTTCTGACCTGCAAGGCTGTAAATGAATGAAAATGAGGGGAGAGCAGTTGTGAAATTGTGCCTTCCAGACATGTTAAGCTAAGGAGCCAAAACATAAAGCAGTCATGCTGCATCTTTTTTCTAATACAACATCAGAATTTGCTTGTTGAATCTTATAGACCTGACCTTATGCCAAGTGAAAATAATGAAAGCTTAGTGATTGGATTTGATGGGAACAGGAGTCAGCTTTCTCTGCAGGAAAATGAGGGGGTTTCTGACAGATGGATGAGAAAAGAATGTGGATGTTTCATGCCTTCAGACCATCAATGAACAATACCATGATTTGAAATATGTAGCCATAAAAAAGCTTATCTTAATAAAAAGCTACGTTACTTGTATTTCCAGTTGTACTGCATATTATGAGAGGTTATTATGATGGGGTTTCTCTGACTCTGTTAATATTCCTTTTAAATTTTTGTTGACTACTTTTATCTGTAGTCACGCTTAATTTTTGATGAAATAGACTGAGAAAGCAGAAAATATTTTTACTTTTATTTGGTTGTTTCTCAATGTACCTAATATATATCAGGCATTTGGAGTGTTGGCAGTATTGTTTTCCTTTGCCTGTGCAGCATTTCAAGTACAAGACATCTTGGCCTGCACCATTCCCATTTTAGGTACTTTTTTTGACATTTTTTTCTTTAGATATTTTGACTTTTGCAATTAAAAAAAAAATTGCCTTTGACAATTAATAACTTGGCATCTGTACTGCTACACAAAGACTTTGTATGCCTTCCAGTGGGTGGGAAATAAGTTAGTTGGCAAATACCTGCATTTTTTTCTGTATGGAAGAGAGAAAAGCCTTATATACTGTATATACTGTTTGCTTTGATAGCTTTTATTCAGAGCCTAAAATAAAGCTCGAGGACATCATTTCCAGTAGCTCTCCATTGGTTACTTTGTTTTCCATACATGAAAGAGCAAAGCAGTGCAGGAGTTAATAAAAATACAGGTCTGTAAAAATGGCATAATATGTTGCAGACAACTCAGCAATGATATTTATGTTTTCTTTTTACTCTGACAGTCCCCAGATTATAATATACAGATTGAGTATTTCCAAGGACACCACAGGGAAACGTGCAGAGAAATCAAAATGGATTTTGGTAGGACATAAACATAAACTGTCCAAAAAATAGCCTTCTAAATAACCAAGCTTCAGAATAAGAAAATCTCAGCAAAATACTTAAAAGGGACATAAGGAATGAAAGAAATTAACAGCAGAAGTGACTGAAGCTTCAATTAGAAGCTTCAATTAGAAAAACACAAGTGAAATGGAATTTTTTGTGTCTGAATTTCTTGAGAAATCTGTGTAAAGTTTTTCTTTTCTCTGATTGTTTGTTTGTTTGTTTGTGTTTTTGTTGTTTGGTTTGGGTTTTTTGGTGGTATAAATAAAATAACTTGTATCTAGTTTGTTGCCTAAAATCAGTCTAGCAGAAAACATGAACTGGTAGTTAAATTTTGGATTGGCCATCTTTGTTACATGGGTGTAACACTGTGTCTTCATCTCACATTAAGATTCAAGGCTTACACCTGCTAGAGCACAGCATTATTTTCTTCATCTGACAATGTTTTTGAGCATTTCTTTGCTGATTTGGGGTGTATCTGTGCCATCCACTGTCTTTGCATTACTATTGCTTGTTCAAGACCAAGGAAAGATGAAAACAAATGTCTTAAAATGAAAATATGACTCTTAACTAATACAGACACGTCTCTGCAGTATAAAACTGGGAAGCTGTATTAATACACACCTTCACGTTTGCCCCACTGCAAAGTGAGTGGTTCTGGGTTTGGGGTTCAGTCTCCCAGGAGTAGTACTGAAAGTTTGGCCGTGTAGTTCCCAGCGCAGCGTTTGGCTACAGGTCAGCAGGAAGCTGAGAAGGGAGGAGCGAGGCAGAGAGACAGGCACACCACGCGGGACCGCTGGTGCTGATGAGATGTTTCACTAGGATGATTAATGCCCATTTACAAAATTGGGCTATTAAAAAAATTGAGCATGCTGCTTACAGACTGCCTGGGTTAAAAGTGCCCCTGCCTGCTGACACCGCTTTCACGCCACACTGTTCCCTCTGTCCCACTGTGCCGTAATTATGGCTGAGCCTCTGTCCCAGGTGGCATTAGTCCAGGTCCTGCTCGCTGCAACTGCTCCTGTCTCTCCTGGTGTGTTGTGCCAGGCTGTGGGAGCAAGGGGACAAGGGAGCTCTTAATGGAAGGTGAGAGGTTTCCATTTATGGTTGTTATTTCACTGTGATTCTGGGGTAAGAGCCATTATAAGGGTGTTTCAGAGCACAACAGGAAAAAAACCTGCCGTAACTGGGAGTAATGGGGTAAGGTTGAGCAAAGGCAAATGGAGGCCATTTCCTGACAGTGAGATCTATTAGACTGTGGAATAGATAAGTCTCCCAAGGGAAGTGATAGAAGTCCAAGCACTTGAGTCATTTAAAACTGCAGTAGACAAAGAGCTCAGGAGTATATAATAAGGAATAATCTACTAGCAACCACAGAATGAAAGACTGATGGCCTTCCATCTCTCGTTTTTGGAATATATACAGTCTGGCAGCAGCTTTCTAGCTTAGTTTCCTGCTAAACATATTTTGGAAAGTCCCATTTTCAACGAAAGAAAAATAGCTGCAAGTGTCTCTTAAAGGAACTACTGCTTGTTTTGTAATGTTGTTCCACAACTCTTTCTGTAGATGTTTCCTCTTCAGGTGAGAAGTTTCAGGCTTTTGCAGTTGAGTGAACTCCAGCTCAGGACACAGCTTCCTTTTCAGACATGCTGTTTTTCCTCCCTGTACTCTTGTGGTTCATCACACCCTGTACCCAAATATGTTTAGCACAGTTAATATTAGTTTCAGGCTCTTCTTGTACCTTGTTTAAGTGTTTCTATAATTAACCTAAAATGCAGAAATAAGATTTCATCTCTATGCTAACCACCTCATTCACCTTACAGCCGTACATTGGCAGGATGGAGTGGGCTTTGCAGGAAGAGGAGTTTGTGGTCCTGCAGTGAAAGTCAGGGGAGGGAAAGCACTTCATGCATGAGGGACAGTAAAGGAGGGAAGCACAAAGAAAGTACCTGTGAGAAGCACAGCCAAGTCCAGAAATATTAAAAGAGCAAGAGATGGGGAATGATGTGGTGCCAAAGGAGAGCATCCAGGGTGGGAGCAATGGAGTTTGGAAGTGTACTTGAGCATGAGCATGTGATGCAGAGGGACAGTGATGTGTGCAATGCAGTGCCCTAGAGCAATAGCCCAAGATGCCAAGTTTTTTATAACTTGGAGGTAGAATGAAATGTGCTGAACAGGAGTCACTGAGGAGGGCAGAGAAACTCACTAAATACTTCTGATTTTGGAAATTCCACTACCTCCATTGGGCGATATTGATCTTGTGATGCACTGAATTAAAAACTGCATCTAACCTGTAGCCTTGTCCTTCTTTCACTGTTGCAATCATGGCGTAAGGTTACATTAAACCACAGACTGCAGAATTCACAAGCAGGTTGTGCCATGTATTTATGACTCATTCCTCCTCTCAGGCTCCTGTCCCTTAGTGGGTATTGACAGAAAATACTACTAGCATAAGAAATGGCTTGATCTAATCTGCAGTGTTGTTTGTGCTAGAATATGGAGAAGAAAATTGAAATGGATTATGTTCAATAAGCCCTAAGGGTGGGCTAATATACTGAGAAATCTTTAGCACCCCGTAATGATTTGCTGTCTTCAGAAGGTTGGTTTCTTTTTAACTGTGACTTGTATTTTTTAATGTTGCAAAATTAATTTTTGACAAACCAGATCTGAATATTATCTTCTTTACTCCATAATTTTAGCCCTCTTTCTGAGGCTTATTTTTTAACACTGATATGTTTCGTGTTTGCCATTTATACCTAAGCACACATGCATTGCAATCTCAAGATTCTCTAACTAAAAGCTTTATCTGACAACTGAACATTAACCATCTTTGAATTATGTACATATCTCATTAAATCTTTATCTTTTGCTGTGTTTTATTTATCTATAAATTAAAGGTTTTATTTATATATGATTGGTTTATTTATATATTTAAATTTATTAGCTATGATGGTTGATTTTAAAATTTCAACGTCTAAGACGTTCATTTGATCAGCAACTGCATTGCATTGATGTAAGTGGTCAAGATTTTGAAGACAGTGCACTGAGATGCAACTTGGTGTGCCAGAAGAAAAGAGAAAAAAATTTATTAGTCTTTTGCTAATTCAAAGGTTCTGTTTAGCTTGATGTGTAATCTCAAATTAACAATAGCATCTTAAGACAATTTTATGTCTTTTCTGCTGTCTACATTAAGCAGATGTATTTGTTTCTCACTAGTTGTTTTTTTTTGCAGAGCAAATCCATAAACACAGCATTGATTTGTATATAATAATAATAAAACTTAAATATCAACATTGTACCTGAATAGCACTTGCTTTATATATATCTTATATTTATAATGCTCTTTAATATTTAAAATTATAAAGAACTGCTAAAGGAGGAGCAAAATTCCAGTGACTTTACTAGTATTTATCCATTAACTGAACCTTTACTGTATCATTTATATGAAAGATAGGTATATTAAAAGGTTTATTATGTTTTGGTAGGATGCAGAGTGTGTATGCATACTATCCACAGTCCAGTAGAAAGCTGTGCTGAAGTATGTAAATGGATTAACACAGCATTCGTAACCATAGTCTATCAATATATATATTTCCATGTCATTTCTTGTAAAGTGTTCTCCAGGAGGGAATAATAAAAGTATGTGAATGGAATACTGATTCCACTGGTGGTGATGGCATCTGATCTAGAGAGATGGCTACTAGCCATCTCAAATTGTTATCACCTACTCCCTTCTAGGCAGCTATTTTTCAGTGCAGGATTTACCATAAAGATCAGAAAAACAGCTGGCAACTATCAACTTGTTATAAAAAAGGCTTCAAATGTTTTCTTCTATTTAGCTGTGATGTAGTGTGACTTACTTTAAAATGCAGCTATTGAATGCACCAACTTATTCAAGACTCAGAACTCCATTTATCTGGCAAAATCCTGCTGTGGCTTTAATTGTTTTAAGGTTTCTGTGGGGATATGAGTCTGTGAAGATCTGAAAGGGGGTGGGAGGAGGGGATGGACTGTGTTCTGGAAATTCTCTTTCCGAACTGTGACAAGAATGTTTCACTGGACACATTTGTACAGTCATTAGCAAGCAGGGAGCCACGTGGTAAATATTACAGAAGGATAAAATACACCAAGCTGCAGAAAAATATACCTGAAAAAGAAAATCAATTTGGGGATTGAAGGAGGTGTTGGACATTTAAAGCAGGGGAATAAATGAAATGATGATTTTTTTTCTGTCACTCAGTTGGAGCAGTAATGCAGGTGTACAGTCTATGTCATGCTCACTCTACATTGTGTGTGGGAATGGTATATCTGCACCAGAGTCAATACTGAGAGAATTGGATTGGGGTGATTTTGAAGATAGCCATCTTTCCAGACACTTTCTGTCCAAAGCAGAAAGCTATGAGAGAATGTAGTTGCTCTCAGCTGGATTTTTATTTCTATTTCTTTTGTAAAGTGCAAACTTGTTCTTCAGTTTTCCATACTCATCCCTTTTATCTTCTTTATTTTTGTTTCCCCCACAATTCCTGGAGCTCTCTCTGTATTGCCAAGTATCTAATTCAGCTTTCATATCTGTTTTAGCCATCTCTTTGTTATAGCTACATTTCAACAAGCCATCCCGCTAGAATATCCTATCTGAAAACTCAGCCCAACAGCTGAGAGGAGTGAGCTTGGATGGATGGATGGATAGATAAACAGTTATCCAGAACAGCTCCCAGAGCCGTCTGTGTTAGCAAACTATTTAAGCTGTCAGCCTCTGTGTATTTATAGCCTGCTTATCACACTGGTATCTGAACACCTATCAATTTAGCATTAGAAATCCAGTCCAAGCCTCAGCCCAGTTGTGGAGACTCACTGACTGTTGCTTACTTGCTTTAGATGAGTAGAATAAAAGATGTGATATCCAGCCATGTTTTGCTTTTTCCTTCCTAGTCTATTATCTAAGTGCTTGATCTAGGACTTCCTAAACTATCAGGAAAGATTCTTTTATGATTCCTTAGTTGTCCATAACTCTTATTTGAAAAAGGCTTACCTCTTTCTGAAAAGGATTTTTCATTAAAAAGTCTTGCAAAATTTCCAAACTAAAAATGTCAATTTCCACTTTTCCCAATTTTTTTCTCCTTTCTTAGTTTTTTACCCCTTCCCATTTTTTTTATCAGTGGGAGGGGTTTTTCACATTACTACTTGGGCAATATGTCCAAAGAGAAAGTGAAGAGGTTTTTGTTTTGTTTTGTTTTGTTTTTTCAGCAGTGAAAATGGATAACACTTTTCACCTGACAGGCAGAAATGCTAAGCTTTGAAAGTGAAGCTGTTCTACAGGATACTGAGCTGAGAGTCATCTAGAGAGTGGAAAAAGGAAATCTTAAACAAAATTGAAAATGTTGCTTCTGATACCTTGACACTTGTTTTTTGGATTTTGTTTTGGTTTCGGTTGTTCAAATTTTGTTTGTTCATGTAACAGACTTTATCTTGACCACCAAGACTGAGAGCAAGTTTATCTTGCTTTTGCTCTTCTGGTTCTCTGCCTTGTCCCACTGTGGGGCAGTGATGAAGTGGACTGGGTGGGAGCTGGGCTGCCAAGCAGCCCCAGCCCACCACAGTCCCTAACTACCTAACCTGTGGAAGCAATGTAAAAGGTCAAATCTCTCCTGTTGGAGATGAGAACGTGGTGTCAGCTCCCCCTGCTATGCAGCTATATTTACTACTAACATATTTGCTGTTTTCATAGGCTGCTTGCAGTAAAAATGTAAAGGGGAGCAAAGGACATGCATATAAATATAAATCTGTGGAGCTGTTAATGACAAGTTGCCCTCAGAGGAAACAGCTGATCAATGTATAGGAAAGATGAAGGGGTGTGATCATGATCAGACAACAAGGTTAACAGTATCAATCAGGTCTCCTAAAATAGATGGAAGAGTTGCAGTTTCACGTCTTCAGCTACAACCTGGCCTTGTTTTCTGGCTTCAAATATAAAATAGCAATAAAGCATCCATCTACCTGACATCTTTTTATGTTCTCTTTCAATCATGGGCCGCAAAATGTTTCTTTTCAGGTTTACCCTGGTTTGACATCCCTGTTATTGCCTATCACTTTAAGGAGTTGAAAGGCTGGGGATTGATTTCATTTTCTTTCAGCTCTCAAGGTTTTTTATGTGGAATCTGTTTCTCACTTGGTTTGCATTTCATCTAAGATAATGCTGGCTATCAGTGCTTGAATAATAATTGAACTGAAGCAAGCTGTTCAGCCTAAGGTCTCAAGCTGGGAAAGCTGTGTTTGTCATGTGTGGGTATTTTAAAAGAATTTAACATTCCAGAATTAAGTTGCAAGCAAACACAGAAGGAGGGGAAAATCTGTGCAGCTCTGGCTGTACAGCTGCACCACTGCCTTCAGTAGTTCCTCACTGAACATGAGCTAGCCCTTCATGTTGCTTAAAAAAATTCATCAGTGGTATGTAGTAAAGCATTACAGCACTCAGAGGTGGAAAATGACTTACTGGTGATTTTGGAATTGTTTCTCCCGCCCCCTCAGATGGTGTTGTATGGCTATTTAATAGTTACCCTGCTTGAAATTGAACTTTTATTTTGATACCGTTAGTGCTGCTAAAATATAGATGCTGTTTGTAGCTTTTATAATTATGTTGCTACACCTTTAGTTGACAATAACACTCTGCTATTACAGTTCCACCATCTCTAATCTCTGGTAATAAGTATTTGAAATTGTAGCTCAACTGGCAGAAAAAGCAAACTTATTTTACAATATCAGTCTGTAAGTGGATGGGTGACCATGCAATTTGAATATTGCCTATATTAAATGCCACTGTTTGACACATCCTACTAGAAACTGGCAGATCTTGGGACCTGGAGGTGCAGTTTTGGGTTGCAGTTTGGGTTCACCTGCAGAGATTGTTGATAAGCACCAAGTACTCAGCAACATGACTCAGCTGTGACTTGTGGGTAGAGGAGCAGAATTTTTTTTTCACTTTGTGAAACTTAACAGATGTGTACAAAACTACTGGATGCATTTTTTTTCATTATGTTGTTCTTTGAGCCATTCTAATAGTCTTTATACTCTCCTATACGAACCATTTTTTCTTCAACTTGGGAAAAATGTTTTAATGGTCCAAATAGAAATCACATCTTGTAAGTCACAATCTGATGGCTTGAAAATGTGGGTTAATTAAAAAAATTGCAGAGTGTTTTTTAAAAGCTTTAACTTTCTTCTGGCATATTTCATGCAGACATGGCAGTGAAAATTCACCAATATATTAGCACTTTTACATATTTTACTAGTTATTCACATGCACAGTTACTGTGCTGCCAGTTAGACAATGTGATTTCTATGTGCTCTGGAGACCAGTGACAATGAAGCATGTGTTAAATACTAAGGAAAGGTCTTTCTATGAGAAATTCTGCCATTTGCATAAAAGATGCCACAAGACACAAAAATGGGAGTTAATCACAGAGGTTAAACCATAAAAGAAAAAGTCATGCTTAGAGAGAGAGAGAGAGATTCCTGCTGTAGCTATCTATGAATTTATGATACTGCTGATGGATATCTTTTAAACTTCAGAATTAATGAGCACCCTGAGGACAATGAATGACAGTTGGTTAAAAAGGAATACAAGAGTGAATGGACAGTATTGAATATAGAGGTTTTTGCTCTGCATGGGTAGGCATGCTAAAATCCTTTTGCTGATAAATGTCAAGTAACTTCTGTTTTGAAAAACATTATGTTTCAGCCAAATTAAAAATTGTACCAACAAGTACAATATAGCCCCTACAGCTTAGGTCCCTTATAATGTAAAAGAAAAGAGGTAAATAGCATAGCTTAAAACAAAACCCCTAGCTTTTTCTTTACCTTTGAAAATTCAAGGAGGAATGCCAAGCTTGGATTTTACCCCAACTGTTAGTGACTTCCTTTTTTGGAAAGAGAAGAGTGGAACTAGGCTGCACTGGGACTGTACTTTGCTGTCTACATCAAGTTAGGATTGTACATTCTTGAAACATCCCCTCCTGGGCAAGTGACTGCAGAATCCTGTAACAGGTACATTTGCAGGTACCTTCACTTCCTGAACAGTTAAAACATTGCTATCCAGTGTGAAGTACGTGCTTAGTGTTTCCTTCCTTAGGTTTAAGTGCTTCTCCTCAGTTTTGCGCATTCCAAGTCAGCATTGAGGTTTGCTGCTTTCAGCATTGCTCATGTTGATCCACATCGTCTTGATGGGTTGATGGAGATTCTGACCAGCCTCGGACTGGCATTTGTTTCAGAGTCTGAGCACAAAGTAATGTTATTTACACCTACAACAATCCTCCAGCTTTTCAGAATTCAGAATTTGGCTTTTCAAAAGGTTGCAAACATGTGTGGGCATCTCCTGGTGGTGGATGGTCCCTACCACGGTGCAGGGGTTTGGATTCAGCTTCCCTCTCTTCTGAGCACACACTTCATTATCACCCTCATGCAGATTTGTGGATTGCACCTGGTCTCCTGCCTGGCTGTAGCAAACCAGTGGCCATAACTGTGTCAGCAGCCCATCATTAAGTGACTTTTTTAGGTTGTAAGTCTGCTACCTGCCTTATGTAAAAGTGGAACATGGTATTTTATAGAGCTGCCTTGATCACACGACAGTTTTTTTTCTCCATACCATATGCCTTCATCTTTGCTCCATTTATAGAATATTCCAGCAATTGCCTGCAATTTTTCAACTTACACAGTGTTTAATTGTGAGAGCAATTTAATTTGCTGAAGTTTTTCCTTGCCTCTAGAAGAACTTTTCTTTCAGCCTTTAAAACATTAGTTCAGCCATTTGTTGAAAAGCTCTGTATGAAAGACAAACTCCTTTTAATTCACTTATCTGTACATTCCTCTTCCTTGTCAGCCCTTGTCATGAGAACTCCTCTTTCATATGGGTATTTTTTCCTTATCAGTGCTGAGCAAGTGCCTTGCTGTTTAATATAAAACACTGAGACTTCCCTATTATGATGGGGTTAGACAACTAATTTCAATGAGCCTCCTACTTTTTGAGTCTCAGGCTGGTCAGTTTTTTTCTTTGCCAAGACAAACATGAGACAGCTGAACAAACAGATGAATATGTAACTGTAATAAGTGGGACAAAATCTTCCCTCCCCTTGCAGGAGGGAGTTCAAATGGTGAGGAGAAGGAATGTATGCAGTGTTCCTCTGGTTGGGTTACGTTATCAGGGCAAACAGCAATGTTGCATCTCTCAATCACAGCAGCTATCAGCTGAACATAATCTCCCAAGGCAGCAGAGAGGCTAGTAAGTGGATAATCACCACCTTTAGATATTGAATTTGGTATGACCGCTTCTGGAGAACTGTGTCTAGCCCTGAAGTCCTTGGTACAAGAAGGAATGCAGCAATTTGAGGTCTCAGGTGAGAGCCTTGCTGTGACTTTCTAAAGGATCTTAATTGGTTCAGTTGGTCAGGGAAATGGTTAAGGAAGAACTCTGAATTATTTTAGATTAGTATTGCACAGAGAGCAGAAATGTGATGTTAAAGGGCTTTGCAGTCCAGCTGACAAATGTATCTAACAAGTGGAAGCTGGAAAAAATTGAGAGAAATACAGTGATTAACACTGGCAAATTGTGCCACAATCAAGGACAGATTTTCTAAATTACGTCAGTGGTAGAACTTGACTCAGTGTTTTCAAATTCAAACATACATGAGTTCCAGGAATATCAGAGGTTCCTTCTAACCTCTCATATGAAAGTCTTTAAAAAGTCATTCATAATACAGCTTCCTCCTTGCTCTTTAATTCTTCCATTCCTTTTATTATGGGATAATGCTGTATTTCCAGACTCCCCAGCAGCTTCTCTTTCTGCTAGGCACAGCGTCTGTGTTGGATATCCGGGGCCGTCAGATCCTGGCTGGGTTTGATCTGAGTGCAGAAATGGCAATATAAAATCTGACAGTAATTATTTGATCTTTTTTCTGGGCTTTGAAGTGGCTGTCTTAGAGGACAGAGGAGAATAGAGGCACATGAGGGCATTTTTTATTCTTTTTTTAGACCTGTCACAGATTCTACTTGACAAACAAGTCTGTGCTAGTGTTAGGTTTGAAGTGTTATCATTAGACTGCCCTACTAGTAACATAAAGGTATATAAAGCCTTCTGTCCAGCTTCCTACCTTAATTAAACATGAGTTTTTAAATAATCATTCCTGAAGCCCATTCCTTCACTCTGCAATTCACTTACACTCATTGCATGGATCTCTTGAAAACAATCCTTTCTTCTGCAGTCTCCTGAGCCTTTTCCAGGCCTATGGATGGCAGCTATGCTGTGTGATTTTCTTTTTATTTTTTTTAATAAAGGTGGTTGAGTGCCTGCAGTACTTCATGCTCAGAATTGAGAAAAAGGCAATGTGTTCCCAGCAAGCATCAGAATATTTAATCCCCATGGCTAGGAGGTATGGTGTCTATATCTATTTTTTATTTCTCAAGAGGCTTTAATGTCATGGGTTCCTTTTACAAAACAGAGATGTTTGCACTAGGTATATATATATATAATGACAAGACAAACAAGACAATAATAACTTCCATTTTCATTAGCTATATCTCTGCCTGTCCTGACATATTCTGATGAATACCCCCTAGAATTTCAGCAGCAACAACAACAGCAAAAAGTACCAACTTGAGGTTTCTTAGCAGGTTGAGAAATAGGGAAGGAGAAAAAAAAAAAAGGAATATTCTAAAAGTATATTGACTGTGGCAGAATTTGGGTCTGCTTCTGATTAATGTAACCAAAACTACACTTGAGAAATGAGTAGGAAATTATTTATGTTCTCAGACACAGTTTGTATATCCTCTCTTCCAGTTTTCAAAAATATGAAACTCCTGAGTATGAGAGCCACTGTAATTTTAAAGCTTCATCTGCTCAGTGTGTAAATGGTATAAACCAGCTACAAGTGGTGTCGTTTGTTTCCAACACCCTCATTTTATGGGGGTTGGCTGACGAGTGGCTTTAACTAATGGCAGCGGCCGGGAGGGCAGCTACGCCTACAACTTTCTCAGCAGTGCTGAGTTGCTATTTGGTCTGAGCCCTCGAATTAAGTATGAGCAATTCCTGCAAAAAATTTAGTGGCTAGACAGGTCTTTGCCTTTTTTTTTTTGTTTAAGTATTTCCAAATTTGATCCTTACAATTATGTATCTGTCCCAGTGTTTCTGTCTCCAGCAGTGGAGAGTATTAGATCTTGGAGAAAAGTGCTAAAACTCCCACAGTGGACAATTATGGAATAAGCTGCTCTAAGGAAAAGTTCTTTCCTAACCGCAGGATACCTTGAAATATTTCTGTTCTGTTTAATGTAATTGGAGATCTTCATATTAGTCCTATAAATGCCAAATCCCTTTATTAATCCTTCTGCAACGTTAGTTTTTTTAAAAGTCAGTTCTGCACAGTGGCTGTTCAAAAAATAGAAATTCAACTTTAAAAAAAAAATCTGTTTTCAAAGCAGGACAAGACCTAACTGATAATTTTAAAGTGTATTTTTCTTCATGACAAGCCTGATATATTCCAATTGAAAGACAAGCATGATAATTCATGCTGGTTGTAGGAAACCGAGTGAATTTTGTTGCTGCTAGAGAGTATGTTCTTCAGACTTCTTTTTAATGTTGCTATTTTTTATTTAACTGTTCCAGGTATTCCTGCAATTCTTTGTGTAAGACTCATTCCCTAATCATTTGAAACATACCTCAGATGTTCTCTTCAGAGCATTATGCACCTTTTTTCTTTTCGGCAGGTTCATGATCTAAGTTTTAAACATCTAATTTACTACTAATCTTTATAAGAAATAGGATCATAAATTCAGGCATTAAAGATAAATATTAGGTAAATTATGAGGCTAATGTGTTCCCAACTAAGTAATTTTCTGATAAGCATTGACATTTCGGAAGACATTTAATTATTGATGTGCAATAGATCAAGAATGATTAATCAAAAGGGTATCGTAAGTTCAAATGGATATAAATTATAAGTTTTATAATGCTGACATTATTTCATTTACTAGGACTTTAGGTTGGTAGTCATCTTGAATTAGACAATATAGGGGCACACTGTGGAAATATTAATTTTTTTTCCTGACTTCCCACAGATTCTGAACTGGCAGGAACTGGCCACAGTTGCCAAGTCTAAATCCTGTGTCAAATTTCAATTGAAATGTGTCTCTGAAAGACTGTTTAACATGTATAATGGTGTCAAACACAAGCAATCTTTTAAAAGAAAATTACTTTGGCTTCAGTTTTCCAGGGCTGATGGGGAGGTGATGTTTAACCTTCTAATGATCTTATGAGCAAGAACTATGTTGTACCATAAGGTGGTGAAAAATACCATCATCTATTTTTATCTAAGATGGCATATTTTAAGATTACAGTGAATAGTTTAGATGCTGTAGATTTCATTTTTCAACACAATTTTTTCTCTGATAGTGTAGTGCTGATCCTGCTTTCTCATGAATATGTAACAGCATAAGGAAAGAGCTGGACAGTATGTGTTCTATATTAAGAAATCTATTTTCTCATCATTATAAAACACAAATATGTTCCTAACAGAACTATCCATACTGCTAAGTATGTTTAAATCAGCTGTTACACACTGGTTTTATGCAAAAATACGATTCTTGTCTATTCAGGTGCTGAACATGCTGTCTATTGTGCATGCTACGTGCTATCTGACAGCTCCATTGCTGTTAGGGTTGGGTCTGTGGTGATGATTTTTCAGCCCTTGTGAAGGTTGTATAAAGATGTGGCCTTTCAACTCTGAGATGAGTTTGGGTTTCAAAGTCAAATTCATCTCTGAAGTGCCTTTTCCAGCTCAATAATCAGTTTACTAAAAATCTTCTAGGTTAGCACAGTACCATTGTAATTGTGAATCTAAAGCTTAAAATAATAATAACAACAACAACAACAACACCACCGAAGAAACAACACTAAAAAAATCCCAATCACCCCAAAAAATGAAAACATTTCAGAGCCCTTCAAGAATTATTTTTTTTAATGTGAAAATTTAGATGCAGTTTTACCTAGAGAATCTGTATGGGGAAATGTCAGTAGATAAGACAGTTGGTATTTTCCCTCAATCTGACTAGCTCAATTATTCAAAGAAGATAGGAAGCCCACTATAAGGACCTTTGGTTATCAGTCCCCTTTAGTGTTTTGGGGTAATATTGCTCTTCCCACAGCTTCCATGGCAACTGAAGAATATTTAGAGGTTCAGTTCAGTGGCACACGTCAGTGATAACAAGAAGACAATGGCTGTCTGAGAGCAACATCTCTGTTCTCTGTTACCCTAGAGAACCAGTTAATGGAAGAAGAGGTGCCCCATTTCTGCTACAGGTCAGAGTGGTCCTGGGTTTGCCAGCATCTCGTGCATGGAAGTATCAGTGACTTCTTATGCATTTTTGCTTTCCCAGCATACCATCCAGCGATTACTGGAAGTCATGCAAACATGCATCAATGCATTACTTTCTTGCCTTTTTTTTTCTTGGAATAGGTGACAACGACAACTGTACAGCCAATATTTTGTTAAAAAAGGTCATGTCCTTAATATGGCAGACTTCAGCCTTTATGATCATGAAAATTCATGTAATTTTTTTTATTACTGTAATATCTGCACAAAGACTGTGACAGCATTTTCTTTTTGGAAGAATTAAAAATCAAACCATCTTAGAATTTGCTGAAAGGTCTTTAAAAGTTTTTGTCTATGAGTTTATAATTTTCAATAAATTTTTTGTTGTGGTGGGCTGAACACTGCAATATGACAATTGTTGTTTTTTTTTCTTTTTTCATATATATTTCCATTTAAAGAAGGAATATATTTCAGGGGTGGAGATCAGTGAAATTTTAAAAAATTCCATCAAATTGCATTTTTAGGAGAGACAGATTTCTGTGTCAAAAATCACCTAACAGCCTAAGTATTGAACCTGACTAGAAGTGATTTAACCAGCTGTAAGGTCATGACTGTGTAACACAAACCTTTCTGTTCTATAGCTATTGGCATGGGATTTTTTTAAAAAATTGTTTGACTTCCACTATGCTTTCTTCAGGCTCATTGTGCCTTTGAAAACACCATGCTACACTAACATAATTTTGAGCTGGCAAGTTCTGTACAAGTGCATGTATTTTAAAGATATGCAAGGAAGATCTCCCTTGTAATCTTAGTCATTAAGATGTGTGTGCAGATGCCTTTACAGGGATTCCTAATTGTCTGCTCTGATTCTTGCATGATCAGCAGGTCTGCTTCTGGTGTCTGAAGCTACTACTTTTGTAGTGGCCTTTTCCTGTAGGCCTAACTCAATTTTTCAGGAGAGCGTGCTCTTTTCTCAGCTGTGTGATTGAGCTATTTTGGTGCAGGCCAGCATGGCCGGGATTTTGCTCAGGTTTTTAGCTTGAATTTGGATAAACAATGATTTTAAATTGCAAAACAATCATGTAATACAATGAAGCTTTAAGTAAAGTAACAAAGAGTAGAGAAGTATAATTTCCTTGTGTGCATAGCGTGCTTCATCTGGTGATGAAAGGACCAAACACTAAGAACTCACTGAAGGTGAAGGGTAAGATGGTGTGTGATGGGGACATTTTATGCTTAGTGTCACCCCAAACCAAGTTCTGATCTCTAGGGTTAAAGAATTCAACTGCCATGATTAACCAATGTCAAGGAAAGATTGGAAACAGCAATCAGTAGTCAGTGGAATGAATCTTGAGGGTTGCATGTAAGTTTGTGTACAGTAATTTTTAAACTGCATATTTTAATGCACAAAATGCTAAGATTGGTTTATAACTTAAACCAAGTGCAGAAATTATGATAGTTATTGTATTTTATAGAGTACCTGTTTTCTTCTTTTCTGCTTGTTTATTTTAAACCCCACATACTTTCATGCGTATTTAAGTTGTTCTGTGGGGAATGTATCCTAGAAGCAAAACCCAAAAGCTATACATTGCATTTGGTGAGATTTAACTTCAGATTTTTGTTTAAGCTTCTCTCTGCAGGGATCAGATGGCCACAGTATTCTGAAGTGGGCTGCATTTATCTAAAGAGGTTTTTGCTATTTTCTTGTAAAAAGGCTCACGAGCGCAGAGCTCATGAATTTGGAATGGGGAAAAAGTACAGAAAAGAGTAAGCATTTTGCACTTGAGAAATATTGGTGTATTCAAGGATGGCCTTATTTACCAGTAGAGATTTTCTACTTCCTTTCCTCTTAGACACCATGAAATGTGGCTTAATACTGCTGATGTATTGCATGGTGTTTATGGTGCTTGGCTGCATGGGGAGGTGCAGGGGGCAGTGTGCCTAGCTAAAGGCAATCTAGTCAGGACTCATTCCAGTGCTGCTGAGTTAAAATGAATCTGCTTAGGGAGAGAATTTGTCTTACCACTGTTCTTTAAACAGACAAGAAAAGGCCACTTCCGTGAAGGGTTAGAGGCTTTTCAGTAGTCGGAGTTGTCAGCCAAGTGAGTGCTCTGTTTGCTTTCCCTCTGCAGGGGCCTGTGTGCAAAGTGGAAATTCAAGGTTGAAATGGGATCTCTGCAGTCATTTATGTGAGAGTTGTACGATGATGCCCCTAGATGAAAGAATACATAAAAATTCATAAGATACATGAGGAGCAAATTTCATTAATATTTATCAGCCTTCTTCTTTGTGGAATATACAGATGTTAGCTCATTGTTGCATTTAAATGCAGTATACTCAAGACAGGAGAGAAGTAATGGGCAGTAAATTCCAGTAACCTAATGCTTCTGAGTACATGGCCATGCAGCCAGAATGATAGTATCCCTGCTTCTAACACGGTATTTTCATCTACTCTTCCTCTCATGTGAGTTTGTGAAAATTTAACAACTTTATTATCATCCCAAGTTAAGTATGGCACTAAAGCCCTTTGTTTTGTAAAGGCTGCCCTTCAGACTTCACCAATTGCTTACCATTGCAATGCCAGCAAGACTGGAAAATTAAATTACGGTGGTAAGACTGGTAAGACGATTTCTGTTAACATACCCGGGTTTTAATCTACTGCACTCTTTCTGAGAGAGGACAAAAGTTCAACCTGTAGCTCATCATTCAGTGCTGCTTCAGAAGCGTAGCTGAAGGGGAGAGGGTTATTTGGAGTTACAAATGTGTTAAAGCCTATCAAATTCTGCCGTGGCTACTCATGTTCTCATGCTAGGGGGTAATTACTTGGAACCAAGGTTCTTGGCAGATGTACTTTGTGCCATACCAGAAAAACAGGCAGAGCAGTGCAGTGTAATAAGCAGTTTTGTATAACATTGTTCCAATTAGCTCGTGCCAGGACCCATTAACAGCACTTTCTCCCATTTTTATCTCCCAGCCAAACACAACAGTAATACCCTGGAAAACACAAGCGAACAATTACAATCAATCCATCAGTTCTTACCAAATGATAACACGTAATCAGTTACTGAGGAGTTCTGCATTGTTTGTGGTGACTGATGGGGGTACTCTGAAGTAAAACCAAAGTGTGAGAAGTCTCACTGTGGCAATTCTGCTTGTGCCTAAAACTCAGCAGTTTCATCTGGCAGGGTTCTCACCTGAGACTTCCTTGAACAAAACAGCATTCTGCTCTCCCGGGGTGTGGGAAAGATACCACCACCTAATTCCATATAGAAAGGGCCAACCTTGGTTGAGAAATTCATGCAATGCTATCAACTTCTTGTGATGTCCTGAGATCTGCAGTCATCATTCCCTGTTGTTGGCATTTGCTTTCAGCCTCCAGGAGATACATGGTTTTGCTTTTTCCTTCTCTTTCCTTGGCTGCTGCAAGTCCTGGCTGTGTCTGATGTTGGTTTCCAACAGTGCATGTCTTCTCTCTGGAGTTTTTGCTTGAGCAAAATGCGATAGCTATTGAGAGAATTTCTCCTCAGCCCATGTTTTAGATCAGATATTTGTGCAGATCCAGGATATACTGAAGTGCCGGAAACATCTGTGAGTTCCTGCTAAGTGGGCCCTCCAGTTTCACATTGGATTACTGTGAGAGTCAACTGTCAGCTGTAAGATAGAAGCTAGATGCATACACCTTCTCCAGGCTATCCAACAGACTTCAGAGAATTACAGCATTAATCTCAGTGTCAAAGGTGGAAAAAAATTAAATAAAACAGTCAAAATTGATGCAGTTCTCCCCACAGTGGAGGCTGGCTCTAATGGCCTGTCGGAGGTACAGAACTCTGTGTGTTTCAGACCTGGGCAATGCTCACTGCACAACAGGCTATTGCAAAAATAGTACCAGAGGAGCAGTTTCAAAAGGCCCTTAGAGAAAAAAAAATAATCAATGATCTAGAAAAACAGAGTTGAGGAAATGATGATAGGACTGTAAGAGTCCTGAAGGAATTGAGGACTCTGACCCTCAGAGGATTTTAACTAAATGGCTGCTTAGTTGATTGGATTTACTTGGGGACAGAGGGGCAGAGGAGCACGGAGGAAAAAAGCTTAAATGAAGCTAGATGGAGAAAAGATTCTCTAATAGATCAGACAGAACAATAGTAAGAGCTTTATTACAGTCTTGTTAAAATTCCCCCAGCTGAACAGTTATTCAGTTATCATGATGTTAAGATCCCACTATAGCATGTTCCTAAGGGGAATTTTTCAGTCTCAAAGGTTATATTCATGCCATAGTAGAAACAAATCAGTATTTCTCCAGTTTATGCGCCAAGGGAAGACTGAACTCATTCCTTGTGAGACATCTGCAGATCTCATCAGCCCAGAAAGAGCCAGGTATAAACCATTTAAAACAGACTTCTGCAACTATCTTTACATCCAAGCCATAGAGTATATCTTTAATTTCTTTCTCTTTCCTGTGTACACTCAGTTTGCTTCTTTCTTCTGCTGTGAAAATGTTTCTCTGGTTTTCCTTCCTTGAAATGAATGTATATGTGAGTGATCCCAGCAACTCTTGGATCTAATTTTTAAAATCTCCTACTAAGAATTACTGCTTTGTATTATCCTGAATACATTCCACTGCTCCAAACATCTGTCTCTCTCCTCCCTTCTCTTCTAAACACTGCACACTGGCTGTAGCTCAAGAGCATTCTGATGTTACAGTAGGGCACTTCACCTCAAGTGATGGCTCTCCAGCTTCAATGATCTTTTGCTTCCTTCAGCCAGGAAAATGAGTGGTAGAAACCCAAATGTGTGTGATTGCCTGCCTGTGCACCAAGGTGTTGCTGAAGGAGCACTTACTGCCTTATTTCATACATTCCATCCAGGCAAATTTGTGAAGGTATCGAGCTGGGTCTAGGAGGAAGGTGGTTAGGTGTTCCTATGCAAAGATAAAACATGGTGCAAAGGATAGTGACAGATGAAAATGTGTCAGCAGATGGCAAGCTGCTGCTACTGCTTTATTGTTTCCATAGCAAAAAGTGTGTAGGAAAAAAATACCTCTGGTCAACTAACTAAGCACAGGGTGCCATGTGGATTCTTTAGGGCAACATTTTTACCTCTTTATGAGGGTCATAATGGCTGAGTTTGTCATGTGATATCAGCAGGGAGGTTCAACTAGATGACCTGCAGTAGTGAAGCTAGATAGAGAAAATCAATCATCATTATCAGTGATGTTTATACAAATTATTTCCTTCCATAATCTTAGTAGCAGCACTCTGAAAATTGTTCTTTTTAAAATATAGCACACTCATAAACTATTTATTCTTAAAATTACTTGTAGAAATTTTTCTGTGTTTGCTTTAGTGCTTTGTAGAATGCAGATGGACCATTATGCTAACAATTACTTTACAAGGCTTGTAAATATGGGGGTGAAGTCTGTGAATTTAAATACTGATATAGGAATTAAGTTTTGCTTCAACAAAGACATGATAGTTCTTTTGGAAATGCTGCAATCTGTTAAAGCTGAAATGACATTAAAGTACACATATTAAATATGTATTCGATAAATATTAAGACTGAAATATGCAAATTTTGGAGCTTGTAATTGCATTTTTTGTTTTCCTGATGTGTCTATTGATTCTTTTGATGACACCAAATTTTCCTCTTCTGATCTTTTAACACTTAAAAAAATGTAGCAGTACCAGGGTTAGTTGCATTAATGTCAAATCCTCAGAGGGTGGTTCTGTTGAACTAGTGACTCACCTCACCTTCAGTATTTACAAAGAACATTTGGTATATCTTAGATATTACGGGAAGTAAATAGGTATATAAAACCAATTTCCAGTCAAATGTCATTGGAGACTTTGGAGTAAATATTGCATTATTTTATGCACTATCATTTATTATTTGCACTGAATAAAAATAAGACTTTGACCTTCAGTGATTTAGTTGTTTTCTAGGACACAATGAAGGCTTTAGTAAATGTAATTTAATGGTCTAGGATGTGGGTAAAAAGATGTGCAGATACAGACCGTAAGGAAAATGCTAATTATCTTAAATTTAATTACAGAAAAAGATCATGATGAGAATACATAAAAACCCTTGAAGTGCAGCCAAAACATTTTCCAAAGAACATTAAAAATGATTGCTGTTTACTAATCACAGATGATGTAGACACAAAGCTGCAGCAAGAAACACGCCTAAATTTCACCTATGTGGGTAGCAGTAGAAAATCTGGGCCAGATGTAGAGAAAACTGGGACCTTAGTGTTATAGAAGAGTAATTTGTTTGAGGCTGAAGCACAGACTTCCCCATTACCTCTGAACCGTGTCAGCTGAACATGTCAACAGACTCCATACATGACAAATGTCTCCACCAGACTTCCTCATCTGTGAGTACTGATGCACACAAAATTGCATGATCTTTGTGAGGATTCCTGCAGCTTTTGGTGGTCTCCTTTTGTGTTTAATGTAAAGTCTGAAGAGTACAGGTAGGAGAGAAATGATGGTACATGACAGCAGCATTACCTACCCATTAACTGTGAGTGTTCAAGGATGACTCTGTCTTAAATGTAGCTGGGAACTTCCTTCATCATGGCAAAGATGGAAGGTTTCACAATCCTACATTTTCAGGCAGGAAATACATGGTAGCCAGGGGTGAATCAGAAAAGTCTGTTTATTGAAAGAATTGTTTGTGATGATTGATTTTCATCTCAGGACTGACTTCCAGTTCCCTTGAAAGTACTGCTAATTTCTGAAAAGTCTCATTCTTACGTTGTTTTATCCCAACCTGAATGTTGCCTGTTCAGACAAACTTAATCCCAGAATGCTAATTTTTGTCCCTATTAAATGTAATACTTGATATATTTGATAAATCACTAAATTCAAATGAGGATTAGGACATTCAAAATTAGAGTTTCCTTTCATTACTTTTGCCTAAACCATTTCTTTACTCTCGTTCCACTAAGGAAAAAATGTGTAGGTATTTGGGCTAGCTGTTTGTCTGGTTGGCTTCCAGTTATCCTTCCTAGTTTGAGATGAATAGGAAGAAAAGACAGCAAATAAAAATATCCACAGAGACACACTAATAAGAATGGATTGGGCTTCTCACTCCTGTTTCATATCCAGCTGGTTTGTTTCAACCTTTATTTTCTCTAGAATGCTACTATTTCTCAGTCTGCTAGGTAATCTGAACTTCAGCTTCCCAAATCTGAAAGTGAGGTAAGTACAAATGATACAGTAAGACAAAGGAGAAATCTTCAGGTAATTCAGGGACAATCCTGAGACACAGGATCAGCATCATCTTCCTGATGGTCCTGTAGTATAGTACTTGAAAGTATCATCTCCCTCATCCCACCCATTTCCTTTTTTTATCATCCTGATAGATGAATTGATTACTCAAGTGCCATTTAAAGTGAGAAAAGGATAGAGGCCTGAGATGCTGCAGGTGAGAAGGGCAGTACTGGAAAGGAAGGAAGTGACCGGGGGGCAGAGCGTGGGCTGAATGCGAATGCAGAGCAGTGCAGGTGAGCCTTGGTCCTGCATCCCACAGGTGCTTTCTGCTAACAGCAAGAGCTGGCCTGCCACTAACCTATCCCTGACAGCTGTTGAAAAACCCAATTGGAGAGTAATGATCCACAGACCACAGTTAGAAACCTCATGCAGCCTTGGCTGTGGATTTGGCATGTGCTTGCAAGACGTTTTCAGGGAGCTTTTGTTCTGACCTCTTAAGCAATGAGTGCTGTCAGCTGGTGTAGGGCTGGCCCCTGTGCCCAAGTGGGAACAAAGGGAACTAGGGGAGCAAAACAAGTACCTGTCAGAGCCCCTGGAACGCTGCTTTGCCTGGCATGTTTGGGGAAAAAGGATTCATTATAATTTAGGCAAACCGGAAAACACTGTGGTTCATAGACCTTTCAGGCTGTGCAACAGATGGTGTTGTTTTGGCTGGCACAGGAGGCAGGTGTTAAAGCAACTTCCAGAGATAATGGAGCTACAACCAGCAAAGTTGAAAAAGAGCACAGGGAATTAGAAGGCATAACACATTTACATGGAGAAAAGGATAAGAGGAGATTTGAAACTAAACTTGGACTTTAAAGGCAGCCATCTGACTTGTTTGCTGCTTCTAGGTAGAGTCACTGGTGACGGGAAAAAAGGAAGCATTGCATGCATTTTTTAAAAAGGTAGAAAGTAAGACCCTGGGGACTACCAAGCTGTCAGACTCACCTCTGTGCCTGGGAAGATCATGGAACAAATCCTCCCAGAGTATATGCTACAGCAAATGGAAAACAGGGACATGATTCAAGACAGCCAGCACAGCTTCACCAAGGGCAAGTCCTGCCTAAACAACTCAGTGGCCTTGTATGATGAAATGCCTATTTCAGTGGACAAGGGAAAAGCCATGGATGTCATCTGTCTGGAATCTGTAAGGCCTTTGACAGAGATCCCCACAACATCCATCTCTCTGTGTTGGAGAGATACGAATTTGAGGAGTGGACTGTTTGGTGGATGAGGAACTGGTTGGATGGTCACATCCAGAGAGTAGTGGTCAACAGCTCAGAGTCAAGATGGACATCAGTGACAAGTGGTTTCCCTCAGGGATCCACATTTGGACCACTGCTATTTAAGGTCTTCATCAATGACATACGCAGTGGGATCGAGTGCATCCTCAGCAAGTTTACAGATGATACCAAGCTGTGGGGTGCAGTTGGCACAGCTGGAGGGTGGGATGCCATCCAGAGGGACCTGGACAAGCTTGAGAAGTGGGCCCATGCGAATCTCACGAAGTTTAACAAGATCTAGTACAAGGTGCTGCACCTGAGCCAGGGCAGCCCCCCATATCAACACAGGCTGGGGGATGAATGGATCAAGAGCAACCATGCCAAGGACTTGTGAGGCTGGTGAGAAGTGGCACATGGGCTGGCAAGGTGCATCTGCAGCCTAGAAAGCCAATTGGATCTTGGGCTGCATGAAAAGCAGTGTGGCTAGCAGGGTCAGGAAGGTGATTCTGCTCTTCTCCACTCTCATTAGACTGCACTTGGAGTACTGTGTCCAGCTCTGGGATCTTCAGCACAGGAAAGACATGGACCTGTTGGAGCAGGACCAGAGGAGGCCCATGAAGATAACCAGGGGACTGGAGCATCTCTCTTTTGAAGACAGGCTGAGAGAGCTGTGATTTATTGTGGCCTTTCAGTGCTCAAAGGGGGCTTATAAAACAATTTTTACCAGGGCTTTTTGTGATAGGAAAAATGGCAATTGTTTTAAACTAAAAGGGTGTAGATTTAGACTAGTTCAAAGAATTAAATTTCTCACAGCAAGGGGGGTAAAACACTGCAACAGGTTGCCCAGAGAGGTGGTAGATGTCCCATTCTGGAAACACAGTCAGGTTGGACAGGACTCCAAATAACCTGATCTAGCAGAAGATGTCACATGATCTTTAAAGGTGCCTTCTAACCCAAACTATTCTGTGATTCTAGAAGGAAAGGAGATATGATGACATGATCTGCTCTGGGCTCCCTTGAGAATGGTGTAAATTGCTGAAAATACATAACCTTGTCAGGACTGAGACACTGTAGTTATCATCTTTTATTGCTGATGTTTTCCATCCTTATATATCATTGAAAGAAGAGATTTGCTGTCTGGGAGGAGTAAAAGTTGTGAAAAACGGGTGTGGATGATCCTTGTGCATGGTGATATTAATCCACCTGAGCAGTCAGAGCAGAGCAAATACACTCAGCCAGGGAATGGGTCTTCAGTCTGCAGAGGATCTTGTCTTCAGTGATTAATCCCACCCTGTCACTTTCTGGGGTTTGTTTTTGCAGTTGAATTTCAGGTTATAAACCCTTGCTGGGCACACCTCTTCCAAGCCATAACTCCTGCTGTGATGGTGGGCCTGGCCCGACCTCTCTGGTGTCCGCACTGCACCTTCACCCCTCCACTGCAGTGTCCAGGGTGGATCACAGACCTGCTGGGCTGCAAGCCCTTGAGGGTAGGTACCCACACAGGGCCAGGCACTGCCTGAGAAGCCTGGCCTGGGACACATCCTGTTCAGATCATGATCAGCATTTGCTGCTGTGACCAAATAGTGCTGGCTAGTTAACAGTACTCATTTCCTGATTAATTTAATGCTCGCTTGATGGCAACTAGGAGGACATACCTGATATTGAAGTGAAATTCCCAAGGCTTATGGTACAGGTTTAATAGAAGGGGAATATTGAATCTTTTTAACTCTCTACCCACATTAACTTGCCCCTTGGCAAATACCTGCTGTCAGTCTGTCCAATTTATTTTGCGATTCAGGCATAATTTCTCACAAAGGGACACTTAAAAAAAAAAAAAAAAAAAAGGGGCTATCACACTCTGCAGGAGTAAAGAAGTGCTGGATGCACCTGCAGTTTTCTTCCAGGTCAAATACAGATGTTGCTGCAACCCCATCAGGTCAAACAAACCTTAAGAATGCAGAGAGCAGCATGTGATGCACGTACCATCACTGGTGTGTGCCCAGCTTCAGAGCCCCTGACTGAGAGAATGACTTTTTAGGTATTGCTTTCGAGCTGTAATTTCAAGGGTTATTTCCTCTTCTTCTTCTCTGTCTTATTTTAGTTAGATTTATTTTCATTTCATTGTGACGTATTTCATCATTGTTACAGCAAAAGTAAATAGTAGCATGGTTGCTATAACAGTTGCTATGTACAGATGATTAAAGTAGAAAATATTATTCTACTCATTTCCTTTCACTAAGTTAATGAAGAGTCATTGAAAGTCTCAAATGCCACTTACTGTTTAAGATGCACTTCATGATTGTGTCAGCTGCTCACTTGGCAGATAGTATGAAGAAATATGACCTACGTGTCCCAGTTAGGGAACTGTAATAATGCCTGGGTTATTGCATCATGGGGATTCTTTTCCTTCAAGGATTGGTGTGAATAGATTTTGCAAAATATTTTAGAACTAGAACTCTTTTTACAGATTTGTCAATCACTTGATCTGCTCTTGAACATATGCATGGATTAGAACTGGTGTTTATGGATGAGCAGAAAAAATAATCTAGGAAATATAATGTCTCTTTTCTAATTTAGTGCTGAATGTTGGTTATCATCTGCTAGGAAGACTGATGCTCAGATTGCCTAAATAGGCTTCTAGAAGTCTCCCTTTACAGAGAGCTACAAAACTGCTCATTTTCCAGTGAATAAATGATACAAATACCTACTATTCTTGAAGTATGGTTCTATATTTTAAGTAATTTGGGGACTTATCTTGAAATAGGACATTGTGTCTAAATTATTATGTCTACATATGGCAATGTTGTGATATAATGTATGTTAAAACAGCTGCAGTACCAATTGCCTCTTAGACTTGTCTGTGGGAGCATGAGCAATCCACTCTTTGAACTATTTCTGGTCTCTGCATGTCTGTTTTGGCTGTATGCTGCCTGGTATTCCCAAGCCCAAAACTTTCAACATTTGAGATTGACATAACAAATGACAAAATAAACTCAACACCCACCCCAGGGGAAAAAAAAATCTTGCATAGAAACATGATGCAAAGAATATTTAAATGGGGGGGGGGGGGGGCGTTGGTAGGGCAAAATGCTTACAGATTTCTTTTAAATTGTCTGCATAAAAGCATAGGTATTTATACTTAATTTCTTGTTGTCTAGTCAAGCAGATTTTCTCCTCTTTCAGTTTGCATTTACTATAATAGGCACTTTGAGGAACCCTTTATAATTTAATTTGACATGTAGTTTGTATATGCTGCACAAGTTTAGAATATGTGGCAGTTTAAACACACTAAAGGTCTCAGTCTTACTGAGTTTTGCTAGGCAAAGAAGGATGAACAAAATACAAAAAAAAGATCTCATCATGAGTATTTGGAAAATTCAAAATGTATTCTTCCTTCCAAGTAGTGCATTTGTCTTGCCTCTGGCCTAAGTTCTCAATAAAATGTGAGATTTTGCATGACAGTTGGTGTGAAGTTAGCAAGGTGCTTTATTTCTTGGCAAGTATTATCGACAAGAGATTTGAATACTATCATTAGTTTAGAAAATTTGAATTGGCTTAATATTCAAGAATAGATGGGCCTTGTTTGCCTTCTTTGAAGTGTGAACTATCACAGCATAATTCAAGTCTGAAGAAAGATCAGGAAGCATCTACTCCAATCTCCTGCTTAAGTAGGGTGAACTATGAGTTCAGATGAAGTTGCTCAGGATTTTTTTCCAGTTGGCCTTGAAATCTTCCAAGGATAGAGACTGTTCAGCCTCTCTTGGCAGTCTGTTCCACTGCTTCATTGTCGAAGCAGTGAAAAAAAAACATTGTATGATAAACAATCTGGACTTCTCACTTCAGTTTATGCCTGTTGTCTCCCATTCTCCTACTCTACATCGCTGTGAAGAGCTGCCTTCATCTTCTCAATAACTCCTTGTAGGTACCAGGAATTGCTGTCAGGTCTCGCCAAAGCTGTCTCTTCTCCAGATCGAACAAGTCTAGCTCCCTCAGTTTGTCCTCATGAGGCAAGGGTTCCAGGCCTGGCCATGTTGATAATTATCTTCTGAAACTGTTGTTTATCAGTGTCTCTTGTGTATCAGAGGAAGTGCTGGCTAGAGAGGGGCTGTGGTTGTGGGGTTCCTGTACCTGCAGCCTTGGGTGCTGCTGGCTTTCTGTGCTGCCAGGACACTGCTGGCGTCTGGTCAGCTCATCCCTGCACACACAAGGCCAGTGCCCTGAGAGCTGCTCCCCAGCAATTACTGTTGCAGGAGTTATTCCTTCACAGGTAGAAGGGGTTTTCATTTCTCCTTGTTGAGTTTCGTAAGGCTTCTGTCAGCTCTCTCCCTCAGCCTCGGTTTCCTGGAATGGCAGCTCTTCTCCCAAGCACATTGATGGCTCCCACTGTTCTGGAGTGAGCTGCATGCCAGCTCATGGCAGTGAGTTCTGCCACCTCCTCTGGGTCACTGATGAACTGGGTCACTGTTAACCACCACAGGTCCCAGGACAGACACCTGCATCTAACCAGCCTGCTGGCAGAGCACAACCCATTGCCCCAACCCTCTGAGCCCAATCAGCTAGTAAATTTTGTACCTGAATAGGCTGTAACATCCTAACATGGATTCAGGAGTATTGTGGGAGATGTTTTGGAAGCCTTACTGAAGTCAAAAGGGCCCACTTGTTTCCTTGTTTGGCCTTTTACTTCAGAAGTATCTGTACTGTGTCTGTGTTTTAAGTGCTGTTTGCTGAAACTCTGTGTCCCTGTTCTTTGGAAATTTTTGAAGCAACTCTTTTGACTGACTGGATCAGAATGTCTTCTTCTAAGGAGTGACTTTTCACTTTAATTTCATTGATTCAAAATCAGAATGAATGATAGTTATCATTTAATAAAAGAAGTAAACAGATTGTTCTGAAAGGAGTACTAAAATTTCATTGTTTGTTCAATAAATAATGACTTGTGCTGTCAGACTTTTTTAAGCTTTTAAGAAATGCCTGTCTCTAATGGAAGGGGTTTTTATCAATTATAAACTATAACGCAAAATAATGGAAGGCTTTCTTTTCATAGCAGTATCTTTTTAAAAGGTCATTCTTCACCTTCAGGCAGACTCTGTTTAGGCTGGTTTTTACATCTGTTCTTACAGATATCCTGTCCAGCGAAGTCCTATTAGAATACAAAATTTCTAATAATTGCAGTGCCTCAGTTACATACTTTAGGGATTTGAAATTAATCTTTGAAGGTAAGAAACTCCACTATGTCTGTGCACATGCACAGGAACTTGGATCTTTGAGAACAAAATAGTGAAGAACCTGAATTTCATTTCCCAATATGGCAGACACTGCAGATCAGGTTTTAAAGCTGCCTGGGTGCCAAAGGATTTATGCAAGCACTGAGATAGTTAAAAAGCATCTGTTTATCTATCTCAATCATCTTTTACTTCTCTCAACTTCAGTCATCTTAAGCGTGCAGTCAAATAGAGTATCCTAGATTTCCCCAGCCATCCAGAGAGAGAGATCCATCACAAAGTGAATTCTTCAATGCAGTCCAGATACCTCCTAGATGGCTTGTGCTCTATACAGTTTTAGATTATATAGTGCTGCTCCAATTAAATATCTAATTGTATTTTTTCCCAAATAAAATGATTGTATCTACTTAGTAATTTGATATTTAAGGCCTGAAAAATCCGATGCTTGTAAGCATTTATAAAATCATGTTTAAGAACCTTTTCAGCCCTGATTTTTATTATTGATATCTATTGCAAAAGCCTGATCTATAATTCTGAAAAACCTTGCAGACTCCTTTTTGCATGTAAGAGCAAAATGGAAAAACAAAAAAAAAATTCATTAATTATGTTAAAATGTACTTCTATGTATATTGGATGAGATCTTCCTTTTGTAGTGTTTGTGTGGCAGTTTTCATGAGGTTAGCTATCTAGTTGTCTTCTGCTATGTATGCAAGAAAACGGGAGCTTGGACACTTTTCACTTCAGAGCTGGAATTGAAAACAGAACATATGCACCAACTGAAGAACAGCTGCCTTGGCCAAAACCCACTCTGTTTTATCAGTTCAATTGCATTTTTCTTCATGCATTCAGATAATAAGGAAAACAATGTATTCTAATTTCTTCATCCTGTTAAGAAAGAAGGATGTATGCATCAAAGACTAAGATGTTATTAATATTAAAGGAAAAAAGTGTGCTTAGACAGGTCAGAGGTACTAAATGCAAATTCTTCAGAGAAATATTTCACATTATAAGGAAATCTTTATGCATGCAGTAAAGTCTGCATAAACAGGCTCCTTTTTATTCTGTGTGGTAAATGGTAATGAATTTCTTGTAGAAAGGTGCCTACTAGAAGCTATGGGATAGGATAAATTGCAGAAAGACTCTTGTTTGGGATTTGAGCTCATCAAAATAACCAGATTGTGAGCTCTGGGTCCGCAGCTGTTTCTCAGGGAACAGCACCCAACAGTGCAAAGTAAATAGGTCCCACCTGTGTCAGCAAGCACTGCTGTGAGGACCCAGGTACCACTGCTGTGAGCAGGGCTTGAAGCAGCAGCCCTGGCTGGGGGGTAGGAGAGGAGGGGAGCGAGGTGGGGAGGCACTAATGGGTACCTAGAGGCACACTGCAATCAGAATGAGCAGCCAGTTCTCGGGCTCCTCAGCTCTGTCACCCTTCAACTTGAAAAGCTCTGGGAAAGAGATAAGTCAGTCGGTTAAACACAATAATTATATTCCTTCAAAGCCAGTGAAAGTGGCACATGTTCAACACGGATCTCCTCCCCCCTTCTTGATTGTAACAGAAGATTTGGGCAGATTTCCTATTCGGAGGCAATCAGTGAATGTGGAGAGCGAGGGATGAAGGATGCCCTGGCTGACCTTCAGAAGAATTATTGTTTCTTTCAGTCATAGTTTCTCCCCCCAAGCCCACCCCCATCTCCCTTGTACAAGGCTTGGGAGCTACAGAAGCTTTTTATTTAAAAACAGGTGCCTAAGTGGAGCTCTCTGCTGCAGGGATGTAATTGATTCAGGACAACAGTGCCCCTAATCAGACAGCTGCTTTTGTTGTCTTGCCCTTTTGTATGAGGGAATAGGAAAATAGCTATCACTATGTGTCTTAGTCAGGAAATGCTCAGCAAATATTTGTCAAGTAAAGTGTGTTTAGAATATTGCTTAAAATTACACATATATTTAACACTTTCCCCTCCTCTTCTGCTCCAAACTGCCAAGCTTTAAAGGATACAATTTAATTAGCAATGGCATTTTAATTCAGTTACTTGCACTGGCTGTGCTCTATGCAAATAATTTATTTCATGGAAATTGTATTGGGATTGAAAACGTTTTTTCTTTCCCAAGAAGTATTATAATTCCTAATGGGTGGAAGCTTCACCGATTTAGAAATGTGTTCAAAGAACCCAAAGCGCAAGTCAAGGGTATAGGGGGATTAAAGTTACTGTCACTCTTATGCAAATGTCTGTCACCCCACACAAGGCTCACAAATTAAAATTGAAGTGCTGGTTTGCTGCTGCAGTCATGCTTTTGGAATAATCAGTAATGAATTCAGCTACATACCACAACTGTTTCCTAAAACCGGGGTGTTATTCTTGTGTAAAATGCCACATTTATATTGTTAGAGAAAATTTATACCCATTTCATCCTACATTCAAATCTTTAAAGTTGCTAGATGTGAACCAAGTGCCTTTGCCTACCCTGAAGATGAGTTTTCCATGTGCAGCAGCATGCTTGTCATTACAGATTAGTGCACCATTTAGAGGGAAAGGGAATAGATAGAATAGATAAAATATTTTGCATATGCATAATCAACACAATTGCAAATAAAGGCAAAAGTCTTGGGAGGCAAAACACAGCTGTAATGCTAATGCTGAGTGAATAATTTTCTTGATGAATTTAGCCTCTGTGTCTGCTCACCAAATAGCCTCAAACGTATTGTAATTTCTGAAAATTTGGTTATTCTTTAGAATTGCTGCACTGTTTTGTGTGGAGCTTTTTGTTTGTTTTATTTTTAACTCTTTGGATTGCATTCAATTTGCAACTGTAAAATACTTGCTATCCAGCCTGCAGGCTTTATTAGGTAGCACTGTCTATCATATAAAGATACCTACTGCTTGTAGCGGTGCAATTCATTTAGGAGTATCCTCTGCAGTTGGCCCATAGCAAAGAGTTAGAGATTTATTTGTAGTGGTTCATGGCATGTCCTAGGAACAGTTGCTTTCTGTATGGAAGAGAAAATTTTAGCATTTATGTAACTGCAGTCTTTAAAGGAAGCAAAAGATAAAGTGGTGGTATTCTTCCCATGGGACCTATACATGTGCTTTGCTTACTGCATTTTCATCTTCTTGGTCTGGTTGGACTTGCCATTTCTCTGTGGAAGGGAATGTTGATATTTATAGTTTAATTTATAGCCAAATTGATCATGACCACAAGCATTTTGAGAAAGGCAGTTCTTACAGATGCTATCTGAAAAGTGTTGTTCTTTCTGGTACAATATAAGCAATTTCTTAGCAAGGAATAAAGGGAATTAGCATTATTTCAGGGCAATTATTGTCCTTCCCAGAGTGATTAGATGATTGCTTGACATTTTGTGGTGGGAAATATTTGCTTTAGTGATAATAAGTATTATTTCACTTTCTTATTCTGGTTATTGGAAGGCTCTGTGGTGAATCCTATAAGGCAGTTCACTATTGGCACAGGCTCCCCAGTGATTTGGGAATAATTTCTGTGATTGTGTTCCAATGGATAGCAGACAAAAGCCATTGCACCAAGTGTAAAGCTATGAACCCTTTGAATCGTTTTCGTAGAGAAATAAAACCCAATGTTTTCAAAAACAGTAAATCAAAACTATGTGTCCTTGCAACCTGAAAAAACCACCAAGACAGTAGATGGACTTTTATTAGTTCATGCAGTTTAAAACTGTTTGGATGTACAAGAACCGAACACAGCCTGCTGCTTTTCCCAGTAGTGTCTGTATTCTTGCATTTGCTTTTCCATAAATCCATTAGTCAGGCACCACTCTGCAACAGCCTCTGTACTGGATTTTATAAACCATTACAGTCAGTTATTCAAAAATCAGCAGTTTATGTATACCAGATAAAACCCAAACACTGTGTTTATCAGGGGCTCTGTACTAGTGGTAGGGTTGGAATCAAGCTCCCATAAGCACAACATTGTTAATGGTTCTGATTGTGTAATAGTCACCCTCATAACACAGGAGAATGAATGGTTGCCCAAAGCAAAACAGTGTGTGCAAAGAGCTCATTGTATGCTATTTTCTTTCATGATGCATTTGATGACCAAGTCCAAAGCCTTTCCAACTCCATAGCTGTTATTCAGGAACATGATTTGTTTTGATGTGAGGAAGGAAGGTCAGATTCATTTACCAACACTGCACATTCCCCACCTGTGTCTTTGATATGTTTAGTGGATAGATCCTGATTTACAAATCATGTTTCTTAAGACCTTATTTGAGAAAATAATCTGAATGCAGCTTTTATATATCTTTGATGTGCATTGTGTTTTCAGGAACTATTACAAGTAGATCAACGAAACAGATTCCTATAGCACCTGTAATTTTTGTTATCTTTTTTATGTCTTGCTGTCACCCTACCCACAAGCATTCATCTCCAATGAGGTAAGCAGTACTGCTCTTTGTCCAGCAGCTCTCTCGAGTCTGAGGGGTTTGCTTGGAGTTAAAGCTGTTCCCTTATGGGAACAGCTGTAACTAACTAAATAAATAACTTTGTGATTTTTTAATTAACAGTACACCTAAGTAAAGCATATTGGCTGTTGTTACTCTTCTACATCACAAAGCAACAATTTACAAACTGGAACTACCTTTCTTTTCCCCTCTGAAAGTAATTATTAATTACAAAGCTGTAATAAATCAGAGCACTTAAGGATGCCTCAAGGGAGCTTTCGTGTTTGTAAAACCTTGTCAGTCAGGGTTTGGTTTTGCAAAACTCCAGATGAACCAGCGTGGGGTGGGTGGGTTGGTTGGTTGGGTTTGTTTTGGTTTGGTTTTTTTGTTTGGTGGTGGGGTTTTTTGGGTTTTTTTGGTTTGTTGGGGTTTTTTATTTATTTGAACTTTCAGAGCAATAAAGCTGAGAAGGCTTGGCTTAAAGTTTCTTGTCAGGGTTTTCTTTATTTTTTTAATACTGTTATCAGTGATAGCTCAGATATCAGATACAGTAAATCAGTTGTTTTTAATTCCCAGACTGGCAAATATTTAAAATTAAATGAAGAAAAAATACATGTTTTATATCTTTCTTAAAACTAATTAAGTGTACCCAGACCGTTAGGTGCTTATGTTACTCTGTATTTGAGGAATGTCTGCCTGGAGCAGAGAGATAACTTGAAGGAGGAGATGCACTGTGCTGTCAGCAGAGTGGCAGAGCTCCTGCCAGGCTCAGACAGCACTGGAGCTGCAGACATTTCATGTGCTCACAGAGGTTGCTGCAAACATGGGCACCTGGGGTCATTGCACTACAGCAGCAATTTTATTTTACATGCTAGAGATCTACAGATGTATTTCACATACGTGAAAGTCCCTGGAAGTAGTTCTGCTAGAGGACACAAAATACACTGTAAGGGTGAATAGGGAGAAATCTCTTGAAAGGAAAATTGTCACAGAACATTGGCAAAGACTGTGCAGTTACAGTGATCGGGGCAAAGAAATGTGACATGTTTATTCCTGAGCCTTTAGTTTCATCTCAGTAGGATGGATTTTTTAATTTTTTTTTTTTCAGTGAATTAGGTCAGAGTTTCCAAAGTTGATGTATTCGTTCTTTTAACAACAGAATGGACTTTAACCTAATGGCAGTTTTTGGTAGGACAGGCAAGGTTAAAAGCATTGCTGGGGAGATGGAGAGAGCACAGTTACAGCCTATCTAGAGAATTTCTATTGGAATAGTTGGGGCTGTGTTACTGTGTGGGCACTGTAACACGGTCCTAGAGAGCGACCTGTGTCTCTGAGCCCACAGCACGCTGGTGTAAAGTCGAGGTGACAAAGTGAAAGGACGGGTTCTCATTTGGATATCCAAAAACTGTTTGTTCAGGAACACAAACACGGAACAGTGAAGGGCCCAAGGAATGAAAGTAGCTTCAAATAGGTTCAGGGACAAGAACAGGATTGGCTGAGGGCACAGGGTTGTATACCAGACAAAAGGGGCGTATAACAGTGAATTAAATCACTGCTATTTTGTGGAGTCTGTATAGTTGCTGTGCTGAGAGAGCAGCCTCGTGGTTTGTCCCAAAAGACTACTCTCCTTGCACTTTAACACAGGCACAGACCCCCTCAGACAAGTCTGGGCTTGTTGAGACTCCAGGCAGCGTAGGACCAGGGTGCCGCGGCGGCGAGATAAATGTAGCAAAATTAATTCTGCGTGACTCCTTCAGAGAGGTTGGACAAATCCGTGGAAGAAGGAAACGGGATCTGCTTCAGGAGTCTTGTCCAGAGATTTTATTCCAGTGCGGCAGCACTTCCAAACTGTGTGACTTCCAAAGCAGAACCCCGACCATGTGGCTGTCCGGGGTTTTCACCTGGGAGAGGGGGATGGAGGAGGGCCATTCATCCTGCCTATCAGAAAGGGACAGGGCATGACCCGAGGGCTAAAGGGCAACCAAAGGTCAAATCACCTGTGAGGAGAGGTGGGCCCTTTCTGCCTGGGCCAATTCCTTTGATAGCCAGCAGAATCTGAGGTTGCTTGGTAAACCCTGTGTATTATAATCATTCTTTCAGGGTTGGCTGGGAAAAACCTACCCTGGGGGAGAGGAAAAACCCCTAAAAGGGAGCCCACCTTGAAAACCTTAAAGGCACACCTGCAACAGGGGCGGATCTGAGGGTCAAGGGCCAGTAGGGATAAAGGGAGTGGAGCAGGGGGGTAACTAGGAACCAGGGGAACCAACAGGATAACAGGGGTGGAGTACTGCGGCAAAATTAGGCCAATGGGGGTTAAGGGAGGGAAGAACATTCTGGAAAGGGTACATAAATGGTAAACAGGGCTGAACAAGGGGTGACATCAACTAACTAACCAATGATGTAACAGAACTTTAAAAGGTATTATCATGTGGCTGCAAAGGCCCATGGGAGGAGGGAGACTTTTGTCATCACAATCTAGAGGGGCGTTTCTTCCCATTTGCATCGATCTCTCCAGGGCTGAGGTATAACTACCCGGGGGGCAGGCCCCTGGGCCTCCACAGGGTTGTTTTAGCAAGGAGACTGTAGTTATAAGCTCTAAGTTGCTGCTTTTTGTCTTTCTGAAAGATACTGTCTGTCTTTTTGTTCAAGAAGAGTCTGGACAATGCTCTCAGGCACATGGTGTGATTCCTGGGGCTGTCCTGTTCAGGGCCAGGAGCTGCACTTTGATGAGCCTTGTAGGTCTCTTCCAGCTCAGGATATTCTATTATTATAGCCAGTGAATCTGCTAACCAGTTAGTACCTGTGATGAAAAAAAAACAAATGAGGTGTGGAGGGGGAGGTGTACGACAAGTGCTAATGCACTCATTAAGGTATATGATGACTATCAGAGGTATAAAGATTAACTGGCATATCTGTAGAAGGAAGAGAACAGCCCTATAGCATGGTTCAGGTGGGAACAGCCTGGAGCTGTTAATTTCACATGTTTCAAGTCTTTCTTGTCCATAGCCTCTCTGTTCCACTGCAGCAAGATAGAAGTTCTTTTTCAGTGGGTGGTATATATTGTAAGCAATTTTTGTTGATTACCTAACCCATAACTGAAGCTGTTACTGTAATTCTTACTGTATTTGTAGAGTAGCTGTAGTACTGATTAAAAAAAAAGAGTGGGACTTAAATTGGTGGGACTGTTAAACTGCTGGAGGAATGGTTAAATGTATTTGGGAAAAGAAAGCATTACTTTAGAATAGTCTAGACCTAGGCCTAGTGACAGCAATACTCAGGACTGGCTATTTAAAAACACCAGACCCTCATTAAAATAGACACCTTTTTATTATTATTGAAGAGTCATTGAAGTATGAGATAGAATGTCAGAAGAACAATGAAAAAGGAAAATTAAAGAACTGCAAATAGTTCTTCCCTTTCAAATGCTTTGTAATTAAATGCCTGGTTAATTTCTATTACTCATTAACTGAAATCAGCTAATGAAGAGTCCACAAGACAGTTGAGCTGTAGCTCTGCAACACAATTGGTGTTGTGAATAAAATTGTTACCTGACAGTAACAAAGTGTTACTGAATCTGACGATAGTACAACTCCAATGGACCCTGAGGGGGAAAGAGAACAACCAGGATCTTGTTCTCCATGTCTAGCTAATGGAGAGACTTCTAACATCATTGAAAAGGGAAAGATATTCTTCCTCATCTTTTCATGGAAACACCTTAAATAAATAGGATTATACATGTGTAAGCTGTTCTGATCTAAAACAAATTCATCAGACTAACAAGTGCATGCTCAAACAAATAAGTCTGTAGTCTGATTAAAGAGGGTGAATGGTAACTCCGAAATAAAGGAAAAGTATGTAAATTCAAATAATTCCTTTTCTAATTTCTCTACATGTATATTGGGAGAACTAGTGAAAAAAAAAATGGTTCTCAACTGCCAGTGGATTACTCATAAAAGTATCACAAATTACTAAAACAGACCCACATAGATATTAATGGCATGTTCCAAAATGACAGGAATCTTCCCCACCTCTAGCATGTTAAATATACACACAAAGTCAGGCTTTGGGTGAAAATGAGCAAACATAAAAATTACTAGATGAAAAGGTGAAACACTGAAGAACTAAACCAATATTTTACTTTGGGCCTTCAGTCCCTATTCAGCTGAGCAGTGAGAATCACAAACTCCTTTTTGATTCTCCACAGAACTTCAGTGCTTTGGTTTTTGTTTTGCTTTGTTTTTTTTCTCTTCAGGCTCTCTTGGAGATGTCACTCCTTCCTCCCTAGTAAATATTTGTGAGTCATGCACATGCTAACTCCAAGCTCAGCAATCCTAATTTATAGGCTTTGTAGCTGCATGTGAAAATGCAGTGCAGCTCCCAGCTGGCAGGCTGTCCAGCTGCCTTCTGGGACAGCCCCTTGGACTGCACTCAGGCTGGACTCCTTCCAGCAGATTTAGTCACCCCTTGCTAAACCTGCTAACAAGGATCTGGTGCCCATTTTTTGTGTGAAGTGACAGCAGCAACAGCTTCTTAGTTCTAAGTTTGTTTACTGCTTTTTGGCAACTCCCTCCCCAGTTCAAAGGGGCATCTGAGAGGTCACAGTTGCAGCGTTTCTGCTTCTCTTCTCCACTGCAGGCACGTGCATTGTCTGCTTACCTTGCTTTAACAAGGTGAATCTTCTAATCTTCCAGCTCAAAGCCAAAGCAAGAGGAAGGGTGTTCAAAAATTTGCATTTTTCTCTAATGTCATCATCTTACCGTATTAATCAATGAGCTTCTGTGAGAAAGTCAAGAACATCTGGTCATGGAAAGGCGAGTATTAGGTGAAGATCTAGTTTAACCATTGTTCACCATGAAAAACTACTTTCTCTCAAAAGAAGATATTTACTTGGCATTGCCTTATATTCATAAATCTCTGCTCCTACTCTTGCCAAAATAGTTTTTATTTTGAAAAGAAAATGTGAGATAGTTGAGAACTTGAAGACTGTTATCTGAATTTGTTGCCATTATATGGAAGATGCATGGGTGTCATAATGATGACATGTAAAAACCTTAAAAGAAACTTCTTTTGGAACTGGAATGATCCAATGAAATGAGTAGAATTACTGTAGTATGAATCATGATTTGGCCCAAAGTCTGAGTATTTCTGCAGGTTTTGGTAATTGCATGTAAGGCCCTTCCTTGTAATTTTGTCAGTGTACAGTGCGTGCAGTCAGTGTTGCCATTTCCTTCAGGCTAGCCCTGGTTGTGCTTGTTTCTGTTATTTTCTAAATGTGCTTTTAGGGCTGACTGGTGGCAGGCTTTTTCTTCACCTGTAAAGAAACACAAAAACAGCAAAAAGGGTCCCGGAATGCTTCCTTAAAGTGGATTGTTGACAAAACCTACATAGTTTCCAGAGAAAGCAAATATTCTCTTATGTTTTCTTAGCACAGAAGCTATCATCTCAAACCAGGAATAGTGCCAGCAAACTCTGGCACTATAGAATAAGCAGTTTACTTGCTCAAACTCCCATGCCATATGGGACTCAGCACTCTTCTCCCCCACAAATACCTCCGTTACTTGAAAGTAGTCCCTGTGTTGCACATATTGGTGATCAAAGGTTCATACTTTGAATTCCAGTTGAAAGGGTTATTTTATGTAAAGCCTGGTACCTTTTCTTCTCTCAGTCTCTACTAGGTATTCCAAGTTGGTAAATAACATGGTGCAACTATACAAGTATGGGATTTCTTTTTCCCCATGTTTTTGCAGGATTAGATTGGATGTAGTCGGATGAAATTAAATAAAATTTTATCTTTGATACATTTTGTGTGTCTGATTTTAGAGTTCAAGATTTTGAACTCTAAAATCAGGCACACCAAAGATTTTGGGTAGGCCCAGCACTGCTTGAAAGCTGCTGACTGGGGGAGGTGTCAAATCCTCTGTCATAACTTAAATGCCAATGTCAGTGCAACATCCAGAATATGGTTTTTTCAAATCTGCCTTGGTCTGCTTCTCAGATCATGACAGAAGATGCTGCACAGGCTCAGGCACAAGATCTGGGGGTGGTATGTGTTTGGTCGCTTGCCTCTAAAGCAGCAGGAACAAGTGGAAGTGTCAGGGGATCACCTGAGACCTGTTAGGAGCTTGTGACACAGCTTGGCACATGCTGTTGCAGTTGAGTCTGCTTTGGACCACTGCCAGGCTGGAAGAGAAGTCGGAGATGCTGTTAAGAAGCTGCATGCATCTTCCTCAGTGGTAGTGTGGCTGGTTTTTGGGGGGACTGGTTGTTTTTTTTTTATCAGTTTCCTTAGTTTCTCTATTGGCTTCTTTCTCTGAAGAGAATGGAAAAGTTTTAATAGATAATAAATTAGCCTTTTACAACAACAATAGTGAAAAAATTACATTCGTTTCTCCAACTATGTGGTTGGGGGGGGGGGGGGGGTGTGCTATGTAGTACTTGAGGGAGGATTTTTTAAAATTATTTTTTGTGTTTATATTTTGCAATACTTACTGCCTAAGTGGGAGCATGAGAAACTCAGGTGTGATCCAAAATGATAGGGACTGTAAAGTCTAGGGTTGCAGGTTATTCCTGCTATGGGTGAAGGCACTGTAAACACTCACAGACTTCACAAAGGTGCAGAGACATCCAAAGTTATTTTCTCCTGGAAAAGGGTCAGAAATAGCTGTGTTGGTGCTTATCTGCAGGGAAAATTTGCCAGTGTAATTAAACTGCTCTAGTTACACAGGTATAACTCCTTGCTCAGTCACTTCTGTCTCAGGAGTGCCCAGGCAGGGAGTTTACACCAGAGTAACCACAGCAGCACGCTGCCCTACGAGTACAGCGAGGCCATTTGCCAGCTGCTGCCTGCCAGGTGGTTGCCATCTGAGATGCTCAGGACAGCACTTCTCATGGTGAAAGAAGTTGCTGAGTTGTGCCAGGGCCTTAGGCAGGCCACACATTCCCTTCAATGCCCTGAAAATAAACATTTTAAATCACAAGTCAAATTACTTCCCTAAGTATAGAAGCTCCAGCTGCTATGGAAAGCCTCCAATCACAGCTTACTTTTGCAGTTCAATTTGAGAAAAAGATGAATGTAACTGTTAATATTCAACAAGGCTTCTGAAGGTTGGTCCTTAACTCAATTTCTCACAACCCCTCTTTGCTACCACCCTTCCTTTTCTCTACCTTGCTCTTGGCCACAGAATGATTCCTGACTGAAGGAAAGGTTAGGAAAGACATGAGGTGACTGGCTGGAAGTATGGGCTACCTGGCCCCAAGTCCTTGGTTTGCTGCAGAATTTCTGCTGTTTGGTCTTGAGTGAGACAGTCTCTCTGCAGTCTGATTTCTGCCCTGCAAGGGTGAGAAGCAGCATGCCCACAACTCTGGAGAGTTGCAGGTTGTGGTAATCATGACAGAGAAGGTGAGTTAATACAGGTTGTGCAAGATGAGAGATTGTGTCAGTATCTTAGCTGTATTGCATTTCACAGGAGATAGGAACTGAAAAGTTGCTCATTCCCCAGCCAGGCTGCTTTTCTGGAGCAAATCCAGAGCTAGTGCCCCCTTCCCTTCTTCTACTGAGCAGTCATCCAGAGCCTTAACTGCTCAAAGCATGTTTCTGTTTGCCCTTATGCACTCAAAAGTATCTTTCTTAACTGGGATAATGCCCCTTGGAGCCCCTTGTGACCTCTGATTATTACAGCCTGGAGAAATAATTGATTTTTAAGAAGGAAGGTTCATGAAACTTCGCAGGTCATTTGTCTTGCAGCGAGATTTGGCTGGAGAAAGACTCTTTCAGAGAGACAGACTGAAAAAGAGAAAAGCAAAAGGAAAAAGTGAGGAGCGGGGGGGACACACTAGGTTGGTCTTCATTTCTTCCTCATCCATGTGGAGCATCCCTTCTTCACCTTGTCTGGACTGTAGTTACTTTTTTGGTTAGTGAGGTTTTGCAGGGTATTCCTGAACTGCTGAATAATTGTGTTTATCATCTTGCATAATTTCCTCTTACTTATCTTACAGCAATGTCTGTCTGAGGAGGGGAAAAAAAAAAAGGGCATATGCTATGTGGGAACTTTATTATACAGCTGATAAAGGCAGCTGTTTGAATCCTACTATCCAGTCTTTCCTTCATTTCAAATGGGACAATTGAGATTGTGAGTTTAGCTTAAGGATATATACAATGAGGGTAATCAAACGTCTTTATATGGCCTCAAATTTGTGTCATAAAGAACTGCAAAAAAGGCATCCAAACACAACACTGGAAGTTAGATGGCATTTTATGTCTATAGTGTAATCTGGCAGTCATGTCCTTGGCCTACAAAAGGCTTGGAAGGGCTCTGCAGTGATTTGCACACCCTAGAAAGAAAGAGATCCTCATGAACATACACACATGCTGATGTCAAATGTACCTTCTGTGCTTCAGAATTTCTGCTTGCTTGTGTCACTGTAGGCACACAATATCCCTGACACAAAAAGGAAGGGATGGGCTAATGCTTTATCTGTAATCATCCCTGTTCCCTCCGGCAGCCGTGCCTCTTTTTCAGCATTGGATGTCTGGTGATGGGACAGACAAGCCACAGCTCCTACACAGTACATAGGTTGTGCTGGCTCTCCAGTCTGATCCTTGGACAGAGTAATTGATGGGGTGATAGAGAATACTTAGCATACTTAGAATTGCTGGGTCCAGTCCTTTTCTTTATCCAGGCTTCGGTCAAGTTTCTCTCCCTTCACAGATTAGTGAGTAATCCAGTGGGGGCAGGGGCACCCACCTCTGTTTTCTCTTAAAAGCTGCCTCTGGTTAAGAGTCGCTTTTATTTTTCTTTTATTCTTACTCTGCTGAGAATTTTTTTCTCCATAAATAGTTAGTTTCTCATATTTCTTTCAAGATGCAAAGCAAAGCAGCACTCTGTTCTTTCAGGCCAGTGACGGATCTTTGTTGCTTTTTGTGAGGAGGTAGCCCAGGGGGGCACAGTCAGACCCCAATCCAACAGGCATTATTGTCCAGAGAAGGGGAATGAAGCTGATGAAGGGTCTGGAGCACAAGTCCTGTGAGGAGAGGCTGGGGGCATTTGATCTGGAGAAGAGGATGGTTTTATTACTGTATGATTTTATTTAATGGTTTTATTTAATAAAATCAGGGATGATTTTATCACTCTACAGCTCCCTGAGAGGAGGCTGTAGCCAGCTAGGGTCAGTCTCCTGACCCAGGCAACCAGTGGCAGGATGAGAGGCCATGGCCTCAAGCTGTGCCAGGGGGCATTTAGGTTGGACATTAGGAGGAATTTCGTCATAGAAAGAGTGATGAGACACTGCAATGGGCTGCCCAGGGAGGTGATGCAGTCACCGTCCCTGGAGGTGTTCAAGAAAAGACTGCATGTGGCACTTAGTGTAGTGGTATAGCTGACAAGGTGACGTTCGATCATACATTGGACTCGACGACCTCAGAGGTCTTTTCTGTAATTAACGTGCATAAAACTAGAGCTGCTTTTGCAATCGAAGGTGTTTAAGGGAAAGCCCACAGTTTAGTCGGAGTTTCGTGGGATTCCATAGTGTGCTTGCTTGGTCTCTGTGTTGGCTTAAACAGCGATGGTGGGGATGTTCTGTTCGAAAATTGCTTTGCTAAAAAAAAAAAAAGGGGCAAAGCCAACACATACGGTGTTTCTGCAGGCGTGTAAATGGTTCTCTCCGGACCGCTGCTGAGTTTTGTATCAAGTTTTCTCGGGCATGCCCGGGTGTTCCTGCGCTGCCCGCCCCTTCGGGCAGGGCCCGATCCGGCGGCGGCTCCGCGAGCGCGCGCTGCCACCTAGCGGCCCCCGGCGGGCACCGCGCCGCGGCCTTGGCGCCGCCTGAGGCCCAGGGGCACGGGAATGGGAGCGGGAACCAGCCAGGTTTCCAAGGCAGCGAACCACAACCTGACCGCCCGCCCCCGCCCAGGCTTCCCCGGGCACCCTGCGTGCTGCCTCGGCTGGCGGGGGGTGCTCTCTGGCTGCCCACCCTGAGGTGGGATCTTCGGGGAGCTCCCGCATTGTCAGGTGAGGGATGGGCTTTGCCATTTGCTTTTGTGTCTGCGAATGAAGGAGACGTTTGCTAAAGGAATACTCTAAGCCCACCGGGAAAAGTCCATGTCAAATAGTTTCTCCCCGCCAAACTCCAAGAGAGTGAAAGAAAAAGGAAGACAATCGTAGCGCAACTTAGGCAGAAGAAGAAAGGAAACCATGTTTTGCTTATGGGCAATGTACAAGATCACGATGCAAACATAACATAAAGAGCTGATATTTTGTCCTGACTTAATAATCAGAATTCTCCTTGCAATCTGTGTTTTCAAAAAATGAAATACTTCCAATCAGGATGGTGATGCGGCTTAAACAATTTAACCATTCAAACTGTTCTTTCAAATCATCTGGCCTCTAAGAATTGAAATGAAGTTATGCCGTTGGCTTTTTTTTCAAAGCCTAGTTTTGAAACTCCAGGTTTATTAGCCATTTACAGTTGCTTCATATAAGAACATCCCTACTGTAAGCTTGCCAGCATTTGCACTGTATTTTAGTATTAAGCACTGCAAGGTCTGTTTGTTGCACAGGAAAGTTGTTTCCTTGTGTGCTTCCCACTATGCCACACTACCTTTCTGAAATCAATGGAACTCAGCACTCTGGGAGACAGAGGAAGGACATCTTGAGCTGTTATGATATTCTGCACAGACCTAGACAAAATATAGATGAGGCAACCATTGTGGTTTATGATAGAGAATTTGGATATAAACAAAATGCTAAGGGGTTCTGTTGGTGCTAAGAGATTTTGACTTCCCCATAAAGTCAGATAAGAAAAAATTTACCTTATTACATTTTATACCTTTTAGGTATTTGAGTTTATGTCCCTTCTCTGAGATCCTGAGTACATAAAGCAACCTGATTTTCTTTGTGAAAACTGAACTTCTCATAAATAGTGTGATTCCAGGAGCTGAGGTTTAAAAAATAAAGCTCTGCTTATATACATATGAGAAAGTACAAAGTTATGAAAGTTATATTAATTAAATGATAGCATTATTGTTCGTGGGGCTTGTGTGTGATATTTAGTTATCAAAGCATCTATGGGTGTTATATATAGATAAACATGAATGAGACTTACCAAAAATACTGCCAAATCTTGTTCTTTTGAAGCCAGATGCTGGGGGAGGGATGGGGGCACAGCCATTGCTTTTGCCAAGAGCCAGGTTGGAACTCTATTGACATCTAGCCTTGGACCCTTTTTCTCCCATCAACTAGCAAACCCTGAGTTAGCTTTGAAACAGTACTGTCAAGGAGTTTGATAAATACATCACTGATTATTTATATACTTTGTATAATTCTGGCTCATTTCTGACAAGTAATCAGTCTTTGCTGCAGCCTAACTTAGACTATAAATGTTTTTCTCGTGCTGCTCAATGTTAAGGTGAAAGAACACAAGGACTGTCTGGCAGCCCTTGTGATGGAGAAGAAGTGATGCTGCATGAGAAAATGGTGTTTAAAAATCTGTGTTTGCAAGTCTGAGCAAGAGAGAGGAAGAACATCGTTTACTGTTGTTTACTGGGGACTTTACAGAAGAAAAAATCAATTTCTTTTTTATTTCCTGTCAAGATCTGTTGACTGAAATCTACTTTACCTTCTAGGATTTAGGGTTGTAAACTCAGTAATTGGAAGCAGTCTCCTAATAATGGTAAGAAAGTTGTGTAGGAAGCAACATGAGCAACATAATTTATAGAGCCATTGGAAAGTTCAGAATAAAATTACTTTTTCGTCTTTCTTTCTGTCTTTTTTTTTTTTTTTGGTTTTTTTTGTTAAATTAACTGATAGCTTTTTTAAAAAAATCAAAAAACAAAATGTCCATGTGTGGGCAAGCCTGACTGAGCAGTGTCAGTGGTTTTCTGTTTTGTCTTCTAGCACGGGCAATTTGTAGAGTGATGTGCTGTATAAGAAATCCATGTAAGCACAAACCCACTTTTCCCAGAGATTGCTGGCATTGCTCCTGCAGAAGTAACAGAGCTGTATAATGATTTTCTCTCCCCCCTCTGAAATGGCAGTGCTCTGTGTACTTTGTCTGCAACACACATCACACTGTATATTGTCAGCAACCTAAGTACGCAAAGCTTAGATTAGATGTAAATAAGGCAGCTAGCAGACATCAAGTATTTTTAAAAGAAGTTTTTTTCATTCTGATTTGGTTTGTATTGGTCTTTACCTAAGCTTAAAATCACTGTTGTCAGTTTGTACAAGATGGTGAACTCTGCTAAGAAAGAAATACTGAGCCACTTCCTTGGAAAACAGCTAAAAGTACATTTTTTAAAAACAGATAGTATTTCATGTGCACTCCTTTGTTCAAGACAAACCCTTTCTTTGATTGTATTGATGCCCAAATGTCATGGTCTGTGCATGGGACGTATATGCACTGATACATTTCTTGTGTTAGTCTGGCTGCAGATGGAGAGCAATGTCATCTGCTACCCTTAACTCACAGCCCCAAAGACCATAGATCTGATCCAAGAAAATTACTTTTTGCTCCTCTGCTCACAGTATTTCTAAATGTTTCTTACATCTCACACAGGAGTTGACCTTGAGGTCCCATCTTCGTTTCAGCAGGGAAAGGTTACCTGCTACTCCAAATTCTGATTCATACCAGAGTTTTCTGCTACAGAATCTATAAAGAAGAAAAGAGCAATGGGAGCTCTTCCTGTCAGCATCCTGATTTCAAAAAGTATCATTGTTCCTGTAAGGGAAGAAGGAAAAAAAAAATCCCATAAATAGCTAGAAAACTAAAAACAGCACTTCCCTGCTCTTCCATTTTGGCAGAAGTATCTGGGAACTTGACAAAGTTTTAGTACATGCTAAAGATGCATCTTCAATGCTGAAGATCTGTGTAGGGCTCCTGCAGGGTGAACATGCTGACCTCTGCTTTGAATTCCCAAATGTGCCGTGAACTTTACCATCCTCATTAGTGTCCCAACCTCTCTGAAGACTCCATGCTTTTATAGTGTTGTAAATTAGTGAAAACAAGAACTGAAGAAAATTGAGTAAAGGGGTTATAAAGTTTTTCCTAAGCAAATTTTCTTCTTATCCTTACAAGTCTGTGTAGCATAACAAGCAAGAACAAATGGTAAAATTTTAAGGTTCCCTTAGCACAGCTGTATCCGGATTTGCTATATAGTTTTCATTTGGAGTCACCATCAGAGATGTTGGAGACCTTTTTATCCTATTTTTTCTTTATTAATAACCAGAGTTCTTTCTATTGTAGTCTCATATGCTCTTCTGTAATAAATATGAAAAATAACTCCTCTCACCCCTCAGACTTTTCAGTTAAAACTGTTGCTGTTTCATGTAATAATTCTCAACTGTAAAATTGAATCCAGTATTAGAGAGTTTACTTGGAGTTTAGAACTGTGCAATTTTATGATCAAACCTTGATATTTTGTGACCAAGTTGTATTTTGGGATGTCAAAGGAGGTCATGTCACAGATAACAGTGGGGACCTATAGCAGGGTTGTGTTTAATCATTTACATTTGTCAAAGAGTCAAAAATAATTCTTTTCAAGGATCTTCTACAGTAATACATAGTGAGAACAGAATAATTTTTAATATCCAAGGTTAGAACCACTGTTGCTTCTTATGCCCATACTACACGTTTAGCTCCTCTCTTATATTCTAGTTTGCCGAGTCTGATTCAAATTCCATTGGCATTAATGAAGAACACTCATTGACTTCAATAATCTTTGAATTGCGTCTAGTATCAACTACATTACCATAATCAAGTGAGAGGCAATTGTTATGGATGCATTATTTAGCACTGATTGGGGAGGTGCTGTCAGCTCCCTTGTCACATGGCGTTAGATGTTATTTTATAAGGACTTGATTATTAAATTAGTATTGCAGGTCATAAATCCTGCAGTTGTGCTTTCACTTCTTATTGTGGAATAGTCTGTATTTGTGTTATAGTTCCCCTAAAGTGTACGCTGGAAGAGTTCAGCCACTTATACAATTTCCATGTATGTAATCTCTTCTTCTGTGAAGTGGCATTTCTTACAAACCAGAGTGAAGTGAGGGCCACAATGTGCCTTACATTCCTCTCCACGTCCCATAGCGAGATGCACCCTGCATTGCTGTTGGTAAGGCTTTGACCTGGCAGCACTGATTTGGGCATAAAGCATTAAGACAAAGAATATCAGAGTACTGATGGCACAGCCTGGAAAAACTTCTTCAAGCTCTGTTCAGGGGATGTGGTCAGCAGTCACAAAGCAGGCAATTGCAGTTAGGAAGCAGGATGCTGGCAGGTCACACACACACCTGGCAGTGCTCTGGCCCAGCTCTTTATCGTGATGGTGTTAGATGTTGCCCTGTCACAAGAGGATCTGCTTGTGCCCAGGATGGGTGGGTTTAATTTTTTTAAATCAGCATTCAGTATTCAAGTCATAATTATAGTGCATTTCGAGTGAGCAAGTTCAGAGCCACGGTGGTGTAAATACAGGAGACAGGATACTTTCTACAGAGATAATCTCAGTTTTATGTATATCTGTGGGGCAGTTAAAAGTAGTTTTGTTGGTGATCAGAGTTTTCCTTCAAAGAGCTGCAGGGTTCATAGAACTCTTCTGCAAGTTAACTGCAAGTCAGCTGTTTGCCTTGAAGGAGCATGTAATTTGGTGTTAGTGAAGTCCAAAATGATTAACTGTCATGTTAACCAATGCATAGACTTGTTTCAGCAGCTAGGATTTCACTTTGGATTCTAACTTTCAGACTGATGGGCTTCTGTGCCGGTGCAATGCTTCTTCAGTCAATGAAAGTCTGTCTGCAACCTTATTTCGTGTTGCAAAACCCAGACCTCCCAAAGTAAATCAGATGTAAAATCTTCCTCTGCTTGTCAGATTGGAGTGACGATTCTGGAGAATAATGTGATTTAAATTTTGGGATAGAGAAATGTGTGCATGTTGTATTGAGAACAGTAGTATTACAGTGGGCTGTCATAATCACCCACAGTATAAGGGAATTCTGAAGTGTGACAGCAGTGGGTAAAGAAGGCCCCTCACTGGAGTGAACTGCTCCACTTCCACAGCTCAGAAAAGAGTATATGACTGCAGGAGCAAGCTCTGCTTCAGAAATCGGGCATGAAAGAACAGAATATACTTGTGTTTACTACAGGAACCAAACCACAGAGCTAGATGATGAACATGTGAAAATGTTCAAACCACATTTTCTGGGGGGGATCAATATAAAAGAACTTCAGGAAGGGTACATAAAGGTGATTTACTTTGCACCTTTCTCTGGCTTACTGCAGAAAAATGTAATTGAACTTCAACTGGTCTCTGAATTATTTGGCCTTCTGTTAAGGCAGCAGATCTCTGATAGATGTTTATGATGATCCTGATGAAAGATTTTATGCTGTGTAGCATGAGAATCAAAAGATTAAAAAAAAAAAAAAAAAAAAGGAAGAAAGAAAAAAGAAAAAAAAAAGAAAAGAAATAGACTTCTGAAGATGGTTTTAACCATGCACCATTTCACCTAGGTGGTTTTCCTTGCTATATCTGTCCCGAATGCCAGCTCCTGCAGTGCACAAGCTGCCATCACTCACCCTTTGCTCTCCTTTTCCACACTCCCCTCCAAACATTACTTCAAAATTAAGAACTCAGTTGCTTAGCATTTACATCACAGCTTCTCACCACAATATTTCTGACTGTGGAAATTGTTTCCTAGTTTTTAAATAACTAATCTAAGATGAAGTAATTTTCAATGTAAATGAAATTTCATAAGATGTTCTCAAATGCTTCTCAAAATAAAATTGCTAAGTAAAATAAAGTACAGTTATCACGGTAATGTAATGGATCTACAAAAATTCCTCAGTGCTTACAGTGGAGATATATTTCCAACCCACTGGGTTCAATGAACATGGTTCAAAGCAATGGGTAAGGTATTGCAGACATTCTGTTCATAACTGGAAAGCCCAGAGGCTGAAGGATCCTTTGCAAAAGGACAAAGATGTCAGTGTTCCACAAAAATGCCAGAGTTATATTAATTTACTGAATTGCAGGATTCAGAGAATAAAGCAAGAAAAATATATATGCCGATAACAAACAGTTTGCTAGTTTTTGCAAATCAAAGAGCTTGAAAAACACTTATAATAGATTTATTGCTGAGTGACATCCTTTGAAGGTATTTGTTTTGGGACAGATGCAGGATGATCAGTATCCTGTTTTATTTAATTTTGTTTGTATAAGTAGAACACGGAAACTATTAACTGGGGGGGAAAGTGCTGATTAAAGCTGCATCTAAATTTATTCCACATTGTTTGGGGATGGAACAGATCAGGATATCTGAAATCAGGTAGCTAGATTGTAAATTTCATCAGTGTGTTAAACAGCCCATGTATCCCATGCCAAAGTGTGCAGTCAGAGTCAGTATGGATGTTTCACTAGCCTGGGAAACTTTATTGGGTGTAAACATGGCATTTCTATTCTCCTTTTCATTTTGGCCCACTGATCTAATTAAATGCTGCCTGAGAGTGTGTAACTAGTTCAGGTTATAGTAGCACAGATATTATATTATATATATATATATATATAATTAAATGTTACGTAGAATTTCCTAGGTTGTAAGAAAGCAGAAGGTTTTTCTTATGTTTTTAATTAAATAGGCCAATCGCATTACTGCTCTCTCACCCAGTGAAAACCACCAGGTAGGAGTTTCATGCCCAGCTGTTGAGGGGTCACTCCAGCCATGAGGATGAAGTGCCTCAGGCTGGCCCAGCTACCTCCCACCACTCCAGCCCCAGCAGAGGGTGCTGGGGCTCCCCTAAGAGCCACTCCCTGCTTTAATCCATGTCCTTACCTAGTTTTGCCTGCCTGCTTTTCGGAGTTGTGAGAAGAACCTGCAAGCACAGCAAAGGCATCAGAGGAAGATGTTAAAGATAGAAACTCGGAAGAAAACACAAGCTTTTAAATGTTAAAACTTGTAGCTGTGGAGAACATTCAACCTGATGCAGTTTCCAAGGCAGTAAGGGCTGCAGTACTTGCAGTGCTCCCAGCTCATTAGGAAAAATCAAATGGTGTAGAGGGAATACTACCTCAGACCTCTGTGTGTCAGGAAAAGTAAAAGCTGGCAAAGGAAAAAAGGTTATTCCATGAATCCGGTGAGGGCTTGATGGTCATGTAAAGGTCTGCATCAGCATTTATTTGCTGATGTCTGGAACTTGAAAGATTTTGAACCTTCACAAGGTTTACCTGTCAAGGCAGCTGACATAAGCTTTAAAGATTGATGAAATAAATGACACATCTTGCACTGGAGGCTCCCAGCTATCAGGCAGTCATTAGGTTGTTATGGATTTCTCCCCTCTTCATCTTAAGGCAGAGGTTTGTTTCTAAACTCTGCCTCTCAGGGCTCAGACAGGTCTGCACCTCCATGGAAAGGAAGACATAGCTTTTAGATTTTCCCTGGATCTGGTTATCCCCGTTTCTTAGAAAATTATCCTGTAAATTCTTCTGTGCACTTCTTGGCACTTGAGGGAGGAGAGTGTTAATTGTTAAAAGTTGCAATTATACAACCTATTTAAATACTTTAATATTTAAGCATTTAAATATAAGTATTTAAAATTTTGTAACGTCTTCCTATCACAGTAGTTTTGTGCATTAATCTGGTAATGCACTGTGGCAGACTCTACGTTTTTAATGTGTGGTTTATGATGAACTTTATCATATTTATATATGCAGCAAGCAGGAATCCACAGTTACATTCCATACACGGAATGTAACTTCATACACCTTAGGGACTTAAACTTCAGAGACTTTTAAATACAAGCCTCTGGCTTGAAGCTGTCTTTCTCTTGGCTGCACATAGCACCCAGTAGAAGTTTGTATCTGACTTGTCGTTTTTGAGGTGTGGCGGACTTAGAAATGGTAATACGAGTAGAAGTTTTACAAATGATTGTGTTAGAGACGTGTATGAATCCCTGAGTTCCTTTATTATATGTTGTGGGAGCATTCAGTTAGCTGAGGCATACTTCACTTTTGAATCATAAGGAAAATGCCACTACCCAGCTTGCTTGCAAACTTGCTCGTTTGCTTAGAAGCCTCATTGCATCAGCAAAAACAACAGTGCGTGTTTAGAGGGCTCTGTGGAGCACAATGTTTCCTTTCCTGCTTTCAGTAATTTAAATGATTGGAGTGGTACTTTTGACAAGGAAGAAATCATTTCGTTGTTATGGATCATTTTTCAAGTGAAACTGAGTTTTGGAATAAAGTGATGGTGAGTAAACCATGTGAATGGGGAAAGGGATTTTTATTGTTCTGAGTTTTATTCAGCAGTTTCTGAAAAGTAAGATGGAAGTGATTTTGCTATTCTCTCTGCAGGGTTATGTCTTTTATTAAGCGGAAAACATAATGTAGCCATTATAGACAGTAACAGGCACGTTTGCTGTTGTGTTCTGTTGGGAAGTGGAATGTGATTCCTCTTAATATCAAGATACAAATCTGATTCACAGTTAGTTCATATGGCTTTCAGAAGAATCTGAAAGGGAAACATATCAGCTCATTAAACAGATGTATTTCGTCTAAGCAGCTGCTTTTAAGATAAGTGTAACCCAGATTTTCAAGAGCATTTGTGGTATTGCTATCTTGATTTTTAAAGAGGTGAGATTTTTACTTTAAAAAAAAGGAAAAATAAAATCATAACCTAATTTTATTTCTGATGGGGGAAAAATTTTTAAAGGTGACTAATTATTATTGTTCTCTTTATGAGAGAATGTTCTGTAAGTAGCTCTTTTCTATTTTCCTTTTTTCTTGCCATCAAAATGCACTTAATATTTTAGTCATTGAATTATTGATTTCGTCCAAAGAGAGACTGTGGGGTTTTTAAGTCCAAGTTTTGCCCATAAGAGCAGAAAGGCCAGACAGAATAATGCTGCTTAAGTAAAGGGAGGTACTTATATGCATAGCTGCAGGTTAGGACAAGTAAACTTTATTGTGCCTTCTCTTGTTGCTGATGGTAATCAGGACATTCATCTTAGCCTGACAAAAAGGAAAAATCAGCTGGAGGCTTTCTAAAGTAACTTAAAGAACACTTTCTTTTCTGAGGGAGAAAGGGAGTCTGATCTATCTGGTAAAAGTTATAATCAGTGTGTCTGGCTTATTGTCTCAGGCATTGCCACAGGCAGCCTTAGATCAGTTTGATGAAGTCACAGTACAACCCATTTTACTACACATGCTGACAAAGTGAATTGTACTTTCTTTGTGTGGTACACTATTCCCACAAAATCTTTTAGTTTCCATATTCTTAAAATGTCAGTAATTTTTTCTTACTCTACTGGTGTATTTAGTTTGATGACACTGTTTCAGCTATCTCTAGGTCTTTCCTCCATGGGGAGCACTGCAGTTGGAAGAGCATGATTAATATAAAACTTGTTCAGATTTGTGAGGGCTTATTTGTAGTTCCTTGTTTTAAAAAAGGTGACTGAAGTAACCATTGGCTGTCCCACTGCTGAGAATACAGGAGTGAACAAACAACCTGCATATTAGGGATGTATGAGTTAAGCTAATATTTTTCCTTATAATTTAGCTGAAGTCTGCAAGCTAGGAAGTTCATTTTTTTGTCTTGTATATATGATTTGTGCTAATGTCATTAGCTCACCACAGCAGGTTTGCAAGTGGAAATGATTGTCCTGTTGAACCTTTAGGCTGCAGTCATGTAATCTGGTTGTAAACCAAGAGTTTTATGGCTAGAGACAACCTCTGTGGTTGCCTGAACATATATTTTGAACAGATTCCCATGCATGGAAGTTACCTTTGCAACTTAGTTATACCAACTTCAAGTCCAGTGACCACTTTGGAAATGTCTCCTGCATGATTTATTTGCTAAGTGGCTTAAATATATCTTTAAAAAATAAAACTAGAAGAAATTCTGTTTGTTCTTTCTTTGCAGTGCTAGAGGTTTTTACAACCTTTCTCCCAGAATAGTTGTACTTCCGTCATCATCTAACTGTACTCTCTTCTCAGATGAGCTCTCTCTGCAAAAGCAGAGCCCTGCACTCAAGACTGAGCTTTAGAAACGCTACATGAAAAAGATGCAATGAAATGTTCTGTGGGATTTCTCTTTTCTTGAGATCAAAAATGGGACTCTGTTTGTGTGAACATTGTGATTTTAAAGAAATATTTTTTAAAAAAAAGGTGCCTAGAAATGTTGGTTGTAATTTCAAAAGAGAAGAGCAAATGCTTTGCTTTGCTTTGCTGTGGAGGAAGCCAGCTGATTGTCATGAAGAAGATATGGTGGTGTCGCACTGGTAGAGAGGTTTGCAGTAACAGGGCTGTGCTGAGCCGAGATCTGGAGGAGATTCTCAAGTTGCTTTGCAGAGTATCTCAGCACTGGAACCTGGGGAACTGGTTCCCCGTGCGTCTTGACTATGCGGTTATCCAGCCAGCTTGGTGTGAGAGTGAGTCAGGACATCTGGTCCTTACTGGATCATTGCTCTGAGCCACATCCCCTGTCAAAGGTAAAAAGAAAACTCTTTGAGGTATGCTGAACCTTTCAAAGGCAGTAGTGGACCCGTTCTGATCCACAGGCATTTTGCTTACACTTTTGAGTTTTAGTAACAAAATACATAGTAACAGAGTGTGGCTTATGATGTCAGGATGGAAATGGCAACAGTGGTAGAAAAGTGTTTAACCCTAAAGTCATTTTCATTGAAAACTGGGAATGGTAAGGGACAACATTAGAGCAAAATGGCTGTACGATGCAGGGACACCAAATCCTGTGGAAAGATTGGGGTTTTTTTCTTTGTTTAGTTTTAGATGCTGATTTGCTGCCTCTATTTATATCCATGGGTCAGGTCTGGACTGTGATTCTCATCAAGGGGTGATGAATGTGGAAGGTCTCTTGACTTCCTTCATGGCTGCTGGTTTCCTGAGGTCAGGAGTGACTCTTGTGGGCTCAGAAGTGCTCTGCCGTCCTTATCATTGGCTCATTTCATTTGGGATGCAGCTAGTCACAAACAAAATCTCTTGCTGATGGGGATTTTCTTTGTGTAAATTCAGAACCTCTCTGTTGTGCCGGTTGGTATCAATTTAGCATTTGATACAGGTTGAGACAGGCACAGAACAGAAGGAGTGTTAATTGCCAGGTCATGGGTTCTGTTATGGGGTCTGTCTAACTGTACAAATAAGATGTGCCAGTATTTGCTATTGACAAGTGCAGTGTCACTGCTAAGACTTTTAGGGTGTAGCTCATAAACTTGGCTCTGCAAAACTGTAAGTTAACTGTGTGTGTTGCCAGCTTCACCACACAATGGGAAGAGTGATCACACTTTCCTTTAATTAAAGTGCTTGAAGCAAAAAGATAAGTTAAACAGTTCTTTAGCAATAACATAAATAAAAGCACTAGTAGGTTTTAAACATGAACACTGAAAAAAATCATTGTTTAAAATGAAAGCAACCCTTAGCTTGGGCGCAGCAAGGGAGTAAACTGTATCTCCTTGTTCCACGTTCTGGACACATTGACTGCATCAGCTTCCCTTACCAAGCAGAGATCCCATCGTTTTTGAGAGGCCTGTTCTTGTCTGGATATAATCTGCCAACATCTGAAACGTTTTATGCACCGCTGACCAGGTGGAAAGTTCAAATTCACATGCATGAAGAAACTGCTGATCCATTTGCATGATAAGCCACAATCATGCTGGTTTGTGTAGTTAGTTAGTAGATAGCAATATATTCTTCCATAGTAATTGCATATAGGCTTTTTTTCCCTCCTAATCATCTCTCCCATTTCACTACCTAAGTTTATATTTTGTGTCTCTTTCACCCCATCTATCAATCTGAAAGTGCTGTATCTACTGCACACCTACGCTTATTTTCTGTTGAGACATCCAAATTCTAAAAATCTGAACCAAATGTTAACAGGTAATCTGCTCATCTGGAAGCCAATAATTTTTTTAGCATCAGGTTGAAGACTATATTCTTTCCCAGAGAAAAGATGTATATATTGATGTGTTTATGCTTTGCAATAGTAATATTTGTCCATGTGAGAAAGTGTGAAGTTTGTTTTTTTTTTCCTGCCACACCATATGGCTTATGACTATTTACAATCCAAACAGTAACAGCTGCTACTGTGTAAGAGAACCCATTCCTCTGAGCTGGAGATGCACTGAGTAGGGAATGACAAAGTGTGTCCCCACAGATGTATTCCAAATATCCTCATCTACCACTCAACATCCTGTCTATCTTTCTTCTCTTGGAAACCATTGGAGCTTTTTTCTTATATTCATAGCTTATGGGGAGAGCCTGACAGCTTTGTTTATCAGTTTGGGCACAGATAGGGAAGCTGTATTCGATAATGACTGTCCAAATGGGAGAAGGAAAGGGCATTCCGGTCGGGTGCTCAGAAAAATAAAAAGATGAATCATGCTCTTAACACCTTTCAAAGAAAAACCGATTGACTCTCTAAATAGTTGACTCTCCTAATGAATAAATTAGAAGTTTCTAGTTAGAAAAATAAACCAGGTTGTCTCTAGAACTTTAAAATATGTGTCACTTCATGCCCTTCATCGATGGCATTCTTAAAGCTTGGAACTCCATATTTCAAAGATGTATTTTGCATTCCTCAGATAGTTATCAGTCATTTTGAATTCCTATCAATTATCTGTTTGAACCTCTTTTTCTTTCCTGCATTTTTCTGCTGGCCATTTTGGTAGTTCCTGAATTTTTGTATCAGATGTTGTAAGAAAAGACTCTCCATTTTTGTTCCTTACTGTCAGCAGCAGGAGGACACTTCCCAGATTTTACACAAGTGATCTACATGCCTGGCCTTTATCTATAGTGCTGTCATTGAAAATGGCATTTAAACCACGTCCACGCCTGTCAGCAGGTTGTCCCATATTTGCACCAAGTTGTTCATGTACCTGCTCTTTCCCAGTAGGTTAGACAATTGGCACATTACATTTATTATGACTTATCTCACAAAAGCATATTCCAGGGAGGATGAAATGTTCAGCAGGGTATTCCCTGGACATATTCTTCCTGTCACACAATAATCTAGCAATGCTCATTAGCAAAGAAGAATTGCAGGTTTCTTGCAGGGTTACTTTATCTGCCATGAAGGTTTGCTGGTAAATAAAACCCAGTGGATTTTGTCCAACTTGAGCATGCATTGAAAGGGGCTATGAATAGAAGTGAGCACACCTTCTAACAACATTTCTGTTACACTGAACCCTTCTGATTGAAAAGCCTTAAAATTAAACCAGATTAATTTCCTTGCAGCATATAAGGATACATAACATTTGCATTTCAGGTTTCTTAGTGTATCTGCAGTAGTCCTCTGCCACTGGGATTTTTTTATGTCAAGGGTACAGCTACCATAAAAACAAGAGAACTAAAAGGAACTTTCTGAGCTACACTGGTAGTTAGGCTGGCAGCCCCAAACCTCACTGCTTCAGCAATCCTTTAATTTAGATGCCCTTGTGGTCATCTTACAGAGACATGTTTTTAACTTAAATAGTTTTCTTCCCTGTGCTTGGTATGAGTGAGTCTCCAGCTCAGACTCCACTTACCAAGGTCGACAGCCTCTGCTCTCTTCTCATGTACAATAGATGCTCTGCTGCCATGATTACACTGCCTGCTTACAATTTCTCTGTCATGGCTCTGCAGTGACCAGAAGGGTTTTGAAGCAGAGACCCCACAGGAATGAGTACACCCTGTGACCACTGATAACGACCTGTAGGGCACATCCCATGTGCCATTTCAGCATATAAGTGAAGTGGAAGTCCAGGCAGATACAGATCAAATTCCTTTATTGCCCGAGAAATGCTGCTTATAGTTAAGGCAAAACCTTTATAAATTTAAGCACTGTAATATGGCACTATGTAGTTGTGACTCCATAATTCATGGGCTGAGTCAGCTTATTCCCATGTGAAGAAAGAAGTTACTTGAGAACATGCGCCTTGGTGTGAATTTCATCTTGCCTGTCACAGAAAAAAATGAAATTACCAGAAATATTTGTATCAAAAGTCATAAGTGCAAGCTTAATCTGCATCAGTGTTACAGCAAAGAAGTTCTAACATATTCCTATCAGAAAAAAATATGTGATAAGGTGCCATTTTCTCCCCCATTTCTGCTACACTAGAAGAGAAAAATTACTTCAGCTTCCTTGGTTCAATGCAGCTGTGCCTGGATTAAACTTGGAACTGCATGGAGAGAAATCAATATAAAACAACTGACAACAAAAATGGCAGATGGGAAGAATTTCTCTGCATAAACTACAGCTATGTTTTGTCATGGCCTTTGCTTGCCAAAGCTGTTCTGTGAGCAGTAACAATGGGTTGCATAAACAAATTTAAGGGATTGATGGAATTTGATTTCATGCTTTGTTCTGGCTAGCTGTCTGCTGTGTTAAGTAGAGAATCCATTTCAATACTCACCATGCAAAATTCTAGAAACAACTGTGAGTATTTACTTCTAGGGTGCTGCCTAGGGATAGCCGAGTTTCTTGGAACTCTGCTAGAGCAGTCTGTCTAGAAATCACCTGGAGAATAAAATTGTTTTGCTGACTTCTGTCATGATTTGATGCCTTCAGTACCAGATACTGAAGTCTCTGCATTTCTTCCAGTCCTGCTCTTAGTTAGTACAACACTGAAAGAAGAATTTGCTGTTGAAGGCTGTCTCTGCTTCCTAGCAGGGAACCCATGAGTAGAGACTGAATTTACACTCATTCCTTTCTGCTGCCCCTTGGCTTTGGAAACACTGCTGAAATAAATTGCACAGGGCCTGTACTTCACTACCAGCTTTAGAAGCCAGGGAAATTTGCCTCTCCTGCACGGAGTCAGCCTTGCATACTAAAATTGCTTAGCTTTGGGACTTCATAGGTGTTGTCTGCATTTTGGCTTCTGACCAGCAAACTAGAATCTCAGACAGTAATCTCTCAAATCCCATGCACTTGCTTAGCATAGCAAGTTAGAGCAAGAAGCTGTACTTGGATGGCATCCCAGTGAGACATCTTGGAAATTATGGAACCAGTTAATGTCAGAAACCTGCACCTTGATGTGAATCCTAATGCTGCTGAAGCACACCTCTCAGAAACCTCCTCCTGGAAGTTAGCCTCATTGATTTGCCCAGAGATCTCTGCCAGGACCCAAGTGAGAGATCTGAATGCACTTACCCAATAACCTTGTGAAAGCACACCCAGTAGTATCAGGCAAGCACCTCCAACAGCAATTGTTTCTATGGTTTTTCCTGCCATGCCAGAAAACCTTTAGCAAGGGATGAGGTAAAAGGGCATTTGTGGAGGTCTTCTCTCTGCATCCTACTCTAAAGCAAAGAAAGTCCTGTTCCTTCCATCTCATGTGTGTAAGAGATCTCCTTTCCCGTGCTTCCATAGGCTGATGATATGAGGTCTCCTTTTGCTGGGAAATGTAATGTAGGGATAGTAAGACAATGTGACTGCAAAATCTTGCAAGAGACAAATTAAAGTGCAAATGCTGCACCTTCCTCCTTCTCCCTGCAGAAATGTCCCGTCTTAGCTCTGCCAAAGAGCAGGGATGCCAACAGCAGGGAAAGCTTAGCAGGGCTGAGGCTCTGGGATCCTTGGGGAGCCTCAGGCTGTAGCATAGGAGAAGCATTTTGGGCCATTTCCCCCAGCATGGCTGTCACCCCGTATCTCAGTAGCACAAAACAGTCTGTCAGAGGCCAAGTGAGGGTCTGACAGGCAGAGAGCTGTGCACAGGCAGATAGATTGGGAGGACTCCAAGCATCTGCATGATCTGCTTTAATGCAGGCCGTTTTAGATTTAAAATGCACTTGAGCAATCATCCTAGATTAATTCCTGCAGCATAAATTGCACTTTATAGTGCCATTGATCTTACTATTTCTTCAATTTCATTCCTTTTAATGTGAATTTTATCGGGGAAAAAAAAATCTGTTCCCCACTTTGCGCTGTCACTGGCTAAACTTACTTTCTCCAATACCTATACTAAACCAGTGGTGCAGATCCTGTGTTAAATACCTGCAGCTGTTACGAGAATTTCAAATGTACATCTTCAAAATCCATCTTTTGCCTCTTGATTTAATAGTCTTCTAAACCATTACTTCAGAAAGGGATGTTGCCTACTTTTTATTTCTCAGGTTCAGTAGCTAGTGATAAATGAATCTCAAGAGAGAAAAAAGCTGAAGATGATGAATAGAAGAAAAATGTTCATTATTAGCTCAGGCAGAAAATGAATCCCTTTTCAGAATTCAGGAAGTTGATAATAGTGGGGGTTTTTTTATATAGATGATTACCCCCATGACAAATCTATCACTTTGCCTTCTCAAACAAGTATGATATGTTTTGTCTTTTTTTTCTTCTTGACAAGGGAATTCACAACATAATGTCACCCTGTTGGAAAATGTGTATGTTTCTGGTAATTACTGGAAATGATGATGCTCTTAATTTCCATATTATGCAGGGTGGTAGTGATTAAAAAGTTAGACATTGACATGCAAGAAAGTGCTGGGATAAGTCAGTTAATTTCTCCTCGCCTGTAGCAGACATTTCTCTGTGAGGAGACACACTACCACTCCTCTGTTTGTTAGTTGTTTTTGTTTTTGTTTTTTAACTGTTTAATAGCAATCCCTGTACAAAGCAGAGCTGTGATCCCTCAGAAATGCTGAAATTTTTTGCCATTTTCAGTGGGTGTACCCCATCCCTCATGTAAATTTGTTCAGGAACTCTGGGATACTTTTTTACTATTGCCACACAAAGCAAAAGAAGGTGAAAGAAAGAACTGTCTTCTTACCCATTTCCAGGTCTATATGTATTATTTTCAGAGATGCAGAGGTGAAAAGAAACTCCATCTAAGCACCTTTCCCCACCATGATGTGGTGCAGTGGAAACCCAGGCAGAGAATGGGGTGCCAAGCTGTCCTTCTTATCTGTAAATCAAAACAGGATCCCTGCCTTCTTAGACATACCCTGCCTTTGGACTTCATTTAGTGTTTCTCTTCAAATTGCTCTGTTAAGAAGTCAAAGCCAAGAGTGACAGAACCACTCTGTCACCGTGTGTACTGGTCACTCCTTGCACTTAAAGAGTGAAGTCACAGCTTGTGTTAAATCTTGCCCAGCCCTTTATAACTCCTCAGCCACATTTAACATGTCACATCTGGCCACCCTTAGGCGTGGTCGGCATCTTTATTCAAAAAGTGTGATGGAATGCTTACCTAAAATGTTTGCCAAACTAAAAAAAAAACAAAGCAAAGCCAAGATTTAAGGTTCCCTTGGGAAATGGAAAGAGAGGCTGGCAGCAGGGCTGCTTCTGAAAACTGCTGGGAAAGAGAAATCAGAAGGAGGGATGATCCTCTGAGTATGTCAGAACAAGGCAAGGTTTGTGTTCATGCTGCAACACAGACAAATCCTGAGAGCTTTCTGGACTTAGAAAAGGGGTTTTTTTTAATTTTTTTTCATTAAAAGATTATTTTTCTACTCATGGTAGAGAAGTAATCCTTTAATGCAGAGAGAATTTATAGCATTGCAACACATTTTTCATTCTCCAAGTAGGAGGATGAGCCTGACTCCTGAAAAGCATTATAAATTCACCAACTAAAACTAATAAAATAAAAAATTAATCACATAATTTCCTTGTGTTTTCTGCCCCTTTCCCTTCCATTTTGTGCCTTATTTTGCCAGTTTTTTCATTTAAATTGCTAATCCTTAAAAAAATTTTTGCCATGGAAAATACAAATTTCTGCAATAAGAGGTGTTCTTGGTAACTTGAAATAATTTATAAACATAGGATGTGTTTATTGAAAAAATTTGCAGTTGACTCAACTTTACTCTTGAAAATAGTCCCTTTAAATTAATGAAGAATGCAGGTAAAGGTCCCTTGGTAGTCTCTTCCCCTGGACTATGATTAAGGAGCCTGGGTCCCCTGGGCTCAGAACACAAGATGAAAATGGTTATATAGACTAGACCATAGTATAATCTAGCTTGAGCAGCAGATTTCTATAGTATGTGGCCCAAAATGTTCCAAAATTTTCTGTCCAGGGAATGTATGAGCAAAGAAGCATTGTGTTAAGTGCCTAGATTAAATTCCAGTAAGCCACTGTGTTGTAATTGAATGATTGATAAAGGAATAAAACACTATAAAATTATGTGAAAAAGATGAATACTGTTCAAAAAGATTACTATGCTAATAAAGGGCAGGTTTTGCTCTGAACTAATTATAAAATGCTGCAAATGACTGAATAGGCTCAAGTTGCTTCTTCCTAGAATTTCTTTGCCGTTGGTTATCTTTAGCGGGGAAGTTCATTATGTGCAGTGTAGTAGTATAATGAAAAGCAAGAGAAGGAATTGTCATCAGTTCAAGAGGATTTCGGTGGTTTTAATCTTGACAGGCTTTCTGGCAGTTTCATTTACCTTTCAAATATGCAGAAAATCTATTTTGATCTTGGATGCAATGTACAAAAATTTCAGGCAGATATTTTTAGCCTGAGCAAGCACCAGTCAAGAGAAGTGAAGCCCTGCCACATGTGCTCTGGAATCTGATGTGTGATGATCCCTGCCTCTGCTCCAGGGTGCATACTGGATCACTTTGGCTTACTGAAAAGGCTTTTTCAGGTACAACTGACAAAAAAGACATTCTGATATGATTCCTATGAAACTGGAGGCACAAAGAGCTGTCAGGGTGGAGTTGGTGAGAACACAGGACAGCTGAGCCAGAGAAAGTCAAAGACTCTCCATCCAGTGCTTTTCTAGGAAGGTAGCAGGATGCAGTTGGCAGTGTATAAACAGGACAGATGTGTGGCAACTCTCTCAAAAGGTTACTTTTTCTCCTGCAAGACCCTCATTTGCAAAGTCACCTTGCTTTCACACAGCTTTTGTCTGATCTCACCTCTCTCATCTAGCATCAGAGGCCTTTTGGTCCTACCAAAGGCTGCCTAAAACTTGTGCTGCCTGAAAGAAGCCCTTCTTTATCTTTCTAAAGCATCTGTTCACCATTTAATTTCAAAGCATAGCTGAAAATCTTTTTTGTTTGTTTGCTTTTTTTCCCCATGCCAGTGCTTTTAAATTTCTTAATCACTTTGTTGTTGTTGTTTAATTTGTAAATTTTTAGATGTGGTCCCTTTTTTTCTTTTGAGAGCAAAAAGACTGCCTCAGGTGCTGCCTTATGCATGGCAGCATATATCAGAAACTTATTAGTTAATAGTACTTAAAAAAAACCCCAACCGCACAACATCCTCATTCTGTTTAAATCAGTGTAATGATTTGGACCTGTTTTGTCTCACCGAACAAAAAAAGCACAAGAAATAAACCAGTTCTTTGAGAAGATGAAATAGTTAACCCTGATAGATTTTCATGCACATCAATTGCAATCAATTTTTTTAATTTTTTCCCCCTAATGCTATAACTTCTCTGTCTGACAGTGGGATGCTTGTCACGACTCTGTAATTCATGGCATACAGAGAATGTATCCGCTCCTTAGTGCATGGAAGAATAACTTTGGTTTTCATTTCCCATCCTTTACCTCCCTCCCACCTCACTTTTTTCTTCATGCATATTTATACCAACAGTGACAAAATAAGGAGAGTTACCTCCTACCATTTTCTTCAAGGCTTAAGAAATTGGGGTAATGAATCAGTTGGGTTACACTTTTCAGTTTATGGGGGTTTTTTTATTCTCTCAATTTATAGACTGAAGTCAGGAAATGCCTTCCTCTTACAACCAAGGCTCTTAGAGAAAAAAGAGGAAGGGCAACAAAGCTGGTGAAGGGGCTCGAGCTCAAATCTTAGGAGGAGCAGTTGAGGGAGCTGGGGTGTTTTAGCCTGGAGAAAAGGAGGTTCAGAGAGGATTTCATCCCTCTCTACAACTACCTGAAGGGAAGGGGTAGCCAGATGGGGATTGGTCTCTTCACCCAGGTGACAAGTGACAGGACAAGAGGGGATGGCCTCAAGTTGCACTAGGGGAGCAGCTTAGATTGGGTATTAGGGAAAAAATATTCATGGAAAGGGTTGTAAAGCTTTGGAACAGACTGCCCAGGAAAGTGGTTGAGCCACCATCCCTGGGAGTGTTCAAAGAATGTGTGGACATGGTTTAATGATGGACACAGTTCTAGGCTGATGGTTGGACTCAATGATATTAAAGTTCTTTCCATCCTTTAAGACTGTATGATTCTGTAACTCTCAGAACTTTTTTTTTCCATTCCTTCTCCCCCCACCTCCTTCTCTTGGAAATCGCTGGTCCAGACATTCTCATCTCACCCAAACACATCTTTTAAATGGCATTGCATACATGATGCATACATACATACATGATCTTTTAAAATTCATTTTTCAAATAAAAGGATTTCCAAGTAAAATTCACAGTCCTTAGTGTGGGTGGGAAAAGCCTGGAAAAGAGATATCCAAAAACAGCATGCTGAGCTTATGTCAGACACTGCTTCCCCTGAGCACCTTCTGAGCTGCATTACTTGAGCCCGTGTTCACCAGTGCAGCTTTCCTGAACATTTTGCTATGTGGTTGGCCTGCAAGTTGCACCACTAAGTATGTTTGAAATCTGAGACTTGGACAAGACAAACTATATTTTCACCAGAAAACTGAAAGTTTTATCTTACTCCTCCTTAAATAATATTTTTGTACCAAATACTTTTTGTCTCCTACTAAGTATTTGGGGATAAAATCTCCTTTTAAAAAATAATAATAATAATTATGAAAATAGCATTTAGGTCTTCGTAGTTCTCCAAAATGTTTAAACTATGAAAATTCATCCTCCAAGAACAAGAAGTATAGATGATGTCAGTGTAGCAGTAAAAGGAATTGAAGTTGTAAAGGTATGAAGATCAAGAAGCTCCACTGGAAGTATTTGTGCAATGTGATGATTGCTGTTCTTCCCTCCGTAACAGATGCCAGTGGCTAAACATCAAGGTTTGGATGTATACACTCAGTTACTGTAAAACTCGTCCTACCAAACCCAACAATCCTGAGAATTCAATAGAAAGGTTTGCAAAGAACATGTGAATGTTGAGTTACATTTCTAGTAAAGAAGAATTCTGCATCTATTGTCAGTGCAGTAGTTTAGAGAGGAGGAAATCTCATCTAAAAGCAGGTACAACAAGTATGATTTGCCTGAGTTTCTTCTTTGAACTTAGAGAAAAATGGTCTCCACCTAGGTGAGGAAGAGCCAGCTGCCTCCTTGCTTATTCACATGCATGTCTGGTCCTGTAGAGTGGGCAGAAACTGAGCTGATGCACTGAGCAAGTGTAATTTAAATAACAGGTTTAATTACACTCCTTGAACTGGAGTGTCAAGTTTGTGACAAACATGTAGTAATTTCCACTGCACCATATAGTCAGCAAATGTTGATCAACAGGTACTGCTTATTTTGTCTTTTTGAAGTTTTAATTTAAAATAACTGAGATCAAGCCAGCTCTAAGAACAAGATATGCCTGCACTGGATTCTTAAAGTTTATTCATTTTACCAATTCCTTGTTTTTCATGGTACATATTCTTAGTAGCAACAGAAGTGGCAAAGCAACTGCTATGAAAAGATAATATGGCTTTAAAAAGCAATATTGTTGAGTGCTGGAAAAAAAATGAGAAGTTAGGAGCTCTTGTACAGACTTAAAATTTGTCTGTGGTGACAGTTGATTTTCTGCATATTGGTGGTTGTCAATAACCACATCCTATTCAGGCAAGATGTCATCAAACATTCCTAATGGCTAAAAGCTATACATTTTCGTTAGTCAGTCAGAGCTGTATTCCCACAGCATTTGACAAATCTGCCCTTAAATCTTTCTTTTTGTTTATATTATGAAGGAAGCCTCTTATATTAAAATGATTTTGCCTCTGGTCAACAGAGAATAATGTTAATGCAAAAAAAAAAAAAAAAAAAAAAAGGTGTACAAGCAGGTTATTTTTAGAATATTTTTAGAGCATTTCATTTGTTTTATGTCCATTACCTACACTAAAAATGAATGGTGAATTGGGAATTATATTTTAGAAATAAACCTTTCTTCCTCGTTAAAATATACTTCATGCATTTTTAGGCTCTCTGGAGAATTAAAGTAAATAACTGATTCTCAGGAGGACTTTCATTTGCTTAAAAGTGAGGACTTTTTTTTTTCTTTTTTACAGAACATGGTAGTTTAAAAGAAGTTATTCAAGCAAAAGGAGTTGTTGAATTCCTTTTCCTTTTTTTTTCGCTGTATCTTTTGCTTTCCCAAAAGACTTTCAAAAAAACCCACTTCCATGTATTTAAATATTTATTTGGTACTCTTAAATTAGTATTAGAAATAAATAAATTGCTCCAGAACATATTTCAAAATTCAAAACCTGTCAATTTCATTTTGTCCTTTCTAATTCAGACACACTTTTTCTGTTCCCTGATTTTTCTTCCCTCTTCCCCTCCCCTAAATCTCCAGAGTGTTTCAAAGAAATACATTCATGACTGCAGGATTTTTGCCTTGTTTCTGTACTCCAGTATTTGAATCCAAGAAACAGGTTGTATCTAATCTGTTCAGTTTTGATGCTTCTGTTGTCAAAACCCAAGGGACATAACAATGAATGCCACCTTGGTCTCTTCAAGATGAGATGCCAGGTTTGTATTGTCTTATATCTGCCCCTATGTTTTCCATAATGTTCAATTAATAGAAAAGAGCTCATCTCTTGTGCTTTTAAATTAATCAGTTTAAAAAAAAAAATCACTGAAAAAAAATTAGTTTTCCTTTGGCAAATTTTAGACAACCTTGACAATTTCAGTCATACTTCAAAAATAATACTTGAAAAATACTTGAAAATTTTTGGTTTTAGTTTTCCAGCCATGTTTGTAAAGACCTATGAAATAACTGAATAGAAAACATATGTTCCATTTACACATGAGGAGATTTTTGCTTTTCTACTTGCAGCACGAGGATAAGCAATTCCATTAAACAGATATTGAATACAGGACCTGATGGCAAGACAGACAGTGAGAGCTTGATGAGCCCTACTGATTGTAAGTCATTGCAGTTAATCACAGTGAAAGGGCTGTGGCTCTGTACTTTCTGCAAGCCCCCAGCCTGGTTCCCTTATTTTTATACCTTTCCATCTGAAAATTCCTATCTTCAGATAGTATCTTAGCATCCAGAACTGACAAGATTGTGCACTATCTTTCATTGCGTTGGTTCCAACCATCCCCTACCCCACCCCCAGAAGGGACCCTCCCAAGATGATTTATGTCACTTCTGCCCCAGAGTCTCCTGTGTGAATGTGAGGCTTGAGCTTTTCCCCACACATAAAATGTTGTGAACTTGTCCCAAGACTTGACTTGACAATTGCTACGCAATTGTGTGATATGATACTGTGAATCCATGCTCCTCTTGGGATTACTTCAGAAAGAGATGTTGCTGTGCATGCCACTGCACCACAGGGAGAGTGAAATTATGTATGATCCCCCCAGGCTTTCTGCTTTCCTTAAAGCATTAATCAAAAAGCAGCCTTGGAACCAGAAGACTTAGGGGATGATGCTTTGGAGGTGTTCGTGACTTTCTGTTGCAAAGTGGAAGAAAGATCTTCAAGAGTCCCAGCAGGACTATCTGTGCTGGTTTTGCACTCTGATATTACTGTCTCCTCAGGGGATGATAACAGCAATAACTCTGTTATATACCAGTGGCCTTTTTCTGTCACTGATATAAATCCTTAGGTGCTATTGTTCATTCAGAAGCAATCCAAAGAAAGTCTGGCTGATTAAGAAAGACCCAGTTGTCCGGTGTTATAAATACTGGTTATGGCTTTGCCCTTAGTGACCTGAGAAGAACCACAGGTTGAATTTTTATTATCAGTACTTCCCCAATAAAGCTATTTTTCCTCAAACCTCACATATTAAATTAATTATGCACCATGTCATTTTAAAAGTATGCAGTTGCTGTTGATTTATATGGTCAGACTGGCTGCCAACTCAGCAATTTCCATCCTAAAATAACAGATCCAAAAAAACCCCAAGTCTCACAGTCGGCTGCTTTATGTTGTAATGAGTCAGCTGCAGATCTGTGCAACCACTAATTTCAGCCCATTTGTCCAAAGGGACAAGCAAAAACATGCAATTTTCTAGCAATTATAATCAGTGAAGAACTCTACATGGAAATGGTCAGCAGAAATATCAAGAAAATAATTTAGACCGGGAAACATTTTCTGCTGTTTTCTACATGCACTCTCTCTATATCCATAGATATATTTCCAGTAAACAATTAGATGACAATCACAGACCTAGTTCACCAGTTTTAGGAAAAGAAAAAGAATATAAAAAGCTGAAACAACAAAACCTAAAAGAAAACCCAAACCTGATGAAGTCAATGAAGTTGCTGAAGGTTTGCAACTAAGTCTGTAGTTAAGTGAATGGGTGCTGGCAAGGCAGTGCAAGTTTTAGTAGTGTCTCTTAACACAGCAACAAAATTAATGAAAAAATTTTCTGTACATGGTTGTTTCAGATGTAAACCAGTGAGGCCTTTGTATCATGTGTGATTCTCGGCCACAGGCTAACAGAGAGCATTAAGTGTGGCAAATGTTCTGTATTTCTAAAATCAAGGAGCAATAGAGAGGCAGCCCACAAAGCTAAATAAGGCTGCTACACTCTTCATGTGTATAATATGCATCTTGATATTAATTAGAAAGAAGTAAGAGAAGAAATTAGTCTATGCTTACTTCTAGTAGTTCAAGATACAGAGCTTGCTGATCTCTTCTGTATGTTATTGCAGACCTACCATGTGCTGGCCACTTAAACCCCACTCCACTCTAGTGCTACAGTCACTCTTTGTGACTGGAACATGAAAAGCTGTAAATTCAGAGAAAGACATGGCATCCTCAGAGTTTTCTAGTGGCAGCAGGAAACAAAACAAAAAAAAATCCAACCAATAGTGTAGTACATCTATACTAATGGGATAATAGAAGCCATTTCCATTATTTTCCCTTTTGGCACAAAGAAGGGCACCAGGCACTGCGGTATCCTTTTTTGTTGTGAAAGAGCCAAAGACCATCTGACAATCACTGCAGATACCAGCTTCTATCATTCCAATTACTTATGACCATAATCATGTGTGACTGTGTCATTTTAAGGTGATCTATAGAGCTTTATACTTTACTTGTGTATTGTTTCTGTTAATGATGCATAGTTAAGCCTAGAGCAGTAACGTAATGAGATGAATCAAATAGAGTTCATTTGTAGGGCCTGTGAAAAAAACATCTTTAACGGACTTTGCATTTAATGAGAATATGGTATTGATTAAATTAGATCCACAATGGCATAAACAATAATACTGAGTTTTCAAAGTGTGCTGATTGAGCTACTACTTCAGATTTAGGCTCTGGGGTTAGAAATGGGGTGAATGCATATCCATAAATAGTCTTTTCTTGGCATCAGTACTAATTAGTGTAATTATATGCCAATGTCATTTGCTTAATTTATGAGTTGGCAGCAAGGCTAAAAGTAGGGGGTTTTTCTTGCCTTTTCTGTTTAGAATTTGGTTATTAGGATGAGGTCGTTAGTTTACAATTAAGTCACTTTATTTCCTCTAGCTTTAATATTAATGGAACACTTCATCACTGGAGCCCATATCTTGCCTTTCTGGTAAATAGAGGGAGGAACTCCTATGGGGTTTAGCTTCCCACTCCATCATTAAAGCTGCAGGAGGAATTTCTTATATGTGTTATATGAGACAATGAGGCAATTTCTTATTAAGTCATTTTTGTACACACATTCCCATCTTCATGCCTCCTGTGGGCTCTTTGGATCTTACCCCTAACCTGCTGGCACAGTCCATCAGTTCAGATGTGGAAGAAGGTTTTGCTTTGCAGAGAGGACAGGCGTTAAACTGGCTATAGTGACAGAGTTTTGCCAACCCAAACCAGCCCTAAACATTCAGTTCTAGGATATGTGTCTAGTAGCAGTTGAGATCAGTTCCTCTGATGAAAGCTTTTTCTCCTTGATATGGAAAGGGGATAAGGGAGGAGATCTGTTCTTTGGATCACCCTAGACTATGAGTGTGCCACATAAATGACCCCTGTTGTTATCACCATGTGATGCTTAAAAATAAACAAGCAAAGAGATCATAAAAAGCTAGGAGAGATCTCTTTTCTTTCTCTCCCTCCCTGCCCTTCCCTCTAGTGGTGGATCAGAGGAGGAGCTGCCTTCCCGCAGAAGCTGCTGCAGAGCACAGCAAGCTCTTTGCCATGGAACTGGCAGCAAATGTTTGAGTCGCCTTTCGGGACACAAGTTTAGAAGCAGTTGTTCCTGTCATTTAAAATACTGTATTTTCCAGACAAGTATTCATATCTTTTCATAGGTTTTCTTTTTCTCCACCCAGAATTAAATAACAGACAAGCCCATACTACTGTCACAAAGCACTTCCCTTTGCAGTTCTTTTTTGCCAGCAGTATCCAGTCAGAATGAGGCATGCTACTATAATAGAAAACTGTATTTTAATCCCAGTTCACTAGTTGTGTCTGTAATTTTTCTAAATCATTCTAGATATGTTTAAAAAGAATCCCAAATCTAAATCCTTCAAGGGTGTGTGCAATGCCTTTCTGTGTTTTGTGCACAGTTTATATGCCCCTGCTTATAAAATCTGTGCCTGAACCTTCTGAACCAACTATCTTGAGTTCATTTAAAAAGCTCCTCTCTGTGGTTCCTGGTAGAAACCCTGGGTAGCCGCAGTGGTGACCATGTGAGGATGTGTCAGAGCGGGACCTTGGCCAAGGCTGGCTTCCCTCCACCCTCTCTGTTTGCCCCTCAGCCTCTGGAGGAAGGTGCACACTGGAGAGCTCTGCCCCTTGACAGCAAGATGAGCTGTTTTTGCAATTTGCTGGGGTGGGTGGGAGTGCAAAAAGGCTGAAGCTGAGCAGCTGGCAGGGCTCTGAAAGCAGTTAAAGGGAGAGCTGGGGATATTGCCTGAGAGTGGAAGTCCTGTGCTGGCATTCCTTCATCCATCCTACATTCCAGCCTTCTAAATTCATCTCAGATGTCTTCCAGAAACCTTCCCAGGAGAAACAGCTGCCTCATGCTTAAAAGAGGAAATATTCAAAATCTCCTGAGGTATTAAATCTTGAACGATTGATGCAACTTCTCCTTTTTGACAAACAGTATTTAACTCATCTCTTGCTACAGTCAGGGGCTGAAAGACTACCACAAAATTTTATGTTTATTTGAATAAAAGATGATATCTTCTGCAGGTTTTCAATGGTCTTAGAAGTGGACTATTCTTCAATATTAAATCATACAGCTTAACAAGATTTGAAAAGCCGTATTGAGAAAAGGATTGCACTGATGTGATATTGGCGTTTATATTCAAATTTTCATAGTCTCTAAGTACTTTAAGCTTGTTCATCTAAAAGTGGCACTTTGGTGGGTTTTTTGAAATATCCACTAATAGTTAGGAGATTGATAAATAATTTAGCAAATACACAATTTTTTGACCCTTTGAGACCCTAAATACCTTAAAAATAAGAAATACGAAAAATAAATTGTGTCTTTCTGTCCTACAATGGCTGAAGTTTTACTCCAATGCCATTGGAAGGTAGAGACAAATATTGATCTGATATAGGACTGACTCTTAGTGATTGCTCACCACAGAAGTAGCAGCCTGACAAGAGTTTGGCAGAGGGGCTGAAGCCTGAACATCTATGCACATGGATACGTTCGTACTTGTATTGTTGTAAACAAGCAACTTCTGGGTTGGACTTGCAGCAGATTAATGTTAATTGTAAGCAAAATGCTGGCTAGATACTCTGAGTCATAGACATATGGTCCCGTTCTTGTAAGACTGTGGGTCAGCTCGTGTTAACACTTGTGCAGCTGTAAACCCAGAGTACCTTCCTAGAGGCAGTAGCTTTAGCATAAAATTCGCCAGGGTGTAAAGGGGAACAGGTACCTGAACAAGAGTGGTTAAGATATGGAAGGGAAGTCAGTTGCTGGGGTATATTCTGTAATTTTGCTAGAGGAGGTAGAGATGACATTGATATTCTTTAGAAAAATAAACAGCAATTGATCTTAAAGATAAAAGACTTAAAGATAGAAAACTTCCATAAATAAATGCATATGAAGTCTTTTTCCTTCTATATATTTCTTCCAACTTGCTTGCTTCACACGTTTGACAGCATTTTGAGGATGGCTGTGTTTGCTGCAACCCCTAGCATTTTATTTAATCAGTTTTCAGTGCTGTACCCGGGTCGCTGCTGTTAAGTGTTTGCTCGAGTACCAGCTGTATGCCTGGCATTGCCTGAGAACATGAGGATGACAGCTTGGAAAACTGCAAAGGCAGCTCAAAAATCAGTGTGTTTTTAAAGCAGCATGTCGGAAATGGATCTGCCACATTTGGGTAAAACATAGTTTTTGGGGAAATTTGGACAGAAGAGATGATATGGGGCAAAAGACAAGGAAACTCCAAAAACCTGGTAGGCAGGATGTCTGGGAGGAAGGGGGAAGGTGTGGAGGGAAGCAAGAAATTAAGATAAATTGAAGTTTATATATATATATATAAACAAGATAAATTAAAAGAACCCAGAATTATATTGAGCTTGAAGGATGCTGGTATGTTTTGATTCTGAAGGAAAGCTAATGGTGAAGCAAAAAATGGAGGCATGGGAGAAGGGAAGAAAAGAGGTGATTAAATTTTCAGGCAAGAAACACGTGTTTAGTTGGCAGCACTTTGATTTGTATGGTTTTGTGCACACAGGAAGTTAGAAAGAAAGAATGGAGGCTGCAGTAATGAATATGGGAATATGTGTTAGAGATGAAGTGAAGGATTGCACTCAAAAGATGGAGATGAAAAGGTGAATTTTGAAGATGCTGAAGAGATTAGTGTCAAGACACAGAGATGGTTTGGATGTAGCAAAAGGGGAAGAAATTAAACACAACCCCAAATGTGGGCTGAAGTAATCAAAAGAGAAGTGGTATTGTCAACAGAACTAGGAAAGTTTTATGAGGAGAGGTAAATTTGTTTTGGCCATAACCCATCAAAAATGACAAGGAATTATAGACTTTCTTGGATAACTTACTCATACTTAAACACTGATTTTTTCATGGAATTAACAGCACAAGCTCCCAGAAACTGAAACAGTTGCTAGCTTATTTAAAACAACCTTATATAGATTTGTAAAAGGCCTCACATTTTATAGCTCTGTTGAAATGGTTGGTAGTTTGGGGATTTTATAGGTTTTTCACATACAAGTGGAGTAAGAGGAAAGGTAAAATGTAATTGAAAGATTGGAAGTTGGTAAGAAAATTTAATGCAAAATGTTAGTACCTTAACTAGGTAGGCAATCTGTGCAAAGTGCTTGAGCAGGGACATTAGACCAGATGGCCCCACTCTTGTCTCTTCCAACCCTACCTATTCTCTGGTTCTGTGATTAGTTACAAGTCGGTACTGCATTTTTTTTGTGCATTCCAGATGGGGTCTGGCCTTCCTTGTTTCATTTCTACTTACACTGACAACCTTTCTATATTCATCCCAAGCAGCCTGACCCTGCTTCTATATTCTGTGTATTTTCTGCTTATGCTTAAGTAATAACAGGAGTTCTTTATTCATCCAGATATCATGCTAGTGTTTCTCTTGATGCCTTCTTGGACCACAGTTCAGAAACAAGCTGAACCATCTCTTGGCCATGATTAATACAGCTACATAGACCTGTTTTTTCCAAAGATTTTTTTACAGTAACACAAAAATTACCAGTTTTAGTCTATATAGCTGAAAGTCATGGTTCTTTCTTTCAGGATTGACAGCAAGGTTTGTTTTCTGGCAGCTGTCAGGTCTAGGGTATCCATGAGAAATCACCTCCTAATGAAGCATTGTGGACTACCCAAGTGGAAGAGTCTGACAGCTGTTTGACAGACATGCATTAATAAAGTGGTGCCATCCTGACTCAGCTGATAGACAGCATTGAAACAATGAGTTGCCAATATTATCATGGCATTCACACTACTAAAAAATTAGTGAATTATGCATTTCTTTCCCTCTTCCTTTGCTGTCATCTGCTCCCAAAGTGGGATGGTGCTGCTGATGCCAATGTGGCTATTCCTTCTGGGGAGGTAAGAGCAGTCCCCGCTCCTGAGGAAGGTGTGAGGGCCACCACATTTTCCTTCCATTCCTTCTGTCAGGCCCCATGCAGAGTAAAGTTCTGCAGGGACACACCTGGGATGCCAGCAAAGGCATGTAATTCTAGAAGCAGAGAAGTTAGTATGGCAGAGATTCCGGTGCCAGTGGGACACTCACAGTTGCCGGTCTACTGTGAGACAGTACAGATAGAAATTCTTGAGGAGTGTGGTCCCTCTTATCAACATACAGATGAATGTACTACCTCTTTTTCTTGGTGCAAAAGAGAGTCTGTAGTGTGGTTGAGTTAAAAATGTTAAAATGTATTTGTAAACCTAATGCTTCCTCCAGCTGGGAGCTGGAGTAATTCCTTTTATTCAAGGACAGTAGTGGCTGGTCTGCGATAAGAGAAAATTATTCACGCGAAATGTCTGGAATACAGATTGCATCCTTTATTTCTAAACTATTAGAGGAAGGACATGCACATGAGAGGTGGAAGGAAATAAAAAAAGTAGAAGTTTTAGCAAAGTCAGGCCACCTCCTGCCCCTCCCCTATGCAAGTATTTCCTTGCACAACATCAAGGCCACTTCAGTCATTTATCAGCACTCCTGGCTAACTGGGGAGGTCCTGGTTAATGGAGGTCAGCAAATGTGATGCTGTCTACAAGAAAGAGGAAGAATATGGACAGCTACAGGCCTGGCAGACTGATGTGGGTGCCAAGGAAGGTCATGGAGCAGATCCTTCTGAGGGCCATCATGTGGCACGTACAGGACAACAAGGGGATCAGGCTCAGCCGGTTTGCATGTGTGAAAGGCAGGTCCTGCTTGGCCAACTCTGTCTCCTTCCATGATAAGGTGACCCACTTCATGGATGAGGGAAGGGCTGTGACTGTTGTCTACCTCGATAAATTTATGATTCTGCGATCAGGAGTTTTGCTTTCCTTGACATTACTGTGTGTTATCATCAACTTACAGTATTCATCATCATCATCATTATTATTATTATTATTATTATTATTATTATTATTATTGAAGAAAACTGAGCTGGAAACTCCCTATTTTTAAACAAAGCATTGCTTGCTGATCAGGATATTATATTTCATTTATGGTAATCACAGTGCAATTTCCTGCTAAGCAATCTATTATATTGGGGTGGGGAGGAAGCTTTAACTGCTGCTGCTACTGCTGTTCTGAAGTGCTGGTCTGCACTTTCTATATGTAAAGTTTGGGCTTGCCTGTTTCATACGTATGTAATGATTAGGGAGAAGGTGTTTTAGAATGTTCTGATGAATTTCCTCATGAACAAGACTGTGCTGTTCCACCCCTTCTGGGACACTGTACAGGATTTGTGGCAGTCAGAAGTGCAGAGAGCAAATAAAAGTGGCAGCTGTGGAGAAGCACCAGCAACAAAGGTCTGCTCTTACCCCTTCAGCTGCAGGTTGAAAGTTATTCAGACCATGACAGCTGAACATTTATTTTCTTTGTAGCAATTACTCCCAATATAAGTTTCCTCTAGGACATAATTGGGTCACTTGCAGTGGGTTTTGCTACCTGTCTGTTATGAAGTCTTGCATGAAATGTAGAAATGGATCAAGAACATTAAAATCTTGTGGGGAACTGTTTTCAGTTCCTGCTTAGACCAGGATTTGTGTGCATGTTCACAGAGACCAGGCATAAGGCATGTAGTCCTGCGTACATAGGCTGCGTGCTGGCAGATGGGAGGTCTGTGCATACTGAGAAGATTGACTTCTTTCCACTTGGACAGTGACAAGAATAAAGGAACGTGCTAGGGTAGCCAGAAAAAAATGAAACTAGATTATCCTATACTTGCTGCTAAGAAATGCAAAGAGGATCTCCATTCATATAACATTTTTCCACACAGGTGTTCAGCTAAGGAGGCATAAGGCAGCGCAGCTTTACTCTTGTTAGAAATAAAACAGCCCTCATCTCCTGACTCAGAAACAGTGGTCTGTGGCTTCTGCTTGGCTGAAGCAGTACCTTCTGTCTTGTATTCTTCCAGTTTTAGTATTGCTTACCTATATATAGCTTTGCTTATCACAGTCATCCAGTCCTTTACAAAAAAAGGCTGATATTTTTTAAGGAGATAATAACATAAAGACATTCTTTTTCAAAGCTCAAACCATCAAACTCATTGATTTCTTGCCTTGCTGCATTTTCAGGTTGACTTGTCAGATCACTTCAAAACATTGTCTTGGTGGAATATCAGAGTTTAATATGTATTTGCAGTGTCCAGGACCAGAGTTGAATGATCCAGTCATGCCTTAACCGCTACCTCTAAATGTGTGGTACCGATCTCTACCTTTTGCTGTCACACTGCAGCCTGGGCTCTGCTTTGGTTGCCTCCACTATTCCTGCTTCCTGTTCTCTGGTTGGAGTGACTCAGCTTCCAGCATGGTTCTAGTGCACAGATGTTAATGCCAGAGAACCACTGGTATCACCTGCACAATACTTTGCCAGGGATTTTGGCATGGAGCCCATTCAGTCTATGATTTATATTGGATCAGTGCTAGGGGTCCCAGATGCAATCTGGTGGAGAGGGTTTGTCTTTGTCTGTCCTTGAGTTACAGAGGGACAGCTGTGAAACCACAAATAGTTCAACTTCAGCACTGTGATTGCATTTGTTGGTAAAGACTGAAGTGGACAAAGATGAAGAGGAAGGCTATGGGGGAAGCAGAGCATTCATCATTCTCCAGGCACAATTTATCAGGAATTACATTTAGAATGGCTGAGCAATAGTGGTGCTTTTTCCAGCTCTGTCTCTTTCCCGATGCACACATGTACACATATGTATTTGCACACACATACACAAACACACACATCCCCTCAGTCTTTCATATAAATAGAATTTGTAATGCTTGCTCAGCTCCTTTACCTGCATTTGATTCCAGGTGTAACATATGGTTCTGGGAGCACAGTAACATCACTGTGCCAGCAGAGATCTGTGGGCAGTCGTCAGTCTCTGCTAAACAGACGTGCTCTTTGTCCTGATGAGATGCCATTTCTCATTTACATCATCCCTCTTGCAGTACTGCATCCTTCAGGCTGGTGTCCTAGGAGGGCAAAGGAAGAAGGATGGCTTCAGGAGAGGAGTTGGCTCATCTCAAGTTATTCTCAGTAGAAATGTAACCCATCATAGTATCCACGTCTGCCACTATAGATCACATTACTCAGGAGGTGCCTTAAAATTTTGTGTATATCTACTATAAAACCAAGAGATGCTTTAAAAAAAATAGACATGTGGCTTGCTTGCATGATCTGTATTGTGAAGTAAGTGAGCATAAGCACTGATGAGCAAATTGTAAAGCATGGTTTGGAAAACATGTAAATCAAATACATCAGATTTCAGGTGAGAAAAAGAAGAGGGAACAAAGATGTGAGAGTTTTCCCTCAAGGCAATATTGTTACTGTGCTTGGTGAAAAGGAGGAACTGTTCTGAAATACTGAAGCCGCCCAGACCCAAATGCATAACTCCATGTTCAAAGACTATAATATTTGGTTTTAATTTTTGTCACCCACCTGCACGTCAGGGGTAGATCATTCTTGCATTCATAAAAGTTGCTCTTTCTCTCCCTAGCGGTGCCACAGAGAAGCAGAAGGCTGTGCTTGGGTTCACTGAGCTGGAACAGCATATTGATATAAACAGACCTGGGACCTGCCGAAAGAGACACTGCTTGGCACTAACCCCACCTTGAGTTCAGATAGGATGTGCATCTGTGCTTCATTGATAATGTAATAACCTTCATTACATTTTTGGCTGAGAGCACCTGTGCACAGCCCGAGATGTCAGCCCAGGGCAACCATTTCGATCGAGGTGATATTAACAGCGCTCATTAAAACCGATGACTATAGCAGTGCCCAATAGCACTGCTGTACTAAACCGTCTGTCAGCATTTCTGTTACAGAGCTCTGTTTTCAGGAGTTAATAATTTAGCCATAAAAGTTTTCCTACCTCTGAGCTGGAACTTGAATACAAAATATCAGAATGGGGTTTCTTCAAAAAAACACAACTGTTTAACTTTGACTTTTTTTTTTTTTTTTTTCTGAGTCTGCTTTTGTTTTGTTAATAGGGCAATTGCATTTATCTGGCCAAAAATGCCAAAAAAAGCCAAAAATAGTCATCTGTCTTCCTAGGCTGAAATGGGAGAGCTGGAAATGCCTGAAAAGTCTTGGAAGTCCTTTGGAGGAGGCATCCTCCATCGACCCTAGGAGGAGCTGAAGCAGTCTATTAGCTCACCTTTCACATTAGACATTGTGCTAAAGTATAGCAATGTGATTAACTTACTTGTACCTGAGCTTTGGCTTTTCTTTTTTAACTGGATTTGAATGTATAGACTCTAGAGTAGTATTACATGTCTGGATAATAATTGTTTCAGCAATAATGAAGGAATAATTATTTCAGATAAATATTCCTGGTTAAATATCTATAGCTAGACATCCTTATTCAAAATAAGAGTATCATCTTAATACCAAGTTTTCATACTTTGGAGAGTGCATTTAAGTGATTTCCAAAACTTAGGCATTCTGATTTTGGATTGTAAATTTTTCTACTAAGCTATTCCTGAATGATGCTCATTTTAAATATACGTGCCTCTGGGGACAGACCCAAAAAGACACTTATATTCATTTAAACATGTAAAGCTAATGCATAAATACAGACCCTGAAAATGTCATCTTTCCCATGCTTAGCTTTACTGGTGAGTAACATTAATGTGTTTTAAGGGATTAAATCACAGCATTTAATTACACAGTTCCTTACAGACACAGAACGACCCGCTAAATCAGTGGGGACCGCAAGACAGCAAATACATGTCAGCAAAAAAGAATGTGGATAAACAGCAATTATGAAACAGATCTGACAAGTCAAAAATCCAGCTGAGCTCTAGAAGTTTATATTTTGGCACCTGGCTCTTTGCCAGCACCAGTGTTTCATACTTGACACCTTACATGCACAGTGTGTGCTTCTGAGAATATTCTTACACAATTATGTGCATCTTGGCTAGCCAATGTCCCCCTTAGGGAAAGGAGGGGGTGGGAGAAAGAGAGAACAAATAATGGGAACATTAATGATGCCTCTTATTAGTCATATATTATATAATCACATAATAATTTAAGTTGAAAGGGGTTTATGGATCAAGTCCTGTTCACTTTTGACTGTCTTTAGGGATGCTAATTCTGCTCATTCTCTGGACTCCCCTTTCAGTGCTGAGCTACTCTTGCTGTGAAGAATTTTGTCTTTCTGTCTAAGCAGAATTTCTCTTGTTACAATTTGTGACTGCTGGTTCTTGTTCCATTGTCATTCATCTCTTAAGTAAAGTTTGGCTCTGTCTTCTCTGCATTCCTGCTTTAGGTAGGTGAAGACTGGTTAGGTTGCCATTCTGCCTTCTTTCGTCTGGGGTAAGCAGACATGGCAGCATTTGGCTTGGGCCCAGCCTCTGCTGCATTTCTCACTACTTTATGAGTATTTCTCTTGTGATGTGTGGCCAAACTGGCCACGGTGGTTTGGATGTGATTTCAGGTTCTACAGAAAAGAGAAAAAACTTCTCCCCAGACCTGCTGGGTATTATCTTGCTCATGCAAGCTGGTAAAAAGCTAACCTCCACGACTGCAAGAGTGCACTGCTGGCCCACATTCCACTTGTTCAACAGGAGCCCACAGTGCTTTTATGCAAGGCTGCTGGTTGGGCAGGTCAGGCTGTGTCAGTGCCACCTTTGGTCTCCCAGTATAGTGATCAGTGATATTGTAGGGGTAGGAAGGTAGGTTTGATTGTTTGTTCGTTTGTTTAAAAACACACAACAAAACCACTCTGAGATTTCCATGTGATTTTTTTTAAAGCATTGGGGATGAGAGGACAGAGGGAAATTAGTTCCATTAGTCTATGGAATTAAGGCTATCAGTGAAAGAAGGTCACTTCACCAGTACGTCATATTCATTCTAGAACTGCTTAACACACAATTATAAAGTTTCATCATCCAGAAAATTTGGTTTGTATGCAGGTGGGTAAAACAGGCTAGGTGTCCTTTCCATGTCTGTTACCTAAAGCACAGCACAAGCATTCCTAATTTAGCATTCTTCCAAGTTGTCCTGGGTTATGGAATCAAAAATGTGTATTCTATTTTCATCTGCTGAAAGCAGTTGGGGAATTGTTCTTTATTTCTTGTAACTTTGGAAGGAGGGGGACGGGGGGGAGGGGCGGGTGCCTTTTGGGTAATGGGCCATCAACAGACTATACCCCCGGACTATACCCGCTCCCCCCAGAGCCCCATTTGCATGCATGGTCCTATTGTGGGATGCCCCACCCAGTGGGGGGAGTCTACAATTGTTGCCAGGAAAACTGAGCCGGCCGGGGACAGACTTCGCTTGCTTCACCCCGGATTCCTGGGAGGAAGACGGCACCCCATCTCATCTTCGCCAGACCCCATCTCATCATCGCCGGACCCCATCTCACCATCACCTCACCCCTGGACCCCTCCTAATCACCCCTGGACTCCTCCTCATCACTCCTAGACCCTTTTTGGCTACAGGATCGTCCCTGCTCCAACAGAGCCACGTCTACCACCCCAGGAGGACTCACTTCTGGACTGCTTCCAACACCCTGACTAACAGGGTGCCAGGTGGCAGCTCTGATTCTATCAGGGCTTTCCCAAATTGTTGTTGTTTGTTTGCTGGTTTGGTGGGGTAGTTTTGTTTCCTACCACATTTGTATTATTGATATTCCTAGTAAAGAACTCTTATTCCTATTCCCAAATCTTTGCCTGAGAGCCCTTAATTGAAAATTTATAATTTGGCAGGGGTGGGGGGTTTGCATTCTCTATTCTAAGGGAAACCCCAGTTTCCCTGGCAGACACCTGTCTTGTCAAACCAAGACACAAGTGCTTCAGCAAGGTAGGGAGACAAACATTAAGACCACTGTAGGGGGGATAGGAAAAATGAGACGCAATGGTTCCACTTTTACCAGAGGTCCATGCAATAAGTCATTAAGGGAAACAATCCTCTTAAGCGATGTAGCAATCTGTCACCTAAGCTATAGATTATGTGTATTTTAAATCTAGTATCTTTAAGCTTTTTGTAAAAATCATTTGAAGGTGGTTTGAGGAATGCATGCATGTTCTGCATATTTAAGTTATGAGTTGAACCAGGTGGTTCCTATTTTTGCCTTAAAAAAGCAAACACTTAGGAGAAGATAAATAAACTACAAATCAACATAAAATTAAAAAAAATCATTTCCATTTTCACAAATGAAAGGACTTATGTCTTAATGTTAGAATGACTTCAATTTACAGGAAAAAAACCCTCCAAATTGTATTTTTAAAGAATCAAGCAGCAGTAAAATGGGCAGTAAATTTAAAAGAGTAAAAAATAAAGTAAAGTTGAAAGTAAAAGTAAAGTTAAAAGACTGAGACAAAAAAAAAGCTGTGATTTGAGGAATGAGATTCTCAGAATGCAAAGACAGATCCTTAAATCTTCACTTTCTGGAGAATGCTTTTGTGATCAGTCCTTCCCAGAGCAAATTGAAGGTGCTCAGTGTATTGGGTGGTTTAGATTAATTGACATGGAGTCTCCCAGCCAAACCAGAGAGATGGGAAAGCAGATCAGTTGCTTGGCACTCCTCTGTGGCTGAACACAGCCAACAAGCTGTTCATGATGGCAGCAGATGTTCCTGCCTTTGCCCTGCTCCAAAGTTTGCTGTATGGACTTAGTTCATGGTCCAGTCCTCCCAGCTGCAAATTCCAGTCCAGGCAAAAGCCTGTCAGAGCAGAAAAATTGGATGCTGAGGCATCAAGACCTGGAAGTAGTTGGTGTTTTCAGATAGGTGGATGATAGGATAACAGTAACCTGCAGTGTAGAAATGAGGTTATAGGAGCTGATTTGCCTTCCAGACTTTGTCCAGGCACAGCTCTCTTTTGTTTCAGTGCATAAACACTGAAGGTTTTGTGGCTGGACCCCACTGAAATTTGCGCTTCATGAAGTCCATGTTTTTTTTGATGTAGACCATGAGTGTTTGGGGACAAGGTTCCTCCAGGTCGTGATCTAGCCCTATGGAAAAAATGCTGGCATGGGTTTGTACAAGCAAATAATAGTAAAGGAAGATTTTTTTTTAATGTACACTTCTTTTATCCAGAAAAATCCTGGTTTTGCTAGTGAAGGGCTTCACAAACAGGCTCTGTAGCGGAGGAGATTATCTCAAAAGGGAGATAAACAAACTTCATCATGTGCATCAGGGAGTAGGATACAAGAACAAGCTCCTCTCTGGAAGCCCTGCATCCCTTCCCAGCCTCTGAAAGGCGAGCATGTGTCGAAGCCGTACGGAGAGCATGTGTGGAGCTTGCTCCAGCCTGCCACGGGGAGCAAGCAAGGCTGTGCTGGCCGGAGCAGGGCTCCACCCAGGAGATGTGACTCAGGCTGCAGGAGCAGAGCCTGTGCTCCACGGGAATGGCAGCCAAGCATCAGAGTCTTAAGTAAAGAGATCATAATTCCTTTTTAATCTGGGGAATTTGTGGGGTTTGGAGTGGGTTTGGGTTTTGGGTTTTTTTTAGAAAAATAACTGGATGGCACATTGCTTGTAATTTTAAGGAAAATAGGTAATTTTTTTTCAGTTGATCATTTAGCCTTACTATAGTAAATGTATTCATTGTTTAATTTTATAAGTATGGAAAGTCAAATGGCTGGTTTTAAAATGCAGAGGTTTTACATATTAGAGGAAGAAAGCCATCTTCAATTTTTATTTCTTTTTGTGTAACTTTTTTCAGTGTATACAAGTTCTTAATGATTTGTCTAATGATTTTGCTTTTAAAAAATCAGAAAATATCATGCAAAAATTCAGAAATTCAGATCATTTTCCACAAAACCTTTTTTCTTGCACATATTGTACCATAAGGCTGACTCGTCCCATAGGGGAGGAAGGCAGAAAGCCCACAAGGGTGTTCCTTTGGAAATATGACAGTATTTCTATATCCATTACTGCAAGGGCATTTTTAAATATATCATCTTTCACAAATGGGAATTTTGGAGTCTCATTTGGGAGCTTTGGTTTTTATTCAGTCTAGAGAGAAACCTAACTGAGCAGTATTCCAGAGCCTTTGGAGGTCCATTCCTGATTTGCAAAACTAAAAGTATTTAAATCCATTTTGAAAATAGGACTTGGGTTGCAAGACCAATGTTGCCTCTGGAATGTCTTGCCTTTCAACTACACTACACCAGAATCACAGGATCTGGTTAGAATATGTTTAAAATGTGTCTGGCACCTAATGGCAGTGTGTAACATTTGTTTATTTTTTAAGAGGATGCATTGCAAACCCCGTCTTTTTTCTTTTATATTGGTTAGTTATATAAGCTTTAATTTTTCCACATGCTTACTGACAGTTTGGCAGAATTTTAAGCAAACGTTGCATGGGAATCAATCCCTGTTTTATGCACTGTGCTAAGAGTAATTTGATTATCCCTATGGCTGAAAAAAAAAAAAAAAGAATCTGCATCTGTCCTGAATTGAAAACAGATCTGCATTAAAGAGCATTACCTCAGTACCACTGATACACTAGAAATGAGTCAGCTGGGAAGTACATTTTCAAATAAAATATGAAGAAATTACAAGCAATTAACTTATTCTTTTGAGTAACAGAGAAATACTAAATGCATGTTTTGCTCTTTAAACATACCTCATGCTGTTAGTTAGAGAGTAGGATAAGAGTAATGTGCTTAAAGAGTGGACGACGCAGGTAGCAAGGAAATGTGTGCTGCAGAGTGTCAGGGAGTGCGTCAGCCTCACCCATGAAAGCAGTGGAGGTTCAGCCAGTTAAATGGTCATCACTGCTTCCTCCCCCAGCAGAAAGTATGGCCTGACAGATCTAGTCATGCTGGTGCCTTGATAACATCATATCAGGGTCTAAAATGGATTTTAGATTTGCTCTCACTGTGCAAGAGACTACAACTCAGTAGGGCCAACGTATTTTTAATTCATACAATACAGTTCTTAGGATTGAGCTTGTTTGGGTAGAAATCAAAAAATTACTTATGTCATGAGCATTTTTAGCTCTCTAAAGGAGCAAGGAAAACGCCATAGTTAGGACTTCTTGATAACCACCAAGATGTATTAAAAATCCTTTAGAAAAATAGGTTTTCCATAGCCCTTCCTCATTTTAAACATTATGTGTGATTGACCTAACTTTATTTCATTAAAGGAAGCATCATTTTAGCAAATTAAAATGCAATATGTCAATATCTCAATGTTTAAAACCTATATAAGGAATACTATAATTATCCAATTAGGATGTATTTAAGGACCAGCTTATGCCAGAGGTGATGGAGCAAAGCACAGAGATTTCTGCTGTAGCAAGTTATTCTCTTTGAATCTGCCCTTGACTGTTTCACCTCCCTTAAAAAAAAAAAGTCAAAGAGTAAAGTTACACTGCTTTGCGATTTTAGTCCATTGTTTTGTCATTTTCATGTGAAATGAAGTCTCTTCTTGGCATCTGGGACAACAGTGACAGAAATTATAACTGAATTATCTAGATATATGGAGTTCAAAAAGTGGCTAACACAGATGTGACAACCACTTTGTTGATTGCTTTTGGATAACCTGTTGGGACAGGACAAGACCGTGGGAGGCAATAAGCCTAATTTTTAAGGAAATGAGGTTGTGAATCAAAGATTGACTCTCTGCAGGAGGTATGAGTTACATCCAGTGACTAAATCCATGTGAAGGATAGGGAGCCAAACAGCTGACAGAAGTGGAAAAAAGCATTTTTGTTGATTCATTATAAGAGAAATAATGAAAGCTAAAAAGATTTTGGAAAGCTGGAACAATAGCCACTGGGAGATTTTCTTCCTTTCTTTTAGAAAAGATGGAAGAAATTTCTGATCTACTCAGCTACTGCTTTTTTCCAAAGTCCACTGATCATAAATATCGTGATGGTGTTAAGAAAATTTATGTTACACGAGATTCTCATTACTGAAATAATGATGCATTGGCCAGGAGGTGATGTGTTCTTTAGACTGTCCAAAATTTTGTTTTGTTTTGAGAACCTGCCAGCATCTCTGAAATGATGTCAGATTTTTGTGTATGCCAGACATTACTGCAGAGTACCATGGGACTGTCTTTGCCTTAGAATCAGCCAGATTTTTATTTGGGTTTCTTTGGTGGCTTATTTGGCTTCACCTAACACTGAAATACCAAAACTGTTGATTGATAGAATTAATAGATTACCAGTATCTCAAACCATTTGAGCAATGGCCAGGCAAGGGTCAGTTAAGGAAGTAGATTGATGGATAGCACTTTCATCTCTGAAAATCCAGTTTTTGTCCCTCAATTCATTTTTCATCACAGTTAAAGATACATTCCTTGTTTTTGACTCACTGGCCATGCTACTGCCAGTCTTGTGGTGGCAGAGGAGTACAAAGGCCAGAGAGACAGCGCTGTACTGGGCTTGAGATTGGGATGTGCTCTTTGTGCTCAGGCCCTTCTGCATTACTTATGGAAAAGGAAGAAAACCCTTGCTTGAATGTGCAAAGTGTTTTACCAGTGCACAAGCTGGGTTTTTAAGAAGATATGCACTGTAATCATTCATTTAGGCTTATGTGTATGCTGTTCCAGAAGAAACATGACAACATTTGTGAGAAAAAAAATTACCTCTCTGCATTTACTTTATTTTCTCTGTACAGTTATCTTGTTTGTGCGTGTTTGTAAGATTACCTGGTATTCACAGAATTTGAGTTAAAAATGATAGCAAATTCCAAAAAATTTCACCAGTTACTCCTGACCTCGCATGCTTTGCAGATCATCAGGCATTAGTCACCTCTATTCTGTAGTCAGAGAGTGGGAGAAATAGTAATCAAAAAATTAGCCAAAAATGGCAGTTTTGTTTTACTAATTTTTTTAGGTACAAGTTATTAACAGAAAATATGTTTTCCTTAACAGACCAAAGGAAGGTGCCATATAGATTAGGGGAGGAACACAGTACAATGCAGGGGTGTGCCTGTCGTGCCATCACACCAGCTAGTGTTACTGGGTATCTTTTAAATCAGGGAAGATCCTTACCTTCTCCCTGAGAAATCTGCATTTGTCATCTGTTAGATTAGATAGTGAAGCTTTTTTGTGGAAACATACATCAACTTCACATAAATTTCGTGGTAGTGATTTGGCTGCACCAGCCCTGCCCAGGGCACAGTGGTGAGTGGCCTGTTGCAAGCTCTGATAAACCTGCCATGATAAATCCACCAGCTAAGTGGCTCAGAAGGTTACACCATATACTCTTATTTCCTCATCTAACAAAACTAGAGTCCTGTCTTGCAGGATATGGCATTTAAGAATGCATTTAATTGTAGTAAGATAAATAGTTGAACTGAGGTGACCCACATTTTTGTTCTTAAACACACGAATAATTGTCCTCTTGGACTGACACCATAGCACTTTCCAGCAGCTTGTCAGAACAAAACAAAATAACATAAGCCATGTATGGGTGTCTACAGTACACTTGGAACCATTTCAGGGCATCCAGCTATAAGACCACAGGTTTTGTCCACCATTATGAGTCTTTTATTTCTTATTTAGTTGGTTGGCTGGTTGAAGGAATTTTTGTTCTGTGTGTGTTGAACCACTGCTAGAGTGGGTGAAGCATGATGTTTAATTCTATTTGTAACCATCCCAAGATGAGGATCTTTCCACATGGCCATTACTAACAACATGCATTCTTTCAACTTTTCAAAAAGCTGATACTCTAATAAAGAGTAGCTTTCTAGTTTTGACTGGCAAATGTAGCAGAGAAGAACAAGACTAATAAACCTAATCATGACTCTTTGTTGACCATATCACCAAAACTTTCTATATCCTGTGTATCAATGCATATCCATATCTAGTATTGTGCTTTCATTATCAAAGCTTTTTTTCAGTAGAAAAAAACAAAATCCTCAGTTTCAATGGGAAAAATTTATTTTATTCCCAGATATAGTCTGTGTGCTTATTTTTGCATGCAATAATGTCAGGAATGGGCATTTATTTAATTTATAATTTTTGAAGGATTCCTGTCATCGGAGCATTTTAAAGGGAAGGAGGTGATGTGTATTGATTAATACTCTATATATTTTTATTAGCAATGCCAAATGATTTGAAAGCAGGTTAGTACCTTAGAGGCAGCTATCAGAAAGGCTTTCTTCATTTATTCAGTTATAGACCACATGACATAAAGGACACATAAGTGCCAAGAGCTCAGGTGAGAATTATACACTCTGTTGCATTCTGCAATGTTTCAAGAGTCTTGTAATTTCTATCTCTGTTTGCTTGGCAGTATACCAAGTTTTTAAAATTCAATATGTATGTACACTTGGGCGTGCATGTAGAAGCTGTAACATTTATTCTCCCTATTACCATTATTGTGAGCATCATTGCAATTACTGCTTCAAGAAACCCAAAATTTCTCTGGTCTGCAAGGGATATAATCTTTTTCAGGCTGTCAAACCTGAAGAGAATTTAAATTTGAGAGCTTTCAAATGAATTACTGGTGACATTTTAAATTCTATGACAGAAAGACAGATAATAAAGTTCTGTCTGAAGCAAAGGCACCAAAATGAGGCACCGTGTTTGCCTTTTCACAAGGCTGTTCAATGTCAGCTTCCCCTCAGGAGGATCCACTGCAGTGTTAATAACATCAAGATTGCTTCAGGTAATTCTCTGGCTTCCTTAGGGTAAATTTCAACCTGAACTAGGCTGTTTGAAAAAGTGCAATTTACCTAAGGAGTCTGTAACCTCTTCTTTTTGCTAATCTGACCTGAATTCTCACCCCTTTGTCAGTCACCTTAATCGTATCAGACACCTGATAACAGCTAACATCGTTAGCGAATGAGGAACAACAAAATCCTTACGTGCATTAGTGGTCTCTGCAGTGCACATTTGCTTTAGGTTTCTCTTGAAGTGTGGATCAAAGCATTTCCTGGTCCCTACAGTTCATCTACTGTGCTTTCTTGTTACACCTCCAAACACAGGAAGTTTACAGCTCAGGCTGCTCTTTGATTCAAGTACAAGATATGTAAGTACAGCAAAGGTATTTGCCCCCTCTCAAGCCAGTAATTATTCCACAGAGTAAATTACATTTTGACTGGTGCATCTCTGAGTCTTGCTTAAAAATGTATATATAGCTTTTCCCTTTTGTCTGGTTTGTATCATTATTTATTATTCTTTGCATGTCAAAGTTCATCTGGTAAGATAATTTTATAAAGGTATTTTGCAAGGAATACAGAGGGAAAAAACATGTTTTCTTTTTGAAATGGCTGATACCTCTATTTATTCTTTGGGGACTGGAAATTACATCCCTAAAGGGGAAAAAAAATAGTCCCGTTTGGAACAGTTGTTCCTTTCTGTTCAGCAAAAATACAGTGGACTAACCTGGCTACTGCAGTAGTTGCCTAAGCCAGCAGTTCTTCTGTCAGTCACATAAGGTTTTGCAAGCACTCAGAGCAAATCTGCCTCACTGGAGAAGCAGTGCCCCACACTGTCAGGAGAATATTGCTGAATTCCATTATATGAAAAGTCAAGTGTTCTTCACACATGGAGACCTCTTTGCAAATGTTTTCCATTATCTAAACTGTTGGCCCAGATCCACTGGCAAGAGCAATAGTGGGAGTGTAGAACAAATGGTGAATATGGTTGTCTCTTTTTAGTTTATTACATTTCTCATGATATTTGGTATTTTTACTAATCCCTAGTTGCTGAATACAGTGATTGTATGGGAAGGAACTTCCATTTAAATAAAATAAATGAGAACTTGCATCAGTGGTAAAATTCAGCCATTGCTTTTGCAAAGAAACATTTGAAAATGTATACTCTGGAGGTGGAAAACTCTAAATGGAAAAAGAACCTGAAATCTGCCATTTATACAGTAATTTAAGCTACTGTAGGACACTGGGGAGTGCAAACTACAATATTTTAGGGCAAATGCATTGCAGACCACCCATTCCTTGCTAGCTTCAGAAAGTAGCACATAAACAAACCAGTATCTGCCAGTTCACCACATCGATGCAAAACCTCTTTTACCAAGTGAGATGGAAGCAGATGACGTTGCTGAGGGACTGGGCACTTGCAGATAACACCAAATGCATGTTAAAAGTGATATGCAGCATTCTCCTGCTCTTTTAAAATAGCTTTGAAAATTAGAAGGTGGTGGTGTTTACAAAAATGAACAAATTCAAACTTTAAGTACTAAGCCAGTAAGATTTAATTGAGAAGATGACATAGTTCAGGTCATTCATATCTGTTTGCTAGGACCAAAACAAGACCAAAAAATAAATCTTTAAATGCAGGTTCAATGCCACTGAGTAGTGTGGGTGAGCAAGGCAATTTCTAAAATCCAGCTGATTAATTCAAGAAACTGCGTTATGTAAACCGGTGCAGGAATTACGGGCCGGCAGCAGGGAGCCGGGATCCCCGGGGCAGCGCTGCTATTCGGCTGTCCCAGTTCTGAACCCGTGCTCCAGGGGGCCCTGCGCAGCCAAAAGTGATGCTCTCTCCACTCACCATCTGCAAGCCAGGGGGTTGTGCTGCTGCAAAGGCTGTGAAACGGCCCTTTGCAGTCCCACATTAAATAAAGTATCTCAGGGGCAGCCTCTTCTGCCCAGGTCCTGCACACTTCCAAGAGTCACTGCTCGCTTTTTACAAACCACAGATTGTTGTAGGAGTTTATTTAGAGAGAAGTATTTTATTTCCAAATAAGAAGACAGCCAATATGAAGAGCAATGAATTCTCTGTGTGTTGTGCTTGCATGTTTGTGACTGTTTCCAGATTTAAACAAAAAAAGAAAACAAAAATTGATCCAGCAGGGGCTTGTAGTGCTTGTTATTTGTTTTCTGTTTGTGAACTGATGTAGAAAGAAAACAGGTTTTTAGTTATTGGTTTTATATGGTCTTGCTGCTTCACAGGTTTAAAACAACTGTAAGTGCACCTCTTGAAGGATTCCTGATCTTTGTCACATTGGGGTCTGTATCTCTGCTCCCCTCCTCTTCCCATAGTCTTTCAGGCACATTGCAAAGGGTGAGAGCAGCTGATTCAGTTAGTTGTGAAATGTTTGGACTGTCCAACACCTTTAGCTTCCTTTAAGTAAAAGTGTGTTTCCATATCCCTGAACAGAAATTCAGACTTCCACCTTTTCTTTTTGCTGCTTGGGTTTCAGCTGTACTTGGTCATGTGGCTTCTGACACTGTACAGGAAAAGCAACCTGTCCCTTTAACAGTTCCTGTCATTGAGACGGGGACCCTTCTTCAGGAAGATCCTGGGAAGTTTTAACCAGCAGTATTCCCTGCAGCAGAAGAGACTTGAAATGACACTTCCCAGAGCTTGGATAACCTCAGGAGTCACAGACTTATTCCTAATAAGCTTTAGTTATTTCAAAAAGAGATGATTTGGAGGTTGAAGTTTTGGAGTTGAGAGGAAGGTATTTTCTTTTGTAGGCAGCCTCTAGTTCTTCTGTACACAAGTAGACACAAGACAGTTTTCTGAAATAAGGGGAGGGAATACAATGAATCAGGCTTGGCTGTTAAATGTAGTTGGTTTTGTGTACTCAGATCAATAGAAACTGTGACAGGTCACAGAGTAAGACTTAACTTCTTCGGCTATCTGCAGGTTTCTGTACAATACTTACCTAGTTTTGTCTCATTGATGGCTGCAGTCCAGAAGATATAAAACTGCTTAGTCTTAACAACAGCAATCATTCTCGCTTCAAAGACCTTCAAAAATATCTGTGTGGCAGACCTGGGACGCCACTTAAAGATGCAGTTAGAGGCTGCCATGGTCATAATCATGGCCTGTTTCCACAGGGCACTATTACCAAGCTTATAAAAAATCATGCCCAGCTTTATTTAGCTTTACAAGGCTTTATCTTCATTCTAGCAGAACCGCATGAGCCTGTTTCCCCACGCATGGCCATGAGGAGAGAAAGTTTAAAAAGGGGGGCTAAGCTATTACTAATGAACACCTGAACTGTGCCCATAAATGCTACTTCTCAGGGACATAGGAGAGGGCTTTGGCTGTGGCTCCACATCAAGGAGCAGCACTGTTTGAACAACACCTCCCATGGAGCAGCCTTCTTTCTTTGCTCTTGCCCACCCGGGGCTATGCCAACAAAAGTGTTCATGTGGCTTCCTGATGTACCTGATCACAGAAGTGATCAGGATGGAAAAAGTTTTTTTCATGTTCTTCTTCTCCCCACCCAGATCAGCTCCTTGAAACATTTTACCACACAGCTGCATAAATAGTTGGCTTTGGCAGAGCACAGGGAGGGATGTGGGGTGGGCACCAACGTCCAGAGGAGGAGAGCCACGGCTGCATAAACTATCCTTGCCATCAGAGAAATGCTCCAAGAATCACAGTCCCAGCTGCATGAAGTCCAAAAGCACAGGTCTAGTGCGTATGGAAACTAGTGTGTATGCTTTCAGTGTGTATGGAAAACCTGTACAAAACTGGGAGGCCACTGCATATAAATATGAGACTAGCTCTGATCTATTTCTTTTGTGGGGGCTGTTCTCAGTGCTGTGGACCATGCTGGCTGTTCAACATTATGTTCTTGGATACAATCCAGAAGTAGCTTTGTGCCTCTAAGAAAGCAGCTTCCAGAGGTAAATTAAAGTGACCTTTGGAATGAGTGGTGCAAGAACTGAGGTCCCACACACACCCATCCTACTTACCATGCCATTAAGATCAGCTCTGTACAACATCAGATCCAGATCAACTGGCAACATAGATGTGTCCTGTATCAGACTTGGGAGCATTACTCAATTAGCCTGTAAAATAACCTGCAAACCACCATGTATTTCAGACTTCTGTTTATGCTGGATTCAGAGGACAGACCATTCCTAGTCAGGAGTAATGTCTGCCAGAACAAAAAAAAAAAAGTTACCCTTCAGAAATACTTCAAAACAAATTATAACCAGAAATGTAAGTTTGGACAGATTTGGTGGTTTATGCCAAATAGCTAGGTTTTATTTTATTGTGTACTATGTGCCCTAGAACCAGAGTTAGCACATTGTGTGACAACAACCTGATATTCTGCACAGAAGTTACAATAGGAATGAAAAAAAAAAAAATCAGCTAAAAAAAAACCCAGCTAAATTCAGTTGGTTAAAATCCAGCTAACAAACTCTAAAACACCAGTAGCTCATGAAGTCTAGCATGTTTTCCCTGTTTTAATGCCTCAGACTTACAAAATGCTGTGAGACAGCTGAATGAAAAGTACTAAGAGCTGCTTGTTTTGTTTTCATGGTGGTTTTCTACAGAGGGGGAGACTGTTAATGTTGGTAGGTACAGCAATGGAGAGCAGCATCCGTAAAATTACTGAATCAGTGGGTGTGTATTTTTTAGATGCCCAGGAAAAAGCTTTTTACACGATGAATTAAGTTCTTTGCAATTTGAGGGTTTTGAAGAGGTCTCTGGAGGTCGTTGTACCACACTGTGTGGACACATTACTGAATACCTGCCAGGTGTCTGCATCTGACTGAGCAGGGTATTTTGCAGAATCCTTCTGGAAGGAAAACTGGTCACAGAGGTCTGTTTGAACACTTGGGATGATGGCAGAAAGGAACAAACCAAATTTTTATGGAGTCCTGTCCTACAGGTCACAGAAAGCAATTTGCAAACATGGAAGAAATGTCAGGGAAAAGAGAGGCAACACGGTCCATCCAGTTCCAAAAGCATCTGTGAAAAATTACATAGCCCAGATGGCTGAAATTATTTTCACATTCATTGCACATGTAGTCTGGTTTTAGCTATCTCCAGTGCAGTTATTCTGCTGATCTATGGAAGTTATTCCCCCCTCAGTGCATGAGCATGTTTCCCATTCACATAAATAAGAGTTATGTCTTTGTATCCAGGGAAAGGGGATTTTATTTGTCTAGTGCCCAAAGCAGCTTCTCACAGGACTGTTTTCCTCCCACATTCTCAGTTGTGTTCAGCTCTCCTGACCTGTGTTTTCTTTGTTTTGATCAGTTTGAACTTATATATTTTAGGTAATAAATATTAGTAAACTATGGAAAAGGTGATGGAAAAGGTGATGATAGTAAACTATGGAAATGGAATCCTTACTAGGTTAAACCACCTCAACCTAAAATATGAGAGGTGGCTAAAAAGAGAGAGAAAAAAATTGGAAAGTGTTGCAGCATAGAAGTAATTTGATTTTATGTGGTGATATCACCACATTTTCCTCTCTCCTTTCCCCTGGTACCTATCAATGAGAACCTTGTTTTGCTGTATGTGGGAAAGTTTGCTCTTTTTTCCAGGGCTGCTGTCAATTGCTTTTAAAGTAAGGTACTATTCAAGCAGTGCCAGGGATGACTGTGGCTATCACTGCTAAAAAGTTCTCAGCCACAGAGCATGGGTTTCTTTAGTATCAGTTTAGGTGGTTTAATTGATGGAGTGCAATACTGATGACCAGGATATCTCAGCCCAAACAGGCACTAGCAATCACAGGCACTAGCAATCAACCCCCATTTATTTTCCAAGACTGCTGCTGGGAGGATGGAGCTAAGGTTTACTCAACATTAGGTTTGATGTACCAGGGTTTTCTGAAGCAAAAGTCTGTCAAGTTGGAATAGTCAATTTTTGCCATTTGTTCTTCCCCTGTTTAGTTCACTTCGTTATAGGCATGCTGTGATGAGGTTAGATGTGCTCCCCTCCCTGTGAGTTTCTGGAAGTGTTGCTGATCTGTCTGCTTCTTGTCTCCTCATTTTTTGTGGAGGAAGAGGGAAGAGATGGCAGAAGAGGAAGAAAGCAGCAACAAAAATTTAATTATTTTTAACTTTTTTTTTTTAATTTCTTTTTATTTCTCTGTTGCTGTTACAGACCAGGCCTTCCAGCCACTCCAACCTGTCTCCTTCCATGTGACAGAAGCTGTCATTACATGATAGCATTTCTGATGATGATATTTCTCTTTACCTTTTCTTTCTCTTTTCTTTGGAGGCAACTTTTCCTAACATGCTCACTGCCTGGGTAATCAAACAAATTGACGTGCAATTGTTGCATGTCAATTGGGAAACAATTCTATAACTGGAGAGACCAGGAAGAAGGCAGGGGAGGTTTCAGCAGCAGATAGTCAGTAGCAATGTGGGATGAATGAGCTCCTGAATAGCACTGCAGGCCTGTTAGCATCCCCTCAGCTGGCTCCTGTATAAATCAGCTGAAACCACTGGGGTGGGGGGCATGTACTGGTACTCTCAAGCAAGAGCTCTATAGGGTCCTTGGTCACTGTAGCTCTAGAGTAACTTGGCATGGGCGTATGGATAGATCCTGCTCTTTTTCAGGATCCTCTGCACCCTCTGTACTGCTGAAAAGCAGTTTTCCTTCAACTCCTTGTGGCGCTGAACAAGCGTCCTGTTTGCCTGGCCGCTCCCCGGGTTATCAGGGGCTGCAGAAGAAGCAGATTGGGGCCATTCACACCAGCAGTTTCCTTAGTGCCTTTGCGAGACTGATAACCCCTGGCGGAGCGGCAGTGACGCCAGCAGGCAGCAATCCCGTCCCCAGGGAGAGCTGCCGGCCCTGCATGTGTGTTTATCCCCGCAGGTGTGGCTGCTGGAAACCCTGTCTCTCCCTCTGCTTTCTGGCGCCTGCAGTAGTCTCCCAGAGCGGTCATCACGGCTTGTCCGGCTCTAGCCGTTCTCCCCGGGGAGCCTCTTCTGGGCAGGATCTCGGGGAAGTGTTGCTCAACAGCAGCCTCATCCTTCGCAGGTGCCTTTATGGCGCTGCCAAGGGGGAATGTGCTGAGCCAGCCCGGCCGTGGCACGGCACGCACCCCTGTTTCCTCCCCGCTGCCTGGCAGCCTGTGGGGAGAGGTGTTGGCTTCAGAAAACAAGACGGGCTAGGTGAGCAAACAAGAAGAGTCATGAGAACAGCTAGGTTTAATTCCCGAGCACTTCAGGGCTGCCAGTGGGAAGGCGGGGCACAGCCCGAGGAGCCCGTGCCCGCTTCCCTGCCCACCCGGGGACGCGGCCGCCAGCACGCGCGGCCCCACGGCCACGGCCGCGCCAGGAAAGCGCCGCCCTGGCCCCGGGGCTGCGCCTCGCTGCCCGCAAAGCTCCTTCCCACAAAGGCAGCGCCGAGTGCGGGCATGCCCTTCATCTACTGTCCTCACCTTCGGGAAGCAAAGTCTGAGGATTTTTGCACGTGGCTGTGAATGTATATTAGCTTGCTTGGCCCAGGATATAGTGAGCCACTGAGGAGGAGTGTTTACCGAAGCGTACCCTGGCATCCTTATCCTTCCTTTGCAGCTGCTATTTACCAGACAGCATTTGTAGTGAATGTAGCTGGCAGGAAACATCGTCTGGAATGAACTGGATGAGTTAAAGAATTTTTCACACTAACATTGTTGTAGGCATTTGAAAACACTTCACATGAGGGCATATTTTTGTAACACTGAATTAAATTAACATTGCATGAAGCTGGCTCAACTAAATCGAATTTACCATCAAAATATTTGGTGGTTTTGTTTTGGGTCCTCCCTGCCTTGTTTACAGCTCCTCTGTGTTAGGCTCTGTGTTGCAGAGAATCATCTCCATCCGCTCTATTGACACGTTGTATCACAAATGTGGCAGCAGCACAGCTGAGTCACCAGCGCTGGGTGGGGCGTGTGCCTGGGGGGCGGAGGGTTAGATTTGGACTTTCTCTAGGCAATTTAAGAAACTGATTATGAAAATGCACTGATTATGAAAATTTTTTTGTTTTAGTCAAAATGGCCTGCTATGACACTATTTCTTTAAGAAACTTAGATTGCTTAACTAGAATGGGAATGTCTTCTTTAAAAACTGACGGAATAAAGTAGCAGGATTATTTATTCTGTAGGCTGTTCTGTGATTCAGAAGTTGCTTTCTTGATTCTGGGCTTTAACTTGACAGTCAGATATAATTATTTTTCTTGTAGTCTGGTAACCCACGACTGGAACTTTTTCTTTATTTAACTATCATTCCAAAAACTGAGAAAATGGCTTAAAAATAGATATAAAAAGAGATCAGATCCCACAAAAACAGACAGCCATTAATATGCATGTCACCCCACTATGCTGAGTCTGTCTTTGTAGGTTGTGCAATCTACTCCTTCCTTTACCCATTGCCTTTATTTTCTTGCTTTGCTCCTTGTTTAGATTTCATGTAATACTGTTATTCTCTGGTTTTTTTTCTTGAGAAAGTTTCCAGCAGATTGTGGCTGGTATAGCTGTATGGGAACAGACTCTTTTGGTAGGGTTGTTTATTTGAATTGGGACCCCTCCTTGTCATCAGTCTAATAGAGTTGTTCCAAGAGTGTATTAGTCATTACTGGGGTGACATGAAGCAGAGTGGAGTTCTGGAGATGCCCTTCCAGTGAGAGACACTGAGCTTTAAACCCCCTTCACAGATGTGCAGAGCTGTGCTAACCATGCCTAACTCCCTTGCATGCTTTAACAGGCTTTTTGCCTATAAATCCCCGTGTGCCATTGAGATATTGGATCTTTAGTAGTAGGGTTGGATTTAATGGGAAGCCTGGATGTCTCTAATTTATCTCACAGCTCCAGCCCTCAGTGTTGCTTTTGGGGGAGGGTGGGGTGCACTGCTGCTGCCACCCTGGTAAAAGCAGCAGAGGGAAAAAATCTCCCTGCCCAGCACCCAGAAACAGGCTCAGAGCTGGGGCTTTGTCTCCAGAGCTCTGACAGCAGCATGACCATGCAACAGATGAAGTAAACAAACCAACAATACAGGCATTTTTGTACAGAATAGGTCTATTATTCTTCCTGACAGCATGACTCTGAATTTGAGTTGTCATTCTTTGTATTGTTCCTTATTTAAAAAGAAAGAGAAAGCAGAACAAGGAATAGTACAAATGAGACAGCCTGGGGTTTGTGCTTGCATATAGGATATTCTTAAGGTTCTGTTGCCACTACAAATTGGAACCATTTTGTAAACCAGGTCCCTGAAACCAGCTGTATTCTTAAAGCAGTTGGGCTTAGAAGTCTGACAGGCGGGTGTGATTGATTCACCCAGGACTGTTATGCAGAACAATATCCAGGAATCCATAACCAATCACTTACCAAGACCAATTCACTGATCACTCAAGTACAGAGTTTTCCTTAGCTGGCCAATGTGGCTCGCAGTGATACAGAGTAGTATCTGTGCATTAATGCCCTCTCCTTTTCAGCACTAGGTGCGGTTTGGGCAGGAGGATGTTGGGTGGGCTGTGGCAGGGATGCACACTGCTGCTCCTGGGCACTCTGAGCAAGGAGCCCTGTCTGTGGCAGGTTGCCAGGCTGGGTTCTGCCCTGACTGTCCCTGGCAGGCAGTGGCTTCTGGCAGGAGTCCATGGCCAGAAGGCTGCTGGGAAGGTGCATGAAGCTGTCAGGGATTTCAGACAGCAGTTTGTTGCAACCCTAACTCAGTAAAGCTTAAAAAATATTGCATTGATTTTTGAGCTCTTTCTGGTCATTTGGACTGGAAATCCATACTGTCTGCTGGACACAAAAAAGCCAAGATGGATTCTGGGAGATAGCCTTTTCTTCCTTACTCCAGCAGAGGCTGGCTACACCTGAAAAGCAGTCCTTGGGCTTGCTGAAGTATCAAGGGTGGGGATGTTTCCCAAAGGTGCATCAAAAGAATATGGAGTTACACACACTTGAAAGCACACAAACTCCCTGCCGAGGGGTAAGAATTTTGTCTTATCTGCATGGTAACCTCCTCACTGGCCAAGGAAGTCTTCTGGAGCATTCCCTTGGCTGGGGGAGGTATGGCTGCCGGGAAACCCTGCCTGTGGGAGAGTTGAGGAAGGATCTGTTGAAACCCTCACATTCTCCTCACACTGCTTTTTTCAGCTCTGGGCAGCCATAGCAAGGGAAAAGCAATAAAACCATCATCACTAAAATGAGATGTACTGTTACCATAATCAAATTAGCAACCCTGATCCTGCTTCAGGAAAGAGTACATCAGGAAGACTAGGTAGGAAATTGCTCTGTGTTTAAAAATTCTTAATGATTGTTTGTGTGAAAAGCATAATTTCTTGAGTTGTTCCATACTATCATTTCTGTTTTTATCTCTGCACTTCTGATTTTCTAGGGGGACACATGGCATAAATCCTTTTTCTACTTTTCAAGACTGTGTGTAAACCTCAATTTAACTGGGCAGCCTGGAAGGTCTTTCATTCCACTAGACATCTGCAGCATTTAAACATTACAGGATTGTTTAAATGCATTTAACATTTAATGCATTTATGTTTATGTTTGAATGCATAAACAATGCATAGATATTGTTTAAAGGCATAAACATTGCACGACAAACTCGGTTCATCGTCTTAAATAATTGGGGGACTTGGCCTGAAGCAAACAAACTGACAGTGGAGGAATTAAAGGGAACCACAGAATACCTCTCTATTATTAACAGGTAATAGATAGCAGAATAACTTTATTGGCAGATAAATGAATAAATGACTGTGAGTCATATCTATTAATGGCAACCAGCAAACATCTTCCCTACTTAGTCTGTTGATACAGTTTGTGAAGTAAGTGCCTGGATGCCCAGGAGTGCCTTTTGCTTCCTCCTTGCAGCAGGAGGTGGGAAAACAGAGTGGACAAGAAGCAAGAAGAGGCTGCCTGACAGAAGGAGAAGGAGGCATGAGGCACTCTGGTAGGCAAGTCAGGTGCAATTAAAAAGTCTTTGACTGAGAGACATGGAAAAATGAGGAAGCAAGCTCACAAAGGCATCCAGCAAGAGAGGCAAATGGGAGCAGACACAGATTCTGCTGCAGAAGGGCATTAAAATGTCCTGGTCAGGAGATGTGGAAGGAGAACATAAGGGAACACACAAGTATTTAATCTAGAGCAGACTGTGGCAACCACTGAGGGTCAAGGGATGGAGGCACAACAGGAGGAAAAGGGTCACACATAAGTTAATGCCTCATGCTCACAGACCCAGGTACCTGGGGGCACTAGAGAAGTGCACACTGGGAGCACACAGGGTACACAGGATTGCTGGCATGGGGGCATCATGGTCAGCTCCAGGAACTTCTTGTGTGACCCTGGGAGAAGTTCAGTCCCTTTCTCCCCATGTCTGCATTGTCTGATGCATAGTAGAGGCAGCATATGCAGTGAGACTGTCTTCAGCAGTGCACTACACAAGACTGATGGCAATACAATTTCCTCAGGAAATATATTATACATTTGTTATTTTCAATGAATATAAGGTGGGAGAACCAGCTAAAGGTAATTCACTGGTTTACTTCCTATTCATATTTAAAATTTGGAAGCTTAAACCTTTTCTTTCTGACATTCAGCAGAAGTTGCAGAGCTTTGCTTTCAGTGGGGAAACCGATCAACTTAAAAACTGAAAACTGTCTCTGTCTGACACTGTCATACAAGACAGAATGCAGTGCATACTGTTCTTTTTGTCCCTTTTATGCTCTAGATTTTCTAGTGTGGGGTAGTTGTACCAGGTTTGTCAATGCACACTCATTTCTAATTGGATATTTGTTATTAAACAGTTATAAAGTTCACAAACATATGAAGCATATGGAAGTCTTGTTAAGAAGGATTTAGTCCCTTCGTGACTATATATAAATATTTGAATACTTGAATCAGACTGAATCATGAGGTTAAAAATAGATTGGTAAAGTCTTGAGATTTACTTTCTAAATTTTAAACCCTGTGGAGGCATGTGGAAGAATTTAAAGTTAGCTCATTTTAATCTTTTTCTCTGATACCAGGAGTAAACAAGGGGGTTTTCTTTCCTTTTAATGAGAACAGGAGATTCTCAAGACTTGAAATGAAGCCTTGAGAAGAGGCAACATCTTGTTTCCTGCTTCCTTCCTGTTTTTCTGCCAGGGGTTCTCAGCTGTTGGGCTCGGCCCCCAACCCTCCTGCACCCTCATCCCACATGTTGTCCTTTCCCTGGTGCTTCTGCCTCTTGCCTCCCACAGGCAGTTGGCATTGTGCTTAGGTGGGCTAAGGCTGCTCCTGCTCACTTTGGCCACAAGGCCACTGCCACTGAATGTCAGTGTGGGTGTAAATCCCTGTCCTGGACTATGAGGATGGTGGCTGTTTGTGGTATGCACCTCACCTAATCTCAGCCCTCATTCCTCTTCCCACAGCAGCAGGGGATGGTTGATGGGTTTAGGATGTTGAGCAGTTCTAGCGTGCTGTTTGTCCCTATAACACTGAGGTCAGGCCCTCTTTGTCATCATAGAAGTGTAGCAGAACCAGACCCTCCAGGAATTGCCCAATTTAAGAGCTGCAGATGAAAAGGCCACCTGTAGCAGCTGGAAAGAGCTGCTGTTAGAGCACAGCTTTGCTTTGCAAATGCAGGAATTGCTGAGTTGCAAAGTTGAGCTTATGCAAGTAATGGAGTGTGGGGCAATTATTTAAAATCATCACAGTCACCATCATCTGTAGAAAGTGGGTTTTGGCCACTTCCAGTACTTCAGAACAATGTCATTTTTGCTCTTCTAAGAAAGACATCAAGACATTTTTAGCCTGAAAGGCTGAAGTCTGAGAGCATCACTGATGTACAGGAGTGTTGTGGAACTTTACATATGACACTCCATCTCCGAATCATTTTTCCCCTTTTGAACTTGTAGTGATGTATCTTTGATAGAGTATTTTGGGTTGTTAATTTGCTTCCAAATCGAGCCAAAAAGGTATTTTAGAAAATTATATGCAAGGATCTTGCTAAGGGCCTAACATTTAAAATCTTTCATGAGTGTGTGTGGGCATATGCCTAAGAGAAATTTTTCTGTGTATGTATATGTCGGAACGAGTCACAGTTTTCAACACGTTTGCTTGCTGTCTGCATTCCAAGCTCACTTTCATTTGTGCAGCTACAAAGCTTCTGCTGTTTTTAGTCCTAGATAAGATTCAGAGGGCCACAACAAATTGGCAGTACAATCCTTATCAGTCGTTTTCATAACCGGCAGAACTCGGGTTGGTCCAGTCTGGAGGGGAAGCTGTGAAAGGACCAGCCTGGGCTGGGCCAAACCTGCAATCTCTGGGTGAAGGCTGCCCTCAGGGTGATGCTGGAGTGCTGCTGGGGAGCAGGGCTGGCTGCTCCTTTCTCAAGGTGGAGAACCCGTATTCCAGGCGCAGACCTGCCACCCCAGTGCTCTGGCAGTCAGTGTTAGCGGCAGCCAGCACGTGGTGGTGGAAGTGACACATGTCTAGCAGGAAAGGAAGAAGGTGTTTGAAAGGGGGGGGGCTGCAGCCGGACAACTGCAGCTGGGTGGCTCTGCCTTTGTTTGAAATGTAGTGCTGGGGAGTCAGCAAGAGCTTTGGCTCAGCTCCTCTGAGCCTTTGTGTGTGCCCGTCAAGGAGTGGTTACCCAGCATTTTTAGGACACATGGCTCTTTCTCAGGAATGGGACTGTTTGGCCTGCTGATGGTTTTCATCTGGAGTATGAAGTACTGCTTTGATGGCTGACAGGGGTTTTGCCCTTTCTGGGTCTGGAAGCTGATGGAGAAGTGAGTGGCACAGATGCTTTGGAGAATAGTCTAGGCTGTAAAGAAGAATAAACTTAATAATCCCTGTCAAGGCAGTTGCTGTTCATCAGTGTCAGATGGTAAGTCACTGATATCACTCCATCTTCATATATTTCTATATTCTATCTTCAAACTATAGACTACATTGAGGCTTTTTAGAAATCTCATATAGTTGATTATAGCTGAATTTAGTAGTTTGTGGCATTGAATATTTGATTGCAAATAGTTAATTTCAAACTGGATTCACCTGAGAAATAGAAGTATTACAGTTCTGTTGCTTCCTGTCTTCTTATCACAAAAGGTAAGAAATTAAATTCGGCAGTTAATTATCATTACAGGTAAGATTTAGGTGTTGGCTTATACTTTTAATTTGTCCCTTAGAATAAGATTTGTGGGTAAATATGAACATGAGGAATGTTTAAGTTGAAAGGAAAGAGAGTGATAAATACAAATTTTGAGCAGTAGGAGGTGAATAAAAAGTCATGCAGGATACTGTTTTCTCTTTCTGCTTTAAGTACTAGTGAAAACTTCCTTCTTGAATTTAGCTTGAATTCAGGCTGTTTGCCATTTGCTACATCTTCTAATTAGTCACCTATTGACATTGTTTTAGAGGCAGGAGAAGCTGAATGTTGCCCCTATGCGTTCACTTGGTTTAGATCTAATTTTCTGTTCAGGGCACCCACATGGGAGAACATAAAAAAACTGCAATGATTCATTGGGTGGCTGAAGCTGTTAGTACTCCCCAGGGATGGTACAAGAAATGAAATCTCAATTAAGAGTGACTTTCCCTTACAAAGTAAAGCCTTTGAATCAGAGCATACCTCCGAGCCTTTTGTCTGCCAAATGGGTGGGGGTAATTCAGTTGAGAAAATGCAGTCAAGATGTGAAAAAAAGTGCCTGGGGGCATCCAAGGCCTGTTTCCAATGATGCACGGATGTTAGCAACATGCTGAGCTTTAAGATCCCAGAGCACAATACAACAGAATATTCCCTTCTCAGCCTCTGGGAATTAAATTAGGTGTCAAACCAAAGCCTTTAGGGAACTAAAATCAGAAAACGTTTGGTTTTCAGTTGGAACTTTTACATAACTCACAAACTTTCTGTGTGTGGAAGCATATGATAATATGGTTCTTTGCTGGCATTGAAATGAGGGCTTGTCACTATTTTAATGGCAGTGCCTTTTGTATAACCCAGTTGTAACTTTTAACTCAGAAACTTCAAAAAAATTCAGACTGTACGTCAGCAAAATTAATTCAAAAAACTTCGAAATTATAAAGCATACTTTATAACAGATGGTATAAAATTGATCTTAAGATTCTTAATTCCTCAAATCATGTGTAGAACTGAACTGAATTATTTTTATATTATTTTAAATTATTTAAATTATAAAATTATATTTTATAAAAATATATATTATATCTATTAAATTATAATTGAAATTATTAAATTATTTAAATTATTTTAAAGTTCCAGCAGAGACTCCAGTTCCAACTAAATAAGTAGATTTCCACAAGTTAATAATCTCACATATTCTGTTACATAAGAATTTTAAATGGAGGAAAAAAAAAAAAAAGAGGACTGAAGCTAAATGTGTATTCTTCTGAAAGAAGAAAGCAGACAAAGTCAATAAAAGTGAAGTATATTGTGGTGGTGCTATTTAAACATTTAGTTTAATTGAATTTGAAATACACCACTTGAAATATCTTGTATGAAGGTATCACTGTGGAGGGAGGATCTCTTACGTACAGATTGTCTGTTTTAAGATAAAATAATAAAAAATTAAAGAAGCTGGATCTTTTTCTATGGTTCTTCATAAAATATGAAGAACATCTTTAATGCTTTCATTTTCTTCCTCTTATAGACTGTTTTAAATAGGCAGTGTACTTGATCTCAGCTGCTTAACTTTAGGTTAGGCTTCCTGAAAAATGGGAATTCTCCTGTAAGCAATTCTCCCCCAATACATCCTTTCTTTCTTTTTATGCTCTGTGGATTTTTTCAGTATTTGAAATATGTTGAAATTGTATTTTCATGCACTGTAAAATCAAGAGAACTAAAAATCCCTTCTTTCCTCTCCATTTCCATTAAAAAAAAAAAAAAGGCTATATAATTTCATGTGTTTATAGAGGGGCAAGGAAATGTCAACTGTCATAAATTCTTAGGTTGAAGATCTTCCAATTGAGCAAGTGGTGACTCCCAGGCAGTTGGTTTTTTGAGAAGGACATGTTTTGTAGACCTAATAACTAGGCCTCTAGGTTATTTAAGGTCTTCTCTTCTGGACTCTTCATAACTGGTTGTGATTTTTTTGAAGTGCAGTGTCAGGAATGAGTCTCATAGCCCAGATGATGGAGGTCTTGCAATGCTGAGGAGAACAAAAGATTTATTTTACGTGCCATCTGTTAGTAAATCTCTATGTAATGGTTGCTTTTCTATGACAGCAAGAAAGTTGACTCATGTTCAGCCTGAAGCCTGCAGATCCTTTTGTGAGAACTGCCTCAGGGCCAGCTGTCTCCCATGTCCTGCTCATCCTTCTAACTTATTTCTTCTCAAGTGAAGTATTTTGCAACAATATGTCCTTTTTGCATACCACTTCCCCTCTGTCTTAGCCCATTTCTCCAATTTCCATATCCATCTACATATCTAATCTGCTCTGTTATTCCTGCAGCTCCTTCTAGCTTTCTGCGGTCTGAAAACTCAGAAATCAGGTTGTATCATCCTCATCAACAGACATGGTCCTCTCTTAGTCATGGTTTTTAGTTCTTTCTGCTGTCCTCTGCAGGACCAGGCACTTCTTGCTGAGCACCATGATCTGGAGAGGATGGTCACTGAGGCCCCAGAAGAGCCTCAAAATGGATGTCTTGATCACAGGACTCAAAATGTGAACAGTTCCTAAACAAGTACGCAGTAAAAATACTGAATAGTGTCAAAATGTCTTGATGCATCTTTCCAGTTTGATGAGGAACTACTGACAAGTACTTTTTGATGTGGTTTCCCTGTCCTGCACTGTTTCATGTAGATCATTCTCTTCATGAATATGCCATGTGAAGCCGCATTGGGAGCCATATAAAAATGGAGCTATATCTTATTTGCTTCCTTCTTATTTGTAAGGTGTATTATTGAACGAAAAGCAAAACTTTATTTTACAATAATTTACAAAATTTCTCATAAAGGCCAGTGACCTCAAAATCTTCACGTGCTTACAAAACAGTATGTGTGATTCTTTTCTCACTTTTTCCTGCAAATTTAGGTCAGACTGAAAGGTCGGTGGGGCCCCTGTGAAACCGACTTTTGGCTCATAGAGATAAACATTTACATTTATTGCCTTTTCTCTGTCTTCTGCACTGTTGTTCCTGGATTTGTGCTATTGACCTCTCCAGACTTGTGTGGAGGAGGATGTTGCTCTCTGTGGCTGTGACAGCCGGAGGGCAGAGGCAGCGTGGGCCAGGGTACCAGTGTGGGGCAGCCCTGCAAGGGGCTGGCGAGCCTGTGTCAACCCAGACCGTGCCAGTGACCTCTCTCGGAGTGAGAGGACTCAGTCTCTCTCCCTGTCTCATGCCCAAACCTCATCTGCCGTGACCACTCCCTCTCACATATCAAAGATGTGCTTAGTGGCCTGGGGCGTTTGTGTTTCAGCAGCATTTGGGTAGTTAGGTCTTTCTGCTTACCAGCAGGTTCTGCTGTGTGTGATACTATTCAGAAAAAATCTTTATTCAACCTGCTTTATACCTGATATAGTCATCTGTAGTAGGTGTTGGACAGTAACCTTTGTTATTTTCCTCCCTTATTAATGTCCCTAAACTAACTGGGGTTTCTGCTCTGTCTTTCTGAGTTTGGGATGAGTTTAGCTTACCTCTGAAATATAACCACAGACCTCTCCCCTCCCTATCATTCCCAAACAAGCTGTACATTTTCTACATTAGTGCTTTGGTTGTGTTTTTCTACATTAGTGCTTTGGTTGTGAATTTCAAGAAAGTTTCTCTTGTGCCAGTTAAATCTCTTACTTTTTTTAGCAATAAGACATCTAGTTCCTCCTGGTTTATTCTTTGTGGCTATTTTATTAGCACACGGGCTTTTAACATGATGGCCAGAGTTTGCTATTTGTTCTTGTCCCTTTTGTGACCTTACAGTGAACTCCAGTATCTCTTTTCCCCTCTTCCCCTCTTCATAGTTTTTGCTCCTTTTTTTTTTTTCCTTTTTCCATCACTTCCCTGGGTTTTGACTGTTAGTTTGCATTGTTTAAGTTGAGAGGGGAGAATATAGTTCACTTTTTTGTTTTCTGTCTCTTCACTAGATGGATAACAGCAGAATAGCAAGGAATCTGTTGTGAAGCCATTATTCTGTGATGAGAGAAGTCAAAGCATTCTTGGCAGTGTCCTCTGCAGAGCCTGTGTGTGCATCTTCATCATGTCCATGTGCATGTGCGCCCACATGTCCATGTGTGCCCCTCTCTGCCTGGTGTTTTACTTGAGTTGGTTGGGTCTAAGGCAATGCTGAGGCAGCCCCAGCTCCTTCCTGCTTAGCCCAATTATTGTCCAAATTTGTCCCACTTTCCCTAGGAAACCATGGGTTTGTTTCTGTGCATTTCCTGTTCCATTTTTTGAAGTTAGAGAAGCTTTCCATCCTTCCTGAAAGAGGCCAGAACTCTGGATGGCAGGAGGTCACTGAGGTGCCTGAGCACCTGGAGAGGAGCAGGAGCACTTCCCACATAGGCAGGGCGTGCCTGGCCTCCTGATAAATTGAACAGCAAACAGGAGCAAGGGAAGAAAATAATGATCCTAACCAAGGGAAACTAACTTCTAAAGAGTTTTAAAAAAAACTTGGGAGAAAAATCTTGTGATGTCTTAAAAGTGTTTCTCATTTCCTTGAAAATATTGTGGCCCCTTCCATTACTTGATTTCTCCTTCCTCCTTACTTTAAAGGTGGTGCAGTTTAGTGCAGTCCACGTGTATTTGAGGGCCTCTGTGCTACTTAGTCACCTGACTCCTTGGACTTTGTCACGAGAACTGATTACTAAACTGATCCAGAATAAGCAATTAACCCACATACTTTTTGCTTGCAATAATTTCCACAGCTTAGCTGTGGCTACCATTAGTACTTAATGTTAAATGGTATCCCCTGCATGTTTAACCATCGATCTGACACCATAACTTTTCTAGTTAGTTTCAGATCTCAACAGCAAAAGTGATTTGCAACTTTTCTGTACTCCTGAAGATGTTTAGGCACAGATGCAAATCAGTCTGGTGAATGTAAAACTATTAAAAACTTGAGAAATTTTCTTAATGACTTTGTAAGGACTTCATTAAGATATTTAGTGAAGTCTCAGAAGTCCGTGAACCACAAGCGGAAAACCACAGCTTCAGATACAATCTGTTAGAAATTAGTGGTGAATTCACAGTGTTTGTTACCTGCATTGCTGCTAGTAAACAAGAGGAAGCATCTGATATCAATTTAAGCAGCAAAGATTAGCAGCAGAGGTTTCAAAAGCAGTCAGTTTACTCCGTTGATGTTGATTTGGAAAGGCCTTCAGGATCTAGATTATTCTAAATGTCTCATTTCTCATTCCCCCTCTTTCACCACATTGCCATGTAGTTTTCATTATGGGGGAACATGAAATCCAGAAAGATGTGAGAGCCTGAAATGAAGATACTTCGCTGGAAATCATATAAACTTAGATTAGTGCAGTTGTAGTTAAATATTCTGTGATTCTTCATCTTTAGTACAGTGTTAGTAAATGATGACCATGGGGCCTATGATGTAGTAGCCACTACTCCTATAATTAGCATTAGTATAATTTTACATGGAAAATACAATTGAAATATAACTATCTGTCCCTATGCTACCCTCCACAATGATCACGGTGCTGATAAAATTCTCCCAGCTATAATACTTTTAGTTCTAATGCATCAAGTTTCCTTGCAAAAATACTTCCAAAAATATTTGATATTTCAGTTTCTTCTGAATCTCTGCATTTTGCATGCACTTTATAGTACAGAGTTATTACTTTCCAGCAAGTGCTTCCATGTCTTTACATGATTTGGGACTCGTACAGAGCATTTCCCCTTCCCATTTACAAGTGTCTCCTTTCAGCTGCTTATTTTCTCCTGTTGTTGCTGTAATTTTTTTAGCAGGTTTGTTTCTGTTATACTTCATTGTAAAAAAGGTTTACAGCAAAACAGATAATTTCCTAAAATATCTTTGCTTTCCTAGAGTCATGGAGCATGTGATGTGCAGCCTGTACTGGTGCATGATTATTTACAGCACAAGGAGTACAGACAGCGTGGTCCACTTGGCAGTGCCCTGGACCACAACTTTGGAAGACCCTGATTTCCTGTTTGGCTCAGTTACTTACTTGCTGTGTTTCTCACTGCAGATAACTTTAACTTCATCCATCTTCACCCTCTATTTCTGACTCAGACGTAGAGTAAAAATGTTCTTAATCTATAAGCAATTGTTTAGTACAATATAACAGATCTTGTTCTTTAGGTGATGCTTCTGTAATAAACACTCAATGCATGTAAGTAATATTAGAAGGGGTACCAAAACATCTTAGAAAGTGAAACAACATAGGAGATCTATTTGGACAAACATTTGTCACAAAAAAAAAAAATTATCATGATCCCACCACTTCTAGTTTCCTACTTCTCTATTTATTCCTGCACTATTTATGTCTAGACTTTTCAGAAACTTATGTGTAGACAAAAGCTTCCATTTTACTTCATATGTTCCTCTCACTTCAGTAACTCTAAGTTTGGTAACATTGTGACTCATTATTACTGCAAGAATTATAATATCTTGACTTCTGGCATTGTAGCAGTTTGGGCAAGTTGCTTTGAAAAGAGGGAACTCCTTTTTACAGCTTCCGAGGTAACTTTCAGCTATGATAAAGTCCAACCACTGATGATTATATATTGAGTTTGGTTTTTAGCAGAGGAGAATGTCATACCAAGGGGGAAAAAAGCTCTTTTCAGAAGCCTTGGTCATAATTTTGTATCCATCTCAACAGTAATTTTCTGTTTTGTGCAAATTTCATTACTTTTCAGACATTTTAAAACAAGCATAAAAGGCTAATGCTGAAAGGCTGCAAGAAGGGAGTGCTGGGATTTGTGTCTGTTCAGTGCAGCAGGGAGAACCCTGCCTGGATATTGAAGGAGAAAGGAACCTTCTTGCTCCTCCTTTGCACTGATTTTGTTTCCAGGGAAATGAGTGGATGAATTATGATTGGCAAGGTACCTTTTACAATATGCAAACTTAGAATTTACTGCAAATGTGTTTAGACCCTTCTGGTAGGGAAATGAAATACATAAAGTGTAAGTTGTCAACCTAATTCTTCTTTCAGAATTTGTATTTGAGGGGAGGGCGTGTTTTCCTATCAGTGGAGTCTTTAGCTATAGTTTTTGCACCTTCAAAGTTATAACAAAACTGACTCTGAATTTTGTGGTATGGCAGAAGTGGGGAAAGGGTTTCTCTTTTTTCACCTTCTGATATAAAATACTACTGCAAAAAAAAAATTCCAAACTTTCCAAAGTACTTTTGCTGCAGAAAGCTCTAGCACAAAGAGGCCTTTGTTTCACAGGAGTATTTAAATCTGTGGTAAACTCTTGCTTCTTTTTTATTTGGGGTTTTTTTTCTTCCCCAGACAGGTGCCATGGAGCTCTTTGACATTTGCAGAGCAGATGGGATGCCATTTTACTGTTGTATCTAATTGACAGAACCTTACATACACTCTCCATGCATCCTGCCTTGGAAAGTGTAGGGCAAGGAGTTTTAGCACTCTTTTCCTCAGCAGCAGCTTGTTTAATTCACTGCTGGATCAAGAGTGAGAGCAGTAACTCACTAACTGGCCTGTGAAACCTCTTGGGAATTCATACCTTCTTGGTGCTGAATTTGCCATTTTGGCAGGTTGGCCACTTGCTGTTGACTTGGCTATCATACATTGTATCAGGTACAGCCACAGATGTTACTGTGTGTATGTATTTTAATATAACTAGCAGTGCTGTCTGTGAAATCTCCTAACGACAGACATAATTGAAGATGTGTAAAAAACATAAAGATGTCTGTGAAGTGCTGTCTCTGGAGATGTGTGAATGCAGACATCCCTCCATGCCGCCTTCTCATTTCACACTCCAAGGGAGGGATTTTGCAAATGTCCAGTTTGGGGATTCCAGAAATGGTGAGGGTCTTATTTCCAAATGGCTGGTGGGTGAGAAGAAAATTTGTCCCAATTATTTCTGCTAATCTTGGCCACCATCTTGCTCAGTTCTTACACATACATGTGTCTCATACAAAAGACACATAATAACTGTTTCAAGTGTAACTTCTCCTGAAGGTTGTACACTCCCTGGCAGGTCTGGTTTACACAAGAAAGCCACATTTGCAATGTGCTTCCAGCATTTAAATCCTGAAAGATACATATGTTTCCCCAGCAATTGCCTCTTTGGAGAAAGCAGGTGATGATTTCACTTTCAGAAAGGTAGCTGTAATTAATAGTGGTTGTCACTGGATATGACTAAGGGGGGTAGGAATATCCAAACAAATATTTAATGCATTTCAGTTGGAGTATAAATGAACAAACAAACCCCTTGCCCATGAGCAGCTGTAATTTTTAGAATTATTCTTATGAAGCATATTGAGTTTGAGATTCTTGGCTTCCTTGTGCAGCAGCCTGTCCCTCTGGCAACTGCCATCCTCAGTCATATCAGTTACATGCTGCCACAGCCACTCAAACATCTTGTGCAAATGTTAATATTAAAAGCAGGCCAGGTGGTTGCAAACTCTGGGATAGATCTCAAGTTCAGTAGCAAAATTACAGGATTTACAAATAGCCTGTATAAAAATTCTCCATTCTCCAGATGACAGTGGTTGTTTCTGTGGCACTGGCATGCAAAGCATTTCAATGGCCTTTGTGGTATCCTTGATACCTGTAAACTCTAATTCTACCTTGTAGCATTGTATTTGGCATGAGTGCCATTCAGACATCCTTTGGAGTAAGTGCTGGCTGCTGTGCAAAGGACTTTCACAGTCTGGTTTTAAAGAATTAAAATAAAAAAGGGATTTATTAAAAAAAAAAAAAAAAAAAAAAAAAGGACTGGTGAAATATTAAGAAGTACTGTAGCCAGCTCCAAGCCCCAGAGCAGAATCCGTTGTACCAAAATAATGGTGTGTTGGGAGGCTCTCAAGAACAGGTTAGACAGTGAAGGCACCACACTGACCCCAGGCAATCAATTCCATTACTTTTATGAACCTTGCAGTTAGGAAGCTTTTTCTAGTGTTTAACTGAACATTGCCGCAGCTGCAATTAAACCTGTTCATTCTTGCCCTATTCCCAACAGATAGAGAAGTTTGTTTTTCTTAGTGAAGCAAAGGTTTTATATATTTGAAAATTACTATCCTATTCTCTGGCAATTTTCTTCTGTCTTGGATAGAGCAGCCTCATTCTTTCAATCTCTGCTTGTAAACATCTCATTTATGTAGTTGTTTTCTACGTTTTGTCTCATTAGTCCATGACAGTCTTGACATCTAGGGCACACTGGATCGATCAAAACACAGCCCAGAACTCCAGCTGATGGCTCAGGCTTGATGAGCAGTGCACAGATTGCTACGTCTTGCTCGTGGTTCTGTATCCTACTGGCTGTACTGTCCATGTCCTTCTATGGAACTTGCTCTTCTGCAGCAAGATGACTTCTTTTGATGTGTGTTCAGGAGCTATTTTAAAGCACTCTGAGCTGTCATCTGTAAATTTAATGAGCATATTCTCTATTCTACTGGACAGTCTGTTAATTAAAATATTGAAAAATAGATCCCTGCAAAACCTCACTCAATATATTTTTTCCCTTTTGTGCCAACCACTGAAAACTAATCTCTGAAAGTGTTTCTTTCAACCACTTATGTACCACCTTATAATGGCATCAGCTGTGTTGAATAAGGTGAATAATACAATCCAATATGTATTCCAGCTGCTGCTACTTCTTATCCACTACCAATTATCCTCCAAAGTAGGAAATTACATTGATTTGACAAAATTAATTGTTGTCAAATCCATTTGGCTCTTTAAAACTCTTACAGGATAATAGAGTAGAAAAAGAAACATTATATAACTCATTTGTGTGTCTTTCCAGCCCCGTGCTTGCCCTCCCTTAGCCTTCTTGAACTCTCTTCTTCATGAGCCCTCATTTGTAATTACCATGGCACAGGAGTGAGAACAAGAGATGGAGACAGCAGTCATTATTACTGCCAAAATCCTTGTATCTTGAAGCCAAGCCTGGGCATTCTTGGATGGAAATGAGCAGATTAAGCTCATTTGAAACCACCAGGTTCACTAAGTATTCTAATAGTGTTTAGCCCTTTGACACTGCCCTGAATTTTCTGTCATACCTGAAGCCTTTTACAATCCTTTCTCATGCATCCATATAAAACAATCCAGCTATTTAACCTCTGTTACCTGTGTACATACACACTTCTTTGGGAAATGGGTGCTAAAATAATTAAAACTTGTTTCTCCCTCTCTGAAATCTGTTTACAGGTCAGGATAATATTGTGCATGTTTGGGGATCCTTTGAATTATTTTCTGTTTGTAGACAAACATAAACACTAGCTAGGCAAGTACAGGCAATAGAAAGCATATGTTTAAATCATGTTTTGTACACTGAAAACTGATTTAAGTAACTCTACAAGAGGATAATTATATTTCCTTTCTGTTCATAAGAAGTCCATATCTATTAGTATGTATTTGGAAAACGTAAGAATTAAAAAGGTATAACAACACTTGGAGAATGCTTTTAGGAGGTAAGAAATTTGTCTTTTTGACAAGCCAAAAGGAAATATTTTCTTAGATCTGTCTGCACAGGCAGTTTACATTTAAAAATATAATAAATGAATAATAATATAAAATAATATAATAATTTTTATCTCTAGGAGTTTTAGATTTCTATATAAACTCCTGAAATTTAGTGAATAATGAAAATTGTCTACATGAGACCTAATACTTTGCTGACATCTTACTGTGTTCTTATGTATTCCCTAAATGCCTCATGTGTTACCATGGGAAACCTAACAACTACATAGGCTTTTCAGACTTCTAAGCTATTGCTCAGATAGCATACCCCTTAGAATCATCCATTAAAACCACCCAAAATAGTTCATGGAGCTGCAAGTCATGTGAAATTAAGTCATGGATTGTATCTAGCCCAAAGCCTTGTGGGCTCACCACCCATCCCTGCTGCTGCCTCCTCAGTGGTAGAGACAGCAAATATAGAGTGAATCCATAAGGTCACTTGGCTTGTCCCTAAGGCACAGGGTTACTACTGCTCTCTCTTATATAGCAAATTTTTTTCATTCCTTTTAATTCCCTTCCACATATTCTGTCCTCAGTGACACACAGCAATGACCAAAATGACCAGTTTGTATACACAAATAATGTCATTTTATGAGCCAGTATTTCAGGGCTTAAAAACACATACATTTATCTCATTGCCCTGAGTTACACCCTCTTGAGCTTTCATCTGCAATCTGGCTTTCCCCTTGGTGTTTACACACCCTTCATGCTTTCAGATAATCGCTGCATCCCTTCCAGTCCCTTTAAGCTTCATCTACCCAAGCAACAGTTGTTTGTTTAAATTTATTCTCACAAATCACATCTTCCCACAGAAGTCAAAAGGAACGTGTGATGCACTTCTGGGATCAAGTGTATTAGTAATTTTCAAAAGCCCAAGTCTCAATTACTTTTTGTTATTCATATGTTGCTACAGGATACACATTGTATTGAAGCTGCATATTTGGCCTTGTAAAACAGAATTGCCTAATTATTAAACCCTTGCAAATGAAAATTCTTTTTTTTTTTTTCTGAGAACTAGAGCTACCAGCCTACTCTACATATACTTAAACAAAAAAATCTTCCCTGTAAAACTTCATCAACATGGAGCCAGTGGAGTAAGCTCACTGCCCTCAAGGGCTGTTTTATCATCATTGATGCAGTTGGTTGAGTTGTGGAGGGTTAATTCCTCCCACTCACATGACCACAGTCACAATAACCCTTCTGTTCATGAACTTCCCAAAATATTTATTGAGAGAATAGCTTGGAGATACGTTTTCAGCAATGCTTAAGCCTGTTTTCACTTGTCTTTTTTTTTTTTAATTACATTTTGGGAGGGGGTTGGCCAGTGCTTAAAAGCTGGAGTCTCAGATAGATGGCTTCTTCTCATTTTAATTACTTTGACAGGCACCTCTCCTTTCCAGCTGAGCTGCCCTAACTGGAAGCAGCTGCTCCTTGGAATTACTCCCCCTCCTCGCTGTGTTACAGAAGTGATAAGTGTCTCGTGCCCCTTCAATGAATTTATGGACATGAAGTGCAGTGTGGGGCCTGCTTGTATAGAGATGTTTCTCTCTTTTCTCCAGTATTCAGTGAAGTTTTATGAAGTGAAACATGCCATTAACAATATAGGAAAAATGAAACGTACAGATTGGATATGATTCTCCACTTCTTTCATAACTCTTGTTAGTGAGTGCAAAGCAGATTTTATTATACTTTTCCATGGCAATTTGAAACTCTGATTTGAGAGAGAGTCCAGAATGATTGATGGTACAGCTTGCTGGGCAGTGAAGAATAAGGCTTCTCTAGAGGAGCACAGGCTCTGTGAATCAAGCTCATGCCTGTGTTTACGGCCACAGCTGAAATGAATACTTATCATCTTGACTACATTGTCAGAGTCTTGTGAATGCTCCAGATTTCATCACTGGCTTGATGATTTATTTAACATCCTAGCACCTGCAGCTAGTGATGTAAAAACTTCAATTTGCTGCTGTTTTTTAAATAATGTAAATGTAAATTCTGTGTTTTATTTTTCAATAAAAGGATGAAGGTGTGGCCTAAGTGCACCCTAATGACTTAGACAATTGAAGCTGAAGCACTCCAAGTCTTTACTTTAAAAATTTCATTATATTTAAATGCAAGTGTAATATTCAGGTGCCTGTCATCTGTGATGTTTGAACACTAATCATTACAACAGAAATTGCAACACAACTGCTTTCCTGCTTGCTGGTCAACTGCCATTTGTTTTTCCATAAACTCTCTTTATGTACATATCTGGGCTTGCTGCATGGCACACAGCCAGGGGCACAGCTCTGACATGGGGAGGACACCCATGTTTTAGTCAGATCTGGTGCTTTGGAGAATGGGCAGAAAGCATTTAAAAGATGGGACAGCTGTTTGGAAAGTGAAGGAAGAGATCTGATGAGAGCTGTATCTAGGGATAGAACCAAGAAGAGAAGCTCTAGTGATGGAGCAGGAATTACCCCAACAGAAACTGATCTGGAAGAAGAGATGAAGCCAGTACATTGTTCCCCAGTGGCTGCAGGAGGGAGAATTGACCTCAGGCTGACATGATACATAAGAAAACATCAAATTATCACATCTGGTCACCTGTGCCTAGCTGAGAGCATCAGGCAGGTTTCTTTGGTCAGCTCCTGCATTAACTAGGCCCACCTACTCCTTCACTACCAATATATTTGTGTGACTTCCAACATAAGCTTAAAAAGTGCAAAGCCTAAACTCAGTTCTGAATCCTTGTGGGACTGAAAGTCAGGCTTGGTGTAGGGTCTGTCATCTGCTGGTTAAGATGGAGGTGAGGGAGGGGGAATGTATTAACTTTCACAGAAACACTTGAGGAAAAAAATTTGTTCTGCTATGTTTTGGGGTAGTATTTAATTGGCAGATTGGGGAATGGGTATTAGGTGAAGTATGGAGGAGGTGACTCTTGGATGGAAGCAATCTGCTCTGAATAAGAAGCTAAGCAGTTCTTCCTCTTTTGTTTTCTTCCAACTGTCTACAGTTGACATGTTTGGGTCACATGCACTTTGTTTTAATAATATTTGTTAAGGGCACATCTGTGAAGTTTTATCTCTATAACAGACAGATAACTTTTTTATTTTTTAAAAAATCCACATTTGCATTTCATGCTTGGTTGCTTTTGCAAAGATACAGTTAATGAAACTGAAATTAATGAAAGCTCTTGAGTTTCTTTTTCCAGGAAGTATTACTTTTAAAAATGTTAGTTTCCCTTTTAAAGGGAAATGCAATAAGCATCATCTCTGATGTGCATACATTTTTATCTTAAAAATTTGTGCTTGTCACAAAGTGATTAGTAATATAGCTGTCACTAGATGAGATTGGTCGTCTCTGTTGATGCTCCTCCCATCTTACCACAGCTGACTTGGAAGTGGTACTTACATCAGCACTGAGCATCTCTGAAATACATAATTATCACACACTACTGAGTTGTACCTTATGCCACTTTTATGATGTGCTTTAGGATGAGATCATCAGACTCCTTTTTATTAGTAATTTACTAAGAGTTTCAACAAAGGAATCAAAGGACACCGCATTTGGAAAAAGGAGAGGCTGAAGTTCTATTCCCAGTTTTGAGGCTAGCTTTTCACTTTTTTTTACTTCCACAATTCTAAAATTATTTGGGAGAAGAGCAGCCAAAGGATACTGAGCTAAATACTCGTGTCTCTATGGCCTTTGTAAGTCTCTTACAAAACAGATTTGTACACATCCCTTCTAGCAGCTGCTTACAAAAGCAATTCAGTGTTGAGCAACCTTCTGTGAATGACAGTGCAGAGACTATCCCTAGGTATCCCAAAGGATGCTGAACTCCTTTCTGAAAAATTATTTAAGGTTTAGAAAACATTTTGTAAACACTGCTGCAGAAAGCTAAGAAAAAAGTGAATGCTAACTATTTCAATGTTGACAAGAAAAAAACAACACATCAAAACTGGCTTTGCTGTGCAGGTAGAGAAGAGGGGATGCTGAGTTTAGGTGGAAAAGGCAGAAGTAACACAAAGAACAAGAGTCTTAGTAATTTCTGAAAATCTTCAGACAGTCCCTGACATTATGAGAAGCAGTTAGAGTCCTGATCAGAGGGCACTTCTGGACTGGCTCAATGTGCACCTAAGCAGAGGATCATGGCTGTGGTTTCCCTTGCAATATGTGTTCCTCACCAGTCAGGCTCCAGCTCCCAGAGCCCCTCCACTGGCTGAGCTAGTGCTACTGCCTCCCAGTCAAGAAATGTGATGCTGTGCTCCATGACAGACAGGGGCCTGGGCAGGATATGAGAGGCCTCTGTAGAGCATATCTGTGGGCAGGAAGGGAAGGATGTGAACCTTTCCTTTCTCCTTATGAGTCAAACGATATCCTTCCAGGAGGGCTGTGATGCTTGCTGTGTTTAGATTTTTTTTCCTTATATAATTTGTCATGTAAAGTCACAGCTACTGTATTTTAAATGAAGCCCGACAAGCTTCAGAGTACTTTTGTGTCTACTGAGTGTGGTTCTAGCCCAAAATATTAAGACTACAGGAATAATTTCCCTGGGCATATGTCTCTCCCACTTTCTAATTTTTTAATCTAGTAGAGCACTGATATCTAGGGGAATGATAGATCGGGTGTAATGTGCAGTTCAGACTTCTATCAGAATAAAGCAATTTGCTGTTCCTAACTGCTTTCTACTGATAGAATTAAGCAGACAACTCCATCTGGTTTGTGTTGGGCGTATTAGTGTGCTGCTCTCGCTGGGATGTGTGCTACTCTAGTCATGAGGTTGGCAGTAAGACTGGGAGCTGACAGCTACATCTCTAAAAGAATAAATAATGATTTCTGACCATACAGCATATAATATATGATCTAAATACCGTTCATTTTAAAGCCATTGGATAAGTACTGTCTGTATTGCTTCTAAAATCAGGAACATTTTATTTTCTATAGTTGTCTAACTGCCAGGGGGTGCTCTAATGTGATCCTTTTGGAATATATAGAAGTCTGATGTGAAAATGGATGGATCATGGATGCATGATGGATCTTGTGCTCTCTCATAGTTTGTGCATGTGCATTCTAGGAGAGTCTGAGACAGTGACAGCCTGTTTGTCAGATCGACTGTGGGCCAGGTGTGTGGGTCCCCATTCCATTGCACAGCAGAGAGCAGTTTCTGAACGCTGGCATGTCTGCTTTCTGCCAGAGACCAACTGCTGGCTCCTTTGGCTGATACAGGTGATCCCTAATCCAAAGGACCATGCTACCAGAAATAATAACACTCCTTAAACAGTTCTTAAGGAAAATAATTTAAAAATGAAATTTGGGGGAGAGGTAAAAGAAGTTTTATTTCAGGACTTTGAAAAAACATGTAGCAAGGACAATGAGATAAAATTGTTTTAAGATGGATCTTATCTGGATAAGCTGATGGGATGGAGCCTATAACCACTAAGAGCTACATTTCCAATCAGAAACTGTGAGGTGAAACTGTATGTGCTTCAATTTGATGACCTCCACCAAGCAGGAAGAGGGAGAGAGCTGAAAGGAGATGCAATCACTGGTAATAGTGTCTTCCATTGTAATGTGCCTGTGTTAAGAGTTTTAGGGCTTTGGCAGGTTACCTGAAGGAGCTAGCTGGAATTTTTATTTCTTCCATTCCCTGCAGCCTCTCTGCATACAATGGCTTGCTTATTTATTTCTCTGAGGCTTTGATGTTCCGATTTGGACTTGATCTACTGGGCAGGGTGTTGTTAGTGATGTTGAGAAACCTCATGTGTTTTGTTCATGCACGCAGAGTTAATTGCCAGGTCTCTGAGCAGGAAGCCATTTCCCTCAGGTCATCTATCAAGAACCCATGATGTTTGGTGTCCATTTACTCTGTGGAGCATAATCCCCTTTCCAAGGCAACTTGATATCACCCTCTTGCACCCTAGTTTAAAATTGATATCAAAGTGCTCGAGGTTGTAGATTTCCTGGATTAAGTGCCTTTGATGTGGGTGACAACAGTTGTGATAGTCTGGTTATGATAGTGCATGTTGGCTTTTCCAGTTTATTTTGATGCATATTTCAATTTTCCCCTATTAAATATTTCGTTGAAATGGCTATGTGACATTGTGGTGAGATGGCACACACTGCTTTGGAACAGAAAGTTTGTCATCTATTGCCTTAATGACTCAGAGGTTTGTGTTTGAGGTTTGTGCTTTTCACAGAGAAAGAATTTGTCTAGTGAAGGCCATCTCTCTAAACCCTCACTAAAGGAAGGGAGAACGATGAGCTTCCCTGTGGCCACCTTAACCTGGAGCTAGGATCCTGCTCTGAGTATTCCTCTAGGAGAAAGTCCATCTCTCCTGAACACAGACCAGTGCTCTCCAGGTTTGTTAATCCTGCCTGGTTCGTATATGTGGGGAACTGACATGAACTTTACATCCACATGTAGCTGATGGAGTGATAGGAAGAGAGGCTCATATGCACAGTGCATCTGCCATAACTCGGCAGGTCTCGATTGACCACATGTCAATTGTTTCCATCTCCTCTTCAGAGATTTGCCAGACAACCACGGGGAGCTCCATAGGCACATTGCCAGTACAACACACCAGGGATTCATATCAGGATTGCTGCCCTGCTGCCTAGTGCTGCCCTGAAGGTGCACAATGGCCATTTTTCAAGAGTTCCGAATGTTACACATCTGGTCAGAGCTCTTGTGAAATGTCACAAAAATCTCAGAAAATTGACCAGATTTATTTCTTCCAATAGCTGTAGAAATGTTCAGCACGAGATGCTTTTAGAGAGCAGTCTTTTGTAGATGCTCGAATTATAGTCTAGGCAGCTACAGATAAAACTGCAAACAAAAACTGTATTCTAACATGCCAAATTTCAAATAATTTGTTCTTTTGTAGTAGCAGTTGTAACACAAAATACTGCACTCAGAGCTGGGCTTCAAAACCCTTGTAAAATCTGAGTTCCTGCTTGTTCTAAAACTCCCATACTCTTGTTGCAGCTGATTTTTGTAAAATACTCCTGGGATTTAGTTCTGCAGGACATTGGCTTCATTAAAATAGAGGAACTCGGTCTTATCTAGAAGGAGGGGGTGATTTTACTTGAGGGAAGAGCAGGGAATTATTTTAGCATGTCATATTAATTGAATGTCTTGTGAAAATGGCATGTTATGAGTGCCTGGAAATGCATAAATACTCCTATGGTTGCAAGACCACAGAAGATGGTAGCTGTTGTAAACTCCCATGGGTTTGTTTTGATTCTCTCATGTCCATTTGGTTTTAAAGCAACTGTTTCTGGAGTCATGTGATTTTGCAAGATCTTTCTTTCCTTATCTCACTTGCTTGAAATCAAAGGCTCTGTGTCTCAAATTAAAGGCTGAGGGGAAGACTGCCACAGCCATGCATCATGCTCCTCTGATGAAAGCTGCTGCCTCCACAAAAGGGATGACATAATGGCTCAGGAAGCAACTCTGGGACCACCACAGTTTATAATCTGGTTTCTGTTACCTGTATTGCAGGGCTGAAAAGTGTGGCTATTCAGGACCTGCTTCTGTAACTGACTTGGTGATCATTGCACAGAAGCAATGAGCTCAGTTGTCAGGGAGGGGCCAGGCAAGTGGGAGTACTGCCCCTTGCACCTACTTGATCTTAATCTGTTGCTGCCAAGACACAACGAGGGCGTTTAGGCTTTGTGCTGCAGAGTTGGTTTTTTGTTTGTTTTTCTTTTTTTCTTAATATGCCTCCATCTATAAAAAAGACGAAGTACAGAAGATAGTGTATGTGATGAGGCCAGGATACTTAAATCCTGAGATGAAGAGTGTCTTCTTTAAAGTAGATTGACATTACTGCTGTAAGTGGTTCAACATGAATTTCTGAGGGTCAGTCAGTAAATTACCCCAGACTAATTAAACCAGTTTTGAGTTATGCAAGCCATCTCAGAGTACTGAGAGACTTCACTGACACGCCTTTAGTCTCGTACTTCATAGGCTTACAGTTGTGTACAATTTAAAGGTCAATTAGAAGAGATTTTATACCTGGTTTGGGCTTTTCATTATTTCTCATTACTAGTCAATAGGATGCATTACACAGGGTGTATCCTACATGTGCATCCTAAGGGAGGGTCAGTAAAATTGTGCATGTTTCTACATCATTGGTGGTTTCCTTACCAGTTTCAGCATAATTCTCCTTTAGTTTTTCTGCCTCTGCTCCCCGCTTCCTTTTCCCTGTTCAGTTTGTGCTATTGACCACTTTTACTGTAGCAAAAGCTACAGTAACAAAGTGCTTAGAAAAGTCTTGTCTCTTTCTTTGTGTGGCAGTTAGAAAGGAAGTGTTTTGGCCAGCTTTTCTCTCCGGTGCTAGCCTACAAATTAAAATATACGATCTTAGCTTCGAGGACAGAAAAAGAGCATTGCTGAGAACATTGAGAGAAGATGAGCACAATAACCCCACTTTGCCTTTATTCATTCTCCAGATACTATTCTTAGCCCTGACAGCAAATGGTATCATTTGTTGCTCCAGCCCTCCCAGGCCACCGGTGCTGTGCCCTCAAGTGGGAGCCTTGTCAGCTGTAGGGCTGGCGAGTGAGCTGAGGAGAGCCTGGTGCCAGGAGACCCTGGGGCTGAACAGAGAGCCTGGAGGGGAGCACAGGTTCTAGGGCAGGCTCTGAGTTGTGTTTGGGTGGTGCAGAGCATGTAACATACAGCCCGGCAGTAAGCAGGGCAGGAGGGATGTTGGAGGACCGACTGACTGCTCAGCTTTGTGAGCTCTCAAAATGCTTGGCCAGTGTGTGACAGCTGCATATCCATTAAATACATCACTTTCTCCACCACCCCTTGCAGACAGGTGCCTCCAATAAATGGCAGCTTGAAACAGCAGCTTCTCAAGAAGCATCTAAATATTTCAAACCTTAGGAATGGGCACTACAAGTAAAGGATTTCCTTGCTGCTGGTCACAGCAGAAGCTGGGAGTGAGGTGTGGGGTGGTGGATAGGTCTTCAGGTCATTCTTCTACCGACCTTTGCCACTCCTTCCATCCACAGGCGGTGGGGTTTGCCCACTGTTCTTTAATGTGCCTTCCCCAAGAAGTGTGTGTGGGGGCACTTAGCAGTTTCCCAAGTAGAATGCAAGTGCATCGCTTCTGCTGTCTGTAGTTAGTAATTACCTAATTTGACTATAATGGGGATTGGGAGTGGTAGCAGGGAGCATGAGGCACAGACCTAGGGAGGCAGCGTTCTCACAGTCCCTCCCCAAGGGTGATACGTGACAGACCACCGCTCTTCAGGAGAATGATGTGGTCCCGGTACCCAAACTCTGAACTTGGACTAAGAGGGTGCCCCTTGCCCTTCGCCGTGTAATGCGTTCGGCTGACACCTCTTCCCAGACAGTCTTTCCCCGGTGTTAAGAAAGCGCTGTTGACTTGGCCGCTGGAGGTCCCGGCCGTCAGGCGAGGCATCGGTACGGAGGTGACGAGGATGGCAACAACAAGAGCTACGGCAGCGACCACGCGTATCCCGACACGGGCTCTTGACTTTTGGGGTGCGTGCAGTAACCGGGGCGGCGCTGGGACCCTTTGTTGCCGCCCTGGGGCGGCCACATGCGCCGGGCGAGCCCATGGGGGGGGGGGGTGGGAGGGGTTTTGGGCCTCAGCGGCACCGCCGGCTGCTCTGTCGCTGGGTCGAAAGTTTGAAGGGCGGCGGCGGCGGGGCCGTCCCGGGGCGGGCCGGGCCGGACGGGGCGGGGGAGGATGGCGGGGCGGGGCGGGCCGGCCGCGGCGGCGGCGGGGAGCCGGCGTTGATCCGACGGCCGGGCCGGGGCATGGAGGGGGAGCGGGCGGACGGCCCCGCCGCCCCGGCGGAGAGCGGCACGTCGGAGGTGTTCGCCCAGCTGTGGGCGGACGTGATGGGCATCCTGGTGAGTGCGGTGGGGACGGGGTCTGGGACCGGGCGGCCGCGGGGGCAGCCTGCCGCGGGACGGGGGGATTTGGGTTGGGATGGGGGGATGCAGATGCTGCGGAGCGCTCTCCGGTCTTCCCGGCACCTGCTGCGGAGTTTGCCCGAGTTGGAGCATGCCCGCCCTGTGCGGGCGCGTACGTCCCATTAAAACTTAACTTCACGGGCAAAGACACGGGTTGCGCCGGTGACCGCCTTCGTCGCGGTTCTGGAGTGGAGCTTTCTGGGCTGTCGCGGTGGAAAGGGCGGAAGGGCCGCGCGAGCACCGCCAAGGAGCCGGGTCCGGGCAGGGGCTGCCTGCTGGCGGGGACGCGCCCGGGAGCTCCGGCTCAGCCGGATCAATAGGCGCATTGTCCCCCCGCTGCCCCGGCGTGCCGCCGATTCAGGGCAGTTCGGGCCGAAGGCGGTGTCGCCGCAGCCCTGGCATCCCCCGCACGCGTTTCGGGGTGAAGCCCCGTGCGCGGGGGGCGCTGCCCCGGGGCCCCCGGGCACTGCCGCCCGGCCCGCAGCGCTCCCGGCGCCCCGTGGCACTCCCAGGCGCCGGCTCCGGAGCTCTGGCTCCCGGTAGTTTTTCGGAGACGAGTTGCTCGGTTACGGCCCGTGGAGTTTCTGCGCCGGTGATCTTCTGAGGAGGGACTAATCCTCGTAATTCGCTGGTTACAGACAAAAGAGATGGCCCCAGTAACGAGGGCTCAAGGAATTACGTTTAATGGGCACGTCGCGTACCGACAGGACGGACTGGATGGCAAACAGTAAAAATACAGGAAGAGTCAATCCTTTATTTCTACTTGCAGCGAGAGAATAATATTTACTTTAGGTGCAAGATGATAATTACCGCAGAGGACTGCCACTCAGCAAAAAATAAATACTAACGTTATATACGTACTGAAGCTGGCAGCCTTCCAGTGATACAGGAATGTGGTAATCAACAGTGGAGTGCCTGTTTATTCCTTTTAAAAGCAAATGAATAGGCTTGATGCGTGTTAGTTTTTGTTGTTAACGTTTAACCAGCAGACATTCAAGAATATTATGAGAAATACTATTTGGAAAACTGCCATGGAACGTAATGAATGGTGAACCCATAGTGTCTAATGCAGAAGAAATGTTATAGAATCGAACAGAGAATTTAGTTAGCATTTTATGCTGCATTTTTTTTTTTTTTACCACATGGATTTTATTGTTGATATTCAAAGTCAGGTTAGAAAAACCTGTCTCATTCCTTTTCTTCATAGAAATTCTCCATTGACGTGACGTTCAGTTTAATAGCACCCAACTGCATACACTTTTTCACTGTTAATGATTTTAATCTGAGAATGCAAGCAGAGTCAGTTCTGCCAGTTTGTAAGGAGCACACAGTTGGTACTTCATGAACAGTCTCTTTCTCTCTTTTCCTGGCAGGTTTCTGTACTGCATTTAGTAAGAGCAAAGTGCTATTGGATGCCTGGGAAGGAGTGTTTGAGGAGGCCAGACCAACAGCCTAGCATGCTGAAGCTCAGTGCAGAAAAAAGATCTGATTGTCACACAACTAATAATTTGAATAGGTTTCTTTTGGCCATACAAGCTAGTTTCCTTCCTGGGAAAACAGAGTTATTTAATTATTTTTTGTCTTCTAGTAAAATTATGCTAAAATCGTTTGTCTTAGAGTTGGTCAGCTTTACAGAAAGGACTCATGAAATGATTGTGATCATAAAGTTGCTGGTTTATATCAGTTGCAAACATCACCCAGCGTTATTAGCATTTCTTACTTCAGTGTTTTGTGTTGCAACACAATTACAAATATGAAAAGATACTTTGTGTTGGGTCTCCTGTAAGAGGGAAGATGGAAGCTCTTCCGACTGCATGCTGTCAGTTTTCTTCAGACGTAGATTTTTAAAGAGTTTCTAGTCTTTCGGGCTGCAAAATAAGGTCCTAATATGAACTGAGTATAAACTTACTTAGTGCTCTGTCCTTGTTTGAAGGCAAGGAAGAGGTTGCTCCAGTGCCATTTCCACTGCTCATCTTTGTGGTGCATGGAGCTTTGTCTCTTTCAAACCTGTACTGCAAAAGGCAAGTAGTAAACTGGAGTTGTGGCTTCCAAATGGGACACCATAGCTGGTTAGTTGTAGTCCATGATGCCATATCAGTGGCCTGTGTAGCTGGCTTACTTCTTTTGCATTGTCAATTATGTGAAAGCATGGGTCTTAATTTCCTGGGATGTGTAGCAGTTCATGACTCAAACTGTCTGGGGAGCACAGATGTAGACACCAGAGTGATTCACTGGGGATGGCTCTATAAATGAAAAAGTTGGTTCTGTGATATCTGGCCATGATATGCTGGCCAGGTTGGCCCTGCAACAGCCTGGAAGCTACCAAAGGAATGCAGTAGCAGAGGGAGAGCAGAGAGGAGAACCGAGATTGCTCTTGTGAGACTCCTACCTGCAGTGCTTCATCTAACTCTGGGGTCCCCAGTATGGGAAAGGACATGGACCTGTTAGAGCAAGTCCAGAGGAAGGCTGACAAGATGGTCAAAGGGATAGAACATCTCCCCTGTGAAGAAAAGGCTAAGAGATTGGCATTGTTTCGCCTGGAGAAGAGGAGTGTTCAGGGTGGCCTATTTGCAGGCTCCCAGTACCTGCAGGGAACCTACAACAAACATGAAGATTTTTTCCAAAGGCATGTACTGACAGGACATAGGGGACTAGCTTTAAACTAGCAGAGGGTAGACTTAGATAAGATATTAGGAAGAAAATCTTTACTGTGAGGGTGCTTAGGCACTGGCACAAATTACCCAAAATTGTGGGTGCCCCATTCCTGTAAGTGTTCAAGGCCAGCTTGGATGGGGAGCTCTGAGCAAATTGGTCTAGTGAAAGGTGTCCCTGCCCATGGCAGGGACATTGGAACTAGATGATCTTTAAGGTCACTTCCAACAGAGACCATTCTATGATTCTCTGATCTTGGAAGGAGAAAACAAGAATGAAATTAAGAAAAAAGGTGATCATCAAAAGTTTGTTGATGGGATGAAAGAGAAAAATGCATTCTTAAGCCATGATTGTAGGATGATGCAGGGTGGAAAGAACCTCAGGCAGCATCTAGCCTATCCTCAAGCTGAAACAGGGAGAGCTCTGAGGTCAGGTGAGGTTGCCTGGGGCTTTACTCAGTCATTTCTTGAAAACCTCCAGGGACAGAAACTTCATGATCTCTCTGTGTAGCCTGTTCCAGCAATTTGCTGTCATTATGGTAAAAAAGATGTTTTTCATAGAATGATAAAATGCCTGGTTCTTCCCTTCTCATACTGAGAAGTTACAGCAATGGGGAACAGCAGGGGAAGGTGTTGCCTTCCTCCCACTGGCCCTGCTGGAAATCTTGTGGAGTGTGGTGGTGTCTGCTGTAGGTGCTGAATTAGGAGGAGAGGCCATAGTGTGACCCCAGCTGGTATTCAGTACTGAAGTTACTTGAAATACAAATTGAGCCCCTCTCCATATTTATATGGATAAGTGTATTTCATTATTTGTGTATTTTTAGTCAAATTCCTTAAAATAGAACCTCATTAGGAGGAACTTGTGATGGCAGATCCCAGGTCTGGAGAGGAAGCAAATAGTAGTTAAGTGCTGCTTGTAAGGAGCATATTTTATGGACTTTGAAGTCACATAATAGCCCTATACTTGATAAATACTGTGTATGCTTGCAGCTGTACTAGGTCTTGCTGAAGTAAATGTGGCTTTTCCCCTTTGCGCTTTTCTAATGAGATATTCTATGGGTGCAGCTGTGATATATGCACCTCAAGCTATTTGTGCTGTTAACAGAGCTTGCTAGATAACAAAATTATACCCAAAAGCTTTTGCTTAGTCTGTGGCAAGCACATGCTGGAATGTATTGGATAATTATAATTTTCAGTGTTTCAAAGCAATGGTGGATGTTGAAAGTGTGTTAAAGTTTTAGAGAGAGGTGGACTGTGAGTAGTAATAAAGAAATTCTCTGCATCACCGAAACTCAATGCTACAAAAAGGGATATTTTTGGCATTGAATCATGTATTGATGTGGTGATAGCAAACTCTTTGTTGCTAAAGTTCTAAAAGTTCGCAGTGTTATGAGATCTGAGAATAAATTTTAATACGGAATGAAAATTATGAACTTCATTCTTTTACAGATGTGCTTTCAAAACATGGGCTTTTGACCTTAGTACAGGGAAGTCGTTCCAATGCCCCTCTTGTTTATGTAAAGTTCTTCCTTCGTCTATGTATATATGTATATGAGAGAGATATCTGGGTCAAATCCTGACAATTAATGAAATCACTGGCAAAACTCTGATCAATTTCAATAGGAGTTTCACCAAAGAAAGTGTCTTATTTGTGTGAGGAGATTTTGTCTTCAATGGCCAAGATACAAAAGATAGAACAGAACTTGAAAGAAATGCCACAGAATTAGAAGTCTTTCCAGCTTTTTATTTCAAAGCAGTAGCTAGTTTCTTGTTTCAAACTACTGAAGCAATTATAACAGCTGAAACAAAAAAAATAAATTCTTTTTCGATAGTATTTTGCAGTTATGTGGAAAAAAACCCCAGTCCTTTCCCAGCATCTTCTGTTAGTTGAAGAGAACAGAGTATTTTGAGGACAATAAAGCTCACTTGGCTACGAAGAATGCTACTATTTACATATACAGTCTATCTTGGTCTCCATGTTTAAGTGACTATTTGAATTTCTTATCAAAGTAATAAAGAAAAAAACCAAAAGAGAGAAAGGTGCCAGCTGATAATGCTACTGTGATAACATGTAATTGGATACTGGCTAACATACTTTGGGAAGAGGAATTTGATATTAAGCCAGGGAGTCTGGATATCTGGAAGGATCAGGGAAGTAGATCCCCAACTGATAAAAGCAGTTGTAGAACTGCCAGGAGGAGTTGTGGCAGCTAACACCAGCCAAAGACTTCTAGCAGGATTGCTCTTCCTTAAACCCTCATTAAATCACTGTAACCTCCTATGGAAATCTCTGCTCTGTTGCTCTCTCAGTTTCTCATTGGGTGACTCTGTTTTTCTGGTGTCAGATTGGCACCAAAAGTCCACTCCAGCTGAGATCATGGACGCTCAGAACAGCTCTTTGGAAACATGCAGGCAACTGAATAGCTGCTTCAGGTAGAATGCTCTTTTGAAAATGCAATATACTTGTTTTTTATGATTTTTATTGATGACATGTCAGCAAAGTGCCTGTGGCACTGTGTAATTAACTCAAAACGCGCTTTAGGGACATTCTGATTCAAAACATTTTTGTTCCAACTTCTATTTGGAGCACTTTTCTAAAGCATATCCCACTTACAACAATCAGGATAAACCCAGAAGGCCTGGCCTCTGCTTTCAAATGAACAGATATTATTTTTTCTATTTCACAAAACCATGGAGGGTATTTTGCTTTCAAATAAAGAAGTCAAAGGAGAGAGCAACCGACTGTCAGTTTAGGTGTTGGATTCAATTTTATAATTTAAACTTAACCTGTTGTGTTTCCTTTGCCTTTCCATGAAATGTTATGCCTGGCAATGCTAATCCCTTTATGAGGAAAGACAGCTCCCAGAGATAACCTTTGGTCTAGGCTTTTTCTTGCACGTCAGGGCACATAAAACAGATGTCTCCATCAGAGAGTTTAGTCCCCATAAGACCCTACACCATGAGGAGTGATAAGAGCTTTTGGTTCTGTTGCCACCTTCATTCTTTCTTGAAAGCAAATTCTTTCTCTTGCTGATTTGCTGTGAGTACCAACTTGGAAATACTCTTTTCCGTCATACTTTTTTCATCTTTTGAAAGTCAGTCAACCAAGCTCTCTCTGTTTTTTTAAGAGCAGTGGAATACAAGGTTGCTAGAATTTGCCTGTAATGATACCTTCTTCCTTTTGTGGATATGAAAAGAATGACAGTCTCTAAACAGAAAGAAAATGTGAAAATTGATGTGGAAAAAGAAAAGGTGTTGCACATGAGCGCTTATAGGACTTTTATGACATGGAATGCAATATACTGTGCTACACGTGTTGGCTGCCATTTTCTACAGCCAGGTGAAAACCTCTTATTTTTAGTGTATCTTAGGGCAAATGACATTTTACAGAAGTAGGCAGTGATTAATTTAACTTAATCTGGTGCTGTGTAGAAATCTGTGTAAATTAGTGCTGATTGTATAAACTGCTTTACAAACAGGAGCAGAGTGAAGGGACCAGGGCACAGAAACAGAGCACGGGGTCACTGCTGGATGTGGCACAGGGCCAAGGGACAGAGGGAATGGGTAGTGCCCAGGGCAAAGGAGTTGGAGTCAGAATCTCTCCTTTCAGACCCAGGTTGAACTGTTCCAGTTTTGGCCCTGGGCTATGTTCCTTCCAGATTTTTTCCCCTTCAGAGGTGGCATTGTGGAGGAGAGGGTGCTCGGTGCTGGTGCACCCTGCCCTGCTTCCTGTGCCTTTCTAGGTCACCCTCTAGGAATCTATGGTTGGAGCTTTTCCTTCATGCAGCAGCCCAGGCCGCCTTCTTTTCTGCTTCCCCCGGTGTGGCAGTATTAATGGCTGCAGAGTACATGCTGTGTTCAGCTTTCAGGAGGTTCAGAAACACAGGAGGAATAGGAATTACTTTGTAATGACCCAGCAAAGTGATTTGTCACAATACCTGTTTTTAACACTGAATGATGCTAACAATTTTCCTCTTGGTGATTGCTTGACACAGCAATGATGACTAATGAACCTGCTGCTTTGTCTGATGGCTTTATTAGTGATGGGAGGAGGAGGAAGGTGGTTGTGGCTGCAGGGGTGTTGAGGTGACTTTGCAAGGATCTGGATTCCATGTTTTTCATGAGAAAATGGACAAAAGAAAGAAACTGAGTTTCATATGTGCAAGTCTAAAAATAAGGTTTCTACTATAAAAACACGTTCTCCATAAAAATATGTATAGACATGGTGTGTAATAAGGTAAAGAGATATGAAGGGCTTTTATTTCTGCCTGACATCAAGAGATAACTCATCAGCAGGGAAAAATCACAGCACGTTTTGGGCACAAGTGTTCACAACACAGATTTCCATTATTGAAAATAACGACATCAAAAATAAAAGGAGCTACCTGTGCCTTCTCCCCACACTTTGCAGGTGCTGTGGTGTGGGTCAGGTGTGGGCAATGCTGGCTCTGCTTTCATCTTCTTGAGACAGGAGGAACGTTTTTCCTGGCTTATGGTAATAGCAGAACTTTCTTGTCTACTGCCATGTTTTGAAACACAGACTTATCATGTACCGGCTTTATTTGAACTAAGATTAATATACTAAAATACTTAATGGTTTAAGTTCTAATGACACCTGTATAAGCATTTTTGAGCTACACACCAGTTTTAGAGGCATGTTTCCTATGAAGAGCTGGAGATTGAGAGTGGGGATTGTATAACCTATCTGGGAAACAGTTTTAAGCAGCGTGTAGTAGCTAGAAAATTGGATGGACAAGCTTAAGAGTATAATACAACAATGGTTTATAAATCATACTTTCAGGCTTTTTAATGGAAAGTTATGCAATAAATTCAAGAACAGGGTTTCTAACATCCATGTCACAATCTGATTGTGATCTGGTTGGAGTACTGTTGCAGATCTGCTCTCCTACAAGCTCGTTAGACTTTGGTGATTTGAATTCCCTGTGGCCCTGCATGGACCTAGGGATATGCTCTTGAGCTCGGTTTGCATCATCAGGCCTCCAGATGGAGAATATATGTCTGTTTTCATCTGTGTGGGCAAACATATACCATGAAGGTTATAAGCATGGTAATACAATTATCTGGAGTATGAATACATCCTTTTATGTTTTGTTATTGTCACTGTATTTGTGATGATATACAGTGCTTTTTGCTCTTTGTAGGTGACAGCCTACTAATACTTAATTTCACAGTGTTCTCTACCTGGAATATATCCTTTGTGTGTGGGAGTGTATGTAAAGGAGATTAGGTAACTGTTTAATATAATAATAAAAGCAATGCTTTGAAAGCTTTGCAGTAAACATGATGAGAGCTGATAGATAGTGGAAACAGTACCATGCTTGTAACAATATTAAATTGAGAGTACATGAGCAATCTCTTGATTGCCAGATGCTCCTAACCCTCTCACCTGCAACTGAAGATGCTTTGTGCAGTGCTGATAGGTATGACATAAACAAAAGATAAAGGGTCTACTCTCTTCACTGTTTACATAAAAACTTCAGGAGCCTAAGGCACGACTTTATTTATAGCGGAGCAGTGTGTGGCCTGTAGGCTTTTAAGAAAAAAGGAAAATGCATCTTTTGTTGTTCTTTCACAAGTTCAGATGAGTTGAGCCTGCTGCCCCTTTCAATGCCAGCACCAGGCTCACCCTGCTCTGCAGAGCTTGCTCTTTGCTTCACTGTGACCCCAGCAGAACTCGGTGGAGGAAACATGAGAGCTCATTGCACCGTGGTGGCACTGTTAAAAGTTCTGTCAGCGAGTGCACATCCACAGCTGGAGCTTGGATGAGAACACATGCCAGAGCTGATTACATAGCGTTACATTGCACTTCAGAAAAAAGGCATTTTAGGCTTTTAAGAAATTTTGCTTGCCAGAGTAATATCTTGTGAGTCACCTTTACAAATGATGTCACTGCTGAAGAATTTGTGGGATTTACACGTTACATTTGCAGGGATGTTTGGATGTTTTTGTTCTTCCTGTTTATTATCTCTGTTTATCCGTATCTGTTACAGTTGTGAAATATTTTCCTTCTCTTTTGATTCTGTGCTTGCTGTTTTCCAGCAGACGTGCTGCATATTGCAGCTCAGCCAAAAGGGGGTTTTACACCAGAAATTTCTAGTGCAATCCTAGGGATGAGTGCAAATTGAAAATACTGATTTTCTATTGCTAAATTAAGAGTCTTTTCACCATCTACGTCAGACATGTTTCATATTGTTGTCAATATCATTGCATAGACTTAGGACAGCCTTGAGTTATACAGAATAATATTTAATGCTTGTGAATTTTGGAGCTGAAGTGGTTGGCCACTTTAGTGCAGTAGCTCTGAAAGCTGATGATAAATCCTTTGCATTTAAACTGCAGTTTATAGTCTCTGAGGATGAAAATAAGAAAATCCCTGTTTTATACATAAATGTGTTGGTATTCATACATAATATCCACCAACACTTGGAGGTTGTGATTTCCACTCCATTATTAGGTTTCTTTCCCACCTTAGAATTCATAAATAACCATTGTAAAACAGGAAAAGGTGTGTGCAGACTACATTTTGTATGTCAGTTGTGGTTCCTGTCTTCAAGTTTCCATCTCGAAGATGACTGTATGTTTACACTTTAAAAACACAATGCTTCAGAGTGTGTTTGGGGATATATCATGTTTTACACAAAGGCTGGAGAGAAAGATGTCCCTGTGCAACATTTTATCACAGGACTGGTAATGATACTGTACTTTAAAACCAAAAACCTGGTAAGGAGAGGAAATTTCTAGAGAAAATTTTTCTTTTGAGGTTTGGGGGAAGGGTCTGTTTTGTTCCTTGTTTAATCAGTGGAGACTGCTCTGTTGTAGGTAGTGCGAAAGAACTGCCCATCCTTAAAAATTCTGTTTTCCTCTCTAATTACACCTACCTTTATTCTGAGTAGTTTACAGTGAGACAAGAAATGGAGTCTAGTTCTTGAAGTCCCACTCCACTGTGGTGCCATGTTTTGATGTATACTGAATTGAAGGGACACTGAGATGTTTCAGTTCAGTGAGGTATGTTGTTTCCTGCTCAGCCCAAACCCAGCAATTAATTGTTTAGATTTTGTGTCAGGGAGTGAGTATATATGTGCAGATGGATAAACTTTGTAAAACCTAAGCTTTGCATGATAGCTATCTGAACTCAGGAAGTTAACAGGGAACATAAGGTCAAGCACCTCACCAAAATAATGGCATGATGGTGATGATAAAGAATAGCTTCATACCACATATGGTGTGTGGTCAGGCATAAATGAGAAGGGAAAGGGATCCTTCGGCATATCCTTGTTATCCTAGTCACGATGAGTCTCACTGGGTTTGGTTAGTGTGGAGCTTGAGTTCCTGATTACCATAAGTAGGAGGAAAAAAGAGAGGTGGACGTTCTCAATGCTGCTTTTTCTCTTTGATGGAATGGTGCTTTCTTCAAGTAATCTTTGCCAGGTTACTTGTGGGTTTTAATCCTTGTCTCAAGCATACGTAGAATACAAAAGATTGTACAAATCTTCATTTTTCATCTGCCAAACCTAATAACTACTGCAGAGTGCTTACACATAGTTAATTATTTTATGAACTGCCATGAAAGAGAGAGGGAGGGGGGACAAAAAGGTATGTTAACTCCTGCTGACCCTTCTGCCTTTCTTAGGCAGATCTGTTGCTGGGGGTCCTTGAGCAGTTTACAAAACCAAAAAATTAAACAAGAGTGAAGCAGGGGGTTTTCTCCAGGCTCATGCCTCTCTTAGGAAAATGCCTCTCATATAAAGCGGAAACAGAGGATGACAGGGGATGGAGGGGCAGTGAGTCAGTATCCAGAGTTGTATTTCTGTGGCCAGAAAGCAAAAAGAGTCCCAGCTGAGAAGGGTAACTTGTAACTGCTAGGAAGAGGGATTTAGAAGGATCATGTGAAAGGAAGAATTGCCGCCTTCATGGCAGGAAATGGCTGGAGCACGCACCAGGACCTTGGCAGGGGAAGGTCAGTGTGCAGGCCGGCGTCCGGGAGGCCCAGAGGAGGTGGCTGAATGCGGTGGACATCTGGGAGCATGTGGATATATAATGGAGATTTAAGCTTGGTTAGAAATGAAAAGGCTTATTTCAGGCACTGGGTAGGGATATCATAGTGCAAAGTAAGTCTTCATGTCTAGTTGGTCACACCTTGTTTTGTTTTTGCTTAGAGACAAATGCAGGCTATAGGTGGGTAACCATTTACATGAGTCATGTGAAACTAAACCATCAAGGTATTGCCAGCAGATACTTTGAATGGGTAATTGGTAGCAGAGGGCTGGTTAGCTGAAACAAGCTGAGGATGAGAGTGCAATTTACTATTTTCCTAGAGACGATCTGATGCCCTGTTTTCCTGTTCACATGTAATTTCTGAAGCAGACCTTGCACCTCTCAAGCTTCGAAGAGATTGCCACACCTAAAAATATATGATTTTCCTTTTCCTTTGAAAGAGTCATACAGCAAAATCTTTGTTTTCTTTCAAATCCTAATTCTCTGTGAATGAAGGAGCTTATTTACTATACATCCTTTGTTTTGAAACTGATAATGGTGCGGACTGTGAAAAATGGTGTAACATCTTCTTGCTCAGAGAGCTCCCTGCTGGTTTTGTGTTGCTTCAGCCTGGTACAGAGGTTGTCTTACCACTCTTGCTGGGTTTATGAGGTGATGTTCCCTGAGACTGCGGTCACTTTTTTCATCTGAGAAGCAGAGTCTGTGAGGAAACTCCTTCCATTCTGAGACTTTCTTTTCATGTTACTGTCACTTTTACAACTAGGTGAGATGTTTTTCTTTGGCATGACAACTGTCCTGACAAATGGTTAGTTTAGCAGGATGTTCTCCTTTTGATGTTCATATCACTATGCATAAAGAAGTTGCTCAAGTGAGAGCTTAGCTTGCCATCCAAGTCCAAGTGTCTTTATCTACAGTTGTTTTCTTTCAGCCTGTAGTTCAGGCCCTTGGGTCAGTGAGAATCAGTTACTGGGTTTTGTAGAGACACAGTTTTTTTGTGAGCTTCCTTAACACCAGGGTTCTGCCAGCTTCTGCCTTTTATGACCTCTTTAGCCATATGGGGCATTTCAAACTGTTTTGTGCCTCAGTTTGAGGTGCATCTCTGTGATGTGCAACACTTGAGCAACTAATTCAGTCTCCAATAAAAGCAACATAGAATCACAGAATATCTAAGTTGGAAGGGACCCGTAAGGATCATTTAGTCCAACTTCCTTCTCCATACAGAGTACCTAAAACTGAGCCATAAGACTAAAAGCATTGTCAGATGCTCCTGGAACTTTGACAGGCTTTGTGCTGTGACCAGTTCCATGGAGAGCCTGTTTCAGTGATGGACCACAATCTCAGTGAAGAACCTTTTCCTAATGTCCCATCTGAGCTTCCTCTGATGCAGCTTCATTCCATGTCCTCATATCTCTCATCAGTGGGCAGAGCCACTGGACTGACAGCAGCCACAGGATTAAGCACTTCCTTGAAAACAAGCACATGACATCCTTCGTGTCCCCCTTCAGAAAAATATGGGCTTGACATACCTGGGAGATACGGCAACCACACAATTACTCAAGCCCAGACTCTGTAGGATGTGCCCTGTTGATAGGCAGAAATATTCCTCTTTTGTTTGTGTAAGAGGCCTATTTAGCCTAATGAGGAAGTGCTTTGGCAATGATGAAGCGGTGTGAGCACACAGGAACGCAAAAAGCCCTTCTTCGTTGTACACAGATAAAGGGAAACGAGGAAATAAAATACGGAATCCCAGCGTGGAAAGGATTATAAGCTGGCAAGCGATAGAGTTCTTATTGCTAGGTTGATATCCCTAATTGATATAAACATGAAGCCCTGTGCAATCTGTGGTACTTAAAAGATACGCATCTAAATAATATTTAAATAGATTTCTCATTTTTAAGACCCACTGGAGTGTAATTGTATTCAACTTAATTAAATGAACTGAAACCCCTTGATAACTCAGCTTTACTGTTCCTAAATAAAACGCTCTCCAAAGACACTCAAGGAAGCTTAGTTAAGGCGATAAAAAACCTGAGCCCAGGACCATGGAGTTTTGCATGAGCAAAAATTTAAAAAATTATTTTGTTCATCTGTGTGGTACCTACAATGGTTGAGACTGTGTAACAGTGCCACACCTCTGTTAAGACTCAAAAGCTGAGGCGTCACTGAAGTGCTTCAGGGCAGTCAGCCTTTCTGGTTCCAGATTTGTATGAATGTGGGGTGTCTATTTAAGCTAGTTTATTAATTCTACCTCTGTGCCAGCATAGGGCACATGGTTCCTGCAAGAGTGAGGGTTTTCAGGGATAGCACAGGCAGGCGGGATGGGTGGCATTGGTGAAGGGGAGCCTGGGCACGGCTTGCTTATGGGAGCTACAGGAAACCATTTCTTCTGCTGCTAAGATTACAGGGGAAACATGGATTGCTGCCATGCTCAATTACAGTTGTTTCCTTTCCTGGTAAAAGACGTCCTGTCAGGAAGCGGTAGGAGTGAAGGCAAGGTTACTCCCTGCTTATGTAGAAGTGTTGGGTGTATCCTCTAGGCTGCAAGCTGCTGAATTTCTAGCAGGAAAAAACCAGAAAAATATCAGAGTTTGAGAAAGCAGTTTAAACATCAGCATTCTGGCTTTCCATGGCTGGCAGCTGGGCTGCCCTCTGCACTTGAACAGTAAATCAAGGGCTGCATTTCTGGGGCAGGCAGTGCCCTTTACTGCTGGGTGCCTCTACCAGGATTGCTGATTTCCATACCTACTCCCAAAAAAGAGGAGTGATCCTGTCATGCCTTGGTGTGTGCAGAGTGGTGGTTTTTTCACGCTTCGTAAAAACAGTTTGGAGGCAGATGCTCAGGCTTTCCTTTGCCCTTTCTGAAATCTTAACATGGATAGCAGGAGAGCACCTTCCTCTTGGAAGTCGGCATCCAAAATAACAAGTGGGAGTAAGTAATTGTGCTTGCTGTCACACCCAGCTGTGCTCCTAAGAGCAGCATTTCTAAACACTGGGATGCTCACTGCTGAGCTGGGTGATGCAAGGTGCAGTGCTGCCCTGTAGCTCTTGCTGTGTAAGTGCAGATGAGGTAATAGGCTCATCCAGCCATGAGAAACATGGAGTGACTGCATTCCTGCTGGGCTTTCCCAGTGCTACAGAGTGGGAGAGGACTGTGCTCTCTCCTCTACTCTTCGGTAGTTGTAGTTGGGGGGAAGGTCCCATGCAGGATTTAGCTGCTGGGGTGGTAAGAAATGAGGGAAGGCATGGAGCATCTTTACTGGTGCATCTCCAAAGCCGGTACTGCTGGCTTTCGGTGGGCTGGGGGAAGCTGCTGTGCATAGGGACCTGCCCAGGATGCTGGGCCTGGCTCCCAAAGTAAAGCAGCAAGGAGCACACAATAGTACACTGAAGAAGCAAGGGGGAACAGAGAAAGGATGAGAAGTTTCTTTTGGAGTGAACTTTCCTTTTTCTGGACAAGGTATGTCCTCCTTCTGTCAAACTGTCCGGGGAAAAGCGAAGCACAGTTCAGTTTAAGGGCAATCATTCTCTCCTGCCTTGACACTTGGAAAAGTAGTTTTGTTAGTAAACTAGCACATAACCATTACCAAAGTTTGCTTTCTCTGAGCAGTTTTAACACCTTGGGGAAATACTGTGAACAAGACTTGCTGAGCTTCCACACTTGTCCTGAGATACTGATGACTACTCAGTTTGTTTTGCCTTTGAATAGCCAAATATTTTTTCTTTACATGTTTTCTGTTTAGATTTTTTCAGACTACTCTTTTAATGTTTACTCACACCTCAGGTATGTAGTCCCATGTATCACAGAAGATTTGGTTTTGTCATACTGTGCTACTACTAAATAGAAGGAAAGGAGCTTTAATGAAACCTCCTTCATTATTGCAGCTGATGTGGCTAACTCCTTGAAATATTTATTTCATCATCTACTTGAGATGTTTGCCTTTTGCATATCTATTTCATTAGATCCTAATTTATCTTAGACATGAAGCCACCCCCGTAATATATGCTAAATTCCCCAAATCTGAAACAAGAAATTCACCTCCATCTCCTTAATGGTGCTTTTATCAGATATATGTATATTTCTTAACCCTCGTCATTCTTTTGTTTACCATTTGTCTCTGTTCCAAGTCTCAGGCTAGAACCCACTGCAAATGGTGCACATGAAGTGACAAATTTTCACTCAATTTGAGAAAAAGTCTCAGCAGAGTGTGCAAAAAAAGGAGGCAGTGAGAGCAAGGGAGACAAAACTAATGAGAGGTGATGTCAGGTGCAGCTATTACATGGTTTAAGGAGTGAACTTGTTCTGCTTTACAAGCTGACAGTGGCAACTTGCAGCTGACTGCTGACCAGTCTGGTGGATGGTGGTGCCCTTTTAGGCATCAGAGCAGGCAAGGGGTTTGAGTTACATTTTGAGCTTAGTGCAGAGCACCTCAGGGAAAGGAGGACAGAAGATAATACACTGTTATTAGGGAAGCTGGACATTAAGGTGCTTTGAACTAACTTTCATGAATAAAATTTGCGTGTATTCTTGTCTGTCAAGACCTGGTTCTACTTGTGATAAATACCAACTTTTTAAGTATGTTGGAATGTACTTTTGCATAGATGCAACTTTTTTGTTAGCATGCATATATTTTTATTTTTTCCATAGAGGACTTCCTTGATTGCAAGCCATAGAGAGAGATCCCAGTAGTGTGCTTTTAAATTTATTTTAATTTACAAGCAGAAATCACATTTAGAATCTTTTCTCCAGAGATGCTTTGATATACCTTCTTTACAAAGACTTCGGGACTTTACAGTAAAAGAGGGGAGAAAAAGACTATGGTGCTACTAGTGAAGGAAACCCGTTATTTGCAGAATTTTGAAAAGAATAAGAGGATTTTGTTGATGTAAAGATAGGGCAAAAATTTATATATATATAAAACCTTAATTTTGTGGTTTAATGTGAAATTTTTGGGTCTAGAGTGACTGTGCTCTGAACTCAGTGGGTTGTATAAGTTATTTCAGGTAACTGCTGCAAAATCTTTGATATCAAAGTATACCATTGTGCTTTCTGCTTATTGTACAGAATCTATAACCGTTTTAACCATGCTGCAGAGAGCTTGACACAGTAGTATCACATCTATTTTTGTAACTGTCTGTAAAGCCACATAGTTTAATGACTCAACCCTCAGATGCCATAAAAATTAATGGAAAGTCTATTGAATCAGTCTGGTCTGTATGTTCATTTTGTTCTCACAGTGTCTGGCTATAGAGAGGTCAAGGGAACCATGACAACTTTTCAGCATCCTCAAAAATAGCTGTTCTCAATATAAAAATGTCATGATTGTACACTGAGTATTTTATGCCTTCGTCTGAATATCAAGGCAAGCGCTGGCTGCCTGGCCTTGCACTTCTGTCTCATTCACATTTCTGACCCTGCTGACTGTCAAGACAGGCTTTGAACCTGTCATTGCATGGATAGTGGAATTGTTAACTCTGCTGAATAGAAGATTGTCCTTGCTGAGCTCCAGGAATAGAAGGGAATATTTCTCTAGCAGCTTGTTGGGTTCATTTTTAATGCAAGCATTTTGAAGCTGGCCAGAAGGCAAAACGTCAGCCCTATTCCTAGCAGAAATACATTGGTAGCAAGGGACAGGTAAGAGGGTCAGAAATGTGTAACAGAATCAAAATGGAGTTGTGCAGGTTTTCCTACAGATGCCTGTCCTCACTGTGTGTTACTGTAGTAAATTGAGACACAAGCTCTAGCCAGAGAGGTGGATGCAGGTTTAAGTCTTCTGTTTGGAAAACGTTTGGATCTGATTTCAGTCTGCCTCCTTAGAAAGAACTGTGAAGGGACTTGGAATACAGTGTCTCAGATTAATCAACTGTAGCCTGAACTCAGGTATTAGTATATTTTGGAATGCAGGGAGTTCTGCCATGAGTCCAAGGTCCCTTAAGGAAGGATGCAGAGTTTCTCAAGCTTTTATGATTAGTAGAAATATCTAAAAAGGGGTGGCATCTTAGCCAAAGTTGTCCTGTGAAAATCCGATCATTCCTTGCTTTCTAGCTAAGCTAGTTCTGCGTATCTTTAAACACGTAGATGAAGTCCTATCAAAAACAGGGTGTTTATTAGGCACAAATATGTTTTCCTGCAGTAGATGATCTCATTTCACTGCTTTTTTGTCCCTCCTCCCTCTTACCCCTCCCCAGGCAAGCCTGTTTGCTCTGGCCCACATTCTGGCTTTCATTTATGTACTTCTTAGAGCTATCCAAACCAAAGGTATTATTGAAATGCAAGGTCATGTTCCACAAATTTTTAGTAGGCGTCCCTGTTAAAATCTAACTGCCAGAAATAAGCTGCTAATGTTTAAAGTGACTCTCCACACAGTAGTCCTGTGTTTCAGGCATGGAAATGGATTTTTCTCATCTTAGCCCGTAAAGATCAAAAAATGTGCCTTTGCCCAGGCCATGATTGCTGTGTGTTGTGAAAGAGCACCTTCCCTTCACTGGCACCATTACCACATTCATTTAGACTTTAATAGGAAAAAAAGTCAGATTGTCTTCCCCTGGTTTATGACCTATTCCTAAGATCCCAGATTATGCATGTGCTGTGGCCATAGCTGCAGTGCCTTTTAAGTTTTGAACTCATATAGTTGCATTGTGTGCTGTAACCTGCATTGCCATGTGCAGATGGAGACCCATCTGTCTTGTAGCATCCACATCTTTTTACATTTCTGAGATTCACACAGTTACATGAGCACATGTATCCAGTAATCAAGACCTCTTTCCTGACATTCCTAATATCTGCCAGAATAGGAGGAGAATGTGCTGGAATATGCAGCTTTGTAACACATTTTTCAGATTCTGAGGTAGAAAAGTACAGAGTAAAATAGTTGTATTTTGGAACATTTTTCTAAAAATGTTATTCTGCATAGAAGTCTATGCGGGAAGTATGCATGCTCTACTATTGCCTAATATTTATGTACACACACAGGTTCATCAAATGTTTTTGTTACTTAGCAAAGTCTGTTATTCCTCCTTATTAGTGTTATTAGTGTTTTTATTTTATTATACTATTAAAATATTAGTGTATTTTTACTTAGTTTTACAGCCAGCAGAGCTCTCTAGCAAAACATTTTTCTCTTTTACACTTTCAGATGTTAAATACAAAGGATTCTGCCACGGTGTTAAACTAACTGATGTGCAGTGACCGATTAACTTTATAATAAGTGCCAAATCATTCCAACTTTTCTTTGTAGTCGCTCCATTAACAAGAATCCAAATGGATTCCTCTGGTATTCACATGCATATCAGAATTAATTCTCTGGGAATTTTAGGGCAATTCGTCATTTTGCTCTGTGTTTTATGATGCCAAAAAATGTTGTATGCATACATTATAAAATAGGAATTTAGGAACACATTTCACAACTGAAAATAGAAATCTGAGATAACTCCTGTTTTCATTAGACTATTAAATCTTCATTTTATGTTTAACCCTTTATAAATAATGGGTTGTGTGCTTTCCTGGCTATCAAACTACTTTGTGGAAGGGTCAGTACAGCAGTGAAGTCTTAGGTGAAAGGTGGTAACTTTTTACCAATAAAGTGTTTGGGGAATGGTTCTCCTGCTCAATATTTGTATTGCTCACAAGTTTTTTTCCACCAGACAAGATCTGTGGGATTATATAGTGGCAACTTGCAGTAGTAGTAAACAGAATTGGTGTAAAACACGCCTCATGTTAGTGCTTTTTTTAACTGTTAAATTTGTAACAAAACAAGAGAGTTTATTATGAGGTTTTGGTTTTTAAAATATTACTGACAGTTCAGAGCATTTCATAGGCTTCTGAATTACAGATATATCAGTAAGAACAAATTTGAAAGCTATATATTTTTTATTGCTCTCATAAGCTGTCTCAAATATGCAACCCATCTATATCAAAATGGGACATAGGGTACATGATTGAAGGCTTATTATAAATTACATTGGTTTATTATTTTTTGTACCACATAACTATGCTTTTTCCTACCCGTGAAACTAAAATGACACTCCACGTTTGTCTAAATCTATGAAAATTACCACTGGGTCTTATTCTTTGTGCATCAGAGTGAAATATTTTTAAAATATTGTTAGTTATACTTTTAGTGTTTTATTAATAATTCTAGAGATTTATAAAAACTTTTTGGACTATTCTTTTGACTCTACTTGTGAGGCAATGCATGACATATAAAGTTGGAGCTAATGTTTTGCATATGAATATTTTTTAAATACTCAAAACCAAAATAGAATTGCAAAGCACACGGCTGATGATTCTGCGTGTGACAGTTTAGAATTATTTGGAGACATTGGAGAGTCAATTTAAAAAATAGACAAAATGTCATGGTTCTTCAGATGGGTTATACTTGTGGTTTGATGATATCTGAAGTAGGTCTTGGCCATTATTTGTGCAGTAGAAGAATGAAGCATCTTCTCTTTTCTAAGTTTTGCCGTGTTTTTAGTAGTGCTTGAAGAAAAAGGAGGATGATGAAGATAACTCTATGTAGGGATCAAAACTGAGGTCATATAAATCAAATACACAATCCTTTAAGTTATGACATTTACTTGCATGAAATGCAAGTGGATGCTGCGGGTTGTGAGATGCTTGCTGTCTTTGGCTTGAGTTGATTTATGTATCTGTATTTCTTTTGACAAAACCAGTGCTCTCTGCATTGCCTGCATGCATAAACTCATAAAAGCAACTCACAACTCTTGGCCACAGAAACAACTCCTTCAATCGGCATTTTCCACTGCACCTTTCTGGCAAGTTGAGGTGCAAAGGCAGATGTTTGTGGTTTTGTTCTAATTTTGAAGCTATGGGGCTTCGAATCCCAAAGCTGTCCACATCTGGTGGGGAGGGTGCAGATGGCCTTTGTGGAACAGCACCTGCATAACGCTGTAGCTGCTCTCAGTCTGGTAACCCGGCAAAAGCATGTGTAAGGGCTGTAATGAGTATGTGTGTCAGCTGTCTAGTCTTGTCTCTAAGATCTTGTTGGATTTTTTCTGTTCCTTCAACTTTTTCTGGACATTAAGCTTGTTTTCATTTGCAGCATAGCCCCCTCATGCAAGCCTAAGCACTGCCAGCAATCCTTGCTGTCAGTCAGGCAGGATGATGCCTGCAGCTCTGCTCCTCTGGACACGCCAGCACTGTGGACTGGGTCACTTGTGAATGGGCCTTTCTTTGCAGCCACGTGCTCGCTGGCAGCGGGGCCATCCACGTTCTGCAGGCTTTAATTGGGGTGCTGCAATCGGGCTAATTTTGTTCTAGGGACAGTCAGAAGCCTTCAGCCTTGTGTAGGCTACCTTTAAAAATAGCACAGTGAACTGCATGCCAGCACAAGCGAAAAATGAGCACTTGTTCAGCTGTCTTTGATCCACTGGCAGTGCCATTGCCATCCTGCAAATGGTCCATGACCACGTGTCTGAGGAGGTGTGGGGAGGAGCACTGGAGCAGCGTGCTGAGATCCTCAGCTCTGTCTGGCTCTCAGCTAAGCTAAAGTTCACGTGATCTGTTTTGATTTGGAGTATTTCAGGCAATTTCAAAGTCATGAATTACCTTCGAAAATTATGGGTATTTTGGAGCAGGTTAACTTTATGGTTTCCAGAATTGTGAGAGGAGATGGACTGAAATGCAGTTTTCATATTGTTCTAGTAAAATTATGTTTCCCTGTCATGACCCTTTCCACCTTCGGTATTCTTAACTGGCAAAGGTTATCAAGGAATAAACAGACTCTGGCTGGGGAAGATTATCCAAAGTGGGAATTTTTGATAACCCTTAGAGAGGGATGTTTGTTATGATTGGGTGGCTGGGATTCAGATGTCATGTCATCTCTTTGGAAGTCATACAGGTACTCTTACTGCCCAGAAAAGTGAGCAAATGAAGGTTAAGTTTTGGGGTTGCTTTTTAAGTTTGGTGTTGATTTTTTTTTTCCCCAGGAGTGCAGCCCTGGTTATTCCTACCAGTGTTCCTACCAGTCCTATTTCAGTGTTTAAACACTGAAAGCAGCATGTACTCCATGTGGGATCAGAAAGCATACCCTCAGCCACCAGAGGAGTGTCCACTGGCACAGGGAAATTTGTGGAACTGGTACAGGCAATGAGTCCAAGTTTCTTCCCCAGCTTGTTGGGAAGTGATGGGTGTCAAGGAGGTGGTTGGAGGACGACGTAGGCTTCCGCTGTGAGCAGGTAGCACTGCAGCTCCTGTAGAAAGGCAGGGGTAGCCCTGTTGTGTTCTCAAAGGTCCTGGGTTTTTCCCTATGTAAAATACACATTTGCTTAGCAGCACAGGAAGTTGTCTGTCCAAAGCTCTGGAAAGCCTGAAGTTCCCAGAAGTGTATTTGTGTAAGGACCCCAATCTGTTAATGCTTGAAACGTCTCCTGTGTGAGATCTTTGGCAGGTCGAGAGATCGGAACTACAGTAAAAAAATGCATTAAGTATGAGGGCAGGGCAGAAAGTGTAGGCATGTATTTAGTGAAGTAATTTTGCTTCTGCTGCTCCAACAAGTGACATGCAAGTTGTTTTCCACCTGTACTGAACACAGTAGTCTTGAGAAAAATGCAAGCTGTTCTAAATTTTGGGAATGTGAGCTCTGCAAAAGTTTCTGGGGAATCTGCAAAAGTTTCATGAGGTAACTGTTTTGCCTGTGGAATTACACTTTAAAAGAGTAGAAAGTAATTTTCACGGACTCTAAGATTGAATAGGCTTTCACTTCAATTTAAACTGGAATTTTTTTTCAAGTTCTCTGGAAGTGATACTTCATGAGAGCAAACCTACCTCTTCAGCATAGTCCAGAACCCTGAGAGTGGGACCACATGCTTATTTCCAAGTAACAACAGCTTCAGTAAGGTGTGGTTACTAATTAAGAGTTCCTCCTAGCTTGTATGCTATAACTCAATCTTGCAATTTATGCATGTTATTAGCATAATTATTTTTACATTATTTCTCTATTAATTAGCTTTTTCTTAATAATCAAGACATAATTTTGTATGTGTGTATCTATTAAGAGCAGCAATGAAATAATAGTCTGCAATGTATTCTTGTCCTTCTCTCCGGATAGGCACAGAGAGCAGATTGTTACCTTCTAAAGAATGCACACAGTAACATGCATACTCCTTCATAAGTTAGACAAATAGGGGCACAAGATTACTCCAGCCCATCTTTTGGACCTAAGTGTGTGCATATTGTACCTGCCCACCACCTCACTTCACAGGTGCAGCATACATATATGATGTTTAGAAATGTTTCTCATGACACTTAAAATTCAGCCTTTCATTGTTTTGGTCTTGTTTTCTTCATTCATCATTCTTAAAGTATAAATCTGGACTGTAATTAACAGATTATTAAAATTAGATTTCTGGCTGTAGCCATTTTATTAGCAGTGTAGCAATCCTGCCCTGCAAAGCAGACATTTGGGACTCAGCAAACCATGTTGCCACCTCCAGGACATCTTAAAAGACCAACTTGCAGAGTGTCTTTGTGGGTGTCATTATTTGCAGTCTGGCTGATTTGGTGTATTGGCAGAAATGTAATTGTTTTAGTTGCAGTTAGTCATTGTTACAAAGCAGGGCTACTCTCGGTAAAGTCAGTGCAACGTGTGTAAGGACTGGCTCTTGGAAGAGCGAGCTGCTGCTTGGGAGAACCAGGTGCTGGTAGGAGGGAATTGAGGCAGATAGTTCCTGAGGATGTTCTGCTGCCCTGCATTGTTGTCCCTGCCTTCTCTTTCTCTGTAGGAATTAACAAAGCCTCACCTGATTGTGAGGAGCTGTTCTGGTACTGCAGTTCCCAACTGTTCTTGCTGTTAGTGTGATCTCGGATAAGGATGGAGAGGATAACCTGAGCATGATGTGCTGCAAGGAGAGGGTTTCCTTCATAGCTGTGGTGCTACCTTTAAATTAGAATTTTAAAATTGATTCACCTCTTTTCTTTGTCCTCCCTGTAGGACGGGTCACTGGGAAATATTGATGATCTGGCACAGCAGTATGCAGACTACTATAACACCTGCTTCACAGATGTGTGTGAGAGGATGGAAGAGCTGCGCAAGCGAAGGGTTTCCCAAGACCTTGATTTGGTATGTAAAAGAGTTACAACTTTATTAACAAATAATTGCAATTCATGCTCCAGATGAAGAATCAATATTACAGCTTGAAGAATTCTGCCCAGGGAAATAACTGTACGTGGTTGTGTTCACGCATGCAAACGTTTCAGCCAAGTCAATTAAACACTTGGAATTAGCCGGATTAGGTTTTTTCTAGGTATTTTTTTTATGATTCATTAAGCCTTGGAGTCTGCATTTCTTATTTCTTCCTTAATTAGAGTACTTCTTGCATACATTTGGTTGCAATCCTCAACTCTCGGAGGCAAGATACTGTCTGACAAAAGCATCCTTTCCTTGCTCCAAGATGCTCCCAGTGTGAGCACCATGAAACTGTGCAAGTTTTCTGTTGTTCAAACTGTAAAGAGGTGCTACTCAGAAGTCCAGGGTGCAAATACTGGTTCCAAGCTCCCAAATGTAAGAAGTTCTGCAAACCCCCTACCATTATTTTATGCATTATAGAACCTGTAGCAGGTGATATGGAGTCACAGAGCCTTTCAGGATGGAAGGGACCTCAGGAGGTCCCTAATCCAGCATTCAGCTCAAAGCAGTGTCAACACTGAATTCAAAACAGGTTTCTCAGGGCTTTATCTAATTGAGTTTGAAGACTCCAGGGATGCAGACATTGCACCATCTCTGAGAAACCTGTTAATACTGCTTTGCCATCTTCATAGCAAACTTCTGGTTTTAAATAATATTCTGTGAGATCCTCCCCATAGCAATTTATACCTGTTGCCTATTGTTCCCATGCCACACACCTTTTTAATTACCTTCCCATGGATACCAGTAGATCTTCTTGAAGCTGTTTTGTGCCAGCTGAATCTCCCAACTCTTCTTGCTGGGCGCAGGCACAAGTCCTTGAGAGTGCCTTGGTAATAGCTGTACTTGATAATGTAGATTATTTAAGGCTACTTTCTTTCTCTTTGGGATTCCAGGATAGCAACTGAAGCTTCCAGAGTTTGTAGAGACTACAAACTTCAGTTACACAATTAATGACTGCAGAATGAATGCAGGGAGTCATCCTCTGCTCCACTGAAGTTTGTTAGTTCATTCTTTATTTTTAAATAGAAAAAAACCAAACATTTTTGCAGATCTGTTGCTGCCAAGAAGTTCCAAGGGTTAAACAAAAGGTTATTGCAGGGAATTCTTTTGTGGACAGACTCTTGAGGCTTCTGTGCAGAGAAGCTGATGGCACAGAACTGTGATTCTCATGAAAACCCCTGCGCCTGGCAGGCCTGGTATTCTCGGTAACTGTTGGCTACCTTTCCTGGTGCTCTTGGAAGGCAGCTCCTGTGCTGGGTAGTGGAGTGTGCCTTATGGTGGGAGAGGACCCCTTCCATTTAGACAGATGGGTCTAATTTGGCTCCCTTCGCTTCTGAAGCTGCAGAAGCCAGGCTGGAGAAAGCCATGTGAGCTTAATTAACTCACATCAAAGGTGCGGATCTTCACGCTGGTTTAAATAGATGTGAGCTAACCAAAGACAGACCATTGAGTGATTGATTCTACTCCAGAGAAGCCATAGTCAGAGAAAGTGGCTGTGTGAAAAGCAGCCTGGAGATTCCTCTTCAGTGCCTCTGATACTGAGTTTGCTTACTCTAGCGGTCCAGTGATGACTTCTTGAACTGTCAGGTCAGAGAGAAGACAATGCAATTGAAAATTAAGTTAGTGCTCCATTTTTGCTACATCTGTCACTCCTATAATAATTTCTAGACATAAGACAGCCATTCTGCTGATAACATATGAGACTATAGAAAATAGCTCACTTGCCCAACAACCACATCCAAACAGTGCTGACTGCAGCTGAAAGTTGTAACAGGCAGGCTTGACTTAGCTACAGAAGGAGGGGGAAGTGGCCATGTAGACCAGAATGTGATTTTAGTGTTATGAACAGAAGAGTAAATCACTTGTTGTGGTGTTTTTCCTCTCTATACACCTTGAGGAAAGGTAGTGTACTGGCAGATGTCTGGGCATAGTGAATGCTGGGGGAAATGCCCAGTGCACATCCCATATGTGCTATGATAGAAAAAAAACAAAACAAAACAAAAAAAAAAAAAAAAAAGAACCACACACACAAAAAAAAAGATAGCAAATATATGCAGCTCCAAAATTATTATGCACCAGTATTGTTGGTCTTTTAGTTTAGCCTGACCTTGCTCTGCCATACATTGCTCTTCTAGCAGGGATGAAGAGGGCAGTGCTGTTGCTACACCTTCTCTTCCCAGCAGTGCAGTTGTGTCAGAGCTGGAGGTGGGCACTGTATCAGTTCTTTCTCCCCTCCCCAGTGGTCTTCTCCTTCTCTTTAGTGAAGTGAACAGAGCAGATCTGACATGCATGGAGTATTAGTGCAGATTTTCAGGGGTTTGCTAGAGTGATGGTTACTGAATCCATATGAAAATGCCATACTGAGTGTATAATAATAATGAGCAGAAACATAAAAGGCCAAGGTTAGGTTGCTGCTTTTACTGGATGCTCTGAACAAAGAGAAAGAGCAGGTCACCCCAGGAGTCAAAGCACCCTCTAAACCCTGCACAGAGAGGCCCTGTCAGGAGGAGCAGTGTAATAACAGAGACGTTCCTGAGCTGGCAGGGCTTTGGTAGGAACGTTTATTTAACACCGGCTCGCCCAGGTTGCCCTTTGTAGCACATCCACTGGAAGGACAGAAATATGAACTGTTTATTGCTGCTTCTGTACCCTTTGAAACAATTTCAAGCTGTTTGGGTGCAAGTGTTGATATTTTAATTGTATACTGTAATTGTAATCAGCTCTCCAGCCTTTCCTATCAGAGCATGGCCTGATAGGAAATGGCCTGACCGTTTCAGTCTAGATATCCTGCTCTGAAGTCGAATTTTTTAAAAAATTGCATGGTAAAATTGTTTGGGAAAGCAGCATATCTTGTAACAAAACAGTGGGTGCAGATGGAGCTGAACACAGAGTATTTTTTCCAAATGGTAATGCTGTTAAGGATTGTTAGTTGTCCCTAAACACGATAACAGCTTTCTGTGTTTGGAATTTTGCCTATGTTTTTGTAATGGAGAATGTGCTTGGGTTTGGACAGTAATATTTGTGAACAGCATGGGAGTTGCCCACATTTCCTAACATTTGGCCTATTCCTGTACACCGTGTGGGCTTTTGGCTGAGGAAAAACTGCAGGTGGAGTAGATATAGTGGATTTTCAGACCCATAATGAAATGTATCACTGGTAATATTGAGGTGGACATCTGCTAGAATACAATTATGGCCAGAGAAGTGCTCTGTGAGGTTGGTATTTTCTAACTGTTCATATGACAGCCTTGTCTTTAAACTGGAGAGACGTGAATTAGATGGATGAACCACTCAGGTGTATAAGGAATTGGCTGGATGGCCACACTCCAATGGCTCAATATCCAAATGGAGATCAGTGACAAGTGATGTTCCTTAGGGATCAGTATTTGGATTGATGCTGTTTAACATCTTTGCTGATGACAGGGAGAGTGGGATCAAGTGCACCCTTAGCCAGTTTGCTGACGACTCCAAGCTGAGTGGTCAACACACTGGAGGGAAGGGATGCCATCCAGAGGCTTGAGAGATGGGCCTGTGAAGCCTCATGAAATTCAAAAAGGCTAAGTGCAAGGTCTAGCACATGGGTTGGGGCAATCCTGGGCACAGGTACAGGCTGGGAGGAGAACAAATTAATGAAGAGCAGACCTGGGGATAAGGTCTTAGGGGTGTTGGTGGATGAAGAACTTGACATGACTTGCAGTATGTGCTCACAGCCCAGAAAGCAGACCAGATCCTGGGCTGCATCAAAAGGAGTGTGCCCAGCAGGTCAAGGGAGGTGATTCCCTTCTGCTCTGTTCTGCATCCAGTTCTGGGGTCCCCAGCACAGGAAAGGTGTGAGAGAACTGTTCAGCCTTGAGAAGGAAAGGTTCCAGAGGGACTTCACTTCAGTCTTCCAGTAGTTAAAGCAGTCTACAAGAGAGCTGGAGAGACACTTTTTAGTGATAGGAGTGAGACACTGGAACAGAAAAGTTGTGGGTTCCTCATCCCTGGAAGTGTTCAAAGCCATGTCAGATAGGGCTTTGAGCAACCCCATTACAGTGAGATTGGAACTAGATGATCTTCAAGATGTGTTTCAACACAAACCATTCCGTGACCTGCTCCCTTTGTGTCTCTGGGGTCAGAACTGCCTGGCTTACTGACAGAAGCAGCTTTGCCTTGCCTGTCAGCAGGGCAGGACAGCATTGACTTAGCCATGCAAGAGCAAACTGCATTCTGTTGTCTCATCTATCACTGACAGTGGCCAGCTAACTGCTGCTGCTGAAGTCTGTGTTGTAGCTGATGGTCTTGAAGTCAGAGAAGAGCTTGAGGTTTTGTGATGGACTCTGACAGCTGCAGTTGGGGCACTGAGAAGTTGCATCCATCTTTTGTCTTGCAAATTATATAAAATTAATACCACTGAAAAGCAAAATGGCATAGTAGTATGCTTTTTTTCCACATTCATGTAATATAATTTCATTGTGTAGAAGGGGAAGTGTTCAGAATCTCTCTGTGCACTGTGGTAATAATACAATGCATGTATTTAGAAAAATTAACTTGCCTTATCCCATGTGTTTTTACAGTACCTGCACATGTACACAGGCAAAGCTGGAAAATGACCATCATAAGTTTCTTGTCCTACTTCCAACATCCATGTAGTCTTCCTAAGTCCTGTCTGTGCATGGTTTTAAAAGATGCTCAGTGACCGGTTGTTTGATTACAGATGGCGTTGACCATCTAGGTGATGTCATCACATATAAATGGTATGTCCAGCAAGAAAAAGGGACAAAGCAAGAAAAGCTGTAAAAGTAATTAGTAATTTGAGTGACAGAGTAATAATGATTTTTCCTCTTTAGAGGTTCATTTGTCTGGTATAGTACTACTGGTTGGCAATATCATCAGCCTATTTGAGAAACTAGCCAGCCTGTGCTGAAGCACACTAAAACACCCAGAACAGTTGCAGTCAGTGATTGATGTATATTTAAAAGTTTTCAAGGGAGTTAGCCACCAAAGCTGGAGTTGGGATGCTGAACATGTTTGTGGAGTGTGGCTGTGTCTACTCTGTAGCTGACAGTAGTCATGTCCACCATTCTTTGCATCTTACATTAATATTTCAGGATCCTAGAACAGACTGCTTATTCCTGCTATGAAATGATAACCTCTGCTTTGCAAATTCAGTACTGGCTGCTGTTACCATTTGTCCTGAGAGGCCACCTCTGTATCTCACTGGAATAGGATCCCACTGTTTTGTTTTGTCTTCCTGGCTGCAAGAGGCCCTTCAAAGTATAAACAACATCTGAGTTTAATTAAAAAGGTATCTACAACACACACACAAAAAAAAAAAAAAAGAGCTGGAGAACACAGAGATAATATTTCCTAATTTTTTTAAAGTCTCCAGGCCTTATGGGGCAGACACACAAAAGAAGAAGTAGCAGTAGAAGGTGTGGACTTTCAAGCATCATTGCGGGGTTTTTTTCTCAGTATAGATTGAACTAGGAGGGATTTAGCCCAAGTATGAGGTACATAAAGTAGATTCACATAGAAAATATCTATGGATTAAAACATCCATAGATATTAAAATATCTGTATTTAATGGAGATTTACTGTGTGTGCAGTCTCAGTCTCTCAGTATTTTAGGCTTATCTTCATAAGTTAAATTCATAGTCACATTTTCATCATTAATGGAGCTTTTCAAAGGTAGACACAATGGAAATTCTGGAACAGACAGGCTATTTTTAGTGTCTCATATCACAGAGCAAGGCAGCAAAGGCATTTAAATATAGAGCTAGCATCAAACATGAAAACAAAGCAAGGCTTGTTCCATATGTAGCAAAGTGAATACCATTCTTAAACAGTTCTTAGTTCACTTAATACTAGCAGACTAAGTAAAAATCTCTCCACTTTCTGCAAGCTAATGATCTCCTGCAGTCTCACCACTGTTTTTGTTGGAAGGCCATTTGTGAATAATCCCTTAAGCAAAATCTGTTCATTCATAGGCTGGAGACTCAGCGGACTTTGCAGCTGTGACGGTTTGGGTGACCTTATGTTCCTTTCATACTTCTGGAGGATCCTTGCTTTTTGGAGGAGGATCTTCTGTTTAACACTTCTGATCTTCTGAAGTATTTTTAATAATGTCAGTGTTACAGGAAAAATAGGTTGACAATTTGGTTTTTGTTTGTTCTTTTTTTTCTGAGCTGGTAATATTGTTATAAACAAAATAATATTTATATTATAAACAGAAAAGATAACTTACTTCTGGCAGTCTGACTGGTAATCGTGGAGGGGAGAAATTCTCTTTAGCTTTATAAGTGTTTTTCTAGATATTCCTAATCTTCTAACATCATTCGTAATCATTTTCTTGTCCCTTTACATACAGCAGGAATTTTACTTTCAGCCTTAGATCAGCTGTATATATTCTTACTGTGCTCTTCTTTTATCCCAGAAACAGCACAGATCTGGTTGAACTGACAGACTAGGTTTATATTAACTCTGTGATTTAATCTCGTTGGAGCCTGAGGACTAGAGGGAAAGGGTAATTGATTGACTAACTTTAGCTCCCTTTGTGTATTTTTTTTCTGACCTTTTAGAATTTAAAAGTGACAGCAAAACTGGAAATGTACAGCATCATGCTGGTAAATTCATTGCAATGGATACAATTCTTTAAAAAGAGAGCAAATTAAATTGTAATTTAAGAAGGTGCTTCTCTGAGGGGAAAAAAAAATTACAAAACAACCAGAAAAACCAAAACCAACAAACAAAATCAACTCAAACCCACTCAAATTCTGTGGTGAACAGTTTCTGTGATGTGCAGCCCAACTTGCCATTCACATATTACTGGATTTCCAAGATACCCAGCTGAGTGGCATTACTCTGGGAAGGACAGCAATGTGTATTGGCTGTGTTAGAAGAGTGTCAGACTTCTGTAATGTGATAGCAGCTAAACTAACAGAGGAATGAACCTAAAAGATGTAATGTCTTCTATTGAGATTACTCCTCTCTGTCCTTGCATAACATCAGCTTGACTCCCCAGGCTGTCCTCTGTGCTGTCCTGTGGTTCCCCAGCCACTGCTCACCAGTCTATCTATGTGTGTTGAAGACAACTGGCAGCAAATTCAAATGTCAACTAATTGTAGCACTTGCTTATGCCTCTTCTAAGTCCCCGAGTAGGGAAACACCACTCTGTGTCCTCGAGGAATAGTAAGGATATTGCTCAAGATAGTTGTCTTGAGGTTATCTGAAAAATCTCACTTGTAAGAACCATAACAGCCTTGCAGGTCATTAGGGAAAACAAACAGGTCTCAATTGATAATAAATCAGGAGAGTGTTGTGAGGAGAATGAGAAACACGCCGGGAGTATTGGTGCACATCTGGATGTGCTTTGGAATGTCTGTTTCTCCACAGCAGAAGGAGACTCTTCCAACAAAGATGCCCAGAGGAAGGCAGGCCTCCATCTGTGAATTCAAAGGGACTGATTCCTTTTTTTTTCCTCTTCTGCTGGCCTGGCCCCTGCTCTTCATGATGTAGGTTCTGATGCTCCACAGCTACTCCCCTTTGATCTTTCCATGCTTTATCTTCTCTCAGTGTTGTGTAGGTTTCCTGTTTCAGCAGTGTCGCCTGAAGCACACAGAGAAATGCTCCATTTCAAACAAGATGCTCTGTGAATTTTGTGGTTGAAAGAGAACTCAAGCAGTTTGAAGAGACATGATTTCTTTGGTGAATGATCAATCTGTTTTCCACAAAATAATGAAAAGGAATAGCTATTAGCTGAAAATCCTTCTTCCTGACTCCTGACGTCACAGCCCTCTTGATTTGTATTTTTAGGTTTTCCCCAATGGTTTAGAATGCAGTTTTATTTTACATAAGGGAACAAAGTAATCTGGGATTACTACATCCAGATTTTCCCTGATTCTAAAGCTTCTTGGTTGTTCAAGCAAATAGAGTTGGGAAAGGCAATAATCCTGTAAAAACATACGTATGAAAATGAACGGGTAATATGTTCAAAAGAATTCCATTTCGGTTCCTTATCAGAGGGATTAATTTCTTGCAATGCTTGTGGGCATGATGAATAAAATCAGTCATGGATTAGAAACTAATTAAAGAAGAAAGACTTGAAATTATTAGCAAAATTTGGAATTCACAAGCTCATTATGAAATACACACTGGTAATTTTTTGTTTATGTTAGTGTCTTTTGCCTGTTGCAGTTGAAGTTCCTGATAAGACCACAGTTAAAATTGTTTGGTTTACAATTCATGTGAAACTAGTGGCAGTAGAGTTGTGTACCCAGGTACATTTAAGGCTCTAAAGACGATAGAAATAGCATCATAATGAATCAATGGTTATAGATGTGGAAAAATACAGAAATGTTTCATCATATAAGGCTTTATTCACAAGACATCCAGATAAAATAGAAGATAAAAAAGAAGAATAAGCAGAATTTGTAAGCTTTCTTTAATACAAAATAGGCTTATAAACAGTATTTGAAAGAAGTCCATCTCCCTTTCCCTTCCCAGGGGTACACGATTCAGGCCTCTAACAGCTTTCTGTCTTGCTGTGTCCACAGATCACAGAATAAGTGTCTTCTGAGTTGGAAGAGATCCACAAGGATCATCAAGTCCAGCTCTTAAGTGGACAGTCCATACAGGGATTGATCCCACAACCTTGGCAGATTTTTTGGTTTTGGCACCAGGCTTTAACCAACTGAGTTAATCTCAGGATCGTGATAGCCCAGCAGAGATTAAACTGTAGTTGAAGTCCATTTTGACAAAAGAGAGAGATTTTAAAGTTTTGAAGCATGTGCCAGGTTCTGAAAGTCACACAAATGTGAAGTTAGAAGGAAGTCAGTCATCAGAATAGCTTTATTTTGTCCATGCAGTTAACTGTTGAAAGCTACATAATTAGAGCCTTCAGTTGCTAGCCTACACAGAAGCTCACCAAATAATTTTATTTCTCCTTTGTGTAGCACTTTCCACCCTCAAAACCCTTTAAAAACATTAATTAGCCTTTGTTGTGTCCTTTGTTGTGTCCTTTGAAGCTGGTAATTTTAGTATTATTATCCCTATTTGGGCCTCGCCTCCCTGAGATTCAGTTGCTGATGAAGATTTACCTATGTAACTCCCTAAGTCATCCTTTGTAGCTAAATTTGCAACACAGTAACCTGAAATTTATAGTAAGTTCAGGACAACTTTATAATACACAGTGGTGTAGCTGTAAACAAATCCTGGCAGGTGAAGCCATGCACGGCCAGCGGGTGGCCGCCACTATGGGTGACCTGCAGCTCAAGCCTCAAATCCAGCCCATTAGACCACACTTCAATAAAAACCAAAATCCAGATGTTCTTCAAAATTGCCAGACTCTTACAGTGTTCGTGGTCTAGCAACTTCCCTTTGCAGCTGGAATGTGGAGGTCTGATGAAGAGTCTAGCTCTCTCGGTCAGTAGCTGACTGCCAGCCATCTCTTCTTCCTGCCATCCTGTCTCTACTTGAAATAATTATCTGACCTTTGGCAGGGATAACAGAAATGCAGAGGTGCTGTGGAAGAGACTCTTGATTTCTTCAATGTGTTCATTTCACTGGCATAATGTCAATTGGTGATGACTGAAAAAATGCTCTTGTTAAACCCTAAATGAGATATTTAATTTCGAACACCTGTGGGAAAGCATGAGAAATGAAGGGCATGGTGTGCAAAGTAGGAGGAGGTGGTGGTTTGATCCACTGTTGTAGAAAACCAAAATTTGGTTCTTCCCTTTGCCTGAGGAAACTTGAACTCTTATCTCTTATCTTGAAGCACAGTGCTCTGCAATTTAATATTCTGTCTTAACCTTATCTGTTGATCAACCCTGTTCACATATGTAAACAGTTCCTGGTGTAGCAGTGGGAATAACAACGTCTCATCTTCCAGGTAGGCATCTTCACAAAGTTAGTGAATCTTTTCTTTTTCACTTGCAGGTTAAAAAATTCAAATATTTTAAGTATGGTTCAACAGGAATGGAATAGGAATGTGAATCTTAACCCAGTGTTTTTGACAAGTTTTTATTTTTCATATTATACATTTTTATATAAAATAAATAATAATATAATTCTATTTATATATTTTAAATTATTTTATATGTTTTGGTTACTTCTTATCAGAATGATACTCTAAAAAGGAACTAAGCTACTGATCCTCTAGCAAAATTCAAATTTATTTTTCTTGATTGCTGTTTTTTTACTCCATATTTACTTTGGATAATATTTTGTTTGTAGGATAGACAATAGCAGAAAAATTATCTCCCTTGATCTCTTTTTCTTTGAGTAGCCTCTTAAGTTAACAACAAGACTAGCTTAATGCTAGGCTGGATGAGCATTTTGAGCGACTTGGTAGCTTTGTTTTGTTTCCCTCCTCTGAACTGAGTTATGTTCAGCCTTAGTGAATTAGTTTTTTTGTGGCTGTTGAATTGCAGGTGGTACCTGTAAACTCACACCTTTGCTCTTGAAATATATACAGATGTTTTCTAGCAGTTATCTTAATTTGCTAAAAAATGTTAATGTTCTTCAAATTTTCTTTAAACAGTGGAAATGGAATAACACCAAGAATTCCATCAACTCTTCACTTGTGTTTGGTAACATGGAAATATGAAGTATCTCATGAAGCTTCCCATGGCTGAATGACAGAGTGTATTTAGACATGGAACACATGTTGTTAAAAACATGTAGATAAACAAATTAAATACATTCTTTTCAGTGTTTTACATTTTGGCTAAGGGAAACAGCTTTTACAGAAGCTAAGTAGCCATCAAGTTTTCTAGCTGAAATTTTGGTCTGAAGGTAGAAAAGGAAAGGTAGGAGGAAATGTTGGCGGTTGGGCTTGCCTTTTCAGAGCTTCCTCCTCGGTTTTTCCACTCTTGTAGGTTTTGTTTGGATTTTGGGTTTTTTGAGGCACAGGAGGTGATATGTGCTCAAGGAAGAAGCCTCAACTTTGGGGCAAAAAGTGTGGGGTAAGGAGTCTGAGAGAGTCAGGAGCAGGGGCTCCAGGAGCTGGGACCTCTCACTGCATTTGTCGGGTGGAAGAAGAGGAAAGAAAGTCTGGTCATTGCTTGCTTACAAGGGTAAGGAGTGAAATGTTAGAAAGTTGGGTGAGTAGGTCACTAGAAAACTAAGTTGGAGTAAAGCAAAACAGGTGATGCACTCTTGTGGCTGCAAAGGGTGAAAAATGCCACAAGGCCGCAAGATATTTGTTCTTATGTGAGCCCTGAACTCTCTGCATGAACCAGAATATTGTAATAGTACAGCATAATTTATGATAATAAGTAATAACTAAAAAAACACAGTAACATAGCACAACTGGTCATTTTAAGGCACAAAAAAATTTAGAATCTGTTAAGAGTTAGAGCTAGAATGGTTGCCACTTCTTGGCAGAAACGTCTTCACTCACCAGTGCACTCTTTTTCTGTGAATCTGTCATGGTCATTGGCCATAATGCAGGCTTGATTTGATGAGGCGCAATGCCAAAGAGATTTTGAATAGCAGTTTTGACCTTTTCATTATAGATACTGCAGGAGAAGTGGTGAGCCACAATCAAGGTTCTGACTGCCGCTACAGTAGATTGTTCTGGAACTTTGCAAGTTCCAAGATGAAACTCATGAGAAAAGAGAAATTAAAGAATTGAAAAAGAAAGTAATGGAAAGGTTGAACAGTTTTTTTCTTGAGCGTTTTATACACCTGAAAACACCTAAGAGCAAAAGAGTAAAATTGAAATTAACCCTGTTTTAGTCCACCTTCACAAAATGACAGAAGGAATTAAAACTGTTAACATTTAAGAATAAACTGCAGAAGTTCAGTGAAAAACCAAAGAATACAGAAGGTATCTACTGTATTATAGCTTCATTTGGAGAAGTGGAAGCCCACGAGTATCCCTAGGGTTTGCATCCTGAATGTATTTCTTCTGCTCTTCAAAATTACAAAAATAGAAATACCTTCCTGACCATAGTTCAGTCAGTAAATGGAGAAGAAAGCAGGAAGATGTTTTATCTGAGTGAGCGATACCAAACATCTGAGGTCTGCAATGAAGTTGAAGGAGATGGGCATTTTGCCAGGAGTCACTTTAAGGGGAAGCACAGCAAAGTATAGTGGGAAACACTCTGTGTTTTCCTCTATATCCATGCTACATGCAGCAGGAAATATTATTGTTTTCCCTAAATAGTGCAAACACAATTGGTTTTCTCTTCTTAGCGATCCATTGAGATTCTTCTGATTGAAACTATTTAGATTTCTAGAACAAGCACTATTCTGTAGCAGAATTTGTTGACAGTAAAAAGGGGTATAGTTAGGGCAAGGCATCACCATTGAGCTTTTACCAGATTACCTGTTGTTTCCTTTCAGCTTTTCACATAAATGGCTTTTTTAATTCTTCTCTGTTGAATTTTAAGGTCCTCTCAGCACTGAAGAATGTTTCATAATTTATTATCATTGACATACTGTGAGTGATTCCTTTGAAAGGATGTTTCTGGTTGCACAGTAGCAGCTCTTCAAGTATGAAAGTTTTCTTTAGAGTTTATCACATCACTTTTCAAATCTCTACCTATAAATGTAGGGACTTTCTGAAAAAGCTGGTGGTTTTGCATCTCTTTCATGACCTCAGGGATATGCTTTTTGCTACACCTATTTCCCTTTATCATTTTATGACCACAATCCTTATCACCCTCTATCAGTCTTGAAAACAGGAATATTTTCTGTATGAGATTACAAGCTTGCCATGAACTGAGGCCTAACAATTTCTGTCTTAAAAAAAATTAAATCTGAATTCAATCTTATACATTAGACAGTCGCATTCTAGTTCTTACTGCTAATGCAATTCCTTGTAATTGATCTCTTACCTCAGGAACACCTTGAAAATTAGCAGCTTCGTTTACATGCAGGGAGAGATATTTTGTCAATGCGGAAATCCTAAAAATTTGGTGGCAGTGTTTATCTATTTCCTTTTCCATATAAATGCATACCCTATCATGGTAATACATTACATAATGTAACATTTATAACACAGAAATGCTGACCCTGTAGCACACAGATTATTCATAGCCCAATCCCACCTAAAATGGAGATACAAAATGAGCTGTGTTTTGTCTCACCTTTTTAACCAGAGGGAAATGGCACATTTTTTTCACTTCACACTAATAGAAACACCAAAGGAGATTTGGAAATCTAAAGGGTGTCTTACACAAATTGCTCTTTAAGCTGTCTGAACAGTGGAATGAAAACAAAATGCAGACTTCTTGTGAACAAGTACAAGTCACAAGTATTTAATGTAATTTTAATAGCTCCTTTTTTTAAGAGTGGCCTATTAGAATTTTTTCAGGAATGCATGTCTCTGGCTATGGTAGCGTTCATTATCTATAGTAAGAGCATGCAAAAATTCATTTTATGCTTCATACTAAGAAAATTAAATTTATTTGGAATGAACCACACTGCTTGTCCTGGTCCTACCTGCTGTTGCTCATCTCAGGACTGGACAGGTGAGCGAGGCTTACAGAAGTCAGATCTGTTTCTTATCCTGGTTCATTACCTTCAGAACATGGTAAATTCTTTTGGGCAAGAACTTATAAGCCTGCAGAAAGGGGCTACACAAAAGAAAGACGTTTCTTGAAACACAAGCATATCAATCTTTGTACCCTTTCTCTTAGCAGCAGCTTTAGATCAACATAGGTGCAGTTATGTTGAGTGGAAAGATCTTTTCCAAATGGGGAATGTTATGGATTATTTATCTCTGGGTTTGAGCATAGGACTTGTATTTTCACCACTGTGTCAGAGCAGCTAAGTGGCAGATGAAAGGCTTTGATCACCAGTGCTGGATTTGTCAGTCTCTTTCCCAGTGCAGATAGAGGATAGAATACCTGAGGAAGCTGCATTGTTCTAGCCCTCAGTGAGAGCTCAGATGTTGCCCCTGTACTGCCCTGTTACAGGAGACATGAAGTTACAGAGGACCCTCTATGTATTTTCTCTACTCACTCGCCTTCCATTATGCCATGTTTGTTCTCTAGGTTGTTCTTGTTACTAGTTGCTGTCATCTTCCCCTTTCATCCCACTCCTTAGTTCCTCAGCCTATGCCCTCCTGCCTTCCTCATTTTACTCTACCCATGCATCTTTTCAAAGCTTCACAAAATTTTCTCTCTTCAGTGCTCGGAGTAGAAGTCCTTACAGCACCCTTTCTCCATTCACTTTGTCCCACATGCTTCATTTTATTTTCCTTGAGCACCTCCTACACCCTACTTTTTTCCATCCTTCTGTAGTCCTAATTCTTTCTTGTATTTGTCTCCCTGGTTTGTATGTTGTTACCTCTTGGAGTGCAGTGATTTTGTGCAACCAGCTCTGCTACTTCTGCAGAATAGCAATAGAAAGAATAGAAAAGATCAGAAATCTATGCAAATGGAATCCCTTGAAGAGTAGTGAGTTGAGGCCAGTGCACATGTAAAATGTCCCTTGAAACACAGAATAAATGAAAAGTGAATCTGTTAATTTAACTTCTCTGCTTACAGTTTTGGATTAGACATCACCATAAGCAGTCTGCATTAAGTTTGCAGCACCTGCTCAGGGATAAAATTTCCAGTTATTGCAGAAGGAGGAGTGGAAATTCTCTTTGTAGTTATGTGTGAAATGCGTAAACCAGAAGTGAAACACAAATACAAAAATACCGGAATTTTTTTGTTGTGGTTGAAGGTGTGTTACCAAACCTATTTTGTTGTAAGAACTGTTGTATTTCATGGAATTTACCGTGGCTTTGTTTTATAATTTTGAGAAATCACCTGGTGCCTCCTTTGCCCCAAGATAGATTCAGCTGTCCTTATCATGCTTAACATATGTTGATCAAACCTGTCTTTAAACTGTCCCAGCATGTTAATTCCACTATCTCCCTAGGCAAACTATTTCAGTATTCATAATATCTGTAATACAATGGTGGTTCTTTACACAACGTGACACTAAGCCTTGTATTACCTTGTGATTCACCGTAATCCCTGCATCCTCTTGAGCCAACCTGTTAGCTCCCTACGTGTTCCCCACCCTGAATGTCTTTGTCTGGGTAATTCTGTTTAAATGCAGTACCTTTCAGTTTTCCGTATTACACAGCATCTGATTCCCAAACATTAGGCCAGAAAAACCTGCTTTTTCAGTTATTTCCCTAGAAGTGGTGGTGGATTGACATGTTTGGTTCTTTAGAATGGAGCCTTAAATGAAAACAACCTTTGTCACTCTAATGGATAATGACAGTACCTTCCAGCCCTGTGCTCCTTGGTAAAAGAAGCAGGCAACGGATCTTTCACCAGAGGTCAAGCATGTGTTTATTGATCTAATATGTATGTGTGAACCAATATGTGTCTATTCATATAGATTTCACTAGCTTTGACAAGAATTAGTTTTTAATTGCCCAGTCCCATTACATCTTCACTGAAAAGCATATGCCACTGTGGATATTTGCAGGAGAGGGTTTGTCTGTAAGGGTGACAGTGGAGGGTCCAGAGAACACCCTGTATTTACATGTGACCTTGCACGAAGATGGAAGATAACTTAACCTGTCTCAACACAGAGGCCATGTGCAAAATGCTAAATAGTTTGTTCAATACAAATTATATCACATGGATTGATTTGTCATGTACTTGCAATGTAGAAAATTTTGCCATCCTCTTAAGTGGAGTTACCAGTATTATGAAGTTGTTTTATTCATAATGCCTTCTTTAGTCACTATTTACTGATTTTTGTAGTAGACCCTTCCATAAATTTTGTAATTAATTACTTGATCTTGAACCCTGAAGGACTTATTTATTGCTTGAAAATTAAGAAATCAACTCAGGCTGTAAGACTACTGTTATCCAACCTTCCTTTCAAAAGAATTGACCTGTAAAAATAAGTGTGGTTTTTTTTTTTTCTCAATTTTATGTAATATTAATACCTCCTGTTTTGTATACGCTTTGAAGTTTTCCTGAGCTGTCTGTAAACTAAATGCAGTTGCATTCTTCTATGCCTGATGACTTTGAAATCAAATGACAAATTATATTGCACAGATTTACATTATGTAATAGCTTTGTGATACAAAATAATTTGTGTAACTTGTTTTCCCTTGTCAGACATTCTGTTGTTCTATGGAACTGCATTTTAGAATCCTGACTTACTTTTTATTGTTTCAGAAGCAATATCCTGAACATATCTTATTATGGGGAAAATTGTAGAGTTTTTAATACAGTTTTATACAATTATTTATATACATAAATACATATAAATTTCTATTGTGTGTGGTTTTATATATTTAATATAGTTTTTAATATATTGTCTGCCAATTTCTTAGTTCACAGACTATAATCTGGTTTTCATAAATATGAAAGAATACCATATTCACAAACTCCTGCTGAAATTACTTTCATATTTCCCCACCAACATCCCCCTTCCTTTCCTCTGGAAAATACTGTTCTCCATCAAAAGTTTAAAACCATGCAGGAAGGCAGATTACTGCTGTGCTCATTTGATTTCTCTGTGAAAATCATTTTAGAAGTGTATGGACATGTCCTGTAACATACCTTCTGTCCTTCGTCATCACGACATCTCTTTCTGAAAACACATTTTAAGGTAGTGGTTTGTGACTGCTCTGAAGAGGACAGACTTCGTAGGAGTTTTGTCTTGGTACTGTGGTGCTGCTGTGTAGGCAGACAGATTATTATTATACATGATTTGCATCTGTGCATTGAATGCTAAAATATCCATTTTACAGATAGTTTAACAGGTATTCAGATGTTAAGTAATTTGTTGGAAGTATTTGGCTTTGATGTAGCATCTACTGACAAAGATGATTTTCTTGACTGGGTATGGAACAAGCCTGTGATGAAACAGTGGAATTGACTGGATTTGACTAATGACAAGTGATGTCTCTTCAGTGACTTCAGTGACAGAGAAATAACGCAGCAAGTGTTCCTGGTGTTTGGCATACAGGCTTTTGGTTTCCCCATTTTCTTGACATTTTGTTGTGGACCACTCGTGGATTTTCATTTGCCAAGACAAATTTTCTCTAAATTGCAAGAAAATAAATTAAGCTTGCAAGTGTTGAATTGTAGCAATGTTCATTCTCTGAACTTGATGAAAAATTCAGGACATTAATTCATATGTGTTTTCTGCACTCTCAAGTGCAGAAAGCAGCACTTAACCAAAGGAACCTAAATTAGCATTTGAAGGAGTTGCAGCAAAAATTAAGGACATGCTGGTTATGAGATGCTAAGTCAGAAGAAGGAAACATATATTCATGATGCTGTCCCTTTAATTAATATACAAAAGGTAGCATTTTTATGCAGTCAAGAGAGATTTTTCTGGAGGAGCAGAAAGCTCTCTGTGAATGGTTCCCATTTCTCATTAATGCGTGACAGAGCCAAAGTCTCTTTTGCATTGCTGGATGAGGGCCTTATCTTAAGCAGTCAGCAAGGCAGTGCTGATAATTTGAAAACATTTGTGTATACCAGGAAATTGACTTATAGAAGCATTGCATTATAGCTTCAGAGGGAATTTATGGAGACCATAAATATATTGGTTTAATTAGGGGCACAGTGCTAACTGCTGACACATTCTCTTCAAAGTCTGCTTTCAGAGCACAGTTACTAAATGTTTTCTTTCAAAACACAGGAAGCTTGAGGATGAAAATTAAGCTAGATAATTCAGTTGAGATTTCTGTGGGTTTGAAGTATAGTCACAATCCATGAAGTCTACTGGGCTGCTTGTGAATGTGTATCCAGAATCACAGACAGAGCTGAGAAAGAGCAAATCATGAATTGCTGCATAGATTAAAAATTACAGCATTAAGAGATGTTATCTCAATTTGGCAAACACTCTTAATAAAGCTGGGCAAATGGAGAAAAATGAGTTTTCAAGGACGTAGAATGTTATTAAAAAAATAGTTGTACTCTCTTCTTTTCCCCCATTTATTTTTTCAAAATGGTTATTTATTGTAAAAATCAAGGTCCTGAGAGTAGCCATGCAATACATAAGGCAGGGTGAACTATTTAATCTACTCAACACGACTTTATCTGTTTTCTGGGGCTTTTGCCAACTTTGCTTTCATAAAGACTAGTTGCAAAATAGCTCCTTTCTGTATGTGTTGTCTCTTTCTGCTTTCTCAGACCAGTAGAGATAGTTACCCCTGCTTTTAGTGACCAGGTCTAATTAAAATCTAGTCTGTCTAATGAAAATAGGCAGGCAGAAACACCGGGTACACATCCCTCTAAGAATATGGAGAGAGGTTTGTGTGGTAGACAAGAGTGGGACAAGGTAGTGGGAGGCAATCACAGAGTGTTTTGTGGTTACTTTCTCAGGGATCATCTCACCAGTGGCTTCAAGGCTGGTTTTGGCAAGGAGATGGTTGCTGTAGCAGAGTCCTCTCCTCTCCTGCGAGAAAAGGAGATGTACGTTGTGATTCCAGTTATTTACACCTCCGTGTGTCTTTTCTGAGGTGTGTCGGCAGCTTTGACAAAGCTGTGAAATACAGTAAGTAAGAATTCATGTTTTCAGAGACACAAAGGATTTAAGTAACTTCCCGAAATAATACAGAAAGCCAATAGCACAGCTAGAAGAGGGACTGAATATTTTTATTAGCTATATGTCCTTCTTGCTGTTTTGGGAGTGCCATTCACAGAAAATGAGAGGTAAAACACTGTGCTGTGTTTATAGTAGATTTGGGGTTTTCACTTGGGTTCATACACCAAGAGGACTCCTTTTTATCTTTTAACAGATAATTCTCATTCTTTTCTTTGAGCACTCTAGGAGGCACGTTATGAATGTTTTTGGCAATTCAAGGCAGAACAGGCACAAGTAATAGCAGCATTTACTTTCTGTGATGTCACAGTCTGGGTCATTCAGGCTCCAGAATCCTGGAGGGCCTTGTTCAGACTGTTTGCAGCCAGAACACATGAAAATAGCAGAGAGGACTCTTTTTCTTCATGGATTTTTCTTGATGAACTCTATGTCACTCAGCACTGTGCTGAAATAGTTTATTGCAAGAAGTACAAAAAGCCTTGCTGTTCATTGGAAGACCACAGCAGTCTGAGGAATGTCAAGTCTAATTTGGAGGCATCAGCACTGCACTGCTGCTGATTTTGTGTCCAGGTGTTTCCTCTCAAGGAACACCATCTTCAGAAGCAATCTCCTGTGTGCTGGGGCTTTGTGCCTTGTTCTCTTCTGACCATCACACAATACTTTTCCCAGTTTTTACTGCTCAGGTGCTGATCTGCTCCTCAGCAGTACCAGTGAGAGAGTTCAAAGCAGTATGACGGATGTGAACCCAGTGCCTGTCCTGGTGGGAGGTAGTCTTAAGACTGAGTAGGTTTGGGATTAGTTTTTCTCTTCCTGGAATAGCAGTGCATTGTGTGTTTCACAGTCACCACATAAATCATGCCTCTTGCATACGTAGCTGTGGAAAAAACCTCTTGGGAGCAGGTCCTACAGAGACAAGGATAGTGTATAGTAAAACAGCTCTAAAAGGCAAATATTACACTTGAGGCAATGCAAAGTGCAAAATATGCAGAAGAAAACTCCGGAGGAAAATTTTTTCCTCTCTGAAGACTTTACTTTCCCTTTTCATAGTGTGGAGGACATCAAAATTTATCACTTTCTAGTATGCCTGGCATGGGAGAGATGGGAGAAACAGTTGGAAAGAGAAATGGGCTCAAATTAGCCTTGCATGTCAGCCCCTAAAACTGCAGTGGTCTTTCTGTAACTCATCCTATTTTACATGGAGTGCTAGCCAAAAAATTCATTATTTTTAATTTTGTTGAAAATAGTGATTACAATCATATTTAGAGCTACCAAGAAGCTGATTTTCAAGATAGTAAAGCAAATAGTTCATTCATTTTTTCGTTCTGATCATCTAATATATTTCTTTTTTGCAGTAAACTTCAAAATGTCTTTTTGTCCTCTAACACTGAGACTCGAAGTGATAGAAAGGAATGGTGTAAAAGACAAGTGTTTGCCAGTGCTAGAGGAGCCAAGGACGTGCAAAGAAAACAGATTTAGTGGCAAACAGGCAGAGACCATGAAGAACACTTTTTACAACAGATATTTTGCACAGCCAGCAAAGGGACTAGAGCGAGTGTGATCTACTGATTTTAGTATTTAAACAGTCGCAGCATTTTGAATCCTTGTAGGCGTTTCAAGGCTTTGTCGAGGTGGGGGGGCAGATGCAGAAGAGCTGTGAGAATCCATTCAGTGGGAAGCGTTGTGCTGTAACGATTTGGTGCTTAATTAGATCTGAAGGATACCAAAGGTGTGAGAAAACAAAAGTGTTAATATGAAAGGCTAATAATTGAGTTTATGTAGTTAATAGTGTCTGATTCAAGCTGAGAGCTGGGAGGCAAATCAGTTACTGTTTAAGAGTTTAAAGATAAAGATCATAGTAAATCAATTCTATCACATTATTTAAGCTTAAGTTTTGGCATTTTAAAAGTCAGAGTAAGCTATATGTGATATGAAAACAGGTTCTGTTATAGTATATCCTTTTACCATGGGTTATGTTCAAGAAGCTGGAATTGAGTACTTTTCAAGGACAGGGAAACACAAGAAAGAAGCATCGCTTCAAATCAGAAATTAACCAGATTTTGACATTACAATTCCATTAAGATTTGGAGTTTGTTTTCAAAAGTGCAGAGTACCAATAGATTTTTGACATCTAAGGAATTCTGTTAAATCCACTTTTGCAATCATAGGAGCCCTCACAGAATTTCAATGCATAAGGGGTATACCAGGGTGTTAGGATTTCCATGAATTTATAAGGAATGTTGAATCATGAAACAGGCTCCAGGTAATCTCTCTATCATTGCTGCAAGCCCCATCTCTTAGCACTGACCAGTTTCCACCCTCTTGTCTTCTTTCCTTTTGTGATGTGATGCACTGATAAAGAGTGGCCTCTGGATATGCTGGGACAGCAAGTGATTTACTCTTTTTCCAAATTTGAAAAGGTATATCTGTCCTGTAAAGGCTTGGGTATTTGTATAGAAACTTCAGCTTCTGCACTTTCTTTTATGAAATAAAATCTGCAGTTTCTACAGGAACTGCAATCCTGTGCAATGAAAAATGAAGGTATCCTGTATTATCTACTGACTTGTCTTGCTGCTAGTACTGTCCTGTGTGATCAGGACTTAATGCAGTAAAGCATGCAATAACATGCCAAGGTTTAAACACACTAGTACTGTTGCCAGGTATGTGCTTAAATACTTTGTTGTCCTAACCCCTCAATTTCTCTGAAATATTAAAAATATACATGTAAGAATTATCATAGAGTAAGTGAAATGAAGGGCAGATGAGACAAGGAATAAAATTGATGCTGATGGACTTCAGTGTGTCTATTTCTGCTTTGAAAGTCAGTGGAAGTGCATAAACCCATAGTTTCTTTAGAGAAGTGAGTAGCATGCTGAGCACGTTGCAATACACTTAATCTAATTCCTATTAGATTAGAGTGACCTGTTGGTGTATGTGAAAGTCTAGTGTAGCATATGGGATATTGTTCTGTAGTTTCAGCTACATTTACTAATGTACTATTTTTATTTCCCTTGTTTTTTAACAAAACCTCGTGTAATTGACAACGCATTCTGTGTCCATTGGCGTGCACTTATTCACAGACTGCACGTACCCTTGAATAAGAGACAGTATTGTTGAGGAGAAGTTTGTGTTAGAATTGGATCTGAAACAATAAAAACTTCAAAAGAAATGGTTTACGCACTAATAGAGCCTCAAGATGTTGTAACTAAACCCTGTTAGGGCCATAACCTGGAAAAATCTCCTAAGATACAAAGAGGATTGTGAGCAGGAAAAAAAGAAAAAAAGAGAAAAAAAGAAAAAAAAAAAAAGGGCAGCTTTTGGTCAAGACATTTTGTAGCTGTCCTGATTAGAGCAGATTTGTTTCGAAGAAGTCTGGACTGCTTTCCCTGCTGAAGACAGTTGAGCAGAGGAATTTGTACCGTGGACACTCCCATAACAGTGGCCGCACCTGCCCAAACAAGCAGGTCTTGGCTGCAAAACCCCAGGCGTTTAGAAACTCTTGCAGGTGTTTCTACAGCTTAAGTTTTACTTCGCTCAGGTTTTCCATACCATGGTAAATTAATTTAGTTGGAGTGCTTACTAGCAAACTGAGTCATACTGCTTACACAAAGGCATTTGCAAAGACAGGGTGTTTCGTGATTTGTTCGAGGAGCTTTGCATTCGTAATTTACATTTGCTGGGGTGAAGAGGAGACAAGACTGAGCAGGCTCCCTTCCTGCCGCAAAGCCTTGGCTTGTTGCAGGCAGTACGCCTGCTCCCTGGGATGGCAGCAGGGACAAAGCAGAACTGAAAGTGCTTAGCAGCAAATTATTAACTGAAGTGCTTTGACTTCAGTAGCTTTTCCCCAGTCTAAAGCTTTGGCTGCCGTTTGGTTTAGATTGAAATGGAGAATTGTTGTTGCTCACAGCAGTACTGTAATGTTGAGAGGCACCAAGGTTTCTGGACTTGCGAGTCTCATTTACTAGTTGTTTGTGAGTTTTATATTTCTTTTGTACCTTTGCTACAGCCTTTCTCTTTGTGGGTTTTGTGCAGCTGGTTGGGGTTTGTTATGCTTTTGCTGATCACATTTTATTCCAGGTATTTTATCCATCTCCAGGATGAAGTCTGGCTCAACACTTCTTACCTTGAGGATTACAGTGTACAGTCTGCTTTGGTCTTTCTCTTACTACGAATATCCCAGCTGTCAACATTTTCTTTTTCACTTCTAGTCTTGTGCTTTTTTATGTTATTGCCCATAATATTTCATTTTTCTTTCTGGTTTCTGGTGGGTTGGTTTTTGTCTGTTTCTGTTCAATGTACACACTTACTTAGAAGATTATTGGGAAGACTTAGTTACATGAAGTAGGATTCATGATGAATCCCCAGGTTTCTGCAGCAGGACAGTAACAGATGGCCTTTATATTGACCTTAAATTAACTGGGCTTAATGTGGAGCTTGCTTGCTCTAGCTGCCCTTCAATGTGTTGTGGTATAACCCCAGCTGGCAACTAAGCCCAGCACAGCCACTCACTCCCCTGCCCTGGGTTAAATGGGGGAGCCAATCAGAGGAGTAAAAGTAGAAAGATTAATGGGTTGAGATAAAGACTGTTTAATAGGTAAAGCACAAGCTGTGCACACAAGCAAAGCAAAACAAGGAATTCTTTCACTCCTTCCCATGGGCAGGCAGGTGTTCAGCCATGAAAGCAGGGCTCCATGGTGTGTAACAGTGACTTGGGAAGACAAATGCCATCACTCCTAGTGTCCCTACCCTCTTTCTCCTTCTTCCCCCATCTGTGTATGTTGAGCATGAGGCCATATGGTATGGTACATCCCTTGGATCAGTTGAGGTTAGTTGTCCCAGCTGTGTCCCCTTCCAATTTCTTGTGCACTCCCAGTCTGTTTGCTGGTGGGACGCAGAAAAGGCCTTGACTCTGTGTAAGCACAGCTCAGCAGTACAAAAAATGTCCCTGAATTATCAACATTGTCTCCAGCACAAATCCAAAACAGAGCCCTATACTAGCCACTGTGAGGAAAATTAACTCCATCTCAGCCAAAACCAGCACATTCTTCACTTTTCATTCATTACCATTTACATCATTCTCGGGTACCACATTGTCCAACACATCGTCATTATTTGCCATCCCCTTCTCATCCCTTGATACAATTCACAGGTGTTATTTCCCCTGGCCTGTGGACTGTGTCTGTAAAATGTTCATAAATGTCCACTGAGTTTATTCAGGCTGGGAGAGGTGGTGTGGTGTGTGGAGTTATTGGGCACCAAAGCCAGTTCAAATCCATTTGCTGCTGCCCTCGGAACTGCTTTTTGTCCTCCGCTGCTTTGTGTGGTTCCTGCTATAGCCATTCCTCTGACATGCAACCCAAATCATGGGTTACAATGTGATTTAAACCTATATCCATTACAGTCTCTGTCCTTTGTCCCTTTGAGCCTGACCATACATTCCTTCTCTTGCTCCTAGCCTGGCTAGGATTTATCCACAGACTGTAGTCCTGTATGGCCATGCCTGCTCCAAGCAGAGCTTTTATCTCTGAGCCACGGTCCCTTTGGGGCTGTAGCTGCCATGGCATAGGCCTATGCACAGTCACAGTTGCTTTGAGGTGCACCTGCTCCAGTGTGGCCTTACCCACAGCCACAGCCCCTTCAGGAATAAATCTGCTCCATCATGGCCTTACCCCTGGCTGCAGTCCTTCCAGGGGAATACCTGCTCTCGTGTGGGATTACCCATGGCCACACGCTTTCAGGTGCTCCAGCATGGACCTTTCCATAGCCACGGATGTGTCAGCACCCACCTGCTGCAGCACAGACTCACCTGGGCCTCCATCCCTTCCAATGTATTGCTGCTGCTGCTGCACTGACACAGCCAGAGCCACAGCTGCCTCCACATCCCCCTGCTCCCCCATGGACTCACCCACGGGTCGGGCCCCTGTGACTGAAGGTCACTGCAGTGCCAGGCAGCCCAGGGCAGCAGCACAGACACCCAGCAGCCCCTGGCCACCTGCCAGCCCTGGCACATCGCTGCTGCTGCTATATCACAGTGTGCCCAGGCACAGCACAGGGAGCTGAGAGAGCAGCATAGCAGCAGCGAGAGCAAGAACCAGCCACTAATGAGCAATGGACTCTAATGTACAGTCAGGCAAGCAAGGCTCCTGACAAGCACCTGCCAATTAATAGCTAACCAGCAATTACAGCTATAAATTCTATCTAGCACATTCCAGTCAAACCTGCTGTTATCTTGAACCCTGCAAGCCCTGTGTCAGGCACCAAGGAGGGTTGTGGCTTAACCCGAGCTGGCAATTAGACCCCACAGAGCCACTTATTCACTCCCCTACAGTGGGATGGTGAAGAGAATCAGAAGCAGGACAGGTGGTGTCCCAGCTTTGCCTACTTCATCAGGACATTGCTGTAGCTTCTGGCCAACTCTTGTGCTGCTAGGTTGCCTGCATAAGTTCACTGTGTAGTGTTAATAGCAAAGGGGCAGGGTTTTGAATGGACCTCTGAACAAACACAGTTATTCCTTGCTGAGGCCTCTGTTTTGCTTCATATGTGTTTGAAAGACAAGTTATAAAAATCCAAAGCATGCTGGCCTTTTTAATGCTACAATTTGATTACTTGTGACTGCATTACTCCTATAATAGTAAAACATGGCCATTAGTGGATGGGGGGAAAAGAAGGTGCATGAGGTAATGCAAAGCTGTAGAGGCTTTGCTGGAATGAAGTGCATGTGCTACTTGTACACACTGCGTCACTGAAAAACTATGGGTGGCTCTTGGAGTGCAAGACTTGTGCTTTGTTTGTTCCTGCAAGGCTAGTTCTGTGCATCCCTCTTAAAGTCAAGTGTGACCCAAAGTGTTCTGAAGAAAAAGGCTGAAGTTTCAAGTGGAACTTGGGAAGAGGTCTGTTGTAGTTGCTGCTTCAGGAGCAACTTCAGGAATAAGCAAGGAGAAAATGTTACTCGAGAGAATAATTTGTAAGTATTTGCTGCAGCACTCTTAATTCTCCAGTGAATAGTTGTAGATAATGATTGCAGATGATTTGCTTGGAACAGTGGTGGCAGCTTTCTTTGCAGATTCCTCTGGCCTGAGTTATCTGTAGTGACTGAAGGATGGATGCTTGCTGAGGTTCAAATGCTTTGTCTGTAAGCAGCACGTGTCATTTTTTCTCTGCAGACATTCTTGGTACTAAGTTTGCTCATCATTCAGCAATTAGCCTTTTGTTTGGAAAGGACCCTCACTCAGTCTGTGATGGGATAACCACCTGTTGCATAACAACCCAACAAGGCAAAGCAGAATTGTGCATCACCACCCTGTGCTTGCCCAAAAGTGGGGCGATGCCCCTGGGCTGGAGGGAGCAGCAATCAGGCCCAGGGACTGCAGCAGCCAATCTTACCAGGAGGCTGCTGTGGTCCGGGGGGAGGATTCTGGCCTCCGCTGTCCTCTTCTGGAGAAAATCTCTGCCCCTCCTGCTTTGAACAAAGAAAGGAGCATTTTACAGCTGCTTGATGGATCCTCAGAATTCAGATTTGTTGCCCTTTAGATTTAAGAATCACTGAAACTTGTGTTAAGTACTTTTCTTCTATTTGGCCTGTGTGCCAGAGCAAGCCCCACCTTCTACCCCAATTGTTGGTTGTGTGGCAGGAGCCCACTTGTGCGTTTTCAGCAGAACAGCTGAGCTTTGCAAAAACTGGCTGGAGCTCTGCAGCTGGGCTGGAGCCTGGCCCAGCAGCGGGAGCTGTTAATGGCATGATTGAAGCCTTTAATTTAACCCCTTTCCAGCAGTTGTGCTGACTAGTGTTGGAGCTGTCAGATGTCACTGTCGCACCATTACCCTTCAAAGCAAAGCATGCAGCAGTAATCCATAGAGCAAGGCTCCTATTTGCTGCACCTCCAGTGGGGGCTGTTCCTGTTCACTACTACAGCTATAGTATATGAATTTCTATCCCAGTCTTACTTTAAATGTAAATAGAAAATGGAGAATATGTCTATCAATAGTTGTGTAGATAAAGATTTTTATCGTGAATGTGTAGAAGGCAATAATTACTTCTAAATAGTCTCAAATAGGTTGTTGCAGATCTTCAGTGTAAATAACCAAATTGCCCCCAGATAGTCTAATGGCATTCAATAATATTTTTTCCCTCTGATGGGAGCAATCTTCCATGATGACTTAGCATCAGAGTTGATTTGATATTTAGTTTTGTAATATCATGTGATGACCAGTGATGAAGATTTAAGTAAGGTTTTGGCCCAAAGCATCCATCAAATACAGGCTTCAATTTCAAAAGTAAAGAGAGAACAGCTAATTTAAAAGTTCTTTTATCAAGGGTAGTTTTTATAGCAGGAAGAATGAGTAAGTACAGACTAGCAATTTGTGGTCTAGTCCTTTTTTTGCATTAATATGATTAATTTGTTTTCAGTTCTTTTGTTCAAGAAATTAATTTCTCCTCTCACTTTGTAGGAGACTTTGAAGTTAGCATCCAGCTATCAACTGCTGTCTCTCTCCCCTCACCCACTCACATTCCTGGAGTGAATTTATGCAGGTTGAGAGCAAGAAGTGCAGTGCCCAGCTCTAGGGAATGGATTCATATTATGAGTCTTAACTTCCAGGTGTTCAGTTTCCCATATCAACCTACTAACCAGAACCAGTTTGATTTCAAATTAAACATTTATTCTGCTTTTTAAATGGTTGTAAAACTCATATTTTAAAAATGTATATCTATTATAAAACTTTTCCCAGTATAACTAGTTCCTTTCCTGCTTCAAGTGCCTTTAAAAGGATCCTGAAATAAACTTTATTCAAAATGTGTTTATTGTAATGAAGAAATGTTATCAGAGTTGGTTCCCAATATGCTGACACAAGTTTGTCTGATAGAATTTTTTTTTCCAAAACCTTTTCTCATTTGTATTCCTGCTGTTTCCATTGTCAAAGTGGCTGAAATGGGGGTCCAGAACCCAGCAGCCCTCCATGTTTATAAGTCCTGAAATATGCAGCATAGGTTATGTTGTTACAGCTTTTCAACTTTGGTCCTCTCATGAAATAACATAGAACATAGAAATCACCAAAGGAGAACTGAAGTGAATTAAAAAGTTAAAGTGATAGTGCAGATCAGCAGAAAGGGCCTACCCAGTCTCAACCACAAAGAATGGATGGCTTGAGAGCTTGGGCTGCAAGGCTTACTGCCAACAAGACCTGAGTTCAGGATGTCTGCTTTTTTGAGCTAGCAGCTGTTGATGTTTTTAACCTCTGAAAGAGGAAAATAGAGGTACAGTAATAGACCTGGAAAGCAAGAATCTGTTTTGGCCAAATGTTTATAATTTTTATGCAATTATTTTTGCACAGTAAGATGCAACAGTAGGCTGTTTGAATTTCTTCATGGAAAGATGAGAAAAACAGTAATTGTGCATGTGGGCACAGCCTCATGATAAGACTACTTGCCAGGGATATTGTGACTCAGGTCCTGACTCAGTGCAACTCTCTCTTACATGTTTCTGTTGCCTCTGTTTTTCTGGTGGGGTTGATTTGGGATTTTTTCTGTGTTTTTAGAGGGGGGTTGTATTGTTTGTGGTTTGGGTTTGGTTTTTTGTTGTTGGGTTTTTTGTTTGTTTGGTTGGTTGGTTTTTTTACTGGATTCTTTCACTTCTCTAAAAAGTTCAAAGTTAAATCCATTTCCTGAACAATAACACTAAAACTTTCAGAAATTCTGTGCTGGTTGTGAGAAAGTCTTAAATCAGTTTTCTTGAATTAAATAAGGGCTTTAGTCATGCCCTGAAATGTCCCATTTCGTGTTTAAAAAAAAACCACAGAGCAGGTATATGCACATCTATACATACAGACTTTTTAAAACTGGAAATGTGGACGTAGGTGCAGGTTTTTCTAGAGGCTTATGAGAGAAGACGAAGTCAGGAGCTCTGAAGAGCACACACAACTTTATAGCAGCCACAGGCAGCCCAAAGATCAGCAGTTGTAGAAAACAATGGTTGTGCCAGATTTCTTCCACTGCCCACAGTGCTGTTGAGTTCTGAATTTTGTGCTTGCCTTCTACAGCTAGAGAAGCTAACAGAAAGAGTTGGATCTTTTTCACATGTACTTGGGTTTGGGTTTGAGTTTCTGCAATGTGAGGTGTTTCAAGTAAAAAAAATGGAGAGAACTGACTAATTCTATTGTGCATTGTAGTGACTGTATGATGGAAGTTCCTGACACAAAATGCCTTTCAGCTTATCAGTTTGTCATAAATTAGAAAAGAAAAAAAGAAGTGGGGAAATTTAAAACTAAAATATCCTTTGTTTTCCACTACATAACTGCATAACCTGTATAAATTTTTAAAAACCTGTCTCCTTTTTAACAAAGTAAAGCAAATCACTGCTTTCCCAGAATGAAATTAATGGAAAATATTGGCATTTTTCCCCATGAAATGGGGAACTTCTTTGCTGATACTCCATACATCCATGGTAAAAAAACATTTGTAGGTCTCTTAATGAGCAGTGCTTTCTCTTGATTTAACTCCTCCTCAGTTTTACCAGGGTTTTTAAGTAAACTCAAAGTCGACTTCGTTTCTGATCTTCTTGGTAAATTATAGTTTGGCACAGCATAAAGTGTTAGCTATCACAGTGATGATGTGAATGGGGGCACTTGCAAAAAGTCATCAGTACTACGGTAACAATCCATTTGACAAGAATCCCTGAACCTTGAGTGTATTGATTCATCCAGCACAAAAGCTTCCATTCATTTGCAGTATAGGTCATGTGAAATTCCATGTGCTCCAGACACGGATATTGGCATGTAGGTACACAAGTATAGTAGCAATATAAATATGACAGTGGACCTGTGCTAGCCTCTGTTTCCACGGTGTGTCTGAAAGGATTTATAGCAGGGAGTAGAAGTTTTCCTGCAGGCATTGGTCTAAGTCTGAGCTTCCCCTCCTCTTTCCTTGCCACTTTTCAAAAAGAAAATTCATTTTTTGTTGTTCTTGGAAACACTGAAGAGAAATTGAGAAAAGGTCAAATAATCTTAATAGAAATATAGTACAGCTTTGTGTATGTGAAAATGAAGAATTTGTAGGATCTGAAAAGTGTTAGTTAGAGGGAAATGGAGAACATCATTGACTCTTAGGAATAGGTGGCCTGAACTTGAAGAGCACATAAAAACCAATCAGGACCACTGGTATTCAGGGAGAGATTTGCCATATTCAGCCATGGCTTTTATGGCAAGGAGCTCCTCCTGGTTGTTTTCTCATCTTATCAGTGAGTGCTTCATTTCAAAACCACTTGAAATTCCTAGCCCCACAGTTACAGAAAGCAGGCTGCAGGGTGGTGGTGATAGGGACTTGTGGCTCATGGAGGTGCTGCTTTCCTCATTAATTGTGGGTATTTGTTCAGGAAGTGACTGAGGCCAAGGTACAGCACGCTGCCATGAGCCATCCTCGCCAGAGGGCCAGCACCTGGGCAAGGAATCTGGACTTGGCTGACCAGACTGTTCCTACCCCAAAGTACCCTGTAGCAAACTGTTATTTGCTTGTTTGTTTATTCATTTATTTTCGCTCTTCCTTTTGTTGTGTTTTTCCCACAGGACAAAACGCTCTCAGTGGGGGAAGTGGTGGCTCTTCCCCCAGGCCCATTGTCAGCTCTTGAACAAGAAGGGCCCCATTTGGGCAGTATCCAGTTGGGCTTTACCTCATGCCTCCCTTGTCTGTGTCACATCCTGAGTCCTCTGGCTTCACATTTAACCGTTCTTGATGTGGTTTGTTTAGGGTTTTTTTCATTCCACTGGAACATTACAGCTCTTCCTGATGCCAAAACCACGCTCTCTATCTTCTTTCCTCCCTGGAAACCCGTGTCTTTCACTGTTTTCCAACATTATTTCACAAAGGTTCTTTTTGGCCTTACCTGTACAATAGCAGTCAGTGCTGACAAATGTCAGGATTTTTAGGCAAAACTGGCAGGTCTTACCCATCCTTTTTATACCAGCAAGAGCTCTACTACAGAGGCAGTTCCTGCCAGCAACAAGAACACTTAAGTATTGTACCATTTGAGTAACGAGTGTAAAATGCATCAATCAAAGACCTGCTGTGTCTCAATCACATATTGGCCTTTATATTAATATGGTTTTAGCACAAAGATAGCTGCCATAGTTCTGGGCTTGCTTCATCTTGTTTGTAAAATGGATCAGAAGGTATTTGATTTCCCTGCTGCAGAGTGCTGTGTTCCTATATCGACTTTCCTTTCTCTGAAGCCCATTTCTATTGAGGGGGTTTTTTGTGTCTGTGCCATAATTTTTCTGGACTCTGCTTCAGTTTGTTACAAGTGAATTTATGTCTTAGCACTGCTTCACTTTTTATTGTTACAGGGCTTTACAAAAGCTGCAGTTTCTCTATAATTGCTAATGAATTATGTTTTTCAAAATCATTGTGAAATGTTTTTCAGCCCTGTGGGTCCCAGCCTTAGTGATGAATGCAGTATATTTGAGATGGGTGAAAAAAATCCTTCTGCTTTCATTGTTGGCAAAGGGGAGAGAGAGGGTCCAATGTTTGCCCTGAGATGTGTTAGGTTTTATAGATTCTGGTGTTTGCATCAAGCTGAGAGGCAGGATATTTCTTCCCTCTCCAATACTAAAAGCAGACATGTGAGTGCTCTAACAGTGTGTTCTCTCTGAAGCTGCATTTCATCAGTAGTTAAGCTAAGTGTTTACCAATGTCTGCACTTTTGTATGAGGCATTGAGACACTTGGACTTTTGTTTCGTGCTCAGAAGTATTTATTGTTTTAGATGTCTTTTTTTTTTTTAACCATCCCTGCTGCTTAACTCATTTCCTTGATCCAGAGTTTTGCTGCTGCTGCTGCAGGATGCTATCATTTAGCATGTGTCAGCTCAGCCTCTAATGTGGAAGAGCAATGATGCAGAAAAAGCTTCTCTCTTTGCTGAAACAGCTAAGGGGATGGTGCAGAGGTTGTGGTTTGAAACTCAAAATGGGACTTTAACTAATCTGTACCACTGGAAACTCAATGAATTGTTAGTTCCCTCAAACAGCTGCTGAGGTGGTTGACATAGGAATAGGTATTTTTTATTTCTATATTTCTTTATTCTGACCTGAAATGGCAATTTCCATTACATACCTGTATACCTGTGGTGTCTCTTTACAGGGGCTTCCCTGCTTCCCCAATACCTCTGAAGAGGCTGAAATATAGAGTGTGGTAGAGGACTCCATGCAGAATTCTTACTCTCAAAGTAAATCAAACCCTTACAAGCCTTCAGTGCTCTGCTGTCTTTCAGATGCATCTTTGTTTTATCATTTTAGAAGCTAGACTAGAACATGCCGTGCGTGTTCAGAGCAGAGAGAAAAACTTGGGCAAAGATGGGCAGAATTCTCTTACAGAAGTTTTCTGCTGTATATACTTTATTTACACGCGCTGAAGTGGTTTCATAAAATTATTTATACATCTATGAGCTTTTTAGTAATCTCCTTTTTACGGGTTATGTCACTGTATTTTCCCAGCACTCATCTGGGTCTCACTTTGCACACTTTCTGTCTGCACAGTGAGATTAATCCTGTCTTGGGATCTGCAGAGGAGTGCTTAAATTTATGATTCAAATGGATACAGCTCCTGTGGCAGAAATTGTGAAAAGGTTCATGAATTTTTAATTAGAAGGGATTAATTCAATGAATATAATTTCCTAAACTAAGTTGTGGTGTGGAGCATAGATGTAGCTTAATGTTTAAGTAATTAAAATATGCACATTCCCCCTAGAATGTGTGAGCCATACCCTGGATAACCAAGTTTCCTTTCAGATGCTCTTGTCTGCTATGCTTGTGTATTTCAGGAGCAGACCAGCAATGCCTTCAGATAGGCTGTGATACGCCTCTTATCTGTTACATTACATGCGGAACAAGTGAACTGAAGTTGTCATGGAAGGAAAAGTCCCTCATGAATTCAAAACCTGCCATTCCAGTCAGGAAATGGTTTTTTAGCTTCTTTCCCATCAATTTTGTGCTTTGTACTTTCTTCCCAGTTGTGTTTTTCAGACTTAGCTCATAAATGGTTGCAAAACTGTTTTGAAGATTTTTACGAGGAAAGTAGTATATAAAACCAAAATCACAATATTTAGAAACCTGCAGTAATTTGAAAAGAAAATGTATGCAAATGATCACATAAATCCAGTGTACAAAGTAGGCAGAAAAAGCTACCTGTAAAGGAAGCTTCTTTCTTGATCCCTAAGGCAAACAACTAAAGGTTTGAAGCATAAGCTACAAATCCTGCTTGTTAAGCTTACTGAACACGTTTTCTTCCAAAACAAGAGATTTGTAACAAGCATTTCCCCAGCTTGCACTTCTGCACCAGGGCTCCCAAGGTTACCAGTGTGGCTCTGCAGTCGCTCTCTGTGGCACCCACAGTGTGGAAGGGTTGGTGATCCGGGCAGTTCCTGGGTGGCACAACGCCTGACATCCATCCCTTCCTCCAGCTGCTGGATCAGAGCTTCTGCCAGGACCTCAGGGCCTTGTCCTGCACCCATCCTCTTGATGGTATTGGCTTTGGATGAAGGAGGGAAAAGGAAGGAAATAGGACTGCTAAGAAATGGCTTTAAAGGTGGGAAAACAAAATCCCTCTGTAAGCTGAGATTGTTTTAGATCAGGTGTAGGTGACTTGATGGAGGAATCCTTACTTTAAATTCAGTGGGCTTACTTTACAGGATATTAGCATTACTAATTTTTAAAACTTCCCCCTGGGTTTCTTATCAGTATTTGAGATTCTGTACTGTGCTGACCTTGGACCTCAGGGGGAGCTGGACAAGCTGGTGCTAAGCCACTGTTTGCCTTCCATCTAATGTGTTCCCTGGGGATTTGGTACAATTTATGAACATCTCAGCTTCTCCAGCATCTTCAGATTTTAGTTGCTGGTTTTAATAGTGTATTAGGCAAGTTCAGTTGGACCAACAGTTTCAGGGTACGGGACAGGTGCCCTGCCTAGGCCTCCTTAAATCCAGAAACCGTGCAAGTAAATCAATCATCTTTGGGAAACACTGGATTTAATAGTAGCTTAAGGAGTCTGCACTTGATCGGGTACTTTTCTCAGGTCACTGGGTTTCTTCAGAGCACTGTGTAGCATGTAGGTGATAGGTATTTTCTGTACACCCCAGACAAGCTTTATGGGCACATGGGGAGGGCAGTTACCTGGGGGGCAGCAAGGCTGCTCGCACAGAAGATACCTATTGCTCTGATGCCTGCTTTGTCTAGACATGAGCTCTGGAAATGCAGGCTAGGGATGTCTCTTACTGCAGCCACTGTTTCTATAAGCCCAGGCTGTCCTTGGTTTCATTTTTATGTTTTGGCTCAGAAGGATGAAAGATGTACTTTAATGAAAGTAACCTTTAAAGATATTTTCTGAAAAGATTGTATAGCGTGCTAGAAAACATGCCAACAGTACAACATTTGCTCAACCTTCTAGAGTTAGCCTTTGGTAAAAAAGGGCCCTGATCCCAATGGATTAAAGTCAACACAACCTGTGGATTTTAAAGTGAGGTTTAATGTGAGGTTTGATGGATTTTAACCAAAATAAATAGAATTGCTTGAGGCTGATGAAAGTTCTGTGATCTCTGATACAGATCTAAGCCAGAAGTTTAGTTGAGAGTACTGTTTCCCCAAGTATTTTCCTTTGGTTTCTTGTATTAATAGCAATAGAAAAAAATACCATTCTGCTGGAAAGGCAGGTAGGAATATTAATCACAACAGTACAGGACTATCAGGTGTTTTGCATTCCAGCATTGCAAAGTAGTGCTCTAGAGGAGGGAGAGGAACGTTGTCCTTGCTTCTGCCCTCCACAGTCATCTTGGTCCTATAAAACAACTCCTGTTCTAACAGTGAGCTTGACAGCAAATGAGAAAAAAAAAAAAAGTAAATACAGACAGATTTTGTAGGATTTAGTTACATGGGATGCAGCTAACTGTTCAGCTGAGTCGTTTTGTGCTGAAAAGTAGAAACTTTTCATCTAATTGTAGTCTCAGGCTTCAACTTCACAAGCAACTGCTCAAGCACAAGACTTGTCATGGGAGGCCAGACAGCATCTTATAAATGGTAATTAACAAAAAGCTACTATATTAAAAAAAACCCAACAAACTAATAAAATAAAAACAAAACAAACAAACAAAAAAGTAAACCACCAGAGCACTTGCAGTAAAGCAGTTATTAAGACAACAAATAAGTCGTCGGGAACTTGGGATCTAACAGCTTATTGGGGACATGGGGGGGTTCTCCTGACTGGCATACTGAAACTGTAACATAAAACTGATAAAACGTTCCTTTTCTCATCAGTGCAGCAGATTGTGGAGCTTGTCTTTCTCTCCTTGCAAAGAGCTAGGCAGGGACTGGAGAGTGTCTGAGGAAGATTCGCAGCAATGTGCCTGCAGCCTTTTCCAGGTGCAAAACTTAGTCAGATTCCATTTTGACAGAACTAATGGAGAGAGAGAGAGAGGGATGCATGGTGCCAAATAGCTAGTTTTATTTCTCTGATCTGTGCACAACTCTGGAATTTCCCTGGACTTGGTCCAGCTTCTGCTTGACTAGAGGAGTCCTGTTGGATCTGTCAGTAAGTGGACGTGATCGCCTTTTCATGTCCACTTTCACTCAAGGACGTCATTTCCCTTTTTGTGCTACAAAATCAGCAAAAGCAGATATGCAGACAATGCATGGTCAGGCAAAATCCATCAGCAGGGCAGTGACCTGGTGTCAGCCTTGCACACGAGCAAGGACGTGGCCGTGAGCCATCCTGTGCCCTCCCTGGCTGCCGTGCCAGCTGACTCAGTTGTGTGATGGCAAAGCAGGCTCCTTTCTACTCCAGGTCTTGCAGACTTCCTGAGTGGGTTAATCCAACACCACCTCATGGCAGTCAGTAGTAATTTCCTCTTTAGTATTAAAAGGCTGCATTTCCATAAAATTGTGTTTGGTTTTCTTTTTTTTTTTTTTTTTTAATTAAATCCCAAGAATGTTTTGTCACCCTTTGTGTAAACAAAGGGCATAGGAAGTACAATTTCACAGAGATAAGAGTTTTTTACATGTAGGCTGTGGAATGCATGAACAAGAAGTCCTTCACTATTGAGAAACAAATTCGTCTCCTTTTTTTTTGTATTTTCTTGAAGCGTGTACACCACTGCTTACTCAGCTGTGATGAGCAAGTTATGGAATTCACTTTGCAATAACTTCACAAGGGCTAGGGCTGGCTGAGAATAAAGTAGGAATAAGTAGCTTACCCCATGATTTCATGTGAACATCAACCAACAAAGTGTAGTTCTCAGTCCTGATGACTGTATTATCTTCCTCCATTCTAACTGGAGTTTTCCCACTGATTTCAGCTAGACATGTTAATAGTATGAGCCTTTTAAGCAGTTGGCTTGCAGTCTTCAATTAGATACCACCAGTGGGACTCCCTCATCTAACTTGAGGTAGCTCAAACCCGTCAGGCAAGTTGTTCTGTAAGAGTTTCTGTATCTCCCCATCAACTGCAAAGGGAGCCTGGATGACTGAGTTCTGGAGTAGATGGTTATATCCTAGATGTTTATAGAAAAGTGGTTTGAACTCCATACTGTTGACAAGTTTCTATATGAGAAACTGGTCTTGATGAAAGGTATCTGCATCCTCTCAGGTTTTTTTCCTCCAAGAATGTTCATTTAATGCCAGATTTTTTCTGAAGGTGATTTCTTGGAAATTGCACTTGAACTTACCTAACAAATTGTGTGGTGATCTAGTGAATATAAAACACTTCTCTTTCTATTTTGTTTTGAATGACTTCTGTCTGACAGTTTTACCTTCTGTATTCTCCAGTAGTAAGTATAAAATTGGCTGTTTTGCTGAATTATTTCAGAATTTGTCCTGAAAGCAGTTCTTTCTAGAGTAGTTAATGTTTCCTGTATGAACTGTTTGGAAATAGTTCTTGGTTCTGTTCCTCTCTTTCTTTTCCCTTTTTCTCCACTTCAAATTTCTTCTTTTTGATGTTCGGCTATTTCATTAACTTGCTATTTGTTGTATTTTAGGAGAAACCTGATGCCAGCCCCACATCTCTACAGCTGCGATCCCAGATTGAGGTAAGCACTTAGTTTTTGATCATCCGCTTTTGTTTGTTTGTTCTTTAATTTGATACTCTGCATAAATTGGGTAAAGGCTTCTCTAGTGTCTGCTCTCAGTGCTGCATGTGTTCTCTTGCAGGAATCACTTGGTCTCAGCAGCACCGCATCAACACCTGACACTGAAAGAAAGTAAGTGAAGGCACAGGAAGTGAGAAAGGAGGGAGGGGGAATTTGGTATGTTTTCTTTTTCCTTGGAGTAAATTAATTTTAGATTGTACTGAGGCATCTAGGTTTCACATCCAGACACTATGAATGAAACCTGTTTTGGAACCTACTCCTTCTCTTCCTCCCTTTTGGCCCTTTATTATTTTGGGGTTTTATGTCAAGGGAGAGCTATTTTTTCTCTCTTCTGTGAGCACTTGGGGTGTGCATACACCAAGGTGACTGGTAGTCATTTCTGAGGAACATCAGTGATTTCACATTCTCTGCAAATTATGCCTGCTTTAAAAATTACTTTCTTTGACTAGACCTAAATGCAGTAAAAAAAAAAAATAGGTGAGGGGAAGGGAGAGTTACAGACTTCCATCATGTCCCTTTTCCTCTGCACTCCTAAGTTTGTAACTGTGCTTTTGAAGAAGGTGCCAAGGGCATGAAGTATTTAAAACCAAATTAAAAAGGAGCTTTAATTTTAGCATCCTTAATGAAAACCTCTCTATGAGGACTGAGAGGGTTTCTGTTTACTGTCAACTCTTGCTGCAATGTGTGTGCTTGTTTCCTGTGCCTCCTTCCTTTGATCCCAAGATCTTGGATGCCTGCTGCTGAGGGTAACGTGCAGTGGTGCATGAAGACAACTGACACTGTATGTCCAATTGCCTGCACTTCCATGGGGTAGTGCCAGCTGGATGAGTTCACAGGGAGTACATGGAATCCATTTGTGATGGGACGTGCTTTTGTAAGGTTTTACAGTCCCACATTTGAATTTCCTCCAGTGATTCATCACTGGGCAGTAATGGGAAGGTTTCTTGCTTTTGCTAGTTCAGTAGAAGAACTGTCAGTCCCAGAGCAACCTTGGGTGGATGCAGTGTATGGGACTTGCCTGGGCACTGACCATATAAAAGTCAGTTGTATGGTAATGAACAACTGCTTAGGGGCTTCCTTTGGGCTTGTCTGGAACCTGATTGATGCTGAAGGTCTCAGAACATGATAAATTGCCTTTTAGAGGTGCCTTGTCTTGCTTCATCACTCAGAGAGAAAAGCAGAGATAGTTTGCTTGAGGTAGATGCTCATTTTCAAAACAGCCTAAGACTGATAAGGTGAATTTTACCTTGGGTACCATCACTGCCCTATATTACATGCTGGTAAAAGAGAAGGCCTAAAAGTCTTAGGGTTTAATACTTTGTGCTTCTGATACTCACATATGGAAAAGAATCTTTGAAGGATACCTGGCTGTCCAACATTATAATGAAACCAGAAGTGCCACGCAGATGGGAACTATAATCTGGGAAGTAAACCTGCAAGGTTAGCCTATGATCATATGACTTTCTCTCAGCCTCAAAGCACTTCACCCATGGGTAGATATCATAATCCCACCTCAGATAATAATGAGATAAAGATCTCGCAGGAGGACAGCACACAACTCAGCAAAAACTCCACTTACCAGTTCTAACCAGCTTCCTAAGTTGTGCCTCTGTGTAGGTGTTCTACCACAAATAACTGAGTGAGGAGACAATATCAGCAAAAAATCTCCTGAGTGACTCCTCTGAGACAGCCCATTTACATCACTGAAAGGAAATCATATTATCTTATTTCAAATGAAAGGGACATGTGATTTTTATGGACCTTTCAAGAATGGAAGTGTGCCATTTGAGGATAGAAGGGTGTATGTGATTAACCTGATCATATATATGAAACTGGTGCAGGACAGGTTGTGCCAGATATTTGCACAATAAAAAGCAAGGCCATGTGACACATGGTAATTGGACAAGATGTTGAAAATAATAAATTACATCTACTTAATACTGTACAAATTATTGAAACCTGAAATTATATAGGTCTGTGCCTATTTATGACAGCCTGCCACATCAGTGTTGGCTTCACCCCTCTAGCCTGGAAGGCTGAATTGTCACAGAAATTGCCTCTTCCAGGGAGGCAGAGTTTATAAATTGATCTGTAGGAAAATGACCTGTTCAAGCCTATCCAGTACACCTATACTTGCTACTAACATGCTGAACTTGATATTTTTCAGGGAAGGATGTTGTGTTGGCCTGAGGGATTTTTGTGGGGTTTAGTATATGACTTTCATATGAATTTTCTGTGTGGTCATGCTATTAGACATGGAAGCTTGTCCCTTTGGGGACACTGTTTCTATGTCACTCTCATGCTACATGAAAGATACGTGGTAAACCTTCTACAAAACTTCTTTTGTTATGAGAAGACTAGTTTGCCGAATATGAAACTTGGTGCAGATGTACACTGATTTCTCAGATTCATAATAGATTTGGGGGACAAAAGGAAAGATTTGTTCAAAACTTAGCATACAGACTTTCAGGAACTGGAAAATCTGGATTTATATATATATTTTTTTTTTTTTTTTGAGTACTCATCCACAAGTAAGAGCTTATCCAAGAACAGTTATAATTTGACATACTGAAAATGTTTCCCTAGGGTGAAATGAGTTGTTTCTGGTCTGGTGTTCTGAGCAGGTTGCTTTAGAAAATAAGGGCAGTCCCAAGGAAAAATCTGAAAATTTTACTGAAATAAGGAGGAGAGGGCAAGTGTCTGGCTGGAATATGGTCACTCTCAGTAGCTCCCTCACCCAGCACTGCTGCCTGCACACCCTACAGCTTAACGCTACCAAAGTCTAAAGTTTTAAAATAACACATCTGGATGGTTGTTTAATTTGCCAGAGTTTAGACATTCCAGACAGAGAGAAGCTTTGAGGAAACCTGGGAAGAGCAGTGTTTGCTTTAACCTGGTTTGGTTTTCCTTTTCTGTGCTGCTCAGCTGGAAGAGAGAGCCCAACAGGCTCCACTGTAGCCACACTGAAAACAGATTAACCTTGGTGGTCTGTGGTAGGAAAAAATCCTGTTTATGTGGACAAGCATGGTATGCTCAGTCTTGCCTTGAGTCTTACTAATGCTGCTGCCCAGTCTGGTGTAAAGTCAGTGCAGAATTAGTGCCCTCAGTCCAGCAAGTTGCTCAACAAGTATCAGTCTAGTGTGTGTTGTGCTCTAACACAGATGAGCAGCAGCAGGGCTTGTAGGCAGGCAAAAGGGATTAAATGAGTCTGGAGGCAGAGTTGTTTGTCACTGTGAGTCATTGTCATCACCCCCCCTCACCCCACCCCCCGCAGACATTTGGGGCAATACTACCTTCCTCTGTGGCTAGCAACACTGTTCCTGTTAATTTGATGAAGCTACAAAAAAAGACTGCATATGTGAACCTGCTCAGTGCATTTTGTGTGCCCTACCAAATATGCCTTTTGTTTGATTGGTTCTGACAAAGAAAGAAAAATCTTCACTCAGAGGCAAAAGCCTCTGAGATTTATGTGAATAACAGCGAGGGTACTGATGCGGCCTGAAAAGCTACCCATAAACAACAGAAAACAAAGTCATGCTTGTTCAAGCTTTGCTTCACAACTGCTTTGGGTTTTTTGCCCTACTGGAGTTCCTTCTGTAAATTGAAACAGTTTGCCAGGTTTCTAAGTTATGTCATATTCAGCAACTAAGGCGGGGCATGGAATGAGGTGTTTGTAGCTTTCTTCGCTGAATAATAAATTTCACTTCCCTCTGCCCTTTCCAAGATTTCCATCTTTTAAACTGCAGTCTTGCTGACAGTTGTGCTAGTGTAACTTTGCTGTTGCTCAGTGTCCCTTCAGTAAAGTGGCAACAGCATCTTTAACTGTGATATTATTCATTTTAAACAGAAATCTCCCCAGAACCACAGGTGCTTATATACAGACACATTGACTTCTGCTTTTGCTAAAAGAATCATTAGTGTAGAAAACATGCAGTAAATATGTTCTTTAGCAATTACTGTTACTTCTCTGACCCCATACCATGTTCATCTGGGGATGTATTGTATATACAATTCCTATTATTTCGAAGAGATGGCAACACCCCAAGGATGTTTACTTAGATAGGGGACTGAGCAGGGTTTTCTCATAATTGTAAACAGAGCATTTAAACAATGTAACCCAACTTTTAGCCTGTTCCCATTTTTGAGCATTCAAGTCTACATGACAGACTGATGAGCTCTGCATGTTTGCCAGGAAATCCAGGTTAAACCCAGTCCCCTGAACTCAGGCTTCTGCATCCTGACTCTCATCCTGTTTTTAGAAGAAGTGGGGGGATGTTGCAGAAAGGAAGTTGTGTGTTTTCCCTCTTTGGAAATAGATCTGTTTGCTGTCACTGTTTGCTCCATCAGCCTTTGGGCTGTGTTTCACATGTGCTATCTGAGGTCTGCTGGGAAAGAAAAGGAAGTGGGTGAGAGACTCTGGAGCACTGCATATAAATAAGATCAGGTACAGACGTTCCTATATACTGATATATTTCTTAACAGTTGCTAGAGAAAGAAAGGATGAAAACAACACACAAAGTAACAGTTGTGTCATGTATCTGATGTTTCAGTGATTCCCACCACCTTTGTGTGACAGTGTCACCTTATGAATTGTCACCTTCTATGTGAATCACCTGCACTTTCTTGAACTGTACCACTCAAGCACACTCCTGACCAGTAAATGGTCACACTTCATATCAAGTGCCACAATTCATCCTGCTCTACTCCTCAGGCTGTGGCTCAGTACAGTTTAAACCTTCTTAACCCTGTGATACTCAAGACCTAAATCTGAGACGCTGGCAGAGCAGGGAACTGGCCAGGAACATATGTGTCAGGCAGAAGGAGAAAAGCAGGCATGTGTGGGGTGCAGGTGACACAGAGCAACATTGCTCAGGGGCTTTGCATTTTCCCGGTGTGGGGGAGCTGCTGTGCCTCTGGCAGCTGCATCCTCAGCTCCCTCCTTCAGCTGCTCCTGAGGGTGAGTGTCTGTCTGTCTGTCTGTCGTTCTGTGTGCACAGGATGTACCGAGGCACTCACGCGTTCCATTCATAGAGTTTGGCCAGACCTCTGATGGCTTGTTGGGAATGTCACAGCAGGAGCTGGAGCTCCTCGGGCGTTATGGCTTTCTCTGAGGTTGTTAGCAGGCAAGCAGTGAGGCCACAGCACAAGTGGTTGCTGTCTGCATTGTATCTGTTGTCACTGCAGGAGAGACGATTGACTGAATCTGGTTTTAAGAATGTTTTGCAATGAATGTGCCATAGTACAGCCATTCCAGTGTCCCATGGTATAAACTGGAACTCGGTATCAACCTGTGGCTGGGAGAGAGCCTGCATTTCAGTGAAAGCTGCAGAAAGGTTCATCCAAGCCTCAATTCTGCCCCCTTCGGTAAACTGATCTACTGCCCCTTGCCAGTCGTTTTTAACACTTGATTCCCCAGTCTTCTTTCCCTGCAGCATCCAAACTGCAGGTCAAGATTTGAATGCAGGAGGTTATTAAATCATCCCTCCAGGTCATGGATGGGGAGGCTTTAAATTCTATCAGCTTAGATTCTGGCAACTTCTCAGAGTTCCCAAATTAATTCTGGCAGATATTTGTAAGATCATATGTGAAGAAAGAGGAGTGCCAGTCTGAAAGAGGATGTAAGGCAGAGAGAGGGCAGAAACTGAGAAGAACAAAGCAAAAAAACAAACAAATCACCCAAACTGAGGTACCCAATGGCTGCACTTAATTGCTAAGAGAATAAATGTTTCCTTTTTCATAGTTTAAAAATAGAAAAGAATATTGGAAGAAAAAGAAATAAGAGCTTTTTTTGCTTGAAATGTTTGAACTTAAGATACATTTTTTTATACCCTGTCCTTGCAGGAATTGAAAAAAAAACAAACCAGCGAATGTGTATGGCCTTGTTTTCACTTGTTTGAGGCCTGATTTAGTCAAAGGCAAATTATTCATGCTGCCTTTAAACAGCCTCCTCAAGAGAAGTAGGGCAGGAAACTCCCACAATAACCCACACAATGGGAGTGTGAGACCAGCCAAACGCTGCCTGGGACACGTGAGGAGAGAAACCAGTGTGCCTTTGAGCAGCTGGAAGAAGATTTCAAGCCTGGTAATTTTGTACAAGGAAGTACGAAGGGCACGTTTCAGGAGAAAGTCTGACTTGTCACAGCGTAGCGAGCAGTACACAGAGAGCAGGGAAGCATTGCCTGCAGCGCTGGGCCCTGCTCTTTGCTCTCAGTGAGTTTTTAGCTGGCAATTATCTGGCCCCTGGCTGGGACCAAGCATTCTGTTATTAAATACATGACGTACCCCCATCTGCCTGCTGCCAGTCTGTGGACTGAGCCCGTGGGACCAGTGTGGTGGCTTCCATGCTGGTGATGCTACAGAGTACACACACATACACACACACGCACGGCCCACAAGCAGCTCAGTGTTTGTTTCCACTGAGAAAGTTTTGACCTGCTTAAAGAGCCATTGCTATGGAAACCTAATGAGAAGATAATTGAATGAAACCTCTTTGCTTTCCATCCCTTTCTCACACTGGTGCCAGCAAGGTCAGAACCTTGCGGGCCTCCTTTCTCTTCAGGTTCATGCAAATTTGATAAAAATACCAAAGGCCCATTTTCTTCCCTGTGCCAGCTCCAGTTAGATAAATTACCTTGTATTCAGTCAGGAGTAGTTACAAGTCTGTCAGTTTTTCATACTAATTGTGTAAGTGGGCCATTTCTAATGCACACGGATAACCAAATGGCTTTGCAGCAGAGCCAGCATGGCCTTTTGCATTGGTTTATTCACCGCTCTGAATATGCATAATACTAAAAATGCCATCTAAACCATTTTCCACAGTGTACTATAAATAATCATTGGTAAGGAATGAGAGGGGCACTCTCAGTTTATGAAGATGATAACAGTAGTGGTTTCATCATCATATGGTGCTGTGCACCTGTGGATTTTATGGTCCGTAAAGGAAATGTGGCCGTTTGTTAAAGTACATCTGCATTTAAAATATAAATGCCCATCATTCTCAGTTCCCAGATTTGCTGTTTTGAGAATGATGAGATTACAAAAATCAACAGGCACATTCATGAAAGCAGCACATGGTGTCATTTGTTTCTTTTCTCAGTTCTGTGGAGTACCAGCACATTCTTGGGGCACGTATGACTGTGTCTCATGTAGTATCAACCAGTCTCTATGCTAGATTAGCCCCAATGTTTTTTCTGTCTGAGATCAGAATCAGTCCAGAGTTAACAGGAAAGCTGTAGCCTAGTTAAAACCAGTCTTATATAGTCAGGCTTAGTTGGCTTGTGACCCATATGTGCATTGGCTCTTCCTTGCACACCAAGTTTTGGAGACCACCTCCAGGTTTCAAAGGTATTGCTTAGGTGTAACAATGTAATCCCTACTGCAGCACTTTTATGGAAAGATAGATTCAGAGACCATTTTAGATGTCAGGCTTTGACATTGCTCTTACAAAGCCCCCAGGCTGCAAAACAAGAACCAAAAGTGCCCTCCAGAGGCAATCCTTATGACAAGGTCTGGTCTGGTCTGTTTAAGATGTCTTGTCTAGTCTCTTACCTTTCAGGCAGCCTCCTGTAAAAGCAGTTAGTTAAGTTTTTAAAGTTGTTCTCCCTTTCTCTGCCTACTGTTGGAATTTTGTCCAAATAGTTTGTCCAAATGTTATCTTCTCTTTTCTAATTTTTTTCCAGCATGTGTCTGTTTGTTCCTGTGCCTGATTTATTAATAGGCAGTAAGTTAATCTTCTTGCAGCTTTCCAATATGACAGGCAAAACTTTTCCAGCTTTCTTTTGTAAGATCAGCCTCTCAGTTCCCTGGCTATTCTAATAGCTTTCTCTATACTACATCTAGTTTGAATTTGTCTTTCTTGAACACGAGTAATGATGGTGGTACAGCCATTCCCATATATATTTGTTCTTCTTATTCTTCATACTGCCATTGGAATTTTCCATCCTTATGCCTCTTAGGATTAATATGTAGGGTTTTTCTCCATCATTTTTTCCACCTGGTATCCCCAGGTACTCTGTCCAGACCTCCAGCATTTGAAAGACTGACTTTTGTGTCTGTCTTGTTTGTGTACTTGAACACTTTAATGTTGGAAGTAAACTCATTTCTGTCAAGCCAGTCTTTCTGATCAACGAGGTTCTCTGCTCCAGCTGTTGCTACTAAATTTTGTGTCTATCTGTGCACTGATCACTGAGTGGCCAGGTGTAGTTTACTAAATTCTGCTCAAACCCATCAACTCTCCAGGGCAGTAATATTTGAGTACTCTCAAAAGCAGGTTCATTTTTAGATTATATATTGTGTTTTCTGGTTTGGGTTTTTTGAGGTTTTTTCTCATTTGTTTATTTCAGCACTGCAGCTCAAAGAGGCACAAAGTACTGGCCTAGAGATGGTTTTGGATTTGTGAGATTAATGAATTAAAGTTTTGACCCCATCTCCTGCCCACTTCCAGAGATTATGGGTTGATAAGAAAATACTCCCTCCCTCTGGCTGTAAATCTTGTTTTGTTCCTCATTGTGTGAACGTATACCCATACATTTCTTCTGCTTTATGCGGTGACAGAGTACATTTCATGTGAAAGCTTGCTAATGAAGTTGTACATCAGACCACAACAAAAATGAAGGCCTCCATGGTGGAGTAATGGCATTTGGCTCCCTTTCAGACACACAGTGCTGAAACTTCTGCCAAGTGTCACTGCATCATTAACTTTCAGTACAAGTTATCAGTCTATGAATGGAAGAACACAAATCACTTTCAGTGCACGTTCACAGAAGCGCTGCAGATTTAACAGAGTAAGGAAGTGTAATTTGCAAATCAAACATACAGCGACACCAAGGTAGTCTGGAATTTTTCACCAGACATCTAGGAGGTAAAATGCATGATTGATTTCACTGAGGATTTTTAAGCATCAGAATTGTGGGGTGGAACTAAAACGCAAGTGCCTTATCAGGCACTATGTGGTAAGTTCTGTTGGCATTTCCATCTCTTCAGAGCAGCTGTTAGCATTTTCAAGGTCAGCCCAGGCATGGAAGATTTCCTCTTTAAAGAATGCGTGAAATGATAATTGGAATTTGCATCCGCTGATGAAACTCAGCATAGTTCTTAAATCAGTTATAAATGAGAAGGTGGTCTGCTTGCTGTGGATCCTGCTTTTCTCCTCACCCCCTCTGGTTCAGGCGTGTCGGATGTTTGCTCCTACTGCCCTTCCCCTTCTTGGAGGCCAGTTTATGATGAGTTGGTGGCCTCAGGCTAACTCATACTGAACAGATGTCCACATCACAAATGTTGCCATTACACCTGCTGCTTACTTGCATCGTTTTTGGCAACTGTGCAAGAGAAGAAAAGGATTAAAATGGATTTGGAGGCCACAGAGCACAAGAGAGTGCTGCCTCTTCACTTTAAGGGTGATTTCACTAGTGAGGAAGAGTTCTGATCATTAACAGATTTCATTTTCTAAGGATGGTGGTTCGGTACATTTCATGGATACTAAATTCATTTAAAATAAATAGAATAACTGCTTGATGAGTGGAGTCCATTAATGCTCTACATGTTTTGCTCATCTGCAAAACTTGTAGCAGATTAATTCTGTCAGTTCTGACAGAACTTGGATTTTTTAAAGAGAAAAATTTACATATACAACTCAACTTTATTTAGAAAAATACTTGCTGACAACTTTACTTTGAAGTGTCTGGGTTAATTCTTGGCCCTGTTAAAGGGCTTTTTCTGGAAATTTTTACCCAGAAAGTATGGGGTTTGTATTTTTCACCTTTGCACCAGGCTTAAAAATTAAGCATCTGGTGGCATATTATTGACTTTTCCCCTTCAGGAGTAAACACTGGCAAGGAAAACAAACACTAAATGTCTCTCTCCTCCTGGTGCACTAAAAATTTGAAGTTGGTTTGCCTCAATTAGTTTGCAGTTCGTGCTGGATTAAATTTCTGATCAGTCTGAGTTTTAAAGAGGTTGTGTTTCAGAGCATTAATGAATCACACTGAAACTTCATACTGTCTCGTTTCCCCCTTAATGATATCTTTGCAAATTGATGAGCATGTGTTTCCTGCTTAAAAGATGTTGGCCAGTAATGGCTTGCGTCTTCTAAACACCGACCTGGCTTGAACTGCGATTTCCCTTCGAGGGCTTTGGTGAATTGATCAGAAACGCTTTATTGCCCTCTGCTGGGAGTCTGGGAGAGCTCAAGGAGCCCGTGCAGACAATGTGCATGGACACCAACAAGAGCCTGTCGTGTGTGTGTTATTACACGGTCTCGTTCAGAGGACGATTTGCCTTGAGGTCTCCTTGGTACGCTGTGGTGTGTGTGTTTCCACCCTGCGTGGCTGCAGGACAGCCGCCACACAATGGGACATCGGCGTGTGGCGGGGCCGAGCCCGCAGCAAAGGCACTGCAGTGATGCTTTGCACATGGAGCCTCCAGCAAAGCCCTTGATGCCGGCAGAAGTCATTTCACTGCCTTGCTGCATTGTGGTTCGATGGCGATTCCCACAGGAAGGCTTCAAACAATAATGCAAGGTTTGGTAATTTCTGTTAGCTCCATTTATGCAGAGAAAAAAGGCAGTGAAGCAGGGCGATGTTGTCTCATCAGAGATCCCACAATGAACTGTTGGCACCGGGTTGGAATCCATTCTGGAAAATTGGTTCAGTGAACATAAAGACCAAGAACAAAAGATATATTTGCTATTTGAGTGGGTTTTTTGTAAAGCCCATATTCTGGACTTGACTAAGTCTCTCCAGCTAGCTTTTGGGAAGGCAGCATACACCGGTGAGAAAGCAGGGATTTGGGAGAAAGAAGCTGTAGTCTCCAGTCAGTTATGGTTGCACTCCGTAGGGTCTGGACAAACTTTCTCCACCTTGTCTTTACATCTCTACTGCTGTCTTCTACATGGTGGCTTCTGGAGGTGTAATGAGCACATACTTATAAAGATTGCCAGATAAAAGCCACATAGGCTGAAAATTGATGTACAGCTAAACAAGTGCAGCATCCCAGTTCTACAGTTTCTAAGGCAGCAAAATGACTGTTTTGCAAATGCAAGTGGGGAAACTATGTGAATAATTGTTTTCTGAGGAATCCTTGGACTCCTTTGCCTTAACCATTGATTTCTGTCAGTATATATTTTTCTATGCTGGTCACAAAAGGCACATTTCAGAAGGAAACTCAGTTACTGCGGTCAGATCAGTAGGTTCAGTTTTTGTTTCCAACTTGCTGTGCTGGGGAGAAAAGGGAAGAGAAAACAGCTTATGATATATTGTTTGGAAACTATAATTTACTGTAACCAGGCAGCTCCCCTGAAATGTGAGAAGCCTGCATCAATAAGTCCATTTCTCTTTTTTGTCCTAGGCTCTCCATTCATAAATCAAGTTCAGAAGAAGGCTCTGTAGGTCAGTATATTTCGTTTTATTTGATACTCCTATGGAATTCTTAAACAGCTTTTCAGTTTTGCTTGTGCTGGGATGTGAAGAGCTGGCAGAAGTCAGCAGCATTTGTGTGTGTGGAGGGCTAGTCTCAGCAACTTTCAGTTTGATGCTGAGTGTCTCAGTGATCACTGAAACTGCCCAGACAGCATTGTCATGTGATAAATACACATCTTTTGATGTGTTATATTGAGTTGAAAATGTTTGCATGTTAGGCAACTACATGTCTTTAGCCTGTCCTTTTGTATTACAAAATACACCACCAGTAAATAACAGGGGTTCTTCGTTATTTTTGTTCATGTCATACCAGAGTCTCTCTCTCTGTTTCTGAAATTTTTGTTCCTTATTGGAAAAGAAAAATCAAACTGCGAAGTTTTTCTTGTTTGTTTCCTTTTAATGGTATTCTAGGGACATGTCCACACAGTCTAAACTTAAGCAGTATTTCAGAGAGTCAGGGAGCTCAGCTCTAGGTCATCCAGGGCAAGATCTTAAATACTAATAGCTCTTTGTCAGTACCATTTCTGCCAGATCAGGCACAGTATATTCATTTGTAGGTGGCATAAACTTTATAGCATGTGCCCTGGTTAATTCAACAGAACACAGATATATATGCCCTACCTTGAGCTAGATCCCATTTTTCTTTCTAGAGCAAATGATTTACTTTTGGGTCATCAATCCATATGGAGATATGTGGGCATGGAGACCCAGCCTTGTACAGTCCAGGCATATAGAGAGCAAGAGTCAGGTGTGGCTCATGCCAAGTTGCAGAACATGTGTGTGTGTGCATGTGTGTGTTATGTTAATTATATGTTTATTATTATTATTATTAAATATGTTAATTATGTTAATTATTTCATTTCTTGATAGATATGCACAGATATACTAGAAAATCACTTATCTGAGTTGTGGCTTAGGCTGCATAATTGTGATCCAATTAAAGAGAGTAAACCAACAAAATACTTCAAAAACACTTCCAGATTTGACATTAACAACTAAACAGACATAAATTTTAATGTAAAATATTTTCTGTTTATAATAACTTTATATTATTATAAACATAAAATTATTATATATTATAATAATTTTCTGTTTATAACTCAAAATATGTAAGTTACTGGCTTATCTCAGTGCTCTATAGCACTGGCAGTTATAAAAGAATATGCATTGCCCTGAAATAGCTACATCAACATAGTTCTAGTATGGAATGAATCAAGAAAACAAGAAAATCTGAGTATTTTTTATTCTTGTTTCTGATTTAAAAATACAATGTAATGCTTGAAAGCTTCTCTAGAATTCACTAACTAATGTTTCTTTCTCAAATTCTTTTTCCCTTTCCCCTCATCTTCCCGCTCCCACTCCACTTTCCTTTTAGGGAAAGCAGACTGGAAAAAGAAAAATAAGTTTTTTTGGCAGAATTTCCGAAAGAACCAGAAAGGACTAATGAGGCAGACTTCAAAAGGTAAATCTTTTTCAAGGGTGCACATCCTATCCATGTAAAATGTAAGGAGCCAGCATCACAAAGGAATAAATTACATTTGTAATAGTGTGGCAGCTGGGGTCTGTGGCTCTGGAAGTGTCACAGGTTTGGTTCATCATGACAGTGCTCAGAATGACAAGTCAAATTCTTGAGACTGCAGACATGAGGCTGGGATGTCTGTGATCCTGACTGTCAGTGATGGCACACATGCAAACTGATGCAGTTAATACAGAAGTAATATATGTAACTAAACAAGATACTTTTTTTTCCCCTAGTCCTCACTTGGTAAGAGAAATATTGCTCTGATTAAATTAGAAGGATATTTGTCCTTTCTTTGGCATTTTGTTACGTTGACCTGTTTGCTTTAGGCTTGAATCCAGCCTCTCATTTTAGAAGACACTACAAGAAGGAGCAGTAAAAGTGTCTCTGGTGACCAGAGTAAATGTAGGATTGATTCCACTTAAACTGTCAGGTGTCTTTCTCTAGTTCTGCAAAAGATGCAGCTGTGGATTGCATTAAGTATTTCTGTTCACACAGAAAAATTGTTTCCCCATGGGTATCTGTTAGCTTCTTATGTTGCAAACAGTGTGTCTGTCTGTGTTTAGGTAGATTGTGAAAGATGACAAAACCCCATTTAGTAGGTCCAAAAGGGACACACTTTCAGTTAAGTGTGGGTTCTTGCTGGTTCTCCAATTGTCTGTGCTGACATGCCAAGCACACAGGCAGGTTCTGGCAGCTGATTCCAGTATTCCTCAGGGCTGAGTGCTGGACTTTTCCAGCATTAGCACTTCCTCTTTTAATTCCTGTCTTTCAGGGTCAATAGCAAGAATGATGGTCAGTTTTTATTTCTCCTTTTTGTGCTTGCTTGCTTTCAAAGTAGACTCAGTTCTAAACTGCTTCCTTTTATTGCTCAGTTACTTCGAAATCATTCAGTTCTTTAAAATCATATCATGAGCCTGCTCTGGGGAGGGTCTGTTTCTGGCCAGCCAGATCCACGTGGCAACCAGATTTCAGACACTGAGTAAAATCCAGCTCCAGTGTACCCTGTGCATGAATTCTTACATGTGCTTAAAATATTTGTGCTTTTTTTTGTGCAGGAGAGGATGTCGGTTACGTGGCCAGTGAGATCACAATGAGTGATGAGGAACGGATCCAGCTGATGATGATGGTGAAAGAGAAGATGATCACCATTGAGGAAGCACTTGCTAGGGTATGATATGTGCATACTTCAGTCTCCTTGACAAACATGTTTTAGAATGTAGGATGTATCAGTCTGGAGTTTTACTTCATTCACAAAACGTAGAAGGTGGAGGAAGCCTGCCCGTTTGCTCCACTGCAATAGGGAGCATAAATTAGATAGCAGTTCCTTTATTTATTGAGAAAAGGGAGATTTAGCTCCACCAAAAATAGTTATCCAGTACGTGGTAAATTAATAGAGTCCTAAAAGCATTGCTTCTCTCCATTAACAATAAAAGGTACTAATCAGAGAAAAGATTAAGTGTAGACTTTTTCATTGCAGCTGTCTAAAGTGAGGGAGAAGAATCTCCCTGACTTGTACTAGCTCTTATTTATTATGTTCATAGGTTTTAAGTACTAATAGAAATGCTTCAGGTTTTGCTGAGCTTACCTTACTCGATTCAGAACACATATATTTCTTACTATTTTCCTTTAAGCTAATTTTTTTTTCTGCTTATTTCTTAGACAAAAAGGTGATCTTTTACTTTAATAATGTTCAAGAAAACCTATTTAGCCATTTTTTGCATGTGACATTTCAGACGTACAACACAGATATGTTTTTTTAATAAGTGGGGTGGCTGTCACAAGTGTTTCTTTACAAACTCTAAATGTTAATAAGCCACAAGAAAAAGAATTATAGGGTATTGCATCTTTGCAGCAATAGGGCTGAGGTTTTAATTTCTCAGGAGCCAAAAGAGGGTTAAAATTTCAGTGCAATCCTTGTGTAATATACTGTGATTGAACACAGGATGTTCTGTATGGGCTCCATTAGAGAAAGCATCATTTCAATAGGTTGGCAGTCAGATAAATATCTTTACTGACATACTACATTGTAAAATAGATTATTGTAGAATATAAATTTATGTTATTGTCTGAAGAAAATATTGCTTTGCTGGAAATCATATAATGAAAAACATGCAAGAATTTAAAATTACTGTGTGGAATATTGGGAATTTGTTTCCTTCTCTGCTGTTAAAGTTTTGTGGGGTGAAAGGGTTGTACCTAATCTGATAGTTCATATATGGACTGGTAGAGTTTCCCTCTAGTGGTCTGAGCTACTAGCAACAGTGGTTTTTGGTTTTTTTAAATATCAGTTCTTGATCCTGACAACGCTTTGATTCCTGTAGTATTGGAAAACTGGAGAGATTATTGGAAAAATGGGAGAATTTTTTTTATTACAAAGGATCATTCCTAGTCTTTACTGCAGATCATTTTCTTTATGAAGGAAATTGGCAGGTCATTGTGATTTAGTCTGTCCACTGTAAACTTTGCCTCTGAGATGGGGACATGTAATTTATGTTTTACCAACAACAGATCATCAAACTTCAGTATTTACAGATCATTTTCTTCTAAGAAAGAAAAATAACTCATTTTTAAAACTTCTGGTTGTTGGACAATTTATTTGGATTAAATGAGGTGTGCAGTGGAAAAGTTCAGATTTTCCCTGTTCCACAATGACACGGGGAAAAAAAAGAAATTACATTAACTCTTGCTATTTTAATGAAGATTGATCTCTTCTTCTCACTGGAGAATGTTCTTTCTGTCTTTTCAAATTTCAGCTGAAAGAGTATGAAGCCCAGCACAGGCAGTCGAGCACTGTAGATGCTACAGAATGGCCTGATGGTTCTTACTCCACACTTGATGGGTCTTCCAATTGTAATGTAAGTACCTGTCATTGTGATATAGCTCCCCAGTGTCAGTTAATATTTAAATTCTTTCATTGAAGAACTGAAATATCCTCATTTACCTGGCAATTTCCTTAGTAGCAAATGTGTCACTCACCTTGTGATGCTGTGTTCTGTCTGCAGAGAATCTTTAACTTGCATTTTAAATCCTCAAAATCTGTTGTCAGAGACTTTAACAGTCTTATTATATAATCTCTCTTTTCTTCTTTTTCTTTTTTTTTTTTTTAATTTAAACTCACCCCTTTGTTACTGAGCTTTTGAAACACAAGTTGTCCCAGGCAAAAATCCCTTTGTTTCAAAATGCACAGAAAAGAGCTTTTAGGTCATTTAGAGGGAAGTTGTTGATTCACCAGTATAGTTTCTCAGGCTTCTCTAGCCCTTGTTGATACATTCTGAATGAGGATCTAGCTAAATCCTAGCTGCCTGCTGCCTTCAAATACTTCTGTCTCTGCATTTGCAAACTCAGAGTTTGTGGCTTTTGTCAGATCCATAAACAGTAAGGCAGCTTTTCTCCCTTTTTTTTTTTTTTTTGCTTCTGAGCTGTTTAACTTCTGTTGTTTTTATGGGTACCAGACAGTCTTTGTGTTATGCCATACTGAATTAATTAATTTTTCCTTCCAGATATCTTCATTTTCACTGAGTAGTTTATTCCACTTCAGTTCTCTAATTGGAAGTTCACAGATAAATCTTTGAGAAGAACACATTTGACTGTCAAATTCAAGCTCTTTGTAACCCATATAATTGAATCATAGGCTTTTGAGACCATTGGTTGATTTATTTATTTTATTGTCAATGGAATTTCCTGCTAACTGCAGCAGCCTGTTAGCTCCTCCTTTCCTAAATGAAAAAGGGAATGCAATGTCATTTTATGAGATGTTTAACATATTTGGTGGTAGAGAAAGATTTTGTTGTTTGTGTTCAAAAAAATATGCCCATCTTTAGTTACATTGGAGCAGAGGGGAACTGATGTTGCGTTATACTCTGTTCTGATACATCAAAAATGTGCAAAGAATAGGGAAGGAAGACTCTCCTGAACTGATTATTTAGCCAGCTGAAAGATGTGTTGATCTTTTCCTCATTAGTATTTATAGCTTGAACTTTTCCTTCTTGAAAGGCTTTTGTCCAGGGTACCTATAGTATAAGCCCCTCAAAACTCCCATTTTCCATGGTCAAATCTCAGAAGGATACTGAATTTCTCTCTTTAAATCTTCTGATAGTGGTTTACACTTGTGTTGAATTACTGAAAGCTGTGTGTATCTCTGAGGGCTGAACATGATTCAGTATTTCTGCCCTAATGGAACAACTTGGCACCTTTTCTCTAAAATTGTTTTCCTAAGCCATCTTGGCACTTTGAACCAAGAGCTTGGTTGCCTCTCTCTGCTGGTCTGGTAGGATTTGAAGCAGCTTTCTTCTAACTTCAGTGGGGGATCTCTATTCAGTCACTGCAGATAATTCTCAAGATTTTTGCCCTTGTTCCTGATTTTTGTCCCGTTTGCCTTTAAGAGAAGCTGTGAAACTGCTTGCCTTCAAGGGAAAAGGGAATCATCTGCAGAAATGAAACTTCATGTTAGAACAAAACTCAGCTTGACTCTTTTTTTTTTTTTTTTTTTTTTTTTTTTTTTTTTTTTTTTTGTGGACAGGAAAGAAACTGAGGTTAACTGGGGTGAAAGACTTTGGGCTATAATTGACAAAAGGGAAAAACAAACAATGAAAAGGATCAGATATGTCTAGAGATAGGATATGTGTACAGTCAGACTTTTTTGCCAAAGGACCTCTCTACTAATCTGAAATGACCAGCTGTTGAGACATGCAAAGATGATTCTGTTTTCAAGCCCTTTCTTTCCCAAGTGGTTTGTGTTTTGGTGCCATTTGTGAGATTTGTACTCTGTTTATTTGGAACCTCAACTTAAAATTACCCAGCTCATTTTATATAGGCCATGATGCAAAGATGGTATTCCATGTATTAAAAACACACTTTCAGGTAGCCCACTGCCTTATACTCAGAAAATAGTTGGAACTACAGGTCCCTGAAATAAACGTTTCTGGTTTGAATTTGAAGTCCTTGGGCAGTTTTTCTGGTTCTGTTTGCTTTTTAAATTTATTTATTTATTTTTCAGTCTCACAGCCAAGTTGTTACTAGGCAGTTTTTAATGAAACAATGTGATCATTTTGTAAACAAAATGAAAACAAGTTAGAATCTATGCAGTGAGAGAATCTAAGAATGAAGGCAAAATGTCTGGAGTGTTCTAAGGTTTTAAGTAATCCTTTCCTTTCAAGTTAGCTCTGCCCACAGCATACAAATATCATCTAAAGTGCATATATTGTTAGTTACTGTTTTCCTTTTTAGGAAAAGGCCACTTTTTAAAAAAAGCTTTTGTAGATGTCATGTGTTTATGACTAACATAACTGGTGTTGAATTAAAGATTCTCGTTTTAAAGACTGATTAGAAGATTCTGTTTTCAAGGTTCTCTTCTTTAAAATTACTGTACCAGGAAGTGGAAATTTGCATTTCATACCCTTACCAAAACTAAACCCTGAAGATGAACCACAAAGGAGTGAGGCAACATCCCAAAGGGAGGCAGCCCCATGTCATTGCTGTGCTGTTAATTGTATGTCCTGTTTGTTTGTTGTTAAGAAACAAACAAACAAAAGCCTTGCCAAGTCAGTAGGTGACTTGGTTCTTTGGCACTTCAGAGCAGTTTTTAGCTTTCAGTCTCACTACTGTGGTCCCCTTGTTTCAGCAATATATGTGTGTTCTTTATTTGCTAATGTGGGTATGCAGTTGAAACTGTTTTTATTCAGATGTATCAAAGCTCTAAAACGCCTCATCATTTTCTTACAAATTTATTTCTGAATATTTATGTTTCATCTCTGTTGCAATGAAGGCAGCTCACAGTAGCTAGCACTAGACAAGCTTTCATTGCCTTGTGCCAAGTATTGGGATGTAAAGCAGGTGCAGATTACAAATGGATCCCTTTCTGGGTTGTAGATAAGGCCCTATTTGTCCTTAGGAGTCAGAAAGTCCAGGGAAAGAGAGGACTTCAAAATTGTATCACATTCCTTCTTTACACTGAGGTGCCTTTTATGCTTCTTAAAGATAGAAGAGCATTTGATAACTTTTGGGGGCTGACATGCTCAGTTCATCTAAAATAGGACTGTTTCATCCCCAGGGCCCTTGCTGGTATGGCTCCAGCCCAGCTTGGAGAACCAGCACAAGGAGAAGTCAGTATGTTCAGTGTGTCAGTCAGTTTCTTCCCTGTGCCCTCTGCTAAAGACCACTAATTGTACCACTTGCCATGTTTCATGCCAGAGTGGGGAAGTGGAGAGAAGCACAAGGGAACTTGTGACAGAAGTGTGTATCAGTATGTGTGCTGACACTGACACAAACCACTAATTAACTTCACTGACAGTTTCTGTAGATGCAAGTTAAATGAAGTTGTAATTATCTCTGGACTAAACTGGTTTGTTGGTCTCATCTTCTGTATTTTGTTTTCCATCAGCAGGTACTGCTCAGCCATCCAGCAAACTTCCAAGTAGTGTAGCTGGCCTTCATTTGCCACAGTGAGCTGTGCCATGCTTGTCTGGCATCACCCCTCCTACCAGATGTGCCTTAGCAGCCTCAGGAGAAAGGATGATATTTATGACTGGGGAGAACAAATGCAGCATCTCCCTCCAACAATGTGGCCCACACATGGGCAGTGGGGGGCCTGCAGTGCTGTTTTACATCCCTGCCCTCCCAACGCTTGTTTTCCCAGGATCATTACCAGTAGGAAACTGGCACCTCATTTGTTTTCTCTGAGGAGAATGGCAGCAGTGGGGCAGACCTGTAAGTGTGCTGTGCACATCTGCATCTACCGTGAGGCTGATGCTGGGAATAATTCCCACCTGTATTGTCTTTTCTGTCTTCTGTAGATCCATTTTTTAATAGGTGGCAGTCCATTGAGTCCACACAGCAATAGGTCTCACTGGACTGAGATAATAATTTGTTACTCCTGTATTTACTATTATTTCTTTTCTTTTTTTTTTTTTTTTTAACCAAGTGGTTAATTAGGGCTAAAAGTTGAAAAGGCTGTGCAGAATTTTGTTTGGTGTCTGCTAAAGGCATCAAAGGCAGAGTAACAGATGAGAATGAACTTTGAGTTGTATTCATTTCAGTCCCAGAGATGCTGAAGCTGTTGAATCAGGATAGTGTTACCCATGGTACAAACCTGACTCTGACAAAAGATTTAAGTCTCACATAATTATCTCTGACTCATGATAGTCATTACTGTGTTGTTTGGTAAGTGTGAAGAATAGGAAGAAAAGAAATAATGAAAGTGTAACTTCCGTAGCACCAATTACCTCAAGAGTAAATCTAAGCATAATTACAACAAATCCATATTATTCAGGCTTGTGCTGTATTTCAGTATGTGGATGCTTTCTAAATACAGCCATTTTTAATTGATTTTTATTCATAGAAGTGATGGATTCTCAAAAATTTTTAACCATTGGTTAACATTATTATTGCTCATAATACAGGACTGTTAGTGTAAACAGGAAAAAGTCCTTATTTTGGTATAGTCAGTTTAATTTGTTAGAAATAAGCTCGCAGTCAACGTATGTTGGGAATCAGCATTGAGAGAGAGAGATCCATCAGCATCTGTGGAGAGTAGGGTATGATGAGGTTTGTTTTACTTTAAAGAGTAGTATTTAATTTGAAGCAATGTGAATGTTTTGAAGTTAGCCCTGGTCTGCTGTTACCACAGGACTCTCCATTTTTGGTAAGGTTTCTTTTCCATGAAAGGCTAAAGGGTAGAAGAGGATGTTTCTGTGCTTTAGTTCTTCCTGGAGAACTTGTTGCCGCCTCCAGGCCCTGTGCGCTCTTTCAAGTAACAGAGGGGAGCCGTCGCTGAGCGTGGCTGTGAATGAATGCAGAGCTTTCATCTTTGCTCCAAAGAATCTAGTGACCCAATTTCTGTTAAGACTTCCTGAAAGGCACCGATGTGCCTGGTGGTATTGGATGGTGTATTTATTATTACTACCCAAATTCCTGTGATACTGTCAGTGCTTAGTAATCGTTATCATGAAAAAGGACCTATAATAAGACGTGCTTCAAAATGGTTGTGGTGAATTCCCACGCTGTGTGCCTGTCACAGGGACCTGTCCTGGGAAGCACTGGCTGCCCTCCTTTTCCACTGATCACAGGGACAGTGTCCAGCACCTCCTGGCGAAAGCTGGTAGCAGAAGAATTACAGCATATTTTGTTAGGATCTTTCCTCTCTCTCTATCTATGCATAAGAGCAGGAATTCATGGATTGTGTTACTGGATACAGTAACACAAAAACCTTCATGAGAGAAGCGCAAATCCTTACAGTTCCCATGACACAACCCAAAGTAAGGTCAGTGCTGGGGAGTGATGATAGCAAAGCAAGAGACCAGTGATGTGTTTGTGTTTGGTTTTGTAGAACACTCTAAGGAGTTTTTTACCCAATTTTTTCTGAAAGTTTCTACAACACTTCAGAATTTGCAAAGGAAACTGCTGAAAATTATTCAGAATAAAACACTGTCACCATAGGATTGTACTGAGCAGCTGGAAGTAACGTAGCCCAAGTAAACCTCCTGCTCACTGCCAGCAGGAGTTTCTCCTGTAGTTAGTCTGTTGTAAAGTCTCTGAGAAAAATCTTCTTTCTGTCATGACTCAGAGCTTGCAGTAACACCCAAGCAGTGGCTGCAGTTAGGCGTGTTCATAACCACTTCTGTTTGCCTGCATTCAGACAAGCTCTATTGACTTACTTTATTGCAAAATGCTTGGCCATGCGTTTGAGGAAGATGGGAGGTGGGAAGGCAGATTAATTTAATATTTATTCCAACATACTAGTTCACTTTTTGATACCGTTTTTCCTTTTTGGCAGCTGCGTAATTTTTCTGCCTTATAATCTAGATGGTGAGGGGGTGGCACCAGCTTTTTCCTGTTCTCCATGCATCAGCCAGCAGGAGATGCTATAATCCATAATGTGGTTTCCCTGCCCTCATCTTTTCTGAGACCAAGCCTATTAACTTAGAACAAAGCTTTGCTCAGATCAAGAGTTAGGAATCTCAAAAGCCATGTGTTTCACTGCCCTATTTGGCAGACACAGGCTGAATAATCTTGACTTGTGGTACAACAGAAAATTTTAATTGTCCTCTCATTGGTTACCACTTGTGCCCCTTCCCTGATGCTGGTGTTTCCTTCCTCATGCTTTGGATGGCAACATTAACAGCCTGATTGTTTGAAAGTACTACAAGAATGTAATTTAAGTTACTACAGCCTTCCTTAAAGGGCTCTCATTCTTTTCCTTTGTTTCTCTGATATGAATTTTGCTGTGTTTCATGTATTGCTGTTTCACCCGTGGTTTTTCAGGAAGTTGAGGGGTGGATTTCCAGCACCTGTGGAGTACTCCATTCATTAATAGTACAGCCTATGCCAAAGAATAGGAATTCTCCCTGGATCTTCTTAGTCTTGCCAAAACATAAGATTCAGTTGAGAGAATCTTGTTAAAGACTTTTGTTTCCATGTATAGAGGAATCTGCAGGAGAATTGGAAAAGAATATTGCATTGTAACAGGTACAGAATAATGTAACACAGAATTTCATTTTGCTGCTTATACCTATGACAAGTGGTACATGAGTACAGTTGTAATGTCATTAAAATGAATTATGTTAATCAGTTGAGAGAAGCACTTCACCATGAGGAAATGTGTCTGGCTTGCAGATACAAATGTCAGCAATGTGCTTCTCAAAATTAAACCTGGAAACAGTTAACAGCTAGGAATTTGCCTAAGCAGCTATTCTTGTATCAAGACAGACCTCCCGGGAGAATTAAACTTTTATGCTCTCGTTACTTATGACAAATATTTCCCACTAATTTCAGCAAGTAGTGTCGTCACCAGCTAATGTGCAATATATCTCTCACCAAAGTAGCCCTTGGATGCTCCTTTGATTTTCTTATAAGTAATCACAGACCAAACCCAGACATGGTTACCTATGGGGGCTGACACTGCACATTTTAGACTTGCACAGCCCTTGTAATTCATGCTCTTGGCAAAAAAAAAATAAATATTTATGACCTCTGTTAATTTTCTTTAAAATTTTGGAGGCCATTATTTGTAACTTCAGGATATGATGCAGATTATCACATCTTAGTTTCATGCAGTTTTCTATAAACAGCCTCTGCAAGGATTAGAGGTCTATGAAGCTTTCTTAATGAAACCCAAAACCTTCAAAACTCAAGTTGCAAAGCCACAGACTTAGATCAGTTTCACTCCTGGTCATGAACTTTTAAGGGAATCTGGGATACATTTCAAGGAAGTTGCTGTCATGTTTCACTTGATGTGGGCTTGTATGTTATTGAAACTGGAGAACACTAGTTGGTTTTACCTGAAGCTTAAAATTTTCCATAGGGCTTTACATCAGAGTTTTGGGGCTGAAGTAATTCAAGGCTAAGAACCCAGTTAGAGCACACTAATAAATCTAGTTTACATGACCACTAGGGACTAGAAAAGCTGTGTACAGTCACTAGTACAAAGGTGGAGAGATTGAAAAAGGCTATTTGACTGGGGGGCCTCGTTAAAATCAGCCAGTCTTTAAAGGAAATAGATGTTTAGTCCAGCTATAATTTCATAGTGGGATTGATTTGCAGTGAATCCAGATTAACAGGCCACTGATAGTGTGGTCCTGATAAAGGGGAATCTTCCCTGGCTTAAAGAGGGTGCTGTTGTGGCACGCCTTTGCTACTGCTTTCCACCCCTGGACAGCAGTGTTCCCAATAAGCAGCAATTTTGGTCCTTGTTTTCTTGTGCTCTGAGAAGAAATGTCCAAATTCTGGATCTTTTTGTGAGGTTTGGGATAAGGTGTGGTTGCCTATAAAAGGAATGCCAATTTAATTGAGCATCTCAGAGTCTGTTAATTAGGAAGGAACATCAGAGCCCAGCCTAGGCAGAGAAATTAAAAGTCACACTAAAATACTTCATAAAGCCACCACTTCTGGACCAGCATTTCTCTTTACAATTCTTATTTATGTTCTTTTCTAGCGCTGAAACTAAAGGGGAAAAATCAAAAAAAGTATTTAAGTTCACCAAGTTAAAAAACATGTAAGCAAGGTTTATTTTTCTTTCAAATTAGCCCTTTATAAAGGGAAATCCTCCAGAGATTTTTGTCAAAAGAATTAAAAAAGAGAAAATTTTAAAAAGCTTGGTAAAGGGCTTAAATTATATTTCCTATAGAGACAGCCTCCACTCTAGTGGTGGTGTTTGAGGGTCACTCTTCGTCCTGGCTTTGCAGAGATTCTCTGTATTTTTTCTTTCACTGAAATTCCATAGACAGTAATTAAGGAACTGGAGGCCAGCAAGAGGTCAGCAAGCCTTCGTCAGTGAAAACAGGGATTGTTTGCCATGTACAACACTCCCTTTTTTCCTTGTGGTGAATAGAAGATTTGCTTAGAGCTGATGACTTATGCCTTTCTTGCAAGTTATGCAGCTAGCGAGTAACTAGGGGAATCAATCAGTGAGCAGAAAACAGCTAATTGAGCCCAGCATCACGCTTTTTTCTTCTTTACATATTCAGCACTGGAATCGGAGCCAGTTTGGTGTCTGATAATGTAACTCGAGAGAAGAGGCATTTTGTGTGCAGGACTCAGAGCAAATTCAATACTTCAGAAGAAGTGCCTGCTCCTAAACTTTAGGGTTACAAAGCTGACAGCGGTTGAGGACTCGGGGGAAAATACTCGAAACTGAGCTTTAGGCCTATAAATGCCGAAGCTGGTAAGTCACTGAGCGTGCAGCATGATGTGGAGAGGATGTGCCTCCTGTTTCAGAGGGGGAGAAAGAGAAGAGGCTTTTGTGGTTATTCTTAGGCACAGCGCAGCGTGCATAGCTTTTCTCAGTTTTCCTTTTCCTTTCCTTGGGCTTTTAAGTTCTTTTCTGTCCTATTTTCCTGTCTCTGATTTTATCCAGGCATCTTTAATAAAAAACTTTTTAGAGTTAGAATGGTTGGGATTTTTCGCAGATGGAAAGCCTGTTAGAAAGAAGAAAGGACACGTGTAGCCACATCTCCTAAAGGGAACAGCAAAGTCTCTTTGCATTTACTATAGAGCATGTAGTTCTGAGGTGAGCTAGCCAGGGCTGGGGGATGTGATGTGAATCTAAATGTGGTTTTTTGTCCCACTTTGCTGAACAAGAATTGTCTGATAGTGAAAAAGAATTGCAGCTTAAATTTAATCAGGTATTAAAAGATTTACTTTTTTCTTAGATGGAAGGTTTCCTAGAGATTTCAGTTTGGGGCTGAACTGTTACTGGGCACAAAGTGAACTGTAAAATTTTAACTTCTCTCTAAATGGCTTCACACAGCTCATGTAAAAGTCATATACGCTTGGAGTTTTCTCTGGAGCTGAAGCAAATTAATCAGTTATGATAGCTTTAACTGGATGTTGTCCTAGTGTTTCTTACACATTTTTATTGGGACATGGCTACCAAGCTTTGACTGTTTTTTTAAGAGCCGCTGCTATAACCCTGAAGTGTTTCCAAACATAGTCCTGTCGAAAGCCAGCTACTTACTTCTGGTTTACATTTTGCCAATTAATTCCAAGAACGCTAATAAATGTTAGTTCTCTCTCTCTCACTCTCCCTCTCTCTCTGTGAAGCACTAATTCAAAGAGGGAGGTTAAGATTGTTATTTCTGTGGCGTGTGAAATGGGCTGGATGTTAGAGAGCAGCAGAGCAAGGCGTGTGCCCTGCCTCCCTAGCAAGCAGCAGCAAAGAGCCTGCGTGAGAAAAGCAGGAGAAAAAGTGAAAAGAGTGCTAGGAGCAGAACTGCAGAGACCTCCTAGAATGTCAGAGAACATGTGCTAATATTCTATTTGTTCCTGAACCGTAAAGCTCTTTACTTCAATCTTACATATGAGGTGATGCAAAGCGTGGCCTTTGGAGGTGCACAAGTAGGGAGTTTTCCAAGGTGAAGGGATGCAAGAGGTGGCAGAGGGGATTTATTTCTTCTCAGTTTGAGAGCATCTTCATTGTTTGTGACCTCATTTGTTTGCAGCAAAGGGCTGGGCAGTGGGTATGGCCTCTCTGTAGTTTTCCAGCCGTGTGGTACGTGGTGGCTGCAGTCCTCTGCATGCAGTTCTTGGTGTTTCCAGATGCTGTTAATATATTCCCTGTTCCCCTGCAGTCCTTCGCGCGTGTGTGCAGCCAAGCTCTCCGAGCTGGCGGGTTTCCGCGCCGTGAGAGCATCGCAGATGCGGGATGCACTTGCTCCAAGGCGCGGGGAAGGGAAGGGAAGGGAAGGGAAGGGAAGGGAAGGGAAGCGAAGGGCGGCTCCGCCCAGCCGGCCCCGCCAAGGGGCCCCGCAGGCTGCGCCGGCTCCCCGGCAGCCCGGCCGAGCCCTGCGCTCGCTTTCAACCAGCGCGAGTTCTGTGCATCGGCTTTGGCCGATTTGCTATGGTTTAGGGCTGTGGAGCCAGCTGTCTGCAATCTGATGTAATGTTGCCCTGGAAACCAGAAATGAAACACTTTAGCATTCACCACAGAGTTACTACATACAGCATTAGCCAAAGTAATTAAAAGTTGAGCCATATGGGCTTTCGGATGGAAAAATTTGGAGCGGGGGAGATGGAAGTTAAGTTGTTCCTTTTTTCAGTACTGCAAATCTGTTTGTTGTCCCCTTGAGGGCACAGGGAGAGGCCTGCCTTGGCTGTGCACAGGGGTACAGGGAGCTGGAGGGGCTCTGGCTGTTTCATCAGCACGTTAAGGACACCGAGGCTTGGCCTGGTGGAAGAGCCATGTACCAGGGGCCAGGAGGCTTTGGTGGGCAGGGTGCGGCATGGACTCCTCCAGTGCTGGAGAGCCTCTGGCTGAGCATCTTGCAAACTCATCCTCTCTATAACAAACCCTTCTGCAGTGCTGCTGCACTCTGGAGTGCCTGTGAAGGGAGAAGAGAGCAGGAGGGGGCTGTCAGCTGGCTACATCCAAGCCCTGTGCCAAGGCCTCGCTGCTAGAGCTGTCCAGGAAGCTGTTTGCCCAGCCTGCCATGCTTTGGGGACATTGGGGTAATTTTCCCATCTGAAGTCAGGGACAGCTACCAAAAAAAGCAATTCGGTCACCATGAAAGAGGGGAGGGTAGAGTGGGTTGAGGAAGTCAAAGCATGGAAGTTCAATGATTTCCAAATATGTTGGTTATGTCCTGAATGCTTTACATTTCTGTTTTCTGTTTAATATTAGCTATAAAAGAAAGCATTGCTTGAGCTGGAAAATTAAGCTCTGTTTCCCATGTGCCGAAGTGGAAACTTTTGATAATTCCAAGGCCTTTCTTAAAAAGTTGATTCAAAAACAGGAAGCAAGTAAAGAGTAACCCTTTTTGAAAATGCATTCATTTTCAAGGAATTGGCATTATTTGACAATAAAGTTTCCTGAGCAGTACCACAGGTGTCACAATTTTTAGGCCTTTTTCCATCAACTTACTGCCCATCCTTTTTTGCTGTAGATTTCTCTGTCACATGCTACCTGGTATGATAGGAAGTAGGCTTCTGGAGAGAGACTTTGTCTTTCATCTACCCACAAAGCATGACCTGTTCTCGCCTACCTGCAAAGCACTGGTGATAAAAAGGATCTGTCGCTGCTTGTGGAGGACCCCAGCTCAAAAGGGTACTGGGAGCCCTGAAGCACTGGGGAAAAGCAGCTGGCACTTAATTGTGATTGGACTTTATTTATTTTGGAGTATGGTGAGCACCTTCTCTACCACCCATTCAGGTTTGATTTCGGTACCTTGTGCTGAGGCTGTTTTGACACTTGCTTTTGCTGTGGTACTCGTGAATGCAAATGTCAGATATTGTAAAAGCTCTTTCTTCATTGTCGTTGTTGTTGAGTCTTCATAACCCTGAGGGGGCCCAGTTCTTTATCAGATATCAGTGGTGCAAAGTAGGACTAGCTGTTTATTCTTCAGTGAAATCCTGGGTGGGAGGATCAGGTGTGAGCTGTTCTCTAAGTCTTAGAGAGCTCACAGTTTCAAAAGCAGTAGTCTTGCAAACTGAGGGTGTACGAAAAGTAATGATGGAAAGCAATCCCCTAGAGTAATTGCATTTAAAATAAACATATCTTGAGTGCAGAATATGCATGATGGTTGCTTGCCAGGATGCACTTAATGGCCCAAGAAGTCTTGACTGAACTTCTTGATTACAGTCAATAATCCATTCATCATCTTATCTAAATGTGTCTGTCTTGTTTGACATATCACTAAGTTGTTCTAGGCATAATCTCTGAATTAATGCTCATGTTGTTGCTTAATTTACTTGAGGTAAACAACCCTGGTACTCTTTACAGTCCTATTTTTCCCGAAGGAGGTTTATTAATTACCTAACCAGTCTGTAACCACAATAAACATATTTGTGCAATTCTTGGATGATAGAACGACAATTCCTACTGCCATATGTGGTCAGTTTGGTATTCCTCTTATTCTGGAGTAATGCAAAGTTTGTGGAAAACTGGTGATGGACAGTGCCCTTGCAGAAATTTGTTGAAGTTTGCTCTGGTGTGGTTTTGGGGCCCTTTTGAGGTGTATGCCTGGGAGGTAGGCCTTCAGAGCTGCCTTGTCAGGCACTGTGTGTGCCTTTGGAAGCATTCCAATGCGGCTGCTAATTGGTGTCCTGCCCCATGGCATCTGCCTGTAGTACCTCATCCTGGTATTTAAGTGCACTACAAAAGTAGAAAGCATTTTTTATGTTCAACCTCTCTTATTCATCCTCCAGATAAGCAGACAGCATTTTTGCTGGGAAGAGAAGGGGATGGCTTTTCTTTGTTTGTTTGTTTTTACTTGGCTTGCGTCTCTTGGGGATCTTTATTTTTAAAAGTTTAATTAAGGAGAAGGAGAAAAAAGGATGAGCACACTGTGGAAACCCAGATAGCTGCACTGACAGGAAGTTGCATGAGGGCTTTTAGAGCTGACCATTAGGAATGCTGTGAATTGGCTGGGACTGTGAGTGCAAACAAAGTAAGGTATACGATCCATAGCGCACTCCAGCTGGAGCCTGTGCTGTGTGCAGGAATGTGCAGCAGCACAGGATGCCAGGGCTGTCCTGGCCAAGCCAGAGAGCCCTGCTGGCCTCCTCTCCTCTCCCCTTCCCTGCCCTTCCCCCCACCGCCTTCCACATTCTGAACTGATTAAAACAGAGGAAGTAGCACGTTGAACATTGGATCTGGCTCGAAAATCGAAGTTGTCTTCTCGTTCACAAGGAATGGATTGTTTCAGCTTGTTGTGTCACTGCTGCTGGAGAGAAGGGAATTTTTTTTTGTCTCTGTAATGTTTGATACTTGAGGGAAAACAGCTGGAACTGAGCATACTGGATCAGATGCAAAACGAAACGGGATGCTGGGGAATATGGACTGCACTGTATATCTGAAAAGGTCAGAGTTTTCCCTTGGTCAGTGATGGAGGAATGCTCTGTCCATCTTAACTCCAGCCTCAAGAGCCTTCAGGAGGAGTGTAAGGAGCAGGGAGGAGGAAGGGAATATTTTGTAGCTGTGGCAGTCCGTGAGCAAGGCAGATGCGGTCTCCTCCTTCCTTTCCTTCCCTTCCCATCCCTTTCTTGTGCTGCTGTTTTTGATTTTCTGGGAAGACTGGGAGGAAAAAAAGAGAAGTCGTCAGTGACAGAGCTTCAGTTTGGAAAAGCTGTTTATAACCAGGTTTAAACAGCAAGTTCTGAGATGCCAGACAGACCAGGGACTGACTAAACCACGGGAGTATAACTGGTATGGTAAGAAGAACCCTGGAAAAGAGCCCTGCCTGATACATACTGGAAGAGGACGTGGAAGTAGTTATTACACAATGCATGTGAAGAAAGACAAGGGCAGGAATGCATTTCAGTGCCTAGGATCTTACGTTGCACAGATTTAGAAATCAAAATGGTATGTCATGCTTTCACAAAAAGAAAAAAAAAGCAAACAAGAAAACCCTTAGTAATTTAAATGTTTCTCTCTGACCTGAGCTGAAAATATAACACCAGAGCTGCATTGACACAACGCAGCAGATGAGCTGGGTTAACTTGACTTGAAGGAGCAAGCCATGGAACTGCTGCTTTATTAATATTCCCTTTGTTTCTTTGCCAGTCAAGAGAACAATCCGATGATGAAACAGAGGAGTCGGTGAAGTTTAAGAGGTTGCACAAGCTGGTGAATTCTACTCGCAGAGTCAGGAAGAAACTCATAAGAGTTGAAGAAATGAAAAAACCCAGCACAGAAGGTAAAAAGCAACATGGTTAAAACCGTTTGTGTGAATACATGTTTCTGTTGAGAGGGGACAGAAAGTGGAGGGTTGGGGGAGAGAGGGGTGGAGTATTCATAAGTGCCTTGTCTATTGTGCATGCCTTAGGTTATTGAATTTTTAGGCTTTAGAAGGAGGAAAGTGACAGCCTAGAACGTGGTTACTGCTGATCTGGTATTCTCAAAGCAGCACTGGAGGGCCCCTCATTAAGAGATTAGAAGTTGGCTTATGTTTTATGCCCCATGCTGGGGAGGGAACGAGCCTGGGAGCAGTCCCAGCCAGCTGCCCCACAAGCTCAGCAAGGAGATAAGTGGAGCCATTACCACACTGCTCCCTCCTCCCAGACCCTGGGTGGCACACAGGTGAAACTCCTGCTCATTTTGGGAGGGTAGCAGCTGGCTGGTGGTGCAGTTGAACCACATGGCAGCACCCTGTGGCAAAAATACAGAACCACTATCGGACATTCTTGTGGGATAGAGGCTGTCTCGTGACTTCTGCTTCTGGGGGATCCTGTCTGCAATTTGGCTTCTGAATGAGCTCTGCTCCCTACAGAGAGGGGGAGAGAAGGGAGGAGGAGGAGGGTGGGGAGAGGGAAGCAGAGTTCAGGCCCTGGGAACACCATCCTGCAGCATTAACTCCTGATGACCTGTATGCATGTGTGAGCACTCAGATTAATGGAGCCTGATCCTCAGGAGCCTCTCTGCACAGCTATACTTGAGTCCTTACTGGAATTGTGGCACCTCTCTGTGTTGGTGGCCTTCCCAGCATCATAGGCCAATTCCCCTCAGCTCTGCAGGGAGCTGAGCAGGATTATGATTCTTTCCCAGTGCATTTAAGGAGAACACGTGCATCTTGCATATGTGGCAGGAAGCTGCTGGCAGATCTGAGATCTAGCCTGCCTCTCCTACATTATGGATGGTGTTACTGGCTGGTGTGAAAGACACAGGCAGTCTAGAGCTCTGGAATAGGCAGCTGTCTCTGTCTGGAAAGGTTTTATCACCTCATATGGTGAGCATAAAGCTGGGATACCTTGGAAACAAAACTGTGGATTTTGAGATGGGACAAACAAAATAGGACTGTTTTTCCACTGCTCTGAGGAAAGATGGCCCTCAGAGAAGCCTGTCCTACCTCCTCCTCCTTCTCCCCAGGAGTCTGGGAAAAGCTGCAGGGAGCAATCAGAAGGAGGCTCCAGGGATGGGAGCAGATGCAGGAGCAGGCAGCTCAGGGGCTGCTGGGCATGCAGATGCCTTCCTGCATTTGGACCAGACTTTCTTTTCAGCATATGAAGTATCTGTCTTGCTCTCTGTATCCTCTCTTACAGTGTTTTACCTCCTTATTTACTTTTTTCCCCTCAGTCTTTCACTTAAGTGTGCCATTCCTTCCAGGGTTTTTATTTCCATTGAGTTTTTCCACCCCTGCCCCTTGGAGAAAAAGCACTGAAGTAGCAATTGTATCCAAAAAAAAAAAAAGTTTGTACTCCTTCCTTCTTTTTCCATATGCTGTCTGTCTTCACTAGCTCTAGGCTTCTCTGATTACTTTATCTATCACTCTGGAGTTTCTTTGTAGATTCGCTCTTGGAAAACTTGATAGCAGAACCAATTTATTGCTAAATAACAAATGGATTAATTCTGCAAAACTTCTGTATAACTGGAAGGCCCCCTAAGTAGCCAAGTCTACCTCAGCAGTAGATATCTATGACTTTTCTTTCAGGAAATTCGATAGCCAAATTTTCATATGGCAGATTAAAAGTGCTTCATAAATGTTGCCCATCCCAATCTCTCATAATACAGGTCTGTATTCCCAGTTGGATATGTCAGAGGGCTGTGCAAGATCACAAAATATAGGGTGGTCAGATCTGGGATTGCTGTCTGGCTTTCCAAGTTACTTGCAGTTGACTGGCTTGGTTTTTGAGCTGCTTGCTATGGTTCTTTGAATCTGTGTTATGAACGTGAAGTAATGTGAAATCATAGGTGACTAGGTTTTGGGGACTTGGCTATAATATTTTATTGAGTAACATCAGTACAATTTAAATAAATTCATTAATGTTCAACAGCCTTTAGTATAGTGTAAGAGTAGTTATTTTGAAAACTGACATGCAGTTTCCTGGAAGAAAGATTCTGCATAATCCTACTCAAAAATTTCTTCACAAAGAACAACTTTGCCGAATTTCCCTTATGTGTTCCTGTAGATTTTAAAGACAAGCACACTAGTGTCAGATTCTTCTCCCACATTTCTATTACTGACTCTCTTATCACAATGAATATACATTTGGCTGAGCTGATACTCACTGGTATTTGCCAATATCTGAACCCATATGTATTTTGTCTTAATCTGCTCCTAAGTGAGCCAAATAACTGAAACTTCCTAATTCCTGGGCACCATTCTTATATAGCACTTAAAAATGCATCACATCTACATCTGTGTCATTATGGCTTTGTGTCATGGACTCACTCCAAATAACATCTGTTACAGTGTTCACACACTATGCATATTTTACAAGCTGTTTAAAAAACATATTTACTTAGTGGACTAAAATTGTTTATCAGTACATATTCAGTCCCAGGAGAATGTCTATTTTCTGTTCAAATTAAGATGTAGAGGGGAAGAAAAGCAAGCTGCACAGTCCAGGAAGAGTGGTGTCGAAACAAGACTCCAATCTACAGACCTACCCCAAAAAATTTCTCAAGAGTGAAAGTTGCATGTCAGATGTGATCCACTATCCCTTCAATGTCATGATGAGCTTTATCATAGTAAAATAGCATATTAGGTTTCAAAAAATGTATGTCAAATATATTTTAGCAACAGAGTGAACTGAAGGTGAGGCAGGAATCCTATCCAGGGCTGCTAATCTGTCATCGTGAAAGGTCTCCCTTGTTATTGAATGAGCCAGTTTAGTAAATTGTAGATATTTTGGTAACAGTTCAAATTTAGCTCTGCTGTAAGACTGTGGAAGCAATCAAAGATGAAGGCAAAGTTAGGTCATTAAGAAATTTATTTTGGCAAGAAGTAAATACAATCATATTTGTGCATTTGTGTGTGACACATAGCTATGAATGCTGTGAAATGTGTCAGGGAGACAGAGGAGTATATGTACTTTTTTTTGACTCTTGTTACTGCATCTAAAACCTGTGCCTATACTTTGCTCAAAAGAAAACACTAGAGAAAAGTTTCTTATATGATAAATGTTAAAAGGAATTGCAGTTTCAAATTCTTTATTCCTTCTCTCCACTCCAAAAAGGAAACCTGGCCCATGTCCAGTACTTATGTTGCAAAATATTCCTGTGAAATATTTTCTGGAAAATTTTGGTGAAAACTAAGTGTTTCTTTCATTACCAGGACACTGTTGAAATTGGCACATCTGCAGTTTGACCTACTTCTTTGTTTTTGCATCTGCTAAATAAATTCTGTGTGATTAAAACTGGTGCCTCTTCCCCATCAAAACACCAGAACTTTAAATTTCATCCTGGAGTTCAGCTCCATAACCTTCTGCAAAAAATACTCCATTCTGCAGCCACAGGAGCACTAAGTATTGGAAAAATGGACCTGAGAGGTACTTGTTTGGGTTTTAATACCTGGATGTACTTCTGACCTATTGTCAGCTCACTAGAGCTGAGCATCATATGCAAGTATCAGAAGAAAAACATGAGAAACAGATCCCAGCTCCAGCTTTTAAGGGGTTGTTAGTGGGAACATCTGTGGTCTTAGCTGTAGATGAAAGAGAGAAACTTAAAATAGTGATGAGCTTACTTACAGGATGCTGTCTTGTGTCTGTTGTTAACTAATCCCAGCATTCTCACTTCACAAATGAAAGGAACTGCTTCAGGTTTATCCACTCAAAAATAACTTCGGAGCAATTTACATCAAAAATAGTTTTCTTCCAATTTAAGTGGATGATATCTTGAATAAATACAGTAAGACTCTACAGGGAAACATCTTAGAGAATTACGAACAATGACAAGCATTGTGCTGCTTTTGTCCCCTGTAGGTGTGGAAGAGCACTCACTTGACAACTCTCCTATACTGGATGACAGATCAGCACTTTACTCTGGAGTTCACAAGAAGCAATTCTACTTTGACAGCTCCTGTGAAAAGCAGCCAGAGGACGACTCGGACTCACTTACTACTTCTCCCTCATCCAGCAGTCTTGATACTTGGGGAGCTAACCGGAAGCTGGTGAAGACCTTCAGCAAAACTGATAGCCGTGGCCTTATCAAGCCTCCCAAGAAACTTGGGACATTTTTCTCTTACCCAGAAGAGGAGAAGTCCCAGAAAGTTTGCCGCTCCTTGACAGATGGGGAAATGAAGAAGAGCCTCGGCTCGCTGAGCCACGGGGTAAGTACAGAAAGCATTTGCTTTTATGACAGCAACAGGCACAAGCACCATCTTCTGGTGTCCCTGGAGGAGATTCAGAGTGTAAGGAAGCAGATCCGATTGAAGAAAATGGATACTAACTATTCCTGTTCCAGAGCTTTTCTTTGCCAGCGCCCTGCTAGGAAAGGAGCTTCCCCCACCACTTGCGACCTACAATTACTGCGGCACAAAACGAAAGGGGGTGGAGGTTGTGGCTTCCCAAACAGAAGGCTACGAGGGCGCACCTCTGTCAGCGAGTTCAATATCACCTATGTGGTGGAGAGAAGCCTGTACAGTCACCTCAACCTCTCACAGCTGGTGCGTCCCGTTACTGACAGGACCCTGAGCAAGGCCGACAAGCAGGACCTGAGGAGATGCCTGCTGGAGGAGGATGAGGAGGCCAAGAGGAAGTGGGCTGCCACAGTGGATCGCTGTACTAAAAGGGTTCTCTTGAGAATCCACCAAAAGTCTGTGAGTCAAAGAGTTGCCATGAAGGTGGTCTTCCAATTTCTGTGAGGTTGCAGTGAACGCTTTCTGCTTTGTACTTTTAACTAAAATTTGGTGCTTCTGCTTTCTTTGCCATTAGAAACTCTTAAGCACTGTAATGCAGGTGTAAGGGAAGAGCTTGATATAGTCTTCTCAGAGAAGAGTTTTGTTGACTCTGCCATTTCTGTGTGTACAGAATAACTCAGAGAGAGTAAATATGACAAAATTCTGCTTTTATAATTCACCTAGTGTAGAAATAGAGATCACCAGTGAACAGAGAAGGTTTGAGATGCTATAAATATGTTTTTATGATGCTTTGGGAGTCAGTATTCTCTTCAAGGAGTACCAAGAGATGAACAAGATTTTCAGAGTAACGGAGTGTTGTTACTCAACTGTGCTCTATTTCTCCTCGGCTGTCATTGCCTTAATTTGGCCCTTCCCTTCTCAGATTGCATCTCGTCAGTTCACTTACCCAATCAGTATTCTCCCTTACATACACAGCTGCAGAAAGACAGAGTTTTGCATGTCCTCCTGCTTGCTGCCCACCACCATCAGAATTGTCACTACTGCTCCTTTTTTCAAGCATGGAATGAGGGTGGCACCTTCCCTCAGAGCATTACAGAAAGGGCACAAGGGGTGGCCGAAAGAGGAAATTTTGCTTACAGTGAGAAATTAAGTTATTTGAACACTCCAGGGGGATCCAAAGCTGCTTCCTGGTTATCTGACCCAGTTTTGATAGTTCCATTAACCGTGATTCTGAGTTTCCTAGGAACTTGCCTTTGGTGCCAGATCTCCAAAGCTGAGCTAGCTAGTCTGTTGTCTAGTTAACAATGTTCCCTACTTTAGTGAATGGAAACAGCAGTACACCCGTAACATTAAGCAAGATATTCCAGTGAAAAATACAGTAGAAACAGCTTTTCCTCTTAAATAACAGATTTCTTTTTTTTTTCCTTTTTGAGAGGTCTCTGCCTAATTTCTTCTGATACAAGGTATAAGAGTGACAGCTGTGGTCTCCTTAAATAGCTTGTGGGAGGTGAACAGACCTTCATGGTTCACTTTTTGCTCTTTCACAATACAGATTTTTTTTTTTCTGCCCAATACCATGAACATTTTCTCTTGGCAGTTTTACTGTTTCTTCTGCGTTGACTGCTTACCCTACCCCTCACAGGATATTGTTTATTGCTACAGACATTGTACTCAGAAGATGTTTTCCTTTAAGGATATTTCAGTGATAGGAGAAACCTTGCTTGTCCTTCTGTGGCTTGAATAATAAGGTTATCTTGAACCAAAAAGCATACTCATATGTTCTAGAGAAGCCCCATAATTAAAAATACCCTCTAAAACTGTCTTGGTAAATACAGATGACAGAAACAAACTCTTAGTTCTTCTGGTAAGTTTGTCTTGTCTCACCATAGTAGTTTCATGATGAACACTCTCTGCACTGACCTTTCCTTAATCGCAGAGATACAGTTAAAGAAATGAACAGTGCTTTGTTGTTGTTGAGGAACTTCTCAGTCAGCTGCTTCTCCAGCCTTGTTTGAATGGGATAAATGTTGGAGACCTGCTGCCCTTACTAACTTTCAATGCACTCCTTCCTGAAACCACAAATAGCTGACAAGCTTCAACTAATGCTGCTCCTTCCTAGAAACGCTTAATGTTTGTTTGCTGCAACCTCAGGGAAATTGCAATGCCTCTGTATTCAGTGGAATTGGTCACTCTGTCTTGCCTTGCCATTCATTTTTTTGTCATTTATATTTGTTTCAGTGACCTGGACATGCATGAAATTTTCAAATGGCATCAGTTTTTCTTTTCTCTCAGAAGAATAATATTTTTGATTGCATGGCCATTCCATTGAATATCCCTCTCCTCATCCACAGACCTTTTGTTTGCTGCAGGATTGCCAGGGTTCCTACTGGAATCTGAAGGTGGAAGTTAAATTTTAAATGTATGGGGAGGTCCATGGAGAAACAACAAGCATTGTTAATAAGGTGCATTTACGCAGAAGCTTTTAACCAACAGTTGTTTTGCTCTCCAAGAAGACTTCTTTAGGAGAAGCTCTGGCTGGTTTGACAGACAAGTTGGCTCAGAGCAGTTCCAGATGTCCTCTCTTCATTGTTGGGATTACCATACGCTGTAGGATTAGTTATAATGGTTCTTCACAGAAGGACCAAATTACTCCTAGCTAAACATGCTGTGCTTTAGAAACCAATATTATTACATGTGGTTGTTCTCAAATGTTTTCTAAAAACAATTTTTAAAACCTGTGCCATAGTCTCATTGCCTTCTGGAAAAAAAAAAACCACTTCGAAAAATTCTATATCACAGCATTGTCTCTAATGTGTGTGGGGCCTAGACAACAAAGCTGGCTTTGAGTTCCACTAGAGTTGTAGTGGGTACAAAAACTGTCATCCAAGTTTGTTGGGTGTAAGCAGCAAGAAGCTAGAAATAAAGCCTTTTAAAAGCTATTAATATGTTTGCTTCTACGTGGTGAACAGGCAGAGTGTTTACTTTAAAAGAATGAATTCTTATAATTGTTTATTAAGTGTCACAGTTTATACAGCTTGCTTCTTCCTAATAGACAAAGTGGGCTGGTAGTTCTCAGGTGGTGGGTTTTCACTGACTCACAGTCCTTTGTAGGTCTGAGCCAATACCTAATCAATACCTAATTGATTCTCAAAGTGTCTTTGAAGTTACTCTGTTGGGTAGGTCAGGGCCTAAGTTTCTGCCTCCTGTTTATCTCAGCTCTGACTCTAAAAAGACTACTTATAGTAGGCATCTGCCTGTCTTCAAAACCACACTCAGAGTGCAAAGATGAAGTTGTGCAAGTTAATTGTATGGCCATACCTTCATTTCCCTGCATTGCCCCATGAGACTTCTGCCAAGGCCAGTTACTTGAGTACTGTGCAGCTGGTACTGTGCATTGGTCAGGTTTTATTACCTCTTGGATTGCAAAGAAAAAGCTGGAAGTGACTAATCTGGAATCAGGGCTTGCTGAGTCTTTGGGGACACAATGCATATGGATAGCTGGACTGGGTTTTTCCCTCCTCTTACCAAGGACTTACCCTACTAGGCTTCCAATGGTTCCCTGTATTTCAGTGGAAATGCAGGCTATGCAGCTATTCAGAAGGTAGGTTATTCAGTGCTTTAAAAGGTTTAGAAGATTGGTGGTTCTCTGTTTCAGTGCTGCTGTGGACTTATTTCTGAAAGCAGATGGGAGTGAAGAGATGGAGCTGCCAGCACCTTGGAAAACTTGATGCATAAAATCAACAGTTTCCTCAGACCAAGAAGTCCTTTTTCTTTTTAAAAAGGAGTAGGCAGTAGATGACTCAACAGCAGCAGACCTTAGGCCAAGGAGTTGTCTCTGGAAAAGAGAGACTCATATTGCCTTACAACAGATTTCCTGATTTATAATCTCTCATCCCTTTGTTTGTTTGTTTCTTTCTTTCCATGTTTGCAGACATTTGTATTTTAATTGGTGTTCTCCAAATTGCAGATGTTCTAAGTGAGCTAATCATGGTGATAAAACTATCTGTCCTTGGTTTTTTGCAGAGAACCTGTAGCTTTGGAGGCTTTGATTTGACAAATCGTTCCCTTCATATTGGAAACAGTTCTGAACAAATGGTGAGTTTGAGAAGGTGCAGACTTGAAATAGCATAAAATGAAATGCACAGCAGAGTTATAATAGACTGAAGTGTAATTTAGGTCTGTAATAATAGTTTGGGGATCCAAGAAAACAGAGCATCTTTGTTAACCTCAAACTTCCTTAGCTTTAAGAATAACATACCCACCCATATCCATGTGTGTATAAGTATTTATATTCAGTATGTGTAAAGAGGTAGGAAGAAGTGATCAAAGCACAGATCTGGGGGCACATCTGTGGGCTATTCTTACATCTGACTTCCTCAGAGCATCACCCAAGGCAAAATACGTGCTTGCTGTACTTCCTTGGTAAAAATACTTACTGTTTGGAATGATGAGGCTAACTTTGCTGAAGATCTGCAAATTATTTTCATGGAAGCCATTATGTAAGAAGTTCAGTATTAGTTTTCTCACTGTATTTCAGAGCTCTGGAGTAGACCAGGATCCCATTGTGCTGGGTGCTGCGCAGTTGTTTTCAGAGCATTCTTATGTTTAAAAAAACCCCACATCTCCCACGAGAATTAATTCCATTTTATGTTACTCATGTTGATCCCACTGTTACTGTTGGTTGGCCTGTGGCCAAAAATAACAGAACAGAAATGAGCCAGAACATTATATCAAATGAAATTGCGAACATATTTTTTTCCTTTTGCCCATATATGTTTTTCTTTTCTGTTTCAGCATTGTATCTGATAACTTTTCTGTCCACTTCAGTCAAGTCTAAGTTGTCAACCATTTTGTATGCCAACATTATATTTTTTAATGTCATCTGAGGTTTTTTGGGCATGTTTTTGTTGCCTTATTTTTTTTAACATCATAAATTACCCCTGAATTTGTTTAATCTGTGGGTGGTTATTTTGCTCATCAAATTTCAACATCAGTAAACAAATTAACTTCTGAACTTACAGTGTTTATCTTTAAACATAGATACTTCTTTTTATCAGATGTGTTTTAATATAAGGAAGTGTGAAGTCTAGATGTTATATTTATCCCTGGGACCATCAGTAGTGGGAGCGATGCAGTGCACTAGAACAATATATTTGGATCAAAGTGGGTTTTTTTCTTGAAAACATAGAAGCCCATAAAGTGGAAGGGGTTTTTTTTCGAAAGATATTAGGCAGAAAGCTGTCCCTAATTTCTGTTAAAAGACCAAAATTACCAAGGAAGTTGTAATTATGAACAAGTTTTAAGGGGAAAAATAATGTATTGTCAGAAATGAAGTATCAGTTGAATTTCAGAGAAACTTTTTGTAAGAACATTGATGAAGTAGAAAACATACATAAATGTAGGGAAAAAAAAAGATAAATCTTTAATGTACAACATAGTGTACATTTATTTTAGGGTTTCCTATCTTCTTGTAGCTAAATTTAACCAACTCAGAGACCAAACTCAGTAATCAATCTCTTTGGCCAGATGGATTTTGCTCCTTTTGGTGCTGTGATTTTTGGTGCACCCTTGCCAATGGAGGGTGCTGGAGTACATCTAATAGAGCTGCATTGCTCAGTGGTTCCTGAAACAGAGTAGAACATAAGACTATGTTTAATGTCCTGCCTGGACAGTCTGAATAAGGTCTGAATCATACAAGTTTGGTAAAATGTCAGCTAATCCGTGTTAACTGAGTACGTGTGGCATAAGTAAGTGCTTCATACATTAAACTGGTTTAGAAAAGGTTAAATGAATTCAAAGCAGCTGGGACCAGCTAATTTAGTTCTTCAGTACCCTGTTGTGTGTCTTAAAAAAAGCAGTGCAAGTTTAACCTACCATGGTTGATGAATTTAGCACATTTTTTTGTGGTGTTTGGCTTTTGGTTGGTTGTTTTTTGGTTTTTTTTCACAGTCCATAGTAAAACCACAGAGGTTAGCAGAATGCCTGTCTGAAAATAAAAAGTAAATTTGGGTAGCCAAATATAGATATCCATGTGTGTGTGTATATATACATATATATATATATATATATATATATATATATATGTATATATACACACACAGAGAAATATATATTTGGCAGTATCTCAGAGGTACCTTTATTCCTGTTAAACTCATTGTAGTATTGACCAACATGAGCCACAACTACTGTTAGAAAGGCTTAGCCTGAAACGTGGGGTTTTCTATCAGATCAAATATTACTGAAATTCAAAGGGATAAAGGCATCCTAACAGTCCCCAACATGTCTACACACAATATTTTCACAAAAAGTTTACACATCAGGCCTGAAGAGTAAGCTACAGTGGACTGCTGCAGTGATTTGCACAAGGCCTTAACAGTGAATTTGGAGCAGGCAACAGGACACTGTGCTGCTGTCCTGTGTCTACCTGGACACCTCTGCAATAACTGCTGCCTGAGGGAAAAATGGCTCTTCTATTTTAAAGGCTTAAGCCACGTTTTATTTTGCAGGGCAAAGAAGGAGACTTTGTTTATAAAGAAGTGATCAAATCACCCTCTGCCTCCCGTATATCTCTGGGCAAAAAGGTGAAGTCTGTAAAAGAAACCATGAAGAAAAGGATGTCAAAAAAATACAGCAGCTCTTTGTCTGAGCAGGTATGTAAGGTCTGCAGTGGAATCCACTTAATAATGTAGAAGTGATAATCAATATTGATCCCATGCATCAAGGCATCTCTGAAGAAATTTCTAACAAGATTGTATGGTGTGACTCATTCCTGTGTTCTTATAAAATCCCTCACTGTGAAATGGCTTCCTATAGATGGCAGTACCATGGAAAATGCATTTTCAGATTTTCATTTAAGCAGCTCATCAGAAGTCTGTCGTTGATGGCACTGCACACCTCACTCTCTATTTCCATTTCTTTTCTATCATAATTTATTAAGGGAACTAGTCTGTGACACAGGGTCACAGTAATATATTTAATCTGCAATTTACACCCTGGTTTAAATTCCCAGCATAACTTCACATACACAGCTCCTCTTTGCTGTTACAGGTCTTTTCTCCATCACAGCTTGCCCTGTGCAGCAGCCCATTAAAACAGAGGCACAGTCTAGTCAGAAAGGGCCATATGACCGAAGATTTTCCTATTATTCTTTCATTACAGATTTTTATAGTCTATTCTTAAAGGCAAACCAGAAGTACATTAGTTCTAAATTAGGCTTTGAATTTCAGTGGCCTAGAAACAATTGCTGTCTTTTTCCCTTTTCCTTTAGTGGAGCGTCAAAAATCTCCGGCATTTGTTTGAAAGCGGGCCTGCCCCTTGGATTGTGTAGGGAATGGGCTGGAAAGCGGCTGGGAGAGCGGAGCTCTTCCTGGTTAACACCGCCCCCAAGTGGGCTCCGACCGCTCGCGGGGGATGCTCGCAGTCCTGGGAAATGGGGAATGGAACTTTCGCTCTTAATGCAAAGCCTTACTGCCTGTAAAAGGAGCAGTTCGTAACATTCATGGTAACAAACCCAAACTAAAGTCTCCAGAGGCAGCAAGAGAGGCAGAAATGTGGCCAGTGTTATGCTGTGTGTTGTGACTGTAGGATCCCTTTCCTGCAGAACTGTGTATCAGCCATACTTACTCATAACCTGGGCAGTGCTACACTTACAGTATTTAATTTAAATGTGCAATTAAAATATTTTAATTTGTAACATGATTTAATATTGATAAGAAGATGGCTTGGTGTCTTTACAGTGCACTTCTGCAAAGTCTGCCAAAAAGAAAGGGATTCCTTGAGAAATTGCTTTACAGTGATTTAGCAATACTTCTGCTCTCTGTCTCTCTCTCTCAGATTGACTTTATTTCTGAAGTCATATGCTGGGATGAGATTTTCCTAATGATTCTGCAGCATGTAAATAATAGTGTTCATCTAAAAGTTCTATGGCCATACATCTCCGCAAAACACTCTTGTATGCAAGCTACAGTTCTTTTGTTTTCAAACCTTATGGCACAGTTGTTTTAGTATATTTATAACTTTCAGGCATCATGATTGAAAGTATGTTCCAATATCTCTTTCTGCATGCATTAAAACAAGCAAAAGTTATGCTGGCCACAAATATCTGCTGCTTTGTTTTAACTGTGTTTCACAAAGGCTGACAGAATTTCAGTTTAGGAAAGACTCTTTTGATTTTCTGTAATGTTTGGCTGAATGAAAAGAGACATTGTCTCAACTACTGCACACTGTAGCAACCAGGACACATACGTAGCAACATCCTTTTATATTTATGCATTTATGTTTTTGACTATTTGTACTGTGCATTTTCTAGCTAATGCTTTTTGTTGTTGTTCTTAAAGGTAAATGAGTAATGATATAAAAAATTCACTAAAAAAACCCACCAAAAACATTGTTTCATGTCTCACTTGCATTGTCTGATTTGTTTGTGTTCATCTTTGTACAAAATCCTTTGTACAAAATTACATGTGTCATCAAAATCCTTGAATTGATAGTTTTGTGTAAAGTTTTTTTTCTACTTACAATGCTAGCTTTTTCAGACTGGTCTGTTTGCTCCTATTACCACTATCATGCCTAATAAAGTGGAGTTTCTACCACAGCTGGGTACTGCTAAATAAGTAGATTGAAGTTTTCAGCCTGTCTGGTAAAGAGTAGGAAAACAGAATCTTTTTCCTTAGGGGTGTTCAAGCAGCTCTCGTCAGTGCCTGTGTTCGTTTATCAAATTTTAATGGTCCAATCCCTTTCAGGAGTCCAGCCCTGGGATCGTGCCAGGTTCCCCACAGTCACCACCACCAGACACTGACTCCCTGGACAAACCCAAGCTGAAAGCTGGTGGCTCAGTGGAGAGCCTGAGGAGTTCCTTAAGCGGTCAGAGCTCAATGAGTAAGTTCAGCTGAAATTGCATTGCTCCATTTCTGTGGCTTCAGGGAGCAGAGATCTCCACTGTAAGCAGAGTCAGAGAAAGTCAAAGCAGAAACAGTGGTTAAAACGTGGAAAGGCCGATGAGTTAGTCATTAGGGGTTTGCAAAGAGCTATAAGCTGTTTGGTGCAAAGACAGGGGTTTTTGCTTTATATTATACAGAACCCTGAAAAAGTGAAATCCTGCTTTCTGTCTGCTGAGTCCTGCTATTACAATATAAATATTCTAATATAAATGTAATAATGAACCTGTTTACTACTGGTCAAGTAGTAGTAAACAGGCTCGTCTTTACACTGGATTTTTCCTGATCACTCCAGGTGGGCCTTCCACCCTCCCTCAAGAGAAGCCTTGAGTTTCTCTCATTATCTAGTTTAAAGAAGAGTCGTATTTAAAGCCTGTCTGATTTAGACTGTCTCTACAAGAAGCAGCTTAAATGGAACACACGTGATGTGGACTTGCTACACTATTGACCAAATTTCTGGACTTGAGAGGGATTCTGGAACCCCCTTGCAGGTTTCAGAGCTTGTTGTTCCTCACATTTTGTGAGCAAAACTTCCCAGAAAGATGTCGTCAATCTCTTGTGACATACCATAGATGAGACACTTGTTAAACAGCTTCTCAGTTAAATATTGAGGGGACAAATTCAGGAAAGCAGGAGTGCAGAGTAGATTTGCTAGCTCTCTCATCCACATGTGTGTATAAGAAATAGAAGCATTTAAGGACTTTTAACTTTGATTACCATGCTTTGTGGAAAAAAGACACGTTTTCTGTTTTGCCTCTGTTTCTGAAGCTTCTCCACAAAGAAACTTTTTTGTGAACTGAAACTATGTCTCTCACACAGGTGGTCAGACAGTGAGCACAACAGATTCCTCAACCAGCAACAGGGAGAGTGTGAAATCAGAAGACGGTGATGATGAAGAGCCTCCTTACAGAGGACCTTTCTGTGGAAGAGCCAGGGTTCACACTGATTTTACTCCAAGTCCTTATGATACAGATTCTCTGAAGCTCAAGGTACCAGCTATATCTGTTTTTAAGGAGTCAAATACTTATTTTGCTAAAATTCTAAATTAAGATATTTTTACAATAACTATAGCATTCTTAATCTTTTAATGAATTTATATGTGTTTTTGAAGCCCTTTAACCTGTCTTCTACATTTAAGATTTATATAGCAATTATAGAATTATATAATTATAGAATTATAGCAAATAGCATTATAGAATGTAAGTAAGTACTAGTGTTTCTCTGCATCCATGGAAAGACACTTGTGTCTTTAGTTTCTGGAAAATTAAAGATGTGCCGTGAATTCATTTCCATTTTGCAAGGGTTTTGCTTGAAAGATTGGAAAAATACTTTGTCTGCCATAATGAAATAATCCCCAATGGAAAAATTTTCAGAACTCTTGGAAGAAATGTGCATGCACCTGCACACAATGTCTTTTAAAAGCATTTCAGTTAATATAACTTGGTTTGAGTTAATATTGAAATACTTTGCTGAGTGGTCGCCCCCCTTTAATTTTTCTGGATATCAGCTTTGATTATTTTTAGTAGTGCTGTATTCAGTTCAAACTATCTGACTCCTCACGTTCATTACTTAAAATTCCATGGGCAGCTAATTCCTATTAAACCTGATACATGTAAGGTAATCTCTTGAGGCATGCAAAGGCAGTTGTGTGTCCATTTCTTTGTTATGATCAGGAGCACATTAGGAGAAGCAACTTTATTGGTTCCTTCTGCATTGGCTTCCTTTGCTCAGGAGATCTGATTTGAAATTCTGCTCATATATACTGAGCGTGTTCTTATTTGCACCAATTTCAGGCAGTTGCAAGCATAGAGACTTTTGTACCACACAGCACTGATGCTCTACAGAGATGTCAGCAGGTTTGTGAATCTGGACAGTTGGGGTCCATTCCAGGATCTTTTGTTGACTTGCTCTGTGGTCTGAGGCATGTCATCTAATTCCTTTTCTTTCCATTTGTAAAACAAGTGTAATCAGACATTTTTGTGAAAGCTGTGGTTAACCTTTTGAAAACTGAAGTGTGTTGTCCATCCCATGCACATGGAAATCCAAGTGGGTATGTTTGCTTAAACATCTGTCAGAAATCTAAATGGCTTTCTTGCTTCTTTGGTCTGCAGAAAGGTGACATCATTGATATAATCAGCAAACCCCCCATGGGCACTTGGATGGGTCTGTTGAACAACAAAGTTGGCACCTTCAAATTTATCTATGTGGATGTGTTAAATGAAGAGGAAGAGAAGCCGAAGCGGCCCACCAGGAGACGTCGGAAAAGCAGACCACCCCAGCCCAAGTCAGTTGAGGATCTCTTGGATCGCATCAATTTGAAGGTCCAAATTCTCTCTCTCTCTCTCTGCTTACCCTTTCACTTTTGATTGCAGGAAGGGGACCACACCTTCGAAGTTGTTAGTTTTGGAAGCTGCACACCAGATTCATAATCCTAAGGATTGTGACACCACTTAGCAGAATCAGGTCTTAGCTGCAGAGTGAAAATAGCTGAGGCCAGGCAGAACTGCCTGTCAGGCTTGATGAAGTGCCACAGGCTGTGAGTCGTGTGCACTCAGACACTGTAAATTGTTGCACAGTATGACCACAGGCTAGCACTCTCCAGAGGCAAGCAAAAAGTGTAAAATCACAATAGTTACCCTGTCTTTAAAGTGGACATTTTTTTCCGTGTTTCTATTCAGAAGTGCTTGGGATAAATTGGTGTGGCTGTCATTCACCCTTCATGCTTCTCCCCTCGTACTGAGCCATGCCATGTTGTGCCTTCAGGTACCGTGATACCCAGGCTATCTAATACACTGCATTCCAAACACAGCAGTACATGCAGCGTTCTGATTCTGCCACAGCTACCTCCCTGAACTCAGAGCAGTGTTTATGCAAACTACAATACTATAATTTTGCTGTTTTGCACCAGTTTGCACTTAACTTACTGCTTTTCTTGCTGGTTGCAAAAATCTCTTCCAGTATCTTTATTGACAAAATAAGTTGAATAAATATGTTGTCTTACCACTCTTCTTATTTTTTTCCCTTTGTGCAGGAGCACATGCCCACTTTTCTGTTCAATGGTTATGAAGATCTGGATACTTTTAAGCTTTTAGAAGAAGAAGATTTGGATGAATTGAACATCCGAGATCCTGAGCACAGAGCTGTTCTCCTCACAGCAGTGGAACTTCTTCAGGAATATGATAGTACGTGGGATGTTTGAGGTTTTCTGTTTTACTAGAGCTCTGCCAAGAACCTTGTGAACCCCTTAAAGCAGAAAACTTGTTCCAGAATTTTGATCTCTGGTTTTTTTTTTCCTAATATAGTTATTTCCAGGGCAATCCTGTGTAATGTTAGATTTTTGAGGGGTGACTTAAGACTTATTTTGTTCTGCTGGAATTATTCTGTTCATGTAAGCCTTGCCACCCAACTTATTTAATTAATATCATATCAAGTGTTCAACACATAGCACTTTAGAATACTGATGTTGAAGAATAAATCCTGAGATAACCTACTCAAAGTAGGAGGCTGAGACATAGAGAATAGGAAAGAAGAAATTTCCAGATTAGAGGGAGGAGATTATCAAGAGTAAAAAAAAATAAAATCAAAGCCCAGAGGGCTGTGGAGAAGTGTAATGTGAATTAATTTCATCTGCACATGCTTTTGCTTCTCAGACTGTTAATTGCAGGATTGTAAAGGTAGCTTCAGGTTGTGTATTTGACAACACAGCAATTTTCAAAGGGAGCAAATATATCAGTCAAGTGCAAAGAGTGAAGAACAGCGATGCACCTATCTGTGCACAACAGTGCAGTTTTGCTCACTGAACACATGGTCTTGGGCAAGTAGTTGCAAAGACAAGGAAAAGTGGAATAAGCCATGGCAGTCAAAGGCAAAGGTGTCTTTGCTGCATAGGAGTAAGCAGAGCCTAGCTGCAGCAACCTAAGGCAGTACTGAATTTGCCCTTCATCCCTAAGAAGGTTGCTATTCAACGAGCTGAGTCAGTAGAATGGATTGTGTGAGGGCTTTCTCAGCTGCTTCTGTGCAAATTCCTATGTTTTAGCTTAAACTGCCATAGCAGCAATTTAAACAGCTGTTATTAGTGGGAAATGCTTAATTCAATTACAGCAATATGTGTGGTGAATATCTTTAGACAGTGCTTGTGGCCTGTGTAGCTTTCCTGTTCATTTCCCAAAGAGGCATCCACTTTTTCCTTGCCCTTCTCTAGCTCCCAATAAAGTTGCAGTTGCGGAATTAATTTCTTTTCACTATATCACAGTAGCTTTTTGTCACCTAAGATGAGCTTCTCTTCATTATTTCCAGACCTATTTAGAATGCTAAACTTCCCTGAAGTAATAATTTTTTTCAGGACCCTTCAATTTTGGTTTGCAAACATGAAGATTTGGTGGTTGGAAAGTATAAATTCCAGCTGCAAGTCAGGATGATGAGAAGAAAGAGAACTGGAGACCAGTCAGATGGAATCTGGGAAGGGCAACAGCACAGTTCCACCCCATAATTACCTATCATGTGCTGAGAGTAGGAATTGGAGTAGCCATTTCTGGAATTTTATTGCAGGGGAAAAAAATACCACAGCATAAACTTTATTCTTGTATCATGACACTGGTTTTCTGTATCTTCAGCTCCAAGATTTAGCTTCTTTACAAAATACGATTTCTGACAAAAATCCTGGGTAAATGCCTGGAATCCAGTGTATGCAGGCTGGATGGACCACACTTGAGTGTTGGCTTTTTACATAGACCAAGGAAGGAAGGAATTGGCACCATTAGTCTCCTTCATGTCCCTTCATCCTTTGTTAGGAGACAGTATCTGATGTGCCAGACTGAGTCCCAATCCTTCCTCTGGGTCTTCTGGAAGGTAATTCAGAGTTAGGATTTTATTATTTTTCAACTGACTTGGTTCTTTTCAGGTCTTTTCTTCTGGTTTGGGTGTTGGAGGGGGTTTTTTGTGTCTTAGAAATAACTTTAACACAATCATTTTAAATAAATTTCTGTGGTGGTAAGTTGCAGAACTTGGCCCCAAGGCAGCTGAGGAGCACAGGAATTCCATTCTGCCTTCATTGTGTACCATGCTGCTCCTTCACATTCTTCCTGAGGATACTGTTAATCAATTACCAAACAGGATGAATGGTTCCAACATTTGTGATGGCTTTTCCTAATGCTCACTCTCTTATTGATATAAGTAATACAATAGGAAAGATCATAGAATCATTTAGGTTGGTAAAGACCTTTAGATACAGCAAGTCTAACAAAGTCCAGCACTAAACCTGTCCCTAAGGGCCACGTCTACACGTCTTTGAAATACCTCCAGTGACGGTGACTGAACCACTGCCCTGGGCAACTTGTTCCAGTGCCTGACCACCTTTTCAGTGAGGAAACTTTTCTTAATTCACAAACTAAACCTCCCCAGGCACAACTTAATGCCATTTCCCTTAGTCCCATTGTGTGTTACTTGGCAGAAGAGGCCGACCCCCACCTGGCTACAACAGTGCAATTCTGGAGGGCATTTAGGTCTCCCCTGGGCCTCCTTTTCTCCAGGCTCAACACCCCCAGCTCCCTCGACCACTCCTCATAAGGCTTGTGCCCCAGACCCTTCACCAGCTGTGTTGTCCTTCTCTGGACACACAAGATAATGGTGTTTGAAATGGAAGGTTGAGAAATTCAGCTGCATTTTCTGTTTGCCTGTTTTTCACTGTATTCTCACATCTCTAGGTAACAGTGACCAGTCGGGATCTCAGGAGAAACTTCTCATTGAAGGCCAAGGCCTGACGGGATGCTCCCCTCGGGATTCTGGCTGCTACGAAAGCAGTGAAAACCTGGAGAATGGTAATGGTGACAGCAACGAGCCTTAGAGTTCCTGCAGTCTTTTTTTTTTTTTTTTTCTTCAGTAGATAACTTTATATACTTTTGCTCATGTTCCTAGCTAACACAAGCTACTTCCTACTTGACTTTGTCCTTTGCCCTGACTACCTCTTTCCCTCTTGGTTTCAGCCATTGGTTTTCACTGCTACCGCTGCTAATTTATTTATTTGCATTAGTAGGAAACAGATCCCATTTCACGAAGAGTCTTTGTTTTGTGACCCTAAAGCAACAGTCTTTCTCACTTCCATTCCCCTGCCTTCTCCACTCCCAATCATATTCTCATGCCACTGTGTCTCACAAGGCTTGCCCTGGTTGCACACTGATGGCTCAAGTCTAAGTGACCACCAATGGAGAAGTCTCTGAACTTCACTGAGATTAGAAGGATTTCTTTTGAACCCATACAAAAGCTGTTAAGAAAAAGTATTCTTTATTTTAGGCCATATTTTTCTGTTTGCTTTGGGTTGCATGTTGCATTGTCCTCTGATCAGAACCCAGCTGCGGGGATTTAGGACTTAGTGTATGAACACTAGAAAGTTAAATTATTGAGAAGTTGGCAAGGAAATAAACTATGAAAAAGTTCTAATGATATCAGTTCCCATTGCATCAGTGAAAGGTGGCACTTAAAAATTACCAAGGCAGATGATGTTAATAGAGATTGCTGTCTCTGATCTGAAAAAACAGGTTATAGTGCTGATCGAGCATGTTTTACTTCAGGGATGGTCTAAACTTGTCTTTAGGGATGAAATATTAAAAGAGTTGAAATGGGTTTGAGTTGGGCATTTTCACTCCAAGCATTTGATCCATGTCTTAGCCTCAGACTGCCTGGATTCATTGCTAACATTCACCATAAACAGGAAACCAGGAACAGTATAAACAGATTTTGTACATCCCTTATAGTGGCCATTTTTCCAATTTAAAATAAGAGCTAAGAATCCTTCTCTTAGTATGTGCATTTTCTGTTAGTCTGCCTCTAAAAATAACCATTTATTGAAGAAAATTGCAATTTGCTTTGAAGCTGAATGCCTGAAATTGACAGTATACTAAATTCCTGAAAGTGGGGAGGCTTTTTTCTTGAATAGGGATCCACATCCACTAGGCATGTTGGAATAGAATCATAGCAAAATATATGGCATATGTGACAATTTTCTTTTTTTTTTATCTCTAAGTACAATCATAATGATAGCATAACACTAAAGTTAAAGTGCTGCCTGTACATTTTCCTTATTCTAACAATATAATAAAATCTTTAGAAAGCAATTGGCATTGCCTGTTTGGTTGGATACTTACATTTAAATTAATATTTCTGTCTGAGTTTTCCAGAATGTGAAAACGCTGATGATTTTTATATTGTTTTTATGTATGACTTGCTGCATTTCTGCATTATTTTTGCTCACAAATGCATTTCATGCTTGTTTTGAAAGCCATTATGAAACAAGCATTTGATTCATTCAGAGATTTTGTCAAGGCTATTTAATCTGAAAAGTACTCCACCTTCTTTGCAAAGTTCATGGTCCATAGTTGTTTATATGCATATTGTTTTCAAAATACATTCTGTTCTCATTTAAGACAGTTACGTGTCTGGTATAACTATCATAATGTGCAGATCAGGCACTTCATAAAGGGCAAGTGCATTCTGAGAAGAAACCAGTCTTCAGATTTTCTGGGGAATGGTTATACATAATATTTTTATGACTAGTACAGTGTCCAGTTTGGGGCTGATACTGGATCTTTTGGCATCATTTCAAGATTTCAGAGCTGCCCCTACATTTTGACCAGAAAATGGCTTGCTATGGACTATAGGAGAGTACCTTTTGTAAGTACTTTTCTGGGTCCCACTGCAGAAATACTTGGATATTCTCTTAGGTATCTGCAGTGTACTTATAGCAGCATTGTGGTTTTATTTCAATTAATGGAGAGTAAGGAGCATGTAGTCTGTGACCTATCCAGTGTTAGAAAAAACCTCAGAGTAAGAAGTAACCATCCATGATCAGACAATTGGTCCATATAGAAACAGGGCAGAGAGTGAAGCTGTCCTTAGACTTGTGACAGTGGTGCAGTTATTGGGCTTGTTTTGCGTGCAGGCATTGACAGTCTGAGGTGTATTTGGAAACCGTATCAGAAATTTGGTTCTCACAGGACTGGCCAAAAGCAAAAAGCCACAGAATGGTATAGGAACAGAGAATGCATATTTGATGCTTCCCAGGACAGTCTTGGAGAATGCCTCATTTAAGGACTTCAAAATTTGGGTGCTGTTTCCTGGCATCCACCGATTTTCTTGAAACTTTTTATGAACATCCCTGGTATTCCTTAGAATGTCCATACCTAACAGTATCTGTATAGAGACCTCTGTCATATTCCTTCCCAAGGCATCTCTTTGCTAGTCTGAGATGGCCTGTTAACTATTCCCTGTAGGTCATTCCCATCCTTGTTCCTGCCTGGCTTCTTTGAACCTTTACTTGGTATGTTATGTAGCTTTTTCAAGGGCATGTGAAGAGATGAGAATTGCACGTGCAATGTGCAGACTTGAATGAGCAGACAAACAAGGCCTTTATCAGGTTGAGATAAGGGTTTGTTCAGAAACTGATGCCCAGATTCCCACAGTACTAGGCAGGAAACGTAAGCACTTCAGCAGTCAGTCCTGCTTAGTCAGAAAAGGAAGCAAAAGAACAGGTGGCCACATTGCCTAATGTAGTGTGCATTTCTAGTAGTTTGTAATCAATAGAAAAAGCAATGAGGCCAGTATTGGCTAAGGTGCCATCATCTTTGTTGTGTCAACAGAGCAGTTTGAAATGCACCCAAAATACAGCCACAGAAAGCAATGCCAAAATGAAGTCAATAAAATCTGGGATTTGGACACTGCATTCTGTGTCTGGTTTTGTGTACTTAAATTTCTGAGGACCATCTTCCATAAGGAAAAAACATACTACAAGAAACACTGAATTTTTTTTGCTGTAGCTATGGTACCTTCAGTAAGATTCCCCAGGACAGTCCTCTCTCTTCTGAGGCAGATGATGACAAGGAATGGAAAAGTTCCTTCCCTGTATGGTAACAGCAAGAAGTATTGTGAGAGGTGGACAGTGCTTTGCTTAGCATGAATTGCACCATAACATCCAACAGAAGAGTTGAAGTATTGCCTGTAGCTTGAACTAAACCTGGAAATAATACAAGCTTTGTATTCATTTTGTGCAAGGACCACCTTTGTAGTCTTATTTTTTACCCAGACATCTGTGTCCTTCTACACAGTTTGAATCAGAGATGCCTCTATGGTTTACAGCCCTATGAAAGGCATTAGACTGCATAACTGTACCAGGAGTTCACAAGACTGAGTTATCAAAAATCCTAACATTAAAAATTGATTTAAACTTTACTAGCTATACACTTTAACCCTTTCAGGTTGTTTTCCTTTTTTTTTCTTAAGGTAGGGAATGTTGCATTTGTGGACATTATTTATATAACTCCCCACTTTGTGAAAACAACTTTAAAATATATTTAAAAATCTGTTTTCAGGAAATATTACCTTCCTGTTTTAGTGTCTCAGAAGCATAATGAAATTATACTTGACAGTCAGGAGAACGGAAGGAATAGATGAAAAAAGAAAAATAAATCATAGCTCCCCTCCTGATATTACTCTTCACTTAAATCACATTAAATTACAGTCTCAGCTACTGTCCTTTGTACAAAGCAATAGCATTGAACCCAGCAGTATCTTTTAAACCATTTTGAAGTAGAGAGCTTAAAGATTGCATGTTTGGTTATATATGTTATAGACAAAATATTTTGAACTTCCTCCCATTCTCATCTCATTTGTATATGTATGCCTAACAGGGTTGGAATGAACTAAAGATTTGATTTTACTTTCACAAAATTTCTCTTTCCTTATTGTGTTTTTGGGTTTTTTTTCTTTCATTTTCCTGTCCCTCCTTTCTTCTTTTTTCATTCTCAGGCTTTACACAGACTTATCCCATTTTTAAAGAAATTAAATGCTTCTGACCCTTATGGCTTCAGTAAGAGCTTATATTGCACAGCACAGCAGGGTTCTGTACGACTTTCCTTTTGGTGCTCAGGTTCCTGAGTGGGCTTTCCTAAAATCGGTGTAACCCCTGATCAATATATCAGATTGAAAAGAAGGCACATGGATTTTGTAGCATGAGCTGTGACAGCCAGTCCCAGACAATAGGGTGAATTACTGCACAAGTCAGGCACATGCCAGCAAATATGAATAATGGAAAGAGAACACTCCTTTCCATGCTCATTAAGTATTGCCATTAGCACCTGGAGGCACCAAAAATGAATGTAACATTTCTTACACATCTTTCTAATGTGATTCCAAGTTATTTTTAGAAGGCGGTGGCCTAGCTCCATGGAAGGGTGCACACAGGTTCTTTTTGCTACTTCTCTGAGTTATCTGAACTCAAGGTAGCACCAACAGAGACAACTTCAGTGTGGGACGTGTCTCTATGAGCATTTGGGGGAAATGATGATATTTAGCTTCAGTTGAACCGTGAAGAGTACAGTTTCTGAGAAAGGAGTCGCATTCATCCTTATGGGCTCACTTTGACTTTAACTTTTTTTGATGGGAGTGTTTTCCTTACATCTCCTTGAATGTAACCTCCATTTTCTTTGCCAGTTTTCTGGATACTTTGGTTTTCAAACTCCTTAAGCAGAGTAAGAGGCAAGAGAAAGTAAGGTATTTATTGTTTTAGGTTAAACAGGTTGTTCCATTCATATCCAAGGTGAACAGTGTATGTTATTCAAAAGCTAAACACCGAACTTTTGCAGGATAAAGCTCTGAAGGCAAACAGTACAAGAAGAAAGCATCTATTGCTTAAAAGTACATACTATGACTTCAGACTAACACTAGTCACACTTCAAACTCCTTTTCAAAATACGTCTCCACCTCATAAGATCTTTTTCTGTAAAGCTCTGCCATCCCTGCAAGTAGCTTTCCAAACGGGATGATGCAAAACCAGTCTTCATGCACTTTCTTGTTCTCTGTTTTGCCATTGAAAATAGTTTGCTGCTCATTAAAAGAAGAAATAACACTATTGGCATATAATTAAAAAATTAATAAATAGTCTTTTTAAAAAATCCTACATGAACATAAACGTTATTAAAAGATCAACATTATTTATATACTAAAAGTAGAGACTAAGAAAAAAATGTACATCTTTTCAGTTATTTCAGGGGGCCTGTCAACCACTTCATATAATGAAAATAGGGCATCAGTTCTAATGGTAGGATACAGTATTTCTATACTGAAGAAGGTTTATATGAGCTAAAGCTCAAATCTCTGCAAATTGGAGAGTAGGAAGGATATTAAGTATTTTGGATGTATTTTACTTAACAGATTAAGCTAATTTTCTAAAAAAGCTGAAGTTCAAGTCAAATCTTTATGCTTGAAATGCCAGTGAGTTCTTCTACATTTGGAATTAATAAAAGGAATAAATCATTTTGTTTCACAAGCATTTGGAAGGGATCTGTTCTTTATGCTGCAGATTTTATTTTTAATGGTGGATTTATTTGTTTCTAGGTAAAACTCGAAGGACCTGTCTTCCACCCTCAAAATCAGCAAGTGAGCATAGCTTTAGGGATTTCAGCAGAAACCAGCTATCCAATTATCCCACGCTTCCACTGACCAAGTCCATAGAGACTCTGCAGCCAGGGGAGAAGGAAAGGCGGCTGGGGTGTGCACATCGTGCTCTGAAGAGCTCTGTCAAGCCTCCGGCCGTCACGGGTCTGAAGAAGAACCGCAGGAGTTTACCAGTTGCCGTGTGTCGAAGCTATGAAACTCTGGATGGCCCCCAGGGTGTAGATACGTGGCCAAGATCTCACTCACTGGATGATCTCCAGGGAGAACCCAACACTAACTTGCAGGACGTTAACAAGAAAGTAGGTTCTTTTCCTCAGGATTCACTGGATACAGCTAAAAAGGCAACTGGCTCTGCCTTGCCGCCTCAGTCTCATGGAGGCAGCTGTAAGGTAGATGATGTCATGGCTAGGCAGGGCAAAGGAGCTGCTAATTCTCAGAAGGGAAGAGCTAAGGAATTGAACTGCTCTGTAATGGAAACTGCAGGTGGAAAGCCTGCTGTGTTCCCCCTGAAAAACTGTGAAGCTCAGCCTGCCTTAGTGATGCATCATGGAACAAGGACACCTCTGGAAATCCAGAGTAAAGGTTTTCATGACCTTGCACGGGCTGATTATGCTCCAGTCCTCAAGGGAGGTCTAGAAGCTGAGCAAAAAAGCACAAATGAGGCAAGAATGCAACCAAAAAATCCTTCTCAGCCGCCACCTGTCCCTGCCAAAAAATGCCGAGAACGCCTTTCTAATGGATTATATCATCCTCCCACGACCACAAGTGGAAACCACTCAAGTTTAGAAGCACCATGTTTGCCAGTAAAAAAGACCAGCTCATCCACTCCCATTGATTGTCATGGAGTACATGTCCATAGGACATCTTCTGAGCAGGAGCCCAGTAGCCCTCCTAGCCCGCTGCCACCCTGGCTGTCGGAGCTCCCAGAGACTGCTAGTGTTCAGCAGCATGTGGTAAAGCTCGGTCCTGCATCAGCAAGGAAAGTCTCTTGCAGCAGAGGAATGGATCTGGAAATGGTGATAGAAAACAAGCTGCAGTCTGAAGACATTGATCTTACTGAAGAACCGTACTCAGACAAGGTAAGTGGTAATGACCTCAGTGGTTTTATTCTGTTAGCATTCCAAGGGATAGACTGTCATTCATTGTATCTGTCATTTTTTTGTGGGTAAGATAAACCAACTGGGACATCAGACATTCTGTAAGTCTTGTTTGTCTTTGCTATCAGACTTCATGCCTAAAGTAATTCTTGTGTTGTATGGGACTCAGAAATCCCAGACTTATTCTGAACTTTCATCTTTCAGACCACTGGTGCCTTGGTGGCACTGTGCATGTGATTGTGTCTTTCTCTGCTAATGTGGGGGATTAGAGCTGGAAAAGGAAGTAATGATTAGATTTTATGTTTCCAAGAAACTCTGAATTGATAGCATCAACTAGTACATCTTTGTGTGGGGTGAAGGAAGGAGTCTTTCAGGGATTGCTTTTTCAGTTTCCATGGAACCTCGAGGAAAGCTCCTTCTTGCTCCCATCCTGCACTTCTCTTTCTGTTGCATTTGTTGGTTTGGTCTGTATAGATACACTTCTTTAATCTGTCCTCTCTCCTTTGTGTCTGGCTGGGAACATTCAGCATGGTCGCTGTGGCATTCCTGAGGCTTTGGTACAGAGGTACTCTGAAGACTTGGAGCAGCCTGAAAAGGATGTGGCTACAAACATGGACCAAATCCGGGTAAAGCAGCTGAGGAAGCAGCATCGCATGGCAGTGAGTATTTCCATAAGGCAGATTCTCTTATTTGTGAGCAGACTTTTGAAAGGACTGACTAGTAGTAAAGGGAGATAGTTGAGAAGTCCTGGTACAGAAGTGCTCCTTTATGTTCATCCAGCAGGTACAACATAGGTAGAAGCATTGCAAAGGCAGGAGGTACCTCCCCCAGTCCCAAAGGAGTCAGTAGTTGAAAGGAGAGTGGACAGCCCTCTCTTGTCCAAATAATCATCTTAAAAGTCTAAGCAGACTGCAAGCAATGGTAACAGAGACTTGCTTGCTAAGGGTGGCATGTTGTAGTGGTTTCACACATGTATTAAACGCTTCTGTATTAAAATTTGTAAGGCTTTACACTCCTTTTCCATTTCTTAAACTATACTAATGTCCACTTCTACTTAGCAAAAGCAGAAGGGAGAAACCATCAAAAACTTTAATGGCTTTTTCTGAGAGAACTTGGTCTGTCTGAGGAGATAATAGGCAAAATTGGTACTCTCTTGCCTTACTGAGAAATGAAATGGATCACTCTGAAAAGTCATGTTACTGGGTATTCTTTACTGATCTCAAACTAATTCAGAATGGTACATGAAAGTCAGCCAAGCAGCTGGATACTGCCCACTGTGTTTATATTGCCAAAATTGTTGTCAGTGCTTCTGGCCAAGGGATCTGAGTCTTTCAGCCCACACTACTCTCATACTGACAAATATGACATGAGAGAAGTTAGAACATCTGCTATGAAATTCTACCAGTTTGGAAGAGAAAACAAACTGAAAAAAAGACTTGTTGTAAAACAAGCAGATGTGTTTAACATTAAGGGTTCTCTGTTGTTTCTTTTTTTACTCCCCAGATTCCAAGTGGAGGACTCACAGAAATTTGCCGTAAACCTGTATCCCCAGGACTCATCACCTCTGTATCTGACTGGCTGATTTCCATTGGTCTGCCTATGTATTCCAGCCTGCTCACAGAAGCAGGATTCAACACACTGAGCAAAGTGCCTTCTCTGTCACAAACTTGCCTTCAAAAAGCTGGCATCACAGAGGAAAGGCACATAAGCAAGCTCCTGGCAGCAGCAAGACTCTTCAAACCTCTTGATCCAGAGGCAATTTAACATGCTCCATAGTGTGACATTGCCTGGTTGAGAATCCACTGCTTCTTCCTGCACCAGTATCACTCTAATTACTTCATGTAGCTAAAGGGATCAAGGAAGTGGCTCCCCAGGACAGGCAGATATCTTCTTCAAAGGATATGAAAGTCTTTGGCGACTGAAGGAGAAGAGAGGCAACCACCAGGTATCATAGACATGGTACTTCCTTCCCCCCTCACTCCCATCTAAAGTATTCCTGTTTTATAAACTGCACAGGGTTGGCCTGAGAATCAGACAGCTTCACAGAATTAAGGGACACTCGGATATTTTCCTCGAGTTTGTGATAGTGATACTTAGTAACAGGTCTTTTGTACATCTAGGTTCCAGGTACCTGAAATCTGTCCTAAAGACCAGGTACAAATCAAGGTGCAAATTCTAGTAGAAGATGTTTGGCAAATGCCTTTTGTTTATTTTAGCAGTCTAGAGCTAAACACAAAGCCCTTCCCAGTCATCTTTGCTGTTGCTTGGTGTAGGTCCCAGTTGCCACGAAGCCTTTAGCTAGGCTGAAGTTGATGGACTGAAATTAGTTTTCAGTGTGGTCCATCTCTGTCACTTCAATGCAACTAACCCATGGAGATTCAGAAGGCTTCTTTTTATTTGTACAGAGCTGAGGTCATTTTTATAACTGCTTCCTAGCAATCAGCTTTTTATTTGCCTTAAAATAAGCTTTTAAGCAGTTACCTAGTGTTCACTTTACCTGTATTCACATTTCCCAAGCCTTGTTTCAACCTGTCACATTTAAGTTGCATTTAGGGTGATTTCCAGCTGAAGTAGCTTCTATAAAATGCCTCATCATAACATCTCCTGTGTTGTAGAGGTGCTTTTACAAATGCAGGGTTATGCTAGGTTTCGGTTGTCAGGTTAACTCCTTGTTCACTACAGTCTGCATTTACTGTTGTTACTAAACTGTTCCAAGATATACTGCCTTGTATATATGTAACTGCTTTTCATTTTAATCATATTCTGTGTACTGTGTTATATTGTCAATCATTATGCTGCAGCTTTGACTTGGTATCCTGACCATATTGATTCCAAACAGTGGGTTTCTGCAAATGAAAATTCACTTCCATTGAAAAAGCGAATTGTGTCCCATAGAAATCATTAGACCCAGTAATTCCATTGCATGGACAAGAAAATTAAAATTCTCAGATAGTCTTATGAATAACACTGTGATTTTTAGAACAGTTGATATCGCTCACCACTGCGTTAATATTACCTCTCACTGGAAAAGAGCATTGTTCTGGCAAATGCGATGAACCATTTTTCATGATGCAATGATATTTTTCTGCCTAACTCCACGTGAAAGGTTCCAGTCACATGTGTGACTAATGACAGATTTTATTTTTCTATATTGGGTGCACGTTTTGTATACCAAATACAAATGATCATGAATAGCACATAACCAGCTTTTTCTTTGGGGTCTATATATGGTGTGTCCTTCAGCTTCTTGTAGTGCAAATGCTCCATGGAAGACAGAGCAAGCTTAGTCTGGCAGGTAAAGGGAGATAGAACAGAAACCTGGGCACAGGCTGGGGTGTGTGGCTGTTTCCAGTACCAGTTCTGACATCAATTTCCTTCATAAAACCAGACAAGGCACTTCACTGTTTGGTGCCCCAATTATCACAGCCTCATACTGAGCTAACGACTTCTGATAAAATTCTGTCAGATTGATGAATGAAAAATTATGGTTACTCCATGATTCCTTACTATATCTGGCCCTTTCATGGTCATGTTTAAAGTGGATGAATATGCATTTTACTACAGATGATAACTAATTTGCCTCCTGGTAGAATTGATAGCTGTTAGATTTACTTCCCACATTTTGTATTTCACCAATGTCTACTGCACACCATCATATGAAGGCAACTAAGCCACTGAGGCAACTTGAAATTGTTCCCAAGCAAAGCTGGGTAATATTCTTCTTGGTGTCTGATAGGCAACATGTTCTGATATGGCAGAATCAGGAGACATACAGCAAACATGTTTTGTACAGCTGGTGAAAGTCTCTGCAGCCACACCTCAAGTCCTGTGTGCAGTTTGGGGCACCAGAATATAAAAATGACATTAAGCTGTTGTGGAGCATCCAAAGGAAGGGTCACAAGGATGGTGAAGGGTCTGGAGGGGAAGCAAACCACTGGGTGTGTTCAGCCTGGAAGAGACTGAGGGGAGACCTCATTGCAGTCTCAACATCCTCACGAGAGGAAGCAGAGGGACAGTGATCTCTTCACTCCACGGACAGGACCCAAAGGAATGGCCTGAGCTGAGTCAGGGGAAGTTTAGGTTGGAGATATCAGGAAAAGGTTCTTCACCCACCAGAGGGTGGTTGGGTACTGGAACAGGCTCCCCAGGGAAGTGGTCACTGCTCCAAGCCTGTCTGAGTTCAAGAGATGTTTGGACAACACTCTCAGGTACATGGTGTGACTCTTGGATGATGCTGTGCAGGGCCAGGAGTTGGACTCAATGGATCCCCTTTTGCAGCTCAGTATATTCTATGATTCTAAAAAAAAAAAAAAAAGAAAAAAATGTTAAAAAAATTAAGTGTTTTTTTAATAAATATTATTTTTCTCTTGTTCCTCTCTGAGGCTTACCTAGTGACTATCAGTAAGCAGGAGATGGAAAGAGTATTGAGACTTCTGGGAGGCAGGCAGTGACAAGAACAGAGTAGAAGTAAGTGGACAGCAGTTATATTGGAGCAAGGGAAAAGTCCAAGCTGACTATAGCAATAAAAAAGGAAACAAATTTCCTTGTGTTGCAGGGAAAACAAGTCATATAATAAAGCTCTCCCATATTAATCACTTTCCCCTCTCTTAATAACAGAAGGAGAATTATGGGAATAAGCTGAACCTGTTTGCCAAACTCTCTTTGTAAATCCATTCTTTTTAAATGATTATGTGACCCAGGGAAACCAAATCACACCCATCAGGACTGGAGTGAGCAGTTTGAGATTTATGAGTTTTAATATTTGTTTTGTTTTCTTTTAAAGAATGTGCTTTGTGGTCTTACTTGAATTACAGTTTTAGTTTATATTCTAATCTAAAAAAAAGCCTTAAGCTTCTCAGTGTTTGAGCTTCCCTGCTGTGGTTTCAGTGACCTGTGGCATTCCCCAAGCAGGTGAGGTGGTGCATTACGAGAGCCATAACCTCTTGCATCTTCTTGCAACCTTCAGTGCTCTAAGCAAAAGTTCACTCATTAACTCTTGGAAAGCACAGAAGAAACCTGCTGCTGGAATCCTCATCTGCTCTGCTCAGGCTCACCACGTTAAGTATCTATCCATTGTATCTTAGTAACTCAAACAGCTATTTAACAATAGAAGCAGCAAGCCCAAAATATTACCAAATGCCATCATAATCATATGCTTTGATCAATAACCCGCTGTTGCCACCCAGGTGGCAATTCCCTGTGCTCTTACATGAGCCTGGCTGCGGATGCAGACTGGGAGCATGATCAGAAGCATTAAACATTGCATTCAAACAGGCCATCATGTCTAAGAGCAGCAATAGTGGTCGATTCACTAAGTCACAGCTGTGCAGTTGTACTGTATTATTTTTAGAATAAATAATACTTTCAGTCCAAGATACTTTTAGCATTAATTGACACCCTTTGGGGAATCAAAACTGTCAAGCAAGTTATATAACAACTAACAAAGTTGCACTTTCTGTATATGAAATCAATATTTAAATAACTTATTTTTCTCCATTTGCTGTTCTTAAATGATGTAAGTAGCTGTAATATACCAGTACTCAATATGTCCTGCAGTTTGCTTCAACCCAAGAAAGCTGTGTATTGTAAAGAAAAAAAAAAAAACAAAAACAAAATATGAATGTGTAAAGATTATTGTGCTGTTTCATTTAGCAAAAAAATGGTTGACAAAAGGGTTTTCCTGTGTATCAAAACTTGTCTATAATTATATGTCATACTGTTCATAGATAAAAAGCAAATAAATTTCCATGGTCTGTCTCTTTTTTCTTTTTTCTTTCTTCGTTGTTGTTGATTTTGCCAACAGATCCTCTATTTAGTGCTTGGGTAGCAGTGTCCAGTGATGTAATTTTTTGGTTATATATTTGGCCCTCACCCTGTAGCTTACCAAGCCTCTAGCTCCTCTCCTTGTAAGCACTCTCAACAGATCTACAGCAGGAGAAAAAGGTTTAAAAAAATTTAAAATATTTAAAGGCCTGATAATTCAGGACTAGAAGCAGCTGTTAAACTCTATTATGTAAATCAGGATTGTCTAAACTTTGCCTGTTATATTCTGTGAAAGTCCAGCTGCTGACCTCAGTGAGAGGTCTCCCAGGTCCACTTTGCAGTGGAATAATTAATAATTGGTGAACCCAGAGGAAGGGTCCAGGAGTACAATGCTGTAGAGTTGTAGTTACAGCTCTTGCCTGCAAGAAGGGATTTCAAACATGGTTTGCAAATGCAGCTCTGCTTCGTTTGGCTGGTGAGGTGCTGTAACTCCTGAGCAATCAGGTAATGTCTCCAGTCTGGAATAAGATGCCGGTGTCCAGGGTTTGGGGCAAAGGAGCCTTGGGACACGATTCTTGGCACTTCCTTCCAGCTCACTTGAGTCCCTTCTTGCTTACTATTTTGCATTTGTTGGTCTGGTTAAATTTGCTGTGTAATTAATGGATATGCTTAGCTGCCTAACAGCGTGCTGCCAGCTCCTCATGGCAACAGCCTGAAGTTAATCCTTTGTGGATTTAGCCCAAGGAACGAGGGGCGGCTGTGCCTGCGCGGGTTGTCCTCAACCGGAAGCTGAACTCAGGGCAACGACATAAAGTGGAAAGCAAAAGAATCTTTTGGGCTGGATGATTCCAGCAGGCAGCTGAATCTCCGCGTCCCGCCGGGCAGGGCACCGCTCGGGGCCGTGGGACGTGGCGGGCATTTGTTGGGAATGGGGGCTGAGGGCTCCGCGCGGGGCCGTGGGACGTGGCGGGCATTTTTTGGGAATGCGGGCTGAGGGCTCTGCTCGGGGCCGTGGGACGTGGCGGGCATTTGTTGGGAATGTGGGCTGAGGGCTCCGCTCGGGGCCGTGGCGGACATTTTTTGGGAATGCGGGCTGAGGGTTCCCCTCGGGCCCGTGGGACGTGGCGGGCATTTGTTGGGAATGTGGGCTGAGGGCTCCGCTCGGGGCCGTGGCGGGCATTTGTTGGGGATGCGGGCTGAGGGCTCCGCTCGGGGCCGTGGCGGACATTTTTTGGGAATGCGGACTGAGGGTTCCCCTCGGGCCCGTGGGACGTGGCGGGCATTTGTTGGGAATGCGGGCTGAGGGCTGCGCTCGGGGCTCGGGCGGCAGAGGGCGCCGCGCCGCCGGCAGCGCCAGCGCCGGGCCCCGCTGTTTCCAAGGGTCTCTCAAGTAACAAAACAGAAATAAAAACAAAACAAACACTGCACAACATGAAAAGCCAGGGCGCTTGCCATTTCTGCAGCTGGAAGGAGTGTTGCTTCCCTTCCAAGATTGCTGTGGTCCAGGATTGCGTTGGGAGCAGCTTGAACACAAAGCCCCCATCTATTGCTCTGAGCATTTTGCTGCTGTTTGATCCAAATGTGTGCTAACCACAGTAGCTGCTGCCAAAACCGAACACCACCACCCCCCAACACATACATACCTATCCTTATTCTAAAAGATCTCTTTCCACGTGTGTTTGCACCAGAAAACGAGATGTGGGAGAAACGGGCTAAAAATTCTTGCTGCTAATACTTAGAAAAAGAAACTTTATGCCTGAGCAGAGGGTTCATGTGTGAGCCCTCAGAGACTTAAAAGCTATGAATGTAATGTTACATGTATCACCAGAGCTACCTCAGGAGTCCACTAAAGGATGATCCTTTAGTATTCAGGAAGCAGTACAAAACAAGTGGTGTGACTCTTGGGGATGGTGCTGTGCAGGGATGGGAGTTTGACTTGATAATCCTTGTGGGTCCCTTCCAATTCTGTGATTCTGTAATTCTTATTAGTTCTTAGCCTTGCTCTTTTGCAGGCACTGCAGTCTTTCATGGCATGAATGGACATCATTATTTGTTTCCTTCAATTCTGCAAGACAAGTAGTCTGTGCTGAGCTTGTGCCTACGTGAATGTGCTCGCAGGTACTGTTCAAGTCCTGACCCCAAAGCTCTGATATTACTGAGATTCTGTCATTTCCAGTGGGTTTGCGCCTGCTCCAAGCAGAAGAAGTTTTGCACATTACCCATATTCTACACCAAAAAGATACCAAGCCCTCTTTAAAAACTTTTCAGCACATTTATAGAATTAGTATTCTTCCAAAAAGAGTCAGACTAGAACAAAGCCACAGGTCTTATTTCAAAGGAATATTGTTTCCTGGCCTGCTGCAGTTGAAGTTCATGGAAAATATAAGTGCCTATGGCCAAACAGAAAGATGCCTGCCTGATGGGATTAGCTGCTTCCAAGACTAGACAGGTTTGAGTAGGAGAGAAAGGTAAGTTTGAATTATAATTTTGTACTCCAAACAGCTTTGTTGTTTATTGAATCTGCTTAAGTTCACCTTCTCTGAGATGAGTCCTGCAGAGCCTTGGAGGTCCTGGACTTGGCTCTCCCAAGGTGGATCCCATCCCAGGTAGGCAGAGCCCTCTGCATTCCTGACAAGTTCTACATTCCTTATGCTACTATGCATATGCCATTCTGAAATTCCCACAAGTTGCATTTTTTTTAATTTAGCCACAAATTGCATACACAGATGTGCAAGTTTGTGAAAACAAGACTGGTGTTCATGTCCACAAATCCTGTCTTAAGGGGACACTTTGGTGAATTAGATTATCAATCTACTGCTTTTTTTTCTTTTTTTTTTTTTTCTCTTTGGTTCCACTAACTCCTATAGTAATGAATATATACACACCAAGTATTAAAAATGGAAGTTACAATTTGTGTTTGTGTGTTTGTTTGTTTTATGTTTTACTGAAGCATGACTAAGCTGTTACGTAATACTAGCACTCATTTTTAAAGTTCTGATTTAAGTGGCTCCATATGCACTTAGCCAAACAAAAAAACACCATTTCTCTGTCTTGAAGAGTAGAACTGGATTGTCTCTCTGGCAAGTTCAATGTTGATGAAAAAACCCATGCAATGCCACTTCAACCCTGTGGTGAGCTGTTCCTGTACAGCACTAGCAGTGTGACAGTGGCCTGTCCTCCAGTCTGATGTCCAGAGTCCCCACTGGAAACAAGCTTGGTAGTGAGAGCTAAGTTAATTCAACTGGCAGGTGTGCTCAGGTCCTAGCAATCCTACAAAGCCAAAAACTGAATTTGCAATCATGCCAACCATCTACTATACCCTGAGGTGTGATCAATTTTATACCTGGCACTGGCTATCTGAAAGCAAGATTAGGGATGCTCCTGAGCACACTGAGACTACAGGGAAGCACTACATACCTTTTGCTTTCTTTTGTTTTTTGTTTGGGGTTTTTTGGGGTGTTTTTGTTTGTTTGGGGTTTGTTTGTTTGTGTTTGTTTGTTTGTTTGTTGGGTTTTGGGGTTTTTTGTTTGTTGTTGTTGTTTTGTTTTCTTTTCTGAATTGCCTGCCATCCAGAGGAGCTGCTGCATGAGTAAGGCCACAATTACTGATAGTGAGAAGCAGGATTGCCCTCCTCCCACCTCCTACTGTGATCAGATCTGCTGCTGTTACAGAGCAGCACAGGCTACAGTTCCTTATGGACATAAAAGCATGAGCATCATAGAAGCATAGAAGGTGTTTTGGATCTGGAGAGCAGAAGAATGGCTTAGATAATTCGATTAGACAAAAAAGCACTTACATGCTTAATAAAGTCATCTAATGAAATGAGAGATGAGATGCTCTCACAATTCATTAAACCATTTCCTTTTGAAAGAGACATTTTTGGATTTAGGACATGCCTTGGGACCAACTGCTGCCTTCTCAGTTTTCTTCTCCTTAGCTTGATGACAAAGTAAGGAAAGGTTTCAGGCTGCTTTCTAACACATATGTGAGCATGAGTCAAAAATTTACTTTTTGGCCCATAGGAAACGTCTGGAAGGCATTCAAAAACTTGTTTGTTTTCTTTTTTCTTTTGTTTTTAAAATTTTCTTTTGAAATCTTAGCAATTTCATCAGTTGTGTTTTGCTTCAGGAATATGGGAGGCTTCTACCTGAGTCTGTGAGGATTTATGCAAATTCACATCACAAGCAATGGCCTAAAAACTTACATGCAATGCCCGTCTGTGTCTAGATATGTCTCCCCTGGAGCTGACAGGTGTCTGCAACAGAGTGTTTAACCTTGCAGGCACAGTTTCAGAGTTGTTTCATGCCCAGGAACACATAAACAAATTTGTCTATGCTTGTCTGCATACACAGTAAACCAAGACTCAGTCTCACTCCTCGCATTCTTGTGAGCTGCATCCTGCTGCCTTCTCCTGTCATGTTACGAGTTTAGCCTGTAAGAAGATCAAAGCCAAGGTTTTGTCAAGTTAGGAGTGTGCACAAACAAAAGTGGCTTGTGATGCCTTGTGCAAGCAGCCCAAGAGGTGTAAGTAGCCTGGGGAAAACACAGTTAACACGACACTGATCTGGTGAATACCAGGAAAGCAGGAAGCTTTGGTGGCTAATAGTGAAATCCTACAGATGTTGTCTCCTTGATGTAGGAGAAGTGAATCTAGATAAATCCTACTTAGAGAAAACTGCAAAGATCTGTCAGGCTGCCCCCTGAAGCTTGTGCAAGGTTTTCACAGTGCCAGAGTAGGAAACTTTTGATTTCTCTTACTTTGTTTTCAGTTATTTCCAATATCAGCCCCAAAGCGTTCCTTACCTCTGTCTAATCCTGCATGTGCTGTGGGAGTAACATTTACAGGCTGTGCCTCTGTTCTTCCTTCATGCCCTCACAAGGTGTGCCTGAGCTGCCCAAGCATGGCAGTCCCTGCAAGCAGCCAAAGTGAAAATCTGTCTCTGTAGTATTCCTGGCATGTATTTGCTCTGGCTGCATTAAGGGCACAGGAGGAAGGAAAAGGGATCAGACAGCTCATGGAACAGCTGAGGTGGTAGTGAGGCTTACTGGGAGAGACAGGAGGCAAAGAAGGAAGGGCTCCTTGAAGAAATTAGGGGAAAGCTGATGAATGTCTTAAAAACAAGAACAGAGGATTTCTCACCTTCTGGGAACACAGAGGTCTGACATTCTCAGGCGTATATTTGGTGTGAATAGGCGAGGCTGTGCCTTGCCTTATTATGCATTTAATAAGTTAGTTTAAGCATATATTTTTAAAGGATAAATTCCTTAAAAATATATGAAGAATTAAGGACAAGAAGAAAGTTCTCCTTTATTTCCACTTGTGGGAGCTGCATGCTGTTCTCCCCCAGAAGAGGCATCTCTTGGCTCAGGACAATTACCACTGGACAAGGTGAGACATCAGGCTCCTGCTGTGAGCTGCTGTTCTATGTTTCTGTGCTGTTCTGAGCGGGCTCTGGCTAACTCTGAATCACAACATCCAATTCATCCTCCCTCACACATAGCAGAACATAAACAGATTGTTAGTTTTCCCAGACATACCGTTTCTGCTCACTGGCTTAACCTATAAAGGAAGCAAGGTTTGTCACCACCTTTGCATCAATTATGTCTAAAATCCAAGGCCTTTTTAAAAACCAACCAAACAAAACCCAAACTATGACAGCAGACCAAATGAGCAGCCCCACTCTTGTTGCTAGTGAGCCAATTAGCAAGAAAACAGTGTGAGCCTCTCTGAGGCACATTTGTACAGGAACTCTGCCACTTGCTGCCGTTATCTGCATCCCATGGAAACCTGTGATTTCCTTCAAGGTCCAGCTTGATTCAAGGTGGAGTGCAAATAGTAATTGATGGCTGGTACAAGGTTCTGAAAATGTAAACTGTTCTGCAGGGGTGTTGCTTTCATCTCTGTTACACAAGGGTCAAATATTTGACAAAGGGCCATTTTTTCCCTTGTCAATCCATAGTTTTAGAAATCACAAAGCTTCAAGACAAATGCATAAATGAAGTGATGAAGAAAGCCTATGAGCACTCAGAGATATTAGCAGAATACACTTGATTCTCTGTTGATTCCCTGCCTTCCCTTCACTTTATTGCTTACTGACTTGTCACTCTTTTCACCAGAAGGGTGTGTCCTGCCTCCCCCCAGGTAACCTGGCTGGAATATGGGTCTCCCTGCCTGTGCAGCCCTGAGCTGGGACACAGCCATTGGATGATGAGAAGCACTTCAGCCATCCCTATGTCATGCAATGCACAGCTGGTGCCAACCCCCCTGACCTCCCTTCTGGTGCCCTAAATCCATACCTCCCCTAGCTCCCTGCTCTGAAGGGAAATGCCACCACTTGTACCCACCCCAACCCCTACAGAAGCCTCTGGTGACCTGGGCATGTGGGACAGGTGGATAGGCAGGCTGGCAGCCAAGGCAGGGTCTGTGCCAAATCTGACATACTCTGTGGGTTTGATCTTCCAGTGACAACCCCAGAAATGTCCCTGGAGCAATGTGAATGAGCAGGCAAGGCACAAACACTCTGTGAAACACAGATACCTTCTGGAGAGAGGGTCAATCGGAAGGGAGAGAATTCAGGGAGCTCTGTGCAATCTTTTCTTAAGCACAGGAAATCCAACACTCCAAGAGCAAGTTAAACTTCCAAATGAGAAGATACCAAAATTTACAATTTTACCTCCCAAGTTTTCTAAAAATCTATGTAAGAAACATAACTAAAAGAAGCAGCCATTAAAGACATTAAAATCTTGCCCTACTCTAAACGGCCATTTCCACATTCACTTCTCAAGTTTTATTTGTTGTGGTGTTGTCTCATGCTGACCAGCAATATAATAAAGTAGAATTTTATTATGACTCACTTGGATAAAGTTTTCAGTCCAAAGCTGGACTTAGAATATATAACTAAAGCCTCCACAGACTTGTATACAGAGAAGGGTCTCCATATGACTGCTTTTATTGGCCAGGTGCTGGATTGCCATCTACTGGAGAGTAGAGAAATAAAATCTAATAAACAGCTATTTCCAATAAACAGCTATTTCATAGTGAGGGAACTATGTTGTCTGCATTTTTGGCTTTAACTTTCCCTGCTTCTGTACAATTAATACAAGTCTGTGATGGCCTACAAAGTTGTTTCTCTCTTATGGTAAGCAGCTTCTGGTCTTCACTATCTTCAAAGTTAGACTCCATAAATATTACTTTTAGAACTTGTCACTTTAGAAGTTTTTAAAAAGGTTTCTTCAAAATGAGCATATATGGTCCATTTAAAGCTGGAATTACTGGATAAGCAGCGAGTAAAAATGTTGCTAAAGATTAAAGTTTTCGTAGTTTTGATCTACTGTATTTGTGTGACCTTTGTGTTCTTACAGTTGTAAGAATGGTTATTGGATATCTAAATACTGTTAGTACTGGGAGGTAAAACTACTGCTGGCAGAATTTATGCCAAAGGCAAATTAAAGTAAAACATTTAAAGCTTTCTCCCTCTCTCTCCTTTTGTCTGTGAAATGAATCTGTGTATTTAAGCCTGTTAATATACAGTAATCTCTTGCTGCCTTCCATTTGCTTTTTTTTGAAGTCCATAAAGCCCAATGCTCTTAGAAGGTGGAGAAAAGAGCAATTACAATTTGTAGTTCGGCCTCAACTCACCCTACCTAGTGCACTACAGCTGCCTTGATGAGCAAGCTGAATGTTCTTCCTATAGGATGCTCTTCTCTTTTGCTGCAGAACTTGGTCCTGTCCAGGTGGCAGATTTAAAAGAAGGGGGAAAAAATAAACCTACAGGACTGTGGACTACATTACTGAGGAAGCTTGGGGCAGATATCAAATGAGGCAGGTAAGTACAGTAAGAGAAAGAATGGTTTCATGTCCATGTCAGTTGAGGCTGGTTTGAGTCATGCTTGTAACAGAAAATAGGGAAGAAATCCAGATACTTTGTTTAAAAAGACAGATGCAGATTATTGAAAAGTTGGCTGTATTTCAAGAGGAACGAGCTCCAGCCACCACAGCTCTTCTGAGTCCTTCTGCACTCCCACATGCCTGCCTCCTGCCCACCTTTCCTTATGCCTCTCCTTTGATGAGCCTGTGCTTTCATTCCCCCTTTTCTCCTCATTGCCTCTCCTTGCTTACCTTGCCATTAGATCATCTGTTGAGGTGCTTGTTCCAGTCTGTTCCTCTCTGTTGAACACCACAGCTGTGAGTGTTTCACTCAAGACAGCTCACTCATTGCTGCTGAGGCTCAGCTGGTGCAGCGGGAGAAACGCTGTGTGGGGAGCATCCATCCAGATCCTGCAGTGTTATGGCAAATCTGCTGAACAGATTCACACAGTGCACAGTGGCTGCAGCCAGCATTAAGACTCACTTGGAGCTGGACTATTTTCAGTGCAAAATAAATTAAATCTACTCACCGTTTAACTGTTACATTTTAGCAAGTAAGCAAACAGAAAGGATGAGACCCAGGCTTTGACAATAGCTGTGATCCTAAAGCAATGAGGTAGCAAGTGGTCAGTGGCAGGAGAGGAAAAAGTATAGTTGAGGGATTATTGTTATTGTTGCTATTATATAATTTTCCCTAATTTTTTTTCTTGAAATGGTTGATTGAATTTTCTTTCAAGAGGAAACAGATCAGTCTGCAGCTTAACCAGGGAAGTCCAGCCTCCCAGGACTGGATTCTTAATACTTATTAGAATGGTGTTTATCCCCTTAATTGGGAGATTTCTCTTTTGGAAGTAAGTACATATCTCCTAATCTCCTTTCCTTGAAAACAAAGCACATTTTATTCTCTGCATCTCATACTGGTGGGTGTGCTTCTCTGAAGAAAATCTGCAACACTATCTGACTTTTGCAGCAACCCTTAAGACAGGGGTAAATCTCAGTGTTGAGCAATGTATGACTGATAGGAAAAAAAAACAACCAAATCAGTTGGCTGTTAGTGCAGTTATCCTCCAAGCTTCAAGTCAGGTGACCAGTCTATTGGCTCAATTTTCTGTGCAGCAGTTTGGATATTTTTCCATTTTGATGAGACTGTATTTCTTGAAAACAGAGACAAAAAGCCAAACAGGGTGGGGAGCTGGGGAGGTTTCCAAGCAGCTTTGAGAGACAGCATGGAAGAGACAGAAATGTCATAAGGAATAGTATATTTCTTTTTTTCCAATAAAATTTCTGAGTGGCATCAAAAAAAAAAAAATCTGCAATTCACTGTCCTGTCACTTAATAACATTTCATGTAACTCTGTGCCAAGCCCTTTTATTTGCTTCTTATGGCTCCTACAAGAACCATGTATGCCCACTGTGCCACCTAAGTGTCTCCCTCCAGCCCAGCTGTGCAGGCCAAGGCTGGCACAGCTGGCAGCTCAGTCAGAGCCCCATTAGCCACCATGTTAGATGGGAAGGTGTAAAACTGAGGAGAGTCCTATGTCCACTAGAGCACTTCCCTGTCCTCAGATCTAGAATCTGGGCTTAACAGCAAATTATCACTGTCTTGATTTTGTCTCTTGCTGCAGGGGCTACTTTATATTTGCTGAAATTGAGTGTTTATGCTGTCCTTGCCTCATCCTGAGTCAGGCCATACCTCCCTCTGTGGTAGAGATGGGAAAGCAATTCACCTGGACAGCCAGCTGTGCCTTGCAGAAGCTGAAGTACCTTACAGAAGAGGCAAGAGAATAAGGCTGTGAACTGCTTTTTGCAAAACCTTTTAATTGCCTTATTCAAAGACTGTAGCCAAGCCTACATGTCATTCCTTTAAGTTTTGTTACTTTCTCTTTACAGGAACAAAACGTACTGATATTCTTCTATATACTTCCATGGGCTGCCCTGAACTAAGGCACTTATTTCCCCCATCCTGATCCATAAAAATGATAGACCAACCTATTGCTGGCACTGGTGTCACAATGAAGCCTAGCATATATCTTGATATAATTACCCAAGCATGGGTTGTGGATTTGTTTGTTTGTTTATTCTGTGCATCCTTTGCCTTCTGGAGGATGTGAAGACAGGCTTTTCCCACCTAAAATATGCATATTCAGCCTTCTTTATGTACAAATAGTGCTTCTCTGTAGCTATCCTCCTCTAAATCTTCCAGGGGCTCCAATGACCCCACCCACTTTATTTTTGGCTGCTATGGCTACTATCATTAACCCTGCACTCAGTACTTTCCCTCCAAAGTTTTAACCCCATTTTAGCCTCAACTATCTTAAAATTAAGCCATGAAATTCCTACCCTGATATCTGCCCTTTTTCTTCCCCACTCATAGCACTACCATGCAGGCCCCTGCCTTCCTCGTGCCTTTGGAGGGCTGCCTTTCTCAGGTGGAAATGTGCTTTGGGCAAACCTTGCTCTGTGCTAGGGCAAATCTAGGACTTGGCACAACTGGAAGAGAGCCCAAGAGGACATTTCTGGGCTTGCTGTAAGAAAAATGTGGGTCCCAGCAAAGCAGTGAGGGCATTTTTCTTTCGGTTGTCTGAGTTAATAATATTTAATTGAGTAACTTCCTTCCTAACTTAAAAGCTGTGGAGTTTGCATGTTTTTCTATATCTTACCTTCTGAATGTCATTATGGCCACTGCTATCCCAAAAAACATTGTGTCAGAATTGGATACAGCACAGGATGAGGGCAGGGTCGGTCAGTGCAGCACAGCTTTCCTAAGAAGAGAGACTAAATAGCCTGAGGTCTTAATGGAGAGACTGATGCAGAATGGGATGAAGAGTAGTGAAGTGATGATGGCCAGGGAAGAGGATGGAGAACAGTTTTCAGGGTCTTCACAACACAGTGAACAACTGATATCAAATCAGCGAAAGGAAGTAATGGTTCATGACTGTGTGGTGCTGTGTGTTTGTATTGTGTTTCCAATTGCAGCTCAGTTCCAATGGTCAGTTTTATACCCCGCCCCCAACTGTGTATTGTTATAGTATGTTTTATCCCTAATGGATTGTTCGTCTCCCCCAAACCCCTAGGTTTTGCCCTGGTTGTCTATCTTCCCTAGACCTGCCCTTCCCTCCTCCTACAGAATTGTCAATCTTTCCCCAACCCTTCCCATTCTTCCAGACTGTTCTTTGTCAATCTCCCAACCTTCGAGGCCCTAGTGGTTTGAACTGTTCCCTCCCCCTGTGTTCTTTCATTGGCCTGTGTATTGTGCTCCCTGCCTCATGTTCCTCCCCCATGTCACCCTTATTGGTTGGGAATTGTATCCTCTCCCAAGACCTTCCCCACTTATAAGCCCCTGCAAGCCCAGGTTCTGTGCCTTTTTCTGTCTCTGACCCTCTGGGGAATAAACACCTTTGGAAATCACACCGAAGGCTCTCCCTGTTCCTTGTCCCTGCCCTCTGTGTGATTTCCATCTGTTCCATGCAGCTGCTCCGTGCCACAGCCACACCTTGGATCGCCACAGCCCTCTGGGGATCGGCCCGCGCTTCGGCGACGGTGCTGGGAGCTGGCTGGGCAGAAGAACTCCGGCATTGTGTCAGCTCTGTGGTTATATTGTGGTGCTGTTTACAGCAGACTGCTTAAGAGGCCACAAGAATTAATAAATTGAAGAGATTGTGGAATTAAGCTTTGTTTATGGCTGCTAAAAAGATCATGGTGTGAGTGCAGGCTTTACATCAGGATATACTTAAACCACAGAGAGCTGGAAGAGTGCACAGGGAAAAAAGGTTTCATACTCTTTCCACAAACATAGTTAAGATGCATCTGAAGGAAAGATACTGGGATGAATAAACCCTTAGTCTGACCTAAGACAACTGTTCTGATATTAATGAATTTGGGAGACTTGCTGGAAGACTGGAAGGTGCAGCTTGTGTTTCCTTCTTTGTATCTCATTTTTTCCATAGTTAGGACCAGTGGTAACAACATGGATTTAGACACAGTGGTCAAATATGAGGTCACTTTTCTCTAAAAGGTCTCTTTTACCTAAGAGCAATCTGTAGTACCTCAAACTCCAGTTTAACTGTCCAGAACCCTGTAAGAATTGAAATTGAATAGGAAAGGGCCTTTCCATTAAAAACTGAGCAGCTCACTACTGTGTTACCCTACAGGACATCTCAAACTTCAACAGTTGCCAACAGCAGCAGCTGAAGAATGATCCCTCCTGGCTGACACTCCATTTTCATACACAATTTATGGCATTTAGTGTTAATATATGGCCACAAACAGATGCTGCTTTTCTCCTTACATGTGATAATGAAGCTTGTGACAAAGCCAGGGAAGGAAAAGAAGCAGAAGTGTTTTCATTGTAAGGATCACCTCACCACAGGGAGACTTTGGTGAATTAAGCACCTGCACAGTGGGTGACAGAAATGGGGCTCAGATGTTGTCTTTGACCTCTCACCCTTTTTTTACAGCTTTCCACTAACGCCTCACAAAGTGGGAAACAAAAACTATCCATGCCATTTAGTCCAGACAAATTCTATATATCTGCTTTCTCCCTCTTATTCCAATTACTAATTTTTCAGGGTAGAAACAATTGAGAAACAACCACAGCGGACATAGCCAGACATCTAACACCTCTCTGGGAGAGGCTGGGGGCTGCCACATCTTGGAGGGGAAAGCCTGATGGAGCATCCTCAGCACTGGCAGCCAGCCCACAGTGCTCTCTGGCCCCTTCTCCAGCAAGTCCTCCTGATACACATTCCTCCAGGCTCTTTTTCGCCACCATTCCCAACCAATGACCGGCTCTTTGCAGCCCAAAAAGCCCACGCTCACCACCCCCAGACTCCTGCACCTTGGAGTCTGCTCCCTGCCGTTGTTTCCTACAAGGAAGTGGCTAAAATTCCCCCCACCAGTGCCACGTTCTTCCGCGAAAAGCGCCTGTTGTGATGAAGTATGTGCGCACGAGGGAGGTTTCCAAGCTTGAGCAATCCATCTGGCAGCAGCACGCAGCACTGTGAGATTGTTCCCGCAGTACAGGACCCAGAGCTGAGTTCAGTGCATTAGTCACCACCAGCAGCACCGCTGATCTTGGACCCAGAGTGCTGGCTGGCCAGCAAGCCTCATGGTTATTTTAACTTTGTTTGCTTGACCTTTCCAGTGGTCCAGACCCCTCGAGGAGCTGAAGAATGCTTCATCCCCCGCTGTTGCCTCTGAAACACAGAGCAGCCAGGGCCAAGTGTTAGGCTAAGTATCAGGATGCACAGACTGAGTAATGGCTCGTCTTCACGAGGGGAAAATTTGCCTCTTACTGACTGACTTTAAAGAAAACAGTTTTAGAATAGTGATTGAATTTGATGGGAAAGAAGGAAAGGGACCTGGACAATGTTTACTGTTCTGAGGATCATTAAACATTTATTTTGTTTATTAGCTGTGAGATTTCTTTATAGGCAAATAAATTCACAGATCTGCAGAACAGAACCGAAATCTGAGGTTTAGAGACAGATTCAAGTTTTCCCAAAGTTTGTGACTGTTCAACTCATGTTATCCACTGATTCAAGCAGGATATAAGGAAAGAAGCTGGAAAAAATTGTGTCCTGGGAGAAAGTTTTGAAAGTCCAGCAGGTAGCAGTCTCTTCCAGGTAGATCATTCAAAGATATATATTGTGTAACTAATATGGTACTTGCTATGATTCCTAACACTGTAGACAAACCATTGCACAAGTTTAAGTAAGTCTCCAAATAATACTTCTAAAAAGCTGTTTACTGCCAGACCATTATTTTTTTAACCTCTTAAGCCAAACTCTCTCATTCTGCACAGCATCTGGGGAGGAAATTATTGCTCAAACTGCCAATGTCAAGACAGATGCCAGACAAACTTAGCTACGTAGCAGTGATATCTCATTCACTGCTGCCTGAACAGCACACTCGTCCTGGAGTCCTGTGCTCCTCAACTTCCAGGAGAGAACTTGTCAGAGCTGAGCTGACACAAGAATTTGTACATCAGGAGCCATAACATAACTTGCTTTAATTTGGAAAGATTTACCATTAGTCCTCCCATCAACTGGATTACTGCCACATGATAGATTCAAAATTAAGACAAAACTAGCAGAAATTTATAGACCAAATGATTTATAAAACTGTGATACCAACACACAAGTCATATAGAAATAAGGATAAAATAGATAAAAATTATTAAATTATATGGGATATTATGCAACTCCATATCCTATGGACTTTGAAAGACCACCAGAAAACCTGTAAATCTGACAGCCCAAAACAGGCTACTACAACAATCAGATCTGTGTTTAAATATTTTTTTCTCTCAACATCTTGGTAAATTTTGACAATTTATTATTTTTAAAAAATCCCACACCACTGAGTTTTGAGGATGACAATGACAATCTAAATGTGCTAGTGGGATATTTGTTCTTACTTCAACAACTAGGATGTGGGCTGATGCTTCTGAAGTAGCAATAGTTACCCCTTGGGCTAAGGCTGCACTTAGCTGGAAATACTTTGCTGTTTGAAACTTCCTGATTAACACTTCTTGGGATTCTGTAAATAGCTGGGGAGGAAAACATCTGTGCTCAGATAAAAGACATTTGTGGATTTGCTGTTGGAGATGTGCAGTTCCCAGAGTAGCATCACTAAGTGATCCCCATGAACCAAAGGAGATGACAGTGAAAATGATGCCTGCAGTCACACAGGGAGCAAGAGGGACAAACAGACTGTCACATGCAGACCCTGGCTCTGGAGGTCACTTAGTACTCTGGCAGACTATCCAGTGAAATTTTTAATAGGAAGAAAGATAACATTTAAATTTCTCCAGATTTGTTTTTGCTCAGTTTAACCAGGGAGTCAGGGCAAGCAGCTGTGTTTTCAAAATTCACATTTTTATAGTGTGAAATTGCTTCGCAGTCTTAGGGGAGGGGAAGGAGCTGAGGTTAGGTTTTAGCAGAAAGGTAACTTTTCAGACTTAGCTTCTTTTAGCTAACTAAAACATGATAACCTCTCTTCCTGTACTGCCACATAAAAATATAGGGTATGGCTCTGTCCCAGCTTCTGAGGTTAAGAGTTCCTACTCCAACTCCACTCTGAAATGTTACTCAGTTAAAAAAAAAATTTAAAAAAAATCCATATTTATTGGTTCTATGTCACTCAGACCTCAGATCTGCTCACTTAAAAATAAAAAAAAAAGTGTTTTTTCTAGCTGCTGGTGCTTAAACTGCACCTGGCTCACAAATCATCTCTCACAGGCTTCGGCTGTACCTTCACCACGCCTGTGAGGCATCTCAGTGGGATGGGATTATGGATGAGGGAGTCAGTGCCAGGAGGAACACAGCCTGTCTTTCACAGCCCTGAGAGGGTCTGGGCTGGCAGTCTTATAAAACAGCTTTTTTTAGTCATGAGCTGAATGCATTCAATCTGCTGGTCAGCTGAAACGTTCTGGAATTCACATGAGGTTGTGCCAAATACCCCAAGAGCAGAGGTGAGTGGTGGTACATGTTCATGAGGTAGTTAATGGAAAAGGTCACTATTCTCCCTTTGATGAGCTGGGCCACCTCCCTCACAACATCTCTGGCTTTCTCTCCAACACCTCTCAGCAGAGACAGTGCAGTTAAGTTACATGAACCACAAAGTCCTGCTGGAGGGAAGAAAGGTCTCCATGGGTAGGTAATTTAAGTGACACTGTTTACTTTTTCTTAAATGTGGTTTTGTGAACTTATAAAGCCAAGTCATCTCACAAGACAGATCTCTCACAGCTGTCTAGTGCACCAGGGAACAGCGAGGACCCCACAGGACACGGTGGTTCCCAGGGACGGAGCTGAGCCTGCAGGCACAGCCCTAAGGAGGATGTGCCATTGAGGGAGCCACCAACCACCAGGCCTATCTGCAGGAAATGCTTGGGCCCTGCTGCTGGAGAGGCTGGGGAGACACTAAAATATACATGGGGAATGCCAAGTCCGTGCTGGGTGCAGAGGGGAGCATGGAGCAGCAGGGACAAAGGCTGGAGCAGGTTCCAGGAGCCAAGCTGAGACCACAAGCACAGCAGCACCTGTAGCTAGGCTGGGGAAAAGAAAAAAAAAAAAAAAAAAAAGGTTTGGGGGCAGGCTCATGTGATAATTGCTAATTAGCTCTTGTTTGCAGGGAGTTTGAAGGTTGGGTCAGAAGCAGGCAGGGAGCTCCGAATTGGTTTTGCCAAGGTAAGCTCTGTGCTGATGTTTAAGCCCACAGCTCAGCCCAGGGCAGGTACTGTGCAGTGGGAGGGTGATCAGGTTATCTGCTCTGGGGAGGGTGAGCAGCTTTTAGTTATAAGCTTTTATTGCAGTTTAACTCTTTCTGGTTGCCCAGGAATTGGTGGAGGTCTCTTAGCCTGTTTTCCTTTTCAATGTGGTTTATTTCTCTTTTGTTACTCTTTGAATGATTTCTTTGTCTTGTCTATGCTCTCTCCTACAAGGTTTTACTTTCCCAATCTGCTTTGCCCCTTCAGGAACATGGCAATTTTTCTCTCTCATTTATGTATGTATGACTCTGTCTATAACTAATAATAGGGTTCAGTGCTTTGCCACACAAGGTCATTTTCTTTGCATTACAAATGTTCATAAATGTCCTATTCTGAACTATTTTGATCTGTGCTCTCACTTAGCAGGCTGGTAAGAAACTATTTTGCTGAATAACTGCCCATATATTTTCAAGCAGTCCACTTTAGAGAGGAAAAAATTTGGCAGTTGCTTAATTTATTAAATCAATGTCAGTGCAATTATGCTTTTAAATGGGTGAAGCCTTTCATTGAAGGGAGCCATATCTGCCTAGTATAGGCCATCAAAGTCATCACAAATTGTTTTTAAGTGTCAAAACCACGGTAAAGCATTGCTGTGTGACTACTAAATGCATTGCCACCTTTAAGCTATAAGAACTAAACCATCCCCTACCCCTTTAGGAAGGAAGGTATCATTTATCAACTGCTACCTCTTCAGCATGTAAGAGTTTAAGGTGGTTTCTTGTGCTGAAAGCACATGTTTTGCACAATGCTGAACCAGGAAGGAGTTATTTCAGTTTCATTTTGAGGTTGAGAGGCACCTGAACCTTTATCATGGGTCCTAGGAATACACATCTATGTGTATATTGTTTCTAATTCACTTAAATCTCAGTAAACAGGGTTATGCTTACAACAACAAAAATAATTTTGGAAGCTATAGTAGAAGGCAAGAGAGACTAAGTAGGATAGTTCACGGCACTAAGGAAAAGATAATGCCTTCTAATTAGGATAAAGCATGTGGCTGTGAGGTGTGTGGGACCAGCCTCCCGTTTAACCTCATCAATGGCACAAAGGAGAAGAGGTTGAGTTCCCACCAGTTCCTCACAAACTATGTGAGGGTTTTTCAAAAGAGGGAGGAAATGAATATCGCAAAATGGATGAAGACTACACTCCTTATTGGTTTTGTTGTATTATTGTCATGGCTCCAGGGAGCACAAGACCATTGACTTCAGCCTGACCCGAGCTATTGGTGGCTCTAATTTCTACCATCCCTTCTTTTAGCAAGATTTACCTGAGCATCATTTCTCTAAGTCACTGCACAGAAGTGACAGCACTTGTAAACAGATGATGATGGATTACCTGTGGGAATTACTTCTCCTATATGTAGTGCTGCTGGAGGGTAATACCTGCCAGGTATCTGGCAGCTGCAAAAATCCAGTGAGAGCAGAGGGACTAAAGAAACTAACCTTCACTGCACTCTTCATGCCTTGCAACAGCTTGGCTTGTGGTGGACAGCTGTGGGACTAGTATAGAAAACATGCTGTTTGCATTGCCCATACAGTGATATGCTGAAATTCCACATTTGCTGAAACAAGAAGCTGGGATGGAAGGAGAAGAAAAGGGGAACAACTGTAGCTTTCTCCCACACAGAGGTATCAGTGCTGCACACTCACTCTGTTCCCTTCTGCAGCACTGATTTTGTCTCCAAAGCTCTCCAGCAAATCCACTCCTCCAGTGCCATCTACATTTACCATTTCACAAAAACATCTGTCAAGGTCTAATTAAAACCAGAACATGCTGCTTGTCAAGACCCAGTGTAGGATATCAAAGGATCAAGCTAGGAGAGCCAGAACGCTCTCTGGAGATGGGTACAGGTTTTTGGGGATGGGGCTGCATCCAGTTTCAACTTCTGCCGGCACTCACAGATGCTCTCCCCACCAACAGGCAATCCTTGCTTGTGCTGCCAACCACCTGGCTAGACAACACCTCATCTGCTCCACTGACACCCCCTCATATACACACCCCCCCATCCTGCCTGCCAGCCTTCTTTGGGATGTGCTCAACAGCTTGAGTGTTGAGAACATACTTACCATGTTTTAAGATGGAAGTTTTTTAAAAATAGAAAGAAAACAGGTGTCTTTACTTTTTTTTCCTCCCCAAATCTCTCTCCTAAATAAGCACGTTGAGTAAAGAACTGTGAAAATGATGCTCTCTTCTCCCCTTGTTTTCAACTCTAACAGACATCTTTAGCATTCAGTCTGGTCAAAAAAAGCAAGAAGTAGCAAAGGCTTTTTTCCCACCTCACAAAAGTGCAGTCTTCTACTGGCAACCAACAAGATCATGCATCTGTTGCTTATCATCATGTTTCATGGACTTAAGGACATTTCAAGCACCTCTTTTTATGAAATGCAGAACAGACATTGTGAGTTTCCTGAATCACTTACTTAAGATTTCAGACACACCTACAGTAAGCCAACAAACAGCAGCTTTTGTTTAGTTATTTCTATGGAAGAGTATTTTATTAATCTTCTGTATTGTGGAAAAAACCTGCTTTCATTGGAATACAGAAGGCATGCAACATTCTTCTAGTATTAAGATATGAAACATGCATATCTTGGCTTGGATTTTGTTGAATCTTACCACAGGACTCATGCTTGGCAGTGTTTCAAGGCTGAGGTTGAGGTGTTTCTGTTCTCCTTTTTTTTTTTTTTTTTAAAGTGGACACATTAGTAAAAAAGGGCCTAACATCAGAGAGGACAGACTATGGTAATCTCTAGGAGCTGGTGGGTATCCATGTGAATAACTAGGTCTTTTCTAGTGCAATTCATGGCCCTCCCCTTCTACCAGGGCCTGACAGAAGAATTAGGAAGCTGTGTTTATGCACCATTTTGCTATGTGTGCTATGTCTGTGATTTCTGGGCAGCTACCTCTACCCTACCCCAAGAAAGACTGGTGTGATGAAGACCACAGATAACAGTGGGAGCACTTTGCACAGGCAGGAGTGCAGGAGTCCCATCTGGGATATGGCTGGCACTGAAGGGTGAGTGAGGACCATTCCAGTGGCACACTGGTGCTTAGCCTGGCTCCATGGCTGAGGTGCAGAGCTGCTCAGGTTGCTCTGTGCCTCGCAGCTGTGACATCCCTGGAGAGCTCTCCTGCTGCATCCTACCCTAAGACAGGCTCCAGAGAGTCACAGCATGCTCTGCCCCACAGCAGGAGCCTCTGCAGAGCTGGACAGTTGAGCAAAGCACAGCAAAGGTGTCCAGTGACAGAGCACTGGGTGTAAGAGCTCCTGCCTGGGCTCTGACCCGAGCTGCTGGGTTGTTGCTCTGTCATGCTCCCAAGTCTCTGCTGTGCTGGTGACTTTTTAGCCCAGGACTCCTTCCCAAAGCTGAGCAGTGCTGTGTTAGTGCACTCATAATTTAAACACACAAAACCACGGGAATTTGGTCATAAGGGTGTTGACTGCTGCACTCCTAGAAGTACTGAACCTTCTGTTATGGTCATACTGGCTTTTCTTCTTGATGCCAGACTCAAGCCCTCTGGGAATTTATGAATTTTTGAATATATAGATCAACATACATACAGACTAAATGGTGTTTTCATGACCCAATTTTTGTAATGCTTCTAGTTATGTGGTGGATATAAGGGTTTGAGGGACCTTATTCACAAGTTAATGACAACTGCAAGATACCACACAGTACAGCAAACTGAACAAGAGATTTCATCCATGACCTGTATCACGTGGTGTGCCTGGGCTCCTGAGTCTGAAGAGACTGAAATACCAACCATGATATTTTCAGATAGATGTTTGCAAGTGTCCATCTTTACCTTTCTTGACTATCTGTTCTACATTGTAAATGCTGCAAGAATTCCCTAAGGGTTCCCATAGGATAGAGCATTAGCTGATAGCCACGCCTCTCTTCCCCTTTTGTAAGTAAGTGTGAAAGAAGAGGTGCAGAGACAGACTCCAAAAACACATTAGGATCATGGGATCAACACACAGGGCCTGGGAGAAGGCCCTGCATTAACCTACTCAGATATATTGTTTATTAAGTGTGCTCTGGAAAAATCTGCAAGGTATGTTTCATTTGTATCAAATGATGCTGAATACCCCAGAGGTTGCAGAGTTTGGTATGTGGCACAGGAATAATGCCAGATTCAAAGCCAGGTTCAGAAGAGATTCAGCAAAACCAACACAAAGCCTGATTGTTGGATTTATTTTTCTCTCAGTGGAAAAGCAGATAAGGCTTCAGGATATCTAGCAGCATGCTAACTTTAAGGAAAATAGTGTGGGAAAATCTATGGGGGTGATGACAGAGTTCCTGTGAGCACTACCTCTTGGCCTTGTTTATGTTTAGATCTCTGTCTCAAAATAATCTCTTTTATTGTGGCTGAGTGTTTCTCCTATCCCCACTTAAAACCTGAGGCAGACCCTAAAAAAAAAGGATTAAAAAACCCAGTCAATAGCCAATAACATGCAAATAAAGAGGTGATATAGGACTCTAGCACATTTTTGTAACTAGCAATTTTTTCATTAGAAAGGAGATAGCATAGTGCAATATAGATTTATATACTATATGCATACTGTACACATATATTCCTACATGTAGTTTGGCATTTAAGTTTGGATAATTTTCAATGAATGACCTAATCATCTTGTCTAAGCTCCACCTCCCATGTATGCCTCACTGCTTCTTGGTATGTTTTTGCATTTTCTTCATCACTGAAGCTCACAGTGCACACTAAAACATCCATTGCCAAGAGAAATAATGTTCCTCACGGTGTTTTTAGTGATGGGGTTTTAAATTTAAAAATTGGGGTTTTAAGGCTCAAGTGCTAGTGCTAAACTCATTTAGTTACTTTTGGCATTGTAAAATGTAGGGCTGTGCATTCTCTAGAGAAAGTACCTGACAACTTAGGTATTGAAAAAACACTTTTCCACTCATTTCTATCAAACCTTCTATATAGGAAGGAGGCAGCCTGCAGAGAAGCTGTTGGAAACTTATTTCAAAGGCAGGTTATAGATGATTGAGGAGAGACACACTAAAATCTAGGATGAATGATCTTTCCAAAAGCCAAAAGATTTTGAAGGAAAAAGCTTAAGCAGTTGGAAGAAAACAACAGATGATTTTGTCAGCTTGAATCAAGTAGCAGAGTAAAACCCACTTTCCTGGGAATTCATGAAAAGAGGTATTAAAAAAAAATCAAAAAGAAAACCCACACACACAAGAAAGAGAGTAAATAAGGATGCTACATCCAGATGGTCAAAATCACACACTGAAAAACTGTCTTCAGCAGGTGGAGATTGCCAGCCTTTTTAAAAGTGGTAATGTCAACCCTCATCAGCCAAGGAGCTGCAGAACTGGGTAGGAGGCATCAGAAAAACGTGGAAGCACCACATTTTCCCCAGTCACTCAGTAGATGTCATTTCCCACTGTCTCAGTGCTGAAAGGTGCTATTTTCAGAGTGAAACAGTAAAACTGAGCTGCTGACCTCCACATCCATTCAGGAGAGATTACTGCCAGTTTTGTATAATTAAAAGTAGTGATTGCCACTCAGCTTTTTTCTTTTTTTTTTTTTTTTAACTCTTACATTTCCAGGAGGACAGAATGTCTTAGAAATTTCAAAAACAACAGTACAGATGTAAATGTTGGTACTGAAATCTCTGAGTTGAAGAGGACAATAGAGCTAGTTCAGAAGTCCTGGCTCCAACTCCTTCAGGCTCTGGATGGCCTCTGGAGAAAACCATGTGTGGTTTTGTCACTGCTGTGGGATGAAGTGTTAGGAGCGTCTGGCAGTCAAGAAGGAGGGATTGCTGGCCTCAAAAGTTCCAATGTTTAAAGCTTTCCTACCTTGTAAGGTAAAGGTCTAACTAGAGCTCTTAATGACTGCCTTATCAGGTCTTTAGGTACTGGTTTTGTCAGCTCCAACTCTGGGTGCTGGTTCCAAATTCCAGGTGGAAACTTTTCCCTTCTGCACTCTTTTCCTAAATCTCCCATCTGGTCCTCTCTTCTACCAATGTTTTTTTGCATATAAACCCTAAACCTAGCATTCCACATTTGTAATTCTGAGTCAATGACAACAAGATATTATGCTTGCACTCACCTGCCTAGACTATTGATGTGAAGACTGAAATACTCTGGGTGCGGGGTTTGTTTTGGTCAGGTGTTGCTGCTGTTTTCATGGGCAAAGTTCACTTCCTGTCTTCTGTTCATGCAACAATAATTTGGGAAGCAGATGCCCAGCTGAAGGAGACCAGTGGATCAGGAGCTATTTTGACAGGTACTAACTCTATTAAAATTCATAGACAGCTGAGTCACATGACAGCACTGACTAAATAATAATAAACGTTAAAAAAAAAATCACCTTTCCTTTTGAGATAAGTGAACCAATTTCCATCTCCCAACTCTAGAATATTTTTTTAGATGGCCTTGAAAAGTTGTTGAGCTCATCACAAATATAAAGAAAAGAATAACTTATGAACATATTTTTGGTAATTTTTTTCTAATCAGAAATACAAAGTAAAATCAGTTTGATTGTACAATGAGGCTGTTTCAGTGCTCTAAGTGGAACATATACATATTTTTGTCTTTAGGTATATTTTCTTTATTAGCTAACTTGACTAAAATGATCAGCAGTTGAACAGTTAACAGTGTTCACATTCTGTCTGTCATCTTCAGATTTCAGAGTCAGTACTGTAAAGGAATGAACAGGTCATACTGATTGAAAAATACTCTTTTGATTGTCTTTGGTCTCTTGAACATAAGACTACATCAGTCCTGTTTGATTCATGCCTTCAATGATTTCTTCACTGCCATGACCCTGAGGAACATAATTTTATTTTAAATGGGATGTGAGAATTCGGAGAACTGGCTTGACACCAAACTTAGTAATGACATAAAATACTGTGTGAATGCAGTACAAGGAATTTAAGAATTCAACTGAACGTGCCCTTCTTCCTTCCACTTTGTTTTCTCCCTGTCATATTTAAGTTCAGGTTGTCATTTGTTTATGCAGTAAGCTAGCTCCAGCTATCATCTCTCAACTCCTCCTGCCTGTTTATTTCCATCTCTGTGAAATATTTATTGCTGTTTCTTACACTCTTTTATCCTGAGGCATATGGCTTTTGTTTGCATCGTAACAGAATTAAGTAGTAGGATGTGTTTGCACAAGCCTTACAGGCATGCTCCTGCTTGGGCTTCTCAGGTGTTAATTACAGCTGCTGGTGTTTTGTAAGCAAAGGTCTCTGTTCCTGGTCGAACAGAAAGTTTTACAATACATAGCAAGAGAGAATGTGTCATTTTGGGACTATTTACTCAGATGAGCAGTTTATTTCCCGCAGTAATAAATGTATTTTGCATCTTTCTACTCTTGATGTGATCCACACTTCTGTACCTTTGCCTATAATAAGGCATAGATACAAATCAGTCACTTGGCAGAAGCTTTGCCAGATTAGAATCTGTTTGCCTGTCCTTAAAGCTGCTGTCAAACAATTTGTCACTTCTTGTTAAAATTACAGAAATATATAGTGGACTTAACACTGCAGTACTTGATTTACAGGTGGGCATTTCCCCTCTCTGCAAGGTGTAGGAGGTGAGTTTTGAGCCTTCCTCTTGCCTCAAACAGTTTAAACTTGGATTTACCACTTTTCTGCAAAGCTCCCTCATTCAGAGCCTGCTGGTCCCTGCCCCTGGATCTTCGAGTCTTTATGCAAAGTGGAGCACCTCTAAAGAGGGTCAGTGTGGGAATGTCACCGTGGGTGAGATGGAGCTGAGCCCTCATGTTCAGTTTTCTTTGTGCATTGAACAGTCTGATAGGAATCACAAAACCTCTCTGCATGTCTGCCTGGCACTTATGAGCTCTGAGGAAGATATTGTCAGTCCACTTTTGTGGCAATAAATTGGGGATTTATTACCATCGATGCTAGAGCCACAAGCTTTGCATACTGACTTGCTTCTCCCAAGAAGTCCTGAGAGGATTATGTGTGTGGAATTGTATTTACAATTAAATAACTCTCCTGAGCTGCTTCTGGGCAAGCCTCACTGGTTCTGTCTGTACTGCTTAATGACTGTGGCAGGAAGCAATGCAAGATGCATCCTGTCCTGGTCCTCCTGGTGCCCAGATTCCCTCTGAGCAGAATGTTCTGCACAGGGTTCTGCCCTGCACCTTCTCAGGGTCTGCTGCATGCAGGTCTGAGGAGGCAACAGGTAGCTTTTGGGGACAAATCTCAGTATTTCTATTGCTGCAGAGGAAGACTGCAATGAGGGAAAACAGACTGCAGAAGGTTTGGGTTTGTTGTTGGTTTTTTTTGGGTGTTTTTTTTTCCCAGCTTACATTAGTGGCTGCTTATGTCAGCCATAGGGTGCTAATGGCTTGGGAAAAGAAAAAAAAAGACTTGACTTGCATTTTTTTTTAGAAATATGTACCTTTACTATAGCTGTAATGGTCAAGAGGAGTAAAATACACGTGTTGATTAGCTGTCTTTAAAAATAATCAAGGAACAGAAATTAAAATTAAGACTGGAGCAGGACATACAAACAAGGATTAAGAGGTAAAGATGCATAAAATATGTAAACATGTATTTAAAATGTTGTAAACATACAATAAAAAGAATGTAAATACACATTAAAAGAAACATTTTATCTCAGTTCTCATATTGTTATTTAGGCCTGAGCCATTTCTTCAAAAGCAGATTTTTAAAAACCTAATCTAATAACCTTTCAGAGAAAATTAGGCTCCTAAATCACTCAAATTTTGCAGAAAGTAATATCCCCTCCCATTTTCTAATTAGCTATCTAACCATCTTAGAAAAGAACAGCATAGTTAAATAACAGCTTCAGTTAAAATTTTGCATAGTTTATGATTTGTGGTAGGGAATAAAAGGTTCCCTAGGAAGTGAGAACTGTGATTAATATGCGTGTATCTGCAAGAGAAAACAATTTAGACTTCTTTTGTTACATTTCAAGGAAGATGCTAGTTGGAAGATTATTGGTTGGTAATCAACTTTTAAAGATGATTCTCTTAATGAGGACTCCAACTTCATCACTTTTCCAAACCCATTGTCTGTGAAAATGAGAAGTTTGAGTCCCAGAGAGCAGATTGAATGGTGAAAGGTAAAGCTGCCTGCCTTGGTAAGAGATCATTAAACCATATAAACAGGGTTCATATAAAATGGATCTTAAACAACTGAAGAGTCACAGGCAGCAACAGCAGTGAGCAGAGCTGGAGGAAATACGTGACCAGTGACAAAAATGACAGGAATTTGGTTTGTTTAGCATAGAGCAAAGGTGACTTAGAAATATGGTAATAATGATCCACAGAAATGCTACAGGCCACCAGAAAAACAAAACTAAACAACAACAACAACACCTCTGTGAATAGGAAAAAAAGTAATGATCTCAAACTGCATCAAGATCTTCTCTTAACCACTGTTGATTTTCAGTTCACCATTCAGCACATCATTGCCTCTGCCATACTGTCCCCTTCCTAATTTCAGTGTCCTTGATTGTTGTCTTTGATTCTATGATTCCTTCTCATTTCATATCACCTTAGGTTAAGATCAAAGTTTTTCAGTGTCCTCTCTATCTTAATCTACATCACATCAACACCTTGCTTCTCTCTCTTGAAATGTCTCTTCCCTACTACGTGCAGAGATAGACACCCTTTCTACTTTTCTTATCAATGCTGGTTTTCACTTACACCTTTTGCAGTTCAAGTTATTAACAGAGATTCAGTCACTTTCTCATACTGTCATGCTCTCTGGGGTTTTAAATTTGAGGATTCATTAGGATCAGAAACTCCCCAACAGGGGCAGGAGGACACTTACCAACTCAGACCTTGGCCACTGCAATACATATATATCTCCCAAATGCTATGCCTGTGAGGTGTGACCAGGAAAGATCAACAGCATTATGTACAAGAGCTCTGACCAGGGTTAAAGACAGTAATCAGGCCATGAGGTAAGGAAACTCTACTCCACCTGAGCATTTCATTAGAACTGCGAGTGCTGATGGAACACTGGGTCTTCATATGGAGCCCCAGCCCACACAAATCCACTTAGGGCAGAGTTCTGCTTGCCCTATGACTAAATGTAAAAGTTCAAAAATCAGTATTTTGTTTCAACAGAATAAATTTCTGGTCTTCTTTCCAAGAGCTCTTTTCCTTTTCTTCTGTTAGCTTATATTTTCAAAGGGACAAAAATGAATTTAACTCCACAGTTAATGCCTCCTCCCAAGTTCTGTTTAAGCTGTGATCAGAGGACAGAGAAATAAAAATTACCAAAACTGAGACAGAAAATAAGTGCCAGGAGTCGTTTAAGTGGAATGAATGGCTAGGCAGAGCAGCTTCCAGAATTGGGAATGTTTAGGAACAGCCAATGCTGTAGAATGTGAAAGAGGTGCAACTCAGAGGTAACAGCAGATATTAGGTCTGAGAGACTGGCAGGGTGGCTAAATGCATGAAGAAGAAAATAGGAATAGAACACGTAGAGGATGATTGAGTATTTTTTCTACTGTATTAACAGCTGAAGATCTGTGAAGTGCAAGGGAGATGAGCTGCAACGTTAGCTTGGACAGGAGACTGATCTGAAGTGAATCTGCAAGACCACAAACCCACAGTAACTGCATTTGTGATCATAGCTCAAACTGCCCAGAAATGAGGAGTGGAGGCAGGAAACAGACAGTGTCCACAGACAGCTGGGGAGGACAGAGGAGGGAGAGGAAGGAACCAAAGCCTGTTCTGAAAAGTGGAGAGTGCCTGGCGTCAGGCAGAGTCAGCAGCGTGCACAGCATCTGGCTGGTGGTCACTGAGAGGTTCTGCACCCAGCATCGGATTGAGGAAATGGGCATAGGAAAACAGCAGCCTGCCTCTTCTGTAAGCAGGAACCTAGGCTCTCTGAACTTTTAAAGGAACATTTCGTGTTTCTAAATCACTTCTAAGCCCCACAGGAAAGACCCTGTGTCAAAGCTGAGTATTACAGTTTGATTTGCATCACTAATGTACAAGATGGATTTTGCTTATCACCTATTAATTTATTCATTCTTTCTATGTTTGGAAACCACTTCCATGATAGGTATATCTGTAATATCAAAACACCAAAGGAATAGTAGTATTTGGTAGTTCCTTTTGAACTGTTACTTCTTTAATCAGCTAGATTATATTCAACTAAATATGCATTATCTTAAAGAGAGAATTGATATACTAAAAGGTGATAAACAAGCTACTTTTTTTGTAGTGGAAAGGGAATTAAAATGCAATGCATAATATTTATATTTCCATAATGTATAAAACTGTTTTGCTTCCAAAACAGTAACCCTGCAACTTGAGTTAGAAAAATCCATCCAGTCATTCAGCTACTTTAATATGATACATAGATGACATAAAACACTATTTTCTTTTCTCTTTTGCTTCTATTAATAATAAGGTAAGAAGTAAGAAAAACTTGTAGGAAAAACTTAAAACCAAGCTATGTCAAACCATGACAGCAAGGTAAGTTATTCAGTAAGCTAGTCATAATTCATACAGAAAGAAAATATTGATTTTTATGAAAAGGCTGAAATGAGAAGATATAAAGCAGCCTTTTGTCAGATAGGCTTTGGGATTTAACTACTTCAACCACATTCAGAAACAAAAACTGCACTTCTAAAAAGAAAAATAAATCAATGACTAAACAGAATTACCATGACACATTTATCACAATAATAAAACTTCTTTAATGGAAATGACAAAAAAGAGAACATTTATGGTGGGGAGAATGATCCATTTGAATAAGATAATAGATGCAAATTTTGTTCTAACTTCCATTTTTTTCCATGGCAAAATCAATGAACTATGGGTGTATAGTAGATTAGTTAATTATGTAAGATGTCAAACCCCATAAAGAATGTAAGATTTGATTTTACAAATCAGTTCTGCCTGTGAGAAGTTTCGCAACAGTAAGTACTAGTGATTAAAATGTCAGCATGGGGGACTGCTGCAGATTCTACCACTCTAATAACAGAAGGTAATAATTACATGCTTGGAAAGTCCACATAATAACAAATGCAAATTTCAAATTATTTTAAAGAGTGATTTAAATTGAAAATTTTAAAAAGTTACAGGAAAGTGGTCTCCACATGGGGCCCTTTTTTAATCAGTACATACTCTGCAGCTACCTTTGCAGCATGTTTACCACTCTGCCAGCCAGAGATCCTGTGTTTGGGGAGTGTGTCAGATTTTCTGTCTGCCTTTTGCAAAAATTGCACATGTTCTGAACATGATGCGCTTGCAACTTCTTAAAATACTCTTCAATCCTTAGTTATTTGCATTCTTCAATTGCCAGCCAGCCAAATCCCAACAGGACTTGACAGTTTCAATGACAGCAGCTTCTTCTCACTTTCTATGGCATAACAAACCACTGCAGAATTCCTGTAGGCTTTACTTTACCTCCTGATGTACCACTTGCTTTTAATATAAGATCCAGTCCTTTCTTCCTGATTTCCTGTATTACTGTTTTCAAGTGTGCAAGGAATGTGTTGCATCAGCCAGTGGTGACGGCTCAAAAGTGAACTCTGGAACTTTGCAGTAGCAGTTTAGGTTTATTTGATAGTGTCTTCTTTAGAAGATAAAGTGACATTACGTGTATTTCATATTTACCAAAATGAAGACTGTTGGAAAATAGTGGCAATGGAAAGTTTGGGGAGCCCTGAATTTGGAAATTTTCCTATTGCAACTTTTTTTTTTGTATTCTTCTCCCATTTAGCATCTCCTTCCTTTTGCTTTCATTCAACTAGCACTATATCTGCTTCTAAGAACACAGCTCATTTTGTTGTTATTATGGCTGTGTTCTGCACACTTCAAGACTTCTGATATGTTCTCAAAACTTTTCTTTGAAGAACTGCAGCCCCTGAAGCAACTTCTTTAAAAATTCCTTCTAGCTGGATGCACTGCCGAAGCAGGTATGGGATTACTCCTTTCAACGTGGAGAAATGAGCATGCTCAGAGTGCAAACATCTGTCAGCCTCTCTGAAGCAAAGAACTGAGCTGTGGACAGTAACTTCAGCATCTCATCTCAGCTTCTCACCACAGACATCCCCAAAGCATTAACACGTTTGCATATTCACTCAGTAAAGGACAGTTAGAGTTTAGCTTTGGAGACACTGGACAAACTTTGAGAATTCTCACCTTGCTATCATCAGCTAATCTTTCCTCTCTCTAAGTTAGCGTGCAGTGCTGCAGGAGGGATTAGATTTCAACTTACTGTAGAAATCACACTATGAGTAATTTCCCTTGAAAAACATAAGACAATGATGTAAATGTTATAAAATGTTTCACAGTCACCCTGCCAAACTTCTTTGGGATCTTCCAGCCCTGCTTTAATATACAAAGGCTTTGAGCTGTGCAGAAAAACAGCACGTGGGGTACTCATGTGCCTTCACCATTCCCCATTTAATAACTCCCACCATTAAGCAATGTTATCCCGAGTCTTCTGAAACTATATTCATTTCTTGGCTTCTCAGAACTTTCTCTGCTGTGAAACTTCCGTAAAATTACTATCATCACCCCCTTCTAGCTTTGGTTTCTTATTTACATTCCATCTGTCCAATGGAAGAGATCTTTAAAACAGAGCCAGGGGGTGAGAAGTAGAGGCATCCCAGTGGAAGGAACATCCGTCCAGTTGAGATACAGTAAATATGTGTGACTGTCTTCAGGTGAGCTGTGGCTCTGCCCCAACAGCAAATCATATGTAAATGGGTTTAATCTGCCATGTCCACAAGCTTAGAGAAGTTGAAATGTCTCAGCTATAGTACAGGATGAGGTGCAGCTACATGAACTTCAGCTGCTTATTAGTATTAGAAAATGTGATTAGTAATTAATAGGTAATAAGAGTCTTCATCATATACTCCCTTAAGAATTCAGAGAACACATCTGAAAAGCCTTTGCAAAAAATAGAAAGTACAGTGAGTTGCAAAAGGGAAATGGAAGAGAATGTATCCTCTGTAATAAGAGATGAATGTTTGTCATTAACTTAATGAAGGGGCCACAGAAACCTCCTGCAGCCCCCCATGAGTCTAACAGTTAGTCCATTGTACACATACACAATACACAGTCACTTGTCCTTGTGAGGGATCATGTCTGGGGTAAGTCCAAAGACTAAAAATGAAGTCATTTCTACAGTTCTGAAGCTTAGACTTAAAGCATCAGGAATTTAAAAAAACAAAACAAACCCAACCCAACTTTTGACTGCCCTGTTTTTCTAAAGCTGCATCTCATCCCTACAACAAACATTCTTCTTTGGTTTTGTCTGAGAGCTTGGTCTAATCAAGATTTATTTCCACCTAATATTTATGTTTCTGGTTAAAAGGAGAAGAATTTTCAAGACATCAGTGTCACCTTTGCACCTACTTCCCCTGGCTTGAACAAACATACCACATTTATGTGTTAGAGAAGACAGACATTTTGGTCATTTGTGTGAGCACTACATGCAGTTATGCAGAGTGGGAAAATTTTAGCTTTCCATCTTGAGAACAGTTAGAGGTACAAGGCTGTCACTTAAAAGGGAGCTCAAATGAAGACAAAAAGTGCAGTTTATCCTCTAACTGCTACAGGATCCACAAATGTATGCTTATGATAGAACACTCAAGCCAATAACAGTTAAAGTAACTATTCAAATGTAATTTTGAGGAAAAATTTTACAAAGACAAACAAGCCAATCAAATCTTTTAATTCAATGGGAGAGTCACACTTTTGATCCTGTACCTCAATCTCTTCCACAGCACTTGCATTTCATACACGTGCAGCTCAGTGTTGTAGTTTTTTCCTGACCAGGGATCAGACACAGATGATTGCAGCAAGAATAATTCTTCATCACGTTGTGCTTGGCACAAGGAACGCAGGCTGAAATCCAGAAAAGTGGAGATGCAGCTGGTGCAATGTGCAGATTTTGGAGCAATAGCTTTGTCCTGCCATCCTTTTCTGGTTATCTGTCCTGAAGGAAAGGGGGATTTACATACTGCATAATCTCCATATGGATTTGGGGGTTTCCATTATGCAATTCAGGGTGAGATTTCCTACCCAGATGCACATCTGTCATCTCCCATCCTTGAGCCAGTGTAAGACTACAAATGTAAGAGGTCTGTAACTCATCTGAGGGTGTAAGCAGGGACTGTCACACACACTCCTTGAAACAGCCTGCTTTCCATGGATAAATATCATGAAATAAAAAGGCAAAGCTGAGGAGAAGGCAAAATTAACTTTCTTTTACAGTAAATTAACATTTTTCATAAAGTTACAAACATACGTAGTCTTTTTGATTTATGCTGTGAATATAAAAAAGCAGCATTTAAGCAGATCTTCAAAAGACACAGTGTACTGTTCTTAAAAATGCAAACGACATATGGTTGAGCCTGCTTGTGTTAATTGGAGATAAAAAGAAAGGCAAAAAAAAGGTGACATCTTTTGAAAGAACCTCCCATTAGGGCAATAGGAGCTGCCTTTACAAGGTGTGATGTTGAAGTCTGGCTTAGCTCAATCAGCAGCATACGTGCAGTCCCACTGAAACTGCTGAGGTTGCTGCAGCAAGAGACAGGGGAGTAAAGCATAGTGCCAACAAAATATCAGCAGCAACAATAGAGTATTTTTTTTTTTTTTAGCTCATCAAGCAACAGAAATCAGACCAGATGATCATAATTGTTACTCTGTTTTTTTAAACTCAAGTCTCCAAATCAGGAGATTACTCAGCTGAAGGCCCAGTATAATGAGAATACATGCTTTCTTTTTCCACAAGAATTGGAAGTGGTATGATCTAAGACTGACAACTCCAGCATCTGGGAGTGCTTAAAGCAATTCATAGTTTTGCTCCAGTCATGTGGCTCTGGACAAAGACTGAACAAATATCAAATTGGTTCAGAGGAAGTCCCAATGTTGAATAGGACTCAATAAATTAAGCAAGGAGACTTTGATTTATTTGCCTTTATTCCTTATAAATGCATTACATTCTTTCTCCTCTTGCAAATAAATGCTTGGCTGCTATTTTTGTGTAAACATTCATGACTATGTTAATTGCATTGTATCTTTTTATATTCAATTTATAGATTTTATTGCTCTATTTTAGAGGTCCTAAATATTTGATTTATATAGTATACTTTTTCAACAGGCCATTTTCATAAGCATTATCTTCCAGATGTACTTTGTACAGTTTCAAAAGAAATGCATACCACATTCCAGAAGTACTGTTGCCAAAGAATCTAATTTAAACGTGGAAATACTTTATGATATGCAGATCTACTTTCTGCTTTGCATATTTCACATTTTAACAACAACATGAAACTACAAGAGTAGCAAGAATTAATTACTTGAGAGCTATTCTTACTGAATTAAAAAAAAAAATAAATTCCATATTTCCCATGGTTACTCTGCAAGCTGATACTGAATAAAACTCCTAATCTGACTGTATAGAATCAAAATGGAACTTTACATACAGCTTCAAAACTTTCAGGTTTATATGTGTGTGTGTCAAGGAAGGGATGGGAACCCAAGATTCCATATGTAACCATCTGGGAAATAAGTCAAAAAACTAAGTTACAAAAAGAAGTCTCTGAGCTATTGCAATAAGATGCCTGAACCAGTCTAAGTCAGCATTGTACACCTCTAGGTACCTCTTATATGTGTGTGCATACCTGTATACAGGACAGTGTTTTCACCTTCGGTGCTCCCCTGTTTACCAGTTCCTCACGTGAGGGGGGGAATGATCAGATGTTGGTATGCAGTTGGTATGTTAATCTGTGGGCTTGCTGTTTTTAAATTTTGACCTTCTATTTCAGTTCTCAGCCATGCCTCACCACTCTGCAGTCAAAACCTTTCTGACAGAACTTGCTAAGTGCCTGGAAGACCAAGTGACCTACGCAGCAAATGCAAACAGTTCTGAGGGACAGCCCCTCTGCTGTGCTAAGAGGGAAGCCTGTATCCACTGAAATACCATGTGCTTCTGCTTTGGGGTTGGGAACAGCAGGACATGGGCAGCCAAAGGAGGAGCTCAGGCACTTTCATGCAACACAAGCACCGAATAGCCACCACTCTCGTAGGAGGTTAGAAGATGAACTAGCCTGATTGACAGGCTTTACAATGAACTCCATCTTCTGTGTAAGGCCTTTTTTGTGCACTGTTTTTTCCAAAATTTGATGTGATATATGTAATGACATCCCTGTGGCAGATTATACAAAAGCAGCCAACGCATAACTCTATTTTTGGTTAATACCACTTTCCCAAGCAAGGGATCCATGCTACAGAGCTTGACATTAGATGACTTCCTGATATGTGAACAAACAGTTTTTTCTGAAATACTTTGATGACATCCAATCTGTCTATGAATAATTCAGTAAAAAATCTTTCAGCTTGTGACTTTTTTCATATATAAGGTCTGAGATGAGCAGAAAAAAAAATAGGGCCAAATTTACTAAGGGATTTACCCCCTGTTGTTCGGACAGCTGCCTTTAAAAATCCTGTCTGGAATCTGAGATTGCTAAGCACTAAAGACATATCAGCTGCTCTTTTCCCACCATACTAGGAAAGAATTTCCTTCTTCTCCCGTGTAAGTACAAATCACCCATTCACCTTGCACACCACAGTAGGTGTAGGATCTTTGTCTTCATTTTTGTTGGACCACTCTTCTCCAGTCACTCATATGAACTTGCTTCCCACTTCTTTTTTAACTTCATTTTGGCTTCTGGCTTTCCTTACATTCCCTGCCCCTAACCCCAAAACCCTAAAACCAAGCAAATTGAAGAGTCATCTCACACTGTGACAAAGCGAGACCTTGTTTCCAGCTCTGCCTTATTTTATGAGACCACAGTGGTGGCACAACTCTTAGTATAATATCAGGAGTTAGAATATTAATTTTAGGAGTAGTTTTAGGTATCTGGATTGGGGTTCCATACAGACTAGACTGGTAGCTGCTTCATCTTCCCACAGTGTTCTCAGCTCCAACACCAACACACCTCTCAGTGAAATAGCTGACTTCTCCCTGAAGCTTTTTCCTGTGCTACAGAATGTGGTGCTCTACAGGAAGCTGTAAAAGGTCTCACAGATGGGCTGAGGTAAATCAGGATGGCTCCCTGCCCACTCTGGCTAGTAGTGCTGAGAGCCCTGTGCTAACCTGTCGCTGCTGCTCTCTGCTGTTGCAGTGCTGTAACACTGCATGGGGTTGCATGCGTGCACCAACTATTTTGGAAGTAGCTGCGTGTTTCTAACATATTTTGCATTTCCTGCATTTAGACATTCCTGCCTAACTATGCACTTTAATTGGTGCCTAATTAGCACCAGTACTGTGTTTTCCCCATGTGACTGTCTCCATCTTTACATGTCTAAATCTGTCCAGTCCATCATATGGTGTTTCTCTGTTAACTGTCTAAACAAATGTAGCTTTTAATTTTTTAATGGGTCTGTTGTGTGAAAAGTCAGGTTTACACATTAAAACTTCTGCCTTTCTATTAGTGGTTTCTGAAGACAATATCCAGGAAATAGACTGCTATTTGAAAATCAGTACAAAGAGGACACAAAGGGAACACAGTTGGAGTGTTCTGAGTAGATATTTATGAGAGGAAAGGATTGATCATAAAGACTATATATTATAAAACATCCTCTTTTATTTCTAGCTTTGATTACCCCTTCTGAATGATATGCATGCTGATTTAAAAGGAAAGCAATCTGTCTGAATTTTCTTGTTACCCATTTTCTGAGAAAACTAACCAAACAAATAAAAACAACGGTATCAGGATTTAAGATGGCCCCGTAAGTAGCACTTTTCTGGAGATAGCCAGCCAGGCTGAGGGAATAATACATTAATTATTAATTAAAATTAATAAATTCCTTGTGACAAATCCATCATACTCCAAGTGATATAGATAGAACAGGCAAATTATAAATTTCTCTTCCACAGGGAACCTGCTCCATCAGTGTCACTAAGTTGTATCCGTCTGGCACACAAGTTCATTTCCCTGTGTTCAGATATTTACTATCATATTTTTCACAGGCATATATATTCCTGAACCTTCTACAAAGGACAGAAATGAATACCACCAGCAGAGAGCTGCAACTCCAGTTCGGCCAAGGCAGATGAAACTTGAAGAATTCTATATGTATGAAATGAAAGAGTATGGTGCATTCTTATTTCATCTTCATCTAATTATCAGCTGTTGCAGAGTAAAGAAAAATAAAGCTTGCATAGTTGCCATCAATTACTCTGTTATACTCTGAACCCTTTCTGAATTGCAGAGTGCTGGAGGAATTGAAATCTGAAATCTTTCGTGGGTGCTTCCCAGATGCCATTACATTATGTCATTCTGTTATATCAGTGAACCTTTACTCAGTGAAGCCTTATATCTAGATTTCTTCTATCCTTACTGTCTTGTAAAAGCTAGGGCCCAGTCTTTATCTTATTCCTATTTATACCTTTGCAAACTGTCAACTCTGAAATATAACAGGTGAGAAATTTTGCTTAATGAGAATTTCTTTCAATAATTTACTTAGAAAATAATAATTAAAAAAAGGTGTTCAGATGCTCCTAGGAATAAGAAAGACATGTTTTGCCTAGCAGCTCTGACCAGCCACTAGGTAACCCGTCCTGATCTGGCCAAATGAGTCTTTTTGCAAAGAATTGCCAGACACACAACCTCCTTGCACTCTTTATCTCGCTTGTTGAACTTGTTTCTGAATCCATGCATTTGGAATTAGGATTCAGTGCAGGAATGTCTAGCACAGCACAAATGTGGACTCACTTGGAAATTTTAGGCAGCTATGCTCTCTGTTCCTTTGTACGGAGGGGCATCCTCTTCCAGCCCTGGGGAAAGTGCCTCTGTGCTCACAATGTCCTCCTTGCTGGAACTATTGCAGCCAGGAGGGGGATCCAGTCTGAGCAAAAGCTGGACCTAGCCTGGATGAGGTCATGGAAGAAAACAGATTTGGAGAAAGATTTTGGAGCTGAGACTAGATCTAGAATGGGAGGGAAAATAGCGACACAAGGTCAGGGCAAGCAGAGGATGAGGACTGCTGCAGTGAATACCACTCTGAAAATGATTGATTTTGTGTCCGCTAGCACCAGAGCACTCCTACATGATGTCAGGTGCATTACTTGAACTACAGGTGGCCACCGAGTGCTCTTTTTACACTTGGTGTTAGGTTTGAGAGCCTGGGGTCTGATTTGAAGTAGTTAGCATTCACAGCTGCGTCTGAAGTCACAGGGAGCTGTGCTTCAAACGTACAAAGCACTGCATCATGCTAACTATTTCACCAAGGCAAAGCCCAGTCATCTCAAGGCTGACAACCAAAATTAATAGGCATATTTAACCTTAATCTCTCTGTCTCTTTTCCCAATAAGTAAAATGTTGATGTTCCCTACATCTCATGAACGTAATTCTTAAGCATTCATTATATGCTCAAGGTGCTGTAACAATGATTGCTGTAGAAAAGGCTGCTACAACGTCAATAATGCCACATTACAAGCAGGATTAAACAGCTTTAAACAAAGCCTGAGGACATATGCTGAACAAAGAGATTAAACGTAAACCAAAAGGCTGCACAGTGTCTGTCCCATGCACTCTACAAGGCAGTGGTCCTCTGAGCAAAACAGTATCATCACCCAATTAAAGACTAAATTGAAGTCATACCCTCTACAAGTCAAAACAAGCTTGTCTGAAAACTCTTACCTTTGGCCTATCCTAAAATGTCGATACTTGGCTTTTAAACTATAGTATTTCTTTCATGTGGGGCTTGTGTTTTGAATTCTTTGGGGGTTTTTGTGTGAATAGAACATAATAATTTAAGGAGATATATATATACAGATATTTTAACTGCTTTACACTGTGTGCATGCAAAATCATACTGGTTTTGTTAAAGTGGATGAGTAATAGGGGAAAAATAAAAATAGGAAAACAGTTGCATCATATCACGCTATAGCACAAAGTAAATTGTATTTATTTTCCTGCACATTGCCCTAGCTAGGAACTGTAATAACAGGTGTGATAGTTCACATATATGAAAGTAAATAATGTTACAGCTAATTTACATGTTTAAGCATATGTTTCAACAACAAAGATTTCTATTTCTTCTTCCTCTCAAGAGAATTTTTTACCTGTTGATACTTAGAAATATAGCAAGAACTCTCCACAATACAGCCTTCCCACGTAAATTTTGCTTCATTGATTGGTCTCTTTTTCCATCTTTTTTTTTTTTTAATCTCTGCCTAGAGATCAAAGACATTCTTGGCAACCAGAAAAATAAAGATTTATTGATTCACCTTACAGGTGTTGTCTGTCTTCTCATCAAAGCATCCATTTTCCTCAAACTTTCAGTGTAAGAGTTTATCTGTTTCTCATCTGCAACAACAACTAGCATATTAACCAAATCTGCAATGTTGTCATCCAAGCAAGACAGTAGATACCGAAGTATTCAAAAGAATATAAAACATTAAAATATTAATGGAAGCAGAGCATGGTAAGTAAGCCCCCAGTACTTCGTGTTTCAAAGAAATATCCATGAGAATTAAGAAGTGGTAGTTTAACCATGAAATTAAGAGTTATGACTTTATCTGGTGAAAGGTGTTGGCTATTCTGTTTTAAGTGAACTGGAGGCCTAAAGGTTTAGCCCAAAGTGGGCTTATCCTTTTACTTTCTCTTTTTCAGAAACGATATGTCATACCTCACTTTTCCTTTGCTACAGGTTTTGTGTAAGATTGTGGAGCATCTGTGCGTTGGTGTTGTTCAACTGGGTAACTAAAACCAGGAAATTCCTCTCCAAACTATGAAAGTCTTTTTTTTTCAGGCAATATATGAGTATTTTTTATAAAGAAAAGCAATGGGAATGGTTCTTTATTGTTAGACTCTGTCTTTATGCTCTTATCCACACCAGCAAGATTAATTTTCATATTTTACCCTTTGCTGCTGGTTGCCAACAAAAAAAATCGAAGTCAGTAGCATAGGCAGCATTTACCCAAGCCTTTCAGGGCAAGTGGCAAAAACATCTGAGTGAAGTCTCCTGTGCAAAATTTCCAGCTGCAAATGTGAAAAGATTACGAGTCTGGTCCCCTAAACCGGAATACTCTTTATTTTAAGGCCTTAAAAGGAAAAGTGTGATTGCTTTTTAATTTCTTACATTGTGAGTTACACTTGGCTTCTGATTTCCAATTTTTCTTAAAAACCACAGCAAATAGAATTTTTCTGTTTCTTAGAAATGAAGAGTCTCATATGACGCCATAAGCAGGATCTTGGGAAATCCCAGATTCCAGCCAGGTCCATAAAACAAAATGGTGAACCCCAAGCTCTCCTCCCTCCCTCCACTGCTGTGCTGGCAACACAGCTGCATGGGGGAATGAAATATATTTCTACATCAGACAATGCCCAAGAACAAGAATAGCTCCAAATAAGCCATCAGGACACATTGGGGACATATGTTGTATAAAGAGGATGAAGCTATTACACAGCTCAGCGCTGAGCGAATGCCATTCAGCTGCCAGTGACACGGTTGGAAGTGGCTGTCTAGGAAAAATAGCATGATCGAGTAATTAGTGACTGTATTATAAGCCATAAGTACAAGCGGGTCAAATTAAGGTTGTGTGTGCAATCTTAATTTTTGTAATTCTGTACTTGTCTAAAGCCTTGTCCCCAGCGTCTTTAATCCCCCCAGCAAAGCCGCAAGGAGAAGAACGGTCCCTTTCGTTCCCCATGAACGATGTTACACGACTGTAAAGGCAGCGGACCTTAACGCCGCGTTAGACTTCGCTCCGCACGCCGCGATGTCGGAGCCCGGCGGGTCGGGGCAGGTGCGCGGCGCCGGCGGGGCCGGGCGGCGGCGGCGCCTGCAGGGGTCGCTGGCGCGGAGGCGGCGGGCGCATGGCGGGGCCGGGGCCCGGGGCGGGCCGGGGCGGGCCGGGGTGGGCGGGCTCCGGGGCCGGGCCGGGCGGGGGGCGGCGGGGCCGGGCCGCGCGCATAAGTCGGCCGCGAGTTGCAGGCGGGCGGCGGTGGAGCTCTGGCTGTAACTTGACACCGGGGCGAGAGGCCGAGCGGAGAGAGGGAGCGAGAGCGGCGGCGGCGGAGGAGAAGAGCCCCAGGGAGCGGGATGGTGACCACCTCCTTCCCCTCCCCTTAGTGGCGCTCCGTAGCAGCAGAAGCAGCAGCCGCCGCTGCAGGAGCGCTGGGGACTCTCGCTTGCCGCGGAGCCGGGGGCAGCCGGCGATGGGGACGGGACGGATCCCCTAAGCTCCCGGGAACTTTCCCGGCCGCGGGCAGCCGGAGCCGGGCAGGCGGATGGAGGATGCGTTTCCCCCGGTGGGCTGCGTGAGCCGGCGGCGGCGAAGGGGAGGATGAAGAAGCAGCAGCAAGGCGACGGGGAATGCCCGGCGCCCCGGCCCCCCGCGGCGGCGGCGGGAGGGGGCCCGGGCCAGGACGGGGGCTTGCTGAGGCGGCGGCCCCTCTCGCTGCTGCCCTTCCTCTCGCTGCGCGACTACGTCTTTTGCATGACCACCCTGCTGCTCTTCTGTTTGGGCTCCCTCTTCTACCAGCTCAACGGGGGCCCTCCGCAGTTTCTGCTGGCCCTGCGGCACTGTCTGGGTAAGGGCGGCCGGCGGCGGCGGGGACTTGTTGCGGCTCTCCCTCACCCCCCGTGGCGGCTGGGCCGGGGCCTCGCTCCGCACCGGGGACGCGGCGGCGGGGCTGGGGCGGCCAGAGGCCGGGGCTGCCGGGCGGGGTGGGCAGGCGGGACGGGGCGCCGTGAGCGCTGACACCGGAGTGGGACCGGCCGGCGGCGCCCCGAGAGCCGAGCGTGCGCCCCGCCACAAGTTCATGCTGCCGAAAGCAGAGTCCCCTCGAGACTTTCTCAGCCCCGAGACGGCTCCGCGCCCGAGGGCGGCTCTTTGTGTGCCCGGTGACCATGGCAGAGCGCGGTGTGCCGGCTGCTCTGGCCGCCGGGTGGGTGCGAGGCGGAGCGGAGCGGGGCGGGCGGCAGCGCTCGCTGCCCGCGGGTTGCGCACCGGGGGAGCTCGGGTGTAGCCGCCCGGAGCTGTCAGCGCCTCCCCGCCGAGTGCTGTGCCCCGGAGAGCGGGAGTGGGGTACGGATGAAGAAGATGCTGTTAAAAAAAAAAGCCAAACCACAAATGACAAAACCAAAAGCCCCACGTGCACTTCGTGAACCGAGCATCCATCCTTGTGCAGGGGGTTGGAGCCTGGAGAGAAGGGTGTGCTTGGTAGGGTCAGTGCGGCAGCGCTCAAACACTCGAGCTCACTCTGGTGCTTTGCCAGCCTGGTCGCCTGCATAACCCCGAAGGAGGTGCCCCGGTGGAGCGGGTGTAAGCCCCACGCTGTGGCTTGTAGTTCTCATCCTCATGCTGACCGCAAGTTTTCACGTGGTTTTTCTTTGTAGCCAGTGTCCACATCGCTAAATGTTGCTTCCCTGCTCAGCAGAGAAGTTGTGTGAAAAAGAGTTTATCGTGAGGTCGAACGAGTACTGTAGACTCGCAGGACTAATTCAGGTGGTGGTAGGACAAGGGGGGATGACTTTAAACTGAAAGAGGGTCGATTTTGTTTAGCTGTTAGGAAGAAATTCTTCGCTATGAGAGTGGTGAGGCACCAGAACAGATTGCTCAGAGAAGCTGTGAATGCCCCATCCTTGGTATTATTGTTCAAGGCCGGGCTGGATGGGGCTTTGATCAACCTCGTCTAGTGGAAGGTGTTCCCTGTCCATAGTGGCGAGATTGGCTTAGATTGGAAGGGGCCTTAAATACCATTCAGTTCCATTCTGTGATTCTATGATATGAAATATGGAACAAAAACCAAACGTTTCTCCGTATAGGAGGATTACTGCTGAATAATTTGTAGTGTGAGTTCTTACTGCATTAGCCGCTGTGCGTTACTTGTTTGTGAAGGTAAGGTTTTGGTGGTACGTGCTGTAGATGTACAAGCCACAGGAGACAGTGTTAGGTTACAAACAAAAATATTGTTCATGTATTTCAGGAAAATAACTGCAGATCCTTTTCTGTTGGTCCGTATTTCATGAAGATTTTGAGAATACATCCCTGTGTGTTTGTTGCTTTTCCTTATGGGAAAACTACCTCGCATCTTCAGTTAACTAGTGATCTCTCACTAGTATGGAGAGGCAGTAGGACAAGAGACAACAAACACAAGTTGCAACAAGGGAAATTCCAATGAGATATCAGGGAAAAATTTTCAGTGTGAGAGGAGTCAGGTATTGGGACGGGCTGTGCAGGGAGGTTGGGATGTCATTGTAGATGTTCAGAACTCAGCTGGACAAGCCTCTGAGCAGCCCAAGTCAATTTGTCCCTGTTTTTTTGGGAAATAGGACCAGGAGAACACAAATCCTTCCAGATAATGTTATTCTGTGATTCTGCTGTAAAAAGTCAGTGAAAATTCAAGTGAAAACAGGAGAAGAAGAAAGGCTTTGGACATTACTTCACAAACACAACAGTAATTTTGGGCTTGAGTTTTAATGACTTTTTTTTTTCCTTTAATATTACAATTAGGAAGAAATTCCTCCACTGAAGAGGAAACTGACAATTTTTCACCACAGAATCACAGAATTGCTAGAGTTGGAAGGCATCTCTGGAGATCATCTAGTCTACCTCCCATCCCAAGGCAGGGTTACCTAGGGCAGGTCAACACAGGAACATATCCAGGTCGGTTTTGAATGTCTCCAGACAAGGAGTCTCTACAGTCTTCATGGGCAGCCTGTTCCAGTGCTCTGCCACTTCTTGTTTTTAGTTTATGGCCATTGCTCCTCATCCTTTTGCTGGTCACCATGGAGAAGAGCCTAGCACCATCCCCTTGACATCCACACTTGAGATATTTATATGCATTAATAATATTCCCTCTCAGTCTTCTCTTTTCTGGACTAAAGAGGCACAGCTCACGCTGGTAGATTTTGTTTGCAATTGATTGATACTTTAGTGGGATTAAACACAATCTCTGGTTTTCAGAGGGGCGTTTTTGTCGGTTTTTAAAGTTTTCATCTTCTTCAGGGATAGATGTTGCTTAGCTTGGGTGAAAATAGAATGCAAGAAACACAGGAATACTCAGCTTCTCCCTTTGTGCCCCTTTGACTGCTTTTAATGGATGGGGGAAATAAAACTAGAATCTACTACCCTAACCACTCTAGCCAGTAGTTGCATGTCTGCTGGAAAATCTTCTGAGGCCTGCAGATGAAAGGCTTGGAAACCACTGTGTCTTGGAGAATGTGTCATGATGATAATTTTTTCGAGGTGCTCAGCAAGTGCAGAAAAGCCTTTGTTGTGTGTGCCTGAACGTGATGAGCCTCTGGGGATGGAGTGCAGTCCTACTGAAAATGTTTTGGGGTTCTTTTGAAGTGTAGGATTCTCACAGAAGAAAGTAGACAGATCTATTAATCTCTGCTAATGAACTTCTGCACTTGTTACGTGAATTAGTGTAGGAATTTCCTTTCTGTGCCTGAGTGACCTGGGATGTTAAGGAGATACAGACTTGGCTAACATCCTGCACCAGGCTAGTGGCTGAGAGGGAAGCAGAGTCCTCATGGCTGGCTGGAGTCCTAGGACCCTCTAAGGAAGTGATGCTGCTGCCTCTGCATACAAGTGGGATATGTTTTGGGTATTAAGGAGTCTGTTTGCATGCAAGTTTATGAAGTTACTTTATACTTCCTTGGGCTGCAGTTCCATTTGGGTTGTCAAAGGCAATCCACATGGATGACATTGCTGAACATTTTAATTTTTTAATTCTTTAGAGTGGTGCATACCCCTTGAGGTATCCAGATGGCAAGGATTTCAAGTTAAGAACAACTTTTTCTGTAACTAGAAGGCTTATTGTCTTCCAGGGAACTAACAGGATTGCTGGGATGAATAGGTATTGGGCATCCTGTCCTGCTAACTATCAAGCTATACATGTAAATGTGTGTTTTATGCAGTAGCTGGAAGTTTGATAGCGTTAAAAAAATAAACCTTCCCCCCCTGAAGCCACAGATTCAGTGTACAAGCAACTCTTTCCTTGTAGTCCTTCCAACCCACAATTTATGGTGTTAAAATTTACATCTCCAAACAAAAATGAGCAGTTAGTTTGTAAACCATGTTTGTGATGCGTGAATTTTGCAGTCGCCCTCATTGTATTTAAATCTGCAGAAAGCAAGGAGTAGCCTAAAGGGAATATTGATTTCTCTATTTTGTGCCCTCCACAGTGTGGGAGGGGTCATCTTGTCTGACTTGAAAGTTTTTGTTTGTGTTTGCAAGTTTCAGTGCATTGCTCATGCTTATTTATGTTATTGTGAGGGGAATGTGTAGATTTTTTTTTTAACCTCAGAACTTGAAAGGAGGTTTCTGAGCAACAGCACAAAACTTAAGTAATGGTCTGGACAGAAATCACACCTGCATCAGGCAGGTGTGTGCAAAGAAGAAAATCAAGACCGTGTGAAAACACTTGGTTTGAAAAACTTTCATTTTTTTATTGGGACTGCATCATATGCTGTGGAGGAGGTGTACATTTATTTTCAAAGGAATGAAGTGTGAACATTTGCTGGTTCTATTAACTTTCTTTTGGAGGTGGGGAGGATGAATGTTTTTGAATTCTGAATTTTCAGAATATTCAGACTATTAGTAATTTTTCTCTCCAAGACCAGCTTCTCTGGTGTCTTGTCCATATATGCCTCTTTTTGTTTGGTTGCCACACTGATTGGAGAGAATCTTGGAAAAACATTATGGCAGTTTGTAGGGTAGACAATAGCTGTGTTCAGTATTTCCACTTCACATTGCCATCTCTTCTCTTTTATACCAGAATCATCCTGAGCAAATGAGAGTAGAGTAGTAGCTATGAGGCTGTGTTTTGTTATTTGTCCTGTTCTGACTTCAAGCTCCTGGTAATTCAGAGTACAGAAGGTCTGTGGAAAGCTGTTGGTTTCTGCTGTCTGTTCTGGATGTGGCTCACAGTGACACAGCTCAAGTTTCACACTGTAGTCAGCTCATCAGGAGGGATCTAGAGCCCTGTTTTTCAGCATGAAATTATTGGGGAGGGCATAGACATACGTGGATTTTTTCTAAAGAATCTGTGGAAGATACTTAGAAGTGCATCTGTTGCCAGTAGGCTTAAATTTGCTGTATGGGGGTGCATACCAGTCCTGGACTGTCCCTGAGCTCCAAAAAACAGGATGGTTTAAAAACTGCAGGCTTTCCAGTAATAAACTGCAGTATTGGGATTTGCACAAATGAGGTCTTGCTTGTTGATTCTGCCAAGGTAATCCTGGCTCACTAATTGAAAACCAACTCCAGCAGTGGAAGGAAGTGAGAAGAGTCTTCCCTTAGATGAGTAAGACACAAATCATAAATCTTGGACAGCCCAGTGGCTTTTGGGGAATGCACTAGGGACTCCACTCCCCTGCAATTGCAGTGGTTTTGCATTGCATTCTCCCTTGCTTTGACTTGTGATACATACATGCTTCAAATTACAGAAACGAGAATTTCCAAGGGCTGGTAGCAACCCTCTAATGGCCCATATAAACATAAAGCCTTTGGATCTTCGGTATTTGCCGTGCAAACTTGTTGTTCATGTCAATTAAAACATTTCCCCTGTTGAACTTGCCAGGAACCCGTACAAGTACACTGGTTTGATTGCATGTAAAAGTTGCCTGTCCTGTGGTTTCCTATGCAAGACAAAAGTCTTAAGTGTCCACTTGTGTGTCCTCAAGCAATTGCTGTGTTGCTCTCCCTCTTCATGACACTGGAAGTTCTCAGGTATTTTGGCCAAGATGGGCTTGATAGCTTTAAAGTTGTCGGAGCAACAGTTGTGTTTATTTTGGGCACATTGGGGAATATAACCTTTAAAGGAGCAGTAGGAAATCTTGAGTATTTGGGGAGGCTGTTAAAAAAATCTTTGAAATATTTAAAACTAAACTGTAAGTGAGACTTTTTATTGAAATCAAGATAGTATGAATTTGCTTTATTTTGGTAGGGTATTGCATGTGGATTTTTGTTGGTTGGTTGGTTGATTTGTTTTCTTTTTTCCCTGACCTATCTGACATTATCGTGTTAACCTATTAAGAAGGGGGGAGAAAAGAAAACCAACTATCCAAAGAAAACAGTTAAAGTAAATATCAGTGTTTTGTATGCAAATTCTTTATAAGCTGTAGAAGGGAGTGACAACAGTAAGGTTTTTAGGGTTTCTTGAGAGGGATTGGTTGGGGGTTTTATTCTGGTAATGCTGCATTTATGTATAGAATGATGTAAAGTACAGAATTCTTCAGGGCAAGCTTTTCTAAAATACAGAAGCACCTACCATGCTTTATTTTTGCAGGTAGACATCATGCTGCCTTTACATGGCTAAAACGGGTTGTCTCATCCAGTTTGGTTTTGCACACGCATGGATCAGGAATCCTTTACAGTTTTGAAGGCCCTTCAGGTGTGTGAACAGGAGAAACACATGCAAGGAAAGACAGTCAGATCTGTAGCTGACACTGACTGTGGTGATGCAATACTAATTTCTAAAATACCTAAGCTTTTAAAAAGGCCTGGGTTATGTTCTTACTGACAAATATTTTTCTTACTGTTCTCATCAGAGAGCTCTTCTGTACTCTAAAGCATTTTGATTTTGGTCTGGCTTCTCAGAGGATTATTTAGTTGAAATACATGTGTAATTAATTACGTTTCAAAATTCATTAACATTGTACTCAAAGGTGAGTTTAGAAGCTGCTTCCTAAAAGCCTTTAAAAGAGATTGTCTGTACCTAAATCACAAGTCTAGCTCTATCTTTCTTAATTAGCTTTTTTGTCTTCTTTGAACTTTCTCATTTTGCTGTTGTGAAAGCCATACATATTATCTTTTAGATAAAATGTCTTTGGACTTCCATTTAGGTTACTAAACTCTCAAGTTATAGGTGAGCTTCTTTGGGAGACAAAAGAGGAGCCTCATCTCCAAGCAGCTTTTGTTAAAAGATTGCTCATCACTCACAGCTTGTCTGATGGTAAGATTAACAAAGCTTTACCTAACACAAGGTGATGTCAGGAAATACTCTGTGGAGAACCAGAATGCACCTAATTTTATGACTAAGGTCATAAAACTCAAGCCTTTTCCTTTCAAAAAGATTAAGTGGGCTCTGGACTACATTGTGCTGGCTAAAACACTGTACAGTGAAGTCACAGCAAAAAATGCTTGTGTGAATATGTTGTGATAATATTCTAAATATATTTGGAAAATCGGGTGGCGTTTATCAGGAATGTGTTTTCTGGTTCTAAAATCAGACTCCAGTCTGGGAATCAAGAATTGCATATAGGCATGTGTGTACACATTTCTTTCTCATATTGTCCACTTCGTCATTTGACAAGGGATTCAAAGGATAAATTCAGACCCTGATGAGAGGAAATATTACAGTTTTTTCAGAAAATTATTTATTTGGTTTACTTTTAGGTTATATGGCAGTGTGGTATATACACCTGTGAGAGAACAAGTCTGCTGGTTAAATGGGATCTTTCACTTGGGCCTGAGGAGATGAGAGAGGCTTCAGTTCCCTGCCCTGACAGACTTCATGTGACATTGAACAAATCCTGTATATATTCCCTGTAACCCCCTTTTGTCCAAATGACAGTTTGAAGATTATTGTGTGACAGAGTAGGATAGTCTGAGATATTGTGGTGGTCATAGCCACAGAAATACTGAGAGGAAAAAGATGCTTTTGATAAACCCTTTTGTTGTGGACAGGTTTTGGCTGTGTCAAAGAGATAAGGCAGACAGTGTTAGAAGGGAGCTCCTGTGTAGACTGAGGCAAAGTCAGTGGTCCAGCTGCTCTTTCAAGGGTGTCACCACTGTTGGCTATCACAGTCTCTGTTCAGTTTTACTTCAGGAGTTACTCTATTTGGTTTCCAGAGACTCATCAAAGGGCTTCAGTTTTTAGATGGGTCCTCATCTAGAAGACTTCATGTCCACAGAAGTTACCAAATCATTTATTTCTTGTTTCCCATGGTGCTGCCTAGACTTGATTAGTGAAAATGCAGTTTCTTGAAGCCCTGTTCATCCTAAGTGAATGGCAAGCACTTCATTCTCTATTGGAGAGTAGCCAGCCAAAAGGAATTGCCTGTTACAAGGAAAAGAGTGGTTGTTGCAGTGATTCTCATATTTTTATACAAAATTAGGGAGAAGGAAGGTTGCTTTTGCTTGGGGTTCTAAAAAGAATGATAAACATTCAAGGGCACTAGAATGAGAGAGGCTGTAGCAGAAGTAACTCCTACAGAAGCTACAGCAATTAATGTGGGGAAAATGAAGACTATCTGATTTCCCCCCCTTACCTCTAATAAAAGCTTTGAGATTATTTAACATTTGTGCTAGCTCTACTGCACTGATTCCTGATAAAAACTGTTTCCAAATCAGTAGCGCATGTCAAAAGCATCAGTGACAGTAAGTGGAAGTTCTTTATTTGTTATATAACACAGGGCTCTCTTAGCAAAATTTGTGGAACATATGATGAAGGTATAACAGAGGGAATTAGATTTGACATGATTTTTGGCAGGAACATTCTATAAAATGGTTGAGCAGGTATCCTTTTTTTACCCCATTTCTAGATGGTAATTGGTCCCTTCTCTCCCATCATTTAAATTCATGTTAATAGAAGGTGTGTCTGCTGTCTCTTGTGTCTAGAAAAAATCTGGGATTACTGAAATCTCTTTCTTGAGTGTATTTTGTATGATAATCACCACATTTTTTTGGACATAAATTTTGAGCTCTTAAGGAAGCCCTTCTTTCTAGGTTGTTTTTTAGTTTTATATGCAGGTACTTGCACATTGTTAGCTTCTGGCTGCTGTAACCTATTCAAGAAGAGCTGGATGTTTTGTTTTCATAATTGTCCCTCTCTGCAAAGACAAGTTTTCGGGTAAGATATAAGAGTTCATTTTAACTTGGACTGGACAAACAAATCTGTTGTAGGGTTTTGGGTTTTTTTGAAGTTGTGACTTTGCACCTGCTGCTGACCCCCTGTGAGCTCTGTTTTAAATTGCAGTGGTGTGAAAGAAAGCCCTGAGTTTCCTCTGTTACGGGTACAGCCAAGGGGGTCAGTAGCCACTTTGGGTGCTCGTGTGAGTGAGTATGAAACACACTTAAAAAATCAGCTGCTGCGTTGTTTCACGGGGCAGATAACTTTTGAGAATGTTTGTGTTTGGATTATGTCTCCTGAAGAACTGGGAGGTGGGGGGAGGTCCATCTGTCCCCCTTCTGTGCTGGTTTGGGGGTTTTTGGACCACTAAGTTTTGGAGCTAGGGCTTGCAAGGGTCTAGGTGCTGCTCATTCATTCCCTTGGAGCAGGGAAGACAAGAATCCTTTTGAAATTGGCAAGAATTAAGTTCCTCTTTGGATCTTGGTATAAGATTCATGGTCCTCTCAGCTATCTGTCTGCTTTTCCTATATCATCAGTGAGGGGAGAGAGCCATTTCCAGGCCATTACAGTTTAATATAGACATGATACAAGCAGGATCAGCCCTTTTTGGACATGTCAGTTGTCTGTAGTCTGTTGACATTAACTTAGAAGGGAACACCAAGCTTGGGTAGGCTGCCACTGCCTTTCCCTGGGCAGCAGTGGTGCTTGCCTGCAAGACCAAGTCTGACTGGTACAGCAGTGGCTCCTCAAGCTTTAGCTTATGGTTTCTTTTTTTTTTTAAGTTTTCAAGTGAAAGCTGTGGAAAGTGATGACATGATTTTTTTTTCCACCAAGAAATGTTTCCTCACCGTTATTGGTGAGCAGGCAAGTAGATTTTCAAACATAACTTGTGTTTATATAATGAGGCATTTGTTTTTCTTTGTTTTAGAATCTGGGTTAGAGGATGTTTGGAGACTGGAGGGGTGGATAGGAAGTGGAGAGCAATTATTTGACTGAAATTTATTTTACTCTCTTGCTCTCTAGAGTGCACTGAGGGAATCAGACCCTGTTGTGTTGAAAAGGGATGTTTGGCTTTGTTTGTAAGCATGGAAGCACAGTGATTAGGTTTGTGTTACGGTTTCTGAGTACTAATGCCTTAGAAAAAGACATTTGGCTGCTTGCCAAGGCTTGCTACTTATCATACTTAATGATTCAGACTAGAAGTCATCAGGGATGGAGATCATAGTGCCTGTGCCTATTTGAGTGAAGAAGCAGCACATCTCTGCCTTAAGTAAATAGTATGTTTCAGCACCCCTGAGAGTGTTTATTTTAAAAACCTCTGCTGATCAAGTGGATGGTTGGTTCAGTTTAATGTAGCTGCCCCAGAGAGAGGATGCCAGCACAATACTGTACTCTTACAAGGTTACTAACTGCTAGCAAGTGACAGTTCTGGGAGATGAGCTGCTGGTGCCTGGATTATCAGTTGCTAGTCAAGGAGATTTGATTTATTATTTCTACTTTTTTCTTTCTCTCTTTCTTTTTTTTTTTTTTTTTTCCTGATGTGGAATGTCCTGGGTATTTCTGGGAGAGGACTTGTTCCTTACAACTCTTATTGTAGTTCAGTAATAGATGTTCCTAAAATACATGCAACAGATTTGTTAGAATAAGTGAATTTTTCTCAGCTTTTGTTTAATTACTGCTGGAGACTATTGTGAGGCTTCTGTCATTGTTTGGCCTTTGAATATAATGGTATATTTCTTTGGAGGAAACTTTGATTTTCTCAAGTATCTTTACGTGGTGTTTTAGCCCAGATTTCAAAGCTTGCTTTTGAAATCCAAATTTCAGTTATGTGTCTTTTTAACTTGTAAAATACCCTAAGATTTCGGAATTCTTGTGCGGATTAGAGCTTGCATTTAAATTAAATTAATTAAAACATCTGAATGTTTTGGGGTTTTTTTACTCTGTCTGGATTATGAAGTTTTATGCTTTTCCTTCATGGCAATGTCTTGTGTTGAAATGGGCATGAGTCCTGAAGGGGTTGGGGCATGGGAAGCCTTATGAAGTTGTTTCAGAAAGGGTGTGAGAATTATCTCACAATATACAAGTTTTGGGTTGGATTTCAGAAGATACAGTAATTTTGTGAATGCTTACAGTAATTGATTAATGTTTATGCCTCTGTTTATCTCATGGCAGTTAGGAGATTATGCCAATATTTGCCATACTTAATGCTTTCTTTTTGTTCAGTCTTACTTTTTTGTTCTCTTACTGCCTTCTGCTCTCCTTGTATTTACAGGTAGTTTCCCAGTCCTTTTATTACTCTGTTCCTCTATAACATCAAACCATGTTTAGCAGATAGTGATTTCCCAATCATGAATTGCTGGTGATCCTATTTCTTCAGTGGCTTGCATCATAGAGCAAATACTCTTGCCCCTTTAGCTGGCCTACATCTAGAGAAGAGCCACCTGAATCTCTGCATTGAAAATCAGGGAAAAAATGGGATCTGAGAAGAAGTGTCCCATAAGCAGCCCATGCTTTTGCATTCTTAAAAGGTAAGGAAAAATGCTACTGAGATACTGTGAAATACACAGAAAGATCTTAGAGGGGCATTGTGCCAAGAAGAGGTTGTTAAATAGGAGAGAACTATATGGGGAGCAGGGGACAGAGAGGGTCCTGATTAGAAAAAGTTACACAAGATTTAGACTGCTTGAGTTGTCTGTGAGACCTTTACTCCTTGTTTCAGAGGTTCCCCTCTGAAGTGGCATCTCCAGTGGCATCTCCAAAGACTAACTCAAGCTTGTGTGTATGATGGCAGAACTCCTGACTTAAGCACAGAGAAATGCTTGAAGTTTGGTGTGTAGGATCGGAGTTGTCATGGTACTTACTCTCAGAAATACTTGCTGATGACCAGTGGTAGGCTTCCAGAGAGAAGGGGGAGAAGAATGGGGAGGGGAGAGAGGAGCTGGGGAGTTACACTAGCAAGATTTTTAAATAGAGAGGTCATCACTCCATGCTAGTGGGTCATTGAAAGCTGAGCGCTTAGGATGCATAAAATAATGGCTACATAAGGCACTGGAAAAATAGCACCGTGGGGGTGTCTATCCCTGCCTGATGGGTGGACTTGGTGCCATGTTTGTTTCTCCCTAACTCTTGCAGTTCCATGGAAATGGAGCGCGACAAGAGCTTTGATATGATCTGAAATGTTGCAGCAGATATTGTAAGGCAAAGGCTGTGAAATTGCTGACTTCTCAGTTCCTTTCATGTCTGCAGCTGATTGTTCTTTTCCTAGCAGAACTCGCCATACAAATGTACAGATTTCTTTTGTGTTGCCTGTTGGGAGATAGCACAATAAGTAAATTAGAGTGAATAACAAAACAGCAGAGCCTAAACCCTACCACCTGTTTATCTGAAGTTTTGTGGGGAGTTTTCATGAGGGAGGGTTGGTTTGGGGCCTTTTTTTTTGAGGGGGAAGGATTGTATTTGTGAAGTAGAGATTTTCTGAAGCGTGATTAAATGAAAGCTGAAATAGAAAATGCTTCATTCTCTAACTGTGAGCTCTCTACCTTGCCTCACTATTAATGAGCAAAACCTATCACTTAATACCATCCATTCAATAACATTTTTCTGGGGAGTCAGTCAATTTCAGCATCAGTTATTCAATCTTCTGATGAACAGCCTTACTTCATTAGGCTTGTTGCATTTTCCCCTGTCTAGTTTTGAATCTGATACTTGTCTCATCTAATCAATGAGGCAAATTTTGGCAAAGCTCTGTGATTCTTTATAGCTCAGCAGTTGTCTGTTTTTTGCACTATGCTACATGGAAACAGCTGACAGCTTCAGTTCTTTTTCCTATGCAGCTCTTTAGTTATGAATTTTAGAAGCTGAAAGACTTTTAAATAGCGTATAGTATCTTTCACCTTCTGACCCCAGCTCAAATACAGCTGAGGCTGGCAGTAACTGGATCTTATTATTCTTGTGCTGAGGTGTTCAGTTAGCAGTGTGCAATAAGTTCCTTTAGGTGGTTGTGGTCCTGCCACCCCCATCTTGACTCTAGTGGCTCAAGGGCACTGTGTTTTCTGCCAGTGTGAGAGTGTGTAGGACCAGTGGAGGATCCAATGGCTGTTACATGGTAGGGTGTCCCAACGGGCTGATGCACTTTTTCCCTCTTTCTAAATGTGCTGTGGCTCTAGTGGTGGTGTATGTGCTGCTGATGCTTAGTGCAAGAGGGACTTGAGATTCAGAAGGATGTTAATGAGGGTTACAAAGCTTGGGGGTGGGAGGGGAGGCATGGACCCATCTGTCCCCAAGATAAGAGCTGTGCCTGTGTGCTGCGTTTCTTTGTACTACACTGCTGCGTAGTTAGGCTTGTTTGGAGCGATTGTATCAATGATAAATGTATTATTTAAAAAAAAAAAAAAGGCAAGCCTGAAATTTTCTGCTCAAGTGTCCTAAACAAAGTAATGTTTCTGTCATCTGTAAAAGAAGCTGCTAAGTGTCCTCCTTGCTTCCTCTTCACTCAGTCACTACTGACTGGAGAGTACAACTGTGTTTTTTGTTGTCCTCATGCCTTAGTTTTCATCTAGCATGTATGACAAAGAGGAGGATAATTAATAACCCTTTTTATTTCATTTAAAGGGCACAGGGATGTAACGTGCCTTTGATGTCATTTGCCTGATTAATAGCAGTATCAGGAACAGGGTTATGATTCTGTGCACTCTTAGAAGGGCAGGGATTTTCCCAGAAACCTGTGCACCATGTCCAACCAAACACTGATGCGCAGCAACATGGAAACTCTTCTATTTGCCCTTACTTCAGCACTTGCCTGCCTCTTCTGAATGGGTTTGAGTTTGTTCAGTGTGTGAGCTTTATATCTGTAGAGTGTTCCTGAAAAGTAATGAAGTTGTTTTTCTGAGTGGACTTCTGAGGCACAAGGTAGCTCAGGGAAATGTGAAAACAGGTCTACCAAACTGTGCAGCTTTTGCCCAACAGAGCCTCCATCCAGCCCAGATACAGAAACTTGTATTTTCCTGTCTTTGTGGGAGCAGCTTTTTGGAGTCTTTCTTCACCCCGTTTCCCTCAGTAGGGAAGCATGCTACTGCAGAACTGTATGTTGGGCTTGAGACTCTCAAAATGACAGGGAAGCATGTGGGAAGGAGTGATAGCTGGGAAAAGAAAAAGTGGGGTGAGAGAAGCAGAGGTTGCTGGGCAAAACTTTCCTGATTAAGCTAGAAAAGCATACCTTTTAATGTATTCTGCTAAAAGTGAGCTTGTGAGAGACAGGAATAGTACTGGGGGAGCAGACAAGTGATAAGCAGTGTGTTAAGGAACCTACTCCTATTGAAAAGTATTTCTTGCTCCTTTCTGCAGCTGTCTTCAACACCTTTGTGGAATTTGCTCACCAAAGACTACTGTGAGTGTAAAAAGTTGTATTTGTGGCACAAGTAGATGTCAAAACAGCTGCTTTATATAGCCAGCACAGCATAAAAGCTGTATAGTCAGCTTCAGAAATTTCTTTAACTTACTTAGTCTCAAGGCAAAAATATTTTTAATACAAAGGAGTTCATAATGCAAGGGAGTTGATTTGCTCAGGCAAATTTTATCCATCTGTTAAGCTCTCTGGTTATTTTTAACTCAAGTTTTGCATCCGCATTTTTACTTCATTCAGAGGTCATGCTTGCATTGTATGAGAAGAATGACCAGAGAACTTGTTCTTGCACTCTGACAGAATCATTACCATGCTACAAGCACAAAATAATTATGAAACTGAAGGCACATCAGTTCAATGGCTGCTGCTCTTGCAACATGATTGTTTTGGCTTGCAAAGCCTGAAAACAGAAAATTTTTCTACAGACTACTCTGGATTCACATCCAAGCTTGAAATCTAATTGTTGAGAGAAATAAATGTGGTGGTCTCAGGCAATTCCTTTGTGAGTATGGTCAACATCAAAGAAAATGAGGAACCCACACTGATTAAATATACAGTTAAGTCTGAGATAAAAATGACAGGATTAGCTATCAGCTAAATATAATATGTAATATGGCCCTGGTTAAAAATATTTCCTTACTCATATTCTATAAATAACATCATAAGTGTGGTTTATACTTTCTCCAAACACCAATTCTTCACTTCTGTTCTAGCCTGTTTGCACTCCTCATCTCTGACTGCACTAGGTCTGGGGAGGCATGTCTCCTGTTTTCAATGAATCTCTTTTGTCTGCTTTAGTGGCCAATGAATGGTTCATGGATTGCAGAATGGGGAACCTTTAGTTCCTGATGCCACATGAGCAGTAGGATTTCTTAGTGCAAACCTGTGTGTTGCATTTGGTCCCATTGCACAGAGCCTTGTGCCGGTCACAGCTGTGGTTTGGCAAGTGCTCCTGCTCAGCTGGGAAAGGAGGTGGAAGGCAAGAACAAGGAAAAGAATAGTAAGCATTTTTTCACTTTCCTTCCCTCACTGTGTTTGTGGATGCTTAGGACAAAGTGATGGTAGCACTAATGTGTTCAAACTACTCAAGCTGCACTTATTAGCCAACCACAAAAAAACAGTTTAAAGAAAGTATAAACTCGTGGAATGTTCTTTTGTGTTCTCTTGCGTGCATTGCAATTTCCTTGAGAAAGAAAAGGAATTGCTTTACTGCCTTAAAAATCCTGGAAAGAAAAATAGTTTAGAATTGGGAAAGTTTATAGCTGGCCATGAAAGTCAGAGTTTGCATTGATGGTTCTTGTGTTAGTATTACCAACTTCAGTCTGTCTGTGACACAGAAGTTAGGATCCTGCTAAGAACTACGGTTCAGCAGAGCCTGATATTTATTTTCTTTTATTATTATTTCTACTAGAAATAATAATGTGTGACCAAAGTAGGGTTATTATACTGGCATATCTTGAAATTTCTTAGAATTTGCATTTCATTATTTAATATTATTTTATTTATGTAACTCTATCTTCTGTTTGTTTTATTTGGAGATCAATCTGTAGTGCCATATTTTCTTTCTTAGGAGGAAGGCATGCTAGATTTGTTTCATGAATAGTAATATTTTTCCTGCATGTGTTTCAGTGTAGAGGTAGTGCTGAGCTTAAATGCTGTGTTATTACAGGACTCTTTCTGTAGGAGAAATAAGACATAGTCTCCTTCTGAAGAAAACAAGATCAGTAACATGTGTGTGAATATAGAAATAATATTCCAGGTTACACATAGTTTTATCAACATGATAAGGATGCCACTTTTCATGCATGACATGAAGCTGAAGCATGTGTAAAAAAATAGTTTAAACCTTTTTGACTTTCTTCCTTACCTTGCTTGTGAGAATTTGTGTCCTCCCAGTAAAGTAAAAATGAGTAAGGAATGGATATAAAGAACTAAAACACTTACCAATGGATCTCCTTTATCCATGAAGTTCAGATGAGACAGTTCTGATGTTTCTCCTACCTCTGTGGTAATAGATAGCTATTATTGAACAAGTATTGGAGTAGTTAATAAGTTCTGTGGATAAGAAGAGTTAAATTACCCAATAGATTGATCCAAAGTACTTTCTATGTGTTTCATACAAGTTTTTCTCAAGGTAGAAGTGGACAGGTGTCTTGGGTTGTGGAACCTAGGATGTGTATTCTATTTTCATCTGCTGAAAGCAGTTGGGGAGCTGTTTTGTTTTATCTCTTGTTTACTCTGGAAGGAGTGGGGCGGGTGCCTTTTGATAATGGCCCAACTGTTAAAACCAGGTAGGGCATTGTTTCTTATCTTTTTCCTGCTAATGGACCATTTAAACACCCCTAAAAGCACACATCCCAAAACTTATCCTCCCCAAGATAGTACATTCACATTCCATCATTCTATTGTGAGATGCTCCACCCAGTGGGGAGAGCCAACCATTCCTACCTGGATAAAACTGGGACTCTGGAAGAGGAATCTCTCTTGCTTCACCCGATTACCGGAGGAAGACAGGACCCTTCTCACCATCACCGGACTCCCTCTCACCACCTCTGGACCCTTTTGGCTTCAGGATCATCTCCACTCCAACAGAACCACATCTGCCACCCCAGGAGGACTTTTGGACTGCTACCAACATCCTGACCAACAGGGCATCAGGTTGTACCTGACTCTGTCAGGGCTTTCCAAAATTGTTGTTTGTTTGCTGGTTTGGTGGGGTGGTTTTGTTTTTCTACCACATTTGTATTATTGATATTACTAGTAAAGAACTGTTATTCCTATTCCCAAATCTTTGCCTGAGAGCCTCGATTGCAAAATTATAATTTGGCGGGGGGTGAGGGGTTTGCATTCTCTATTCTAAGGGAAACCCCAGTTTCCCTGGCAGATACCTGTCTTTCCAAACCAAGACAGATTTTGGCGCCCAACGTGGGGCTCGAGGGCATTGAGAGAAAGGAATAACAATTCTTGTAGTAGATAGAAACCCACTGGACAAAATCATGTGGTCTAGCTTTCCCTGGTTTGGGTGGCACGTGGTCGTGGCTGTATTTCTGCCATTTGCTGGCCCTTATTTAAACATGGGTCCTAGAACTAAGGCTACTGTAGCTGGCATCCAGTTTATTTTGTGGGTTAATAAGGTGAGGAATTCATGGATTTTTAACTTCCTTTGGAAGGCAGGCACATGGATTCAGGGTTACCATACACTAACTCTGTGTTTCTGGGGTTACTTTAATAATGGTACCTATTGTGAGGAAATGGCACTGGGAGAAATTTTCTCTCAACCCCTCACCCAGCTCTTTGGATCTACCCCACCAGTTTTTCAGGCGTTCAAATTTCCTCTGAATGCTAATGATATCATACAGTGGCTGGTGTTGCTGGTGTGCCTGTTCTGTTTGGCATTCAGAGATAAGGGGAGAATGGCCTGGGTAAGCACCTTGATAAGTACCCCAGAAAATAAGGATGTTGCTCAAGAGTCCACCCCTGCCCCACAGCCTGCCTCAGAGATAAACCACCCAGTTTGGGTGGGGGCTCTGATAAAGGAAATGCATGAGATGAACCAGATGCTGAAAGAGTACATTTCCCCAGCTGGTGGGAAACCCTCGCCCTGCCCTGACAAAAGAGAATCTGATACAGAACCCGCAGACATTACAACTGTCCAGGTCCCAGCTGAGCCACAGGGGCAGTCACAGCCAGCAGCAGTTGCCCCTGTGGAAACTAAGAAATCTAAGGTGAAAACAGCGAACCCAGACAATAAGGATAAGAAAGGAGGGCCCTCACAAGCTGCAGGGGAATCACATGTTCAGATCATCACTGAGTCCCTGTTGTATGAAAGTCTCCGGAATCTACAAAAAGATATTGTACGACAAGGACGTGAGGCTTACACTGCCTGGCTGCTTCGGGTCTGGGATCTTAGGGGCACAGGTGTGCAACTAGATGGTGGTGAGGCAAGGAATTTGGGACCCCTGACCCAGGACTCGGGTATAAATCAAGTATTTGTAAGGGAGCCTGGACCCCTTTCCCTCTGGCAGCGGCTTTTAACGAGTGTGAGAGAAAGATTTGTCCACAAAGAATGCAGGAGCACCACCATAGAATGCGCTGGAAAACTCTAGAGGAAGGAATCCAACAGCTGAGGGAAGTGGCAGTACTGGAGGTACTTTTTGGGAGGAGTGGACAGCATGATAATGACCCTGACAAGGTTAGATGCACAGCGCAGATGTTATGGAACCTGGCAAATCTGGGGCCATCTCAGTATACTACATTTATTGCAACCATTAATGCTGAGGACAACCGAGAGACCGTGGGGTCCGTTGCAAATAAGCTTAGGAACTATGAGAGTATGATCAATGGCCCAATGCAGGCTCATATCTCTGCCGTTGTGAAAGTCCGTCATGTGGATGCCCATGTTCCCAAGAGTCGGGCCAATGAAGAACACCGGAACAACGAGCAAGTAGATCAAGCCGCGAGGATAGAGGTGTCCAGGATAGACTTGGATTGGCAACATAAGGGAGAGTTGTTCCTAGCTCGGTGGGCCCATGATGCCTCAGGTCATCAGGGCAGAGATGCCACCTATAAGTGGGCACGAGACCGAGGGGTGGATCTAACCATGGACAGTATTTCTCAGGTCATCCATGACTGTGAGACGTGTGCTGCCATCAAGTAGGCCAAGCGGGTGAAGCCCCTCTGGTACGGTGGACGGTGGTCCAAATATAAGTATGGGGAGGCCTGGCAGATTGACTACATCACCCTGCCCCAAACCCGCCAAGGCAAGCGCTACGTGCTGACCATGGTGGAAGCCACCACTGGGTGGCTGGAGACCTACCCAGTGCCTCATGCCACTGCCTGGAACACCATCCTTGGCCTGGAAAAACAAGTCCTGTGGAGACATGGCACCCCTGAGAGAATCGAGTCGGACAACGGGACCCATTTCAAGAACAGCCTTATAAACACCTGGGCTAAAGAACACGGCATTGAATAGATCTATCACATCCCTTATCATGCACCAGCTGCCGGGAAAGTGGAATGGTGCAATGGACTACTTAAGACCACTCTAAAGGCACTTGGCGGAGGGACTTTCAAGAACTGGGAAGTGAACTTAGCAAAGGCCACCTGGATGGTCAACACCCGAGGCTCCATCAATCGAGCTGGTCCTGCCCAGTCTGAACCCTTGCACACAGTGGATGGAGATAAAGTCCCTGTGGTGCACATGAGAGGTATTTTAGGAAAGACTGTTTGGATTAACCCCACCTCAGGCAAAGGCGAACCCATCCGTGGGATTGTTTTTGCTCAAGGACCTGGTTACACTTGGTGGGTAATGCAGAAAGATGGAAAAACCAGTTGTGTACCACAGGAAAACCTAATCCTAAGTGAGAACTGAGTGTAAGGATTCATTCTGTATAGTAGTTCATTGATTTAGGTATGATGCAGATGATAAAAGAATAAGGGGTGGATAATGTCTTGGGTTGTGGAACCTAGGATGTGTATTCTATTTTCATCTGCTGAAAGCAGTTGGGGAGCTGTTTTGTTTTATCTCTTGTTTACTCTGGAAGGAGTGGAGCGGGTGCCTTTTGATAATGGCCCAACTGTTAAAACAGGTAGGGCATTGTTTCTTATCTTTTTCCTGCTAATGGACCATTTAAACACCTCTAAAAGCACACATCCCAAAACTTATCCTCCCCAAGATAGTACATTCACATTCCATCATTCTATTGTGAGATGCTCCACCCAGTGGGGAGAGCCAACCATTCCTACCTGGATAAAACTGGGACTCTGGAAGAGGAATCTCTCTTGCTTCACCCGATTACCGGAGGAAGACAGGACCCTTCTCACCATCACCGGACTCCCTCTCACCACCTCTGGACCCTTTTGGCTTCAGGATCATCTCCACTCCAACAGAACCACATCTGCCACCCCAGGAGGACTTTTGGACTGCTACCAACATCCTGACCAACAGGGCATCAGGTTGTACCTGACTCTGTCAGGGCTTTCCAAAATTGTTGTTTGTTTGCTGGTTTGGTGGGGTGGTTTTGTTTTTCTACCACATTTGTATTATTGATATTACTAGTAAAGAACTGTTATTCCTATTCCCAAATCTTTGCCTGAGAGCCTCGATTGCAAAATTATAATTTGGCGGGGGGTGAGGGGTTTGCATTCTCTATTCTAAGGGAAACCCCAGTTTCCCTGGCAGATACCTGTCTTTCCAAACCAAGACAACAGGTTGCCTATGAATGTAGATACCAGTGTACCTATGAAGAAATTGGTATGAGGTGCTGTGGAAAGTAACTTTGATTTCTCTGGGAAATGAATGAATGAATGTGCTTTGTGCAATGAATGTGCTTTGTGCTTCCAACTGCTTAAATATTTTCAAAAGTTATCGCATGTGAACTCACTAATGACTTTCTGATAAGCTCTGTATTGAATTCACCCTGGGAGGAGTACAGAGACATTGTTTGAGTGTGCAAGGATGGGGTTAGGACAACCAAAGCCCACCTGCAGTTGAATCTAGCAAAGGATGTGAAGGGGAACAAGAAGGGCTCCTACAGCCACATCAGCAGCAAGAGCAAGGAGAGCAAGGACCTGCTGCTGCACAGGGCCTGAGAAAAGGCTGAGGTACTTAAAGCCACCTTCAGCTCAGCCTTTACTGGAGAGATTTACCTTCAGAAATGCCAGGCAAGGAAGACCTACTCCCAAGGCCAGATTGTTCTCATTAATACCTAGAGTGACAGGACAGGAGACAGTAGTGACAAATTGAAATACAGGGAATTCCAGTGAAACATCAGACCCTTTTCATGTAGGGGTGATTGAACACTGGCACAGGTTTCCTCAGGATGTGCAAAACAGTTCCTGATCATCCTGGTCCATCTGGCCCCACTCTGAGCAGGGGATTGGAGTGGACAAGAGGCTCTGCTGAGGTGCTTTTCTGTCCCACTGTGCAGTGGGGCTGTGTGCCTGGGATCTCATGGTGTGTGCTGTCCTTTTAAAAACTAGGAGTAGGAGTGAAAAGTCAACTCTGATGTAAAGCATGGAAAAAATGTGATGGACTTGATAGGCACGTTGCTGATTAGTGGCAGTTCTAGGAACAGAGGTTGGGTCCTGGCATCAGTCTCAGTGTGAAGGAGATTGATATGACTAAATTGCATGTCACATTTATGAATCACTTGTAAGACTTGATTTTTTTTTTTCCGGGACTCTGGAAAATTAATTTTTAGGAACTGATTAATTAGCATGCAAGAACATAATTTTTGTGTTGCAAAAGGAAAGGTAAACTACCTGGCTGCTAGCTGTATTAACTTCAGGCACTACTTACTTGCTAAGTAGTAAGCTAGAAGGTGAAATATGCTGCTGCAAACTTTCCTTGATCATGGTGTCCTTCGTATAGGTTTCTTTTAGTGGCTGTATGAAATCTACCTGCTGTCTTGCATCGTGTCACTCTCAAGGAAGGATATAGTGAGTGGCTAAAGAGAAAAATAAGTAGTGACTTTGGTAAAAAAACATGAGTTTGCTTTATGCACAATTAAATATCCTGTTGGACTTGAGCCTAGGAATCAGGATAATGTATGCTTCTAAGATACTGTAGCTGAAAACATTTCAAAATAGTGTTTTATTAGCTTCTGTATGTATTCCACAGAGATGAGTTTTTCCAAAAAGAGTCTTGGATGATGTCTGAGTGTGAGGGAGAAGAGGAATGGATAGCTAATCCAAGAGAGAATGTGTATGGTTGTGTTGGGAAGGGAATGCTCCTTAGCAGTGCTGGTTATCATTTAGCACTTTTAGCATGATTGCTTTTTCCTCTTCGTGGTATGTTTTCCCTCTTGGGTCAGTAGGAGAGCAGTTTCTTAGAACAGGGAGGTAGTACAGTAAATCCATTGTGCCTCTAGGATGTATTAACTTCAAAAGATATGATGCCTCAGTCTCCTAGTGAAAGATAGACAGAATCTAGCCTGCTTGTTTGTTGGAGGTTTTTTTTCCCCTCTTACTGCAATGTGATTTTATCTTGCAAAGGCATGGTCTAATTCTTTCAAGTGAAAAATGTTGAAGCAGATTGGTTTCAATGAAATTGATACCTCTGGCAAGTTGGATCTAATTCAGATGCCTGTGCCAAGGATGGAAGTCCTGAAGTTTAAGGAGACAAAAGAAAACAACGAATTTTTTCAATTAGAGCTTAACATTAAAAAAATAGAGCAAACTGAGCTTAAAATTACATGTGAATTGAGAGCTGTTGTGTTAATTTATTTACCATAAGCAGCAATATTCTGACATTTTTCCTTCAAAATGACATTCCTATTTGGCACTGGTAAGCATTCCTATCTAAAGGAAATTTTCTTGGTTTTTGCAGAACTTCTTCTGTTTGCTGGAGTGAAGGAAGAGCAATTTGAATGCTTTACTTTTCCTGCAGTTCCCCTGTAGCTGTGTGTGTTAACTAGATTTTGTCAACTGGCAAAGAGATTCAGAGGAAGTGTTAAAGGAAACCTTTAAAGGGTCAAGACTGAAAGTATCAGGGCAGGTTCTGATGTATTTGCAGATCTTTAATGGATGCAGTGACATTGCAAGTTGACAAAGAATTCATTTGAATAATTTAAGACATAGAATTGAGGTATGGAATTGCATTTAATTGATTTTTCTTAATTTTGCCCACTCTCTTTTCCTCAAGTATCTAAATAGGTTATAGAAGTCTTACTTGTGATACCCTCCATGTAAACAGATAATAAATACTTTTAAATTATAAAGACCCAGCTTTCTATCCTCTGCACCTCTCCCCACTGGGCTGCCTACTGATTACCTAAACCGCTGTAAAATCTGAGTAGCAGGAAAAGGACAAACCAGCTAATAGTCACTTCTCGCCCTTTAACATGGAGTCTGCTGCTGAATCACCACTGGATGAGAGGTGAAGGAATTCTAAAAGAAATCAACAGCCCAAAGCTAGGAAACAAAGGAAAATAAAAAGGATTGAATACTTAAAAGATGTCTTGTGACCTTAGTGGAAGGGTACCTGTCTGGTAAAATTTTAATTAGTTAGATTAAACAAGAGGGTAGCAAATCTCAGATAAGGGGCCCGTGTAACTTTCCTTTAAAGGATTTTGTCACACCTGGAAGTGGGGATAACCCCCCTCTTAACTGCAGGCCATGCAAAATGTACATTACCTTTAATGGGGTGCATTGTCTTACTTATGAATGAAATTAGAAGTTTTTCTTCATTTTTCACTCCCTTTGATGCAAACCTCAATTATTTAGTGGGTGATAGCACCCAGTCTGCAAGCACAAGCCAGGCCAAGAGGGTCTTCTTGAGAAGGAGGGGGAGCTGTGGTACTGTACCTCTGCCCAGCAGCCGTTTAAAGCTGGTGATTCTCTGCTCTAAAAATCAACAGTGGCAATAAAGAGAGTTAGGAATAAAGATGAACATTGATACTGCAAAGTGAATATTAAATCCTACTTTATACTGTAGACTTGTGTGCCATTTTTACAAGGCTGTGCTTTGTTGCCCGGTGGAACTATACAGACTTTGGTAACTAATAGGAAATTTTCCTCAAGTAACCCTTGGGTAAGAGTAGTTTCTCAGCACTTTGAGATGGCAATTTTATGATACATTTGCAGTGACATTCCCTTACCCACTGTGTTTGCTTTTCTATTCTACCCTTCCTTGGGAAGGCAGGAGTGTAAGCAATAGGATAAAGAATTTCTTCTGCAGTTGCTCTGCAAATTAAAAATTGGTCTACTTAACATACATATAGTACCTTACGCTGTGACTTAATTTACTGTTTCAAAAAATGCTGATGGGACTTCTTGTTGTTACATGTAGGAGATTTTTTTTGATTAGTTGTGCCATAGTTGGATTGTAATTTCCTTACAAACTGAAGGGAGAAGTTTGAAGTTGAAAATCCAAGTAATCAGAGCAATGTTGTAGAAGCAATGCTTATCAGAACTAATGCTAAAAAGCTAGCACCAGTATCCTAAAAACAATGTTTGAGACAAGAAAGAGGAAAGGGTTTCGCGGTCATGTTCATGATTATTAAATACAAAGTAAACTTAATTAAATGTAGACTTTGGTTTTAGATAGACGAGAGTTTACAAAGAAGGTACCTTTTATAGTTGTGGGGAAGAATGAGAAATTACTGGAGTTTTAAGCTTATTTCTGTCAGTGTGCTATTCCCTGCACCACATGAACAAGTATCTAGAGAAACAACTATGAATCAAAATGTATTCCAAAAAGTTTAGTGGTGTTTAAAGCTCCAAGGAGGGATGTTTGAAATTGTAGGAATTTTTGAATATCTCTCTTGCTGTTCAGTTAAAGAAATAGTTTGAATCTTGGATCTTCATTTGAATCTGGCTTTCTGAAGGTAAATATCAGTATGGTCTGTTAATTTCAAAATATATTGAAATTGTCATCACGTAGTTGACAGTGACTGCTAACAGTTAAGAAAACCCCATGATCTAAAGAGAACAAATAACTACTGCTTACTGTTGGACTCTCATCAAAATCCTTCTCTCTCTCAAAAATGCAGCTGACTGTAGCTGCCAGCTAATGTACAAACAGAACCGAGAGAGGGAACAGCTGCGCTCTGCAAAACAGCATAGCTCAAAGGCAGCAGCACCCGCCTCAGCTCCTCTGGTATTTGGTTTCAGGCTAGAATTATATATTTTGGGGTACTTTTATATATGTAAGTAAGCTTTTCTCAGGCATCTGTAGGATGATGGGTTTCTCAAAAAGGAAAAAAAAAGTAGCAGCATGTTCATTTTAAGAGTAACTTCGTCGCATTTTTTTCTTACCTTTGTACTTTTAACATTTCTTACAGATTGCTGTAGCAGTCAGTGTTTGTTAAATAGCGTTTGTAGGTCCAGTGTTATGCAAACAGTATCTCTGAACCTACTTGGTGAGTGCATGTTGACCAAAAAGGTGCTATGCCTGGTTCACCTGGATTTTGAGGAATACCATCTAGAAATAGATGGCAGGTACCCAATAAAAATATTTCTGCTTGGTGGGCTTCTGTGTTATGGGAAGTGGGAACCCCTCATTAGAGAGCAAATAGTGTGTGTCATGTTTCAGGTGGGACTGGAGCTGGATCGGCATGTGGCAGGTATAAAACAAGATAGCAAGTGGTGGCTAAAGTTAGGTCAGTTCCACTAGCAGAAAAAACCAGAAGTGGTGAGTATGAAGAGTGGTAAGTATGAAGGTGTGCATTCATGCAGCTTTTTGTGTGCATTGTGGTGTGCCAGATATCGTTCTTTATCTCACTGAAACGCACACAGAGCTTGTTATGGGGAAGGAAATTTGTTAGACACTATAAACTTTTGACAAACTGTGTTCTAGTGAATGTAAATTCCGTATTACCATAAAATCTAACTCCAGTGACTCTTTAAGTGGCTCTTAGGTTCTTGTGTAGTAGTAAAATGCCCTTCAGTTACTACTGAGAACAGAAGCATTTTGTCTCTATTGCTATTGTGTGTTTTGCTCCAGATGACACGGGACAGATAATCTTATTTTTGAACTCCATGAAAATAAACCTTAATGCTTTGTTTGCTTGAAGCCAAAAGAGCCTTTATTTCCTGTTTGTTATGGTTTAGCAAATGGACTGTATTTTAGAAGGGGTGTAACGCTTGTATTTTCTAGGTAGTATGAATATAATTTTTCACTCAGGAAAAAAAGTGTAGTTTTGATTTCCTAAGAGGTAACTTGTTTCTGAGTTCACGTTACAAAGTTCTGGTTTAGTGAGAGAGTAGGCTTTACTCTTCCTAGGGAGCATATGTTGTGTTGTTTTCTGCATAAAACCTGGTAATTTTCAAGGGCAAGACAATTGCAACTTGTTCACTGTTTTTAGAAACTTGGGTGTTACTGTTGCCAAGCATGCAGAGTAATGTTGTACATTGGTTTTTCATGGGGATGCTAACGTGGAGCCAGGATCTGTCTGCTCCTTCACTGACATCTTGCTCCTGGGAAGCCTTTCCTTGCTAGGAAGGTGGCAGGCAAAATCTCTCCCCAGCCTTGCTGCACTGGGTCCTTCACCTCACCTGGCTGTGGGGCACCCTGTGGTCAGAATGGTGGACCTCATCACAGGGTGTAGTTTTAAGTAGAATTTGTCTGACCTAAGATGTTTAAGTTCCCTCATAGATGGACAAGTAGTGTTAACTTGGTCATTGGTAATAATAAATCTTTCAATGTATATGTAAAAAATAGGCATCCAGGTTTAGTAGTGACTTCTGGGAACATTATGATGCATTAGTAAACTTAATTGAAAGTGCATTTCAATTGATAGTGTCCCAAATGAGTCTTCTGAGATTACAAGTAATGGTAGTTTGGGACAGAATGGATACTTAAGGTAAACTTGCTTTTAATTAGCACCATCATTTGTGCTTGCAGCAACATTGGATTTGCAATATTTAACAGTTTAGGAAGAGAGGAAAAAAAACAATTACAAAAGACTCAAAACTAGTAATTTGTTTTTAGCATTATGCCTCATAGGAAATTTGTATTTATTGTATGAATACAGAAGATGTTTCTCTGAAGAAAGAAAATGAGTGTTTTTCTTTGAATTCTAGTCATGGGGGAAAAAGAATTTGACTACTGTCCACTTCTAGTTTTCTGTGAAAAGCATTTAAAAATGTTATAATGGCAGGTGTAGTGTAAAAGTTACACTGAAGCAAAGTTGAAGAAAAGGAAAAGAGAAGGTTGGCAGTAGCAAGATAAAGCTTTGAAGGTTTTTCAGAAATTACAGCATTTTAGCTTTATCCATATTTTAGTTCAGATTCTATCTTTAATGTTACTTCAGTGTTTTGAAACTTTAGTGACTAGGGAATTTTGTCTCTTCTTGAGTTTTAGTATGCACTCAGTTGGTTTTTTCTGACATTTTGGAAGTTGGATAGCTCCTGGGCTAGGTACATCTTTGACAAATTAGGAAGCTCTTTAGTTTTGTGAGATGATATCAATAATGTAATACAGATTTTTGTGGTAAAGCTTCTAGTAATACTAAACAGCTGGAAAAAATTACGGATGTTTTAAAACCAGAATAAACAGAGCAGAATATTGTTTTGGACATGCTGTGCTGTGTATTCTGGTAATTGTGGGCCATGTCCTGGTCATGGTGGCTGGTGAACATCTGTAGAGTTGGAAGAAGAGTGATGGGTGCCAAGGAAAGCCAACTTCCCTTGGAGTATACCTGTTGGGATGAGGTTGCCTCTCAGAGCTGTGATTTTTCCAGTGGTGCCAATGACTTGCCTAGGTATAGTATAATCAATGTTAATTGTTAATCAGTCTGTTGAAATACTGAGTTATGTTAGCTGAGTAATACTGTTTGGATGGGTGCTGAATAATTTTTGCTGACCACTGCAGAATGACAGGAGATGCCATTGTAGGCTGTGTGTAGCTCTTCCACTGTTGAATGCCACCATGAGCACTGAAAATGTCTTGAAGGCTGTAGGAGGAAATACACGAGGGCTTTGTGGGTTCTTGACCTGAAGGTGTTTGTTCAGTCTTGCCAACAGTAGACCGAAGCTACATGCAGAATCCTGACCTGTCTCCAAAACAGCTTGTGCCTCTTCTGCAAGGTTTCCAGTCTGTTCTGGGCTCTGGGAGTCTGGACAGCCAGCCAGTGCCTCTCACAATGGCACCGACGGCATCTGCACCAGTACCCCATAGCTCTACATTATCTTTTTTGGGGGTGTGTGACAATAAGCTGTTGTGTACTGCAGTGAGTTTAGAAGCTGTTGACAAGGTCCTTGGGGTGTGGGGGCTGAAGAGGATGCTGTGTCATGCAGCACCTGGATGCCTGCACCAGTCCTGAAACACACCAGGCATGTGATCCTATCCTAAGTCATGGATCACCAGTGGCAAACTAACAAGCAGCTGAACAGACTTGCTGGGTAACTCTGTGAGGTGTGGAATAAACCATGTGCTGGCTAAATATAGAATATATAAACTGTATTTACTTACATTTAACTTTGGATTGAGACGCAGATGTTGGGAGCTTGCACTGGTGAATTTTCTAAACAAATAATCTGCTTGTCAAAAGGCAAGAGATTGGCTTTGATTATGATACCAGATCCCATGTGTCCTAGCTGGTTTCATCATGTTGCTTCAAGTTGTGTTAACACCTGAATGCAAAAAGAAGTGTTTGCTAGATTTTATTTTAATTTTTTTTGTGATGATAATAAAACTGGGAATTTAAAATTCAAGAAATCTGTTACATTGAATGATTACATTGAATGACCAAGACCATTTTGAAAATCTTGAAAATTACATTTGCAAAAGCTGGAGATGATAAACTGAATTTGAGTTTTGGAGATACTTTTTAGGTTGTTGAAACCTGATTACAGCAGGTTTCTTGATTTGAGTAGTGCCAAGTTCCCTTGGAGGGCTGTCTTTTGAACTTTGCAGGTGTCAGATATTTTTAGTGCATTATATGGAAGGATTGAAAATATGTGCATCAAACAATGGTTTTAAGGAAGCATTTGTAGCATAAGCTAAGAGTGAAACAGTGTTCTGTCATTGCATCTGCCCAGACACCAAAAACCTTTGCAATATTGTGGTTGAGATGTTTGTTTCAATTTTTTTCCCGTATGTTAGGGCCGTTGACATTTTAGGAATTTTTGTGGCAACAGTTCAGTGGAAGAAAACATGATTAGAGGCTTGGGATGGGGGAGACAACCCATGTTTTATATATACCTCTACTACTGCATGTATTTGGTATGCGGTTTAAAATAACTTACCTTTATTTTCCCTTTCGATAAGCATATGGGCTTAGCTGTTTGTTTTTGAATAGTGGTGGTTCTAGATCTGTAATTACAGGAAAGGCTCTGAACAATCAAACCTACTCTTTTGGCGTTGCCTGAATTGGACAGAAATAAGCATCTTTAATAGCACATATCAGCAAACCTGCCTTGTTCAGAAGTTGTTGACTTTGTCTTCTTACACTTGAATTTTAAAATTCATCTGAAGCTTCAGTATGGTGTGGTGTAATTTGATGGAAACATGAGGGTCTTTTTTTCTGTTTGTTAGTACTTGAGTTGTCATGAGTAGAAAGTTAGAAATAAGTAAAAGAAAAATCTAATGCTGAACCAATGCCAAATTTGATTGATATTTTCAATGGCATAAACAAGGTGCTGTGTTTGAAGAGACTTTCCACTCATCTTGTGGGGATGATGGCCATCAGCAAGTATGGAAGCCACTATTCATCAGAAGTCTGCAAGCTTGCAATGTTTTCTTGATACAAGTGACTTTTTTCTATTTTTTTTTTCTTAATTGCTGATCAACATGCATTATTTACAGATGGAAAATAATGGAGAGAGCACAAGTTAAAGAGAAACTTGGTGATAAATATTTTTTAAGTATCTGAAGTAGGTTTTATTGAAATGGAGATTAATGTCTGTAGCTCTTAGGCAGCTGTGGTTCTTTGGTGCATTTTGTACGAATTGATGCTTCTGTGTTGATTGAGCTGTAAAGTGAAGGACTGGATTTGTGTGTGTAATGATTTTATGTTGAGTCCTTGCTCTGTCTGTTTAGGTATAGGTGGAGCAGTAAGCTGTGAACACTAGTGGCAACAGTAATAGTGGTGAAACTTTTTGGGGCAGGTCTTTTGAACTCCTGGTGTTACCTGAGCAACAGCATGAGATTATGGAGGGAGTTGGATGGGGTGGGTATAGCCCAGTAGCTGAAGTCTCTGCCATTGTGTTTTCTTCTAAAAATACTCATGATCCATAAACAAATTACCACATTATGAGAAGAAAGTAAGCTGTTGAAGAGCATCCAGAGAGAGGCAATGCAGAGAGCCAAGGGACTTGAGGGAAGCTCACATGGTAGGGGTGGCTGAGGTCGCTTGATTTGTCAGCCTGGAGGAGGCTGAGGTGAGACCTCACTGAAGTCTACCTCTTCCTTTTGAGGGGAAAAGGAGGCACAGACACTGATCTTTTCTTCTATGGTGCTCCAAGGGAATGGCCTGAGGCTGAGTCAAGGGAGGCTTAAATTTGAGGTATCAGGTGGGGGTGTTTGGGCATTGGAAGAGGCTCCCAAGGGAAGAGGTCACAGCACCAGCCTGACAGAGTTCAAGAAGCATTCAGACAATGCTCTCAGGCACAGGGTGTGACTCTTGGGGATGGAGCATGTGCAGGCTGTGATCCTGATGGGTCCCTTCCAACTCAGCACATTCTGTGAAATAAAGCTTATAGGTTTGTTCCTAAATGCTCTCTTTGAGTATGCTTTTATGGAGACCAGCTTACTGGGGAAAAAACTAACTAATAATATCAGGTAGGTTATCCAGCTGCCAAACTGCAAGGACGAAATTGTAGAAGGCTATTTTAATCTTTCCTTGAATAGAGCTAGAGATATGAGGGATGTAATACAGAAATCAAAGCTAGGAATACAGGAGGGTAAGACCCTACAATCCAATTCCCTACTAAGCAATTATCTCCTATAATCAATTTAATAACTATTTTAAAACTAGGTAAATTTGTTTGCTTCTGCATTCTTACTAAAAACCTGTTACCAATCAACATTGCTCTGATGTTCAGAAAATTCCTCTCGTACCCAACTGAAACTTTTTGTTCTGGCGTCTTTATTTATCTTTGGTTTTGTGCCACAGTCTTTTTGTAGTTTAAATAACTCTTGTTTCTATGAGCCTGTAAAAGCTAATGTAGCCCTTTCTCATTTAAAAAAAAAAAACAAAAAACAGAAAAAAACCCCAAACAAAAAAACCAAAAACAAACAAACAAAAACCCAAACAAACAAACAAACAAACAAAAAAAACCACAAAAAAACCCCACAAAACAACACTTCTAGTTTCTGGCAAGACATCCTCCTTTCCTCTGATGGTGCTGGTAACATCTCTTGCACCTATTACAGGGTAAACTACTTCTGGAAAGATGGACAATAATGTTACACAGTACTTTATCTATAATCTCATGCAAAGCTTAATTGGTATTACTTCTTCCTTTTTCCACTGGACATAACTTTCCTGAGGCACACTATGTTCCTGTTTGCTTTTTTTAACATTCATTATCATCTAGGTATGGACTTGCTGATCAGTCTGTTCCCAGGTAAAAAGCTCGTGTCCTGTTAGGGAGGGTTTCTCAGTGTGAAGTTTTGTAGTTAGTTGCATCTCATTTCTCAGCATTACCATAGCTCTCCATAGATCAAGTTGTAATCCACCTCTGGTGACAGTTCCTTCCTGCTTTGTGTCACCAGAGAGCATCATTATGGCTGTCCTAACCTTTGTTCTAAAGTAATTATCAAAATTATGCCATTTTGATTATAGACTACAATATGTCCAAACTAAGGTGGTGCAACTTTTGGTTCTTACACAATTAAAAACTTCTTTTCTCTCTTTTTTGGGTAGAAATTAAGTTCAGAGCAGAAGGCCAAATTCTGTTGTGTTTTGGTTTGGTATTGATTTACAATAAATATATGAAACTGTAACAATTTTGTATTCCTTTGCGTGTCAGACCAAGATCAAACAACTTCTTCCCTTTGAATTTGCTATTTCAGTTATTTATAACTGCAAATGTATTTGTAATATATGAACACACAAATGGAAATTATGTAAGTCTGAGATGGATGACAGCAGGAAACACTCTAGAGATGACTAATTTGAACTAGGTAAGTGCTGCCATTGATGTTCTTCTGTTTCACATGTGTTTTCTGCCCTATATCTGAAGATGCTCTGTGGCAGCCTTTGTGTCCAGTGTGTTCCTTCCACAACCCTGGCAGAACTCACAGGAGACCAAGTTTGAGTTCAGCGGATGACATTCATGCATCAGTGACTGTTCTGACTGGATCTTGAAAGATTTGTCAAGCCATTACTTATTTATTTATTTCTTAAGCAGAAACATGAAACACTATTCTTTTTTAAATTAAATCTAGTACGTCACTGAACTACAAGTATTTAATTTTTTCTAACTTATTTTTAAATATTGAAATGATATTTTTGATAAACTTTGTTAAAGGAAGATTGGTTTTGTAATCCACAATCTTAGAAGATTGTGATAAAGAGTAACTAAATGTTACTGAACTAAATGTTAGGAATACTTATCTGGCATGGTGTTTTCTTTGTATTTTGTTTCAATTTAGAGAAAGGATTGAAATGCTTTTTGCCTTACTGTGCTGGAAAGTCTTGGTGGTATGAAGCCATTTCAAGAGTTGCTGTAAGATCTCTGAATTTGTTGATTTCATTTATGAATAAATACCACAAGTAAAATATTAGTGTGTTAGGCGTAAACTGCTCATCTTTCCCTTTCCATGTACGAATTACAGTGCATCTGACTCTGGATACTATTGGTTGCCTTCAGAAAACTTTCAGAGAAACATATGGAGTCATTTATGTGAGATATCAAAGTATCTTTCTTCTCATCATTAAAAAATGTGGCATACTTCTAAACCATTGACCTCTGTCTCCTCCTATTTTTGTATGTCTGCTGAATCAAATGAACTGTGCATGATGAGGATCGATGTTTCTACCTCATAAAACCCATGAGATCTGATAAGTTATGGAAAAGAAGGACTGCACGTCTGCAAGAGAAACTTCATGTAGAACTTTAACATGTGGGTGGTCTGTTTTCACCCTTGGAGTTTTCCAGGGTTGCCAAAGTACCTGAGTATTTATTGCAAAGGAAAGCTTGCTGATGTTTTCTTGCGCTGAAAATAGGAAGTGTTTGTCCCTGAATTTAGAGGTAGAGAGAGAATTAGGACGAGTTTGATTCTGGGATATGAAAGCCCTGTTAAACTTGGAAGTATGTTTTGTGCAAGATTGGCCTAAATCACCCTAATTAGGATGTAGCCCTGGAATGGCTGTATCAGTTCTTGTTCCGCCTGTTGAATTAAGCAATGATAACATGGCAATTGGCTGCTTGGAAAATAACATCTGCTGTTAGAAAACTTCCTAAAATGCCTTAAGTGTATTTGGTTTGCTTTCTTACAGCAGTTGTTTTTTATCTGTTAAATGACAAAAATGTTGTCTAGATGGTGGGAGGTGCATTAATTGTTTTGAAAGATGTAAGCTGTCTGCGCAGTACTACTGAAACTGAGTTGCAGGTTTGTCCCATCAGGTGCTCTTGCTTTCATTCTGAACAGGGAATTAGACCAGCTGGCAGTGTCTTGTCTGATGCAGAGAATTTTGTACTGCAGTAGGTAGAAAGTGCAGTAGATATTTAGTCCTTGTTGTAGCAATCCTTAAAGTGTTTGAGCATACGCAACTTTGGCTTTTGCATACTTATGTGCTTCTCTTGCTTACTTGCATGTGATGAGAGATTTAAACAGCAGTGAATCTGGATCTGAGGTGATGCTTCTGTCAAACAGTTGAGGGCCTCCGCTCTTGAAACAAGTTTTTACTCTTTGCAATTTACTATTTCTTTGTTATTAGTTTTTCTAGTTTTGTATGGCAGAAAAGGGGGGGACTTTTGAGTGCAGTTACCTTTACTGGTGGTTCTCTAGAAAATGATTACTGTGTGAAGGCAGCAGTAAGCTCTTCTGCTGTTAGTGTACTGGTTGCAGTTGCTTATGAATTAGGTCAAAGGGGCCTGAAGATAGACAAAAATATGAGACACACATGTTGGGTTTTTCATAGTTAGGGGATTAGGTAAGAGAGTTACAATAGCAACAAAGAGGCAATAAACTGCTGCTTGCTGGAGTCCATAGGCTTGTGGGGCTTCGTGCATGTGTCTAAAGGTCTTACTGCAGGATCAAATAATTTGCCTACAACATAGGAACTGTATAATAATGAAAGATACTACTTCAGTTAATATTTCCCAGCAGGAATAAAAATTTGAATCCTTTATTTAGGGAATACCTATTTCAATAAAAATGCTGTCACACTCTTGTACTCCGGAGGTGGGGAGGGAAGAGGCGTTGCAGGAGAGAGCTCACAGATGGAAGAGGAGATGCTAGGAGACCAAGCTGCAGAGAATGTGATACTTGCCATTGTGGCAGGTCCTCTCAGGAAGTGTGATGCCTTCTTTCCCTTCCCACATCCTGTGTGCAGTCTTTGGTTACCCAAGTGATTTTGCTCACACTGACAGACTTACCCTGAGGGCTGTGATGGTGGTTGTCTCATGGCTACTACTATTTATGTTGTCCTGCTTTGGGCTGGGATAGAGTTAATTTTCTCCTAGTAGTTGGTATAGTGATGTGTTTTTTGATTTAGTATGAGAGTAGTGTTGATAGCACAGTGATGTTGTAGTTATGCTAAGATAGTGCTTAGAATAAATCAAGGACTTTTCAGTTTCTTTTTAATGAGGATGATGGCTGAAATGTAAATATGGGGAAGGAAAAGGGGAGGAAAAAAAATCTGCAGAATGGTAGAATAATTAAATACAACAAAGTTATGTGGTGTTTAAGACAATGTATCCTTTTTGGCCATATCCGGTCAAATATTTCCTCCATAAGAAAGGAAGACTTTTCATAAATCATGAAGAGAAGTTCTGTGGAAATACATATATGTGTGTTTGAGGAAGAGAGTGCAGTTCTTCTATAAAACAGGGTTTTTTTTCATACAAAAGATGATGGCTGTATGATGACCAAAGATGATAAGATTTCATTAAAAGTTGTGTTTTGACTTCTGCTACTATGGGCTTAATTTTTTGTATGTAAATGTGCTCTTCTACTTCAAAAATACTTAATGACAGTGCCTGACATGTCAATATGGCTATTGACAAAATAGCAGTTTTAAATTATAGCTATTATTAACTTGCTACAGAGAGGCGTATTTTCCTTAATATTCACTATGTATTTCACTAAAATATTTGTTATTAAGTGTTTTGTCTGTAACCAAATGGAAATTAGTCACAATTCATAAATCAAAGGCAGAATATTTGAAGACTAATCCTGAAAATTAGCTGGACAAGTAAAAGTTGTAGACTCTAATAAACAACATGGTCCTGTTAAGCTTTTTTTGGCTACTGCTTGGATACTGTTGCTGGTATCAAGTTTAGTCATTTAAGGAGTACAGTTGATTTAGTTGTTTAAATCTGAAGAATCATCACAGTCTTGGAGACATAGATTGGTATTTTATATATTAAAATACCTGGTTAACATTTTTGGCCCAGGCAGCAGTCACTATTTCACTAGTATGTTTGTGCCATTCAGATTTAGAATACTTCCAAATACTTCAGTACATAAAATTACACAATTGGGTAGGTCAATATGTGTTATATGTAACTGTCTTTTTCTTGTACATCACCATGCCCCTCAGACTGATGCTGTGATAATAGAGAACTGCGTTTCTCCTAATACATGTGATATATACCTCTCAACAGTGAAATTACACTTATCTCTGTGCATAGTGCAGTTTTGAAAGTTGCATTTTTAGGAGGGTAAAATGAATTGAAAAGAGTAGTGGGAGGGGGAGGAAGTATAAAAATTATTTAAAGGCTGGAAAAAATACCTTGCAATGTGACACTTGATACTGATTTGGCATAAAGAAGGCTGGGACATAACTGGCTCACAGTGTTCAAGTACTTTTTCAGGGAGAAAATTCCAAGGAAATTGCAGTATGTGAGAAAGTAATAACAGGAAGCAATAGCTGGAAGCTGCAGTCAGATAAATTTGAATTGGAAATAGCAATGATAATGAGATTATGTGGAGGACTGGGGACAATCATAAGATATGTGACAAGAAAAATCTGTTGTGGAGAATCTGTCTGTAACGAGGTCATTATGAGTAGCATGTTCTTTGTAAAAAGTTACAAGAAACATTTTGGCTTTCATATCCTGTTTGTGTAGAAGCTATGGAAAAAAAAAAACCCACATTTTTTAATTAAGGGAGGAGAAAATGTTCTGGGAGGTTATCAAAAATGCGGGACAAAAACATTTCTTGTGGCAAGGACTCAAAGATACATCTTTTCTAAAAAATAAAATGCAAATGTTCTGGCAAATGCTAGAGTTATAGTACTCAGCACTACAAAAATCAGTCATTTTAATGCAACCTCACTGTGGCTCTTTAGTTTTGAAAGAAATCCAACTGTAGTAGTCTTTGTCAAAAGAGTCTTAAGATGTTGGAGAAGGATCAATGGCTTTGCTTTTGCCTTCAAAAGTGGCAGCTCTCCTGAAAGAAGGAATACTCTGTAAATGCTCTGAAAAACTCTGCAGGTGGGAGAGCAGGGCAGTAATTTGGAGGTAAAATTTCCTAACATGTTTTACACGAATGATATGGGAATAACCCTTTGGGAGGGGAGAGAAGTCTGATTTCAGGAAAGAATCTCAGCTTGATGAAATATTTTTGGCCTTGTTGGTCCATGCTATGTGTTTTGCCCAAGGGTTATTTATACTTGGTGTGCTTGAGTTGGATACTTGTCTCTTTACAAAAATAAGGGTGCTGTGGGGTTTGGTATTATGAACAATTGTGGATGATAGCTTTCATAAAACAGCCTTAAGTACTTCGTGTGGGAGTCAGAGCAGAGCTCCTGGGCTCTGGCAGACATTGTTACCATAAGATCTACAGAGATGTCATGGAAGAGTTCCTCAAGAGAGCTCTGAAAAAGCTGTGCAAGTATTCACTGAGTGCATTTTTTAATGAGAATGGTTTCCTATCTGTTTTGTTTTTTTTTTTTTGGCAAGATTCATCTATTTTGACTGCAAGGGAGGAAGAAATTTGCAGGCGCAACAAGTCTGGGGAGAAATGCGTGCAAGGGATGGTGATTCACTGAGCCTGAAGCTGATGGAGCTGAGTTGGGCTTTGCAGATAAGGACAGAGAGAGGAAGAGGGCTGGGGAGGAGGCAGCAAGAGCCAGGGAGGTTGGCAGAGGTGCTGCAGAGCACGACCAGCAAGTGAGGGTTGCCTTTGGTCACACCAGCCAGCCAGGTCTTGCAGCTGACAGCAGCAGTGGAGTGGGACTGTCCCAAAAGTGCGGCAAAGCAAGCAGTGAAACCATCACAGCTGCTCCTGGGAAATTCTTGTACATGCCAGGGCCAAGCTTTGCTTCTGCTTTTCTTGGATCTCTGTCTTGAGCTTCTCAGAGAAAACAGCAAGAGAGTTAGCATTGTGTTGAATTGGGAGTTTGAGATCCTGAAAAAGGGGAGTTGAAAATCCAAAAGCAAAGCATGTGAATTCTTGTGGTTTAAGAGCAGATGTCCAGTTCAATATCATATACCTCCCCAAAGCACTACATATTTCCATCCAAATCTAATCCAGTGCCAAATACAATGTCAGAGTTAGTGCCCTGTTTCTGAATTGACCTTACAATACTTGAGCTCTCCTCAGATGGAATGGCAGTCAGTCTTTCCTCGTAATGGCAGCTGAGCCTTTTATACTTCTGTTCTTAGTGTGAACAACAGGACTAAAAACACAGAGCGATGATTCTTCCCTTCTATATTCCTTAGTCTAAAATATTGGGAGAAGTAGGAAAGTAGCCTTCTTTCACAACTGAACAGTCCCCACTTCTCTTCCTCAGTTAATTCTAAGGTTTCGTGCTTCAGGAATATATAATAACATGCATGCCTAGCATTACCAGTGGTAGCTGGTAATCTGCCTGGAGATAGGCTGTATTGCTTTAACTTGGGGTCACCAAACAAGCCAGTTTTCTATGTATAGAGTGGTTTTAGAAAAACAAGCATACTTGTTTGTGTGAAAGGACTGTTAAGTCAGATGTGAGAGGTAACAATTTGGAAAGGGATGTTTTGCCATTTGAAACTGTGTGTTACAACACAGAGAAATTATTTTCCCAAACTTAGAGATGATAGTTATTTCTCACAAAAACACCCCAAAAGAAATGGTACAGTGTTTCTTCCCAGCTTTATATGGAAGTTAATGATGTTCTGTAGTGCTTGGTCATCTCACTGAGTATGTGTGCTCTGGTTACAGTGAGCATGAACTAGTTTCTCAGATTTTGAATCTGTTTATTTTGAAACTGATAGTTGCGACTTTGGAGAAAAAATAATCCCTTAAAATTAGGGTTGGCTTTACCATGGTTGTTACATATTGTGATATTGTTGTGTCTGAGTATTTTGTTGTGCACTTTGTGAGGTGTTTACAGAGCAGTCGCAGATCAAAAAATAAAAGTTCTCGCTCTTGTAACCTAGCCTTTTATTTCCCTAAAGCTGGAGATCCAATAGGATGACCACTTTATTAGCCCAAGAAAATTTGCAAGAAAAAGCTGGAGGAAAGAGCATAAATGCCTGCATTTAAATAATGGGATACCACAAATGAGGCTGGATTTAGTTACTGTTGGACAGTGTAGAGACAACTAAATAAGCTAATGGACTCAGGCTGTGCAAAGGAAGGTATTTATGTAGACAGTGCTGGAAGGCTTCTTGCTTTCACTCTCTTCTTGATGAGATCTGTACCTCTGTCTCAGCTCTTGTGCGTGAACAAATGCTTCTGGGAGAGCATGTGTCGCTGGTGTAAAAAAATCTTTTGGTATATTTTTGTCAGACATTAGAAAGGAGAATGGTAAATTTTTTTTTCTAAGAAAAAATAGGCTTCTATGCTCCTGTGCAAGGCACAACAGCCTGAGATATGTCTGTGAGTACAGCCTCTGGAAGAGGAAGGATATCATGATGTAGAATGTTATATAGCAAGTGCCATCCAGTACTTTTAGCACCCCTAAAAAGTCTGTTATGATCTGTTAATAAAATAATCATTGTAGAGAATGTCTGAAATTCATATTTTATCACAGCTGGACTAGCTGATCATGAATGTCTCTTCTGTATTGAATGACTTGACTGCACCAGTGGCTAAAATCCATACCTCTTAAAGGAAGCCTCCTGTAGGTCAGCTCCAGCCTGTAAGTTGCCTCTGAGACACACTTCAAATAAAAATTGGAAAGTTGACAAAAGAGCTGGGATTACAGAGAAGCCCAAATTGTCATGAGTGACATCAGAAAGAAACTTTAGACTATTTCTGTGTTGTTGCACCGGAACTTTCTGTGTATCAATATCCTCATGTCAGGTACAAAACAATATCTGGAAATATTAGGCAAAAAAGCTCTTAATTACATGCATTTTTCAAGCTTATAGATTTATTTGAGTGGCCTTTATATTACCAAGGACAAAATTAACCTTATTCTATCTTCTGAAGTAAAGTCATTAAGTTGGGAACAAATTAGCACATTATCTGTATGCTCAAGACTTTGAGGATAAACAACTACCTAAATTCAGAATATTTTAAATAACAACAGCATGACTCTTATATCTCGCTGCATTATATCCATGTGATCACATTCCACTTTTATTTTGCACACAGCTTTTCACAAGGACTTACTCAAAACTTGGATTATGCTTTTAACATCTCGTGATTCTGACATTCAACAATGATGAGTTCACATAGTTAAATTTTCAGTGCTTACAATAACAAAACAAAGCCACTAAAATAAAAAAAAGAAATGCAACCCCCAAAAGAAAACTTCTGTTAATTGAATTCAGATGTCTTGTTTGGAGAACATTGAATTAAGCACAAAAAAGGATAATTTTTAGTTTAGTGAAAAGGTGAGTTTTTAAGTTTTAATTTATTTATTTATTCTTGTATAACTGTGTTTTTTATATGTCCTGAAAACTGTCTGGGTAGCACAGTATCAAGATTCTGTTTGTATTGTCTTGCTTTCTTTTTTTTCTGCTTAGTCAAAAACCAGGTTATGTTTCCGGCTCTAATTTCCATGTCTAGCTTCAGAGTCGGTTTCAAAATAGGTGTTTTGTTTTTACAAGTCTTAATAAATTTGAGATTTAGAAAGAAAATGTTCAATTGTGTCTTTAGATTGCAGAAAATAATGTCATATATAAAAATTCACTTTGACCTTATTTTTAACGTTACTTGATGCTGGAAATGGTATTGGCATTATGAAAATAATGGTTTAGCTGGAGGTGAATAAAAGTGAGTGTTTATTTGTAGTAGTGCCATGTGAAGCTGCAGATGCACAACAGTTGAAATACTGGTGATGTTTCCCTCACTGTTTTCATTAAAATTAGTCACTCTTCATAATTAGTTGTTCTGTTGTCAAGCTGGGGAGATCACTGAGGGCAGGAGATCTCCTGTGACCACCCAGGCAGTCACTGGGCAGTCTGATATGCCATCAGGACTACTGCCAAGGACCAGGGAAGGAAAATCAGTAGAGAAGCTGGAGTACAAGTGCAGGACTCTTGCATCAGTGATGCAGGGAGCCAGGCTGCCCTCAGTTTCTCGGGTGCCAGTGTGAGACCAGTCCCAGAAGAGGCAGAGAGCAGGAGGGTGGGAGGGGAAAGCCTCCTTCTGGCAGCCCCAGCACCCCACTGGAGGCTGACATTCGTTCTTGCCTCTGCAGTGGGTGTGCCAGTGGGCAGCTTGCTTTTGTCAGCATTTCTGTAGGTGATTGCAAACTTGAGTGTTCCCTGTCTCCTGGGCCTGGAAAGGAAGATGTTTCTGTCAGTTTTCTGGAAGCTTTAGGTGCACAAATAACACCAAGCTGTAGTTCAGGCAGGATGTTTTTCTGCCTTGTGTGGTCAGAAGATTGTTTTATTACTGTTCCATAACCCCAGCATCCACTGCGTGCATGAATTGCATGCTTCCTGATGCATCTGTACCTTGGCTTGTCCTGAAGGATCTTCCTCAGAATCATTGCAACTGTTGCTGCTGGAAACACAGGGTGGCAACAGCTCTCAGAGTTACTACAGGACCACAGTGCCTCTGTGAGACAGAGGTTCCTGCAGGGTGTCTGTGAGCACAGGGAACCTTGTTTTCCATGGTGGCCTTGCACAAGGGTCTCTTGTGGCCAGGCTTGCAAAATGTTGCTGTGGGACTGCCAGCCAGGGCTCCGTGGGGTTTGCCTCTTGCAGGCACTTTGGAGGAGAGCATGACAGCTCAGCTGGGGACTCCTTGTGTGAAATAGGGAGGCAGGTGAAGTGTTTATGGGACTGTAAGGATGAATTGATGCCCACTTGCCATGACTGATGTGCAGCAAGAGGCTGTTTGGAGGTTTAGATTTGGTTTGTATTGCAGCAGAAGGCTGTCAGTCTTAGATTTTGCTTGATTGTAGTTGTGGTTTGGGTCTTTTCTTTATTGCTATTTCATTAAAACAGCATTCCTAGCAGTTGAAGAAGGTGCAAAATGGTCACGGTGAAAGTGTTCACTGGAAATGTAACTGGAGGATGGAGTATACTGAGAGATCCAGTTAGCAGGCCTTCTGTTTTATTTGGCAAAATCTCAAATGCCATTGAGTAGTAGTAGGTTATTCAAATTTGGGTTATTCAGCTTTGGTTTTGAATGTTATCCCTCCCTGTACTGTTTTTCCCTGTTGTTGCTGATCAGGTGAATGACTTAATCAAGAGGTCTTTGGGAAGAAGCAGCACAGCAGCAGCAGTAGCACAGCTTTCCCACTATAAGGCACAGGATGCTCTTCTCAGTCAAGAAGTATTATTTTTAGAGTATTTTGCAAAGTAGGGATTTCTGCTAAAGTGAAGGCAGGAGTTTAAATGAAAGTGTGAATTTGAGTTTTTCTAAAAGCAGCAGTAGGAAGAGGGAGCAAACAGGTTTCAGTTTGTGTGGAAGCAAAGAGGGGAGAAAAGAAAATCTCAAAGCAGCTTGTAATCCCTGTGTTGCCTTCACACTTCAAGACAAACGGAAGTCTCTGAAGTAAGCAGCTTATCGGGATTCCTACTTTCAAAATGCATTGTTTCAATTCAGGGCTGCTAGAAATGAAAATAGAGTCAGGAGCAGTATCTCAGTGAATAATGTCATTTATGGTGCATTGTAGTTTTGGACTATCCAGAGGTGATTTGCTGATTTGGTCACTAATTCAAGTTTAAAAACACTATTGCTTGTAGTGTCCCACAGTTTCCTGTCAGCCATAAAAACGTTACTGTTCACATGCTTTACACAGTGTGTGGAGAAGCCAGAGGATGAATGCTGTGTGCTGGGTACAACAGACTTGATGCAACTACTTGGCACTCAGAGGTCGTGGTGAAAGGTGCTCATGCAGTGCAAGATGTGACACTTCCCAGTGCTGCCCAAGAAGGGCAGGTGGCACCTCTGAGGTGCCTCTCTGGTCTGGTCACTGTGACTGGGCGAGGTGGCTGGAGCTGCTGCTGGGGTGTCACTGGGGCTGCAGAGTGGCACTGACAGCTCAGTGATACAGGTGCCATGTTTGCAGCCAGGTACAGCTCAGGGCAGGTTTGGAGGAGGCAGAGGAATGAATGATCATGTGCTGGTTGCAATGGTTGCTTGGGGTGCTGAGGGTGATAACAGTTTGAAATAGGGTCTGGCTGCTGGGTGTGGTTTTGTTTCAGGGTATGCTAAAACACAATTCTGCTATTATAATCAGAATCTCGGTAGTATTTTATAGAAGTAAGTTTTCATTACTGTGTTTAACCCTCAGTCTCCATTAGGAGATATTCTTATGAGAATGCTAGTAATGGGTATAATATTTTTCATATACTATGGTGCCACAGCTCTTATGACATATGTACATATTAAGGAAGACATCTCTTAAGGATCAGTACTGTCGTTTTGAGCAATATCTATTTTAGTGCTTAGAACGGGGAGATGTAACATTTTGGATATGTTACAATTTTTGTAACATCTACAAACATTATGTTTGTAGATGATTCTGAAGTAAAGATACTGTAAGGATACCAGAAAAGGCATAGAAACATTTCAGAAAAATTGTTCAATACATTGACAGTAAATAACAGGTCAGTTGTGGAAAAAAATATGGAACTGCCATACTTGCAGAAAGATAACTTAAATGCAAAAATTGCATAATGTTCTGCGTCCTAAATGGCATACTAAGCATGGAAGTCAAGTAAAAAAACAGAGTGTGTGCCAGATTTGCAAGGAAGTAGAAAAGACTATAACTTTAACTGTGTGAAAACAGTGTTATGTTAGATGTGAAGATGCTCTTCCATTTGTAACAAAGAAAAAACTTCTAATCACTGAAGACATCATAACTGGGTTTCTGGTATTTTTGTATTACCTTTATGAGTTTCCTGAAAAGTGTGAACCGCCTTCACGTCTGTACTGAAAACAATTTTTGAGATTGTAAAATGCCTGTTTCTCTGTGATCGTTTTAACAGAAATTGTGGTTCATCCAGGATATTGCTCAGCAGCTGGGAGGAGTAAAAACTGCTCTCCCCTTTGTGTTCTTGGAGTGACTAAATTGTTCCTAGATTTTAGTTGTACTATGAAATCACATTTCCCAGCCTTCCCTAACTACTACTAACATACATTGCTGTCCTATTCTGTCTGGGTGAAATCACTGCTGACTAGCAATGTAGTATAAAGTAATAAAACATGTAAAAGTTCTTGAAACTTCGGAGTTGTCTTTTATTTGTGTTGTACACTTACACATTGGTTTTGTATGCATGCTTTGGAAAGGATGCCTTGATTGCCTGGTATTTTTGTGTTAATATCGTCAGAATATTGCACAAAAAGTAGTGTCAGAAAAGTCCACCTAGTAACAGCTCAGGTTTGTGCAGGAAATCCCTCTTTCCTTCAGAGCAGAAACTATTCTGTGTAACCAAAACTGAAGTAGCTGGAAGTTTCCCATGATTTCAGCACTGTCTTCCAGCAGAAATTATTCTGAATGTTCATTTGGGTTCTGATGATTTGAGTATCCGTTCTGCAGAACAGCTGAGAAATTAGCATCAGGAGTAAGTACCTATGTAAACGGTGGCTTTCATTAGTTTTCTCTTGCTGGGTTGTGGGTGTTGTTTTTCGAGAGTTTTTTGTGATTTGTGGCTAGAGCACCATTATCTAATGTGATGAACCTCTTTGCTTCTGGTGTGTCATATGTCTTAGCCTCAGCAGTGGTACCAGTGTTGGCCAGTGAATAGGGTTGGCTCTGTTGAATCTACAACTTGGAGAATCAACTATGGAAATCCACAAGTTTTTAGCCTCTGTTCATCTTAATATTTGTTTTCTAGTTCATTTGTGCTAAAAGAGGAAAGGGATCCACCTGATGCTGTAATGTTTGACTCCACGTTTCTTGGCACCGATGTGCACTGCCCTTTTTTCCTGTTGGCTCCCACAGTGACTTTGAGTGTGTTTACATTTAAATGTGTCCAAATTACACATCCAGAGAAGATGAACAAATCTGGTGAAAGGTCTAGAGAGCAAGTCCTATGAGGAGTAGCTAAGGAAACTCGCACTGTTTAGCTTGGTGACCCTATCACTCTTTCACCTGAAAGAAGGTTGTAGCAAGCTGGAGGTACATCTCTTCTAAGTAACAAGCAATAGGACAAGAGGAAGTTGCCTTAAATTGTGCTGGGGAAGGTTTAGATTGGATATTAGAAAAAATTTCTCCACTGAAACGGTAACATTGGAACAGCTGCCCAGGGGAGTGGTTGAGTCACCATCCCTGGCAGTATTTAGAAGATGTATAGATGCACTGTCTAGGGACATGGCTTGGTGCTGTACTTGGCAGTACTGAGCTAATGGCTGGACTTAATGATCTGAGAGGTCTTTTCCAACCTAAATGATTCTATGATTCTGCAGTCTGTACCAAGACTTGCGACTCTTGGGAGCTGTGTTCATTGGCAGTTGTGAACACTGTCTCAGACTCTGTAGATGTTTAACTTAAAGAAAGTTGTCCCGCTGTTGCTGGTAGCACTTCCAGATTCAGCAGTGACGGTGGAAGGGGTTGAGGACATGACATGATCCCTTGAACAAAGCTGGCATTTTGCATGGGGTCTGGGCTCTTCCTGGGGTCTGTGTGCCTGCAGTAGCCCAGAAGGATGCAGCGTAGGACTGAGACTTTGCAATGTCAGTGACAAGGTGCTGATAATCCATGTTTCTGCTTGTTTGGGTTTTTTTCTTCTCTTGCCGAGTTCCTAAGGGATGGCCTCTGTTAGCTAATAGCTTTCAGTCATGGTACTTAAAGTTTGACTAAGCATTCAGCAAGTGCTGTGAGAATACATGGTGAAAATGGATCCTGTCATCCAGCTGCATTATAAAAAGGGAGAATATCATCAAAGCTGTGGTTGGTTGAGTGCAGAAAGAAGCATAAGGCCCTGAAATTTTTTACTTAACTGAAGGTGGCAGGAGTATGCTTACCCTGCTGGCATCCTTCCCAGGCCAAGAGAAAGGTAGTAGCTTAATATGACATGAAGAATCAAGTTCAAAGTTGCTTTTCTTCCAGTCAAGATTGTATGTAGAATATGATTCCATTACAGACACACTTCTAAAATAGCAGGTGAGATAGAAGGAGAGAAACAACGAACAAACCAAACCCAGAAAGGATATATGAGCACAAAACTGGTCCCTCTGTTCCTAGTCCCTCTGTTAAGCTCTAGACTTTTTGGTTTTATTGAGGGGAGTGGGGTGATGGTGTGTGTGCACTGGTTTCATGCTGTGATTCATGTACCAGGCCATTTTTTTTAAAAAGAAAACAAAAGTGACACAACCACCCTGGTTTCCACTCGGGGTGATGTGTAGGATTCTCTGTCTTGCTGTAAAATTCTATAGTTTTATATATGCCTCATATAGCTGCCTGTGCAAAATCCTGTTTGTGCTCACTCAATGCATGTTCCAGCTGATGGCACTCTATTTATGCCTCTTTCTTTAAGTTCCCATGATCTAAAATTGCAGCATATTACAGGGATTCTTTGGCACTAAATGCATTGCTTGTTTACATGCTAACGAAAGAGTCAAAAGTGTAAGAGTTTATATATAAAGTCCTGGGCTTAAATAAATGAATAGTAAACTTTCGGGGGTGTTGGAAGCTCGATGTGTTTTAGTTAATAATGAAATTAGTAAGTGCTGGGCCGTACATGAATGTGTCAGAAGGCTGTATCCTCTTTCCAAAGAGGTGGTAATCTTAAGGCTTAGTCCTGCAAGCATTGCTGGTGTAGACTTAATTTTAAAATTTTAGTTCCTATCAGTAGGCTTTCCAGGAACTCTTGTATTAAAGTAGCCCATCACAGGGGTTTTATAATGGTTCACTTTTATTACTGTTACAAAATAAGTCAACAATGATTTGTGTTTAAGGATGTCTCTGAAGACAAAATTGCTAGTAGAGATGTTTGAGGTGATGACGCTACTTTGTCTTATTTAAGGGAAGATTGCAAAGAAGAGAGGAAATGGGAGTAGGAACTCTGGGCCCAGTCAAGTCATTTGAAGCACTTTATTGCTTGTGCCTTGGCTGCAAACCCATATCAGCCTGAGTAAATACACTGGTGTCTTCTGAAATACAAGTATTGGTAATCCCAGTGCCATGGCATTTTGTCCTTCTACCTCAGATTTTACTTTCTAAGGTCCCATTTTCAGCTTTCTAATTTTCAATAATTTAGGCTTGTATATATTCCATATCAGGAATATGTCTAGGGCTGGGTTTTCTTTTTTCTTACCTATTTGTTCTAATTTTATTTAAAAAAAATACAGTGTTTTTGAAAAGGCAACTAGGGGAATTACATTGTTTCTTAGAGTTTGACAAAAACAAATTCTGGAGGACTCTTGATTGTTAAGTAATGTAATACAGTGGAAACTGCTGTGGGAAACGAGAAGAAAACAGTGGAGACCTCTTAAACAGCTTGTGTGAAGCTGCAGCAGCAGCAGAGAGGAGGTATTTTCACAGCTGTATTTTGTTTGGAGTTAGGGGAGCTGAGGAGCTGACACTGGCTGACCATAGCATGAGAGCTGCCGATAGAGAATCCATAAGGATGTCAAGACTTGGAACAAAATGATTTGTGGTAGGAAGTCTGAGATGAATTTTTGAGGTCTAAAGAGGAGAGTAATGCCACAGAAGTCCTGACATGTGTCCCAAAGCCTAGAATGTTGTCAGGCCAAAAGACACGGAAGCCCAGAGCAAACTGCTGCAACTTTGCTGAGGGGTTATTTCACATTCATATCAGGGTAGCAAATTGCCGTGGCAGTGCAGTCCACTGAGTGTGCCCTTTTCAAGTGTGTAGGTTGTCATCAGATGGAAACAAATTTGGTGTTGGCATTATACATCAGTTTATACATGAGTGGTTTTTTTGGAGAAGAATCTCTTTCCCACAGGAGTCCATTCAAAGGGTACTTCAGAAAGTACCTCCATTTTTGAATCAGAGGTCAGGATAATTTACAGAAGTGTTAAATTCTCCATTAATAACTAATGTCAGTGCTGCAGGCACCATCTCCATAGCTATTTGTGTGTCCTGATGGTTCTTACATTGCACACCATTGTTTCTATGTCTGGAGATGCTAGGTTCCTTAACTTTTAAGTACCTGGCTTTAAAGCACAAGCATTAAAAAAAAAAACCCAGACCAACAAACAACCCATAAAGAATTAAAAAAAACCACCAAAACCACCAAACAAAACCTGTGAGCAGTGAACATTTGAATACATGGAAGGAGATTTGATTTTGTTTCTGCAGTGCTTGTGTGAAGAGTGCATCCTAGATGGGGCTTACTTAGAGAAGTCAGTTTTGCAATCTGTTGTTGCCTGGAGAACTCAGTAATTTAACTTCAGAATTACTTGTTACCAATTACAGAAGTACGCTAGAGAACCTAATCTGTAAAGGGACAGAAATCCCATGTGAAGAAAGAAAAAGCCGTAAGAAAATTAATGAGTGAGATCTGGATGTTCTTGCTGTGTAAGAATGGTTTTACTTAAGGAAATACATAACTTGCAAGTGTAAACTGATCTGCAGTTGTGTGTAGGTTCGTATTTAAGCTTCTAATGCACAGAAAATCACAACTCTAACTTTGTAATAGGGGAGAGGATACTTCTTGGCTTACATTTGTATCTCCTTTTTTTCTATTCTTCTTGTTTCCTTGGGGATAAAAAAAGAAAAGAACGTATTTAATGGTTAATATTTAAAATAGATACTATATAAATAGTAGTTAATAATAACCTTTTCCTAGTACCACTGTTGCTGTTGACAGTTAGATGGCATTGAACAGTAGCCTGTAGTGTGGTAGCTCTAGAGGGTCTTCAAGCTTTTTTTTTTTTTTTTTATGTAAAACAATATAAACAACTCTCTAGATTAGATTTCTCTAGGTAGATTTCTTTATCTTTTCTCATAATGTCATCTTTCTGAGAAATGTAGAATCCAGTGCACAATAAAGGACAAATGATTGCATTTTTCATGTTATCTGAATGTTGATTTCTGTGTGCTACAATTTCTTTACTCTCTATCTCAGCCAAACTCAATGGAAATTTGTAGAAATTAAATACTCTTGCTGAAATGACCCTGTGAAATGTAGAATAACAGCACTCTGCCTGCTGTATAATTAGAACAAGAAGCCTATTCTCACCTTTCAGCAAAAGTTAAAAAGCATTATCATAAAGCTCTGGCATTAGAAAATAATTTTTATTCTTAAACAGAAGATTGACAAGCATGTCCTAAAAATGTTACACCATCATACATAATACAGTACAATAGTACATTAAATTTATACTGGTCTGTAGGATGTGACAATAACTTTTAAAACAACTATTTTAATGTTGTATAAAAATCTACCAACCACTGGAGTGAAACAGGTTGTTGATTATATATATAGTTCGTTAGTTACATGTAGATGTAGTAAAAAAAAAATCTTAATCCATGTGTACATTGAGAAGTTGAATTTAGGTAATGGCTACTATATTGTCATAGTCTACATGGCACAGATGTTTTTCATATATTTTAAGATGTCTCTTGTAAGGAACACTGTCTGCAGGAGGCCTGGTGAGTGGCAGTTAGAGATCTATTAAATGACCACATCTTGGTGGTGACATCCTGATGTGGTTCTCCAAGCTAAATAAAACACAGGAAAATGATATAAAAAGAAAGAGCACGCCTAGGTAATTGTTACCAGTAGTGAATGTTTGCAACTCAGAGTTCATGAGTGGGGTCAAAGCATCCAAGAGCACTCCTAAGTAAACAGCTATCCCAGTGAGTCAAAATACATTTTGGATCCTCTTAGTTGCCTGCATCAAGCTGACCTCGTCACCAGTAAGGTTAGGAGTAGATATATAAAGTGCAAATCTTTCCAGGATAGGTGGAGAGCACAAGAGAAATAATGCTGATTTGAAGGCTTATGCTGAGGCTGATGACACTTGGTCTGCTTCTGTGGTTGCATGTACTTCTACATAAAGATGTTAATGCAGAACCTGCCATAGGTTGACACTTTTAAAACCTGACACTTTTAGGATGCTGTTGTAGTCCTTGGAGAGCTTAAGGCAGCAGGAATTAATTAATACATCTGAAAATTTGTCTTCTAAAGATTTTCACTCAAACTTTTGAAAACTGAAAGCATACAAAATGCTTATCAAAAAATCAATAGCCTAAGTTTTGCTGTTCCATATTGGTACATATTTGTATTTACTGCTGCATATGCTTGAGTTGATGAAACTCGTGAGGGCTGTGTAGTGTCTTTCACACAGGTAAGCCTAGTTTGTGTGTTGTGGCTATTCAGCTTCAGTAATGAGGACAGCATTAGATTTTGAGGAGCAAAACAATGCGTTCCTTTTTTTTTCATAGGGCATCCTACCAAATGTTTACAAATCAATCTAAAAAAATCATACACTCATACAAAAATGGGTAGAAATCTTATTTAAGATCATGAGAAATGAGGCTAAAGGCAGACAAAGTAATATTTCTAGAAATCATAAGGTTGGTGCTGGACATTTGCAGTGCTTTGTAGAGGAAGGAAATACTTCTAGAAATACTGACTTTTAAGTTACCTATTCCATGTACCCAAATGACTGTTCTCACTAAAGACTGAAATCTAAAGTATAAGTATTGCAGTGGTTTGGAATGACAGGAATGGGGTTAATCCTGTACTTTTACAGTTGCAGGAGATGAAAAGGTGGTGAAATAGAAAGACAGGGTTAAGTAATGCAATGCTCTGTGTTTGCTAAATCTCACCCCTTGTCTTTGAACGTGCAGTTTCTATACAGAAGTTCTTAAAATACAAAACTCCTGCACTGAGAAGTTTTTGTGTCACTCAGATGTGTCTGTTTGACACCGGGGCAAAGAGGAGTAAAATGTCTTCATTAATAGAAGCTGGGTAGTGTGAAAAATGAGCAGTTTGGCCAAAGCATTTATAGTAATGGAAAATATTTCTGTTAGATCATGTTAAAGTCTCGAAAGCCATCTAAAGTTGCAGTATTTTTTCATAGAGATTAATAAAAATTTATGCTGATGTGTCATAAATAAGAAATAGCTCATTTAGGTACATTATGTTCCTTATCTGACCTACTTATATGTTCCATTTTGCAGTTATAGGCGTCTAACAGACTTGGCAAGAAATGCTACTTCTAATTTTGTGTCTGTTAAGACCTTGGAGGATGGGCAGCTAATAATGGTTAAGCGATTTGTAATTCTTTTTTTAAAATTCTGTATTCAGAAAAGAAAGCAATACAAGGATAGCTGCTTCTTACATAGAGTGCTCTTGATTTTCAGGAGGCATATTAAGTATAGGGAAGAAATTACAGTGGTTCTCCTGTGGCACAAAGAACTGGTTAGGAGGAAAAGGAGAAAAGCTTGTAAAAAAGCTCTTTTTAAAAAAAATCATTTGTACTTTTTAAAATCAGATACTAAAAGAACCTGAGCTATGGAGAAAGTGAAAGACATACAGCTTGATCTTGGCAGGCTACCTTGTATGGGGGTCCATTATCCTAAATGCAGCTGCCTCTGTAAAGAAGTGTGACAAAATCATAGCAACTGTGTGACTCAGATGTTGTGAACAGCACACGCAAGGAAAACTCATTTGGCTTCAGCACAATAAAAATATGAATAATTCTTTAGAGATGTATGTGACCAATTTTCTGTGAAGCATGTTCATTTTTTCTCTGCTAGGAAGGTGCCGCTGGGGTCAGACCACAGACCTAGGCAGCTTCTCGGAAATGTGCCTCCAGGGACAGGAACTTCAAACCAAACGCCCAACAAACAACTCCTTCTGGATAGCATTTGCAGTGTAGTACTTAATAATACTAATAATAGTAATAAAAGTCTTCCTTGAATAACTGGTGACTTGCCAGCTGGGTGTTTTTCAAAATTCATTGACTTGCTGTTTGCCAAGATTGCCTGTGCAGGGAGAAAAGAAAGAAATATATCTGCATAAATGCAGTGGACAGGAATAAAGCTTGCAAGTTGGGTTAAGTTTAAATAATGAAACCCTTGTCTCTGGAAAAACATCATGTGAAAGAGCAGAGCTGATGTCTGGCACTGATGTCAGAGGAAACTCTAGAGACTGGTATCATCTGAGAAGGTGTCTGGTCAGATACAGATTCCCCTGGAGTTTGTAGCCAGAATGGCAGAGTGAAGTGAGACTAAGAGGCCTTGCACTTGACAAGGTCTTCATTGAAGCTTCATCATAACGTAGTTTGTCCATCCCTCAGTCTCAGTGTCATCACTTTGGTAAGGGGAGCCTTGTTAAGACAAGGTTCATCTGTGGAGTTGCAGTCCTGTTCCTCAGCAGTGCAGAGAGGGAGGTCTCCTGTGTTGGCTGTGCTGTTCCCTGTGTGGCAGTGTGTGTGCACTGAAAGGGAAAATGTTGTGGCCCTGTCACCATCACTCCCATAGAGTTTCTTCCTCTGCATCATGCATTCTGCGTGGTAGAGGGGAAAAAACATTTTCTCCGAAGAAGTCAAATGGCTTGCAAATATTCTTGCAGTTCTCTCTCATTTAGGAGGAAAAGGGGAAAATGGAGTAGTCCTAAGTCTTAAAAACTTTCTTCATATGACAATCAATTAAAACAAACTTTTTACCAAGCTAGTGAAACTATCCTTTGTACGTTCAGCTGGAGTGGAATGATCTTCCTGAAAAGCTTTCACAGAGTGCTCAAAGAGATCCAAAGGAAGGGAACGGATTTTCATTCCCATCATGGCTCTTTTCTTCAGTTTCCACTTTGTTTCCATTCTGCTTTTATGAAGATGTTGCTCTTATTCAATTGAAATTTGTATGCTTGTTTTTACTGGATTGTATCTTGTATTTTCAGACCATTTCTTTAACTGATCAGTATGTTTCTGTTCTCCTCGGAGTTTCAGCAGATTTTAAGTCCCTTCATTTGGTATTGTTACCAAATTTGATACCAGTGCTCCTTAATGTATCTTTCAAGTAAAATTGAGAATATTGAGTAATAGGATGTAGAACAACACCCAAGGGAAGTTTGCCTGATTAAAAACAAAACAAAAAAAAAGAGATAATAACTAAAAAGAAATATTGCTGGAATAGGACCTGGTTTAATTTGCTTGTTGGTTCTAAAGCAGCATGAAAACACTTGGGTCATTCCTGGCAGATACTTGACTAATTTCTTCTTGGATATCTCCAGTGCTTGTCCAGTCCTCATCCCCTGATTGTTGCAACACTTTTCTGTTTCCAGTTTAAGAGTGTTGGGTTTTGATAGCTACTTTCAGAGAATTTTCTTTTAGCCATATGTTGACTCATTCATTCCCTGTTAATCCTCAGATACAGTTGTTACTGCATCCTTCCGCAGGCAGATTCCCAAGTATGCTCCCTGGATGTCATGGAGTCAAGCTCATTTACAATTCAGATGTTTCTAACTACTCTCTAACTTGCTGGTTTCTGTGCTACTCTGATCATTTTTGTATTCAGCCATAATAATTCGATGCAGTGCCCATTATTATTCTTACATTATCCAGTTAAGAAATGAAGTCAGAGACCAGTGTTTGTCTGTGTTATTTCAGTGGGTGGCAGTTCAGCTGTTGAACTGTGAGCTTATCCCAACTTGCCCCTTTAAATTTTGAACACGTTTGGTGGTAGGTGCATAGCTGTAGGTATTACTTGACCACACATCTTGAGAGATTCTTTTTTTCCTCAGGAACACCTGTGTGTATTTATAGAACTGACTCTGCATTTTGTTAAGGTAAGTCTTGCTGAGGAAATTAAGAAAAGAATAGAAGTAATTACGAAATATTTGGGACAGTTTTTGACAGAAGGTGAAATAAAAATCTTTGAGGAGGAAAAACAAGGACACCATATTTAATCTGTGCCCACTTGCTGCGTGATACCAGAATGCTGAATTTAAGAACCATCTGAAAAGTAGACTGAAGTTAATGGGTCTTTGAAGTGCATTTAGTAAAGAGCTGCCAGACCACAAAGATAGATCACAGTCTTTGTTTACACAGCAAAATGAATTAAAATAAAACTGCAATAGTTTGGCTTAATGGCACTTCTTTTTTTGGTAATTAAGTTTTCTCTGCAATGTCTCAATAGAGCTATATATGTGCTTTTCTTTTGTGCAGGAAAATACCTGGTGGGGCTGGTTTTATTTCCTGATTAAATGTTAATTTCCCCCCCTCCCTTCCCCCAGTATTAATAAAGCAATTTATTGATAAAACAATTAAATTAAACACATGTCTTTACATTTTCAAATGCTCACAATTCAGAGAGGCTCTGTGATTTTGGAGTAACTTTGCCCTCTGCAGTCTCCTCTCTTTGCAAGAGGAGGGCCATCTGATGTGTATTATATCCTACACTAGTTTAGAACCTCTTATTACTCAAACCCTTCATGTCTGTATTCCAGTGGTACTTCCATATATAGTACATATGCAGAATTGCCAGTAAGTTTTCAAAAACTCTCCTTAAATATGCCAGTTTCTCTCCTAATTGTGTTAGAAGTATGAAACTTGTAGGCAATCAAAACTGAGTTATATCATGATGAATTTTCTACGGTTCAGGTTGCTGGGTAATAAAGCAAAATTTTTGTCTTGTACCAGCTTTTTTCTTTCATTGTGTTCAGTGATGTAGAGGGAATTGAATGTGGGTTTCGTGCTGGTTTGGTTTTGGTTTTTTTTTGGCTGTAGCTTGTTTTGTTGTTGTTGTTATGATTGGTTTTATTGCATTTATGATTTTAAAAATTAAGAATAACCAAAATGATTTTTAAAGGCAAGAAAGGATGGGAAAAATCTATTGTGGAATGTTTAAAAAATAATGTTTACTTTAATTTTTTTTTTTTGTGGTTAAAAATGAAAATTTTGATAGGATGTTAGGTTTGCACACAGGAAACCAATTGCGGGTACACAGGTTTTTACGTATGATGGAAGATATGGCTGTAAGTCACTTAGTATTCCAGTGCAGACTGGTCAGTGGGGTTTTGTTGTGTTTTGCTGTGTTGATGTTCTCTGTACATCTCTGGAAAAACTTTCCTCTGTGAAAGCTGGTATGGCTCTGCTGACCTCAGCAATGGCAGTGTTTTTCCTTTTATGTTTGATTTGAGCTGTGGGCAACACCATTCTGCTCATCTGCTAGTTTTCAAGTTGTAGTTCCTAACCCCCTTCCTGCCTTTGGACCACAAAGGGCTCCAAGACATGATGACTAAGAATCATATTATTTCAGATGTGTAAATATCTGTGAAATTTCTAAGGGTGTCTCTTACCTAATTGGGAGGGAAAAAAATAAAGAAGCAGAGCAGAATTCATCCTCTTCTGATAACTTACTGGCACTTCAGTTTATTTTGAAGGTGCTGCTCTTAATGGTTAGAGGTGCTTGTTGGGGCAATTGTTCTTCAGAGTCTGATTTCTAGACCAGAAGACTCCTCAGACAACTATTAAACTGTTCCTTTCCTTTAAACATCAGAGGGTCTAAGGGATTGTTTGCCAGTAGAGGTTGTATTCGCACCTGGAAATCTGAGATGGTGACAGAAAGTAAAGAACAAAAATAAGGATTTTCAGAAGACAAATTAAATTTGGCCTTAGCTGGATCCCAGCTCCCTTAGACTACTGCTTATGATTCCCTACAAGGGAAAACACTGCTCCAGAAAAATAGTTCAAACTCCACATTTTCAGAGTTGGCTTTCTCTCCCTGTCTTTACACAATTCTTTCTGTGGGATATCTGATCAAGTAGAGTCAGGCTGTTTCACTTGCTATCAAAGGGTTTTCAGTTCACGCATAAGTCCATTTGCTTTCTATTCCTGTACTCCCCAGTCATTTTTTGGAAGAGTTTTTTTCCCAGAATTGCAGTTACTTTCATTATCTGAAATAGCTCTGAAGTGCTCTGAACTGTACACAGCAATATTTGTCCTTAATCCTGGTTGACTGACCATCCTTCTCTGTTTAAACTTGGCTTGCTTCAAGCAAAACCCCCACACTTCAGTGATTCCAAGAAAAAAGGAACATAACCACAAGGTTTCCCCAAAGATTTTGCATACAGCTGATTCACTTAACCTCAAAGATAATAAATTATGGAAAAATTTGGACTACCTCTATGTATTCACCATTTTCTATAATAAAGCTGACTTCTTTTTTTTTTTTATCATCTCTGGCAGAGTGTGGAGGAGACGTGTTCAGCCAGCCCAAATGTGCTGTTGAGCATGTTTATGGAATGCATAATACCACTTGTTTTGAGACTTGATTATTTTGTCTGACTTGTTTCTAATGCCTTGGATTTTCGTGCTATTACAGGAAGGCAGAAAATTTCCTTTTTGAAAAGTAAATACTCTTCTCCAGGAAAAAGAAAAACCTAACAAAACGAACTAGAATAATCTTGTTATTAGCAGACAAGAGCAATGATGTCTTTATTAAAGCTTTATTAAGGGCGTTTAGAGAAGTCAGCCTAATAATTTAATGCCATAGATTGCTTTGGGGCAATGAATGAGGTTCCTAGTGAGGAAGGATGACTCTCTCTTCTATCACTTTATCATTTCCACCACAGAAACTCTCTTCTCTTCTTGTGGCACGTAGTGATATCAAACATATGTTGTCTGTGCCATAGTATGTAAAAGCTGCAAGATAATGTTCTCCGTATTAGATAAGCTTGTTACTGCAATTGCCATAAACAGTTGAGGTTATGTACAGTGCCTTAGGTGTTTCTGGTATCCATTCCTACATCTCTGATTTTTACTGTGGAACTCTCCTACTGTGTTAGCAGCTGGTAGTTCATAGATTGCCTTTAGGTTGTACTTCTCCATGGTTGCAATTTTTATAATGCTGAATTTTTCTTTTGTTCTTAAACTAACCTAGTCTGATATGTATTGTCTGAAAAGTGGCCCTATGTGTGAAAGCAGCACCCTGTTTTAAGTATTTACAACTTTGCAAATACCCAGCTTAGGCATCATGCTTAAGATTTTCATGGCCTATTGTGTTAGAAAGTCATCATCTTTACTTCAGACCTTTAGCATAGGTGCACATTTTTCATTAGATTTCTGCATCCATTAAGGCTCCTGTAGTGTGGCACCTATTTTGCAGGCAGAGGAGGAAACAAGCTGAGATCTATAATGTGATGATCAGTGAGGGCACGTGCTGGGCTTCATGGGGTTAAGGAGCTGGCTGGTGTACCTCACAGGCTGCTGCTGCACTCCATTGCAACTGGATTTGTGGAGTTATTGTAGCGTATTTTACTTAGTGTATGGTATGAATCATGCAGCCAAGGGTTTTGCTTTTATTACTGAAAACAAATTCTCAATTAAAACTTAAACCCAAAAGAATTCAGACTGTTAAATTGATGTGGCAAGCCGTGGATGCTGAGATTGACTCTGGCTCGAGTGCCTGAGGAGCAGAAGGAGGAGCTGTGGCATGAGACAGTAGCTACCTCTGCACATGGAGTTTGGGGCAGTGAAAGGGTGTGGGGCTGTCTGCAACTTTCCATCCTCTGCTCACTGTGAGTTACTCTGACCAGGTTTCAAATCTATATTTTCTGGTTTTGTCTTCACTTGTTTTTGTCTGGCAATTAGTTTCTGTCAGTCCATAGCTTCTGAATTTGAGCAAGCAACTGCCATGAAAAAAATCTTTATAAAGTGCCCTGTAATTGTACTCTTGTCTTTTAAGTGAATACAATAGTAACTAGACTGTGCTGTGAAAAAAAAAACCATTTTGATTACAGAAATCAAATCCACAAGGTGTATGTTCAAAGCTAGAGACATTTTCATGTTGTTTTGATAATTTTAAAATCTCCAAGGACAGAGAATGCAGTCTCCACACTAAGAACATATATTACTGATACAGAGAGGTGAAATTAGTTATAAGCTCACTAATTTTAAGCAATAGCCCAGAAATGTTTTTGCAATATAACTCTGACACTCGATGCTGGACTTTAAGATGCTCTGTAAACTCTTGATTAGTAATTCAAGTCCTTCTCTGCTGTGAAACTGGCTGTGATAGGTAATTGGTAAAGATAGTTAATACATATGTAATTAATGTTCCTTTTATTTAGGTAAGCATAAATTGCATTTGTTTTGGGGAGACAAGGAAAAAAAACCTGTTACTCCTGTAACCTCCTTACCACCAATTATGAAACTTAGTTTTGCTAATTTTTTTAAAAAATAGTTTTCATCTAATGTTTATGACTTCTGTAGTGTATTAGCTTGTTTAGACCACAAACATCACTCTTAGGTGTCAAAATGAAACAATTTTCCTGACACAGTGAGAAAACAGTAAGAAATGTTTTTATCAATACATAATCAATCTTTCTGCTTGCCTGATTGGAAAGAGGAGAAAGCTGCTATGAACTAGTAACAGCCTGATTCTACGGGAAAGGTAAATTGCTGAATGAGAAGTTTTCCTTGCTCTTGTCCCAGATTAAGTGAGAGGAGAAATGCCACTGTGTGTGGAGTAGCTACTCTAACAGGAAACCAGACTGCAACTCTTCTAGCAGTCTGGGAGCTGAATTTCTTCCCTGGCAATTAGAATCTTATCAGAGGGGTGAATAAAGAAATTATCCCGAGTGTAGGGCATCAGCCATATTATCTATGGCATTAAATTGAGTCACTGGATTGTTCAAAGGGTGGGTATTTGTGTCAAATGTGTGGAGAGAGAAGTTTCTGGTATGCTTCAGAAGATCATCTGTGATTTCAGAAGACCATAAAAAGTTACTGTTCCGGCTTTTGTAGTTGCACAAACTCTTCCAAGATCAAGGTACATGCATCTGTAAAAGAACGTGTTTGGGATATTGGGACTTCCCTTTAGATGAGTTGGAAGCCTTTTGACTGAAATTTTCATGGCTTTGTAACGTGCTGGAAAACCAGAGGAAAAGCAGAAAGCAAAATACTTCTGAGAAATAATCCTGACTTCTTGTACATAGAAGTTCGTCATGCTGCGGCAGCAGTGGTGGTCTGCAGGCACTCTCCCCAAGGTGGTGTGGTCCAGGTGGCGGCTGCCTCTCCCAAGAGTTCAGCAAGGGAATGGTGGCCCTTCCACTTCCAGCCCCCTGCTTTTCCTGCTGAAAGCAACCCCCAGCACTGGTGGGGATGTGACTGAATATTCCACACTGAAGCTTCACCTCATTTTGTAACCATAACACTCACACACAAACACCTCTTTCCTGCCTCCTGGATCCAGAAACCTCTGAGAGGGGGGTTTTGGCACTTGGAAAAATGAGGGGTTTGGCCAGACTGTAAAGAGAAAAGCCCTTTGGTTCCGAATTATTCTTTATCCCACTAGCCTGTGTTTCTTTGGCCTGTTCAACACCCCTACAGCTCATGAGCAGGACAAGCTTTTTAAAGTCCTCTTCCATGTGACTTTCGGATGTCTAGTAGGAACCCGTAAAAATAATTCTCATACCTCATACTGATGTAAGGTTACAGCAGAGGTGTTTTTTTTGTCTTTGGTAGGAGGATGACTGAGAGGATAGGCATGTGTGGCCCAAGGGGAAATTTTAGGCTTGGTGCAAGTTTTTGTCATCTGCTGGAAGATGTTGGGAAAGCACATGATAAATACTTTTGGAGAAGGGTTCAGGAAGGACAGTCATGGAATACAGCCTATGTGTGTGGGGGGTGTGCATTTTATGTATCAGTGTGTGTTTATAAGGAAGGGGTAAAAAGTCTGAAATTGCTGCCTTTTTATTGTAGCTAAGAGAGGTACACCTGTTTAGAAGCGTTTTGGTTTTTTTTTTTAACTGAGGCTTTTTGTCTGAATTTAACAAACATCTTGAAAAGGCAGGTGCAATTACATCTGAATACAACTCCCATTCCACCAGTACTGTTTAGGAACAAAAAAGTAGCTTGGAGATCGGAAAAAATACAGTTAGAAGAGAGAGAAGTGAATGCTTGTCAGTTCCATCAGACCAAAATTTGATAAAGGCTTTTGATACTTGATTATTTAAGAAAACTTATGGAGGCTAACTGTGCTCACTTGCTTAAAATGTACAAGGATTCAGCTGGCAATTTTTTGTCATACAAATAATTGAATGCTGATTGATTAATTAATTAAAACTGCCTTGGGCCATATAGTGTTTTGGTAAAATGACAGTGTGCATCTAATCTTGTATTACAAATGTAATCAAATTATTTGTTAATCAAAAATTAAAGCAGAGGGAATTTATTTTCCTTGAATTATTTGGCACCACAAAACTAGGAGGATAGAGATGCCCTGGTTCCATGAATTGCAAAGTTTGGAAGTTCCATTGGATGGTTTTTGTTTATCTCCATCCTTCTTATTTTTGTAGGAAATTCCACTTATCTGGATGACCACGGACCACCACCTCAAAAGGTAAGCTGCTGTTATTTTGTATGTGCTTTATCCTTTTGTGGCTTTTGTTTTTAACTCATTGTATATTTACTTGTGTGCCAAGCAACTCTGCTGCGTTTACATCAACACCACGTGGCCTTTCCGACTTTTTTCCCCCCAAGTGTTTTCAGATATTTGTAAGTAACTTGGGTTAAAACTCACTGTGATTAAGCTAATGGAATTTTTCTCATTGAGTCAAGGAGAGGCAGGGATTTAGTGGTCTTGTCTGTCAGTACTTGCATGCAAAAAACCAAGACTTTGCAGTTGGAACTAATCTGGCAGGTGAAGATGGCCTTTGGCTGGCAGCATTTTTTGGAACATGGGTTTTGCTGCAAACACAACACCTGAAGCAGGTCAGTAGAATAAATTTTATAAATGTGAGTAATGAGCCTTTTTTGAAGAATAAGGTTCACTGCTCCTATCATATGGGACTGTGCTGCATAAGCTTTTCCCTCATGTCATGTGGCACCTCATGACATTTCAGGTTAGGAAGGGCATTGTGATAGTAGTTTCTTCAAGAGGAAAAAAGTGGAAGTAGGCATTTAGAGTCTCCTGTTTTGTTTTTGTTTGGTTTACCCTGTGTTGGTTTGTTCTCTAAACACAATTTGGTACTATGTTGTGCCTGTCTTTCCAGCCTGTTGGAGCTCCTTTTGCATACTACAGACATGTACTAAGAGGACAGATGATTTCACTGGTGTGGCCCACCATGGATGCTAGTGCAGCAGGTGACAGTGAGTAGTTAGAGAGGGGGTGGCTGTGAATAGCCACTACCTCTGGTGGCAGCCCTCCCTCATCTCTGTTCAGCTGACCATGAAGTCACATCCTGAGCCGCAGGCCTTGAGTTGAAATGGTCAACCACATGTGTGCACCTGTGTGGTGAAACAGTTGGCTTCTGGTCAGCAGAAGGAGGATAATGTGGAAAGCAATTCCACTTAGCTTAGTTATTAGTGAAAGCAGACAGGAATCTGGGTTTCTTCACCTTTTTGCTGTGAAATGAAATCTGCAATTTTCAGCTGATACGTGAGTATTTGTACATGGTTAAACTTCAGACGGGTCACTTGGAGGAATGATGTACATTTGATTTTCTTCTTGTTAACACAAATTACTCAATTACAAAAGCAAATGGATGTACTCAGAAGTGATAAAATCAACCTGTTATGTTTATCATTGCTAACTGAAATAGGACACAGGTATTCTAAGGCTAAACAAATGTTTCACTCTTAAATCTGGTTAGTACTCTCTGGTTCTTTTAAATTTTTTTTTTTTTTTAATTTAGTATTAGTTGCTTCTCTTGTCCAGGAGTACAACAGTCTCAATGAAGTAAAGAATTATATTTGTCATGTCTCCACAGTGAGTGCTCTGCTTCAAAGAATAAAGCAATGCTTATTCCAAACCTGTATTTCTCATGCTTGCATTAGCATTCAGTAATGCCAAGCTGTTCTAGTAAGCAAAAGGCTTTCCTCTAAATAAGTTTTTGACCTTGAAAACTTTATTCATATTTTGATACTTTTTCTTCAGGAATTTTGTTTACCAATTAATGGTGCTGTGGATGGGACCCATACTCCAATGGGCAGTAGCAATTGGACAGATTATCCAACCCAGACACTTTTCTGTTTACATTGTGAAAATATCTTTTGCCTGTCTAAACATGTAATTTGGGCTATGTTCACACAGCCTTCCAGCTGTAGCTCAGTTGTCTGTAGAAAGGCCAGCTGAATAGATACATACATTACTGATTGGTTGGGTAGGTACTCTCTGATTAGCTACCTACAGTCAGTCAAGTTTGTGGGCTTCCTCTGTAATCATCCTCACTCCTGAAAGCTTGATGAAAAGCTCAGCAGAATAACAGGCTATATAGCCTTGTGTAAGTTAAAAGTATTTTGCTTTTTGAATTATTTGCCTGTGTTTCAAAAACATTGATAAAATATGGATCATTTTGATCATGCCTTTGACAAACCTGCTTATTCCTTAGTGTTTTGGAGTTTTTGTTTTGTTTTTTATTCTTCTAATCAAAATATGGGTGGGGATTGATAGATCCCCAGATAATTTCTGGTATTTGCTTGAGGTCATGTTTTGAACTAAGATGCTCTTGCTTTGTGAATCTCATGCATTGTATTTTTGGCTAAGTGCAGTTATTTACCCTCTTACAGCTAGCTTCATATCTGAACTGTGAACTCTGGGTGTGAGTGAAATTCACTGTAATTGTCATTATCTTTCAAGTAGCCTGCATTCACATGACTTGATAGCTGTCTTCATTTAACAAATGGTTAAGGTCTATGCATGCTTTAATTCAACATATAAAAATGCGTCAGAAGAAATCAATCCTGACTCTTACGTTTAAAATACTTCATTATAAAATGCTTAAAAACTATAAGGGAGATAATGAACAACAATGCATTGCCTGAGGTTGAAGTGACTGGTAGCTAATATGGGCAGTGTGTAGTTAGCTGTAGGGGAAGGCCACCAGCAGTTGATAGGCACTGGACCGTAGCTGTTTTGCAGAGTACATTCCAGCGCTTGTAGGAAATCGTATTAGCTTTGGCTCTTTGTCATGGCTAGGTGCCAGAGCTTTGGATTTTTTTTTTTAATACCCGTGTGGGTTTGGTTTTTGTTTTGTTTTTTTTTCCCAGTGGAAGAACTGAAAATAGCACTTGTTCTCTGAATAAGGAATTAGCATCATCACATTTCAGGAGTTCAGGGTGCTGGTCTGTTTTTTCAAACAACGGTGGCAGCAGCAATTTTCTCAGTGTAAGCAAAGAATGAAAGCCTGGCTTACTTCTGTACCTAAGCATTGCTGGTGTGGTTCTGATTCTTCCTTGAAGACCAGGTGAGCCAGCTTTTAAGGTGTTCGCCCAGCAAAGGTTTACTTGACTGTTCAAGATTAGCAGTGGTTACCCTTGCCAGTGATATGAAGGTAACGTGTCTAGGTGTGGTGGTTTGATCCTGGCTGGAGGCCAGGCAGCCACCAAAGCCTCTCTATCTCTCCCATCCTCAACTAGACAGGAGAGAGAAAATCTAGCAGAAAGCTCATGAGCTGAGAGAAGGACAAGCAGAGATCACTCACCAATTATAGTGACAGCCAAAACAGATTCAACTTGGAGAAATTAATTGACTTTACTGCCAATCAAAATCAGTGTAGGATAACGAGAAGTAAAACAAATCTTAAAACACCCTTCCCCCACCTCTCCTTCCTTCCAAGCTTATTTTTATTCCCAGTTCTCTATCTCCTCTCCACCAGCAGCACAGGGAAACGGGGAATGGGGATTAGTCATCACATGTAGTTTCTGCTTCTGCTTCTTCCTCAGGGAGAGGAGGCCTTCCCCCTCTCCAGTGCAGGATCCCTCCCATGGGAGACAGTTGTCCATGAACTTCTCCAGTGTGAATCCTTGCCACAGGCTTCAGTTCTTCATGAACTACTCGAATGTGGATTCCTTCCACAGGGTGCACTTCTTCAGGAACAGAGTGATCCAACCAGCATGGGTCCCCCATGGAGTCACTAAGTCCTGCTGAGAAACCTGCTCTAGTGTGGACTCTTCTCTCCATGAGTCAACATGTCCTTCCAGGAGCCTGCCTCCTCCATGGGCTACAGATGGATTTATGCTCCTCTGTGGGACCTCCATGGGCTGGAGGGGCCCAGCTACTTCACCATGGTCTTCACAGTGGACGGACGACAGGGGATTCTCATCTTGGGCACCTGGAGCACCTCCTCCCCGTCTTTCTTCACTCACCTGGGTGTCTGCAGGGCTGTTCTTCTCACATACTCTCATGCCTCTTTTCTCTGGCTACAAATTACTATTGTACAATAACATTTTTTCCTTCTTAAAAATATGTCATCCCAGAGGCAGTACTACCATTCCTGATTACCTTGTCCTTGGCCAGCAGTGGGTCTGTCTAGGAACCAGCTGGGGGAAACTTCTGGTTGCTTCTCACAGAAGCCACTCCTGTAGTCCCGTCTGCAATAGCAGAACTTTGCCATGTAAACCCAATAGACAAACACAGGCCACTCTTGTTTGGTCCTTAGGCACCAAAGACTTCACAAGATGGACTAATCCTAGATTTTTCCTGAGTCTGAGACAGATCTGTGTGTGCTTCTCTGCAGGTAGATGCAACCTCCAGTAACCCTCATACCCCTGGTGTTTCTGGTGTTAGTATGTGACAGATAAAAAAGGAATATAGTTGAGCAAAACAACTACTGCTGGTGGTTCTACACTGCTAGTGTAGACACTTCTGTACTTTAAATTCCTATTTCACTACCTCCTGCCTTTTTTTTTAAATAAGCATCTGAAAACGTAAATTTTAAATGATTTGCCAAGTTATCATTTGTTTATCCTTTTTCTGTAGATTGGTGTCTAAGTGATGCCTTTAACATGATGCTAGCTTGGTTTTTAAAAACACCTTTGAAATGGATGTTCATTAGTGACTGATGGTGTTCACTTGATACATTCCAGGTCTGAGCATTTCTGTGAATAAAGTGGGTGTATCTTGTTCCAATATTTGGGCCAGCTATTTCCTTATCAAATCTTCCCAAGATTTTTTGTTCTATCCAAGATGGTGCAACTGGCCTTGGAGAACAAATGATACCAATTTTCAGACCTACTGTTGTTCTTGATTGAAAGCTTTTCCGTGAGAACTTGGCAAGAGCATCAGGATATGTCCCTCTTTCAGTAGAGATGACATATATATGTGTGGGAGCTGTGCACATAGCTTACAGATAAATTACATTGAAGTAGTCTGTTCTCCTTTTCTTCATGGTTTTCCCTTGGGATGCATGTCATGGACCCAGTGTCTTTTGGCAGCTGTTTAGGTGTCAGCAGGACACCTAAGCGTGTGACAGTGCTTCTAAATGAATATAGAAATGGATGAGGGTCAAGATCAGGTCAAAATGAATCAAAATAAGAGGCATACAAAAAATAAATTTGATCTGATTTTATTGGTTTAAAGCTGGAAAGTGGATAAGTACTTTTTTTACCATTCTTTCAGTACTTAGCTAGTAAGTACGTGGTAATTGTTCATGTTTTTCTTATGGAGCAAAAACTACCATAGCATAATAGAATAATTTGGAAAAGACCTCTAAGATCATCAAGTCCAATCCTTAACTTAGCGAACACCATGTTCATCACTACGGGAAAACGTAGCAGAATCCTTGAGTGGCCTTTGGTGTGTACATACTGTACCCTGTCCTAGCCACTCTCCATTGTCAACTAGATTATTTATTCTTTTTTATTTGACTTTAAATCTCACTGAAAGATGTTTTTAGCATTGACCCCTTAACAATGAGTTTTTATGTTCATCAGGTTTATGTCAGTTTTATTTTTTCCTAGTATTTTGATAGCAGCGTTAAGATAATGGCCAAGAGCTGGTGTATTTATTTTTTTTTATTTTTTTTATTTTTTTTTTTAGTTTTGGTTACTTATTTTTTAGTGGATACTTCATGTTTCTTTTGAACTAGTGTTTTAGTTCTAGCCATCCCTTAGGAGAGCATGGTTTTAACCCTTCAGCCCTCTGAAGTGATTGATCTGTTAGGGATGAAGTGCTTGATTTAAAGCCAACCAAACAAAAGAACCAACACTTAGAAGCAAGCAAGATTTGTTTTCTTTTAGGCATATGCTTACTAGGGATTTTAAGAGCATGAATAGTAGTGTGTTGTTTTTGATAGTGCTGAAAATGTCTGTTTAGTTTGAATTGAAAAATGGGTGGATAATCTTTAAAATAATCCTTCCCGGGGCAGGTTGGGAAAGATTTCAGTGATTTAAAAACTATTCTATCCTGCTTATAAATGAAGAGTTGAGATTATTGTGCAGTGTACAAATTTTCAGCTAGGAGAAATCATCAGAATTTAGCAACACTAAAATAGAGTAAGTAATTTCCTATGGTTACCAGGCTAAGTACCTGGCTGATAAAATGCGAAGAGAGAATTCACTAAGTGCCTTAACCACAAAGATCCCTTTTATAGTTTGAAGCACTGTTTTACAGTAAAACTGAGCTTTTTAGGCCTAGTACAGTCAATAAAATACTACGATTTAAAAAACCCATAAAGCATTTCTCCACTTCCTTCAGTTTACTAGAAGCAGTGTGTTGTGGTTTAACTCAGCCAGCAACCAAGCCCCACATGGCCACTCACTCCCACCCAGCAGGACTGGGGAGAAATGGGGAAGGGTAAAAGGTAGAAAACTCATGAGCTGAGATAAGAGACAGTTTAATAGGGAAATCAAAAGCCGCACACACAAACAAAGCAAAACAAGGAATTATTTCACTTCTTCCCACGGGCAGGCAGGTGTTCTGCCATCTCCAGGAGAGCAGGGCCCCATCACACATAACACCGACTTAGGAAGACAAACTCCATCGCTCCAAACAACCCCCCTTCCTCCTTCTTCTCCCCACTTTATATATTGAGCATGATGTCATATGGTCTGGAACATCCCTTTGGATATCCCAGCTGGGGTCAGCTATCCAGCTGTGTCTCCTTCCAGTTTCCCAGGCACCCCCAGTCCGCTTGCCAAAAGAAAAGCACAAAAGACCTTGGCTCTGTGTAAGGCCTGCTCAGCAACAAAAATCACTTTATTATAACAGAATATCTCTATATTTGTGCCATGATCAGCACAAGTCCAAAACAGCCACATAATAGCCACTGTAAAGAAAATTAACTCTACCCTAGTTAAAATGAGCACACAGTGTAAAATATTTGTAGAATAATTGGTTTATGTTCTTTTAAAACTGTGTTTTCATTCCTTCTAAATGACAGTATCTCAAGGGAAGAAAAATCTGGTTTTTACAGAAGATTTTCCCATTGTCTGTTATTCATAATTCTTTGCAATCCTCCTGAAGCAGGTGGTAAATGATATAGCACAATAGTAGTATGGAGATACATCCAAAAGCTAGAATTGAATCTCTGCTATTAAATGTGAATTGGATCATAAAAATATATGAATTTTACTGGAGCACTAATTTGTTTGTTTTGTTCATTTTAATTTATTGCTCAAGAATCTTATGGATAAAGCAATCACTTAATTCCATGATTTATCAAAATAGAGATGATTACTTACTTTTTAATACTCCTTCAGTTTATAATATATCAGAAAGTTGTTGATATGGGGAGGCTGACTGATCGTAAATGGAAGTATGGAGAGACTTGGGAAATTAAAGCCTGTCACAAGAAGATAAATCTGTGAGCAATACTATGCATGCTGATGTCCTGCAAAAATTTAAACAGTAGTGAGCTGGATTTTTACTAAGCCTGACATTTGCAGCCTTAAAATTTGAGAAGACTTGGAGAGACAGCAGGTGTGCAGGTTTTGTGACCACTACAGTAGTCAGTAGTTTTCATCTAATTTCAAAGAAGCTTCAAAAATATTTTGCCTTTTGGTTGGTACTTTAATTGTCATGCTGCGTGCATGGTTAAAGGGGAATCTTGCTTGCCTCTGGCATTAACACAGCAGCCTACTCATTGTTACCCGAAGTAGAAAAATTCTAGTATCACCAAATTTGCAACCTACAGTTTTTGTTCTGTCACACACTGTAGCTAAAAAAGTACACAAGACATAGTCACCATTTCTGAAGCTAGTAAAGCTCTGTGCTTTCACTGAAATTTAGGACAGAATCCATTTTGAGAAGATCTTTGTTCACCTGCAGATAATCTATGCAGATCATTACTCAGCACATGAATATTTCTTAGAGATTACAGTTTTAGATTTCCGGCTAGTACACTCCTCTCTTCTTTTCCTTCTTTCCATGATAGGAAGGTATTAATAAATTAGCATAGCATACAAGAAGGTCGTGGCAACTCAGTCATAACCACCTTCATTATCTTTTTCTTAGGAAGTAATACCAAAATCCAATTGCAGCTGGGTCTGGGTGACCTAAACCTGCAGTGGAAAAAACAAAAATCTGCTGTTCTGCCTAGGGGTAACATGATGGAGTATCTTTTGAAAGTGACAAATTGATTTGGTTAATCCTGATAAGCCTTGAGACTCCCCTGAGTATCACTCAGGTCTCTACCACCAGTCTCATATTTGTTAATGGTATTCTTAAATCCTGAACTGAAAGGATTTTCTTAGCTCTGATGTTTGAAGGGAAAAATAATTGAAACTTCAGATGCTGGGGAGTCTTACAAAACTGGAAAAAACCAACCACCAAATAAGAATTGTAGTATAATTTTGAAAGCATCATGATTTTGAAGATGAGCTGGTAGGTCCTGGCAGTCTTCTACTCGGTTGTTAGGAAAGGATAAAGTTTGTTTAGAAAACCCTAAGTAGCAGTGAAGTACTCTGATAAGGGCCATGAGCTTTAATCAGATAGGAGATTGTGAACACACCTACACATGGTCAAAAGTAGAGTCAAAACATCAGGCAAAGAGGACAGGGCTCCATGACTGGGCTGAAGAAATCAGTGTGAGAGCAGTGGTATCATGGTGGGGCAAATGTGCTTATGAAAAGGTAGATCTCAGGACAGCACCTATAGCATCCTGATGTCCTGGGGGAGTGTGGATGCCTTTATGGCTGGTACTACTGGGAATTTTCAGTAGATGCAAGGAGAAGCTCTCTCCATTGAAATGGAAAAGAGTCATGTCCTGGTCAGCAGGAATGAGGTTTGGTTTGCCTTTGAGCAAATCAGATTAATAATTTCCAAGTGCAGAAGAGAAATGGGAGTACTTGATGCTGGGGCTCCTCTGTTACTGACTCTGATGTGCCGTCTTCAGCACAAGAACCATTTGTGACATGGTCTGTGGTCTGTAAGGGAAAGTATTTTGGACCTTTGAGTCATTTCAGTGATTTCTGCTGAGCTCTGGTTCCACTGGAAGAGTTGGCTAGCAGCATGTTTCCTCCCTGTAGGTGCTTCTGTTGCGGTCTGGTGGTAAAGGTGCCATGACCTTCCTCTCCAGAAGCGTCTTTAAGAAGACGTCGGCATCGGCAGGGCATGGGCACTCCTGGATGCAGAGTGACTCGCTCTTTGTGAGGCTGCCTGAGCAGCAGCACTCTCAGGCACAGAGTGATTTGCTCTTTGTGAGGCTGCCTGAGCAGCAGAGCCGCGCTTGCCACCTCGGGCAACGCAGGAGTAAGAGCGACGAGACGGAGTTTTTCCGATCTCCTGGAGAGCTTTATTCCTGAGGTCTGAAGGGGAAAGAGCCAGACAGGCCCCGGGGAGAGGGGCTATATAGGGTAGCCAGGGGTGGGGTTTCATAACTTGGCCAATGGGGAAAGGACTTGGGAAAGGGACCAGTCAGGGAAAGGATCCAAAAACAAACCAATCAGGAGGGGTAAAAACCAGGAACAAGGGGAATAACCAGTGGGGTACAAAATATTAACATAGAACTGCAAAGGCTCGTGGGCTGAAGCAGTTTTGCTCACCCTGAGCTACAAGTCTCTGGAGGGGACTTCCCAAAGGGGAGTCCCTGCTAACTGAGGCAGCCTAGGGGCTGCAGAGTCTCCCAAGGGAGTGAGTTATCCTCTGTGGATGATCCAGGGACCACCACACGCTCCTTGGTGTTGTTCCTTCCAGGTAAAGAGTCCATACCATGAACTAGATTTGAATCTGTTTCCTGCAGGACCTGTGAAGGAACTCCCTTTGAGTTCCTGGAAGCATGCAGAGCAAGAGCACCTCAGAGACAGCTCATCAGTAATGAGCGTGTGGGTTACAGTCTAGCAGAATTGGCCTGTTTGACAAAATTAAAATCCAGTTATGGCTATAAGCAGCCTTTATTTCATACTGTGATTGACTTACAAAGTGCCTGTGCAAAGTACAGTGGAAAAGCACATTAGAGACTATAAAGTAGAATGTGGAGTTACTGAAAGGGAGCCCAAAGTGAAGGGCAAACTGAAATGCAGCATGACAGGTCCTTGGCAGTGCTGAAACCAAGTTGCTGCACAAGCTGCAGCCCAATCAATAGTCAACCACAATAGCTACCAAACAGTTAAACCTTAATGTGAAGAGAGACAAGTGTATACAGAGGAATAAATTATCCAGTCTATCACTCATCACATTCAAATCCAGTATTATTGGCTCCCAGGGTGAATTTGTGAATATTGCATTGAAAGGATAGAAATAACCATAAGGTAGTGAGGTTACTTAAGGGAATGCCAGTGCTGTGAAGTATTATAAAAAGTTTTAAAACCAGGCTTAGTTACTTAGTATTTCTCATTTTACAAGTATCCAATATAAACATGTGGGTTGGATGCAATAGGATTTACTACTTAAACAGAGAATAACTGTGCCAGTGTGTTCTGAGCACATCACAGAATGTACAAAACCCTGGGCTCTGAAGGAAAACCAGCACTTTTAAACTTTACAGTTCCAAGATACATACAATGTGATGCTGCCCTGGAGTTAAAATCAGTCTTGCACAAATTCTGCAGCTTAAGGGGTTTTTGATATTACATGGTAAACCTTCTACTGGAAAATGGGGCAATTAAAGTGACACTAAAATTTTTAACCTACCTGAAATCATGCCAGTTCTTTCAACAAATACCAATATCAGTGATCCATGTTCTTAGATAATTCATCTCCTTTATCTTCTTGTGAGATATGCGCCTATCTGAAAGATAACTTCTACAATGTGATTATCTTAAAAGGTAAGAGACAGATCCACTGCTTTTCATAAAAAAGCTAATGAGGGTCTTCCAGTTCTTTTTCTGTTGCAATCTGCATGCACTCATGTAAGGTAAAGAAGAAAAAGAGCAATAGTTGTCTGCTCCCCTCTCTATAGTAGTGACAGTACCATATGCTTTGATTCTTTTAAATTCTGTCCCGTGATATATTAAAAAGAGATGTCTGCAAGACTTGAACAATAACTTCAGTTGTCCTTGGCAGCAGGGGGCCAAGATACAGCACTACATCTGATCTTAGTCCCAAAAGAGGTGAACAAGTTGCAAACTGCAGAGGAAAGCAAGAATGAAGAGGTTGAAATGTATGCTATGTTAAGAAACACCCAAAGGAAAAGATTTGATTAATCTAGAGGCAGTGGTTGCACCCTGTCCCCAAACCATTATCCATATGGTAGGGTGATTGCCTCTCACCTGCTTCATCCCTGAAAGGAGCTGGAGGTGAGCTGCCATCACTTAAGTACAAGCAAGTGTTGCTGAGTGATGAAAGCAGGAGTGCTGCTCCCACCTCCAGAGGCTGCCTAATATCAGTGTGTACCTCAGAGTGCTGAGTGAACAGAGCATCTGCTGTCTACCAACCTGCCTTTGCATACATGTGCCGAGTTTGAATGTTGCTGTGTTGCTGTAACTTCACATGCCTGAAATAAACCTGGTTCGGCACTCCCTGTGGTGTGGGGAGTCTTGTGCAGCAGATTGGGGGTGCAGAGGTTTTGTTCTGCTGCAGCCTGCTGTTGTAGATGAGTAAATCAGGGCTAAGGTGTAAGATGAGTGAACCCAAATGTGTTGACAGGATGCATCCAAAACATTGAACATTAAAACTGGGTCTTTGGCTTCTCTTCGTAATTTTCCCAGGTTATTATTGAGGTTATTATTGTTTCCATAGCCACAGTATCTTGTAATAGGACCTGATCTGAGACTTAATAGGGATATTTTACTATGCTTTGAACTCAGTTCTTTTTAGATTTGTAAGTATGCAGTGCTTCTTCACGGAAAAATTACTGCAAGTTTTGATTTTGGCTTCACAGATTTGTCTCATGGGACACATCAGGGACCATAGGCTTTGGCAGACACTTCATAGTAATGCTTTTCTTTAGTCTTAATAAATTTGAGGACTGTCTACTGCTAAGTTTCCTTTTGCTGCTTGTGCTCCATGCTTATGTTTTCAATTTAGCTTGGTACTTAGGGATGTTGAACCATTAAAGAAGACATTTTAACTTAGTCTTCCAAATATGTCATCTGTCTAGCAGATGAAATGCATTGTTTGTGGTGGTGGGGGAGGAAGTCACCTTTTTTCAATTAAATTAGTTTCTTAATGAAAATGCAACAGAAGAATATTCTATTTCTTCTTTTGCCTTATTTTCAATGCTCCGCTGCAGCTATATGGCATTTAAACTTTGAAAACAAACAAATTTCATCCTTACCTTTTCTTGTGGTTTCTGGTGTATTTTTAGTGACCCACAGAGATGACCATGCTGTCTGGTCTGCTTTAGATTAGATTAATTCAAAGAGCTTGTCTCTGTCTAGCATCACTAAACTCTACAGGTGAATGTTTATATAACTGGAACTGTGTGGTTTAGATGGGGAAGGAGGATTCTAGCTAGTAATTTTTTTTTGTTTACTCCCTTGTTCATTCTTCAGTCATGTTTTCTGCTGACACAACTTTGTGTTAGCAATTTTTCATTGTGATTGCCTTAAAAGTGAGCAGGTTGATACTTGTTTGGAATGTGATTTTTGAGCAGCAATTCCTGAACTTAGTTTTGGAAGGCTATCTTTTAGTGGCCTTTGAGTTTATTTTTAAAGACCATGTCAGGCTTGCGAAAAACTTAAAAAGAGCATCCAATGTATCTAAGAAGGTTTCAAAGCTGATGACTGAATTATCTGATCTGTCTTCATGAAATCCATAATGTGAAAATGTGTGGAAATGGTAGAAGATGAACTAAAAATTAAATGCATGGTGGGTAACAAAAATCTGGAGCAAGTTATGTAAGAAATTCTTCAGGCAGCATGGAAAGATCTGCCTTCTAACATGCCATATATAATTTTTGAGGACACTGGAGAAAGAGAGACACTAGAAAGAAAAGGACTGCTGACATCTCTCAGGTTTTTAGTTACCTGATGAGTATCATCCTCCTCTCATGAGTCAAATGGACCATTCCTTTGACCAGTTAAGCCATTTTTTTTAATTCTTATAATTCTTGTCTCAGTTGGACAGGAAGAGAAAATTAAGAGGTTGGACTGGGAAGGTGTGATGCTGTATAAAGATATGACAACAAATGTTTCATAGTTTCCACAATCTTATCAGTACTTTGTGTGTTGGTTGGCCTTATTTACCTGATAAACATGGAGCACTGCCTGACCACAGGTTAGTGTCTGCTCAGAAAGGAGCAGCCAGTTCTGGCATGTGCTTCTGGCCCTACTCGTACGTAAGGACTTGGGTCACTGACCTGCAGAAGGTGTGAATATAATGGATTGTTTTCTGAAAACACATCTCTGACATGAGTCAGAGACTTGACACCTGGGCAGCTTGTACCTGGATTGGCAAATGGGCAAAATTGTACTGGATTTATCTCATTAAAAGTGGAATGATTTAGGGTCTATGAGTGAATCCCTACACTGTTGACACTGCAAGTAATTATCCAGCCAAATTTTTTTTTTTTAATGGTGCAAAGATTTTTTCTGTAGACAAAGCCCCCCACTGAAGATGGCTTTTATTAGCTTATCTGTTAAATGGCTCCCTTTCTGAGACTGGCAGATCTCTCTGCAGAGGTACTTGACAATCGATTTCTGTAATGCAAGTTCATTTGGGGTTAAACTTGCTTTCTCTTCTTGATTTCATTTCATAATGGTTTTTGACATCTTCTTTAACTATGGAACAAAAGAAAAAAACTTGTTTAAACTGACAAGTAAATTGTCATATAGCTTTCCAAACCCTTGGAGAGAGGTGTTGTAATTGTACTGTGGGTTTTACTTTTTTATGGCTAAGTGCTAATTCGTGTAACTCCGAAGTGAATTATATGTTTAAATTGTTTATACTACCTCTGGGCTTTGATGCAGTGCTCAATAAAGTCACTGCAATTATTTTTCAGTTGTGTATGTTGTTATATGAATATTAAGTTGCCAGAGCATCATCTCAGCAGGTTTACATGATACCTGCTCTTAGGTAGTAATAATAAAATGTAATCCAATTAGCATTTTGTAAATGTCCAACTGCTGTTTTTCACCTTGTTTCTGCTAATGCAATAGGAGTCTTCTTTTCAAGTTCCCTCTCTGTCACCATCTCTTGTATTGTTTGAGTGTCTTGTGAGTATCATGAGGGAAAAGAGAAAGTTCCTCTCTGGCGAAGTTTTCCATTTCTTGGCATTTTTAGTTTTGCCTGATACAAACTCATGTTTCTGGAAGAGCTATTCTCCTCAGAAATAACTTTGACATTTTCTAAATGCAGAAAGCAGATTTACAGCATCCTGAGGGATGCTGTCACATTAAACAAATGCTTGCTTGTACACCAAAAGCCTGTGTACTGCATGGCTTTGTGCACTGGCCATGCCCTTTGGGGCGTTTGGGTGTGCTAAGTGCAGTGGTGACGTAAACGGATGAAACACGAGCACAGCTTCAGGAGTGCACCCCAAAAGCCAACCACACTCAGCAGTGCTGCAAGGGAAGTTTTGGTTACCACTCAGGATTGTTCTTTCGAAGTGAGCTTGGAGCTGTAGTGTTTATCTTGAATCTTGTCCGAATAGATCTAAGTGCATTCACTGTGTACTGAAACAAGGCATTGATACATTGGTCTCCTTTAAGCTAAACAAGTGTCTGAAAACAATAGCCCTTTATTTCAGGTTCCTTTATCTGCAGTGAGTATTTGCTCTGGTTTCTTTTTGGGGGTTACCATGGTTATTGTGTGTGTGTGCAGAACAGAATTGTGCTACCTAGGAAGATGAGTTTCAGAAACAGATGTGAGAACTGGCCAAACTTGGTAACTACTGTCATTTTTTCAAGCTGACACAGTTGCTTGCACTTAGAATAGAGAATTTACAAAGACCTTCTTTAATTTTATCTAGGTTTTAAGAATTATAAGATTTACACAAAGTTACTGGATAATCCAGTCAAGGATTTCATTAGAACTTGAGTGTAATCTCTATGCAGTAAAATTGTACTTGACTGAAGTACCAATAAAGAAAAAAATTTGCTCACTGTCTTGCTCACTAACTGCTAGGAAAATGAAAGCAGTTAATTATTATGAAGCATTTTAAAATATTTCTGTAACTCTGGAAACTCATTATTCATCCCATTTCTGAAATGCTAGGAAGACATACATTGTATGTGCTCTTGCTCCTTCACTGACACTTGTCAGTATCTACTAATATCTTTTGAAGGCTTTCACCTACTTACAGCAAAGTATTCCAAAAGCATATGTCCAAGCATATAACTCCCAGTCCACAAGTGGCAGTGATATGTGGGTGGTGCTGCAGGGCTGTTGCAAGCAGTGGTGCTAGTGTTTGTTATGCAAAGAAATAAACCAAAAAGGGGACGATCCAGAATAGGGCTCATGTTCTTTTTCGTTGTGGTGTGATAATCAGCATGTATTCAAATGTTAACCTTTCAGACACCATTAATAGTAGTTTTGGGAAAGGTTAGCTACAGCTGTAGCACAGAGATGTTAAATTCATCACCTTTGGCATTCTCTAATAATTAAGGCTGAGATTTTCCATTTCATAGGAAGCAGGGCTTCTGAAGGAAAGGTTGATAAAGAAATATGGGGACTATGTTTCTCACAGAAAACCCTATAAAATGTTACAAAACAGTAAGACTTAGTGCATTTGTGGGGTTTGTATGGGCCTTGAGAGGTCCTTCTTTGCTTGCTGAATCAGCAGGTGTGATGTCCTGCAACTTGGGAAGTTTAACTGAGGCCTTGATCACCCAATACCTACTCCTTCCCAAGGCAATTTGTAGAAAAATGTCCTCCACATTTATATTGCAGTGCAGGACATCCTAAACATTGCAGCTACTAACAGCAGTAATGAGTAATGTTCGTTTGGTCATGAAATGTAACACTGAGAGCAAGGAGCCAGTAGGTTCCCATTGACTGTGAGGGAATACAGATTTTTTCTTTTATTTTTCTTTCTAGTTGGCAGTTCTCTTTGTAAATAGTCTGAAAGGCTTCCTGACAAATCATTTTGCTTCCCTTATGAAGATCTATTAGCAGTTCAAATGCAGTGAAGAAGTACTCTGCACTGAAAAGTGCCATATGCCTCATCTGACTGCTTTTATGTTAGAAATCCTTCTGCTGGGAGAACACGATTGCAGGAGTAACTGTGTGTTGAGACACACCATCACTTTGGCCATTCCTTGTGCTGAACACAGGTTGCCTGGAACACAGGTGCAGGCCCTATGTCAGGAAACAGTTTGTGCCATTGTCTTAATAGAAAAATTATCTTTGCTTAAGTGCTGTATATGCACAACTCTGGGTGAAACTGTGAGCTCCTGGCTCGTCAGCCAGTTTAAAGGCTTAGAAACAGTTTCCTCTGGGCCTGAATTATCACATGCTGCTATATGCTCTACAGCAAATACTTGTCTAGTGCAGTAGTGAGACTTCAGGATGCCTTTTGCTGAAACAATAGCCCATGGACATCATCCAGGAACAAAATAAGGCTGCATCTGTTGTACTGTGAGACACTGAGTTACTTCTCACTTGTTCTGGTTTCCTGGGGAGGAGAGCAGGGTGCAAGAGTTAGTGTGGGCTGGACACCATTTCCAGTGACCAGGTTGGATGTGCCTGTTCTCTTTTGAGATTTAATGAACGTTACCTGTACAGAGGTGATCAGACTGTGCCAGTTGGCCTCAGATCCCCTGTGGCCCTGTGTTGATTATTTTGCACATAGATCCTTGGCCAGTGGCATGATTTGTTCTCTGAGTCTGCTTGAAAGATTCATGTTTATATTTGGAATTAAAAGAGTTGATTCATTTTTGCTCTATGATCTCTGGCTGTTGTTTGGTTTCTTTTGTTTCTTTTTAAGCTGAAGTTTTGCAATTCAAGCATTCATTCCTCCTGCATTATGTCAGCTTGACTTTGAGTTGCCAAACTATAGTGCAAATTCACTCCTTTTAGTTCTTTTTACGGGAGATAGTCAACTAAAGATGACTATTTGCGTTGAGATAACAAGTGGTAAGCTCAAGATCATTACCAACAGTTACATAGTATTTCCGAGTAGTTGCCAATCTGCTACATTTAACTGGATCTCAAGGTGGAAATCTCACCTTGCCACCTCCCTGAGCCATGCTATTTCTCTTCTGAAGACCTTCCACCTTGCTAGAGGAAGTGAATGCTTCTGACCTGGGCAGGGCCCTAGGAATTCTCCTCTGTGTGTCCATTTGCTTAAAGTAAAAACGTGTGGTTCAGAGGTACACAGAAACAAAAATACCAGTATACTGACTCCATTTCTTTTGATCTTTGTGTAGGTACTTCCTTTCCCCAGTCAGGTGGTCTACAACAGAGTTGGAAAGTGTGGGAGTCGAACTGTGGTTTTGCTTTTGAGAATTTTATCAGAGAAACACGGCTTCAACCTGGTTACATCTGACATACATAACAAAACAAGACTGACCAAAAATGAACAGGTAAGTTACTCCTGCTCATCTTAGATCCTATTTTCTTATTACGTGTACAAAACTGACAAACAAAGGCATATGCTAGCAGATAATCCTACTGAAAATCCTACTGCTATTTTGTCCTGAGTAATCATGCGGAATTCATCATTTTCTAAGTGACTTTACTTAATAAGAGAAATGAGTGACAGAGCCAAGAACAACATGATGTGGCAGCTAATCAGAAAAACTAACTTCCAGTGAGATTGCTCTTGAATTTAGTCATCATAGCAGTTAGACTACCAGTGAGGCAAGAAAGGTTAGTACAGTGAATTAAGTGCCAACAGCATCTGGGACATGTATTAATGTATCTGTAGGGCACAGCCATTTATTGTATAACCAGAACAGCTTATTCAGATCTAGCTTGGGTCTTAACAATAGTCAAAAGCATCTTTTTTGGTGACTTCATTAATTCACTTCTAGTAATCGGTTGCTTCAGGAAGTTGTTTCCCAGGGCCATGCTACCCCATGTTGCTATAATATGACATGTCCTTGATCCTATCTCAGCTTCTTGCTTATCTGTCTTTTTCATGTTTATTACACAGTCCTCACTAAGGGAAGTGAAAATACCACATGAGACCTCTTTATGCAGACACTCTTCTCCATGCTCTCTTAAAGTTGTAGAAGGATTATTTTTGCAGCTTTGTTTCTATGAAAGATCCAGTTATTTAAATTTTCCTCTCTTCAGGATACGCGTGTACCCACTGCCAGCATCACTTCTGTTGGTAGATTGATAGAGGTAGTGCAGGAAATCCGTCTGTAGATGAATGCTGCACACGTTGCCCACTGCTGCTATTTTGAGCTACTGATCAGGTGAAGGCTGCAATTGCTGCCTGTGTCACTTCTAGAAATAGCAGCCTGCAAACCACAAAAGGATGTGTGCAACGATCAAAATATGGATGTGGGCCTGCCAGTGACATTGTGCTGTGATTGGGGGTCATTTGCTTGCAGCCTGTGGATGAGCACAGTTTTGTTGTTTTAGATGCAGCAGTTCATTCCAAATGAAAACTTAGGAGCTGATATTGCTCCTGCAGGTCCCACCTTCCTTCCCTTAAAAGGTGTCCTTTGGGGTCCCACCGCAGCTGGCTGACCTAACACTCCATAAGTCAAGTTCAGCCAGAGGTGGGGTCCAGCTAGGCAGGGCTGCCACACCGCCCAAATATTCTGCTGGGATATGGGATTTCTGTGGGTAAGACTGCTTTTGTGTTTTGGGCTGTTTGGGTTTTGTTCGTATCTTTCATCAGTTTTCATTGCTGATTGGGGGATATACCATAAATCCCAAAAATCTTATAGGTGTTCATAATCACCAGCTTTCACCATGATGCACTGCTTCTTTTCAGTTCTGTTCTTTCTTTGGTAGGTGGATTTTCCTTTGTTAAAACATGATACAAGATCACTTTTTCACAGTCTTCTGTGCTTTAGTCCAGCATGTGAAAATTCCAGAGAGGCCTGGACTTATTTTTGATGTAACCAATACACTGACAGATAATTATCTGCATTACCTTTTGCACTCCCTGAGCAGTTGAGTTACTAGATGACAAATGTGCTGGAAGTATTGCTGCAGATAATGATTTACTCTATAGATTGCTATGCCTTATTTTGAGTCTCTTTATTTTCATTTATGATTTATTTCCATAGTTACAATAGGCTCATAATTTAAATGAGTACTTTTGCTGAAAAATGCCTTTGATCACCAGAAAACATACTTGGAGACAGTAACTATTCTGTTGTTCAGGGCATATTTAGTTGTCTTCTCAATTTTTAAGAGCAGAATATGAAAAAATAAATGATGTTTTCCACCTTTAATGTGGTGTACACAAAAGGAAGTTAAGGCAATGAATGATCTCAGGCTCTAGGCATTGGAACAAGAAAAAAGAGAGCTGGGCTGTAGGATTCCAGCATGAGCATGGGCTTCTCACTTGAGATGGTATATTTCTCTTCCTTCTGTCATTTCTCTGTCCTGTGTTTGGTTAAAGCCGTGATCCAGCCAAGACTTTTCTGTAAATGTTTAGCTTATGCAGTCTGTTGTTGTTAAATAAAGTTTAGCATGTAGGTGTTTTTAATGACTCTGGGGAGTGCACATAATTTGAATCCATATTCTCATTGCCTTTTCCAGTCTCCTTCCTACCAAGAAATTTTCCCAAATTATGTGTGTCTGCCAGCAATTAGAAGTGGAGCCTTTGAACATCTGTGGGCATAAGGGAGTGAGTTCTGGAAACAGATGTATTAATATGTGCCTTGCCATTTGCTATAATATTTTCAAGTAAATTAAATACAGGAAATAACACATAATATTAGTCTAATTGATGTGGCTTTAAAATGCCACTCAAACAGTTGCAAAATGAAGTCTTCCCCTGCCCTGACTTTGTCTTCCACTCCGATTTTATTGCGTTCAGGGAAGTAAGACTGAGTATGCTTATAGGTATAGAAATGCCAGTCACATACAAGAATAATTGGTAGTTTATCCTCAAATTGTTTCCTTCTACCGCCCATCATTATGGCTGTGCAGCCAACTTAATATGCAATTCCAGTTCAATGCACTAAAAATCCATCACTAATTTTTCTTAAATGCTTTTAAAGACAGAAAATTGGTCATACCAGCTTGGGGAGGTGAAGAAATTCTTGAAACCATTCCAAGCTTTGGAGAGCTGAAAATTAAGATCTAGTCTCATTCCTGGGAGTTGTGAGTTGTTTATGGAAATGAGTACTGAGATGAAAGTGATATACTAAAATTCTTGTAGGTACTTGTGCCTCCTGAGCCCCACATGCCTTCAGTAGAGACTGAAAGTGGTGGAAGACTGTAAAGAGCTCTCAAGAAAGAGAGGGTTTTTTCCCCTTTTCATGTCAATATTAGTGGAGACTATAGTGTGATCCAGCAAGACTGCACTTGGCAAATCCCAGCTGCCTCACCTATACATTTTCGTCTCTGAGTCTCACACTGAAATACAGCATCTTAAAAAAATACAGTAACATTTTGGCTGTTGTTTGAGTAGGATTCTTACCTGATTATTTCCTTCTGTTCCCAGTAGAATTCACTTATTACGAACCTCAGACAAAACGGGGCTGCTCTGAGTGGTTAGCACAGGGACTGGACTAGCCATCTCCAGAAGAGAGAAAGATGACTTATCTCGAAGGGCAGAGTTGAGTTTTTGTGCAGGAGCAGTGCTGCCCCCCACGTTTCCCCCCATGCAGCCCTCCTGGAGTCACTTCACGGTGCCATCTGCTGGAGCGTTGTTTGCAATGCAGCACCAGCCCATTGCAAGTTAATTTCAAGAGCAAATCAATGTATTTTTCAGCAGTGTTTCACTGGAGCTGCATAATTCCTGTAGGAGAGCTCTGGGCAGCAATGAGAGAGAGAAATAGCTCTTTATGGACCCTAATCCTAGCAGGTAGATGCTCCTTTCATATTTCTCCAAATATTTCTATGGCTTCCCCCTCCAACCATGAATGTGTTCTGACTCATCTCTTCCCTAACAGAGTTTGCCAGGGTTGTTTATCTTCTGCTGCTTTTACCTTTTTAATTTTTTTCAAACTTATATAATCATCTGTACTTGTATGTCATTCTCCTTCATCATTCATTCCATCCAAAAGTACTTGTTTTATTCAGCCCTCATCCTCTGCTCACTGTTGCTCCCTGTGGGTCCTCTACATTTTATTTTCTTTCTTTCTTGTTTCATCTTATAGAAACGAACATATGAACAGACAAAATCTAACAACTAAAACAAACCAACCCAACTTACTGGGAGACACTGGGCGATTTTTCTTTTTTCTTCTTCTCTCTCTCTCTCTCTTTTTTTTTTTTTTTTTCCTTTAACATAATCTTAGAAGAAGGGAGGGGTCACTGTGTCTTTCTGAGCAATATATTTGGGTTGTTAGGCTGAAATCAGTTCAGGACAGCATGATGAGAGAGGGAGAGGCCCATGGGAAATATGGCCACAATTTGATGTGGCCATGAGCCATTATAGTTACTTATTTTTCCCTCATGACATCTGTGTATCATTTCAGTTGAGCTTTACTTACCCTCTTGGCAGGGTTTTTAGAAGAGTGGGTTTTACTTGTTTGTTCTTATGGACATTGTAGTTTTATCCACATCTGCTTACAAGTCCAGTTGATCATTAAGTGTCTAAATATGAAGGTATTCCAAGTCAAAACAAAATTCTGTTTCTGCTTTGAAGCAAGCTGTTGTCTTTGCTCAAAAGATTGAGTTTGTAGCAAAAGATGAAAAAAAAAAAAGCCAGGAGCCAGATGCTGTCCTGCACTGTGTGCATCTTTCCAGCCTCCCTTTGCTCCTGAGGCCAAAGTGCCTGTGCTTGTCCAGCAGGTTCATGTGACACTGACATCAGGTGAAATGGAGTGAGAAACATGGCAGTGCTGTGATGTGAATCTGCTTCCTGATAGCAAATTGGTGCCAGCCCTGGGGACAGCTGGGAGCCAAGGGAAGCTCACATGTTGCTTTGTAACACTCGCATATACCCCCAGCTAAGTTTATATGGCAGTATTCTACTAGAGCTCCCTGTGTTTTTAGATTTAGTAGTATTATTTTGTATGGGTATAGTATCTTTGTATCTCCGTATTTATGCTCTAGTAAGGTTTTTTTCATTTATTCCAAGAAGGAATTAGGGTGATCACTGTGGGGGCATGAACAGAGTTTTTATACCAGACCAGTAACTTCCTTCTGCCATCTTCCTTCCTTACTTCCTGTAGATAGTGCAACACAAGTAGAATGCAAAATATAAGGCTTCATAAAGTTCTGAGAATTTCATTTTTCCTGTAATTTGTCTCAGTAAAGCAAAACCAAAGAATCTGTCGTGGGTTGACTACCACAGAATCCAGTTGAGACATCTGATACACAGGCTTCAGGGCCTCCTATTGTTTGGTTTTGCAAGGTGAATGAAGACTATAATTTTTTGGCTGAGTGAGTTACCAGTTCTAAAGAAATGTCAACATGTTGGTTTGCTAGGAAAGCCTTTGTCTCTTCAGAGCACAAAAAAACCAATACTCACTTCCTTTGTGCTAAGTATTACAAAGATTTCTAGGCTTTCTAATTCTGATCTGGACAAAGTTTGCTCTTCAGGTTTATGAATTTCTTGCCCAGTGCATTTATATTGTACTGAAGAATCTGTGCAAAGACCTGTTTGTGCTTCAATCAAGTACTGACTCCATATATGACTAAGGAAGGGATGCTATTCCTTTCCTGACCCTTTCCTTAAATTTCTTTTTTAAATTTTTTTTAATTGCACATCTTCTCTCCATATTCTCTTGTTTCTCTTTTTCCTTTATATTGTCTTTCTTTTAGTAATCTTGTCTTACATTCCATTTCTTTGGAAGCCTTTTTCAGATGTAAGATACATTGCTATACTTTCTCAAACCTATTGTGTTGTGATGTATAAGGTCACTACCTAATATACCTTGATGTACTCAAACTAGGTGGGCAGGAAAAGTCCATCCTGAGAAGATGGACAGGCTGAACTGTTTGCTTCATGGTCATCACACATGTATGTGTATAGAATTGTTGAAGACAGAGGGAAAGTAAAGAAGGTCTATAAGTGTGTGCACTTCTTTATTCATTCCTGGCAGTTCAATGGCTGTAGCTCATGTTGGCTGAAAGAAGGCAGGGTATGTGTGCTGGGAAGAAGTGGAGGATGCAAGATGGATAACAAGCAGTAAGATGTGACACACATTATAAAAACCATGGCAAAATATCAGAGTATTGAAACTGGACATTAGAAGGGGGAAAACATTGGCAACTTCTGTCTCTTAAATGTGGTTTGGTGTTTGCTGTGATATGGGCAGAATTTTTTACTATGCTCTTCTTGGTGCCAGTAACTCCACACATGCCAGTCACTCTATTTTGACCACACAACAGACTGGACTCTGTGTTTGGTTATTTTATCTAAGTCAACTATAGCATTCAAGTTTTAAGAAATACATTTTTTAATTAATGTCTCCCTAATGGTGTTTAAATTTAGTACATAAATTAATATGATTCAAATCAGAACATGTGGTTCACGGACTTATTTTTTTTCCCCGTCAATGCATGAATTGCTTTCTACTACCCAGTTTGTAAAATCCATAAATAAACCTGTCATTTCAAGTGCATTTGTGTTCAGTGTCCATAACATAGCCTGCATTTGAACACAGAACAGAAAATTGGAAAATAAATCTTAGGAAAATAATAAGAAGGAAGCAAAATTAACTGAAACATTGACTCTCTAGCATGATGCTTCAGTAGACGCTTCCAGTTTCCTGCAAATCATAGCTAGAGCTCAGCTTACGCAAAATAGATTATCATATCCATGGTTTTATTTACATTATTCTATTTTAATGGTCTAAAAGTTCGAATTATTATTTCTTTTTTAAAATTAACATTATTTGAATAGGCCTGAACTAGAATTTAGCATCATCTTTCTAAAAGTGCCCATTTAGTTTGTACTCCTAATTTATTGTAATAGGAAAAGGAATTGCAAGTCCTGACTTCTATATTTAAACAAGCAAATCAATTGGTGTCTTGGCTGTGCTGGCAGCGTTTATTGTTACACAAAAATGGCCATGGGCTCAGCTCCCGCTTTCTGTTACAGTTTCAGACATTTTACATTTTTGGCATGGGGGTGAATAGAGCTAGTGTCTTCAGAGGGCAGCTGCCATTTGGAAAGCTCTTGCAGACTTAGAAAGAGTTTAGATTTTTCCTTTAGTTTATGCCTTTCTTTAAACTGATACCCACTTCTGGAAGTATGTTGGAAGTACATAAGATCCATGGTAGCAGAATGGTGTCTGCAGCTCAACCTTTCTTGCTTAGACATAAAATATTCATCATGCTGTCTTGATGACAGTGTTTGGGAGGGATAGTGGGGAAGGAGGTCCTGAGTAATTCAGACTTGAAAATTATATCATCATATGTTGTTTGAAAGTTTTATGTTTGTCTCAAATTGTGTGTTGATGTAACGTGGAAAATTTGATTTGTTAATTCTTTTTAGATGGAATTGATTAAAAACATAAGCACTGCTGAGCAGCCCTATTTATTCACTAGACATGTTCATTTCCTCAACTTTTCAAGGTAAGGCATTTTTTTGGTCAAAAATCTTTTCCATTGATTTCTATTAATTGTTATACGTAAAACATTTTCCCTCTTTTACTCCTAAACAATACAATGCACTTCTTTTTCCTTCCTTCTGGCACTAGAATTCACATTCTGAAGTTGTTTTTTTCCCCCACACTCACTTTTCTCTAGTATAATTATGTACAGTATGTTTGTGAAAAGCCAGGATACTGTTATATGCTTTTGCTTCTTGAGATGATTGTGATTTACAATGTTTCTAGTCAACATGCAAGAGATGGTAACTTAGGTCTTTAAACTGTACACTTGTGTTTTAAAAGTGGCAGAACACTTCTGTTAACATTTCATCTCTGTATAGCCAGACACCAAAAGGAGATTGAAAACTGCACTGAGTTCATTAATTTTGTGCCTGGAATGACTTTTCACCAATATAACCAATTTAATTTTGTTCTGACAAAATAGTCCCCATTCCACAGGCTCTGGAGGTATTTTTAAACCATGCAAACAGATTACGTTCTGTATCATGGGAGTGCAGTTTCTTCTGGCAGATAGTTAAAAGTATGCAGCAAGACTCTAGAGACTTTTATAGCACAGAATGTGAAGAAAATTGAATTTGGATGAAACTTCTAAGGAATTTTTGGAAGGACTTGAATGAGTGATGCCAGTTAGTGTTTAGCCAGGATACAGAGGTTAAAGCTGACTGCAGATGGTTATTGCCCAGGCTGTGAATTTAATCTGGAAATGATATTCAGGAGCCATGCTATCTGTGCCACCAGATTGGATTCCTTGTATTTAGATTAAAAAAAAAAAATCTGTAGAATTATGAGTGTACTGTAGATCTTTGCAAGAGCTTGCCTAAATACGCAGCATTTTGTTTGCATGGTAATGTGAGTGCACGGCTTCAGGCTTCTGTAGACAGTGTAGTAAGAAATTATAAAATTGGGGGGAGTCATGTTTAATTTTGTTTTCTTAGAAAATATAAGAATATAAAGAAAATATATTGATATTTCTTAGAAATACCAATATTATTTTGAGCAATTGGAAAGTCACTTGATATACAGCTTAACTATGGGCATGATTTTTTTTACATGGGAACAAGAAGAGTTAAACAAAATTTTGATCTTCTGTGTTCTCTCTTCTGATTCCTTGAGAGTTCAATTTCTAATGTATTACCTTTAAAAAATAAAAATCATTAGGATCAAAAGAACAGCCACACATGAGGGTCAAAGGGATGTTTCTTGATGAGACTGATTTTTTCAGAGATGGTACTCAACATTAGGTATGAGAGAAAAAGATCAACAGTCTTAACCTCTTGCTCCTCCCTGTGAATCCAGTTTTCTGTACCTATGGTGCATCCTTGCCATGAAGGTATCATGTTTCTTCTGGATGGAAGAGATCTTTAAGATCATCAGGTCCAATTGTTAACACAGTGCTGCCAAATCTGCCACTAAACCATGTCCGAGTGCCACATCTACATGTCTTTTAAACACCTCCAGGGATGTGGATTCAATCACTGCCCCCAACAGCCTGTCCCAATGCCTGACAAACCTTTTCCATGAAAAAAAATTTTCTGAATGTCCAATCTAAGCCTCCCTGGCACAACTTGGGGCTGTTTCCTCGTCTGGTCACTTGTTACTTGGCAGAAGAGACTAACCCCTACCTGGCTACAAACCTCCTTTCAGATAGTTGTAGAGCAGTAAGGTTTTCCATGAATCTCCTTTTTTCCAGGTTAAACAACCCCAGCTCCCTCAGCTGCTTCTCATATGACTTATTGTCTAGGCCCTTCACCAGCTCTGTTGCCCTTTTCTGGACACACTCCAGCACCTCAATGTCCTTGTAGTGAGGGGCCCAAAATTGAACTGAGGTGTGGCCTTGTGTACTGAATAGAGGACAAGGTCACAGCCCTTGTCCAGCTGGCCACACTATTGCTGATACACACTAGGATCCCACTGGCAGAGTGGCTGGAAAGCTGCTTGGTGTTAAGGGACCTGGGGGTGCTGGTCAACAGCTGCCAAACATGAGCCAGCAGTGTGCCCTGGTGGCCAAGAAGGCCAATGGCACCTGGCCTGGATCAGGAATGGTGTGGCCAGCAGGAGCAGGGAAGTCATTCTCCCCCTGTACTGGGCACTGGTGAGGGCACACCTGGAGTGCTGTGTCCAGCTCTGGCCCCTCAGTTCAGGAAGGACCTTGAGTGCTGTGTCCAGCTCTGGCCCCTCAGTTCAGGAAGGACATTGAGTGCTGTGTCCAGCTCTGGGCCCTCAGTTCAGGAAGGACATTGAGACGCTTGAGTGCATCCAGAGGAGGCAATGAGGCTGGTGAAGGGCTGGGAACACAAACCCTGTGAGGATCAGCTGAGGGAGCTGGGGTTGTTTAGCCTGGAGAAAAGGAGACTCAGAGGTGACCTTATCACTCTCTACAACTGCCTGAAAGGTGGTGGTAGCCAGGTGGGGGTTGGTCTCTTTCTCCAGGCAGCAACTGACAGAACGAGAGTCACAGTGTGCCAAGGGAAATATAGGCTGGGTATTAGGAAAAGGTTTCTTACAGAAAGGGTGATAAAGTACTGGAATGGCCTGCCTGGGGAGGTGGTGGAGTCACCATCCCTGGATGTGTTTATAAAAAGACTGGATGTGGCACTCAGTGCCATGGTTTAGTTGAGGTGTTAGAGCTGGGTTGGACTCGATGATCTTGAAGGTCTCTTCCGGCCTAGTGATTCTGTGAATTCTGTAAGTGATGGAAAGGGGCTCAGCGAGCACTTCTGCCATCTCTTCTGTACCCTTGGGTGGATCCCATCTGGCCCAATAGACCTGTGTGTAGCTAATTGGTGTAGCTGCTCACTTACCGTTTCCCCTTGAATTAAAGGGACTTCTTTCCTTGTCTCTGTCTTCCAGCTTGGGGCAGGGTATCCCCAAAATAGTCTTTTTATTAAAGCCAGAGGCAAAGAAGGCATTAAATATCTCAGCCTTTTCCTCATCATTGTTAGTGCTTGTCAGCTTCCCAAACAGTAGTAAAGCAATAAACTTGTTGGTTTGGGGTTTTTTTAACATTTCTGATGTGAATAGCAGCAACAACAAATCAGTTGAATTTTCTGCCTTTGTGCCCTGTACCCGCTTATAAACCTGTCAGCACTTAAAAGCTTTCTGATTATTCAGAAAAGCATCACAGCATTTACTTATGATTGTTTCCAAGTGAAAACAAGAAAAGGCTATATCTTCTTTCCAGACTAAATCTCCAGTGGAAGTGAGCTAAGCCTTCAGTGGTGAGTTTAAGTACATGCATGTTTCTGAGGCTCCATTAGTTTTGCTGAACAAAGTTCAGCAAATCTCATCCTGACCTGAGTGCTTGCCAAGGCTGTTCTCCCCTCATTCTTTAACAGTTTTTTAAGAGTGCCTGTTGGTTCAGCGGAGTAAATGAATCCCCCTTTACTCTCCTGCATCTTCATCTTTTGATTCAGTACTATCTTTTCTCAATCCAAAGTACTGTAAAGAAGCAGACAAAAAGATAAATCTTAAAAGGAGACATGAAAGCAAATTTTATGTGAATTTTTACAGACATAACTCTAATTAATTCCAGCTTCAAATGGAAGATAAAAACCTTTCTTGTTCTTCTTTCACGTTAGTGAATTTCTACATAGCCCTTGTCACAGAGAAAGGTTTTATTCAAAGTGTTTTGCAGCTTCTGTTCCAAGTCTATCCAGTGCAGTTATGGCTAGCTTTAGGAGATGACCCCATGCTTCTGGAGGGTGGCTACTCCACCCAGTCCATTTTAAGATTGTTTCTTTTGTAGAAAGTGGTGCTGGTTTTTTGTGGGTTTGGGGTTTTTATTGTCTTTTTCTGATTTGAAGTTTATATACTCATGTTGCTGGGAAAAACATCCAAAATGTTCATCAGGAGCAAATATTATACAGTGTCTCTAAACAGATAAAGATTTATATGTTGATATATTTGCAGAGATTCCAGGTGTTGCTAGTAGCTCCAGGCAGTACAGTGTTGGAGTGCAGAAGCTGTGAAGAAGCTGAATAACCTGCAGAGAGATAAAAAGCTATTCCAGAATAGCTGCAATTTGTTCATTGTGCTTTATCATAAGTTCCTGTTGTCAGCTATTTAGCCTGAGAAAAAATGAATTAGGAAGAAGCTTCAAGTTTGTGGAAAAGCCCCCCTTGATTTCTCAGTGATCTGCTGGATTAACTGTAATAGTTACTGGGCAGTGACTCAAGACACTTGGTGAGTGCTCCAAGTGTCAGAGATTTCAGAGAAGCGGGAAGAACGTTTGCAGAAATGCAGAGGCGGGTGGCCAGGCCGTGGTTTTGGGTAAGATTAGTCAGGGATGTGAAGAATTGCACAACTTCTGTTTCGGTCACGGGAAGGCAGCATGTCTCTCTCCAACATCAAACTTATCTTCTGGGCATGCACTTATGGACCCTAGGTCGGGCAGAGCAGGGAGCTTGGGTGTTCCTTTCTGTCTTGGGGTAAGTGAATGTTGCGGGTGAGTGTGTAAAATCCTAATGACATGCCTCTGTCAGTGACTGGTGAGTTTTCCTTGTTTGAAGGCTGGCTGATCAGGGCAGGCTGAAGTCAGAGACGGGAGAGGCATTAAAACAACCACCCAGAAAAGTGAAACAGGCTTTTTCGTGTCTCACTGGAGCCGTGAATTCTTTACTTTCTGCAGTACCTATAGGCCACTGAGGGATTAGCTCCTTTAAAATTTCCTGTGATGTGCTAAGGAGATGCAGAGATAAAGCACTGATTCTATTTCATTTTACAGTTTATTACCCCTTATAATTCATAATAATACCCCATATATCTTATTTGTTTAGTGCCAGGATGGATTATCACCCAGCACTACTGTGTCAGGGGTCATCCTTTCTGTGCTGCCAGGCTGCTGCCCTCTTCTTCCTTTCAGCTTCAGTTTTTAATATCTTAGGTGTGCGTTTAGCATATGTGTGCATGTGCTTGAGGGGAGGGGACAACGCTTCACTTTTGGCTGAAGTTTCTAAGTAAGTGAGAGCCCTGCAGCAGTTCCAGGTGTTCTGTCTGTCTTTCTATCCTCTCCCCTCCTGAATTCCTAAATAATTTCTGAACATGTTGGCCACTTTGAAACCACATTGAGAAGAGGACTAGAGTACTCTGAGACTACCACACTGCAGGTACATCTGCTGAAGGGAAAGCCATGCAAGACAGAGCTGGTGGACTTCCTGCTGGGCCACGGCCAGCAGTCACCTCCCTGTGCCCTACTTGGATGCCGGTCCCAGCTCTGTTGTGTCCTTGCTCAGTGTGAGAAGTGTAGGGAGACAGGTTTGGGGGAGGAGAGAAAGTTCTGTTGGGTCTTCTGCTTGGGAAGGAGCTTGCCTTTAGTCCCTAGAATCTACATAAGAAATATTTCCAGTTTTCTGGTTTTCATTAGCAGAGTTCATGTGTAAAGTTCTTGTTTTTCTTGAAACAAGGCTTTTTTGGTAGACAGTCTGTATCAGCATTGCTGAAATATTTTTTTTATTACTTTTTTGCACAGAAACAATGGCCAACACTAACTAATAAAAACCAGTAAATTGGGCTGCTGTAGCGGCAGGCAGTGTCACGTGCAGCAGTGCTGGTCAGGTTGGTGATTTTCCTTCAACTCTGACATGAATTCTGACCTATGGGTAGCAATAAATCACATGCTATATGAAGGCAGGGTTGGACAGAGAAATTCAGTCTGGATAAGCCCAAAATGAAACCTAATTTCTGCATGTTGCTGAGATTTTTTGTGTTAGTCATTGGTTCTTTAGAGCAGAACACAGCACTTTGATGTTACACCATTCCCTTGTTCTTGCAAAATGTGTCTATAGCTAACAAACAAAAAGGAGGTAAATCTTGATGAATTCACTTTATCATGTGAATAAGCTTCATGTTTGAGAGCTGAAGCACACTGCTGGCAGCTTGTGTTTGGAAGCCTTGTATGTTAGCTTGCTGATAACTTGGAAGGGTTGGATGATACATTTACAATCTTTTTTTCTGGCAAATAAGTATTTTGCTTTGCAATGACTTAACCTGTGTATGTATATCTTTGGTCCCTTGTTTTGGAAATAGAATTTCACGTTTTTTATAGACTGACTGGAGGTCAGTAAAACCAGAGTGATTCTGTGATGTCGTTTGCATCGTCTTAGAGTGATGTGATTTTTGTCACAACACCCAGATTTTTTAGTAATTTGAGGATTATTGTTTCTTCTTTTCTTTGGAACAAGTAATGCCACACAGCATGTTCATGTTTTATAGAACATGCCAATTATGTGTGTTAACCATGCTCCACTAGCATTTGAAAAGAGTGTGTTGGGCATATGCGTGGAGCTGACAGAACAAGGTGCTGGATGTCCGTGACCCTTGGGGTGCAAACTCAGGGATACTTTGTACAAAGAGCAGCAGTTGGGTCAGCATTGGCACTAAACAGCTCAGCTGTGGGAGGGATTGGGCTCTTTGAATGACTCCTTGAATCGTCATCTTGAAACAATGATTGCAGCCTAAGATTATCTTTTAAAGTAATTTTATGTTGTGGGATTTTTTTTCTCCTTAAAAAAAAATAGATATTTAGGGAAATGTCATTAAAAATATGGTAGCAAAAAAAAATTACCCTCTGGGTAAGCTGTTAAAAGTAGGGAAATGTCAGCTGAGCTCACGTGCATGGCCTTAACACTGTGTCTTTATGTGTGTTCATTATAATCTGTACTTTTTGCTAACACATCATGAAACACTTTCTACCATCATGTGAGGTCTGCCTTGTAAAGTACACATTTCATGAATGGCCACATGGTGCTGTAATCCCTCCTACATACTTTTTTTCCGTTTTTATACTACATTCTTTTAATTATGTGAGTGTGTAATGATGCTTTTTAACTGTGACTTGATGGAAGGCTAAGCACAAATCTAATGTGCTGTTTGACCTTTATGTGATCTAAGCAGGTTTTTTGGGGGGGTTGTGTTTTTTTAAGCATTGCTTTCGGTTAGTTTTTCCACAGATTTTAAGATCATTTAGTTTAGAATTTATTCCCCTGATTTTCTTGTGTTCTTTGCACAATGGACTTTTTATCTTTCTTTTAGCTCATAGCGTGATATTCTCAGAATAGAGATTGTTGCTTGAAATCTAGTTACTGAAGGTGGGGTCAAGCATAACTCCTCAGTTACTGTTCTTACTATTGTTCAGCATCCATGCTCACATTCACACTGCAGATTACCAGTTTGGGAGTAACTTGATTTAAGAAGGATGATGATTAGTCCAGAGGGGTCCAAAAGAGAATAAGAAGAATGATCAGAGATTTAAAAAATGTACCTAAAATCACAGGAAAAGAAAAACAAATAGAAAAGACAGGGAAAGAGGGCACTGCCATAACTCTTCTGACATTTTTTTTTTGTCCAAAAGGTTCTGCAGAGATAAAGGGACTTTGCAGTTCTTAACGAGTAATGATAACACAAGTGGTGGACTTGAATTGTATTCAGTTCTTGATCACACATGTAGGAAAAGGTTAGAACAACAAGGCAAGCAAAGCAGCAGAATAGATTATACTTCAGGATTTTGAAGCTGGTAGTGGCAGTTGCATAGCTGATCCTGCCTTCAGGCAAAAAGATGGATGGTGACAGATCTGAGTAATTTTGAAGCTTTTTTACCCTTGATATATAAATTTAAACCTATAATTTCTATCTTTCAGGAAGGAGATGGAAGTCTTGATTCTAAATCACCAGTAATAGAGAATCTGCTGCACTTGATAAATTCTTTCAATAGTGAATTGTTCTCTCAGATAGTAAACTATGAGAAATTTGAAATAGTTTTTTGAGAAGCCAAATTGACTCCTTTTCCTTGGATCTCAGAATGCATTTGTCCACTATGTAAAGACTCATCAAATTTTTCACCTGTGTAATTTCAGGTGTAATTTCTTACACACTGTCTTGCAGTCAACTCTCACCCTTCTCTGTATTTTTTCCTTCTCATTCTCTTCTCAGGTTGGAGGCTTTTAATTTTTTTTCATCATTTTTGTGATGCTGCACTCAACTTTGTTCATGTTTTTCTGGAAATGGACTCTGTGATTTTCTGAAAATTGACTCTGTGAATGGTCACACAAGTGCTGTGTCAGGTCTTTGCTCCACTCTGCTCCTGCTTCTCAGAAAAAGGGAAACTAGGGTTATTCTGGCCTGTAAGGTCTCCCACACTGCTGATAGTATGTGGAAATATGCATGTCCTTGCCAGAACTACTCCTTCCCTGTGAATATGCTCTGCTTCAGTTTCCAGATGCTTTGGGTTTCATTTGCCATGCTACAGTGCAAAATGTTTTCTTACATCTTTCTTGCCTGGTGGCTCAAGTGGCTCTTTACCAGCAAACCACTCCCTTCATTATTCTCTCTTTTTGCAGCTTTCTTTTCTGAAAGTATTATCACTTTGCACATAGCTTCTGAATCACAGCTTATCACAGTAAACTGCGTAGGTTCAAAGCCTCAAGCAGAGTGATGCCACAGTCCCTCTCTGACGGCAGATTTGCACGTAGACAGGGCAGCCGTGTTAGAAGTTTCACTTACGTTGATTTTTATATTCTATAGATTGCATACATGATATGTACTGCCGAGTTACAATGATTTATTTTTTTGTTATACACAGTTTACTGTATTTCAGTTTCCATATGGGCACTCCTAAGATTGAGTTGCTCTCTGCAACAGCCATTTCCACGGGCTGGCTGGAGTCACCATACTCCCCTTGATAAATGTATTCGTGCAGGATGCTGAATATGCAGTGCTGAGTACATTGCAGCATCCTTTGCATAATAACCTCCCAAAGAAGTTGAGCCCCAAGATTTTATGTGAATGTAACTACCTCAGCTAAATCTGTGGTCTCATTCAATTTTGAAAATAATCTCTTTTCTACTTACCACGTTTGTTGATTTAGTACTTTCCAAAGAGCTGCATCAGCTATTCTACTATTTGCAGGAAATTTATTGTAATACTTTGTAATTACTTTTCTGTTCCTCTATATAATGCACAACATTTGCATCTCTGAATTACAATGAAACATTATTCAAAGGTCCAGAGAGATCTTGAGCCAGACCTTTGGAAGAAAGTCTTAAATACAGGGTATCTGGAATTAGGTGATTTTAATTAATGCAGAGTTTAGCTGCTGTTAAGTCTTTTATGGAGAGTAAGTGTTTACTCTTTTACTTGTTTCCAGCTGTAACTTTGCATTACATAAATGAAAACATAATTAGTATTTCCTTTACTTGGGACCCATGCAGGATACTTATCCATGCTGGTCCTGTTCATTGTGAATTTATATATTAAACTGCTTCAATATCCTCAGAAGAATGAAAAGTATAGGATGAAAAAAAAAAGACCCTCATTGTTTAGTATGCATGAATAGCTGACAAAATACAGCCTAAAACATTCTGGTAGATTTACAGGATGGTGAAATAGAGAAATACAAGGCTTTACAGTGTTATCTTTTAGCCATTCACTGGTCTGAGGCAGCTTACTAAACAATTCCTAGAGGACTGAGTTGTAATTTTACAGTAACATGACCCAGACACATCACTTCAGAAACTGAAATTTCTACTATTGAAATCTCAGGTCCAGCAAGGGTGATTGATGAGGGGTGTGCATTGTTTTACTGTTAACCTTGAACCACTGGGCATTTTGTATCCCTGCACACACGTCCCATTGAAGAGCAGGCCAAAGATGCAGTTTTGAAATGAAAATACTTATTTCATACTTCAGTACTTATTTTTCAAATGAAAAATGATAGGAGCTAAGAGAGCCTCAATTTTAAAGCCAAGCAAAATCACTTCTGTTAATTTTTTTCCCCTAACTTGCAAGGGGTTTGTAAATGGTTTTAAATGAAGATTTTGGTCATGTAAATAATAAAATTGGAATTCATGAGAAATGTGAAGGGGCAAGCTCACATATTTCTCAGGCTTTTTTTATTTTGCTTTTATTTAAAAAGACATAGGGGGATATATTATTAATGAAGCTAAATATCATTGAATGAAGCTTGCAAATGCTTTTTTTTTTTTATGATGAGGACTCCAAAAATACACCTTCAGCAACAGATGAGTTAAAACTAATGGAATTTACTAGTATAAATAAAATAAATTAGGAGACATTAGGTACAGGGAAGAGTGTTGTGAGGGGTGGTTCCCTGACCCACTCTTCCCAGTTGCACCAGTGTGCTGCTGGAAAAGAGAATATTCATGCAACTTCATCATGTGGGATCCAATCATGGTCCCACTCAGAGAAAGTAAGTCTGCTACTCAGGCCTAGAAAATGTGATTGTGTCCCGTTTTGAATCATTCACAATAGGTGTTTGAGTGCAAATAAAGTGATGTGATGTATAATGAGAGCACATATCTATTTTTTTGCAAGAGCACTTTCACGTGGGTGTTGTTAATCTGAAAAGTTTCACTCGAGAGAGCATTTAATATGTTGTGATTGATAGGTATCTAAAAATATGCAGAACATACTTGAACAAATGGAGCATTGATTTGCCATTTTCTTCTCTAAATAACTTAAGGTAATTGATTTTTTTTTAGCTGTTAGGATTTTTTATGCTTTGTGAGTGCTGCTTTTATGCTATGTGAGCTTCCATAGAAGACTCTGAGTACAGTCCATAGAAACAAATGGTTGGAATTCAAAGTATTATAAACTGCACTTTAAAAAAATGCACATTTGAATAAGGACCAGAACAGACTTGATTTTTCTAATAATTTCTTGCTTGTTGCCTGGTGGAGCAACCCACAGCTGGGTGTGAAGATGGTTACATTGTGCAGAAAATCAGAAATTTGAGCTGTCCTGTATTTGGGGAGGTGGGGAGCACACACAATCTCCATTTCGGAAGTGGAAGTTCCTCTGTAGCATTTGTGAAAGAGTGACCTCCTGTCTCAGCTGTCCTCTTGGGATGAATGAGCCTCTTTTCTTAAGGCTTTTGGTCCTGTTCTCATGTTCAGAAACATGACCTTACCAGCAAAAGGATGGGCTCTGGGAATATGGTGGGTTGGTTATGCAATCTCATCCCTCCCTTTACTTCAGAAAAGACAATATGTATTGAAAATTTCTATCAAGACAGCTGTTAGCTGTCTGATTCTCATTTTTCACTCTTCTGATGAGCATTTAGGGTTAACATCCTCTACAAAACCTGGGGCAGGACATCCCTGCTCTCTTGCTTCTATGAATCTTGTGATACTTCTTTTATCTTAAGACAGCTCGCTGCTGTCATTACTTCTTACTGTCTCTTCTGCTTCCCCTTTTCTTTGCCCTCTTCCACTCACCTCTGTCTTTTGATTAGTGCTATCTGCATCAAGAAGCAGGAAGATAATATGTTCAACAATTTAGATGCAATCTATTCTTTCCAGCAATTTAACTTGAAAAGTTTAGTTTTCAAAACTACCAGGCCAAGACATCCACTCGAAGCTTTCTATTTGAGTAAATACTGTTGAAGTTTTATGCCCACATTGTCCTGTGGTATTTGCAGGAATGCTTTTTGCCTTTTTTTTTTTTTTTTTAATGTAGGTTTTATTTCTGTATAAAGATAAAAAGCAGCAAAGATAAGCTTAGAGAATAATTCATGGTATTAAATTCAGGACATTTCACTTGCACATCCATGTCCAAACTAGGTTGTGCACTAATCAGGAAGCAAGAAGCATATGCCTTTTTAATTGGATTGTTTTAAAATTTTATGCTGTCTGTGCAATTTCAAATTATGGCAGTGATCCTGCAACACTGAGGTCAATGAGATTACTGATAGGCATAGTTACTCATGAGACAAGCCTTTGCAGACTGTATTTAGGAGTCTGGGGAATCATGCAGAATAAAAATCAGGTTTAAACTCTCTGAGATTTTTCTTTTGTCCTTACTAGAATTCATAATTTTAAACAATTTTGCTGACTCTTTAATATTTATGAGAACCCTCAATCTTTTATTATACAAATTCAATTATTCATTGCCTCAAAAGATGAGGAGAAACTGAGAGAATTTTTTAAGTTAAGGGGTATCTTCAATTTTCTTTCTTTTAATCTAGTATTTTACATTTTAGAAGAAATTATATAAATTGTGATTCAGAAAATCATCAGAATAGCATTTAAATACTTAAATATGGCTATGTCTTCAAGCTCCCAAAAATAAAGCATAAACTAGTGCTTAAGTGAGAATTGTTCACCTAAATTGGGGAAACAGAAGGGAGAAGCATAATCCCTGTTCTTAAATGAGGAAAATTCCCAGTTAAATTTATCCTGTGATCTTCTCAGTCCAGGAAGGTTTTATTTTATTCTTTGTCTTACAGAATTTGAAAGTCATAAGTCTGTTCCATGAATATCCATTTTTTAATTTTGACTGTGAAACAGTATAAGCAGCTTCCCCTTTTTCTCTTCCAGTTAGGCCTGCTCTCCTGATGCTGTGTATCGATCTAAAATATGCAGTCAGTGTTTTAACATTCTGAAAATACAGTGTAATCATAAACCTTCCCAAGCTGCTTCTTCCTCCTTTCCCCTGTTGGTGTCCTAGCTGTTGAACTGAAGATGTTTGTCACTTAGCACCAGGAGGAGGACATACAAGAGAGTAAAGTCAGTGAGGTGAAGTTTCTCTGGTTTATCTTCTCACCTCTAAGTTGTAGATATCTATGCTACATTTTGCTTGTAGCAAAATGGTGTTAATGTTTCATTTTCCTTGGACTTGCATGTACTTGAGATTGATACCTAATTTCTTTTTTGGAGCAAGAATTTTCATATTGCCTTCCAAAAAAAAAAAATTCATGAAGTGCAGTACAGGGATAAGGTATTGCATAACCATGAAATAACCTCAAATCCAGCCAGTGGTGCAGGCTGGGGGTGAGGGGATGAGGTTCTGCACAAGTTCCAGCAAATAAAAAGTTGGAAATACCATGCATATCTGTCAGTTCATTCAGAGGAAGCTTTTGGAAAAAAGCTTTCAAAGTAAACTGAAAATCCTTTGCACATTACTACACTTACTGTACAGGCGAAGGTGATCCAAGGCTGCCTTCCAGCAGTTACTGTTGGGTGGTGCCTGTTCTGACATGACTGCCCAGATAGAAAGTGTGTTGAGAAGAAGAAATGCTCATTCTCTGATTCATCTACAGAAGGTTCTTCATCTGAAAACAGCATGGAGAGAACTCAAGAAGCAAAGCTGTTGATACAGTGTAAAAAAAGTTTTTCAACTGAAATGTTTGTAGTATAAGCATATAGCTTAATGTGATTCCATATTTACTGTTCACCATCAAGAGTTCTTACATGCATTTACAAAGGTTTAGAAACTAGTTGTAGGATTCTCAGTTTCACTCCTCGCCTTGGAAAAGCTCTGAATTTCTGTAGGAAGTGATTTGAAAGCATTCAGATGAGAGATAATAGATAGGTGTCTGTGGAACCTTGTGATGAGATTGACCCATATTTCTTCCCACCAGGTTTGGAGGAGACCAGCCCGTGTACATCAATATTATCAGAGATCCTGTCAGCCGATTCCTGTCCAATTATTTTTTTCGACGTTTCGGAGACTGGAGAGGAGAACAGAATCACATGATCCGTACCCCCAACATGAGGCAGGAGGAAAGATACCTGGTATGTTTAAATAAAAGGTTTTGATTACCAGTTTCCCCATCATTGTTATGTAGTGCTGTTATTCAAACTGCATGCATGAAAAGGGGGAGACTGAGGCATCTTCCATCTTGTGTTTTTCCTCTGTCTTTTCTTGCCTGGTCCTTAGTTTGCTCAGCTTTACAGTGTAGAGTGTTGCCAATGAATTCAGTTTGGTCTTGAATAAGCTGACAGCAACTCCCAGATTTCCATGGTTGAATTATGGTCCTTTCACTGAGCTGGATTTGCACTGCATAGTAATATAATAATTCTCCCTGTATTTATAACTGTGAATATTCAGACAGATTTTTAGGTTTCAGACTATGTCTGTAACTCTGCAGCCTCAGAAGAATTTTGAGAAACAGAGCAATTCAGGGAGCTCAAGTCTCTAATGTTCTTGATGCTAAGTTGTTTGGTGTTCTTTACACCAGGGCTCTAATCTCAGTTCTTGCTTCAATTTTGTTGCCTTTTGTCTTTTTGGGTTAAGATGATGGCAATAATGCTGAATAAGCTATTCATAATAAGTTTTAAATTTGTACAGCTGCTGAACTGTCATAACATCTGCCAGTTTTTGTTGCATTCCAAGGTCCCGTGGCAGTAGGTGTTGAATGAATGCAAAATAAGAAAAACAGAAGCTAGGGAGGTGGCTAGTTTGGTTTATATTGATCTCCTTTCATGTACACAGACACCTCTCAAAAAAGGCTAAATGGTGGAATTACTTCTTGCTCTCTCTAATGGAGATCCAGTTTGATTTGACCCAGCCCTCAGGCATACATGTACCTGCAGAGAGTTCAGTGAAACAGCAGTGAGAGGACAGCTTGATGGTCTGCTATGAAATGTTGCAGGCCAGACATAATGTCAAAACAAGATATGTCTGTGGCTTTTGGAGGGTAAAGAGGATGTTTTTGCGAGGTTTTGAAGAGGCAGTTGAGTACAAGATGTGTGATGAGCCAGAGGATGCAGCTCTGAACAACTGCCACAAACACCTTTCAGCCCTAGCTGAAGTTAGATGAATCCAAGGAGGGATGGGGTTTCTTCCATGTTACAGAACTGTTTTGATTTCTTTTGTCTTCTGTTGTTTGTAATGCAGAGCCCTGTGAACAGACAAGCTTGTACATCATGAGTAATTGAAGGGGGAGGTATCAGCATAACTGTGTAATAGCCTTAAATTTAATGACTTCTCCTCTACAGGTATAAACTGTGAAGGGTTTCTTATTTGCTGTGTGCCTAGAGATCCCAAAGAGATCCCTATGTCAGCTGAGTGGGTCTTGACCTCCTGGTGTGCAGCTGGGAGGTTTTGCATGTTGTGTTTGCATGGACTTCTGCTTCATCATCATGGGAAAAAGAGGGTTGAGGAAATTAATGAGGGGTGGGGATTTTTACTACAACTTTATAACATTACTACATTTTCTTTTTTGGAAATGTTAAGTGAATGGTAGAGTCTGTACTTTACTTTGAGTGCCTTCTCATTTGAAGTGCAGTGGTTGGCCTCTCTTACGACTGACTCTGTAAAACCTGGTATTATTTCAGTACTGACTGCGCGTCTTAAGGCATGATATATATAGCCAGTGAAATTTTACTTCAATCAGGACTGAAACAAATAGATCAAATTCATGTTGTCTTGGTTTGAAATCTAATAGGAATTACCTTGCATTTTCATTGGCATTGGTATGTTCTTTAAGAAGTTCGTTATTTGTATGCATATGCAGATGTCTATGCATACACAGATCAGTACAAAAGCTGTAATGAAAAAGAAATAAAAAGTGTATGACTGAGGTCAGTAATCATTTTGTTCAAAATGCAGTTTGCTGATCTGAGGCACCATTAGCATCCTTAATAAAAACTATTTCTGCGTTTTCATTTTGATTTTCTCTGTTGATAAGTCAGTGTTAGAATCCTGGAAACATTTTTGGAACCTGTTTTCCATCCCTCCTTGGCAGACTTTGGCAGTCACACGCACTGCTCAGAGAGAATGACAGTAACATAAAGGCCACTTGCCAGTGAAACTAATTTTCACAAAAGCCACTCATTCTGAATGTTCAGCATTTTTAATGCCTGAGCTATCCAACCACATCATATATTGTATGCTTGCATTTTAATCTTTTCCTCAGTGGCGCAAGAAAATCGGCTGGCATGTTTCTTAAATTTCAGGTATTGGCGATTTTGGAATTATAGGTTCAGAAATCTGCAAAATCGATTGTCAGATCTAGCTCTGGAGAAAGTAAACAGCTGGTTTTACCTCTGAGCATGAGCCAGTATGCCACTTCAGCACAGGAGTGATGGGTGGCCTCATTGCAGGTCTCATAACTTTTGCAATTCTTCCCTAATATTCTTTTAAATGCAAAACTCACCATGAAACATTACTCTTTCTTTACAGGGGACTATTTAAGGATCAAGTTAGATTTAGCATATTAAATAGTTTCAACATTGATCACAATATTGAACTTAGGTTGTTTGGGATGAGGTGTGCCTGACCATGAGCAGATAGATGAAAGCAGCAGGAGGATATAAGCTTTTACTTTTCTTCTTCCATCATGCCTCACATCAGCAGCTGGGAAAACACGTAACTGCTGATTATCCATGACATTGAGCTCATTGCTGGAGTCCTTGAGAAGTCCTGTGTTGATAGCAGTTACAGACTTACAAAATGGACTGGAGAAGCTGTAAATATTACTTTTCTGTGTTACCAGAAGAGATGGGTTTGCAGGCAAAAGATATGTATCTGGAAACTGGGTCTTAGAGGCTAATTGTGCATTTATCAACTGTGATGTTCTTGGCTTCCTACCTCTTGGAAGGTCATGTGGGCAACTGGGAACCTTTCCAGGCCATCCTTGCATCTTCATCAACAGCTGCCAACACTGGCCATTTCCCTTGAAAAGGTGAGGGCAGCATCCTCAAACAGCAGTGTGAAGGTGTGGGAGCTTAGCTGCTCTAGAAAGTAGGCTCATAAGGGAGAAAAAGCATTTTAAGATCAGGTTTTGTGTCTGATTGAACTCCAGGTTATGATGTCCTTGATGGAAGCGTTCCTTCCCTTCAATTCTGATCCTTAAGAAAAAAAGGGAGTTAAAAAAACCCAAACTATCTTGAAGTCTTGTAGTACCTTGCATGCTGTTTTTTTAACATTGAAAATCTGAACTGCTGACACTGCAAAGGTCAGAAACAGAGACAGAATTTTCTTCACTGATCATTTGAAATTTTCTCTGAATAGAGCTTGAGGCTTTGGCTTTGTTCCAGGAAACACAACCATTCATTCAGGAGTTAGATAAATTGTTCAAAACATTTTGGTAAATGTATATGTTTACCAAAATTTAATTGAAAGTCAGGATAGAAAACAAGTCTTTTATTCATGAGTCAGGTACAGCAGAGGCAGCTGCTGCAATGTGGGACTTTTTACCCAGATCCACCAACTCCTTGCCCTGAGCTGGCACTTTCACTGCTGGAGTGAGTTATTGTTAGTCACCTGAAGAAATCACTTCCAAGCTTCCCCAAAATAAATAGTGGCAGTGTGGTGGTGTGGAGTATGGCAGAGAGGTAATTAATGGTGAGCACCTTGAGTCAAGTCTCAAGCAAACTGATGAGACTGTCAATCCTACATTATAGTCCTTTAGGATAAGATAAATTCACAAAAGTTAATTTAAATTCATTGTAGTGAATGTGTTTCAGGTTGAACTGGAGTTCTTAGGGTAAATATGCTTCAATAAAGCTAGCAAACCCTTCTCAGTGCAGTTGTGAGTGCTGCAGGTACCAAGTAAAAGAAGAGTATGCATGAGATATGATTTAGTTCAGGGCTTGGAAGTGCAGAAAGTAGGAAGCACCCCTGATGAAGAGGGACTACTATTAATGTTTTAAAGCTTTATATTAAAATTGTTCCTTCCAGAAGGCTTGTGTGTAATTATCTAGTATTTATTACAGATTCAATTTGAGACATCAAATATTAAAAAGGCATGTGTAGGGTTTTCATCTTCTCTTAATACTTGGTAAAACTTTGATCAAAGGCTACTAAGGTTGAATGAGTGTGTGAAGCAGCATGGGCTGTGTGTTGTCTGAATGGCAGGAAATCTGGTTACATGGGATTCTGATCTCTGTTAGGCTCTTGAATACCATGGCTCCTAGCTCATTCAAGTTAAAGTTTTCTGAGCTAATGTATCAGAAGTGAGAATTTTTGTATTTAAAAAATCATTCAGTAAGATAAGAACTTGTCACCTTCCTATAGGATGTTTCTAATTTTCATTATAATTAGCAGTTACGTTTACATGGCATCTCTGGGTGGCTCTGCATAGTTTTTCAACTTCATCTCTAAAAATAAATATGCTTTTCTCAGCAAAAATTAAAAATATTCTAACAATATTCCTCATTTATGTTAAACATTACTCACGCAAGTGATCCCATAAAGGAGCATCTGTCCTTTTGTCTTTTAAATGAAATGTTAAAATTATTATTTAAAGTGTATTAGGTTTACTGCAAAGGAGGGAAGTAAATTCAAGTGATGTCAGGGAACTTCCACATCAAATTTCTTAAAATAGGGAAAAAGCATTCCTTTTGCAATATTACCTTTATGGCTAAATACTAAAACTAATGTTGTTTAGGTTATTTCATAGATAGTAATAGAAAAAAGCAAATGGGTAAACTCCATAGAACATTTTTTTTTCAGTCCTGAATCTTGAGAATTTCCTTTTATGATTTCCATGGTTTTCATTAATATAAGAATATTCACTAAATATATTTAAGTGGTTTTATTATTTATATCCTCAAATTTCTATCTACAATGAAAAATATTCTTTTACCAATTACACTGATTTTCGGACTGCAGCTAGCTACAGTCTGAAAATGTGTAATTGGTGGAAGACTGTTTCCTGTGTTTGTCTGCATAATACCATGGGTAATTACATTATGAATTGTCATCAGTAGTTGTCATCACTGAGCTTTCTCCTTCATGACTTCAGATAAGTTTCTTCAAGCTTTTCAGTTGCCAGAGACGTGGCCTCCAGGAGGGACCATGGGTATGAAGCCCACGTCTTCATTTTCTGACAGTCACTCTCATGAGTGTGTTTCTCTATTAAAAAAAGGCCGAGAGAAAGTTGTCTTTCTGCTGCCCACAGATGTGGTGCAGTGAGGGAGTAGAGGTTCATGACTCTGATTTTCCTGTTGAGGACCTCACAAGAGAGGCTACAAGTGTCTCTTGATTGAACCTGGGAAATTTCAGGGAGGCTCTGATAACTTGGTTAGCATTGTTTAGACTGGAAATCTAAGGCATGCAGAGGTTATAATTATTTGCCTTTGTCTGTGCAGTGCGTACCAGATATTGGGGAGTTAAATATACAAATTAAAAAGAACATTTTCGCTTACTGTGTTCTGAGCTGTAGTTAAGAGGCCAGACATTTTGTGCACTCTCAGTGTTTTCCCTGATACACCCCCTTACTCAGTAGTCATTTTACTGCCTGTGTGGTTCGCTGGTGCTGAGCTGGTTTGCATTGGTCACTGGCCGTGCTGCAGTGCAGCTTTGCAGCTGTAGGTCTGGTGTGGGGATCACACAGTAGCACCAATCCCCGCGGCTGGGACAGGGCTGCCGGGAGAGCACTGCTGAAGCACAGCCACCTGTCAGCTGACCCAATTAGAACAGTTTGCTGCTTCTTCCCTCTAATGAGTGCTTTTAATAGTCTCCAGCTGTTCCCTTTTGCTGCATTACCTCTTCACAGCGAAATTTCTGGCCCTTTTTTGCAGCTCTTCATCTATTGTGTGTGCGCTAAAGCACCATTTTCCCCCTTAGATTTTCCCTTTCTGTATTAATAATTTATTGAATCATAAAGTTAATGATAATTCAAACTTCAGCTGGAGGAGGGACTGAATAAACAACTTATAAAACATAATATTAAAGGAGATATTTTCATGGCTGACATTTACTTTTCGGTGACTTTAATTTACAGACCAATTTTTTTTTAATGTTCCCCTGTGGAGTTTGCATTCCAAACATTGCAGCATTATGCATTTATACAAAAGCAAGAAAATGTGCCTTCCTAATCTGTTTTCATTCAGTAGTCTGAGTCAATTGCACATAGTAAACACGCAATATAACGTTGGTTAAGATTGCAACACTAAAAACATCCATGTAATTCACAATACATACTTACAGAAAATGTAAGATTAATACCATGCTTTTATTTTAATGATACCATTCTGTATTGCCCTTCTCCTTTTTGTGGAGACAGGATACAGGATAACAACAATATATTGCACCAGAATATAAAAAGGTGAGGATTTTTTTTCTTGCAGGGTTGTAGTGGTCTGAAAGTTTCTGGCTGGTGCAGATTTTAAGGAACTGCACAGGAAAGCAGAAACCAAGTTGCAGTAGAGGTCCAAGCACTAAGTACCCACTATCTTATTTAAATGTAACATTATTACAGAGTCTTACCATATAATGTGTTGTGGAATTGCTTTTGAAGACATTTATATATATGTAAGAATGTAGGATCTTTTATTAAAGGATCTTGCTGTATTAAGTTTAAAATGATGAATCTTCATTTTTACAGTGATTTTGCCAAGTGTTTTATTTGTGCCTTTTTGAGCATGAATACAGGACAGCCCTTGATGTTCTCTCTTGTGTTGTTTTTGGGGTTTTATGTGTTGTGGTAGCTTGGGGAAATAGGAGTCTGAGTCAATTGCACATTCTCTATAGGAAGATCCTGTTCATAGAGTGGAAAATCCCAACCACAGAACAAAGATTCTTATATATTGATGCCAGCTTTTAAGGCCATGTAAACTGTGTAAGAGAAGAGGGTATGTCTCTGTTACATTTTCAGGAGGTATATTTTTGGATCATTGAACAAGAACAGAAAAGAGCATTCTTGTGCAGCCCAGGGACAAAAGCCAGCCTTGCCTTCAGTGAAGGCAGGAAAGCAGTTTGCGGGGGATAATCCTTATTTCGCTTAGAAACTGATGGACTCGGACAAGCCTTTTGCAGGGTTAGGAGTGAGATCTTCTATGTGTGTTGGGTGGATCTGCAATAGCATCTGCTTGGTTCTCAGTGGCAATCAAAACAGGCAAACCAAAAGCAATAGAGAGCAATACAGAGAACTTCAGTGTATATAAATCTCCAGTGTCTGTGCTTGACTACTTTCATTTGACATTTGTGACCTCCTGTCCTAGGGTATTTCCTCCCAAATTTGCCCTAAACCAGGGCACCTCCCATTCCCAAAATGGGATTGAAAGAACCGGAAAACACTCACAAATGAGTAGGAGCAATGATGAGATAATTTCCATATGAGGAATGACAAAGGTTAGAGCTCTTCAAATGAGAAAGAAGTAAACAAGGAAAGCATATGGGAAGACAGATTTTTCAGGAGGTATGAAAAAGTGGCCTCAAGGATGATTGCTTTTGAGCTGTTTCAGTGTAAGACTAACAGAAGATTATAATTGGAATGGGTAGTTGCTGAATCCAGTAAAAAAAATAGAAAGGTGTGATGGTTTGGACAACATGTAATTAAGCTGTGGACGTCCTTGCCTGGTCATTGTTATGAATAAGTTTAGATGTATTCAAAAAGGAAATCTTTAAGGAAACATTTCTTTACAGAGGGGAGTGGTCAAGCACTGGAACAGGCTCTTAAGTGGTTGATGCCCAAGGCACATCAGTGTTTAAGAGCGATTTGTACAACACCCTTAGCAACACGCTGTAACTTTCAGTCAGCCCTGAACAGGTCAGGCAGATAGACTAGAGGATCGTTGTAGGTCCCTTCCAACTGAAATATTCTATTCTGTATTTAAAAGTGCTGCTATATAGCCCTCAAGGGCTGTTAATTGCCAAAGCAACACCTCTTCATCAGAAAATCTCCAATCAGTATAAATCTAAAGCCTCAAGGGTACCGAGAAAAAGGTCCTGTGTGTTCGGTAAATGTTCCTCATAGCCAGTAGTGATTTTCTGAAATTGGTTTCTGCTCTGGGTGACTCAAAAGCAAACTTTATAATTACATGCTTACAAGTGAATTCTACTACTAGGTGATTTATATAAGGTAGTTACAGTTATAGAGATCTCCAGCTGAATGTGTTGTTTCTTGACTTTAAAATAGTTGAATGTTCTTGGGTATATGCCATAGTGGCTAAGACTTTGTTGTCTTAGATCTCTGCCAATCAAATTAATTTTTGTAAGTTCCAAACTGATGCTGAATCTATTAACTGTTAACACTGTCATGACTATTCTCAAATTTATTGTTAAAAGCTAAGATACAAATGCATTTAAAGTATGAACTGCATCCACAATATTACATTGTGCACTGTAATGGTAAGAATACCAGAAAGAAGATGTAAAAATCCTTAAAACAGTGGGATAAAACATTTCTTTCAGTGCATGCTTTTCAGAAATACGAAGTCTCTTTGTTTTGATGTTTCAGTATGGGTGAATTTCAGGTGTTTGATAATTTCTGTAAGCCTCGACTTGAGTATTTGTATTGTCAGTTCTCATGTACTTTTTTAATGTGGAAGTAGCAGTAAGACACATTTAAGCAGATAACACTTACATGATTCCCAATAAGGGATGACTTAACAATGATAATTAGCTGACAAATAACTATTTCAGGTGAACGAAAACAAGAGGATCTGTGTGTGATATGAGTGTTATCTTCAGTGCATAGTCTAGCATTTTGGGCATTATGAAGCCGAAAGCAGTGTTTAATAGTCATCAAGTAAAACTAATTATTGATTGGTATTTTGTTTGTCTTAAGTTGGAATACAATGGTTTATAAAACTGAAATGTTTTATCATCCAGAAGAAAAGGATGCTTTCAATTGATAAATGTTCCAATTTAGTGCAAAATTAGTGCAAATTTTAAAATAATTATTTTTAAGGTTACAATTTGTACATGTCATAAGTAAGAGAGATGAGGCATTGACCAGCAAATAGTCTGTCTTAAAAATAAGATGCAATAATATATATGTGTGTGTTTGTGCGTGTCTTTAGGAGTAGGCGTCAGTCTTTTTGAAATTATGTTTAATTAACAATTTTTTTGAAGACTGACCTAATGAAATCATGGTAGCTGTCCCTAGAAAACCATACTATAAAACCTCCTAAGTACACTCCTTGCTAGGAGTATGCCTGTTTTCTTTTCCTTGTTGCGTTATGCTGTAACCACCTTAAATGAAAACTCTTTTTTTGGCAGTAGGATGGGGAAGGAAACTGCAGAACCTTTTACTCCTCCTGACAGAGGAAGGGCATAGAGAGACAGCCCTCCTCTTGCTGCCAGCATGTAAAATGTGTTCAGGCTGTGGCATGATAATGTAATTTCAAGCAGTCAGATACTCACTTCACTCTGTAGGTGTCAAAACCTGCCGGAACTGACAACCCATGAAAATAAAGCTGAATTTATTAGCCCGTTTTATTCCTTGTCTGTCATTCTCCTTCCTCTTTCCTTTTTGTGATTTATGCCTAAGTTTTCTGGCTGTCAGAGCTGCCAGCAAAGTGAAATAGGCAGAGATCCTGATCTCTAGAACTTCCTAGCTAAAGCAAAGCTGAAGCTTTGAGGTGGTGGATGGCAAGGAGGGTGCAGGGCGGTAGATAGGAGAACTGCCCGCCCATGGTGCGTGGCTGACGTGAGGGATAGACATGTCTTTATACAAGCATCCAAAGCTGTCCTGAGCCTTAGGTGTTTGTTGACAACAAAATATTTTCCTATCGTGTAATTTTTTGGTGGTGGTGTGGACTCTTCTGTTGACTGCAGGATTGCTGGGTCACACTTGTGAATTCTGTATTTTTAAGACTGAAGTAGTTTATGTTGAAACCATATGGTAGCAGAGATGGCATTTTGTGGAAAAAAGGGACATCAGGTGCCCAGACATACTAAAGACTTAGTTTATTCTATTTTTTCTGAATTTTTTAAGGTTTATTATACCCTGCAGAGTAAAATCCTGTGCCTTATCCTGATCCCAGCTTACAGGGACTCCAGGGCATGCTGGAACACCATGTGCTTGCTCCTTTCTGGTTGGCATCAAGGCTCATCTCTGTGGAGCTAGGGCACACGGGGGGTGCCTGAATATCCTGTGGGACACAACTGGGCTGCTTGTCTCACTGGGGAGAGGTGGTAGGCTCTTCCCAGCCAGCCCACCCAGCAGGGAGAGAACCCTTAGTACAGCAGTGAAAATGAAGGACAGAGGTGCAAATTTAGGTTTTGTTTCTGTCTCATTACAGAATGAATAGATCTGAACTGGGGAATAGTCTGCCTAAAAATCAGGTGCTGCCTGTTTATTCTTGCCTTGTTTGCTTCAATAAGCTCCTGTGATGGAGAGATGGGTGTTTGTGTTTCTCCAGAAACAAGCAAATGCCATAGGTTTGTGTTGGCAGATGGATTGTAATGTTCTCTCCGGTTGCTTGGCCCTGCCTGGCAAGTGGCTGCTGTGTTTTCACTCAGGAGTGCTCTTCAGGTGTCAGGTATTCCAGAAATCAAATTTTCCTTCTTGGCATAAAAGGTATTGCTACAGTTTCTTCTCTTTTCTCTCTTCTTTCCTCTCTTTCCTCTTTCTCCTCTCTCCTGGTTTCCTTTTTCCTAAAGACTTTCTTTGCAGGAGTGGATTGTGTTGAGAGGTTCTCAGCATAGTAGTAGTTTCTATTGGAGTAACAGTTCTAGTACAGAAGCTCCAGACTCTGTGCTACATTTTAGGTGTCCTCCCTTCTCTTCTTTAACTCAAGAGATATGAAAGGATGAGGGACTTCAGACAATGAGGTGATGGATTGACTTCTTTGCTAGACAGATAAGCAACTGCAATCAAAAGAGTGGGCAAGTTTTGCTGCTTAGTGCAATGGAAGGAATAATGGCTTCTGTTCCCTGAAACAAGGATGGATCCAAACCACATGCTCAAAGGCATCTTGGCACCTTAATAAACTGGAAACCCAATAGAAATATAGAAATGAGGGATACTGATGGTCAGAGGGAGTCCCTCAGAAAGCTGATTCCTTCAGCCTTTTTGGGGTGGATTTTAATCAAATTCAAAAAGAAAAATAAAAGAAGCTTTTCATAACTTAGTGAGAGACTATTGCCAGGAGAAAATGTGAGGGAACAGAGTGTGATGAACTGTAAAACTGTATTTGTTGTCACTGAGTTGAGGTTCGGGGCATTTGGCCATTTTTTCGTTAATGATCAGTCAAGAAAGGTACTGCTGCCAGGAAATAATTTTTTATTGTCTTCCTTGTAATTCAACAGTATTTAAAGAAAGAAATGTGAAAAAAAAAAAAAAAGCCCCAAGAAACAGGCTGTTTCTAATGTGTTCTTGGTTTTTGCCTTAAGATGACTATTTGAAGTACCTTTTTCAAAAATACATGTCGCTCACCAGTTTGCTGATGGTATTACATGGTGTGAGTTATCACAGGGATGGTGGGTGCATGTCTTGAACGAAATGGTAACTCCATCTTTCAGAATAAGCAGTAGACCTGCTGTGCCAATTGAGAAAATACATTCCCTGTGTAACAAGGTAGTGAAATTCTCCTTTGAAGTAAAAGCAGTGTTCACTTTTTCTGGCTATTATTCCAAGCATTTCTTTCTTTTTTTTTTTTTTTTGTTTGCTAGAATTTTCAAAGCTCGTCTGTCCTTTGTAAATATAGTTGCTTTACATAAAATCAAAATCAAACTGTCCAAAACCCCCAACAAAGGGTGTTTAGCTGATTGTTGTTCTAGGCTCTGGAAAATGGACTGCCATTGTTTCAGCAAAGCTGGCTACTGCTTAAATAACTAGTGAGTTATTGAAACACAGTCCAGTTAGGTTACCTTGAACACAGCTTTTTCCTATGAACTCTGATCCAAGCAAAGCCAGCCACTATTCATAACTGAGCTTGTCAAGAGTAATTTCCTTTTTCTTGGGGAAAAATCCACTAACTGGTGGCAAATATGAAACTTTCCATGGTGAAGATGGATTGTTAAATGAGATTATTATTTTCTTCAAAATTAATTTTCTGTTCTCTTTGAAAGGGAAAACCAAAGTGTTCATCAGTGGCTGAAGGAAAAAAAAAGTTAAAAATTTCTTCAGATTGTTGTCCAAAGAGATTTATGTTTTTGATAAACATAAAGGGGGGGAAGCATATTTTATGCTTTTTTTTCCTCTTCCTAACAGATTTATTAACCTTCGTGATTTTATACTTGATCTTGTTGCTTGCTGAGCTTTTTGAAGCCACATCACCTGAGATGAAGGCATTGAGAGATTCTGGGTTTCTGTGTAGGGAGGGAAGTATGCTTTTGTTTTTCGTAATCCTAGAAAGGAACTTCAGCAGATGACTGAAGATTTTAAAAAAAGTAAAAAAAAAATGAAAATAGGAACATTATTTATGCCTCTGAACCTTGTAATTTTAGGAGGTTTGTAATACTTGGTGTTGTCAGTACATTGATAGTCTGTCAAACTGAAAAGTGGAATCAATATGTTCCATTTTGTGTCTGCTGTTCAGAATGGCAGTGCTATGAATAATGCAAAGTTTTAATAATTTTCCAGAAAAGCATTAGAACTGTTCAGCAAGGGCAAGATTTTAACTAGGGAAATTAGATAGGGGCAGCAGAGCAGAAGCCATCTCCAGTTTTAGCAGCAGGGAAGCCACATGTAGAAGCAGTATGGTTTTCTTGTTTGCTCTGCAGCTCCTTTTGCCTTTCAGCCCTGAGAGATGGAGAGATTCCAAGTCAGTCAGCACTAGGCAGAAGACTGATAAGAAGGCAAAATTAGCCCATAACTCAAACTTCTAGCTGTTTTCTCACCATTCAACAGGTTTGTGTTAAAGTGCCACCACAAATGTGGTAGGTCAAGGGGATGTAAAAGACATTTAGTTCTTGGTACTATGAATAACTTTTTTCTTAAAAGTCAGTATTGTGGTTTTTTGAGATTTACCATCTAACTTAAAAATGCTCAAACCCAAAGAAATCTGTAACGTGTGCTGAATGATGAATCATACATTTTCTCTTTTTTAGTTCAGACGTCAGCAGCAGGTTTCTTTTCCTTTTTTTGCTAGACAGTGTACTTGATGTGACTGGATTATTTCAGGGACATATCAGGAGCTGTTGGATACAGCTTCCTTTCCTTTAACTTCAGTAAAAGGGAATTGTATCACTGGAATTCATGACAGCAGATAATGTAAGCTATAACTGAGAAGTATGTTGAAATAAAACATGCATTAGCTAGTAAGTGCTTGTTTTCTTAAGTGAAAATTTTGCTGCATCTGCAGATCAGGAGAAGCTTAATAATTTTTAAAAATTATTTCTTTCCTGAAGCCTGCAATAATTTTTTTTTTAATTGTGGGGCATATCTTTCCTTCTCCATCTCTTCACTGTTTTATTTTGAAGATTTATATTGCAGAAAGTAAGCATTTTCCTCCCCAATTCTTGTCAGATGAAGTCCTATTAAACAAGAAAATTGAATGATTTCTTCTGTTTGTTTTGCCTCTGTCCTGTTGGGATGTATGAAAGCAATAATACTTAATGATCATTGATTATGAAATTAGTTTCCTTTTGGCTCATGGATTTCGTTTCTCCAGTTACATATTTAGTATACAGAGCTCTGATGTTTGTTCTAATAAGCCTCTTTTAAACTTTCATATTGTTTATTTTTGTGGACCTTTGCTAAAAACAATGTGTAATGCTAGCTTCAAATTGTTGAGGCATTCATAGAACTTAAATGTGTTTCTGTTAATATAAGCATTTTTGAGGTTTGGGCTAAAATTTGCTGAGTATAGTTTCTGTGTATCCAGTCAGGCTTTAAAGGAATGGGAACATTTGACCTGGGAAAGAAAATGGGAGAAAAATGTGAACTACAGAAATGTCTCATTATTAAAATAGGTTTTTCTGTATTGTAGGAAATGTGATATTTTGAAACATTTGAATTCCTTGGTAGCAGTGCAAATTATATTTTGTCATATGTGGAGGTGTTAACTTCCTGCATTAGGCCCTTCAGCTTACCAACAGACATTGCTGCCATATCTGTGTTTAACAGCCCTTGACAGACCTCTCTTCTATAAATATATCATTTCTATTTTATTACTGTTGTTGTTATTATTTTGGATTTTCTTTTGATTGGGGTTTTTCTTTTTAAATCCAGTTACATCATTGTCATCCAGAGTATCCTGTTGTAACGATCTATGGGTTTTAGTGCTGCATGTTTTTCAGCATTATAGAGTCTTTCTGTATCTCCTTGAGGTCATATTTCTTTTCTTCTCCCATTAATATTCCCTGAAAATTTTGCTACTTTGCTCTTAACCCTTCTCTGTTATTCTCAAGAATTGTCTCAGCACAGATGCTGTGCAACCTTACTCAGTGTCTCATTTCACTAAGAAAACCAGCTATTTTATTCCTGTCTTTAGCTTCCCATCCTTAATCATCCTATCTTCTTTTTCCCTTTTTCTTTTTTGTTTTGTTTTGTAGTGGGAACATAGGGATGTTTATGACATCTTTAGTGACTGGATTAAAGAAAGACTTGTTGCAAGATAGAGAGGGTTTTCTGCTGTTGCTGGTTCTTCCCCTTGCTGATTGTGTTCTTCATTACAGTCTTGTCTAATACTAGCTAGGTTCTGGAAATCTTCTGTTTATTTTGTCCCTTTTTTCTGAGGTGTTTTTGACTGTCACTTCAGTTCAAGACTGTTTTCCTGACTTACACTCTTTCTAGGGAGCCCTTTTCTGTATGTGAACAACCTGGTGCAGTGAAAGGTGTCCCTGCCCATGGCAGGGGGGTTGGAACTAGAAGCTCTTTAACTTGCCTTCCAATCCAAACCATTCTATGATTCTGTGATGTCTTGTGGTTTTTCTCATTACATGATTTTTCATTCTGAGTAATCTGGTCATGCGTATTACTGCTCAATTGTGAGCAGGACTTGCTGTTAATACAGGTCAGAGAGTCTTAGTGTTACAATAAACTTGGCTGAACATTGATGCTTTTAACATTAAGAGAGTGGTGTATTAGAGAGGTGATGATCCACAGTATTACATGATGATTTCCTGTGTATCTCCTCCAAATCGTTTTTTTTTAAATGTTTATCACAAATGTTTTCTAGGATACAGCATTTCAAGGTAAACAAAAGATGCTGGGTTCCAGGAGCCAGAGATGTGAAATAATTCCTTAATTCCCTTCATGACTACCTTGTTCAGTGAGAATTTACTAAGACACTGACAGGGTCTTTTCTGGTTTTACTGAAAAAAACTTAAGTTAAAAATTGTTCTAAGACTTCTGAAAATTTGAAGAGTGCAGAAGATGGTCTTAAATTGCAGTAGAGAAATATAAATCCTCAGGTGAATAAAAATGTACTCTGAGGCAGATGTCCTGCTATTCCTTGAGTTCACCGAGATCAAGACAAAGCAGTTTTCTGAATGACATTAGGGTGGTTTTGTATCAGATACTAGTAGAGGTTTCCTGACAGTAGGAGCAGTAAAGCATTGCTATGAATTAGAGTGGATATGAACTTTTTTTTTTTTAACAGATTGGACAAATTGTAACTTGGTATAGATAAACTTGCTTCTCCTTTAGCAAGGATTGACTAAAATACTTCTCAAAAGTCTGAGGTTGGACTAAAATACTTCTCAATAATCTGAGTCTTCTGTAGCAGCCTTTCTTGCTGGAACAGGAGCAGCCAAGGCTGCCCTGCATTGCCAGGTGTGGTGAGACCACCCTAGCGGGAACACTCTCATCCACCAGTGGCATCTCTGTCCACTTGCAGCCCTCTGACTTCAGTCAGCTCCAGGCTGAGGCTGTTGCCTGTAAGAAATTAGCTTTGTGCTCTAGAACTATCTTTTGTGAGCATGAATTGCTAGATGTATCTGTTGACTTGTGCAAAGCATTTGACACTGTCCCACACAAATTCTTGTCTCTGGAGTGGAGAGATGTGGATTTGATGGATGGATTAGTTGGTCATTAAGGAATTGGCTGAATGGTCACGCTCAAAGAGTTGAGGTCAGTGGCTCAGTGTCCAAGTGGAGACCAGTGGCAAGTGGCATTCCTTGGGGTCAGTGTTGAGACTGGCACCATTTGACATCTTTGTTGGTGTCACTGACAGTGGGATCGAGCGTACCCTCAGCAAGTTCGCTGATGACACTGAGCTCTGTGGTGTGGTTGACACGCTGGAGGGGAGGGATTCTGTCCAGAGGCACCTGGACAAGCTCGAGAAGTGGGCCCTTGTAAACTTAATAAAATTCAACAAGGCCAAGCACAAGGTCATGCACCTGAGTCAAGACAACACCTCTGTATCAGTACAGGCTGGGGGTTGAAGAGAGAGAAAGGAGAGCAGCCCTGGGGAGGAGGGTTTGGGGGTGCTGGTAGATCAGAGGCTGGACATGAGCCTACAGCCTGCACCTACAGCCCAGAAAGCCAGTTGCACCCTGCCTGCAACAAAAGCAGCGTGGTCAGCAGGTCAAGGGAAGTGAGACTCCACCTTCTATGACTTTTTCTTTTATGACTCTACCTGGAGTGCTGAGTCCAGCTCTGGGGCCCTCAGCATAAGAAGGACATGGATCTGCTGAAGCGAGTCCAGAGGATGTCCATGAAGATGATCAGAGGGCTGGAGCATCTCTCCTATGAAAACAGGCTGAGAGCATTGGGGTTGTTCAGCCTGGGGAAGGGAAGGGGAGACCTTAGAGCAGCCTTACAGTACCTGAAGGGGGCCTACAGGAAAGCTGGAGAGGGACTTTTTAAAAATAGAATGTAGTGGCACAATGAGGGGCAATGGCTTTAAACTAGAAGATGGCAGGTTTAGAGATCAGGAAGAAATTCTTTTCTGTGATGGTTGCCACGGAAGTTGTGGATGCCCCATCCCTGGAAGAACTGGGGAGACTAGGCTAGGTGCTTTGATGCACATGACCTAGTGGAAGGTGTCCCTGCCTTGCCAGGGGGTTTGGAACAAGGTGATCTTAAGGTCTCTTCCAGCCCAAACCATTCTATGGCTTGTTGCTTTTCTCATAGGCATCCATTTGCTAGTGTCCATGTGCCCTCCATTAGGGAGGGATGAAAAGTCCTTGAGGTTGGTGGGTATTTCCTTCTTGGCATTTGCAGAATTGAATATATGCCATCCCTAATTGGTTTTATTAAAGCTTGTCACCCAAGCAGACAAATTTTCCAGGTTCTTTTTTGAAGAAGTGTTAGTAAACAGAATGAGCAGATGTACTGTCTCCCTGCTGTTAGTTGCCATTGGGATTCATTCTTGATTACAGTATAATGATCTTCATTTTTGGTCTTCCCTGGATCTGTGCCCTCTGTAATAGGATGGTTATTTAATGCTTACTGCTTCCAGCTGGCAGCCACTCGCCCTTTTTTTGGCAATTTCTTTCTATTTTTTTTTAATATATTTCCCGTACTAAGATGGTTTGAGGTGAAAAATACAAAAGCAGTGGAAAAGAAAGATAGGATATGGTGTCTGCTTACAACTATGAAGTGATTCCATTCTTACTGGTAAAACTTATCTTTGACAAATTACTGACATGATTTCTGATAAAAGGAAAGAGAAAAATGTATCCACCCATGTATTTTCTTGATGTTGTACATCATTTTAAGTTAGAAAATAGTGATGTACAAATGTATTTCATGTTTGTTACACCTAAATAGTAGCATTGTGGGAATAGTTCATCACTTTTGCTATGTCAATGCCAGTAAAAATTTGTATATGAATGAATAATGTATGTCTGCACTTAATGAAAATGTAGATGGCTAGCAGAAGATTCTGTTTTGTTAGCTGCCGCTTCACTTGTTAAGATGCCAGAAAGAAAAGCTTAATACATTGTTGGCTGAAAACTCAGGCAAGTTAGCCCAGGCAAAAGAGTCCAGGCAAATTTGCCCAGGCAGAATAAAATGGGAATTAAACTTGGCAGCCTATTTACTTATGTGGTGGGGGAGGGAGGGGCAGGAAAGTAAAAACATGCATTTTGCCAGAAGAAATTGGAAAGTCCATTCAAAGAAACCCCTCTACATTAATGTACTGAGTTACATGATCCTCTACAACTTATCCTCTACAAAAATGCACTGAGTTTGCACAGCAAGCTTTTGGTAGCAGTGGTGGGGGACTGAGGGGCAGAGGGGCTACAAGGGTGGCTTCTGTAGGAAGCTGCCAGAGGCTTCCCCCATGTCCAGTGGAGCCAGTGCCAGCCAGCTCCCTGATGGGTCCACTGCTGGCCAAGGGTGAGTTTTTCAGTGATGGTGGTAGCACCTCTGGGATGATCTCCTTAAGGGAAAGAAGCTACTGCACAGGAGCAATTGCAGCTGGAGAAGAGAGGAGTGACACTATGAGAGGAACAGCTCTGCAGACACCAAGGTCAATGCAGAAGGAGGGGGAGGAGGTGCTACAGCAGAGCTGAGATTCCCCTGCAGCCCCTGGTGCAGACCACAGTGAGACAGATATCAGTCACCCTGCAGTCCATGGAGGACCCCAGACAGCAGAGGGTGGATGCCCAAGGAAGGCTGTAAAAGAAGTTAATGTAATGACTGAAGTCACCCACTGTGGCCTGTGTCACCCTGCAGCTGGAGTGCTGTGGTAGCATTAATGTAAGCAAGCCCCATGTTGTTCACTCTTCTGGTAGAGGACCTGAATGCAGTGGAGGAGGAACAGAAAAGGGTTTCTGTCGCTTTTTGAGCTGGCCGAGCCTCACAGAAGGGAAGGGGCTGTCAGCTGGTGCAGGGGGGCATTTGGGGACAGAAACCCTGCGTTCTAGGTTTAGCTGGATCTGCTCTGCCATCTTGTGGAACTTCTCCCCAAGATGCCCACTGATCACTCTGCAGCCTCCCACTGGTGTCCCAATAAACTTGTCCAGCTTGCTGTCATCTCCAGACAATCATCCCACACAGTTTGGCACAGTCCACCCCACCTGGCAGCCCACCTTGGAGGGCCTCAGTGCCACAACAGTACAGGAGGGGAAACACTTGGCTTTGTCTATGTTGGCAATGCTGATTTGGGAAGCCATGCCCAGCACCTGCTTCACCCCACTGCAGTCTGCTGCCAGTGCTGTTGGCATAGATGCACAAATAGATACCAGATGTATTTGAAAGAAAGAAGTCATCTTGCTGCTGTGTGGCTCGAGTTATCCAAATACTTGATTGAGATTGAATAGAAACATTAAATATCACCTGGTGAAGTAAAACTCTTAACTAGGGTTAAAAATGTGTTGCATTTCATCATATGTTTCATTAAAGTCTGTAAATAATTTGTGCTCCTGAATAAGATTTAGTAAGTTGTGTTACATTTATACTTGGAAGCCTTCTATACCTTGGCTTTTCAGTCTTTCTGCAGCCTTCCAAAGTAGGAAGTTGTGCTTTTCCTTCTTCCATGTCATATTTGTAGTCATAAGCCCTTTTCTGAGACATCACGTTTACATTTTCTTTCCAAGCACTCTAAGGCCACCCAGAGCTCCCTAGCTGGGGCCAGAGAAGGTGGGGAATTATGTTGGGGATTTTTTAGCGTGGCAGTGTTTAGTTCATATGATGTGACGTTGTCCTCAGGATGTAATGGTCAGTTTGACCTCTTTACAAACACCAACTATGTGAGAAAACACTTTACAAGCTGCGAGAGGATTCTCAGTGGCTCTCAGGAGAGTGGAAGAATTTTCCTTGGCTGGCAGCAGTGAGGACTGGACTGCACTGCTGACTGTGGTGGTGTATGAAGAGCAGCCTTGTAAGCAGGAGAGGTCACTGTAGACTGGGCTCAGTCACTGGTTTTCCACATCGTTTTATTTCATTTCCTTTTATAAAAACTTGAAATTTAGGTTGCTGCTGACACACCTCCACATCTTCGCCCTTCAGACTGAAGGAGCATGCACAGTTCCTGGGCTGTGAGCAAGGTCTCCTGGTTTCACAGAAACCAGGTTGAGTTGTGGTATCTCTCAGGGACAGGGTGTATAAAGAGGATGTGTATTTTTTGTTCTGCTTGTGAGAGAAAGGATATTTTTGTGTTTTCCCATAGATGAACAGATGGAAATGGAATGGAAGTTATTTGCAAGGCCTGTATGTGTTTGAGTTATGATTCCTTCTTAATTTAATATAAGGAATTAATTTAAAGTAAGGAATTAATTTTAAATAAGGACAATTTTAGTCAAGGCTACTAATAATTGTAATGCATCCAGGGCAGAATGTGATGTTTGGTAATTTTTGGTTGAGACACTGATAATCAAAAAATAGAGAATGCCTTGAAGCCTAATATTTTCCTTTTTTATTTTTTTTTTATTTGGGTGTGCCTTCTACTAGATAAAAAAACAAGTTACTATTTTTGTCAGTGCTCTTAGGAATTTGTATTAGGAGGAAAAAAAATTTCTCAAATCTTGCGTCATCTTTTTGTATATGGTACAGTATAAGTTTGCCATAAGGCATTAACTTCAATAAATTGCTTATTGCTCTACAAAAGAACACCTTGAAGTTTGCTCTTTTTGTTATGGGATTAAAATTCCCAAAGGAGTTTTGTAGCCCTTCAGTCTCTACAGCTACCTGAAAGGAGTTTTAATGAGGAGGAAATGACAGGATGATGGGAAATGTCCTTAAGTTGAATCAAGGAGGTTCAGATTAGATGTTAGAAAAACGAAACTTCACTGAAAGAGGTGTTAGACATTGGAATAAGTTGCCCAGGGAAATGATGGAGTCACCATCTCTGGAAGTGTATTTGGGTGTGGCACTTGGAGATATGGTTTAGGAATGATTACGGTGGTGCTGGGTTAAGAGTTGAACTAGGTGATCTTGAAGGTCTCTTCCAAACCTGATAATTCAGTGATTCTATGAAATATTTTTAATCAGGTGCTGACTTCCACTTATAGCACATATAAGCTCACTATGGCAAATTAAATAATTTATCACTAATCTCAAAGAAAATATTAATAATGCACCTTGGATATATTTCTGATAGATCAATTTTCTGACTCATTGACAGATTAAAGGATTAAGGCATGTTGTGATTTTTATTGCAAAGACAATTTTATAGAAGAAGGAAGCAGAAATTACCAGTTTAACTTTTCAGACAAAATTGTTACATGAGTAGAAAAATATAGTACTATTTAAAAGAAAGAGTTTCTGTTGTTACTTGGAGCCGCAGGGCCGATTCCCAGGCCTCCCACTGCCCTGTTGAAGACACAAGCCCAGTGGGATGTGAGTGATATGAATTGTAGCCAGGAGCTGAGGAATAAAGTAAAAAACTGCTTTCTTTATTGTGAAAGGTTATGATCAAAGTAGCTCTTTGTGTTTCCTTCTGTATCTTTCCAGACTGTCTTAAAATAGTTTTTTACAAGGCTCCTCCAGTGATTTGAATGAGCAAGGCTGTCATCTCTCACCTTGCAAATTTTTGTCTCACATAGAAACATTTCTGCCCTGAAAGATCTGTGTTCTGCTGAGAAAGCATGCTCTTACTGGGAGATGTGGCTTAATTAATGTGGCTTAGGATAGCAGAGTAACACTGCCTAGAATAGTGGCGTTTCACCTTGGCTTTCTGTGCTCAAAAAAACCCCAGAAATTCCTGAGTGCCGCTAGCATCAAAAAGGATCTTCCTGTAGGTGTGTTTAAGTTTTATAATGAGTAGCACACCTCTGGCTGACCTTTCTTTCACCCACTTTTTGGTTGAAAACTGATTTCATATCTCATGGAGTGAGCGGGTGCTGCAAATACACAAGGACGCTCCAGCAGCTGGAAAACAGATCACAGCAGTGGTGGTAAACAAAGCCTGGAAGGGGCAGTCCTTCTACTGCAGAGAAAGCCTGGTGCTTCTGATGTCAGGAAAGTGAAGTTCTTGTCCTTATGTGGCAAAAGGTTGTAGGTTTGTATGAAAGCTCACCTGGCCTTTGTCTTAAACCTTGAGTTATCAACAAGGAGTGGGGAAGATTAGATTATAGCCAGCCTGGTTGTTTCAGTAATCCTACATCAGTTTACCCTAAAAAGGGACAGTGAATCTCTTTTTGAGTTAGTATCAGCTGTTTACTTGTTAAAGCTGCAGGATTTTCCATGTGAATTTACATTGCTTTTATTGTACAGAGGTTTCTCTGGACGTGTGAATCAAATACTGTTTTCACAATTACAAGAAGGTCCCGGTTACACTTTTCTGTTGGGTGTTGATACTCATCTCAGGGAATATTTTCTGACTCACCATATTCATTATTCTTACAAAGAAATGGTAAGTTTCTTTGTTGAGAGCTAGTGTTTATTTGCCTTTGTATGAGAGTGAGAAGAGATAATGTTCTTAGCTGGATGTTGCTACAGATTTTTAAGTCTTATGTAGATGTTCTATCCACCTTCCATCTAATCTATCAAGTGCAAGCCAGCTTGGACATAATTTAAAGTATTGTCAGGGCAATATTTCAGATTTTTTTAAAATCCAAGCAATTTATTAGTTCATTGCAGGGCTTTAGGTTCTTATGAAAGCCAAAAATATATATCACTGAAAACATCTCTGGTGGTGTCTATAGTAAAAGCACAATAAGCCTTTAAAGAAGTGCAATTTGTCATTCATGTTAAAAAACCCTGTTGGGGTTATAGGAGAGACACATTGCCTGTGCAATCTATACATCCACAGTAAGATTTCTTAGTAATCATAGCATGGAGAATGGGGGGCTGGTTAGCTTCAGCTCAGAGCCTTTAGTGTCAAAATTCAGGTCTTGACCATAAATCTTCTGGTATGTATTTAAGGCAAGGCCTGAATATACAGTGGGGGAGCAGGGGAAATGGATTGTTTGTATCCCAGCTGGCAATTTTATGTTATTTTCTTTAATGGTTCCTCACCGTGTGATTTACTTCCTAGCCCAGGGTCTTCTGGTGTGCCTATAAAGTTGGATTCACATAACTGTGAGACAGAGTAGGAACCAGAAATGTACTTTAAAAGGCTTACAGACCCAAATGGGGCTCTAATGAAGTTAGGTGAAAGGCTTGAAGTTCTGGGAAGAGCTTTTCTCTGATGAGGCCTCAGATGCAGATGCTGCGGCTGAAGGGCTGTACCCTGCCCTCCCCTGGGAGAGCAGGAAATGCTGCCCATGTCTTCCATGCTGCCAAGTGCATCTGTCTTGTGGAATGTTCTCTATCCCATTTTATTTATGTGATAAAATATGGATTTGTTTAGTTGTTGGTTTGATAATGATGTGTGTAGCACCCATAGCATTGTGAGAGCACATCTCTAAATAACAACGAAGATTGATTCTGCAAAGGTGAAATCCTTCCATCCTTGCTTTTGTTGTCTTACCCATTTTTTGCCCTGCATGTCTCTGGAGTGGGTGTGTCTGCTGGCAGAGTAAGGCTCTATCATATTAGACGGGATAATAGAATTCAATCCCATGTGTTTATTACTGTGCTGAAGTAAAGCTGTAAATGGAATGCAGTTCCTCAGGGTTTGGTAGCTATGCCTAGTCTTTGAAAAATGATAAACAGCTTCTAATTAGATGAATGATATTTCATGAAAATGATGAATACTTTCTAATAACCCCTTTTCTCAGTAGGCTTTGCACAGTTCAGTTCTGAAAATCTGAGAAGTTTAGAGAATTGTAACCAAAAGTGATGTATGTTCTAATATTGAGTGAGATGTACAAATTACAGCTTACATTTCTTTATTCCAGTCGTTGAATGCAGCAGAATTTAAAAAAAAAAATAAGGGAGGACAGGTAATAATTGTTGTCTCAATTGTATTTATTCTGGATACTTCAGGGTGTGTTTAGAAGAAAGAAGAGCATGAAAACAATCTTCTGAATATTTTAAATGCTACTTAGTATGAAAGTTGATTAATGTGTCCCACTTTGACTCATATAGTAATCTCGGTGTAATAATGGTGAGCTTTGCAGAAAGGAGGAAAAATTGCTTTGTGCATTCTAGGACAAAGTAACTTTTTGTTTCCCCTGCTGATAGTAAGAAGTAGATAAATGGACCAATAGATGACTTTTAAGGTATTTGTTACAGCCTCAGTACAATTCTTTGACCCTGAGATGACTATAAAAAGTATGAGATAAAGAAAACAGTTGCTAATAGAGAAAGGAAAATACAGTATTTTTTTTCTTTCCTCCCCCACAGGACATTAATGTATGTATCCTTGAAAACTACCCTGAATGTTCTAACCCCAAGTTATTTTACATCATCCCATATTTCTGTGGACAGCATCCAAGATGCAGGTAAATATATGCAAGGTATTTCAATTTGTTCAGCAATAGCTATTGCCAACATTTTGTCAGAAATTGGTAATAAAGAGGTGACATTATTTGAAGTACAAGAGAAAAATGAAAGTACAAGGAATGTAGCACTGTATATGGTAACTGCATGCATATATTTTGAAGTAAGGAGGGCACTCCAAATGTAGCAGTATTCTTTCTTCTTGATTTATAGCATGAATAATTCATCAAATATGAATGTATTTACATAGATTTTTTTCTGGGTTACTCCTTTTATCTGCACTGTAACTTTGTAATACATGTTTTTGATTTGCTCAGATGCTTGTATCAGGTCTGTATGAGGAATGCAGGTTTCTGTGCCCATATAAGAAACTGTATTCATGCTTAAAACTGTAAAATGTAGCCTTCTGCTGCTTTGAGCTACCTCATTTTTAACATCTGTGTATGCCATTCTGATATTGCAATGTTACTGATGCCATAGTAAATTCTTAATGCAATAATATAGGAATAATTTTAAATACTTTTTTGGTTTTAAATACTTTCATTGGTAACAAATGTTCTTCATTAGGTGTGTTCAACTTCAAGGTATTCTGTTTATTATTCAGGCTTCTCCATAATGAAACTGCACACTTTCCAGATTTTCTTTCAAAAGCCATACTTCTTGTAATAACAAGTGAAAATGTGTTACTTCTTCTGTCTTAATTTCTAAGTATCTATGTTGTAAAATCCTGCCTTATTCTTTTTTTGGCTTAAGTGAAGTTACGTATAAGAAACAAAACAGATTAATGTCTTCATTTTCATTACAAAACAGATTAATGACTTCATTTTCATTACACCTTCTTTTCTTTTTTTTTAACGTATTTTTGCCTTACTTGCAAATGCTTATGATTGCACATTTAACCTGCATGCGTGAGTGAATAATCCCATTAACAACAGTCACATGCCTGAATACTTTCACAAAATATCTCTGTGAGGTTCCTGAGCAGCATATTGAGGTACTGGTTTGTACCTTGTTGTAGATGTGGCTCCTGTCATGCCCTTGCACTTCCTTCAGCTACAAACAGGAGGTTCATAGTGTTAGTTGGGACACTTTGCTCTTCCAGAAAATGGATCAGTGCACAGAACATGGTAGAGCATGACCAACCTGCTACAAGTCTGCTCTAGTAGGAATGGAAAGTAGGAAGCTTTTCCGTATGACAAGGAAAGAGCTTCAGACAAATGTTAAATTCACTATTGCATAGTGTCCACAAAAACCTAATGAAGTCAGGGAAGAGGTGTGATTTACAGCCACTCCCAGCTAGTGTGCACAACTGATTGCCTTTTGCTTGGGACACTGGCATTATATTCTGTGTCCGTATGAATGGTGACTGCTGCTCCCAGAATATAACTAATATGAATTATTTTAAGGGATTTAGGATTCATATGGCTGTCTAGCTACATTGTGCTTTTGGGAAACAGGGAAGCATAAAGATGTTGTGGAGTCCTGCCAGCTTCTCCTGCTGGGGGAAAAGATAGAAGAACCCTAAACTGTTCTTCAAATCCAGTATCAGTCATAGCAAAAAAATGCAAATCCTGTAGCAAAGCTGCAGGGTAACCAGGGGTAATGACAAGGGAAGGGAAGCTCCTGGAGACTTTGGCAAAAGTTAAAATGAAGGACAAGGTGGAAAATGGTAGTGTCCTGTGTAGGATTTGCCAAGTAACAGCAGGCAGTGGTTGGTCCCAGCAGTTCTCCTGATGTAGTTCAGGGACACCACCCCCCTCAGCATCTTCCAACAACAAGGGCAGTCGTTCCTCCCGTCAGATGGGTTGTGCTTCCAAGTTGAAATACCAAAGTTCACAAGTTTGAGCTTATAAACAACGTGGCAAAAGATATCTTGAGAATGGAGTACTTTCACACAGTGATTAATCTCCTTTTAATGTGATCCTGTTTTTACATGCCAATCCAATTTTAGATGTTGCGTGGAAAAGCTCAGTAAGCTATTCGGGTTTGGTGGGGGGGTCTTTTTTTGTTCTAATTATAGCACTGAATTTATTTTTTTTTCACCTGTGTTCTTTGCTTGAATTTGAGAAGTAAATGCATATTTAAACTTTTCTTTTTCCCTTCTCTGTCTTCCCCCATCAATTTCATACAGAGAGCCTGGTGAATGGGCCCTTGAAAGAGCAAAGCTGAACGTTAATGAAAATTTTCTGCTTGTGGGCATTCTGGAGGAGTTGGAGGATGTGCTGCTTTTATTAGAAAGATTCTTACCTCATTATTTCAAGGGTGTGCTTAGCATCTACAAAAATCCAGGTAACTTTTTCCATTAAAAAGCTATTCTTATGGAAACTTCAGATAAATATGCATGGCTGCTGAAGGGTATGTGTTTCTTTCTTGTTCAGTCAGTGAAGAAGTTTATCTCCCTTTTAGGGAGCAGATTTGATGATAAGGGAAGGTCACATATTCTACTTTTATCTTTAATGTTATCATGTGGTTTTCTTTCCTTTCAAGTTGTTGCTCAGTGATATTTCCATATGCCAGAAAGCTTCCCGTTTTCCACTGGAGTGGCTCCTTCTTCTTTTAATTGTGTCATACTCAGTTCTTAAATAATACTGTCAGTATATTGTCAAAATGGTGTCAGCAATACGTGCTTAAAAAAAACCTTCAAGAAATAGTTTGGGGAGCTTGACATTTTGGAGATTCTCCAGGACCAGGTTATTTATTTTCCCTCAGCCTTGACTGTGAGTTGAAATGAAATGAACCTTCAGTTGAGCTGAGTTTAGGTAAAATACAAATAATAATGTGCATTTACAGCACTTCCAATACAAATCATGCTGAGGAAAAAGACTTAGGAGCCTGGAGTAGAGAAATGAAAATGGAGAGCACTCGGTTTACTCCTTAATTTGCACCCCGTGGTCAATCTGAAAGGATTCTCTGCGTCAATCCATCCCTCCAACACTTGTTTATTGCTGACTTCTTTAAAAGGCAGTCTTGGGTCCTATGCCTAAAAATAAATATGCTTCTGGAGGGCTGTGCAAGCAGAATTGATTTCTTGCTTACATCTAACAGGCCCATCAACACTGTGTGCACCAAGCAGGGGTAAAACTTCCCTTCTTCCTCTGTGACTTGGTTTCATTTGTGTCAGTGTGAAATGCCTACAGCCATTAATATGTGTGTTTTGTACCAAGCTGTATATTCAAAGCACATGGAACAAAGATTGAATTTAGTTTGTAATGCATGCAGCTGATGGCTGGCTTCTTACTGAGAACAGCTATTGCAGCAGTCAGTCACTTTGGAGAAATTATGGGTTTCTGTCCGTAACAGATTTATGCATGACTGCCCACCAAACCCTTCTAGGATGCATCTTTGGAAATTCTGTATTTAGCTGTGATACAGGCATTAGGGAAAGTATGGCATTCCTTCTCTGAACATGCTTGCAGTGGGTCATTGTCTGCTTGGAACATGCTTGCAGTGGGTCATTGTCTGCTTGCAATCAGGCAGTTAAGGCAGCTCTTTGGAAGGGGGAGTGTAACTTTGTGGTGCCATGTCTAGCCATAGAGCGTTTTTGCTTAATAACAGACATGAGAAGAGTATTGTACTGGCATAAGAGCAGCCCAGTTTGGGATCAGGTATTTCCCTTATCTTTGTAAATTAAAAAATAGAAATACCTATGTTTGTAGTATGTGGAAGTCATCCTAAAGGTTTGCACAATTTGTTCTTGAAGGTTTCCCCATAGGCATATTAGACCAAAGGAAGGCAGGGGGATCAGTAGAAGGATATGCTCTCTCTGCCAGGAGAGTTTTCTTTGAGTTTATGTGACTTCTTCAGCTGTTCTGTGCACCATATATTTTCACTTCTTTTACAGTGGGGGAAGCTAATAAGCAGCATGCAGGGTTTTGATTTTCATCAGGGTGCCCAAGGAGTTGTCAGGTGGGAGATAAGCAATCTGCCAGAATCATTAAGTGCTGGTTAATCTTTTTCCTCTCTGTGTATTTTCCAGTATCTGGAGGAAATTTGATCACCTGTTACAGGACAGTGATTTCCTCTGAGATTCCTTGTGAGAGATGAGTCTTGTGTCATGTCTAAAAATTCACCACTTTCCATCAATATTCCCTAGGTGGATTGAACCTTTATTTTATCTTTCCCATTCACTTATTGACTGGACTTAAAAGTAAGAGAACAGTTTCCTTGTGTTAACTCTCTCCTCCTCTTTTCATACGTGTATATGTTTGAGGGTTTTTTCCTATCATAATTATTTTCTGGTTATTTCTGAGTTGGTGCTAATGCTTACAAAAAAACCTTAATAGAATCAGTCAGATTCTGCTAAAAATAAAAAATATTCAAGCGATGTGTAAGAAATCCTACGTTGTTCTCCTCAGGGCATCTTAGATCTGATCTGCAACACCCTCTGCTGTTGCATCATGAAGTCCTAGGAAGAAGACACGTTGTTCTGCCAGCTGTGAGGTGGTCCCACAAAGCAGCAGATAACTTGGGCCAAAACTGACCTTTTGTTGCAACTAACACTTACAGATTAAATCTATAGAGTTTATTGTCTGCTGACCTGCTGCTCCACTAGAGATTTTATTTTCTTATGGCAGTCTTTCCTCTTTCTAGATAAAGAAGGAAAGTTTTTTAGAGGTTATCTTTTGTCAGCTGAATATAACAAGATGAGGAAAACACAGTGAAGGATGTGTAGAGAAAGGTGATTCACTTCCAGATCAGTGAATATCTGCACCAGAGTCTGCTGCAACAAGGAATTCTGGATTAGAGGCAATTCAGAAACTGGATTTATAGAGCTGCCTTGAAGCAAAAAGTAGCTGAAGAAAGACAATTTCAATCCCGTGTTGCTTTAGTGGATTACACAGGTTAGAAATCACAGTAGGAAACAGGCAATTGCTGTCCCATGAACATCACATTAGTGCTAAACCATATTAAAAACACGTTCCTGCTACAGGAAGGAAAATGTCTGATGTTATCAAACCCATAAAATCACATGTGCATTCAAGATATGTCTGCAGGGGTTGTGGGTTAAACCCCTTCTTCCTCAAGTTGGGACTCTCCTCGCTCTTTACAGGTGCTTGGGGTTGTCACCAGATCACTGTAGCTCCCATCTAACAAACTTCTTAGTTGGAAGCTTGGAAACCTTCATTATAGGTTGATGATACAGAAGTCAGGAAATCTAGAAACTTTTTCTCGTCTCTGTTCCTTTGAACTGTGCAGGCCATATTCAAAATTCTCTGTTTCTTTTGTGTCTGTAGTAAATTTCTCATCTGAAGCACTATAATAACATTTATCAAGAAACTTGCTCAGTGTTCTCTTAGGAGAAAACAAAACCTGTAGTTGTTTTACCTTCAAAAATATTTCTCTGCTGTTGTTCTGAAGCAGATCATTAAAACTGTGGCACTATGATCTGATAAGAAAGAAAGTGTGACATTTTCATCAGAGAGCTATTGTCTGTCTGTATACCTGATGACACAGGTAACTGCTTAAAGAAGTATGAATTGAGTGCTTTTCTTGTTGACGCTAATGCTTTGTGTAATATAAGCTGCCAGCTAAAAGATAGCTAAAAAGTTAAAAAAACTTGGCATGTTAAAAATAAAGATAGCTAAAATGTTAAAAAAACTTGGCAGTTCAGCATGACAGAAAATTTTAATGTCAAAGGACACTAGGAGGATAGCTTCCTTCATTGCATTAACACACAGGTTGCATTCAGCTATTTTATATGCCAGATATTTTGATTTGTGTGTTTTATAACCACGTGTAACAAAATGTGTAAGCTCTTTGTGGTGCTGAACTTTTCATTGGAACCAATCTGGTTTTATCTTGTACAATACTTTGAAGCTATGGGCTTCCTGTTTTTCTATGTCTTCACTCTCTCCTTGAAATGAAGCATTATCTTAATGTTAATACCAAGTCAAGAATGGCAAAAGGACTCTCTTTTTTGATGCCTGTCTTGTCCAAAGTTACAAACTTGTCTTGACAGCCAAACTGGCTTTGACAAGAGATTAAAAGGGCAGGAATGGGGGTAGCAGACAGGCTGTGAAATCGATAGATGGATGAATAGAGGGGTAGAATAAATTTTAAAGAAATGTATTTGTGTTTAATAGCTTTCCTTGCTAACACAGTAAAATTTGCTCAAAATTTCGGTTTTTTCAGCAGCGTTGAGGCAGATAGGATCCAGTTGCAGAGATTTAGATTAGATTTGTTGCAAAATCTGAAAGTATTCTTTAACCCTTTGAAAGGCCTGAAATAGTTATAACAAAACTTGGCCTGTAAAATCCTCCTCACTCTCAGGAGCTAAAGGGAAAAAAGAATTGGTCACTACTGTTCACTTTTGCTGGCTGTAGCTCATTTCTGCAACCTGGCTGGTAGCCTGAACACAGAGAATACTTAACACAGTTTCTTTTGGAATGGGCACATGTGAGTTTCATATCTTTGGTGTTTTTAAAAGGCAAAAAATAGGTACTATACTCAGCAAAACAGAATTTTCTTCTGTCAATTTCTGTGGCATGGGGTAAAAGTTAACAGCATCCAGTGTAAAACAATAGGCAATAAAATGTTGGGGTTTTTAATCACCTCAGAAATGAGCCATATCCTCACACCTCTCTGCAGGAGTTCATAAATTTCCTTTGGCACCAGAAGCCCTATAAAAACACTTCTTCCCAATACCAGGAAAAAACCCCTTTGTTTCTTGAAAGGTGCATTTAGCCTGGAGAATGTATAGGTCTTACTCTACAACAAGAAGACTGACTTTAAGCTTTTCAGACAGTGAATTTTATTGAGTGCAATGAAATAATTTACACTGTCAGCTGAAAGAAAATGTATTGTTTAGGTAAACTGTAAATTTTTTTTAATGCAATGAAATTTTGATTCTCATAAGAATTGCATTTACAGGGAATGTTTTAATCTGTAGTAGTAATATTATCCCAGGTGATATAAACCCTCTCATTTTTTTAATCCACTAAGTTTATATGATACAGTCTTGACATTTTCTATTCATAAGTTTCCCCTTCTCTTTAAACCTGGTAAGGAGAGAGATGCTGCCACATGTCTGTATTGCAGAGCTGAGGTGAGAAGCAGAGCATTTGTGATGGAGTTAGGAAACGAGTGAAATGAAGTTCAGCACTGTGCTGAAGATCACTCCTGTGCCATGCCTGCACTGAAGGTGGGATGTGCCTTCAGATGGTTCAGATGCTATGTGTTTGGAAAAGTTCAGGAACCAAGGGGCTTTTCCCTCTGAGAAATTGTACTGAATGTGTTTATAGGCACCACCTCCAAGAGCAAAAACTTTGAGTAAGAAATGATCATAGGACTCTGGTGGAAGGAGGCAGTGCTTTTTGTGCAGTGTCTTTAAATAGTGACCATCTTACCATCTTATATGCTGCCTTTGTTGAGCACAAAATGAAAGGAAGAAGAAATTTGGGCAAATTACATGAGTCTTCTTAGTCTGCTAGCTTCTTGTGAGCTGCTCTTTCTGGAGAGAGTTGTGACTGGTAAATGGAAAGGGAATACACTGGCTCATCTCCTGTGCTGAGGTGCCCAACTCTTCTCTCTCCTACAAGCACCTGCATTCCTGATGATAGAATAAAATCAGCATGGATTAGTTTTAATTTAAATACTGAGAGAGTTTTATGGTGGGTTTTTTTGGGGGGTTCTTGCATCGCTTCTAAAATTTCAAACACATTCAAATGTTTAAAAGCTTTGGAGACTCCAAATATGCCGTGCTGTCTTGTCTTTGCCTTGCACTCTAGATGAGCTTTGTGTTTTCCCTAAGTAATACCTTGAACAGGAATCACTGACTGAAAATTTTCTACAGAAGAGGACAATTCTGAATTTCACGTGGAGGTAAAACGTGAGGTTGGATTTGGGAAGTAGCTACCATGACTACTGTAACCTGTGTAGCACGTTCCGGTCTCTGCTGTGAGAGCTGTGCGTGTGAGCAGAGCAGCTTTGTCCAGCAGGTGGGGCGATCTGCCCGTGTGTGCAGCCTCCCAGGGCCAGCAGCACACGTGGGTTTGTGTTCTGCCTGGGTGGCGTTTTCTTATCACCCAGCATCCTGTGCTGAAAATAGAAAGTGTGAACAGACCATTCTTTTCTTCTCCCTTTGAAGTCTCAACTTTCAATATTGCATAGAGGAACGCTATAAAACAATGTGAATGCTAAAACACGCAGCTTAAGATCTAGGAAAAGTGTTTAATTGTACTTTTGTTTCTTGTAGAACAAATTCCCTGTGTGCAAGACGGGCAGGGAAAAAGGAGGAGTCACAGCGCATAATCCTTGAGGACATTTTTTTTTTTATTAGGTCAATAGCATCTAGGACATTCTCCACAACTAATCTGTTCCTTGGTTTGTTTTATAAAACTGAAGGTACTGTCAAAAGCTGTAGATACATTTTCTAACTCTTTAGCCATGAAAATGCAAGGTGTGGAGAGCAGAGACAAAACCAGACTGCCTGATTCAAGGTGCCTTGAAGTTTGTGGATACACCAATGAGTGATAAGGATAGTCAGTGAAAGCATCCTTTCTTTCTCAATCCCATAAAAGAGAAATATGTTGTTTTGTCTTCCAGAGGTTTGAAATCTTATCGTGAATAAGCTAAGCAGTTTTAAGAATAGGAACTCTTGGAAGGATTTTGAGCACTTCTGGGCTTTCTCATAACTGTGTTTTTCAAAAGAGCCACTAGGTCTTTTGAAGGTCTGTCTCAGAAGCAAAACTTCTTTCTGGTGAGTTCTGAAGCAAAGCTTGACAGCTTATAATAGCTGTGGTTCTTGTTCTGCTGAGGAAGGGAAGCCACTCCAGGTAATATGTGTGGCATGAAAACCATAACTGTGGCACCAAAAGATTTATCCAAGATAGTATCAGTCTTATTGCTAAAATGCAATCCGGAGTAAAGGTGTGGCAAGCAAGTTTTCTATGGCTTTCCTACCCACATGCAGCTTGTGTACATCCAGGCTCTAGTCCTACCTATTTGCTCTTCCTTGCTGGCGTGTACTTGTTAGATTGAGTTAGGTCATATGTGCATAGTGACACAGCAGAGCAGTTGCCTATAAATATATCTTGTGGCCCCAGATGAGCTGCATTTTGAGACGAAAAGTGAAGCAGCTGACAGCCTGACACACCATTGGCACTTGGTCTGGGTGAATCTGCTCCCTGAGCCTACAATGCAGGGAAGCAGGATTTACATGTGCATTTGCCAAACACAAACACACGGCTCTGCTTTCTCCTGGAGTCAAGAGCAGTGGTTGACCTGGTAAGTACAGCAGCACGAGCAGCAGTCATTTAGTGTTGGGGAGGATGAAGCAGGAAGCCCCTGCAGAAATGATTTATTAGTGAAAGATCCTAAGAGTGTGAAACCAGCGAGAGAAATAGAGCTAAAAGCAAGATTTGAGATATAGAATGCTAAAAGGTAGTGATTAAATTAGCTGAGTCAATTACCAAGGCTCTGGTGATTGAGCAATTTTCCTCCCCAGACAATGGGATACAAAACGAGGTTGGACCCTGCCAGGTAGCAGGGAAAAGGTGGTTTTTCAGGTTTGTAGTGTGTAGATTAGTATGGTAATGTAGTAGTTCTCACAGGCTGTATGTAAATCTTGTAGGTTTTGTACTCTGTACTGGTTGGCTGGTGCTGACCAGAATATTCAGCATAGAAGGGGATAAAATGTGATGTAACAGGAAATTCCCTCTCTTGCGCGCTTGCTCCCCTGCCCTTTTGGACCCTTGGACCTTCTCCTGCTGCTGCCTTCCCTTCCCCGAGTGCTAGTTAGGTTGCCTTCCCACGACCAATAAACCACGTGTCTTAAGAGCACCCCGGTCTCTGGATATCTCTCACCAGACTCCACAGCGGCTTGTTTCCAATAATTTAGATCAGGTGAGAAATGTACATGTTTCCTATTGGCAGCCCAGGATCATGGGCATAGTTCATGAACTGGAGAAATGAGGAATGAGGCTACTGTTGAGCCATAGTTCCCCTTCCCAGTTCTTCTGGCATTCAAGGATGTTGGCTGCCTTCCAGATCTTGCCACTGATTCTGGCAAAGAAGGATATAGTTTCTCTTCTTGCTAATTACTGTACTGATTTTTAAATCCTTATTTTAGGCTTGGATTTTCATGGGAGTTGAATTTGTAAAGGCTTTGCTCAGAATCAGTTGTAGTGGAAGATGAAGTCCATGTTACCTTAAATCATAGTTTGAAAAACCTAGATCTAATGTTCTTCTTCTAGTAAAGTTTCTGGTCATGTGAGCTCATAGACTGGCTCTGACAAACTGCAATGTATTGTAGAGATAGGCTGAGTATGTTTTGTAGAATTACTTAATCTTCCCTTTCTGTGAGCTAAAATATATGCCTATACCAAGCTTGTGCTCTGCAATCTGCTAACTTTTTCCCTATTCCTCTCCTCCACCTTTTCCATATTTCTCCTTCCTGTCAAATGGCAGGGTCTTTACCTGAAGCCAAATAAATTTTAATTTTTTACATGCTCATCTGAGCCTCTCTATCTTGAACTGAGTTTCCCCTCTCTAAAGTTTCTGTACATTTGTAGGATTATGAGGACTGAGACCACCTAATGCATCATCATCTTTTAGTGCAATTCCAAGACTTCAGCCTACAGATTTTGCATTTCATTCCCCCTATTCATGTCACTTGCATTCAGTTTCCTTTCATCAGATCTATCAATGGGCTTTGGATTAAACCCCCAAAGAGGTAATTTTATATTGTGTAGTGGTAAAAACAAAGCTTTTTGATGCTCTGAATCCCAAGAGACCAGTCAAACAAGCCCTTACATTGCACACATCAAGAATTGTATGTGTATTGTATTGTATGTAAAAAAATGTGGGGTTTTTTTTGTGTGTGTGTGTATATTAGGAGATCATTTTGAAGGCTTGGTGCTGATATCTTCCAAGCAACAGTCATGTTCATCTATTGAGTATATCAGTCACTAAAGATGTTATGGTTTATAAGTGTGCTCCTGCTGCTCATCTGAGGTTGATTCCCTGATGCATCTTATGAATATTTCCTGTTCCTAGTATCACAAAATGGAAAACCCATGGATAACCAGCTTTGTTAAATCTCCAGTACAGAAGGAAATGTGCATTCGGATACAGCATTAGTGATATCTCATAAATAATCCAAGGTTGCTGATGACAATATACCACAAACATTTTAATGACAGGCAGTTAAAGCCTGCAATGACTGTTCATTCCTTCTTGAGTACCTTAGTAAATAAAATCATAATGCTATTTTAATCAGTAGTATTTCAGCTAAGCCTTGGTTACTGCTTCTGCTTTAAATGTAGCATTTAAACAAAAAATACAGCAGTACCAGATCATGCAGATTGTTTCTTTGACAACTTTGACCTCTGTCCAGGCAGCAGAAGGCATACAGAAGGAGGTATTAAATCCCAGTTAATAGGCCTGCTTCTGTTCCTAGGTGAGCAGATCTTCATTTCACCTACATGGAAACAAGCAAGCTGCACAAGGTGGCTGAGGCTGGAATATAAGAAATTTTTATTAATACTAGGACCAAAACAACTGAGAATTTAGCTCAATTATTATTGTATCCTACAGCAACAGTATGTTCAGGCCAGTGTTTGGAGAGAAACACCTCTTAAATGAAAACAAAGCATATTTGGTGTTGAAGACAGATCACAGAGCTTAGCTTTTAGGAGCATAATCTTATTTTCAGTCTTCAAATAAAGTTATTGTACTTTTTTCTCAGACAAAATCACTGTATCAGTGGTAGAACAGGTTGCAGGTTAAATTGATTTATTCTTACCCCCAAGGCATCTTGCAAGAACAATGCAATTACCATGAGCCAGTATCTTTCTTTGATGGCTCAGAAATGTTTTGAAAAGCATTAAAGGTAAGGTATCTATAGAAATTTTTAAAACTCCTTTACCTGTAACTTTTGTACAGCAGAGACAAGGAGCCATCCCTTAGGAATTACTTAGATTTTCACATAAATGTTGCAATATAATGTCAACTTTTTACAGTGATGCAAATTAGCTGCTATAGTAATTAAAATGTTGTAGTAATTAAAATTAGGAAGACATGAGAGAGCATAAATTCTGACAAGTTAGGTGTGAAATGATAGCAAGGCACTTTCTGGCATGCAGCTTGCAAAAGGCATTAAAGCTAACACCAAAAGGGGGTTTTCCAACCACATCAGGGCTAGGTGGTTGAGAAGGGAGTCAGGGAAAGAGAGACAGTGGGCAGCTGGAAGAAGTGGCAGGGAAACAGTCTCAGGGAAGAGACATCCCCAGGGTACGTCTGTAAAGGAACCACTTGTTCCCAGAGGACACAGGGTATTGTGCTCTAAAATCATCTAAGGCCACTGTTGCTACTATGAGAAAAGAAGGAAAATAATTAGTAACATGAATTTCAGCAAAGTGCAAGGGTCAGCTCTTGATGACAAAATTGTAAGAATTAAAATGAAGTAAATATGTTAGCAGCGTAGCTCTCAGCTGCTACACAGCTGGTACTCTCAACTGGTATGTCTCCCAGCCATCACTCCTCACTTGAACACAGCTTCACACCATGCCTGTGCTCCTTCCTGTGAACCAAACCCCTTTGCTTTACCTGCCCTGAAGGCAGTTTATGGTGCTGGGGAACTGATCCCTTGCTCTTCCAAGAGTCTTTTTTGGAGGTATGTTCCCTACTTCCTTCCCTTGATGGAATTTCCCAGCCTTTTTGATCTGTCCCTCTTGAAAACTTCCTCTCCAAGAAGCTATAGCAAGAAAACGGGTTTTACTAAATTTAGCTGTGAAGATTCCATTTTTCTTCTTTTTCTCTGTTCTGGAGTAGAATCACAAATTTTCAAATGTAGGATGAAAGAGCATTCTCCCCTCTTTTTCTCTCTAGGCTCATCTTCCCAGTTTCCTTCCAGACTGCATTCACATTGTGTCCTTTTATTACTACCTTCTCTCCAGTTTTCTATCTTTGACTATCTCCAGCATTTGCACAATTGTTACTGCACTTTATAGATCTTATCTTTTGAGTTGTACTATTTGCACTCCATTTGAGTATCTTCTCTGCAAGTAACTGTACTTGCAGATGACATCTATAATATAGGTAAGTGTTAGGGTGTGGCATTTTTTACTCCACAGCTCCTTGGCAGTGTTAGGCATGCTGCTGTGAGGCCTAGTGTTCACCAAGGATTTCTTTGCAACTGAAATTGCCAACTCTGTGCTGTGTCCCCTGATTCAATCAGCAGTTATTTTGGAAGAATAGTTAAGATCACTCCCGAGCTTTTAGAGGGCTGCAATTTTCACCTAGACACCAACAGATGAAAGAATCGAATTGACATACTGGGAGGAAGTATAATAGAGGATGTGATTAATAGACAGTTGGGGAAAGTCAGTATGGAGTTTGTAAAACCTCAAAAATCAACTCCTTCCTTTAGGGACTCAGCAAGCACAAGGATATGAGATGGTACAGGTGTGATTTTCAGCAAGATCTCTGTCTAAAAGCCCTTTAAGAAAACCAGTTGTCAGGATAGGGGAAAGAATGTTCTCTTGCAGGATAAAGCTGGGGAAAGAGGTAGGCATTAATTGTTTGGTAGTGCCCCCTTACTTTAAAAAAACAGGGAAGACTGTGTTCCAGCCTGGAGTAAATGTTCTCCTGAAAAGATATGACTGAGGTAAGAGAGGTCAGTGCTGATATGATGTTACCAGGAAGCAACAAAAACAACACTGAAGCAGTTTACTAATCATAACAAAGCAAAGTGTTTAAATTCAGCTCGTGTACAGTTGAGAAGGTCTGTCCTGCTCAGAGCTGCAGTCCACAGATGCTCTGGGTCCTGAGACATGTGGAGCTTGGTAGGAAAGTGCACAGATTATCAGATGGGTTGGTATTTTTCTTTGTACAGGGAAGCAGTCTCCCACAGAAGAAATTTTTGCGTGAAGCTAGATCAAGTCATGACTCAATTTTTCTAGATGGCAGAAAATGATGATGCAGGACAGAAGGGTTAAATCCCAGCTGAATTGCAAGAGCAGCTGAAGGAAAGGCATTCACATTTGAGGTGCTGCCCTGCTGCAAAGCAGGGAGTTCACACAGCTCTGCTTCTGATCTGTGTTTAATGGTAGGTGATTCAGGAGCATCAGAAGGTGCCTGCTCTTGTTCTGATTTATCCATTCTCTTTCAAGTTTGCATCCTGGTTAAGCAAAAGGTGGCAAGGATGGCAGTGAAGCCAAAGAAAGGTCATTTTCTGCAGACACACCAGGCCTCATTTTCCAGCTAGACTTAACAGAGAAAGAAAGAAACTGTTGAGTTGGCCTCTGGTTTTCTAGCAGTGAGCAGCAGCTGTTTTGGTAGCAGTAGCAGCAGCTCATATAACAAATGTTTCATGATGAATGCAAACAAAAGCCAGCCCTGAAATTCCAGCTCCACTATGTACGCATAAAATATAAAACCAGTTCAAAATAACGTAACTACTCCACTGAAGGGATGTTTTCTCCCCTTCTAAATAAATTCCATATGAGAATTAGTGTTTGGTCTGCTCAGTTCTCCAGGGCTCACCCAGAAAATTTTTATCATATAGGCCGAGGGCAAAAAGTGAGCACAAAAACCGACCAAGAAAAAATATTTTTAGAAGAAGTGCACAAGCAAGAGGTTGTGTGGTTTGGGCAAAGGTTTTGAGAATGACAAATGTGCTTACTGAATTGAAATTACTGCTGATGTTTGTGAGTTGGCTAAATTCACTTGCCTCCAAAGTAGGTCTTGGAGGAATTCTTTATGCATCTCTGTGCAATTTGCTTCCTGAAGATGACTTGTAGTTTTAAAGGCATTTACATGTTAGAAGAGTGTTATGCCCTCTAGCATAAATTTCTTTCCAGATAGCTAGTGGGAGGATTTCTAGGGAATGCAATTTGCTGGTTAGTGCATACTCAGGGGAAATGAGGATATTGAAGAGAGAGAAAAATACAATTGGAGAGTCAGGAGAAATACAAAAGCTATCCAGGAGGCAGTGTCTTAAATTATTATCTTCCTCCAACTGCTTGAAGTTAAAACAGCAAGTAAATACCAGCATTTACCTATCCCTCCCTGCTCTGCTGTTTGCTGAAAGTCTGGAGCAGCATCTGTTGTCTGCCCACGCAAACACTCCTGCTCTGTTCTCAGGCCCTGAAATACTCTCTTTACATTTGCTTTCCTCATGGCTAGTTTTTCTGAGCTGGCTTCCCTCTAATTATGGAATTATTCAGCTCTACGCATGCAGTATAGGAGTGCTGTGTGATATATTGCTGTTCTCGGGGTACACATGTACCTGTAAGTCATCATCACATCTTCAGTGGAGCAGAGCATGCAAATGCAGGGCTTGGAACAAAAACTGTGTGCTTGTCTTGTCTCTGCTTCTCCTGCTCCTTGACTGTTTCAATTCGTTTCCAAGCCATCAGCTACATTATTTGATTTCTTTGTATTTGTGGAGTGGAAGGGGGAAAAGGATAAAGAGTGGATGGATAAGGAGGTGGATAAAAGAGAACAGAAGGGTTGGGCTCTTTCAGGTTTTGCTTCCTTCTCACTAGAAAGAAGTGCAGCACAAGTTACTGGGAGAGCCCAGTGGTGGTGTTTGGCCTGTGTGGAGGGAGGGCAGGGAGCACAGGGATGTTGCTGCAGCAGACTTTGGTGCATGCAGGGAGCCATGGGTGTGCACAGTTGGCCAGAGCCTGCAGCGCTTTGCAGAGCTGTGCTCCTGGGGCTTTTAGGATGTTACCAAGTTTGGAGGTTTACTGCTTGGGCACGAACACATGCTTTTTCTGTTACATAAAATAAGAGTGTGGAATTAATGGGTGACTGATATATAATATATATCTTCCAAAAGCTAGTGGAAATTGGACATGACAGAAGTGACAGCATAGCCAAGGAAAATTTATTTAAAACATTGAATTAAAATATTCACCAAAAACTCTGTTTTATCCTAAATACCACTAAATATTTTCTGGGCATTGAAGTCTTATTTTTATCTTTTAAGTTTTCTTCCACTCCCTGCTGTTCCGTGAGTGCTCTGCCAATTTCACAGTAGCCATGACTCACCCTTGAAGGGTCTTCAGACATCTGACAAACCTGCCTGCTTCACTGAGTATTGACATTATTCAGTGTCAGTGTTTAAATTATGTGCTGTGGAAACTGAACTCTATGCATGATCAGTGAAGAGAGGTAGATGGCTGTTTCTCTCCCTGGGGGTTGTTTGGTGCCCTGAGTGGCTGTCTGGAGTTCATCAGCTGGAATACTCCTGACTCGTGCTGTGCACAGGTACACGGTCGGGTAGAGAGTGATGCTGGCTAGGAGTTGACATGCAGTAGTGTTTGTAGGAGCAAGGATGAAGTATGCTTATAAAACAAAGTTTATATCATCCTTTTTAGTGCTTTCCTTGCCTATCCAATAGACAGATCTGTGCATCAAGTGCTATTTAAGTTTTGGTGGAATTGTTTGGGGTTTTTTTGTGGGCTTCACTTGGGGTTTTTTAGCACCCCACTATATTTTTCTGCAGTGATTCTAGGAACAAAGTCTGGGACCTTGGTTCCCTGTAGGGCACAGAAACACAGCAGAAGCCCAGGGCTCTCTTACCAAGAGCAAAGGAGGTGAATGAAGAGGAAGATCTATTCTAGTAAACTCTCAAGAAGCCCCTGCATGGTGACCAAAGCAACTGCTAGAGAGTGAATGAACTGCAGAAGATGGGAAACCTGGGGAAGGATTTTGGACAGTAAAACTATGCAGGGATCTTGAAGAGGGTGAAGCATGGCAGGACCAACTGGGATTAGGAATGACGACTGAACAAACCTGGTCAGGTATTTTTGGCAGTGAGGTAATTTCCCCAGTTGCCTCCTCGTATTTTCTCCAAGATTTTTGGATCAGTGCATGTGAGATATGTCTCTGGCCTTTGACTGTCCACAGCTTATGTTTCAGTGTTTGAGAAGTCCTCAGTCTGTTTTTCTGCACTGAAGCCTGGTTCATAGGGAATAGTGTTTGCCTGGTTTCACCACAGAAGTTATCAGATGTTTTCCACATCTTCCTTAGGGGTATTATTTTAGAATTTGTGGGTGTTTCATGTGTGGAGTTTTTTGCACTATAGGTTCTTATCCTATCCCCATTCCTTATTTAATTCAGTAAGTGGTAAACTCAGTGGTAAATTTTGGGTATCGGTGATGGCAATTAAAATCTGTTAGAGTCAGGACATCAGCTGGGAATTCTGGATACCAAATAGCATTTTGAAGAGTTCATATTCTTTCCTGAATTTGGGTACTTAGTCTAGTTCATGACTTTGTGTGTCAAACCAATTAATTGATTTTCTGTGATGACCAGGTGAGATGCTAAGCATGGAGGGTGTGTATTCTTTTTAAGTGCAATGAAACAGATTTCTTGTGTTAAGATTGTTTTGTTTCAAATGGCAAATTGTTCTCTTCAGTCAGCATAGAAAAAGGTGAGATGAGTGCTCTTAGTCTAAGCCCTTGAAAGAAACACATTATTATGATGGGTATACATATGCAGAAATCCTGATACACATATATATTCATCCAGATATACCAAGAACAACTCCTGGAAGAAAGTAAACCCTTTTTGCAGTCAGCCATTTTTAGCTCTTATTAGCTGAAAATAACAAGAACAAATTGCATCTTGTACAGCTTTGTCTATTTGGTGCAGACATGCCAATGCAAGTGTTTGATAGCAGGAAAATTCAGTCTGTGGTCTTAACACTTCAGTAAACAGCTTACCAAAGATGCCAGCCCAGTTCATCTTGAAACTTTACTAACAGAGGAGCAGTGGAACTGCAAGGCATATCTGACTATATACTAAATTTCAAAATTTACTTGGCACTGCCTTCTGCTGCTGGTGGCATAAGGTGTTGGGTCCCTGTCAGGCCCCAGTACTTTGTGCATTTGCAGAACACCTTATTTAGCCTATTTTAAGGGCAGACTTTCTACTTAGCCAAAGGTTCTGCTTTGAATCATTGAAAATTATTTTCCTTGGTGCATGTTTTTGCAAGCTAGTTGCAGAAATCAGTGGTTTGAGTTCTTCCTTAATTCATTCTGCTCAGTTCATAGACTGCTTCAGTTACCCTTTCAGACTACATCTTGGTGTGCATCCCACTCCTTCAAAAGTAATAAAAAGGTAAGCGTAAAGCCACTTTTTATCTCACATGCAAAAAGGGAAAAACTCCTAGTCCCACACATCTTTTCATACTGTATACACATGTGTGAGTAATTTAGTGAGGAAATGGTACATGATACATTAGTATATTTTATTAGCAATTGGCACTGCCAGACCAATATTTTGATTTTGAAATAGTGGCAGAACTTGCCCAGATTGCTGCTAAAGTCAAAGGTCTAATCTAGCACTTCATCCCCCTTTCTGAGTCTTAGCAGGAAAAGACAAAAAGCAAAAGATACAACAAAAGTGTTTTGATAAACAGATGTCACCCACTTTCAAGTGTTGAATCTCAGTTTAGTTTTTCCCATGCTACATAAATAGTCCCTTCACTTCCTTTAGCCTTGGAGTTTTTCATTTCCCACTGTAACTCAAACAAAATGAAAAAAAAAAAAAGTTATATTTATGAGGACTCTGTATTTGCTCAGTTTAAGGGTTTTTGTTTCTTTGGTAAATGTACTTTATAAAATTAAATGCTCTGGGACTGTGCCAGAAATAGTGTCAGCCACTATGGCAAGCAGATGGATGAAGTTTCAGCTGAACTGATGTGCCCAGGTTACTTTGTTTATTTAGAAGCTGATGACCACAGTCACTGGACATACTAGAGTAGCCTGTGAGGAATGTGTTTTTTAAGAGCTCAGAGCCACAATTTCATCTTCCCAGCACCTAAGGGGTTATTGGCTAACTTGGCCCCATCCAGGCATTGAATTGGGTCCTGGAACCTGCATACTCAGTGCTAGGACTGGATGTGAGGGCAGGCTAGCTGCAGCATCTGTCCTCCCACTGACTGCCAGGGTTGATTCTGCTGTTCTGACTGGTTAGGCCAGGTGTCCCCTTCCTCCTCCAATAGCTCCATGTGTGTCCCTCCCAAAGCTGCACACTCAGTTGCAGAGGACAACCTCCCCCATAGATTTTTTTGGCTGGAAAATGGCCCAGGGGAGAAGGACCTAAGAGTGCTGTCGACAGCTGGCTAAACATGGGTCAGAGTGTGCCCAGGTGGGTAAGAAGGCCAAAGGCATCCTGGCCTGTGTCAGACACAGTGTGGCCAGCAGGACCAGGGCAGTGACTGCCCCCCTGTACTTGGTACTGGTGAGGCCATACCTCAAGTGCTGTGTCCAGTTCTGGGCCCCTCATTGCAAGAAAGACATGGAGGTGCTGGAGGGTGTCCAGAGAAGAGCAACAGAGCTGATGGAAGGTTTGGAGGGTAAGTCATATGAGGAGCAGAAGGAGCTGGGCTTGTTTAAGCTGGAGTAAAGGAGGCTCAAGGGGAGACCTTACCACTCTCTACAACTGCCTGGAAGGAGTTTATAGCCAGGTTGGTCTCTTCTGCCAGGGAGCTAGTGACAGGACAAGAGGAAATGGCCTTAAGTTGTGCCAGGGACCATTCAGGTTGGACATCAGGAAAATTTTCTTCACTGAAAGGGTGTTTGAGTATTGGAAGAAACTTCCCAGGGGAGTGGTAGTCACCATCCCTGGAAGTGTTCAAGGAAAGACTAAATGTGGCACTTAGTGCTGTGATTTAGTTGACATGGTGTGTTCAGTCAAAGGTTGAACTCAGTGAACTTGAAGGTCTTTTCCAACCTTAATGATTACATGATTCTAAGACAAAACCTGATTGTGTGCATTGGTCACCCACTGAGCACCGAGCCTGGGTGAAAACATGTGCCTCAGAGCCCTGTTGTTATGTGTAAGTGCATACACACATCGACGTGGTCAGGGTCCCTTCTGCACAAATGTACACTGAGCCTCCCAGAGGTGGATTTTTTTTTTTTTTTTGGACAGGCCTTTCTGAAGTTGGCTTGATTGTTTATATTTTCATTGTTTTTCTTACTATGGAAACCCTGAATGTACTATTCTCTCAGATAACTTTTTCATCATGTTTTCCACAGAGCTTCATTAAAATATTCTGTATTGAAAAAAAATATTATTCTAGTAAGCTTAGCAAATTGAATAAGATTTTGTGGATTCTGACTCAGATTTGTTGTTTAGAGGAGTAGGTGTTGAAATTGGGCACTGAAATGTTGACTCTTGGTTCTTAATGGTATTTTCTGTGTTGTGTTATCAGATAAGTTAAATTTACTTAGAGAACTGACAGTGTTAGTGCCTTCTTTGCTTGTGACTTTGCCCTTTGGTCAGTGGGCTGGTGATGGGCAAGAGATTGGGAGAGGACACAGCCAGGACCCAGACTGATCAAAGAGGTTGTTCATACCATGTTCAGTAATCAATAAAAGTAGAGCTGGAGAAAGGAGTGGGATCTTTGGCTTCTAGGATGGCCATTGCTTATGCACTGACTGGGGAATGGGGAAGGGGTATTGTTTGCATCACTCCCTCCCTCCTCCAGATTAAAATCTCAGTTTAATTCTTCTTATCTCTACTCACAAGTTTGCTTGCTTTTGTTCTTCTGTTCTCTCCATCCTCTCACTGTGGGAGCAGCAGGAGACAGCAGATGGCCACATGAGTGCTTGACTGCTGACTATGGCCAACCTGCCTCAACAGGTTTCTCTCTTTATCTTGATGTAACTTTTAACATTGCACGTCTTGTGAGTAATGTTGAATGTCTTTATTCCAGCACTCCTGAAGATTGCACTGTAGAAAATTGCAATGTTCTTCAACAAAAGCCTAGGTTGTTGAACACATAGTGTTCCTTTTTAGTAACCTCATTCTCTCCCAAAATTGATTTATCTTGTAGAGCTTTTCCTAATTGCTGTCACATTCTTCCTGGTTCCTGTCTCGTTTTATTCTTATTCAGAGGTGTTAACATTTACGAGTACCCATAAATACTGAAATGGAAAAAGACAGCAGATCATTTTATCTCCTGTTTTGTTAATCACAAGGGAAAGGTTTGTGCTGTATAACTTTGAAGCACAGTAATCATTATGTCAGGTCTAGTATTGTCATTAAACTAATGTGCAGACTCTCCTGGAAACTTTGATACTAGCCAGTCTCTCTAATACTGGCATGAAACTGCTGGTTGAAATACTGCAGACATAAGACAATTTACAGGATTAAGTGCAGGAGCAATGGCTTTTCATACCCCATAAGTCTCTTATTCCGATTCATGCGTGCTTTCAGACTGTTCAGCTAAGTCCTTTAACAAGCAATAGAGTTAAGGCTACTGAGAATATACTTCCTGTAAAAACAAGGTGATAGATGGCAGAACAGTGTGCCCAGTTATCTCTTCCCTGTCTGTACATTAATGTTAAATGGGAGTTGAATTAAAAAAAGATCATTGAGCAAGCCCTGTCTCCTCAATGGATTGTTCTCAGTGCTGATGCACAAGCAAGAATGGTAAAGGTGTGCTGGAGCTGATCGTGTCAGTCACTGAAGACAGGTGAGAGTTACTACAAAGGCAGCTGTCTTTGCTACAGATGCATGGAGTGCATAAGGAAGCCTTTATCTTCAAAGATCTTAGTCTTGGAAGTATGTCAGAAATGCTATTTTTACACTCCTTCTGTAAGAAAATGTATTGCCTGGAATACAGAGCAAGTACATGTATGTGTAAATCTTGGAGGTGTTTGAATAGCTTCTAGGCACCTAAAAACGTTCTGTGTTCATTAACCCAAACAGATTAAAATCATACTTGCCCTTGAGCTGGGGCCTGCTTCCAAAAGCTCTCATGCATATAAAGAATTGCCAGGGGAAGTCTCCTGCCACAGGTCAGTGAGACACTACATCCTGTGATAACAGCCTCTCAGGGAGCACTTTGGTGCTCGGGATCAAACAGGTCACACAAGACCTAGGGAATTTCTGCCTTTTCCAAGCCCCCATCCCTCACCAGTGGCTGCGCTGCTAAAGAAGTGCTGAGGTTGGCATGAAGAGCCAGTGTTTCTCTGTAACTTCTGCAAAAGCATCTGCCTCCATGATATCCAGGAGAGAAACAAACTCTCAAATCGCAGCAAATCCCAAGTGTCCCAGGATTCCTCGTTGCAGACATGGCTGCAGGCTCTGTAACAGAGGCAGTGAAAAGCCCAGGCATGAATTCACCTTGACTTGGGTTTAGTGCATTTGTAGAAATCCAGCAGGAGCTTTGGTCACTGTGAAGTGCTGAGATAGCTAAATGTTTGGCTTGTGTATCTGTCAGACTCTTGGAGGTCTGCTAGGTGCATAGGAATGACTGTCTTTTTGTGAGTGAGGACACTTGCCCTTCCCATGAGCATTTCAGTGCAGGCATGGAGGGCGCAGTGGGTTGCCTGGAGCTTCCTGGAAGAGGGAAAGATGTATTCTTGTTTCTGGTTCCTAGTGACCTCAGGGGACGTGAAGACCCTGGCAGCCTTAGGGCTTAGCCCTGTTGGGACATTATACTTTGCCTTCTAGCCTGAACAGTAGAAAATCAAGATGTTCCCTCTCCAGGAAAAGCACAGGGTGAGAATTGCATTAGCCACACTATGATACTACTCTCCTCTCCCAGGGCTTCTAGATAATATAATTCCCCTTCTTTTTATTTTTTTTCTCTTGCTGAAACAAGTCTGCCTGTGTTAAACAACAGACCCTTTTCCTCGGTTTTGGCCAGAGGAGGAAGCCTTTGTCCGGATCTCCTGGCAGCTGGCCAAGGCAGTCGGGCTATGTGCCAGGAAGGGGGTGAACTTGAAAGGAACAGTGTGTTGTTTCTGCTCTGGTAGCATTCTTCCTTCTTCAGCAGGGCCTCGGCCCCTGGCTGCCTTCAGTCACTCGTTATACACAAAAGAACCTAAGGGCAAAAGACACAATTTTCTCTTGACTGCCTGTAACTTGAAATAATAAGAAATAAAACCATTTGGGGGCTTTCAGTTGTCTGTATGCAGACATGGTTGGGAGAAAATCTTCTTGGAACTGGCAGCTTTCTCACAAGGGAGAAAAGAACCAATAGCATCTCTTTTTTTCCCACATTTTAATAGCAGCTTTCATACAGTAACATCCATCTTGCCAGTCCTGTATCTCCTGTGAGTGATTTTACCTTGGCAGTGCATAAGTTTTATTACTGGACATCACTTGCATCCTAGTTAGTATTTTTGTGTTTGTTTTTATTTCAGTAGTTATATAAAGAAATAAGCAGTCACATGTATGCTCTTGGAAGACTTAAGCTTAAGTCTAAGAGGCTAAGAGTCTAAGAGGCTGCATTTAGAATGAGAAGTTTTTGAGGTCACGGTCTCAAATTTATTTATATTTTTTATAAATATATAGGATTATTTCCCATTCCTGCAAGGCCTGATACTACAGGGTGATGACCACTAGGTTTGAGCAGTCAAGAACTGGAAAATGCAGCAAATTAGGTGTTCAGACATCTTCCAAAAAAGACATTCACACTGAGGTATCTGAAATGCAGTGATAAAAAGGCTTTTGCAGGTAATGCTTCTGAATTGGAAGCTGACGCAAGCAAGATGTTCGAAACTTGGATCTGTGAAAGACCTAAATGGATCATTGGGTCATTGAGCTTGGCTTCCTGTGTGCTACAGGCCACACAGTCTCTCCTCTGCATAGAGGCCAGTATCTGGAGTTCATTAAGTTATCCATCATTGATGCAAAATTATCAAGTGATAGCAAATCAACTGTGTTTGTTTTGTACTAACAATTAATCACCTTCACCACTTGAAGAAAGCAGTGCCATACTTCCAGTCCACATTTGTCTGGTTCCTGCTTCCAACCCTTCAGTGCCTGTAGTTTTCTCACTATGAAAATATGCAGATGCTATAAACAAGTCACCTCTCAATCATCTTTTTTTGGTAAGCTGACCAGAAACAATTTATCGCCTTTCCTCAGTGTCCCTTTCAACCCCAGTGTTCATTCTGAGGCTGTTTTCATATTCCATCTGATTTAGGATGTGGTTACAGAACTGGATGCTATATGCCAGTGTTTCACTTACCAATACTATATATGGAAATAAAGATACCTTCACCTCTCTCCATCCCTCTTGGACATCTTAGCTTGCACAGCACGCCTCTGCATCATTTCCTTTTTGTGGACAGAAATCACAGATAGCAGCCCACCATGACTCGAAGCACAAAGGCAAGATGCCTGCTCTAGATTCTCAAGTCCTGGGCTGTATCTCTGCAGATTTTCTGCATTGCATAGCTGTGGTGAAGCTTTTCCTGCTCGTAAGCACTGCTGAAATTTGTCTCGGTCACTGCAACTCTCTCTTCTGTCTGCAAGAAAGTGGTAATGTTAGTATGTGCATAACCTACTATGCAGCCCTGTTCACAAGCCTTTTGTAAGAATCTATTTTTAAATTGTGGTTTTGTAAGATCCAGATGTGACTGGATTCATTCAATAACTCTTAAACAGCTATAAAAGATACATTAGAAATGGCAGCGTATGAGCTGCAACCATGGCAGTTGTTTTGGCAGCTCCAACTAGACAATCCTGGCATTTCCTCTGCAGATGACTTTGGTTTTGGCACCTCCAACTCTGTCTAGTTCAACTTAAAACTTGCTTAATGGCTATAAAAGTACCTGACCACATTCTCATAAGAATCTGCCTGTTCATTCTACTAGTGTGGGTTATTTTTCAACTTTCCTTTCTCTTCTGTGTTAACCTACATGAACTGGGAAAGCAACGTTAAAATAAATAATAAAGGAGTCTCTTAGAGGATCCTGCTGAGATTTGTTATCTGATCTTGTGTGAGATACAGCACATTTCCAGGCTGAGGACAGCATCAGAGGCAGTGTGTGGTACAGGAGGGTGGGCTGAAGTGTCCCATGCAGCTGGAAATCCATGTTGTTGGATCCACAGCTCTGAGCTGGTAGGAGCAAAGACATAATAGCACTGTGACGTTTCCAGGAGGAGAGTTTAGAGATTTCATTATAATCTTACTGGTTGGAGACTTCAGAGAGCGGTAGCTGGAGAAAGTTACATAGTTGCATTGCTGAGTTGTATGGCAAGTGTTTCATAAGAGTGGTATAATACCTTTAACAGCTCAAGGACTATGTAAGAGCACTGTTGAATTCATATCGCTGTTGCACTGTCCAGTTGACAACCAGACCAGTGCAGTGCTGACCTCTGCAATATTTTCCAAATAAATGTTACTTGCGTAGTGTAGGAAGATGTTTGTTATTTATGGCCATATCAGCCCAAGGTACTCCTTACATTTATCACTTATCACTAACTTTTATTTTCTTTTTTCTTCATATTCCTTCCTTGCTGTTATTTTATGTCATGCCTTCTTGGTGTTTACATCCTTGAACATTAGTAGTTGTTTGATTATGTGTCTTTCAGATTACCTCTTCGAACTCTTCCTGGCTAATCTCTGTTTGGCATCCCTCCATTTTTCTGTGCCACCTTATCATTATCAGAGCCTTCTGCATTTTGTCTATGTTAAAATAAATAGTGAAATCATATCAGGTGAACAGGGAGACTATTCTTTCCTCCAATTTATTTATTGATTGTAGTGGTAAGAAAGAAGAAAGAACATTGCTGTCTCACCTAGTTCCATCTCTGTCCCTGACAGCCATCATTTTATGGTGTCCGGGCTAATTACAGTCTGGTGTATTTGCTCCTAAGATCCCTGTTTGATAAATAATAGGACATTCCATTTCATAGGATTGCAGATCTCTGAAGTTCTGGGAGTTTCCGTGACCTCTGGAGAGCTGCTCTTTCAGAGAGATCCATACCTGACCTTTAGGAGATAGGAAACAGCTGTGTGTCAGTGTGCAAGAGTTCTCCTAATCCCCTGGAGTTAGGAGTTGTTCTGTGTCCACAATAATTCAGGACAGAAGTGCTAAAACAAAGCAAGCATTGCTGCGAGCTTGCCATTAACTGTCCCCATTATGCACACGAGGGTCTAATCTTTATCTGCGTGTCGTTAAAACTTACACCATATTTTGTTGGTGTGAATATCTGAGAGGAGAATAAACTCGTGGTAAAGAGGTTAATAACTGGGATTCATGGTATTTCAGATAAAGTTGGTAGATACTGTGGGAGAAATTGCTACTTCACTTTTCAAGCAATTTCGATTTTTAATTTATTTCTGCCTGGCCAGTGTCTCTGTTAGATTTTCTCCACCATCCGTGCTTTCCATTAACAAACGTGAGCCTAAGCAAGGTGCTCCATGGCGGGGTGTGGCTGCAGCACGCCATCCCGCCTTCATTTCGGATCCAGGGACCTGCCCTGGGCTGAGACTTCTGAGTGGCAGTAGCTGTGTGGCCATTGAAAGACACACTGGTGTCTCATCCATTCTCCCCAAACTGTCCTTTTCCAGACATTCTTCAAGAGCCAGACTAAAAATTTCAGGTTTGTAAAGCAAATCAATTGTGCCAGAAAATTTTTTGCTAAGCTGCAGTTGAACATTCGGGGGGAGATAATTTCTAGCGTAGCCATCAGAGCCCTGGCTGGCACCACAGCAGTGAGAGGCAGATCAAGCAGAGACGTCACATCCAACCACAGTGACATACATTTATTTCCATTTGACACTCTGGAGAAGTAGGTATGTGCTGTAACTCAGCTGCACACAACTGAGACGCGGGGCCTCCCTGCACAGTTGCAGGAAATGAGTTTGCAGTATCTGTGACAGCCGTCGTGTTTGCACAGCCCTGGGAGCAGCGCAGCTCGGCGTGGCCTTCTTCCACCACGGATGTGAGCCCCACAAGCCCACGGTCCTGTTGGCCTGCAGCCACCCTGCACTGCCTCCAGCCCGGCTCACCTCTCCTCAAGGGCCCTCAGGGGCACTGGCTCCCTGTGGCTTCATCCAGGAGCGGCGCTGAGGAGCAGTCTCTGCATGGCACCCTCCAAAACAGCAGGACTCCGGAGAACTCATCATTCTGAAGTTTTATTCTGAGGTGGAGAATGCCTTTAGGATCATTTTGTCTAAATATGGCAATCCAGGATTTTTGGAGCCACAAGTTATAATACTCACTTTTCCCTATGGTTTGGATTGCTGCAGTGAGTAATGTCCATTTCTTAGTTTAAAAAAAAAAAGTGAGAGTGTGGAAAGTAACAGTAAACACTCATCAACTGGTTACCCAAAAGAATTTCATTCTCTTCATTCCTATCTGCACATCAGTTTAGTCTTAATTCAAGGTATGAGCAGGCTGCACTGGGAAGGTTGCATTACTGTGTAATACATTCTTCTAGTAATTTCAAATAATGCCAAAGTAAACACACTTCTCTAAGAAGTAAATGGTATCGTTTGTTGCCCTCCATCTGGTTAGATGTCTCAAAGGTCATAAAATGGTGGGGCCGCTGGGTTTATGTAGCATATGTAGATTGGTATTTTGGCTTTAAGCCAGATCTACCTAATTTTCCATTTTGCTTCTATGATGAGAAGAGGTGGTTGAGGTGACTTCAAGGGGCAATTTTGTGATTTCATCCATATTTGTATTAGAGAGCCTTTTAAGAGTATTTAAGATTAAGACACAGTCTAAATAAAGTTCAAGTACAAAAAATAGCAGAGTTCACTTGTTTTATCAAAAGGCTGAGTCTGCAGCCAGGCACAGGCCCAACTCACGCCATCCAACAACCCACACCTCACAGCTCTTCATGCTCTGCAGTTCCAATGATTGTGCTGCAAGGCAAACAAACAGGAACTGGAAAATTTACACAGCCCCTGCAGCCTTCCAGAGTTGTGGGTGTTTCTGTTCATTTGGATGTGTACTTCTGCAGTCATAGGTGTGTGCACAGAGCAGAGTTGCACACCTCCAGAAACCCCTATGCCACTGCAACAGCACATTCAGAGGGGTGTATTGTGCTGCAAGGGTGGCACAGAGCACTGGACATTGCCTTTGGCCGCTCCTGCCCCCCGCAGAAAACTGCCTCATGCTTTCACCTTGTCATCGTTGGCAGTGCTCCTGGGCTAAGCACAAGTGCCCCTCTCTGCTGGGAGAAGCAGCACTGAAGGGAGCTGGAGCTGTGAAAGTGGCTTTCTCCACTTATAGTCCTGGAGGGACCATATAAGTAAAGAGCTTTTTCCAGTGAGCTAAATGGAGTTTTCTGTAGCAGAAATAACTTACGTAAAATAAAAACAAGGTTGGCGGGCAGTATAAAGGCTTAAGGCAATAAATGCAATATTTAGTAGTGTATATTTGCTGCTGAATTTGTAAAGAAAACCAGACTGCAAAGCTGGCAGGAGCTATCAGCTAAGCACAGTAAAGAGGAATGTCTTGAAGTGCCCAATAATCATAAGAAAGTTTTCTCACCCAAGGACAGACTGAGCACACTGGCCTTGCTGGAGTGTAGTCATCTCACACCCTCAATGGCAATTTGAAGGTAACTTGAACAATTTGACAGAGAATTTAACAAGACTGAGATATTGTTGTCTCTTCCAGTCTGTGGATAAAGGTGGTGCAGAAGAAAGTAAGCTCTTGGGGACCCCAGATATTTTCACCAAAAGTACTTCACACTACTCACTAACTACAGGTCCGCTTTCTATGCCAATGTCTGTTTGAAATGCAAGCAGTTCCTGACCCTTCCTCTACACTTCTTCTTTGCTAAACAGGACATTAAAAATTGCATCTTTCTTTCTGGTTGTTTGGGCAGGGGGGTTGTTGTTAATAATTTCACTACTATCTAAATGAAACTAAGTAATTTGATAAACAGTCAGTAAATACAGAGCATATTTCACCATACATCACTGTAATTAAAGAACAGAGAACTCTGTGTACTCAATTGTTTACTTATATATATGTGAGTAGAGACAGATTTCAGTGTAAAGAGCTACTGTTTGGTGTAAAAGTTCCATTTAATTACACTAGTAGTATGTTTTAATAATTATCAACTAATAAAAACCATTCTTCCTTTAGAGAAGGAATTAAAAGTATAGATGTGAAATAGAATGAATGCTTTAAATAATTTTTTTGTGATTTAGGACAGCATTGCCTTGGGTAAGCTAGTCAACATATCGACTCTTTGTATCATTCTTCCTGCATTTCAAATTAGTCTGCTGAAGCTGATAAGCAAAACTGACTATTTCAGATATAACCTTTTTCTTCTGCACCAGATAGGTGCGACACAATGAAGTCCAGTGAATAAGAGAATGTCCATCCTAGCAGCACTTGTCATGTAGTATTATTAAAATGCTCTGAGTTCTTTTCCTTTAGTTTCTTTACTCTCAAGGAGGAAAATGTGTGTCCACTGACTGGAAATCGATTTTTTTACAAGTGTGCATACCTTAAGCTATATGAATATTAATCTTTTAAAATTTAAAGAAAGCAGTTCATGTTCAAGGCTTGTCTTCTGCCCTTTGTACTTTCCAAGATTTAAAATCTTGTACCAACCTTTTGTCTAAAGATCATTGCTATTGTGCTTGCTAGATGGACTTATTCGTATTTTATTACCGCTTGGGGTAAAAGGGTTTGTCTTTGTTTAAAGTTCCTCTCTTCCCTAAAAAGCTATCCTTGATTATTTCTCTTGGATAAACATATAGCTTGTGGGATCCCAAGAACTACCTATTTTTCCTGCTAGGAACCAGCGTTGCATTCCTTAGCTTTATGTGTAAGCAATTGTGAAAACCTGTTTCTCTGTAGAGATGTTAAGCATATGTTAAGCTTTGCTGGCAGGTGCTTCAGAAGACTTCCATTTGTTCTGCCCACATGAACAGAACTCTACCCCTGGTAAAATCACATTTTGATTCAGGGGCTCCCTCTGGTAGTGAGGGTGGTTGCTGCCACTGGAACCCAGTTGGAAACATGAAATGTTCTTTGTTGTCTGCTTTCTCCATTTAAGCTTTTTCTTTGCCATCCTTCATGGCCTGACCCTTTTAATACTTCTGACTTGAAGAACTGCTGTTACCTAATAAGAATTAGGTTCCCATGTTTTATACTTAGGATGAAAATACTTAGGATGCTCTGGCAGCCTATTGCCATCTAGAACAGAGCAAAAGTATTGCCTTCAGAATTTGTTTTACACCTCATCCAAATACATTCATCTCCACTGATAGACTGATCTTTTGAGAGAGAAGGCGAAGAGGCAATTCAATATTTTTGTTAGTAACTCTAATTCTTTATCAACAATAAAAGGTTTGTATTTCAGTTTACCAAAGCAAAAGTTGTTAGGTGAGCAGAAAAGTAGTGAAATCTTCCAGGGCATGACAGGAAGATGAGTCTAGTTCCACTAACAGGTATAACAGGACAAGAAAGTTAACAGGCACAGTTGATCCTAAGGTGTCATGTGGTGATGCCAACAATCCTTCGGTGCTACCCTGAGATGCATTCAGGTTGACAAGTTTCTGTTTAGATTTGAACTATAATAAAGCACAACTGCGACAGGTCACTGTATGCCACATAGGAAGTAATTTATTATTTTAAGCTTGATGGTGTGCCTGACATCAAATTTTCAAAGCTAGGCAAGATTGTGGGTTTCTCTACGTGTAGCTCATGCTCGTAATTCATATGATGTGGTTTGCATTTTCAGATAACAGTTGACAATTAAGATCTTTGGTGACTGCATACAAGACATGTATAAACTAGCCATATTTAAACATGCAAGTCTGACTTCAAACATCTGTATTTTTTCATATCTTGTTAGAAGTAAATCCATTGTTAGAGACAGCTTGAACTCATTTGTATCAGTAAAGTAGTAGGGCCATGCCTTAATATTTAAATTAAAAAGTTTACATCTGGTCTCACTAATCAGCAACCCACCATGTTACTTGTTGTTCTTTCTTTACAGAACATAGGAAACTTGGCAATCTGACTGTGACAGTGAAAAAGACCGTCCCCTCTCCAGAAGCAATACAGATCCTCTACCAACGCATGAGATACGAGTATGAGTTTTATTACTATGTCAAAGAACAATTCCACCTGCTAAAGCGCAAGTTTGGACTGAAGTCTCATATCAGGAAACCAAGTCCCAGACCTGAGTTCTTCATTCCTTCTCCCCTGGAAACAGAGGAACCAATAAATGATGAGGAAGAAGATGATGAAAAGTGGCTAGAGGATATCTATAAAAGGTGATGGATGGAAGAGCTATCATTTCTCTTCTGGTGACCCCTCCAGCTTTCTTAAGATTTTTTTCAATAATTATTATAAGTAATTCCTTAAGGAACTGAGTTAATGCGCAGCAGATTTGAAATGGAACAGAAGAGACCATTCCCACATGCTGGAGCCATTGGGAGATACCTGATTTTGCAGGTTTGATTCATTATACAGTGTTGGCTCCATAGCATCCTTGCTATAGCATAGTTCAAGAGAGAAGTACCTACCATCTGTCACAAAATAACTTTTGGGATACGCAGTAGTCCTTTGTGAACTGCAAAATACAAAAGAATAGATTAGGCAATCTTGAAAAGCAAATCTTACAGATTCTCATCTCTCTCTTTGACCAGAAACAAGTCTTCATGGCATAACACTGTGGCATGAACTACCAGCAAGTGAACTACAGGCAGTGAGTGAGCCATTGGGGAAGAGTGCATCTTTTTATCCAAAGCACACTGGTATCCCAGTGGTGTAGTCTGAGCCATTGCTTTGTCTTCAGATCCAAGGGTAACAGGCTCAGAATGAGGCTAGGTGACAGCTCCTTCAATCACCTGTGCCACAGGAGCGAGGCTGCTGTTCTGCCAAATCGGTACTAGTGAGTGTAAGGCCAGTTACAGGAACCAGGTATTTTTGGTAAAACCTTCTAGTTCATAGACTGGGAAAAGTTACCAGGTCGGTGAATGGTAACAGCAAATTAAAGTGCCAGGCAGAGCTTTATTTCAGCAGTAGAGTATGTTTCTATTGGACTCTAAAGGAAAAGGTGTAGCATATGGGGTTCATGTTCAAGAATCGTATTTTTAGATTTTTATTATTCTTTTGGGTCACAAATCCAAAGAGATACTGAAAAAGCTACTCATTAAAAAGCTCAGGTGATCTGGAACTCCTATTAAGCACGACCTGTATTTCTGCAACTGCAGAATTTAATTGTTCACGTCTGAATCTGAACACAGCTTCCCCACCAGCACAAACACCAGACTCCTGCTTTTAGCGTGGCTAGAAGGAAAATTAACAGTATGAACATACACAGCTTCTCTAGTCAAAATATTTCAGAATCATCAAACAAGTACAAGAAGATGCGTTCTCTGAAACCAAATCTGGTTAGTGATAGGTTATTAAGAGAGTCACTGTGAAAGTTGCCCTTGTGAATCACTACAAATATCTGCCAACACTAGAAAAGGGATTGGTGGAAGCTGGGAGGGGAAAGAGAAGTAGCACCACTATGTGAGGTGCTGTTGTTGTTCAGGTGGGTGTCCCTGGACTGGGATTCCCTGTGATGTGTGGGTGTGCTGGCTGTTGGGCAGCCTGCCAGCCCTGGTGGTGCAGAAGTGACAGACCCACAGGCAGTGTTATTCAGCATTTACTGCTTATAAATAGTAATTATTTGCTTTTTCCCCCCCAGAGCTGAAAATTATCTTTCATATTCAAATATTTAAATATACTGTGCTGTAGTTGGGGCACAAAAATTCCTAATGTCAGAACAGATTTTTATACAAGGAATAATTTGAAAGTGGGGGATTAGTTTCCACCTTTTGAAACACAGTGTTTTCTGTAATCTTCAAGCATTATTTAGGATAATGGAAGCCATCATCCTGGTTCTCAAATGTTAGCACTTCCATTAGGATTTGCTGCTACCTCTTATTTTTTAATATTAAAATACAAGGCTTAAAAGGTATTATCTTACTAAAGGAGGGCAATTGGAGAGAGGATTTGATTGAATAAAGGAAAAAGTGTACAGGCCTTTTAAGATCAAGGATGTATTGATGAAAAGCTATCATTAAGAGGCAGTTAATGCTCTGGGCAGAGCTCTCTGGCCTTCTGCTACACAACAGAATAGAGGGGAGTTTGGGGTCTTGATGAGGCCTTGGCCTCTTATGCACCATTGTTGCCAGAGAAAGCTGGACTGATAGAGAATAAGGGCAATAAATTCTGTCCCTAGAGCACAGGAAAGAAGCAGGTACAGGATGTTGCAGCCTTGCCAGGATGAGTTCAACCCACCTCTGTCTATCTCACATCCTTTCTCAAACATCTACCAGAAAATTTTTTGTTCTTATTCCACAGCTGCCATCTGCAAGGTCATACTTTGGTTTGCTATATCAGGCAAAAGTTATTTTGTGATGGATGAAGTATATAAACTTGGGATCAGCTCAAAGATGCTTTCCAAGGGTTTTCTCTTCCACGAGCCTGCTGAGAGCCAATAAAAATTGTGGTTGATCTTCACCACTCACTCTACCTATACACAGAGAATAAAAATAAAGGAGAGTTAAGACAAGATGCTAACTTACAGAAAATACTAAGGAAAAGATTCTGTTCTCATTATTAACATCCCAGGTTGGTGGTAGCAATGCACTACTGTGGGGGAGCACATTAAAGAAAGCTGAAAATGGCACAGATAGTAACTAACATATTAGCTAAAATATGAATCTGCTGCATTGTATATTTTAAGTGGTTTCTATGAAATTACATTGAAAGAGTAATGATTAGTTTACACACTGTGGAGTTGTTATATTTTGGAAGGAATTAGTATTCTTATGTTTCTGAAATTCTGTTTGAATCCTCTTTCTGGTAATGTTTTAACAGAATATAGTCACTTAACACATTCACCCTTCCTGAGAGTCCACTGCTGTTTCCAGTAAAGTCAGTTTCTATCTGTTTGTTTATTTAATGGTATCTTCAGCCATCACTACTTATAATCTAAATACAGAAGCTGCTTAGTGATTTACTCGCTAGGTTTTAATATTGTTGTATTTTTGTAACAATCAACCTGGTGTCTCCTCCTCAAATGGTAATTCTTAAATTTATCTGGCACATAGCATCTAATATTCTTGGTCCTATGCCCTATTTCTCTGTCATTAAATATACTTTGCTTAACTTTTAAAAGGTACGTTATAAGCTGGTAAATCTTTGATTTATTTATTGAAACTTTTCAGTACATTCCAAATTCTAAGTTGCTCAGGAAGAAGTTGATTTAAATAATTATATTTGGGTCTGATTAATGTTTCTTAATCAAAAAAAAAAAAAATCACTGTTTGTAAGCCTTTAGTCCACAACAGCTTTGTAGAAAGTGCCAATGCATATACTTGGAGATCTTTGTGGGGGGAAAAAGGTGGCTGTTCAACGCTTACAAAAATAAGAAAATATATGTCTACATTAGCTTAGCTATAAAATGAAGCAACATACGTTTTGGAATGAAATCTTTAACTTATTCACTACTATCTCCTGAAATATCAATAAGCCATATGATTCTTTATTTTTCAATCCAATGATGTTTAAAAATAAAACTTGCACATTTCTTCCTGGTGCCATAGTCCTCTTGCTTACACTAGTTTTCCTGCCTGGATGCAGTGGCTGTGGGTAGGACATTGGAGTTGTACCCAACTGAACAGGGTTGGATATGGCACAGGGAATCCTCTGAAAGTCGTTCTTGAGCAGTGAGACTGGAGCAGGTTGCTCCTGGGTTATTCCATCTCCCAAACTATCCAGAGGTGTGGGCTGAAGTCTGAATTGTTTTACTCACCTGAGATGTGTGGTCAGTACATTGAAGTGCATTGTCCAGTGTTCCCTGGCTGCTAAGTACAAGTTTTATCCAGGAGAAAAACAACTTAGTCTCCATACACTGCGTTTTTACTAGATCTGGTGTTTGATGGCCAGGCATAAAAGCTTCAGTAGTCACAGTGATGTTACAATGTAAGTGAAGTATCAGTGCTTTCACACTAAAGAGAGAATCAACTGTTGTTAAAATGCAGCATTCTGGAAAAAAAATAAATTTTACTCTGAAGTTTCAAGTGACAGTGACAAATTGTGCCATTTTTTGTTTCTGTTCAATTTACTTCTCTTTCACATGAATTTTGTTGGTGATGCAGGGCTAAGTACATGAACCTGATGGTGTATTTAAAACATTCCAGTTTCTTTGTGATTCCTTTGTCATTGGATCTTTGATGAATCATTTGAGTGTTAGGCTGTGGAGTGGTACATTGCATCATAAACACACCAGCAAAGCTACAAATTTTAAATGTTAAAGAGCACATCTGTGAATTCAAGCCATGGAATCTTTCCTCCTTTCAGTATTTGATACAATAAAATTGAATGTACAGGTAGGGTTTTTGGCTACCAAAGGAAACCACACTGCATGCCAAGTTTTATCCTCTTATCAAATGAAGAAACATTGCCTGCCAAAGAATAAAATTCTACATTCTTTTAAAAAATAAAGACCTGTAATTCCTAGGTAAGAGTAATGGTGCTCTGATCTTTCCCTCCATTTTGAGAAAGGGAACATCTGTGATATTAGAACATTAGCCTAAAACAACATTTTTGAGAGCTAAAATACTACAATACAGTACCACAGCATTCCTTCTGTTTTGTTTTTAAGGACTCGGCCTTTTTTGCAAGGAGTTCAGCTAACACATAAAACACTGTTGATCAGTCTGCTTGCAGGAGCCAAGACCAGAGTGAAGAACTGAGTGTTGCTACATGTAGACCTCCACACACAGATTCCATGGGAAAAACAAGGGTGTTACCATGCCTTGGAAGTGCCTGTCTGCGGGCAGTGGAATCACTGGAACCACTTCTGCAGGGTCTGTCCCAAGGGAGGGTTTGCAAAGTGAGGCTCTGCTTGGGTATGGCAGGGAGGTGCTGGAAGGCAGCTCAGTGAGAAAAGGCCACTGGAGGGTAAAAAAACTTCACTGCAGAATATTTAAAGTGGATGGGAAGGGATCTTAGTTTGAAGGTTGAAAGTTAAATTGCAACCAGCATAAATCAATTCCTGATGTCTCACAGCTGAGAAATAGCCGTAAGTTTTCTTTGGTTCGTCTGGAAGTGGCGTTGGATGCCAAGCTGCAACGTGCAGTGAATGTCTAATCTCACTTGTGTAAGCTTCAGAACATCAGTGTGTGTGGAGTGAGAGCACCAGCACACGGTAATGGTTGTGTCTCAGCACTGATGGCTGACCCTGTCATCTTGGAGGAGCCTGCACTAAGGTTGTTGTGGGGCCAGTGGGGTGGGGAAAGGGGAAAGTTTTCTGCAAATACAAATTTGGCCTTGCAGACAGGGTAAGATGGCAAGACTTGACCACTGGTTTGTTTAAATGTGGGTTTTGAATACAAACACGTGGATTTCCTTTTCTGAGTGTGTAAAGGAGGAATGTGAGTTGGTTTTGTATTTAACTGATTGTGGCTGGAAGGGTAAGTTAATAATACTGCTGTCAGGCAGGCACATTGGAGTGTGCTTTATGCACATTTTTGTCATCTCTTTGTTGCCTTCTTTGGATGCAATGGGCAAAAAAAAGAAAAGCTAAAGAATTCAGCTGTACTGCAGGGCAATTGCTGCTGTGAAAAGTAGAGATTAGCAGGAATACATGGAGGTGATGCTGTTCAGAGTTAAGATGGTTGGTCTAAACACAAGGATTATATAGTGCAGCCAGCAGCAGTGGCACACAAGCTGCTTTGTCTTATCTAGAAAACTTGAGACCATGCTTCAAAATCAAATGCTGCTTCAAATTTGTGGTTTGTACTGTTAGCAGGACAGCACTGGATTTTTTACTTTTTCCTTATGCTTTCAAATTGCCATTTCACCTCACAAACTTGGCAGAGCATAAGCACACAGCCTATTCCTGTACCTGATGTGCAGGAACTCATCAGAGACATGGATTTGATCCTTCAGCAAACTCTCTCCAAGTGCAAGCGACAAGCAGAGTGAAACAAATCCCTGGCACGGTGTTGCTGCTAACAGGCAGAGTAGTATTTAGTTACTGTGCCACAAGGGAAAGTATACCTGCAGTTCTCCAGTTCACTGCAGGAGACTTTGGATAACCTCAAGGGTCATGGGACCATTGTCAGGTAGCAAAAGCCAATTGCATGTCACAGTGTTGAAGTCATGATCATCTCCAGGTTAGGTGCAGGAAGGAAACAGAGATGGTTACAGTTCATACCAGACACAGGAGTGGCAGTCCAGGCTATGGTTTCCCACAGCACACAGAGATTTCTCTCCTTGAAGCTTCCTATCTAGTTTGTGTGGTGGGAAGCTCAGGGAGAGGAAGTCAGCTGCAGTTGTTAGTCTCTGACTCCTCGAAGAAGATCATGCTGGATAAACGTGCTAGAAGCAGCAGCAGTAAGGCACCTGTGCTTCACAGACGAGCTGTGAGCCTTTTCCATTTTCACATTCTCCATTTGTGTGTATTTGGCTGTATTTGCTGTATTTCCTGAGGTCAGTCTGTGTAGGGTATTTCTCCACTAACCATATTGCCTAAGCATCTTGGAAAATGATTAATATGCTTATCCTTTTGATCCACAGTGGAGGTAAAGAAGTGCTGTTATCCCCATTTCATACATAGGGAATGGTTATAGCAAGTGGGTAAGTGATATTCCAAATGTCACACAGAAAGGTTGTGAAAAAGAACTGATGATAATTTAGCCAAGTGTCTTAATCCTTGAACTTTCTTTTCTGCTGTAAGATTGACCCTAGATTTTAGAAGGCAAAACAACTACTATGGAAAATTTTAGTTACTTGGAGCCTTTTCCTGGGAAAACCTTTCAGTTAACTGCCTAAATATGAATGACGTTTTAGCCCCTCTGCAGACCACTAATTTCCTTTTGGGACAAAGATTAATTCCAAGTTTGATCAGTTGCATACTAAACACCTGCAGAAATGGTATGGTCGTAAGGTGGCTTTGTGTTTGGGAGCAGTGTTCCTGTAGCAGTTAGGAGGAGATAAGCAGATAGATGGTTGGCTGAAGTCACATCTTGTAAATTTAGCCATTTGCAAGAACAGGGTCACATTTTCTCCTGCAATATATGGCACTTGTAGCCTACCTGAAAGGTCATCAGACCTGTGTCTAAGCTGTGCTTTCATTTGGTTTTCCACAGTGCTTACAAACCTTGAAAAAGAAGCGATGCCTCACTGTTCAGCAACCACCACGGAGTGAAGGGAGTTCTCTCACAGCTCACCAAGTAGTCAGTTTTGTCTGATGTGCTCTTAAACCCAAACTTCTGATACCTTCTGCTTATCAGGCAGGGGCATATGCCTCTTGCCTAAGAGATCTGGGGCTTTCCTCTCGTCTCATCCCTGTCCTTCCCTCACCTGGGCAGCACACATCTTTAAAGCCATTTTGCCTGTATCTTCTGGGGAGCATCTTTAGGAAGATGTGCAAATGTGGACATAGTCCTCTGTTCCAGGTGTCTGTGGAGATGCATGAGCTCCTGAGCTTTGCTCTAAACTTTAGTAGTGGGGGAAGGCTCTTGTCTTTGAGCCCTTGTCTTTGAACCCACCTTGCAGGTGTCACACAGCTTCATTCCTGCTCCAGATCTAGCTTCTGTTCTGAGTGTTAGGGTGAGTGCTGGCCTGCCTCTGTTGAAATAACTGAGGCTTAGCAATACCAAATCCATCCCCTCTGGCTTTGGGCGGGGAGGCTGAAATGCAGTGGCAGGGAAGCCCATCAGGATGCAAAGAAGCCTCCATAGTGTCAGTCCTCCAAAGTGAGCAGAGACACTCAGTGTCAGCAGCAGCCCTGGGGGCTGGTGTCTGCATGGGGTGGGGGAAACAGACCTGGTTTCTCACTCATGGCATACTGGTGGGCACATCTGCCAATCTCCCTTGGACAAGTTTCCACTGGTCCTGTCAGCACTTGCTGTGGAAAAGAAACTTTCATTCCTGCGGTTCTTTGGACAGGAAGCTGGCAAAGAAAACCCAGCAGTGCTTCTCTTCCATAGATGCTGCAGAGGTCCAGGAGAGATGTCAGAGTGTAGCAGCCCTCCTGCTGCTGGGAGGGAAAGCAGCAGCCTCCTGCCTGCCCCACAGGGGCTGAGTTCCAAGCTCTTTTCCATCAGACTTAGGCAGGATGGTCTGGTGGAGGACAGTGCTTCTCCTTGAAGCATGAAAGCCCAGCGGAGTTTAGTGGAGTTTTGTGTCAGAAACTTAGCCATGAAAACTCCTTGGAGTCTCTCTGCTCAGTTGTAGCTTCCCATCAGGTTTTGCCCCAAAGAACATGATTTGGCCCATCAGCACTCTCTGGAAACTGAGCTTTCTAGTGACTCCACAATCCAGCCCTTGTCAGTGACGCCACTTGGGTCTGTGCATGGGGCTCTTTGTGATAAACCTCACTGGAATTTGGAAAACATTCAGCAAATTTGACCTCTACTTTGTCTTATAAATATCAGTGTCAAGCACCATCATGCATGCTTTATCACTCCAAAATGGGGAAAAGGAGACGGAATTAGTGCAGTCAGCTCTGATTTTCCAAAACAGTATCTTCTGAGTTAAAAAAGCTTTTTGCTTCTCAAAAAGCAAGTGTCCTCTCAAAATACAATGTCCTCTTTTTGCCCCAGGGCCGGGGCTTCTTCTCAAACTTGCTCTAAATCCTTATGCACATGGACTGATCAATCCAAAGGAGCCTTTTTTGTCTCTTTTAGGTAGAGCACTATGGCAGCCAGCAAGGAAGGTGAGATGAGACCCAGCCCATTTCTCTGTTTTCACCACAGGAAAGGGAACAGAGGCATTGGAAAAACCTTGGCCAAGAACAGCTCTGACCAAAGTTAATAGCTTCTTACTTCTCTACAAAACAGAAAAGTGCAAAATAGATAGCAAAGCTTACTGGGGCAATCCAGGGAAAAGACATCGACCTTCAGGTCAGCATCTTTTCCCACAGCTGCTGCTCCTGCTAGCATAAGGAAGATCCGACTGCTGTCCCTTATCAGATGGACGGGGTCCCGCCGTGCCCCCTCCCCGGCCCCGGCAGAGCTGCCCGGGCCGTGCCGCGCTGCTGCGGGCGGCAGACGAGGAGAGCCCCGCGCCGCTGGCGGCCCGGCCGGCTGCCCAATCGCTGTGTGGCCCGGCCTAATTGCTTAAAGCTTTCCTGTTCCCCTCACCGCGAATGCTGCCGGAGTGTAGTATTTATCTACTCTGCAAAACTTTTATGAGAATTGGTACGGTTTTGTAGAATTCCTGAATAACAGGGATCACAATAGCTGCGGCGGAGCCAGACTGTGCAAACCCGAACGCTTGCACTGTTGGCCTTATTTACAGAGTCTCTGCAGGGAGGAGTTGTGCTCCTCTGCCTCACCAGAGTCTGTGCAGAGCGCCCCAGACCCCTCACAGTCCAGCTGAGGAGCGACTGCTCAGTGCCCGCAGCGCTTCGCCCTCCGCCTCCCCTCTCCCTCAGTCCCAGGCTCAGCAGAGCACGGGCACCACTGGAAGACAGCTGAATGTAGCTCTCTAAACCACTTGGGGACTTCGCACTGGTTTGTCTTCCTCCGGAAATAAAAAGAAGGTCCTGAGAACCTCCCTGGGGAAATCTTCCATGGGAAAAACTTCCTCACTTTCCTACCAGATAGCAAGCTCAGAAAAGTGATTTGAAATGGGATAGGTAATCCCTACCTTCTTCAAAATAGCCCTCCAGGTTTTGGCCAGCCCTTATGTACTGTGAAACCAGTAGTGACACGTCATAACCCTGAAGACTCCTCTTACTGGCAATATTTAAGATAAAATTGTGATAGTAATTACAAATAGTAATGATAATAATGTTATGTTTACCTCACATGTTGCAATTCAACAAAAGTGAATGACACCTTTACACTGAGATGTCCAAGGCAAAAAAAGGGCAGTTTATTTACAGACCTCGACATTTATAGAATTCCAACAGTGACCATGGATTGGAGGAAGAAAATTGTCCTCTCCAACCACACTGGTCAAACCAACAGTCCATCAGTTCTCTCCTCCTCCAGAAAGGAATGCAAAACAATCATTATTTACATGAAAAGTGCATGAGAAACTCCACTGCAAAAAGTAAACATCAGAAGGCTTTAGCAGAACTTTAGAAAAACTTTAGAAGAACAGGACAACACACACTGGTCATGTTCAATTGAAACAGTAGATTCTGGATAAAAGATGCTTTGTATGCAGAGGAAGGGGATGAGTGCAGGTTAAACTGTGGGAGTCTCTTGCTGAGGAGGCCTAGACTGCAGTGCTCAATGCCTGGGAATAGCCAGCTTTCCCCTTCCTTCCTTCCTCTCCAGTGCATGCCAGTCATTTCAGTTTAGATGAAACAGAAAAAACTAGCAAGCCAAACCAAACCTTAGTACCCATTGTTTTTTCCAGCCTGTCTGTCCAAAAGTAGTTTGCTTTAGTCCAGTGAGTCAAAAGGTATTACTCCCTTACTCATCATTCCCATCTGCACTGCTCAAGGGGAGGGCTGGCAGAGAAATAGTGTGAACAAGCCCAGAACCTTGCAACTTGGTAGCTCGTTCTTGGGGGAGCACTGCATTAGCTGCAGGGACTGCAGGCTTGGAGACTGTCTAAATGGTGATTTTGTTCAGGGCCAAGGCAGCCTGTCTGGAAGTGCCACCATAGAGGGGATCACAATCTGAAACAACCAAGGGGAACAAAACCAGGCTGGCACATGCAGCAACGGCAAGTTCCCACCACAGCACTGCAGTGGCAGTCAGCATGTGTTTGGTGTCTGCACTCTATAGGGGCACAAGCAAATGTGTGTCCATGGCTTCAGAAACACTCTGGAACTCTGGAACTCTGGGGGAGGGTGTTAGAACAAAAGAGAGAAGGGTTTTGCTTCTAGAAGATTTAAGAGATATTAGAGAGCAGAGCAGAGAAACCAAAACAGAAGTGATGAACAGGGCAGGGTGTAAGGAGCAGAACCCTGTACATGAGGGGTTGAAGAAAGCTGCTCCTGATACAAATATTGGGTATTTTCCATGCAGTTTGATATCAAGGGAGCTGGCAAAAAGGCCAGTCACAGCCTCTATGGCTCCACTTTCCCTGACCCTGATGGTGAGGGCCCAATTGGTGAAAAGCCCACACCTGATAAAAGACAGGAGCACACAGCAATGGGGAAAAGATTCAACCTGTGCCCAGATGAAGTGATAGATCCAGGTGAAACTGCCTGATAACCCTGGCAGTCACTGGTTTTCAGGTGCTGGAGCCAGTCTGAGGGGAAATGAGCAGAGATGGAATTTGTTCATCCTTTTTCGTTCTTGGTCATCAAAGGTCAGTGCTGGTGTAAATTAACTAATGTTGCACGTTTTTAAAAGGAAGCAAGGCTGCCTATAGTGCTGTTTCAAGCTTTCTTATAGTGAGCTACCAGTATCATCAGCTTTGTTTAAAGGTTTTCTTCACCTCTCAATCTCAACTTCGTGCTCCCTGCTTCTCAACAAAAGCTACTAAAGTCAAGGGAGGCTCTGGGCTGACTCACTTTTGTCAGAGGAAGGATTTTTCCTCCTGCTGCTGTGGTCCCTTGTTCCCATACCTCGTGGGTCTCTGCATTTCCAATGCAGAGCCAGTGCTCCGCAAAAATGCACCGCAAGCTTTCAAAGAATGCATCTGTTTATATTACCTCCCCTGGCCCAACATCCTGTTTTGGGAAAAATAGCTTTTATAATGAGAAGCAGGGGAAAGCCAACAAATTATTCTCCATGCAAGAGGTGAATGTCTTCCTTTCCCCCAGCGCTTTTGGGGTGGACTCTGTTCTTTCCCCGGCATTCCTGCCTCGGGGGACAGAGCAGATATCCCCAGCCGGGCTCTCCTGGCAGAGGCGCGGTGCCCACGGCCCCGTGAGGCGCACACAGCCGGGGGGCGAAGCTGCCTCGGGCGCTGCCGGCTCCCAGGGCTTGGCCCCTGCCCGAGCCGGGCGGGCACTAGAGGGAGCCGCGGCCATCCCGGCCGGGCCCGGCACGGGCAGGTGGAGCAGCGCCGGGAGCGGCTCCGGCTCCCAAAGAACGCCCGGGGCTCGCCGGCTCCGCGGGAAGCCGCGGGGCAGCGGGAGGAGCGGCGGGGAGGGAAGCGCCCGGAGAGCCGGGACGGAGCCGGGCAGCCCAGCGAGTGGTTCTGGCTGGCAGCGAGCACTCGGGCACCGAGGAATGCAAGAGATTCCGGGCGGGAGGTGTGTGAGGTGTGGCGGGATGTTAGAAAATGAAAACCGGGGAGCGGCCGCGTCTCGGGATCTGGGCAAAGGCCAGGGTTGCTGGAGGGAGGAGGCGTATTGTTGAGTACTGAAACGATGATATACAGCTTGCTTTCGAAAGCCGACCAAAGAAACCGAGGCTGTGAAAAGTCGTTTTCAAGCTGGGGCTGTAACAACCTTTTATGAACAAACATCAAACCTGCAAAACCATATTGCCATTGACTTTGAGCAGTGGGAAGAACAAATTAAACTTCCACACAGATGGTACCTTTCTTCTGGTGACATCAAAGCCCAAAAAAGATGAATAGCCTGAGCCTTATCGCTCTCTTGAGAGATCATTCACTATCATAATCTCAGCTTTGCTGGGCACATTGAGAAGTACATGACATACCCAGTCTTCACTTCAGGAGTGGGAACCTGGATCTCTTTCTTCACTTGAGGCAGGAGCCTTTCCCTGTATTTTCCCTGTTTCCCATTACCTCCCATTACCTCTCCTCCAGCAGCACCTCAAGGGGTATGTGCAGTTTTCATTAGGTAAACTCGCCTGTGGTTCCTTGTTTGCTATTTTCGTCCGGACAGAACATAGATTCTGGGACACGGGCACAGAGAGAGATTAGGTGGTTTAAATCTTATGCCTCGGGCCCCTCTCCAAGGAAAAGCTGTTGCTAACTTACAGCTGTCTCGTGCTCTCTGTGGAATGAGAGGGAAGTCCATTCAGTCCAGTGAAAATAAACCCACCATCATAGCTGGCATTCTCGTTGGTAGTCTCAGTGCAGAGGCCAAGGATTTGAGGGTTGTGACACATGAGGCAGCTCACTCCTAAAGAGCTTGATCTGGGCTGAAACGTGTCATCAGAAAAGTATGAGGAGCCTTGTGCTCCTGCTGTCAATACAGTACTTGCCCTCTTCACACAGAGCAGTTTCCTTTTCTGTCCTGCCAGTCTGGCACACAGCATGGGTACCCTTTACTGTACATTCACTTTAAAGGAGAAGGACACACAGTTTCCTCTCACTAGGCTCCAGGACTCAACCATTAATCCTGTAGCTGCTATTTTGCCTTCACCATCTGTCCTCCTCTCCTGAATACAAGGTAGTGTCCTATCTTCCCAGTACCTGGCAGCCTCACCATCATCTCCTCTGCCTGTTAACCCTCTCCCTTGTTCCCCAGCTTCTCCTGGGCATGAGGCTGAGTGCCCAGGCGGTGCCTGGGTACAGGTGGGCAGGCTGTCATGTTGCTGAGCAGTTGTTAGGAGCAGTTCTAGGGGCATGGCAGCAGGTACAGTGTAGCTGTGTACATGCTCTGCCATTGTCAGCCTTTCCCTCCAAGTGAGGATCAAGAGTGAGTCCAGGGCTCTGCAAGAGGCTATCACGGGCAAGAGGTGTTGACTATAACAAGGTTATTTATCATATGATATGAGAAAGCTGAAGCTTTCATCATAGAGACCTGGAGGTTTTCTCTTTGCTCTTTTATCAACAGGTCTGAGAGTTTATACAGCCTTCTCACAAGGGTTGAAATCTCTGTTGAAGTGAGTTTCATAATCTTCCTGACTTAATTCATCTAATATGTTAAACATAAGTGTAGCGTGCAGCAGACAGGCCGGAACAGCTCTGTGAGTCAAGAGGGTGCAGTGGGTGAGGAGGGCAGATGCAGGGAAGGGACACACTACCAGAAGAAACTGAAATGCAAAGCAAAGCCATCTAGAAGAGTTGTCATCTATCACAACTGATTTGTCACTGTGTGTCGCCACTGTAATGGTTTCGCATTTCACACACTCTTTCCTCATGGAGCCTAATCCAATGGCCACTCCCCCTGTGGGTCAAATTAAGGAGGTCAATCACCCTGGAGATGACCTGTGAGCTTTGCAAGTGAAAGAGCAATTTTAAAAAAAATGGGTTAAAAAATATTCAGTATTAAACCTCCAAGCTTTCCCAGGCAATTTTGGATGGCCTGGTTTGGTCTCCTCCCCCTGCATTCACTGCCGTAGGTCTTTTCTTGGTGCAGCTTCCTCATACTCACCATGAGCCTCCTCAGAGCTGACTGTACTATGTGCTCATTTTCCAACTAAAAAAAAAAAAACCTGGAAAAATGTAAGCAAGGGGTGCTCCAGCCAGGCCATGTGGACAGATCTGCAGCCTCTACAGCACCCAGCTCCTGCACACTTTCCTCTGAAGGCTGTGGAAAGGGTTTTAAATTATACAGTGCCAAGAGAAGGGGAAGCCTGCAGCCGTTTTTAGTTCTGGGGTGAGAAAGTTGAAAGAATAAAAGAATTAGAGGCAGTTCTTTCACAAAGGTGATTAGTGCAAAAGAATGTCAGATTCGGCGAAGAAAGTTTCCTTATCGGGCTGCAGATTTATTAAATGCGTTCCAGACTTGCATTGCTTCATTCAAGTTTAACAGAGCAGTAATACTTAATATGCCCTTTAGCAATTTAATACTCTCTTGTACAAATCATTGGAAAATTTAAAATAGAAAAATATGTCCAGGCTTAACTGTAAGAAGAAGGGGAATGCTGTACAAAAACAGAAGAGAAGGAATGCATGGGTAAAGAAAGCTGCATATTGCTGAATATCTTACCACATGTATTATTCTGCTGAGTTATTAGTACGTGCACTCTCAGCTGCAGGCTCAAGGAGGAAGTTGCAGAAATAACTTACAGAACAACAATTTTCAGCATCAGGACCCAAGGCTGGCATCATGTCATGCCCAGAAATTACTCCTCGGGAAACACATTTTATACAACTCTTTTTTTGCCTTCGAGGAGCACAAATACGGGTTTCTTCTATAAGGAAATGAAAATCAGTTGTTGGAGCTGCTTATAACAGAGAGGAAATACTGCTGTCAGACATCACACAGTTGCTTTCACAATAGAGGGGGATGTAAACATTGAATTGGCACATCACTGAGACATTAAAGGCAGTCTGTTGGAGACAGAGAGAGGACAAGGCCATAAAATGCCTCACTGCTGCATAATTACGTGTGAATATAAACACATCCATATAAACATGTTTCTGCGTAAGTGCTTTTGGTCTAATATCCTGTGTAAGAAAGTTCCTTCAAGGCTCCACGTGCCCAAGGTGAACAGGGATCTGGCCAGGAGGATGTTCTTTAATATTGGCTATGCATTTGGGAAAGAAGGGAAGGGCTTTATTTTGTGGTAGTCGATTAGACTGCTTGGCTTTTGTGTTTGTTTTGAAGAAGCAAAGGCTCCTAAAGCAGCCTTCCAATTAATTGCAATATACAAGCATATTCCTGAGTATCTAACTGCCCTGCAGGGTGTTGGACAGAAGATGCAGTGGTGCCTATTGCATCCTACAAGGAGATGTTCCTAGGACAGAACCAGAGTGCAGGAAAGAGAAAATTGCATACATCACGAGTACATCCATCTTGACCTAGGAGAGCAACTGATACAGCTCTGGATACTGGCCACTTCTGATGGCTCTGAGTCACTCTGTCAGTCTGTGTGCTGCTGCTGACCCAGACTGACTGCCATGAGTCAATATACACACAGCTCACAGGGCCTTGCAGGGGCTGGGAAGAGCCATTACTCCCAGGGGACAAACTTCCTCAGATCCTAAAGGACAGAGGTATTAAAGATCCACCAAAACTAGTGATTTGAGTTCAGCAGCTGGGACCAGAATCTCCCCTCTCCTGCTCTAGTCACACACTTCCAAGCCCTGAGGCCTTTTTAACAATAACCATTGCATTCTACTGGCAAGCTCAGACTAACTCTTTCCGTTCTATTTCAGGGCTGCAGGAGTGGAAGTGACCTCCTGAATCACTGATCCCAGTCCCTTCTAATTGGAGGCAACCACATTGTGTGAGCCTAGTCAGAAATGTCTCAAAGAGAGCAGGGTGGTGGGGTGTGTGGTGATTTCATCCTTCCAAATTCCAGAGTCAACACCCAAGCTGTGGCAGTGATTGTCTCTTGCTCAGACATTTTGGCAAATACAGTTGCCCGATAACAAAAGGAATTTGTCCTGAAAGGTGTTTTGGTTTCTTTGTAATTTTCCTGATGTGACAATGGAAATTCTGCAGTGAGGTGGGATCTGGGTAAAGCAGCCACTCCTCTCACCAATGCAGCAATGGCACTGAGTGCTAGAAGCAACTTGCCAACATCCAAGACCTCAGAGTTCTATTGAAGTAGAAGCTGAGACAATACACTGAATTTAGCAGAAGGATGGGGTGTGGGGCCTACACTAATTTATATTAGTGGAGGAATGTGTTAGCAGTATCTGTCTTTGAAAAGCACATATTTCATGGCCTCTGGGATAAACAAACAGGGCAAAAGGGCTTTGGTTCTCCTCTTCCATTAGCCTCCATCTCCAGCTTCTCTATGTTGGAGCCTGTCTCCAGGCCTGCAGGGATGACAGAAGGGAGGACCTGTCTCTCTGCAGGATGCAGGTCTTAAAGGGATTTTTTTTTCCCTTTCTTGTCATCTAATCCATTTACAAAGTGCTTCCCGTGGGATCAGCTCTCCTGTTTGCTGGGGAGGAGCACACCCTGCAGTGCCCTTCTGCTGCCACCTTCCTCTGCCAGTCCTTTGGAGGCCAGGAGCTAGGGAGCAGCATGGAAATAGCACCACATGCCTGAGGTAGAGATAGGGGACCACAAGAAAGAGAGAGGCAAGCAGGATGGTTTGGATTTTGAAGGTAGGATAGAGAAACAACTGTTACAAGAGGTGTAGGGCTGTCACAACCACCTCTCTATAGACCTTAGAGGGAGCTGGGGAGCTGGGTCACCTGGATGCTGTTTAAAAAGTGATCTTGGACATGGGCGATATCAGACAGAGTCTGAATTTGGGGCAGAAGCACAGGGGGAAGTGGAATGGAAAGAACTGTGGGAAGAAGGCACAGATGCATGCAGCAGCTGGAAAGCCAAAGCTACCAGCAAGTGTCGGGGTCCACCTGGGCAGGGCAAGACTCAACAGCATCTTCCACCATGGCACAGCAGAAAAAAGCAGCAGGAATTCAGGACTTCAGGACTCCCACAGAAACCATCCTTTTGCACTGGTATCTAAAAAAGCTGCCAAAATACAATGACAAATAGATTTGAGCTGAAGGACAAAGGCTCCTTAAATATCACATAGCATTTTAACTTGCTCCAAAATGCAGGAATGAAACTGAGTTTCATGTCACCACTGAATTGTGACAAGCTACCAACAAAACCTCCTTGGGAGAAGCTGGCATAGTTTCCTCTGTAGTAGTTGATATCCAACAGCTACAAAGCGAGGGTGACAAGCAAAAGAGATTCTGTTGTCAGGACCAGGAAAGGGAATCACATAGCTCAGATGTACTGAGGCAGATGATCTGAATAGCTATGGAGGTTTTTTTTAAGTCTCATCTTCAACAAGCACCTAACACAAGAACATGTTAAAGCTGCTTTATCAGAAAGAAGGCGGCACATTACTTGCTTGCATTGCATTGATCTCATTCATGTAGCATTAATAAGATGTTAACATCACTGTAGCTCAAGTACAGGTTGTTTCATTTACATTTAAATTTAAAAGTAACACTCCTGTGAGTCCTAATATTTATGTCACTATAAATTAGTGTAAGCTAGCTGTCAAGATTTGGAATTTGGTTTGAGAAAAAGAAAGAGTGTTGACCCTAGACATCGACACATTCCCAAGCAGGTAGAGCTGTGATTCACTGTGAGGAGCTGCAGTAGTCAGAGGCTTGGTTGTGCTTCATGCACTGAAGTGTGCCCATGGGCAGCAAGCTTGTTCCCTCTCTCTTCATAAGATGCTGGCATCCCCCTGGACTATTAAGGTCAGAGAGAACTTTTCAAGCCACCAAAAAGTACAAAGAAAAGTTCATCCCTTTCTACTGGAGATTTATCTGGTTATTTCTACATGTGGTTGTGTGAAATTTCTTGGCAAAGTTTAATTTTGGGGAAGGATATTGTAGAATAGAGATTGTGCTATTTTAGCATTGTGTAAAGAGATATTAAAAAGAGACATAAATAGGAATGACAGGTGTTGGTAGCATCAGTCTTTAAGTCAATTGCATGTGGTTTTTCCATAAAGTCCTTTCCTTATGAAAATTACTGCTAGGAAAATATGAAGACTTGTGCACCCAGTCTAGAAACATGGAGCTCATTGAACAGGAATTGAGCAAGAGATCTCCTCAGCCAAAAGTTATTCAGCAGGCTGGCAGCTCCCATTGTGCCCTCAGCCCACTGCTGTCTCTGGTGTAGGAACAGTAGTGGAGCAGCCTTGTCTCTCACCTGACCACTCCAGCTGCTGCTTCTTTCACAGGGTGCTTCTAGAAGCACAAGGGTAAAATTCTGGCCTCAGTGAAGTGATGCCATAACCCTCCCTTCAGAAAGGCTCTTTCCTGCCTTGTTAGATAGAAGACACAAAGTCCTTCCTTGCACCAAGCTGCACACTCCAGGTAATCCAGGAGCCAGAATGTCAGCTCCTGCTGATCTTCCTTATCTTGCCATGTTTTCTTCCAAAAGACATCAAGAACAATTTGATGTGTGCCCAGCTGGGGTGTTGGTGCCTGCTAGTGGAACTTTCATCCCTGCTTGGGAAACTCTGATCAGATGGTGGCACTTCACCAGACCATGGAAAGCCCATCCAAGGTAAAGGTGGATTAAGGGAGTCCAGTCTCAGGATGGTGAAGAGAGATGACCGTCCAAATATTTTTCAGAGAATTCTTCACTGCTGTAAGGAAAATATTGACCCTATACCTTCAAGAAAGTACAGGCAGTCTAGACGGGTCTTCACTGTCACAAGGGATCTATTACAGCTGTATAAAAAGAAAAAGGTTCCCATATTCAAATCAGAAACTGGCTGAGCCTGCCCCCTGAGAACACTGTCAGAGATATCAGAAGGTGTCTGTGCCCTTTTCCTGGTGAATAATTTCATTTATTACAGTATTTTAAATGTGACATCTTGAGATAATGACTCAAGGATTGCTCAAGAGGACAGGATGCAACCTCTCTGAAAAGCTTCTTTCTGCTCTTTGGCTGGTAAGACAGCTAATAAACATCTTCTGGAACGGGGCTCTGGTGCACATTGCCAAAATTCAATTTGTGCATTTGTTCTTCTGAGGCAAAGAGGTTGAGTGATGAAAACTAAATTGCCACTGTCGGCTAGGTGAAACCATTTAATAATCTGCATCCTGGAATAAAGTTCTCATACCTGCATTCCTCCTAGGTACATTTCACTGAGGCATTCCAAATACCCATTGAGTGAATACTGTGGAGTTCGGAGGTCAGCAGTGGTTGAAACAGAAGAGCTCAGAAGCTAGTTTGCAGAACAAGCTGTTTGACTGGAGAAAATGAGGTATAAACCAGCACCTTTTCCTCAGGCATGAAAGAGTGGGGATAACTCAAAATGGTTTACCTTCCATTAAAATACAGGCAATTCTGTTAGGCATGGGGGGTTCAGTGGACAAGGCTCAGCAGTGTGCCCTGAGCTCACCCTGAGCTCCCAAGCACAGAACATTGCAGTTCACAGCAGCATGGAAGAGACCTTCATCTATTGATTGCACTGTGCACCTCACAGTGGAAGCAGTGGTACCACTACACAAGAGAGAAATAAATAGCCAGTGACAGGGTACCTGATCTTGAACAGCATGTCAGCCACAATTAAGGCTTTCAGCGAGGTTTTTTTGAGCCTAATGAAAGGGTTCTTCTTCAATTTAGTGTTTTGTATGAAAACGGATTTGGTTTTATTAGCAGTGTGTGGATGGATGCATGTACATCTGCATGCATGAATGTGTCTAGTGAACATAAAGGCTTGACCTGGACAGTCCCTATTTTGAGATTGTTTTGGGTTAGACTGCATATCAGATGCTGCAGCCATCACTTTGTCTCTAGAATCACAAAAACTTTCCATTCAGGTGCTGCATGTCAGTACTTCTCTGTGAGAGCTCAGCCAAAAGTTCCAGCTCACACTGACAATTCATCAGTGGCTGTGATTGCCAAGGAGATGAAGGCTGTATTGGCATCCACTTCCACTGATCTCCACCCTTGGTTTTGCTGATATGGCCCAGACCTTGTCCCTCAGAGCAGCCCTGTGCTTTCTTGTGCTAAAATAGTGAAAAAGAGGATATCTGCAACAGGCAGACTAAGGGGAATCTACACAGGCCAGGTAGATCAGTGGGTCTTTCCACAGGAAGGAGTCTTTTCTATGAGTCTTCCTCAAAACCACAGTAAAGATGTAGCAGCTGGATGAAATGGGTGTCTTGGGCAGAGAATCAATGACAACCTTTAGCCTATGAGTTTAACAACCCAAGCTGATGTGATTCATCAGCTTTATCTAGTTCAGAGTTAGCAGGCTGAAACCATGTATGTCCATCTGTGTATTTCCCCTCCAGGTTCCCTTTCAGAGCACAGCAGCAAGGGAATCACCATGCTGCTGATCAAATGAACAACAGAGCATTTGACCTGCAATATAGAGATGCTGGTTCCTGGAAGCTCTCTCTCTGTTCTGTAAATTAGTTATGAACCCACAAGAGGTTTGGTAAGCAACCCAGAAGTGGCATGGAAAGTTGAAACATTCAAAAGCAGAAGGAAATTACAAACAGTAAGTACCTCTCCCTGCAAAGCTTGACTGGGTTTTATCCTTACCTAGTCACTGCTAGAGCTACTCTGAGAGAGTAGAGCGTCCTCTTCTTTCAAATGATTAAACCCTGACCATACTGGGGGGAGGAGAAGGTGATTCAAACCATAAATAAAAGTGCAAGTGTAAAGGTCAGGCAAGCCAATGTGATGGTTCAGCTCCCAGTTCATACAGGACTCTACAGTCAGTTGGGCTCTGTGTCCAGTACATATTTATAAAAATCTATCTCAATAAGTCCATCTAACTCTTTTCTCACTTGCCAGTGTACAACACTAGATGTTAACTCCAGTGTTGATGCTGTGTTTTGCATCACACACACACACACACAGAAATGCACACTTGAGTGAGTCAGATCAGTTTTTATATCCCTATTTTGTAGACAGGCTTCAGAGTCAAGGTAGGATGTCAAGCTCAGACCCAAGATCCATGGGAAGCATCCCAGGTAAGTGTTAATGCTCTGACCCATGGCACAGCATTCTCCAATTTGTCAGAAGTTACTGGAACCATTGCAGAAAGCATCAATGAGGTTATGATGGGCAAACATGCATTTACATAAAATATTTTTGTTTCTTAATTCACAATTAGCCCTCCAACAATCCTGGGAAACAGGAGGGGACACAGGCTAATGTAGAAATTGAAGTACTTGAAATTTTGTGCTGAAGTAAGCTTGTAGCTTTGTGGTTTATTTTCAGGGGTAGGCATTACACTCATTGAATTGGGCAGAAAGTATCTCTAGGTTGGAATCTGTCCTGTAGGATTAGAGTCCTGGACTTGGAGCCAACCAGCCTGTTATTTGTGGAGGGTGAGGAGGTGACTGTGTCTGAACTGTCCACTCGATCTTGCCAATACTTCAGTGACCTTTCCCTGGATGTGGAGAGCTGGAGTCCAGTGGGAGCACCATCATCCCTTTAGAAATTAAAGAAGTGGAGGCAGCTTCTGATTTCAGCAGCATAAGCCTACCTGTTTCAGAGATACAGCAGACTCAGACTTCATACCAATAACACTGGGCCTGGAATGTGGTTTTCCCTTCTCAGTGAAAACAGGTATAGGTTGTATCAATAAATACCTAAGGAGACACGTATGTATGTATGTATGTATGTCTTTAATTGCCAGAGAGCTATGGCCTAGAATGCCAACGTGTCCAAGCACTTTGCTCCCTTAATCATTTAAAGTGCTGTGCATGCTGCTTGGATACCTCCTAACACTGTTTGCTAGATCAGATATCAAACAGGAATGTTAAACTTTGGAAGCAGGACAGTGGTATGCCTTCGTAATTGCCCTTCTCTATGAATAATGGAAGCCCGCTGGACAGGACAATGATTTATTGACGTTACCTCTCTTGCCTTCCCCCTTCTCTGTGTGCCCTCTCAAGCAATGCAGTCAGGAATTTCTTATCCTGTATTTTAATGTAGCATACCCATCCTAGAGGACTGACAAATTTGTGCCCCAAGAAAACTTTTATTCTTGTAGTTGATGCTGGCATCGAAAATATTTTTCTACCATTGTTGTGGGAACAGTTTCCTCATTCTCAGTCACAATGTCTTGCATTGCTTTGCTGGCTCCTATTCCCTTTACTTCCATCAATAACAAGAAACTGCTGGGAGTTAGAAGCAGTCCTAGGGCTGGGATCTGGCCTGTGAGCTCTTCATTGACATCTCAGGCATACCAGTAAACCGTGGTGTGACAGAGCAGGGATTGGACTGGAGCCCTCCAAATGCTACCAAATTGCAGGAGCTGCTACAACAGAGGGCTGCTTCCTCCCCCACAGACACCACTGATCGCGTTTCATTTCTGGCTAATCTCGGAAATTATCCACATTTCATCTGCACATTTGCTTTATGTTTGCTGAGTTGTTACTTTAGTGTCAGGAAGAAATCTCACTGTGCATAATGGTTTGAAAGCCACCTTCTAAAGCCCAGTGAAGCTTTTCCCTCTGTTGTTCCAGGGACTCAATTTGTCTGCCAGCACCGTGTTTAGCTCAGAAAGAGCTCCTCAATTAGCAGAGAAGACAGACCGATACCAGCCCATGGTCTTATGCAGCTGCTCTCTCTGCTGAGCAGATGGAGGTGTGTGTCTCTCTCAGCACGAGTAGTATACCCTTTTGTCGCTGATGTTGCAGTGCCTGCACCTCCATGCCTCTGGAATCTGCAGCTGACGTGGCCTGCTCTACCTGCCCAGCCTACGCTGCTCCCACCACGTGCCCCTGACTGGTGCTCCCTACCAGCAGGCACTTGCTGTCGCCTCAAAGCTGTTTGCCCAGAATCTGGAAATAACAATCCAGCAGGGCTTCTTGGACATGCCTGCAAGACCGAGCGACAAGTTGGCCTCTAAGAATAGTGAAAATTGCTGCTCTTTGTTACAGGGCAAATTTAGCGCCTTCTGTGCTGCCAGTGGAACTTAAAAGGCCTTATTCACCCAACTGCCACTCTTCTCAAGGGTGCAATAAAACCTCCCAGAGTAGAATGGAAGCAATTGACATTTGCCAAGTTTATGTGTAAATGATCGTTTTTTATAGCGAGCCAAATAAGCCACTGGAGCAAACTGGCCAAACGACGTTTTCAGAAATACTGCTCCTGATGAAGCAGGTCAAATCTAACTATCTCCTTCTACTTGAAGTTATTGTGAAACACAGGAAAGCACTCAAATAACTCTTCTTCCACTGCAAACAAGATGTGAAAGACACACAAAATACACAACCATATTCATTCTTAGTGTATGCCAGTTAAATCTCGCTCCCTGGACATCATGAGTGCACTAATCTTGAAAAGAGATTTTTAGGGTTTTTTTCCACATGATGACCGAGCTGTGAGAAGGAAACTGTGTCAAAACTAGCCTCTGGGGTGGATTGGTACATCTTTAGCCACTTACTGAAAATGTGATAGATAGATCCCAAATGGATCCTATGAAAATTGTTAGCAAGAGAAACTCAGTTCATGTTTTCCAAAGCAGTGAGCATGTTTTGATCAAAATATAGTCTTTCTACCCCTACTTTGCTAGTAAGAGTCAGTATTTTATCCTTAAAGGGCAGACTTGCTTTTTAGTGCAAGGTCTTTCCTTCCCTGTGGATGTGGGTAGTAGCTTGCTGGCAGTTCCCGTAGGAATGGCCGGATTTGGCCCATAAGGGACCACTGGTGAGCTCTTGGGGATTCACCTACAGCACATAGGGGAGGAAGCTGATGTGGAGCCTGTGAGGTAGTCACTCCACAAGAAGCACATTTGGTGACACTGTAGGTCCCATCTACATGCCCAGTGTGGGACTGTCTCTGCAAGCACATCTGGGACTTGACAGCTCACCCACACGAGGTGGAAGTGAACAAGTTATGCCCTTTATAGGCAGCCCAGGTATATCCATATGTCCATCAGCAGGTTTCTTCTCTCCGTGCTTATCTTGGCCAGCAATTGTTTACATTCATCTGACGAACCAGCCAAATTAAAACACCAAGCAAAAATGTGCCTCTGTGCCTGCCCATCTTTCTGCCCCGCTATTGAATGGGCCAAATTCTACCTCCAATGCAGCATGGAGAGGTCTTCTCACTGGGGTCTTCCAAGGACCACCCTGTGCCTGGGGTCTAGCTCAGAGAGCAGCTGCATGTGAAACAAGGAGAGAAATTGGCTGTTCCAACATTGGCATTACATTGGGATACAATGAAGAGGCTTATGTTGAGAAAATCTTAATGACATATGTTAGAAACATTCGTGGCACCAGTCATTCCTAGTGTCACTTATGCTTGCTGTGCCTTTCTAAATATTTCTTTAAAGCAGCCTGTGTCTGTGGAAAATGGCTCCCTTGTATCAGGAGGCCTGATCTGGATTGTTTTCATGGAGCTAGGCATTCGGTCCAGTCACTTTTCCAGAACAACTCGACAGAAAATACAGTATCAAGTCAAGCAGTCATTTCCTGGTAACGTGGCATCTTCTTTGGCAAATGCTTCTTAAAACAAACAAAAAAGGCACAATAGATAAATTTCTCAATTCCAGGCTTGTTTTAGACCATATCTTCCAGACAGCAAACACTGTTGGTCCCACAGTGAGTGACTTTCCCTTCCTTCCTTATTCCTGAGGCAAGGCCCTGCAGAACTCTACGTGTGTTTACGGATACAGCTCTGTGATTACTTTGGAAGTGCAAAATACTTGGCATAAGGGATTGTGACAGGGTTCCATGGGCTCTGACAAGTCTCAGTACCTTCAGTGTTGGCTACCCAAACCTTTGATTCAAAATGCTGTTCAGTTTTTCAGCAATAAAGCAGTCTTCTCGGATGGCACTCTCTGGTGTCACCTGCGCATCCTGCTGGCTTCAGGATCTAGGAAGGAGGCAGGGAGAAGAATTCAATCATACATCTGCAGCTGGAAGTGGGATTCCTGGCTTTGATTCCTCCTCTGTGGAGTCCTGTCAACCAGACAGTTGTCCGCATGTGCATGTTTGAGGGCTCTCTGTCCATGTCAGTGTGAATCATTAGTCAGCAATTGTGTGGGATGCAGTCCCCTCCATTGGAGATGACCTTCTGCTGGGATTTAAGGTTATTTGCTGCTTTGTTTTTACCACAAGTTCTTTTCTCTCAGCTGCCTTGTACCTGAATTGTACCTTTTGTCCTGTCTGCCTTCTCTTTCCTCACACCTACCCACTTCTGCTGCTTCTGGCTTCAGTTAAACCTGCATTGGACGACTCAAGTTTATGCTTGTTACTGAGCTCAGGACTGCTCAAGGGTTTTGCAAGAGCTCTACGTGACATGTGCACGGAATTGGTGAATGAGAGTTTTGTATTGGAACGTAATTACTGAGGGACCTGGCACAGAACAAGAAATACAAGTCCTTTTCTTACACAAACATTTGCAGTTTGAGTTGGCTGAATACCTGGATACCAATTCTCTATGGGTTGGGATCCCGTAGGTTTATTTATCCAGTTATGTTCCTGTTTTTGGATTTAATGACTCCCTAACTATCATCACCATGGTAGAAAAAACATTGATATGCAGGGTACAGGAGACAATTTTATGTTCAACAGCAACTAAGGAAACTGTTTAGCTGGAGGCATCATGGAACAGCTATGTCTATTTACACAGAATTTGGATGAACTACATTACATTTTCTATTTCTTCTGCTTTCCAGTATGGGGGCTTAAAACTCAGACACAAGTAAACAACAACTGTGGTTTTTTTAAGTACTCTTCATTCTGATAAGAATACTTTGTTACAGGAAACACAAAACCAAAAACCCTACACATAGAGCAATGAGAGGAGTTATGATCAAAAGACTATTAATTACAACAGTATCAGAGATTTGTGCCCAGAAGAAGATAGTGTCAACACTGAAAATAGTCTAAGCAATACTGCTTTGAGTTTTTAATAACATGGAGTGTCAAATACGCAGGGCTTGGGGTAAATACAAATAATAGATTAAAGCTGAGAGGAGTGTCCATAAGGTAAGTTCACTGTCTGTCTCTCAGTCAGTCTTACTCCATCTGTCTGCCTCTACCCCTCCTCCTCCCATTTTGCTCTTGTTTCCAGCAAAGGCCACAGGTGGAGACTTTGGAAGGGCTGCGGAGGAGCATATATGATTAACTGCTTTACTTTAAAAAAACTTCTGAAGAGGTAAGATTTCCTTACAAGATAATCTTTGTCTGAAAAGAATTTCTAACAAAAGGGTATTGTGTCCAAAGAGCTAAATCTTTTGGTTTCTTTATACTAGAGAAAGATAATTAGTCACTGGATGAAACTTGATAGTAGCCTGCCTGTAGCAGCATGATACTCAGTAGGGCAAATGGAAGACACTGCTGAGGAGTTGTAGGCATATTTTCATAAAAAACATTTCCTGGAACTAAGAGGAATTGGAAGAAAAAGTAGTCAGAAAATAATGATTATTAATTTAAAGACAAATGTATACATGTTCATATAAAACTGAAGAGAGAAAAAAATCCTGAATTAAAAGAAAATAAACTAGGACCAAAAGCTGATCTACAGTGATCCACACAGTCACAACATTTGCTCTTATTTAGGTTTTCAAAATGTAGTGAAAAGCAGAGCACACCACAAAAGAGCCTGAGTTCTCTACTGAAAAACATTGATTCTTTTGGAACATGACCCAGATGCCAAAACTTCAGATTGTATGAATATTTTAGTGTCTCTCAGAAAATTTTGTCCAGCCATCAGGAGCAATATTCAAGTGAAATTAACTATGCATTAGTAAGAGAAAGGTTTGGAGGTCTGGTAACATGGAAGGTGCAAAAAGCAGCTGAAGACACTCAAGAGTGGGGCGGCCATATTTGTATCATAAGCAACAGTATGACTACTTTGCAAGGATGCAAGGCATACAACAAGAAGTGATCCTTTAATAGATAAAAATTATAAAATTATTGATGGTCATGTAGAAAAGATAGATCTATTTGATTCTTATCTGTATTTGGAAGCCAGAAAGCTAATGAGCATGAATGCCTTCTTTCTACTCATGAAGCAGGACTATATGAAAACACACTGACTCAGAATTAATTTTTTTAAAAATCAGCAGATCTAGAAAGCTTGCAGTCAAGAGACCTACAGAGATGAAGGAGCAGATCCTGACCTAGAAATATTCATTTTTAGTGAATCTTGAAACACCAGAAGGACATTAGAACAATGCAGAGTGTTCAGCCAACATCACAGTAGGTCACCAGCATACTTGACAGCACTACAAGCTTGGTCTGCCTGACAAGGGATCCTAGGCAGCAGAAAAATGAATTGTTAATGCAATTTAATGAGAACACAGTCACTAGAAGTCTACACTGGTTTACAAGATAGCATTCTTGCAAGAAATGATACACAATGTCTGTGTGGTTTGTTCCAAAGGGATTAAGGTAGGGCTTGAAGACCCTCCAAAGAGCTCTCTTGCTGGTTCCCTTCAGGCAGCCATCTGTATGCAGCAGGTTATTCAGTGCTGCTGAGGTATAACCAGACTGAACCAACAAACAGTTAAACTGTGGTTTGACTACAGCGACTCAATCATCCACTGCAGGTCACAGGCAAGACCAAGGCAGAATCAATCTTGCCACATTGGCAAGAAACTCCTCAGGTGAGAGGCACATGACTGATCTCTGCTGTGAAAGGAGATTAAAACTTCACAAATGTCCTTGATTATTTCACCTTGGAAACCAAGTCAGATGATCAGTATGACTTGAAGCAGGTGAGCAAGAGACCATCAAAGCACCTAAGAGAGTGGAACCTCCTTAGTAAATGGAATCCAGGCCAGCTTCTGACAGCAACCAAAAAAAATCACAGAAACAGAAGACTTTACTGCCCCAGTCCAGTTTGAGCAGGGATGTGCTTTTATCTGTGTACAGTATTAGGGATACTGTTTCAATGCCCACCATTTTAGGAAGTTGTTGAAATATTGGCACAAGTGTGGAAAAGAGCCAAAACACTGTGTAGGATCTAGAGAAAAAGGCCATAGCAAAGACTTGGAGAGCACAGTCTGTTGAGTTAATCAAGACTTATAAAAAATGAGAAATTATTTGATTACAGAGAATGTTTCCTGGCAGGAAATGTCATGGATGAAGGAGCTCTTAATCTAGCAGAGAAATGTGCAACAAGTGCCAATAGCTGGAAAGGGAAGCCTGGCACCTTCAAACGAAAAAATGATTAGAAATGTTTAACCATGAGAGTAAGCATTAAAACAAATTGCCAAAGAAAGTGGTTGGTTCTTCATATCAAGCTATCATCACATCAAATCTCCAGGCATTTCCAAATGATGGGTTTCTGTTAAACAAGTCATTTGGCTCCTAATGGGAAAGACTGTCCAAACCTAATGGTCCATCCCAAGGACTGAAACTCAACTGGCTTCAGGAAATTCAGACCAGATGATTTACTGACTTCCCTAGTCATCATTTTGTGTTCTTAGACACTGGTACAGGTTAGTTTAAGTTTTTTAATTCTTATCTACCAGCCTTATTTGTCATCTCTCTTGTAAACAAAGACTTCCTCCAGCTTTTGTCTGTCTGGACTCCACAAGTCGGCAAAGAACTGTCTCTGAATCTCTGGAGATGCAAAGACAGTCTCTCCTTGTGGCTAAGTACCCTGCAATAGCTGGGGCTTTTCTCAGATTTCTCCATTTTTCCTGGAAAAAGGGCAATTTCTCTCTATCCATCTTTCTCTTTCTCTCTTTCTCCATCTTAAGCCACGATTGCCAAGTCTCCTGGAAAATATTTTCTAGCTTCTGGAACAGATTATTATCCTTGCTTGGTGCAGATCTTTCTCTGGGTGGTTTTCAGAGCCTCTTGAGGCCCACTAATTCCCATGGTCTGGCAAAATCCCTGACCACCACTTGGGACCTTGGTTTGTTTATTTTAACATTTATAGTGAATAAAATGAAACCAATCAATGCCAACCATTGGTACAGAACAAAAAATTAATACAGACCAAATACATTTCTATCTGCTAAAGAAAGATGTAGAAAAAGGCCTCACCCAGTGTCAAATTAAATAAAGGCCAGAGTTAAAAGTTTTGTCTTGTGACACATTCTACAACTGTTCAAACTCTGTGTCAAGAAGCAATAAATGCCAGAGCCAAGGGCTTGCGGGTAACAAGTTCTCCTTGCTGGTCCCAGAAGCTCAGGCCCAGAGACAGACACCAGGAGCATTCTGGTACATTTTAACTACTGCAAAAATTGGACAGCCCCAGGACAGAGACAGGCGCATGTTGGAGAGGGAAGTGGGTCAGATAAGGTGCTCAGCTTCAGCAAAGCTGGTGCCTTAATTAAGTGAGAGGAGCTCTCACCTCAGGCCCTGCCTTTCCAATACTCTGGTTTTGTCCTGCTCTCCTGCTCTGTGTGGGAGGTGGGCTCTGGGCCTGATGGTCTATACTTTGTGCTTTGCAATTCTCTTCAGAGTCTTCCCAATTTGGACGATTTCTATGCTCTGTTAAAAAACAAAAAAAAACAAAACAAAACAAAAAAAACCAAAAAAAACCAACAACAACAAAAAAGCAAAACAAAAGAAAAAACACAAACAAACAAAAAAAAACCAAACCAAACAAACAAACAAAAAAACCCAACCAAAACAAAACAAGAAAAAAACAGAGGACACAGGAATCAAATATCACTGAGGCATTTGGGAAAAGCTGTCCTAAGCTTTGCCATGGCAAGCACGCCAAGGCTGAAACCGGTGATCTGCCTCGACTCCCCTTCTGGGTCTCTGCTGAAGCTGCTCACCCCAGTGGGGCTCCTGGGTTTCCAGCCCTTAGCTCCTTGGTTCAGGCAGTGCCAAAGCCATTGTTTTCTGTGCTGGAGCTATGTGGTTTCTGTGCTGGAATTATGAGTAAACCATGAAAAAATATTACATTTTTGTGTAGACTTATGCAACTTTTTCCATGAAGACCCTCAAAAATGGCAGAAGTCTTGTCTTGTTATTAACCATATGGAAGCATAGAGTACATGGGTGCCTTCTGAAAGCAGCAAGAGTCTGTCTAGAAAGAGCATGTTTGCAGACCAGAGAGGTTCTGAAGGACATGACTTATAAAACTCCCACTGAAAGACCTCTGTGAAGGCCTCACTAAGCAGACTCATACATATAAACCTGCTTTACAGGCAAATTGTGTTCTACAAACATAGCTGCTACTGCTCTTGAGCAGTCATGAAGCATGGCTACAATGTCAATTAGATTGGAACAAAGTCCCACCACAGTGCCACTTCTTACCAGGAGTGGATGTCTCTTCCATCCTGGAGCAAGAATGGTGGTCACCACCAGGGGCCCACTGGCTTCACCAGTGCCTCACCAAGGGCCCCAGAAATGCTTCCTGTGCTTTCCTACCAGGAAACACTCCTGTATGTGAGATCCCAAACACTTTATAAAGGGCTTTCAGCCTTAGCATGTGTATCAGCACTTTGTAAAACACATGGGGGTGGAAACACACATGCCAAATTCTTTGAGCAGTGAGACTGATTAGTGATTCAAGGTTTGTCCTGAGAAAATGCTTGCTTTTATAAAATAGTGGGCTGCTGTCACTGGTGTTTGAGCAGCCTTCATTGCTCAGGGGCTCAGATGTATCTTGAAATCCAGACACACCAAGGCGTGTTTCTGAGGTTGGTGGGTGGACATATGCCCATTGCAGAGCCCAGCTATACAGATACTCAATGATGAAGCTGGCCTCCTACACACTTGTGTGGTACACAAGGCTCATGGAGTGCCTGCCAAGTTCCTCAAGTAGTAATAGTTCATGACACTCTTGAGATATCTGCCAGATGCCGACACAGTGTTCTGAAGTTCCTATTTCAGGACATAATTTTAAAAATACTTCTAGCTCAGGAATTAGATGAAAAAAAAGCATTTGTGTATGAATTGTAATGTAAACCATAAACCCAACAGGAAACATCAGAGCCTTCTCCTTTTGTAGATACCTTGTGACTTAGGAGTTAGGAAAATGTTCCTTTATTGGCAAGAAAACAAATACATTTTACTGTCCCATATGTGCAAAATGAAACAACCAATTAATATATATCTGGCAAAGAAAGAATATTTTTACCTTCCAGCATTTCCCACACATCCCAAATTTTATATTGGTTGCAACATTTATGAGTATTGCACAGGGGGCAGATGGTGAACACTCTGCTAAGCCCCGAATTTGGCTGACAGGGAGACATGGCACTTTTAATAACAGGATCAGCAATTCACTCAAGCCTGAATTTTCTCACATTTCTGCAGCTTGCACTAGAAAAGCAAAAGCTTTATAACATAGTTGCTTTAATATCATCAACTTTCTGGCATAATCACTTGCACAGTACTGATATAATTCTTATCCTTTCAGTAGACATCAAAATTAATTGCAGTAGAAAAGAAGTCTCAAGAAGAGGCCCTTGTCTGCTTTGCCTCACATAGGAGCTACATTTGTAGATTCAAGTTCAATAACCCATTGGCACGTGTGTGTTGTATGTGTGTTTTCAGCGCATTGGCTCTTTGAAGTGGGCTTCTTGGTTTTTAAATCTTTCCCAGTGTGTTTTCACAGGGGAAATGGAAAGACAACAACAGCATGAGCAGAAGACTGCAACTCCCACCCTTGCAGCAAGCACGTTTTCAGCCTGGCCACACAAGCCTCAGGGCCAGAATAAAGTATGTATTTGTTGTTTGTGGGGTATTGTTACTGGTTATTTGTAATTGCTGAATAGATTCAAACACGCTTTGCCACCATTTTGAGCCATGCCCCACCTTCTTCATCAAGTTTGCATATGCTGGGCCCCAGCATATGCAGTAATGAGCCTTGATCAGCTTCAGCTGGAGCTTCCAGCCACACCCACACCCACGGGGCCAAAAAGCCCCACTTCAACGCAGTCCAGGGTGGTGCTGCCCTGGCTGAGCAGTGATGGAGGACTGCTGCTCTTTTATCTGTGGCTGTGGGTGCACTTTTTTTACCGTGAGCCTTATCGATCTGGACCTCAACCAGCAGGTTGATATCTTGGCTTAGTCCAGCCTGGCTGCTGTGGACCTTCCTGGCTATCATTAAGCCTGGTCATAACCTTGATCTGACTGAATTCCCAGCTTGACCTCAGACCTGTTTTGTCACCATGATACTGCCTCATGATCTGAGCTCTTGGCTGGTTCCAGCTATTGTCTCCAGGTTTGTCCTGCTTGCCTCATTTGGGCCCTGTTTGGGGAGGCTGGGTCCTGCTAGGTCTGGGTTCCCGTTGCCTCCTGGATCACCCTGCCTCACAGAGCAGCTGGCCCGTGTGGTGTCATGACACCAAGATGTGCATTTAAGTTTATAGGAGCATAAAAATGGTCAAGGAGGCCTGACCAAAATCCTTCTTGTCACACTACTGTGTGACAAGACTATCCACTACTCATGGCTGGTAGGCCATGTGGATAGTTTAAGCTGGACAATGAAACGTGATGGGGTGGAGAGCTGTACCTCAGTCCCTTTTGGGTGGTTAAAAATACCAAGGTATATCAAGGCCAAGCCCCTGTATCAGGCATTAAACATTTAGGTCTAATTTTAAAGTTGGTCCTGTTTCTAGTACAGTGGAGTACCATGAATGACTGAATACTTTCTACTCATTATTTAATGAGGGTTAAAGCTCTGTCCATATGCATTAGTACACTCTGCACAGACCTGTAAGAGGCATAAATATAGAGCTCTGGTTTCCCACATAACTGCAATACCTGTCTCCTATAGTCTTCACCAAAATGACCCTGTCTTCTTCTTGTTCTTCCTCATAACAATATCCCCAGGCTCTTCCCATGACCCCAGAATGATTCCTTCTCTGGTTCTCCTAAGCTTCTGCTTCATCCTTTCTCCTCAGCATCTTCTCTTACAGTGATAATTTGACTTCATCCTGCTCCTTAACTCAAATATTTGCTCATATTCTCACCATTTACCACTTTTACCAGATAGGGGAGCAAGAGGTTGTGTGTGCAAGGCCGAGGCTAGAGCTGCATGCCCACCAAAGCCACAGGCAATGGCTGGCTTCTGCTTGCCTCTTCCTTGCTAAGTGGAAGTGCTCTGGTTTGGGGTGCCTCTCTTTCCCTGTTCCCACATGGATTGCTGTGAAATTTGTTTTAAGAGGCTGCTGCTCTGTCAGACATGATTGAAACTGACCACCAGATTCAGGGGTACCTGGGGAAAGGGCTGACAGACAGACGGGCTTTGTGTAAGCCCTTGTTCCTCTGAACTCTTGAACTATTAAGTGAGATTCAAATGCTCAGGGAATGGAGTTAGTGTGAGTTAGTGTGCCTCCCTCATATTTTAAATTCATCCAACAACTGCAGTAGTGTATTAAGTGTATTTAAAATACATAATAAAACAACTTACTTTCTGTTTTCAGAATCACCGTGAAAATCAGCGTTTTACACTGGGTAATGATAAGAAAGAGTTTTTGAACAGCCATTATACTGCACAAGTGTGTGAGGAGCTGCTTGTCTTTAACTTAGAATAGAAGGATTTTTTCAAACTGGGAAGATAGACTAGTAAGTGTCCTTTTAATGTGCTTCTCTCCTTTTCTCTTTTCACTGTTTTTGTGCTAGCTTGAATGTGTAACCAGATAGTTTTTCTGAGACCTTTGTTAGCAACCAGAGTTTAATGTGCAGGCACCAATCTGAATATTATGGGAGTTCAGAGGCCTTTGAGTGTGGAATAAATTGGTTTTAAAAGCAACAGCAATTGCTTAAAGGTTCATATTAAAATAATAGATTTGAAAGTTGTGAGCAGTGGATGAGAGCTGAAGATGCAGATGAAGCATTTTGTGGGCTGCTGGGAGCAATACATATGATTTTTGCATTGACAGAGGTGGGTTGTGGGAGCAGCTGACACCTCTTTAAAGTTGGGGCTTTCAATCCATGCGTGGTTACCCTGGGACTTGGGAAGGCTTCAGGAGCACAGCTCAGTCACACTGGTGGATGAGGCAAGGAGGAGAGCCTGTGTCTGTATATCCAGTAGAGCTCTGCACTGGCTAGCACAAATGCTGCTGTGATAAATATGACAGTAATTAACTCAAATAGTAAATGATGAAGAGCAATAAAAAAGAAAAGGGGAGCCTAGGTAAAAGGAACTCTAAGGAGATCTACATGACCTTGACAGAGGAAACCATGGCCCAGACCACCAGAGTTGTTCAACTGAGAGTCAGGTGCCTGAATAATTTTTAAGATCTCAAACACAGTCTGGAGAGAGAGAAAAGGAGCTGGCAGTCTATTAAGCTACTTCTTAACAGACTGCTTTTCTTCCACTTTGAGAGGAAGAATCAAAGGCTGTCAATATTATTCAGGATACTATTGGGAATTTCTCCTGCTTTTATTTACTATTTCATAATGTTTGCATTTTGGTTTACATGTGGTACGTACATTGAAAGTAACTTGAAATTCTAGGGTTTTTTTGTCTGGTTGCCCAAATACAGAAACTTCTTGTTTGGCAAACTGAAGAAAAGATTGGAAGTGTTTTGGCTGTAACTCCCTGCTATGATCAAATCAAGACCTTGATTTCCTCAAACTCCTTGTCAGGACGACACTTTAGCAGCAATGGTCTAAAACTGAATAGTTGTTATTAGTAGCTAAAGCCAAAACATATTCAGTCAATCAGATTCTGGTTTGGAGATGTTATGGATGGCACATAAAATTAAGTACTGACAACGGACAAAATAGCATGGCAATGAAATTCTATTCATGAACTCACACTCCCTAGTTTCCAAACTATTGTTAATGGCAAGATCTTTATAGATGTCAACAAGGCAGGAGTGGGAAGGCAGAAAAACAAGAATCCCTAAATTAAACTTGAATGTACATACATATAGAAGCATATACCCATGTGTTTATTTTTACAAGTGAGATAATGCCATGTCTGTTTTAAGTGCGTTTTTCTGCTGTTCTATCTGTACAAATGGCTCTTAAAGCAATTATGAAAAGCTGTAGGAGATGAAGGGAGTATATGACCCCAGAGAAGTGAGTAAATCCTGTGGACATATCCTGTGTGGGCAGTTGGAGCTGGCTCACAGGCAGCACCAGATAAGTCTGTCCCACAGAGGATGCTACTTTGTGCTCTACCCTCTGGCTTTAATGTTTCACAAACATCCTGCTGGCCCTCAAATGGCTGTAAGGATGGTTGTACAAGTGTAAGCCAAAGCTAAGTAACGAAAAGGTGTCCACAGGCAGGTAGAGCAAGATATTCAAAGATCTGAACTTTTGCCATTCATCTTAATGGCATGGCATTACTTAGATCATGCAGCACTGTACATTTTAATGTTGTTAACTATGTCATTGCTGGGTAAAACTTGCAAGGTAAAACTGGGCTGGCAAGTAATACAAAGATATATAATAGTCATTCTCATTGGCCTTGCATCATGGTATGCTTTTATGAGTTTGCTATTAGCGTTATAAAGGATTGTCTTGAAACTATAAAATAAGATGATATTGTGACTGTTCTAATGTTTACCTGGCAATCTGCCTTAACATTACAATTTGACATTACTCTGACCATGAGCTGGTAAAATTTAAGCCCATGAGGAAAGGAAGGAAAGCAGGGTGATATTGTCTTTAGGAGAACAGATTTAATCTTCTTCAGGGTACCATTGGAGGCTGTCATAGAGCACTGTGGAGGAGCTTCACATTTGTTTGATCTTCAAGAACTCCTTTGGAGTAGGAGTACTCAGAAATTACTAGTCCTGGCAAGGGGCTGGCTTTGGAACAGGGAATTCCTGACTGAAATGAAATGCATCCTTTGAGGTTTTCCAAACCTAACTGGATGAAGCTTTAAGAACCTTAAAAGTTACCCCTGCTTTGTGCAGCACAGGTGGGGTGGTCCAAAGTCCCCTTCCAACCTGAATGAGTTTTATGTTTATGTTGTGCCATAATGGGTATGTATTAAAAAGTCATATTCTTTTCAGTTAACAAATGGAAGACTCCCAGCCATTCTTTGAGCTGGATATGCTGCTGCCAAGTAAAAAAGAAAAGTCTCTGATAGTCAAATATGATGGTGATGAGCCCAGTACAAATGACCCCATATTTGCAAATTGAGGAATTGTGCAGTGTATCAGGCAACAGGAGTCATTTTACCTTTCTGTGCAAAGATGGGTTTTTAAGACCCAGCCCCATGTCTTTAACTGGTTGAATAAGACATTTGCTTCATCTGTTCATTCTTCCAATGACCTTTTTTCTATGTTGCTTATTCTGATTCCTCACTATAATACAAGCAAGATACAAACTTTATGGGATAGCAAAGATCAGTAAGAGTTATGCAAGTAAATGCAAACAAAAAGGTTGATGTGTGCTTTGTACTGTGTTGTATCTTGGTTATTCTGGAAGTTTTGAGACAAATCTGTGTCCTGTTTCCCTAGAGGAAACAAGTGTCTCTTCCCCAAGCAAAAACATCACAAAAAGGCAGGACAGGTGTCTCTCCCAAGTTGCAAGGCATTTTGACAAAGTATGGCATTTAGAAATGCTTATTTCCTGTTACTTTCCACTGAAAATGGGTGTGTTCTTCACAACCTAAGGTGGTGTGATGAGACTCTAAACTGGCTAGACTGTTGAGGCAGATCTGAGTAAACCTTTTTCTTAAGCTGGTTGTTCTCAAAACTGTAAAAGAGCTTTTAAATACAAACCCAAGTTTTATTTGAACAGAAACTAGATCTCATAGCTTGAAAAACAGATAAAACTTAGAGTGAGACAAAACAGAAATGAAAGCATTTGGAAACCAAATGTCCTCTTGCCTGCTATGTCCTGGCAGAAAATGTCATTTTTTCGGGCTTTCTCTCAGTTTAGCAGCTCAGGAACTTTCTGTATTGCAACAAAATCTCCTCTGAGAAGGTCTTTGAAACTATCACTTTGAAAATATCACTAGGCTCATCACTGAGGCTTGGCTGTGTATCTGTTTTTCTTAACACTTTGCCAGTCTGAGTTCTCATACCCTCAGCATAGGCTCTTACACATTTTACTCAGTATTCAAGTATTTTAATCTGATTGCTTTTTAACTAGATTCTTATATGATATCTAAAAAACTCACCTGAAGAATGAAAGAGGCTGGCAAGAGGGGAGCTATCTGGCAGGGGGTGGAGGGTATAAGCCATCAAAGGAAGTATATTTTAAGACCAACTTGGCACTGAACATATGTGGTGAAAGAACACCATGTATAGAGAAGTCCCTCTGTGTTTTTAGGGTTAGTTTCCTTTTTATTTTGTTTTAGTTTAGCTTTAATGTTTAATCCTTAAAAGTTGCAGAGGGCATGATTGGAAGAACTGACCCATAGCGGAGATTGCTGTGGTTGCCAGAGAAGGACAGATTTATTAAGTTCTTCAGAAAAGGTTGCTGGAGATGAGGTGAAGCTTGAAGCACCAGCAGAAAGACAAATTGAAATGGAGAGATGATTTTACATATGATAAGAGGTTTTGGAGCAATATTGTAAATACTGTAAGATATTTCAATCTTATATCATACATTGACTTCTAAAAAGGTAAATTGCATGTAGGAAATTAGCTGGTAAATATATGTTAACATAAGAAAGTAACTTTGTTCACAGGTGCTTTTTTAGTGAAAAATTTCAAGAGACATACAGATGTTTTTCAAATTCTTAGTTCATTCAGTTTAGTGCCATGTACTGCCACTGGTTGCTGTAAGGCTGCTCTAGCTCCCAGTCTTTTACCTATTTTTAGTCTGGAAAGTACTAAGGAGTCTCTCAGTACCTATTTAAAGCAATGCTTCCAGATGGACAAGAGAGAGAAGTATACAAACATCTTTCTTTTCCTTTTGGTTTGAAAGGACTGTGTGCATAGAAAGTGGTGCAGAGATTTTGGTCATTCCACTCTGAACCGCAGACAGCTCTGCAAAGGGGAGCCCAGGCCCATCCCTGGGTCTGCCAGGCTCAGCAGGATAGATGATGTTCCACCAGCAATTCTCATGGCAAGACAGAGACCAGGCCTGGCCAAGGACATGGTGGGTTCCTGAGAGTTTGTATGGGGGAGTGGAAGGTCTGGGTGTGAGGGAAGAACAAGGTACCCAGCTGCAAGTCACAGTGGCGGGTTAGGAGTCTCAGAAAGGGCAGTCACACAGGGCAAGTATTCGTGTGGGAAGCTTGGAGAGCTACTCCTTAATGAGTTTGCAGTGTGCCAGGCCTTAGACTGATGTGAGTCAACCATTTGGTTTTTAATCTCTTCCTCTGCATGCATAGTGACTATTCATGAGAGGATTACAGTGAAGTATCCTGAAACTAAAAGGCATGTTTAGGATCTAGTGGCTACAGGAATAGAAGTCACAGGCAAGTTTGGATAGCACAAGCAGGCTGCAGCGTTGTTCATGTTTTCTGTTCAGTGTCACGCTCCTACTCACATTTATCCTAACTCATACTGCAGCATCAACTCTAAAAATTCAGCTGCTGCTGCCAATGTGTGAATACCTCCCATGGGTGTCGTTTCTTCACGATCACCTTGTTCTTTACTGCTCAAGAAGTCAAGTTAATGGGAGCAGGTGATCACACCAGCTGAGAAAGCAGAAGAGCCAGTATCTTCTGCAGATCAGATGTTTTAAAACATTCTAAACAAGCACATGCCTGCCTGGATTTACCCTGGAAGACAATAGAATACCCATCTGTGTAACTGCAGAATTACTGTCTGCTGAAATGAGACTCCTGTGAAGCTGAAGTTTTATGTAGCTCCAGATACCTCAGGCTCACCCTTGTCTCCACAGCACATTTTGCAATGCTTCATATTTAAAGCTGTATAGATATGCTCAGCAAAGCAAGATCCCTGCCTTGGGGGGTGAGGGGAATGGGGGCATGGCAGCTAACTACCAGCCTGAAGAAAGAGGGAAATGAGTCACAATCATTAAGTAGGTCACTTCCACTTTGTGTAAAAGTGTTCTTCTGGTACTCAGGGTAATCTCTGAAACTAGGAACCGTCTGGGCTCAAGTTTTCATCTGAGCTTGCTGCTTCTGCTCCAGAAAAGTAGGGAAAGTAAGGAAAAAATCCCTGTATAAAAATTGCTGTTTTCAGCTGATGAATGTATGATTGTGGATTCTAGTGAAACTATTTTAACTCCTACTGATTAAACATGTGGTTTAGTTTTGTTTAGTGCATCTATGTAACTCCTTAACAAAAAAAAAAAAAAAAAGAAAACAAAACCAAAAAAAAAAACACCAACTAAAACCACACCAACCCTCTGCAGCAGTTGCATTGGCTTCTGTTAATATTTGCTTTCCTTACAGTAAAACCTAAGCAGTTCAGCAAAAGATATAAGCCTTTTCTTTACTTTCATGTCAGATCATGTCTTTGAAATGGTGGGTTTCTGCTGGAAGACAGAACACAAGTTTATCTGTGGTGAGTGGGAGGCTGTACTACTAGATCTTCTTTCAGGAAGCTTCTTTGACCCCAAATAGAGGATCAAAACATTTTGGTCATCAAAGCTCTCAAACAAGGGGGTTTGAAGAATAAGATATAGCAAAGGTTTTTTTCCAATAGATTTCTCAAAGAAGTGGGAAGGGTATTACTATTGTCATTGTTTTGTTGTGGCAGATAATCTGCTGGCCTGAGACATTGTCGTTGCTGAGAAACTGATCACAGCTCAGTCTTGAAAAGTGGGTGTGTCCTCTGCTTTTATTCACCACATTAGGCTTTCATAAGGAAACAAACAAAAACCCACCATCATTTCTCATGTTCCTGTTGCTTTCCTGGGAGACCTGTGTCACAACGACTTCCTGAGGGTGAAGCAAGCTGCTGCTTCATTTTTTTTTTATCCTGCCCTTCTAGGAAACAGTTGCTTTAGGAGCGATTCTAGTAACCTGATACCACTTAATGTATTTTTGCTGGAATATGGAGCCTACATGAATTGCACCATAAGCAAATTTCTTTATAATGGAAGGATTGGGAAGCTGCAGCTTGGCAGGCCATTTCATTGGTGTGGCTTTTTTAAGGTGGATTTTCCAGATGCTTTTTAACAGATGATATTGTAGACTTTTTAAAAGGGTATTAAGAATACACAGTTGCCACTGTTTCTAGAGCATCCCACCTTAGCTCCACATTTGGAAAAGCCTGACAAATACCACTGTACAATCTGAAAGGAAAATTGCTGGTTTTTGCACTGTCCAGTGTGCCTAATTGTGTGTCAGTGTTGCACGAGCCCACAGACTCCTGCTGAAATTGAATCCCATCTCTACAGACTCAAATACAGAAGAAAAATTACGTCTTTCCTCTCATAAAGATAAACTGACAGAAATCCAGAAAGAGTAGCAAAACCCAAGTACCACATTCATTAAACCAAAGCATCATCAAATATCATAGCTGATATGGGTACTTATTTAGATAGAGGATGGGCAGATGTAAAGTGACTCTGCAGCAGTGTGATGCAGGCAAGGGCTCTTCCAGTGCTGGTCCTGAAAAGGAGCCAGAACAGAACTTTTAGTAGAAGTTCCTCCTAGCTGAGAAAAGCTCTTGTAGACTATGGTTACAGGGAGGTTAACCAACCAGCTGGATCCATTGTACACAGAGTGAATCCCAGGACTCCGGGCTGGTGAGAGCCTTCACGTCCTCTAACTGATGTCCTGAGACACTCAGCACCTCCTGCTCTGCGAGGGGCTGGCACTGTCTGTCTGAACACATTAACAGCAGCATGGCCTTTGCCTCAGACCTTTCCAGGGTGCCAATGCTTTTGCTAAGATTTCCTGACAGTTCTGAGAAAAACAATTCCTCATAAGGCCAAGACTTATTTCTGCTATCAGTAGGCGATGCCATCCCTTCCTGCGTTTAAAAAAAGAGTGGGAAACCCTGGCCAGTGACTTTGACATGGAAAACACTTTCTAGAGAGTTTAAACTTGCATTGTTTGACTGGCAAAGGCTGAGGCACTGAGGAATGCACTGAACTATGAAGACCATGCAGTCTCTGTCACCACATTATCCCAGCTGGAGAGCTCTGTTACAACTCATTAATGCTCCCAGACCATTCAGACTTGATTTTGTTGTCATTACAGTATTATCTGTCCCTGAGATATTGCAGAGTAGTGCACCTTCCACCAGCTCTTCTGTTCACTGCAGCACAGGACTGCACGTTGCACATGGCTGAGTTGTTTGTCGGGCTGTGCCACATGGGAATTTCTCCTGATAAGGTAAACCTTCATGTTCTGCCCAGAAATGGAGCCTGGCCCTTAAGAATGAAGGAAAGGAGGAGATTTGCACTTTGTTCCTTCCACTAGAAAGAATGCTGCCCAGTGGTCAGATTGAAGTAAACATAAGATAGGGGTCTGGAATGCAACTCTTGCCTTATCAGCTCCTGGCCCCTGCCTCAGGAACCCTCTGTCATCTCATAACATTTATTACAGGCTTACCAAGCACCAGAAAGGGTTCTGGATTTGGGGCTTCTGCTGCTAAATAACTTATGTGGTGATGAATGAGTAATTTAAACTTACAGCACCTTGCTTCATTATCTCCAAAACTCTTAACAGGAATTTCACTGGCCTCCCTGAAAGCTCGGTGTTCATAAATTGCTTTAAGAATCTTTCCTGAAATATTTTCTTATGTGCAAATAGTGTAATAACCTTAACTTGAGATTATTATTCCAGAGCCAAGTGGTAAAAACCAGCTCAAATTCACACTGTATGGGTTTGTGTGCCCTGGAATGGGGTGGTTGCATTGATGCTGTGCTGCTGCTTTTTGCCTTGGTTTCCTCTAGGACCCATGTAGCATAATGATGGCCCAAAAACTAGCTTTTCTTTTAGGGTAGCTTTTTGGGTTCAAAGTCTTTGAAATAAGCAGATACCCTGTTAAATTACTTAATTTTTAAAAGGTCTTTAAAAAATAGTCTCAGAAGCTTCTTTTTGAAGAAATGGCTACAAGAAACTAAGCCATGTATCTTCACATAATAATTATGATAATTAGATCTTATCCCTTAGTCTTATGCTTTAACTATTCAAAAATGAGGGTATAACCTTACAAAAGCCCTTTTTAATATATGTTTAGAATATGTGGCAGCCTGGTTTCTCCAGGCAAAAGACCATTTCTGCTGCTTTCTGACTGCTAGAGAGGAGCTGGTCTGTACTGGCAGGAGGGATTTCCCTGGGGATCTCAGACACTGACACTTTGTCCCATGCCTTACCCAAACTCCTCTAGCTTTGGGGGTTGCCTCAGCTCATCTCAGCTTGCAGGTATCCATAGCTACTATGTTTGGGATTAAGTTTTTTTAATATTTTATTAGTAATTTCATAATCTGTAACCACGAGGAGATGGGTTTTGAAATTAATTTTTCAGATAGTCATTTTTCTCCCAGATTCTTAAGTAGTGGCTGCTGCAATCATGTTTTCATAATAGCTGCCTTGCCCTCTACAAGGACCAAAATCTAGATGGGAGCCAAGAGGTGCAGCTGAGGGGTGAGTGTGCCATTTCACTCTAGCTGTGCAGAAAACAGGTGCTGCAAACAGGTATTAGGGAAGAAGCACAGCTTTTAAAGGGGTTTATGGTGAACATACCTAGCACAGAGATACAAATTTATGGCAGTAAAGGCCTTCAGCCTCAGGGATTCCCAGAGATCCCTCACATATGAAGATCTGCTGTGTTTGTGCTCTAATTAAAGAAGATTAACTAGGAAGCAGTTTGCTTGACTGAATTCTACTCTTAATTTTGGTTGGGATTTTGGTTTTACTGCTTTGGTCTATATCCTCATGTTGCAAATGTAAAATGCTTCACTTTTGTAACTTTTTCTTTGGTGTCCAAAGTTCTGAGAATGAGTTAAATTATCCCATAGGGACATATTTAGGAAAGACAAGGAAAGAATAAAACTAGGAAGAGTGCTTTGGTAGAAAACATAGACTATCTCTGCTAATGTGTGCTTGGTAACAAAGAATTGGTTATGTGTAATTTTTCTGGAGAAGGCCTTCCAAACAAGGCTCAGACATAAGATGAAGCAGCCACCCAAGGCTGCATTGAGACAGATATGCTGATGATAACCTGTGGGGAAAGCTTTCAAATGGGGTGAAGTCCTGTCCAATAGACTAGTTCAGCTGGTCAATTCCCACTGAATAAATCATTACCATTTTTCAGGAGAAAAGGCACTGCTCTCGCACAGCAGAGCCTGGCTGATGGGTGGCCCTTAAAGGGTTCTGCTGCAAGAAAAGCTGCAAAATGAGGCACTTTGCAAAATGGAGTGAAAGAACAGCAGCTCTTGCTTCAGTGTAGCAAAGCATTTGTCATTTCCATTTCAAGACAGATGAACTTTTGACACATAACAACCTATTTGGGCTCTATATATTCCATGATAGCCGGAGTATGAGTGCTTGACAGACGCTGTCTTTCCAGAGACTTTGCTTCAGGACAGCTTCATGACAATTTTTAAGGCCATGAAACTGTTAAGTATGTGTAGGTATTTGTATGTATTTGTACACATGCACACATGCTTGTGTATTCAATATATTGAAAGAGGTTACAAATTTTTTAGCAGAAGTTGTGCAACTGGGTCAGTATGATAGTATATAAAATTATTAAGTTTTGAGGTTTCTTCATTTTTATAATTTTTATTAAACATTTTAAAGGACCACCTTTAAAATCCTATTAAATACTTACATTTGCCTAAAATGTTTTGTTTCAGTAAGTGAACATACCTGTGAATTGAATGAGTTTCAATATGCTGGTGTAGGAACATTTGTGATTCTGTTTACTGAGTTTTCACTCTGGGAAAAAGCAAAAAAAAAAAAAAAAAGAGGCATTTTCTGCTGGAAAAGATTCCTCATATACAATTTTTTTACTAACTTTAATAAAAAGTCAAAGAAAAGAAAACATTCAAGTCTCTTGACTCTTGCCAGCTCCTGCTGCTGCTATTTGTTTAGAGTTTATTCCTTTATTTTTATTATTACTGACCATTTATTAGTACTGTAGTGGTGCCCAGATCTTCCCCATGACGATCGTAAGTACACGAACAAGTCTCGTAAACAGACGAGCTGATAGCATTTCTTCCATGAAGAATCCCAGCACACAGTCAGCCAACCTGGAGCCAGGAAATGCAATACAATAAAATCACATCCAGGCTTTGGGGTATGTTTATGAGCAAGCACAACCAGGGAGGGTTTTGAAAAACTGCTGGCAAAAACTCAGGTCTGCATGATGTGGGGACACCATTTTATCCCCTCTTCTTGGAATAGGAAGGGGCATTTCTCAGAGAAAATAAAGGCTTGTAGTCATCCTGCAGAAGTGGCCAGTGACTGGGTTCTGGAGAAGGTGTTTTTGGTACCTTCAGACTGTGGGTCTGGGTAATGTGAGCAGTGCCCCAGCGGCCCAACTGGGCATGAAATTTGGAGCCTGGCATCAGCAGATGCTGAGTTTCATGGCCACCCCACAGTGTGTCACCCTATCTGCAGGGACAGGAAGGACCCAGGCTGGAAGGGCAAGGTCCAGCCACTGTTCTGGGAGCCTGGGTACATTTCTTCCCTAGTGAGGGCTTCAGTAGGAGTCACCAACATGGGCCCTTGATAAGGGAGAGAGCTTGTGAAGGCAAGAACTTATGCAGATTTGAAGCGCAAACAAGCCAAAAAAAAAAAAAAAGTCAGATAATGTGTTATACCAGTGGATAACATTTGGGAGGACTTTGAGAAGGAAAGTGTATGGACTTGCACTATTTTGAGAGTGTGGAGAGATTGAGAGAGAACTGATGACATTTAATGAAAGATACTAGGTTCACTGAGGCTGGGAAGAGATTTCCTCACCTACTCACTCCTGTGTTAGACAGTCTAGTTACTCAGAGAGGGAAGAAAATCTCACTACAGCAGAAATTAAATCTGATTTTTTAAATACACAGAGATTGGGAGGAAGGTTTTAAGAGGCTGCAGACACCCTCTATTAGAATACAGTTTTTACAAATGTTATAAAGTTGTTGAGTAGAAGGAATGCAGGTGTAAATGTCAGGGCTGAGTAACACAGGGGTCAATGGTTTCTCAGTAAAAGATGTGCTGGGCAGGACTGTGAGGGCTCAGCTGGTACAAGTGAAGAAAGGCAAAAGTAAGCCTGAAGTTAGAGAAAATGACGGAGTAAAACAAAGGCTGCTGGGGCACTGGAGTGAGACAAGGATGTTGGGATGCAGCAGAAGGGTAGAGATCAAAAAGCCCAGACATCTCCCAATATAAATAAAAGTAATTCCCTGGAAGCTAATGGACTTGGTGTGATGTTCATTAGGTGAGGACAGAGAGGGAATGAAAAAATAGGATGATGATGATGCAGAAAAGATCTCTGAAACATAATTCATCTTTAAACCTTCTGGATAACATCTGGCTTGGGCAGGCCTGTGCAGTAAGGGATACCAAGAGCAGGAGAAAAATTCCATGCCTGCCATGGTGGTGAAGCTGAAGTGAGTTATTAACAGTAGCTTCGTGTCAAAATGGCATAACATTATTCCTGTAATGAGCTAAACTAATAACTGGTAAAAACTGTTTATGGTTCATTCAATGTAAATTAAGTTGACAATAAGAAAAATATAATCAGGTATGTTATACATGTTAATTAACACATTAGAAACATGGAGACAGTCATTGGCAAACAGAATTATAAATGTTTAAATAATGCAGTAGTTGCACAGTGAGATGTGAATTAAGTCAAATGGACAGTCTTAGTGACAGAAAAGATATTTAACAGGTAATAAAAACAGTAAGCAAATAGCATTCCACAGTGGGATTTTGGAGGTCAGTACAGGCACTAGGAGAGCAGTATTGCATTGCCATATATCAAATGTTCTGTTTATGAAAAAGCAATGCTTTCTGCTTCTTTATGAGAAAAACAAAAAATAGAACATCAATGTTCTTTCCATGAAGGAAACTGTATCTGCAAAATTCACCACGGCAAGTCTGAAAGAGCATGGAAGGTTATCATGCTTTTTGATTCAATAACCTGCCTTGAGAAGGCAGTAAGTACATTGTTTACAATAACTAGTAATACTATATTAAGGATGAAATCCAAGTAAGCTCAGCAACCTGTTGCAAACAAGGGCAAATTGGCACGTTAAGCCTATAGTTTGTTTACAGTGGTTATATAGCAGCCTTGTAGCATGAAAATGCAAGTCGTTGGAAAACGTTTCTTTATGTATGTTTCTTCTGGTTCTTGGGAATTGTCCTGTGACTCAGATCATGCCCAATGAAGAAAAAGGCTCCACCTGAAGTATTGCTGTTGTCACATGGTATTTATGTTGCTGATAAACAGGAAAATGTTTGCTCAGCACTTTATTCTAAGGCCATTGTGAAGCAATACGCAGTTTCTGAAACAGAGCTAAGTGGCTGTATCCTGTATTTTAAGGCCAAAATCTGAAAAATTCTGTGTGAGATAGGAGTCTTTTTGTTCTTTTAATGTGTATGCTCTCTTATCCCTTCCTGGCAGAACCAAGCTTCTCTGTGGGAGCTGTGATGCTGAAGTCTGGAGCTTCATTCTTAGCACAGTCTTCTGGCTGGGCAGAGTTGTACCCTCTCACCATCCAACTAAGTCAGGTTTTTGCATGACCATGCAAATGTATTATCTTGCTGCTGTTTCCCATATCTAAATATTTAATTCCTAGATTCTAAACTCAAGGATCATCTGTCAGTGTTATCTTTAAAAACCCCATTGGGAAAGGAGAAAGAGTTCTCTCCCTTTCTTACAACATGGCAGATTTATTCTTCAGAATAAGATCCTTCTGTGTATAATTTGGTTAAAAATAAGAAAAACCCTGAAGACAGAATGAGTGAAGTTTCCTAGTTTGAAAAATACATTTTATATTCTGTATTTTGGAAGAGATTTTATTGCACCTTTTTTCTGTTTGATTGTTTTGTTTTTGTTAGTGGAGAGGAATTCAAAGGAATGAAATTAAGCCTATGAACCAGTACCAGTAATCACATTAAACATAGGATAATTGAACTAGCAATTTCCCCCAGCTGTAGGCAGTTTGTGAACTGCCAGGCAATAAATCCACTGCCATCTACCACAGAAAGTACTGTTGCCTAGTTTCGCTTCCCTTTGCCTTGGGATTTACTTTGCATTCAGTGGATTGTTTCAAATCCTTGCCCGCATTCAATATGAAGGCTGCAGTCCAAGTGCAGCTGAGGGTTTCCTCCTTTGCAATCACTGACCAGGGCCAGGCCTTTCAGTATTAAACATGCTTCAGGGGACAGGCACAAAGAAGTAATCAGGTGCTGGGGAGCCTGCTTTGTTGCTGAACTCAGAAAATAGGTCAGCTGTCCTTCAGCAGCCCTGAAACAAATATGAAGGGGGTGAGGAATAAACTTGTTTTTCTTTCTTTCCTATTATTCCAAACCCAGAGCGGGGAAGAATATCCATCTCCTACAAGCTGTACAAATACTGATGTTCAGATTATAGATTGTTTAATCTTTCTTCTGCTGTGAGTTCTCCACTCCTTGGGCTGTTAAGAGATGTGATTGCCTGAGCAATTGATTGTGATTGCCTGAGTTTTGCTGGGGTAAACAAATGCTCTCGAAGCAGATCTGCTAATCCCCTAGAGCACGATGGTGTCAGGCCACTGCAATGCTCTGCTGCTGCCACCTTTCTAAGCAAAATCACAACTCTATAGAAAGAGTTTAACTACCCTGACTTTAATTTCCTCACCAATCCTACAAACAGGGAGTGGGGAGTGTTATGTTTCCTTTTTTCCCCCGTTCTGTACAAAGAAAAACCTCTCTGTGAAAAAGAGGGCCTGTACTTGGCATGTAGCATAGTAACATGAGCATAATAAACAAGAGTGGCTGTCCCCATAAATAATAAAAGGAATGTTTCTCCTCACATGGCAGCTTTTCAGAGGAGAAAAGGCAGGGAATAGGTAGCCCTCCTCTAATGTGCAACCTTGCAAACTCTAATCCCCACTTCTGTTGTTTTCATTGGCAAGCCACCAGCTGGTGGAGAAGGAGGTACTTCTCTGCTTTGCACTCCCTTCTGACTTTTATTCTCTTTCTTATCTCTTATGCCTTGTGCCTGCTGGAAACTCAGAGGCTCCTTAAAAACACAGTTGTATTTCTTCCCTCTGCCTGTGCGGTGTTTTACATTCTCATGACGATGGAGACATGCTCTGCTGGCGATGAACTTGGACTCATAATATCAGCACAGAGGTGAAAATAGACCATTCACAGCTTAACATCCTCCTGATTTACGTTCTTGCAGCAAAGGTGATGAGCTCTTGATACAAGTGAATAATTGTACCGTTGGAAAATGTTTCTGATGTTGTTTCAGCTGCTTAAGTAAAAATGTTAAGCTTTCTCACCATTAGGAACATGATTTAGTGGCATGTCAAGATTTCCCTTTTCTGGCCACTCAGTTCAAACTTTGAATATATTGTAGTTGGCTTCAGTTTTCAGAGCCATGTGCTAGCTACTGCAGTAGCTGAAAACGCATGCAAATTATCCCTTTATTCTGGCTGAGATTACGACATTAAAACAACAACAACAGAGAAAAGCCTGTGCAGAGAGTATCATAAATAATTTAGCTTAAGTGAATGCTGAAATTAGTCAAGGCACCGCATTGCTTGGCTCCAAGCAGTCTATTTACAGCCAGATATGTAGCGTACCCTCCAGCCAAAGCCTAGGCTTGCAAAAATGGAAAGCAGGAAAAACAATATGATCTTCTTTTAAAGAAGCATGTTGGAATGATCTGCAGGGTTAAATATACCTAGACAGTGCTCTGTGCCATAGCTCCAGCAATCTTGGGAGAAAACAAACTGTTTATAGAGAGCCCTGAGCTGGGGAAGGAGATAATGAAATATGCTCGTGTATTATTGGCAAGTGCCCTGAATGGTACAGGCAAGCTAAGTGCATACAGTATTATCTTGCATAATTATTGGGTCACTGTACTGTAAACTAAGTGGCTTCTATACTTAGCCACACTACTGTGCTCACTGCCTGATTAAGGACTGGATCCAGCTCTCTCCCCCACCAGGCTGTATTTACACTGAGCTCAAAGGATCCATTTGGGGCCTACTAATTCTTCTTGGGGCCTTCATTTCTGAATAGCTAAGATGAACATGAGGACAAGATAGCAATGGGCATTTGTAGTCATAGCAATAGGGATGTTCCTGCTGCAGTCAGGCACAATTGAGCCTTTCCAGGGAGTCCAGGGCTTGAAGACATAAGGAGGCAGCAAGAGGACAAACCCAAATAGATGACTTGGATTATTTCAGAGAGACAACAAGAACTGATATGGACCAGATTATTTCATAGCTAGTGCTTAGTTTGCATGGGTCAGAAACCCCAGAATATCTCACCTGGGAAGAAAGTATGTGTTTCTCATGCATTTCTTTGAATGTGATTATCATGTACAGGTACCACTTGAGGAGGGACTTCTACCAGCACAGTACAGCAGATCAGGGAGCAGGCTACCTGCAGACTCACAGGTTGAAAGACAACTCTGACAGGCAAGAGCAGCAGTCTGTGGAAGGGGAAAAGTTGAAAGACTTTTTTATTATGGGCACTTTCAGAACCAGCCTCCTTAGCACATTTATGAGTCCCAAAGTGACTGTTCAGTTGAAATAGTCATGGAGAATGGGGGGAAACCCAAGATAGCCCATGGCATAGCCACGCACAAAGTGTGTGTGCATCTATATCCTCGGAGAGCCTAGCAGGCTGCTGAAGTGACACAGGACTGAGGTAAAGTCAAGGAGAGAGGCTGTGAAACAAGGGGTGAGAGAAGGAAAAGAAGCCAAGATTACAGACTGGGGTGAGATGGAAACAAAGACTAGGAACTGAGACAGAGAAATGGGAAGTAGAAAACACAGTGAAGTTGAGAATAGAAGATAAATGGAGAGGGAGTGGAAAATGAAAGTAAAATTAGTACTTTTGTTGTTTAAAGCTTGTATTTCCCAAGCTTGAGCCTTGGGAAATACACAAGGTCAGATAATAAATGAAACCAAAAACCAATGTGGAGAAAGTAGTGTGAGAAATCATTGAGCAACACTAACATGGCAAAGGAGATGAGAAATCTGTCCCAAGACACTAGTGGCAGTATTTACATTTACTGACAGGCACAAAATGGGTTTGATTTCACATCATTAAGACACATCCTTATCCCTCTAAGCAATGATACCACTTCTTCTAAATGCCTGTGCTGCACTGTGATAAGTCCCTCCCAGTCTTAATTATGAAAATCCACAGTATAGAAGTGAATACAGAGGTAATTAAAAGAGTACAATTTTTTAATATGCTAATTCTTTCCAAGTCCTAGAGTAACACTGAATTTCAAGATCATAAGGCCAAGTTAAAAAGGTTCTTGCTAATTATGTCTTCTTTCAGTTCTGGTTCCATGGGAAAATGTACCAACAAACCCTAAACACTAAGGATTTCCTGTGCATACAACCACTCTCTCCAAGGCAGTCACTGGGTGTATCACATTGTGTGACTGCTGCAATAGAGAATTTCCTCTGCCAGTCAAGATGTCAATGACATCCCCCATCCAAACAAGCAGACATGAGGAGACAAGGATCTCATGGAGAAAGAGACAGTGAATGTGCTTTAATAGTAGACAAAGAATCTTTGACACATCTTCACATCCAGTGAATCCCTAATGCCACTTTCATAGGAGGAAGAAAAGTCAGTAAGAGTCTACTTTTATCAGTTCCACATGAAACCTTCAAATCTAGGTCAGATTCTTCTAACCATATATGTTTTAAGCTCCATAAAAATATGTTTTCCAAAGATTGAATTCTATTTGTGAACAATGTAAAAAACAAGAAGCCAAGATCTGACATAGAACCTTAGAAAAACGTCACTAAGACCTTCAGCCTTCATATAACCTTGTCAAGAAGCAGTGGAAATAGAGGTTTAACCCATTCACCCCTCTTCCTGTGAAAGGTGGGACAGGGCTCTGGGCATGTACAGAAGGAAGTGGCTTTTGCTGCATGACAATGCATAGCGTGCTCAGGATCACTGCTTATCATTGGACTTGGACTGGCTGTGAACCTTGTGTATGGATATGGTGCTGTGAAACACTGTGGTAGTGCTTCTATTTCTCTCTTTTTTTTAAGTCAAAGACTGCTTGTGTAGTCCTCAGGAGCCCAAAAGTATAACACTTTTGAGCCACAAAGGTTCATCTTTCTGCTACAATGAAGCAGTCCACTAAGGGTAAGTGGCAAGTAGTTTTAATTCCTTGGATGTGTTTACCTGCTTCAGAGGTGGCAAGTTATGAAAAAGTGAGCTTGGTTTTTGAGACTGAGAGGTGTGGTTTTGAAACATTGTGAGTGAAGCATGAAGTATGCTTGCAAAAGGCATATCCAAAGCAACTTTTTTGCGAGAACTGTTCGGTTCTTTCACTTTCAAAGAGGCAAAGTCTGCCTTACATATTTAAGATTAGGGAAAAACCTTACAATACCTTACTGCACAGGACTATTTGCCTTATTAAGTCATGTTTGCCTCAGGTATAAAACCAGAGCACTGAACAAGATGTCACTAGGGCTAGGTACATTTATTAGAAACTTACTGCAAGTCAGAAAATCTCACAAGATGAACTTGGTGTTTCCATGAGTAACCTTTCAATCTTTCCTTGTGCAGGGGTCAAGATGCACAGGAGCACCTTGTGAATGTTAAGGTGAGGTCTAAATGAAGGTTGCAACAAACAGAAGTTATTTCTGGATCTTTTATATCTTCAGTAAGCTCACACATGAAACAAGTTGCCATGACTCAATAATATTTTTTTGCTGAATCCTTGTGGGCCTTGTTTGGTTTATTTTGTGGGAATTAAATTACACTTGCAATTCAAACTTGTAGTGTGTGCATGCAAGGTAGAGGGAGGCTGCTTGGAGGGAAAGTGTTATGCACTCAATAACCTTTTTGTATTTATTTGTTCAGCATGCTAGCTCTTGTGCTATTTGCTGGGAAGGAATGCCTACACAAAAAGCTACGAGGTGGATCAAATAAAAAAGCCTTGAATGTTTTGAAAGCCTCCCCCTTAACTTTGGACTGAAGGGATCTGTAGAATTTTTGGCACATTATAAATCTGTGTTTACTGAAAAGAGAAAAAACCCAACCCAGCAGCCCCCCTCTGACTCTGGGTTTATGTCCATTGAAATCTATGCCAGATCTGGTTTATAAAATGTCAAGTGCTAATAATTCACAATAGATCCAAGAGAAAAGAAAACTGGAACTGCACTTTGGGTCAAAACATTTTGAAGTCTAAAAATACTATGCAATTTGATCTTAATTAGAAGATCCAAGCTTACATCACATTGTTCCAACTCTTCTCCTAGAAACTTGAATGTAAACTTTGTGTTTAAATATAAAATCACCTCTGGGGCTGGCCTATTCTCTTTATTTATTTTATTTGCCAAGCTGCTGAAAAGGTCGCCTGCACAAAAAGAATGCCCCGCTCCTAATCTTTTTAAGCTATTGACAGGGTAGCTCATGCAAAGCACTTGGTTTCATTGTGCCTCTAGAAATGAAAAGCAAACTATCTTTCTTATTCCACAGCCCTTTTCTTTCATGTTGATATGTTTTTGTTTTTCTGTCTTAAATACTCATTCTGGCCTTTGGTTATAGACACACCATTCTGTATGGGACTAGATATATGCTACAGTTTAGAAGTAACCTGGGCACAAAACTCTTTCTTCTGACAAGATAAAATCTTTCCTTATGAAGTCCTTACTAATATCAACAGAATAAGTTGGCATTTCTTTACACACTCCTTGTTTTAATCCTATCTGCCTGTTGTTCATATGCTTCCTGAGAACTGGGGCAGGAGAACTTTGGGAATACTACATTGTGGGGTTACCTAAAGTATCACCAAACAGGTAATCTAAATTGGAGCCCTGACAATGAAATCTAGCACTCAGGCATGTGACTTTATGTCATTTTCTCCATGATGCCTTCTCATTTTTCCTGGACTTCTGTCTTCTGCATTTTTTTGGAAATTTTCTCACCCCAGTACAAAGTCCCAAGGATGGGCTTAAAGCCACCTGCAAGATTTATGCTTATTCTTCCGGTTATTCATTTAGCTGTGGATCAGAACTGAAGTATTTGGTTGCTCTTTGGAAGAACTGAGTTTAGGGTGTTCACTGGGGACTGGACCCCTGCACTTGTGGCACCACCTGTGGCTAAAATCCCTGCTGAGTGCACACCAGTAAATGACCTGGGAGGCAGGAGATGCCAGGGTGATGCTGCCACATTCTACTCCACCTCTCTTCTGTCGTTCCTAGACTGAGTAAAAAAATGTTGCTCCTTTGATAGTGTTACACTGAAAAGGAAAAGTGTAAAACTTTACTGAAATGGAATTTAATGAGCCATCCACAAAACACATCTAAGGAGGCCTGAGCATTTCTAATTTTCTAGCTCTGCTAATTTTCTAGTCACCTGCTCAGGATGCCTGTCACTGGTGCAGCTCAGGTTCTCCACTGCTGCTTCCTCATAACCCCAGCCTGAATTCACCAGGTGGGTATCCCTGGACATCTGAGAGGCTTGATTTTACATGGATACGCTGAATTCAGCACAGCAGTGCCAAATCCACTTTCTCAAGGATTTTTTGGTCTGTGGATCTGCTGGTATGGATTTCCAGTGACCAGCTTCTAGCAAGGTGAATGAACCTCTTTCTCTCTTCATTTCTCTTTACATACAAGTTGTTTTGGAGCAGATAAAGCTGTCTACACGTGGCGAGGTGAGCTCTGTTGTATGTTTTGAGGGAACATCCAGAAAGCTGATTCTGCATAGAGTAGCAGGATCAGGACATGCATTAAGGGAAGGGCAGGGGAGATTAGATCATAGATTAAAGATTGAATAAAATAATGCAAGATTAAATAAGCATAAAAGTAGTAACAAAAAATGCCAGATTCAGAAGCTTTGAAGCCTCCCTGGTAACAAGGGCATTACAATGGCTTGAACAGAAAGCCTGTGAGCTGTTTTATTCTGCTCTAGTAGAATACACAGACTTACTTTGTACTTGCTGGCCTATTTTATACTTATTTTGTGTGGATAAGGCACAGAAAATGCTCAAATGCAGAGCAGGATTGAATCTTTAAAGCATGGTACAGTGTTTTGTTATTCCTGTACTTTATCACTACAAACTCAATCATCTTCGCTGGCATTTAGAGAATCCACAGTTGCTCTACTCTCAGCACTGCCTGATAACAGGAGATTTGTGAAGACATCTCTGTGCAAAAAAAAGGGGAGTGGACAGAAACAAACTTTTCAGTGACTCAGAATTATATCAGTGGTAAGTCTAGGGAGAAACAGATTTTTAAAGCTCCTGTTGCCTTTGGAATAAATAGGGAGGGGGAGGAAGAAGTGTTCATTTACATTGTAAAGTCTTAATTTTTAAACAGAGAAAGAGAGATGTATTTAAGGGGGGAGAATTGTGTATTTTTCATAGTGATACTCTTCCTTCTACCAGCAGTTCTAGAGTTTCAATGAAAGAGAAAAACAAATAACAGTGCTGCCAACCACAGAGATTAAAGAAGAAACCAATGGAGAGAAACAGATTTTTTTCAAATAGTACAGTGATGACAAAATACTAAGGTTCATTGACAGCATTGTCAAAGCTTAAAATTTTAGCTAATGATACAGTAGTGGTTCTCTGACATTTTAAAATACCACAGCACGTGGATTTCTCACTGCACTTGCATTTACCTTCTTCTCTAGAGAGAACAAACTTAGACTGATTCTGCTGCTAGGTAATAACAGCCAGTGTAAAATAATTATGATCTCAGACTATAGCATAAATTGGATCAGGCGATCCTCTGTACACTTTGTTATCAGCCTGCTGGGAGCAAATATAGCCCAGTAGTATCAAAAGTCATTAGTTCAAGTCAGGACTTGGGTGACTGAGCAGGTGGAAGTTTTACATGTCAGACAGAGGAAGCTTAATGCAATATTAAGTAGCAGTTACATAAACTCTGCTAGGGTGTTACTGCTCCTTTACAGACAGGCAAGCTGCAGAGGTTAGGGAGTTTGAAGTGGTTAGAAAAGTCAGGTAGTTCATAGCCATAAAGCTTCTCTTAAAGTTTGGCTGGATTCAGGTTTTATCAGCAAATTGTTGCTAAAGAAGTGATTTTGTAAGCTTCTTTGCTTTCATCTCTATCTGAAGGCAGGCTAATTTGCAGCACAGTGGTGCTCTCTCTCTCACCATCATCTGGCACTGAACAGTGAATGGGATTGAGATGTACAATTCATTCAGGGTTTTGTTGTGGATCTCAACTTGGAACATCCACTTCTGCACATCTGATCCACAAAGAGATAGTACAGCCAGCCAGTGCTGTGTTACTACTCTGCCTCAGGGTGAAATGCACTACCAGCCTGGGGACTACAGCTCAGGCATCACCTCTGCCAAACCCCCTGACACTGGGCTTTAAACACAAGCTCTTTCTTCCTCCTTCCACTTTGGGTGCCAAGAAGAAGGGGTTTTTTAATATGAACTATGCAGTAACTCAGGTACCAGGTGGGATGCAGGAGGCCCTACATGAGAATTTCCTGTAGTGGCCTGGGTGATCAGAGCATGCATGTAGGAATGACTTAGACCCTCCCTGGTTCAGGAAGACTCTGCACCCTATTTGGTGCCTTTCTGGTGAGCACTGTAGGCTATTACACAAACTCTAGCTGGTGTCCACTGGTTTAAATAAGTGCCAATAGCCAACAATTTGAAGAGAGATTGCATGGAAACAAGTAAAGGAAGTAAAAGTGGAGGTAAAAATTGTATTACCTCTAAGCTACTGAAAAATACACAATTTAAGGAGAAGGGTGTTTAACACTGAGAAATGAAAATGAGAACACCTAAGATAGCAGCAAAGTTAAAAGACCTGAATAAGTTCCTTTGAAGGGTGGGACAGGGATAATACAAGCAAATAATAAACTACATTTGAAGAACTAGCATGTGAAATGGAATCTAGAAGTAAAGATTTTGAATAAGAGGCTGTGACTTGGTCAGATAATAAGGAAAAGGCATAAATAGCAAATATGTCCCTATGATTAGGATGAAGCAAGAGTACAATGTACGTAAGTAGTCGTCTCCACTGGTCATATCACAACCCTCTGCAAGACTTGTAAATATTGAATGAAGTATAACCAAAGATATTGTGAAAAAATTAAAGTGAGATCCAACATATACTTGATGAATAGATTATTTCATAGTGATGAGGTGTATGTCTTTACCAATGGTAAAGTTCTTGCTGGCAAGGAAAGCATTAGATCCAAGTGTTTTGGATGTCAAAGAAACACATCAAGGAAAAGTTAATGCATTAAGATGGAAATTAGTAGGGAAAAACCAAAAGGTGGCTAATAGACCAGCTAAAGAAGATGCAAAAAAATTTAACTAAAATCAAAGAGAGGTTAGGATTGCTGTCTTCCTCTCTAGTGGACAGAAAGTTAATATTTAACATAAAAGTCAATGCTGGCACAAGAATGAAGTAGCACAAACTGCCCTAAACAAATATATTTTGAAAACTTCAGAAATTTTGAAACATCAGAAGAGAGGAGAACAGCTACCCAGTCAGTATAATGGAAGAAGCATTTTAAGACAGAGCTTTCCAAACCTATTGAAGATTGATAAATTGTAGATTGCAAGACTGACTCTGATAACAGGGACACAGTCTTGATGACCCAGGAGATCCTTTCCAATCCTTTTTTATAAACTGGAATACTTGCTAACCAGTCTTCTTACTGATAATGCCTCAGATGATCGTTTCTAATATGAAATAATATTAAAAAATGAAGTGACTTGTTCCTTTATCACCTGTTACTCTGAAGGAAGATGTAGAGAAGGGAGGTATCACCTTTTGTGAACCATAGGACTCTGTAAGAATGCAGATAGTTTTTCTGTTTATATTGAACAGTGTTTTTTGCCTAAATTTAACCTGGTAGTGTTTTACATAGATAAAGGAGGTGATCACAAGGGTAAAACTTATGATAAACTAATACAAATATTTGCATTTTAAGTACACATCTTTATTGTATAACCAGAATCACATATAATAGAAATAGGCCTGGGGAGGGACTTAGAGAAGCAGTTGAATTTATTCCCTGAGGGATGAACTATACCCTACAGCATTTCTGACATGTTTGTACTTTAAGTTCTTTGTAGATATCTCCAAAGGTGGAGTTGTGTGAACTACCCCAGCTATTGCACTGCTTTTGTTGCACTCACTGTTTAGACAGGTTCGCTTAAGCCAGTGCTGAGCAGGGCAAGATTAATTTTCTGTATCTTGCTGACTTTTCTGTATCTTGCTGACTCTTTTTGTAAAGCATAATATGACATTGCTTGCTCTGAAGTTCTTCCTGGTTTAGAAAAGGATCATTTCGTGAAGATGAGAACATGGATCAGCCAGGCACTTCCAAAACAAAGAACTGAAACAAACTAATGTGAGTGATGAGCAAGAACTGGTCCTTAGTAGAAATGTTCTAAAGAATCTGTTCATAAGAAGAAAAACTCCACACAATTAAAAGGCAGAGGTTTTGAGTTTTAAAGGGAAATAGAGAAGCACAAACAACTAGGACAGTTGTTGGTTGATAAACTTCAATCTCAGATTTCTGGAACTTAGTCAAGGTAGAATACCCTGGTAGAAATAAGCCAGTGAACATGAGTAGAATATTTCATTTCTTTTGTTTTCCACATATTGGAAAGTAAAGGAATTCTAGTAATAGCTGTAGTTTTTTCTAGTAGAAGGAAGAAATGTTACATTGAGAGAAGGGAAGAGAAGAGAAGAGGTGTTCATGTAGTGGAACTGTTATGTAATTTGAAATAATGCAGTGTTGCATTTGACCTACTTCCCAGCTTTTGCTGATGTTGAGGTGAGGGGGTTCTGTGTTTTCAGGTTGTTTTGTGTTGTATGCATGCCATAAAGCCAATGGCTCCATGCTCCCAGTGTGCTTACGTTCAAACCACGTTTTCTTCATGCATTCCAAAGAACCCATTTTGCAGCAGGGGAAAGGACTCAGACTTTGCCCAGGTTAATTCTGCTGCTGTTTGTGGTTTTGGAGAGGTTTTTCTGCATGTAGATCTGTTTGTAACAAATCAGTTTGTTGCTGTGCTATCCTACATGCTTGCTTTTTAATTAAGGCATTTCTAAGGTCCCCAAGTTAGGTGCATGACATTTGTCTTTTCTAACCACGGGAATAAGTAAATACTTTAAATATAGGTATCTTCCTATAGAGTTAAAATGTTAGGAATTACAATCCTCAATAAATGACTGTATTAACAGTATTTCAGGCATTACACCTGACAGAAACCTCTTGCTTACTTCTTATTCTCTCTTTTTACCATAAAGATATGACAATGCCCTTTTACCTTGCCAGAAGAAATTATAAACAGTACTTGCTTTAGATCACATGCAAGTAGCTGTTGTGCATTATGCAATGTGATTAAAAGACACGTGGTACTGCTTTCAGTATCTGTTGATCACTCTTGAGCGAGGTACCTTTAAGGCACCTGTTGCCATAGTCCAGGTACTGTGCATTGAGTAGAGATGTGAAGGAACTCTGATCATAAAATTATCTTGATTAATGAGGGCTCTATATTGAAAAGGGCTGCAGAGCCAGTTGTGGTTGTAGCTGTGCACCACAAACTGCTGCTTGGTGCTTCTTGCAGGTTTATGTTCCTGCCTCAACTTCTGCATAGGTTATTATAAGGCAGATGGAAGGGTTCCTGCTTGCACAGGGTGATCTGGCATAGCATTGCAGCCGGGATGATGCTCTCCACAATTTTGCCCAATAACACCTGGAGTAAAGCCATGAACACACGACCTCACTACAGTCTACCCTAGTCAGCTCCACAAGGGCAAGGACCAAGGGCCTTCAGATTTACATTTGAAATGCTCTTCTACCTAGCACTAAACCAGGAATTAATGCTCACAGCACTGCTGACTTTTGTGGTGTTTGTAAAGTTCATTATTTGTTTACAACACACAGTAATGAGGTCTCTTAATATGCATAACTGGTTTCTTAAACAAGGTGTTTTTAACTACTGATACTTCACTTTAAGTACAAAACTTAAAAGTTCTGTGAACTTAATACTTAGCCAGGTAACCAGAACAGAAGGCATCTCTGCTAGCTACATTACAGTGACACTGGAGCTCTACTCAGCAAAATGTTTTAAGAGTACATAATACACAGTGATTATCTGACCTGCATATTTAGAGGCAGGGCACTGGATTATCTGAAGAAGACGTAAACTGATACGGATACTGCAAACTCTACTATATTTCAATAGCTATTTTCAGCCTAATTTCAGTGCCTAAAAGTCATGCCACCACAGTACTGCTATAAGTACTTTCCATTGGGATACACACACTTTTTTTTTTCTGAAAAATTTTATCAAATTATTGCAGTTTCAAAATTATCCACTTTTTACTGCTTCTCTAGGAATTGATACAAATCCATACAAACAAAAGGCACTGTTTCTCACTATTCTTAATATGAAAGAGAACTGCAATACAAAACACCTTACAGGAAATGTAGGTGTACTAGCTGCAAGCCAACTCCTTTATTGCAATGCATGGTATTTTAACGTTGCACACTATTATTTCATTGCATCATTGATGATTGCATGTTCTTTCATTTCAGCAAAAATTACACACTGCACTACAATTTTTTCTCCTCCCTTTTACAACATTTCTATTGGATTCAACTCTGAAATTATACCAGGTATTGTTTTTTTCATACCACATTTCTTCAGGGTGACTCCATATTTTCTTTGATAATTTATCATACCTCAGAGAAACAGAGAGCACGTGTAATTAAATTGCCCAGTTACAAGCCCATGTGCTCTATGTAAGTCTTTTTTTGAAGCTGCATTACCTAAACAGCAAACTACAAATTTACTTATGCTGCAGTTATGAGAAAGGCTGTAGATTAAATTAGATGAAATCACAACTCAAAATTAATGACTTATACATTCTTAAACTAAAAGTTGGATAAATTAAATTAATGTTTTATTACAGGTGAGCAATCAAAAGGTAGCCAATTAATCAGGACATCTTGACTTACATATCTTAAAACTCACCTCTTGTGCAGCATGTGTTACTTGTTCTTTATAAAGGTACCTTATAAGTCTCAGCTGCAGCATTGTAACACCATCTCTTAACTGTTTCCCACACTTGTTTTTATTTTGTTGTGATCTTCCTTTGAGGTTTTTTCAGGCTTAGGATAATCATAATCAAAACAATAACTAAAACCTACTTTATTTTCTGAGTAATTTATTTTATTTTGGAGTTTCTTCTCTCCTAATCTAAGCTAATGCACAAAAGCTAGTTTAGATATAAAACTACTGGTTTTTAAGATCCCAAGGTTTCTATGAGTAGTAATCATACTTGAACCATAGTAATTACTTGAATATTTATTGCCTCAAAAGCGCACAGGTTCTTTGGCAATTTAATATATGCATTGCCTTTGTAGACCCTCCTTACTCAGAACAAAAAAAATTGTGCATAGTACTGTAGCAAGATTTCTGGATAGAAATACTATTCCTAAAAATGAAACTGACACTTTCTAAGTTAGAAACAAAGTTGTTATGCTGTTGGGCATCAAGTATTTATAAACAAGCTGAAAAAACATTTATAAAAAAGTTACTAACAGTGGTTAAAATCTCCTCTTTTTCTTTTTTTTTTTTTTCTGAGGATGATGGTCTCACAAATAGTTATTTAGTGACAATCATTTTAATCAATGATTGTACCTTTTAATCAATGCATGTACAAATTTCAGATTACTACTAGGTATTGGATTTTGGTAGTTAGGAAATTGAATCAGATAAGACCTCTGTGGTTCATTGCACATAGTTCCATGATAATACGTTATTAGATGTGTTAACACATGCAATAACACGTTTATTACATTTTATTACATTTTTAAACTAGTTTTCACTCACCATTGCTGTTGGAAGACCATTTCAGAACTTAATTTCTGTGATTAGAAACTGATTTTTGCTTTACTGCAGAGCATTGCCTACTACTGGGACTGATTCTGACAAAGATTAACTGAAATGTGTAGGAGTTCTGCTTGGAGAAGGGCTGATGATTAAACTTTAAAATATGTAATGCATTAGGAAGCTCCCAAACTGAGATCTCAACTGGTGGGAGTTTTTATGGGTTCCATTACTACAGCTCTTTTAAAAACACACAACAGTGAGTTAACTGTTGGTGAACCTGAACTGTCATTCCAGCCGTGTTGTACCTTAGCCTGCTCCCTGCAGCTGGTTTTGTTTGCAGGTCAGCACATCTTAGCTTGGCTGCAGGGCTTGACTTAGCCCCAGCATTGCTGCTGCTGCCAATAAATGAAACTTTCCTTTCTCCCACACTCTCATTCAATGTTCAATGTGCAGCTGAGTGCCAAGGCTTCTTTGCAGTCCTGTCTCAACACAAAACCTGCACAATTCCAATTTACGTTCCAGTCTCGTGCCCATCAGTAGCAGATGACGGCCATACAGCAGAATTGAGACGTGACTCATGTGTGCCATTATTCTCCTTGATATTATGGATTACTGCACAGTGCTTATGTCCAGCTGAACATGGTGGCACTGGGGTTTACTTGAAGTGTGCAATTTTAAAAATTATTAAAAACTTTAACCTGATTAATGGCATCTGTATACCACTGCAGAAATCAACACAGGACTTCAGAAGAGTTGGTGAAGAGGTGAATTTTGAAGAAAAGGCAATCTCACACATAAGTGGTAGGAAGAATTGGGTTGTTTGTTTGTTTGTTTGTTTTTAACAAACCTTACTAATTAGAGTCCCATAACTGTCTGTAAGGATTACTGATGGAAACATTCCTTTGGAGCCAGTTTTCTTACCATTTGTGGTCTCATAAATTTCATGCAGTCAATAAATCTACTGTTTAATGTTTGTTTGTTCTGTAGGGCATTGGGACTATGACCAGGTCTTCACTGAGCAGTGGGCCTTGCAAATAAGATATGAAAAGAAGATTGTGGATCCTGAGCTGTAAAATCCAGTCAAGTCAGGAATTTATTAACAGTGGAGTAATGAAACCTGCTTTTCATGTGTCTCAAGGCTGAAGTTTCCAGGGGATTCCCTCATGTGCCATAAGGGTGAGGTAAGATCCATCTTCATTTTTCCCTTTTGTAAGGACACTACTATTGGCCCAGACACTTATTTTCTGAAAAAGTTCCGAACTAGAAACATGTCTGTGTGAAACTGTTCAATGGGCTCTGGGGCTGTAGCTGCCAATGCAGAATGAACACAAACACCTGCAGGCTGTGCACTCAGTAACCTTGCACCTTTGGAAAACTGGCTATAAGGACAGAGTTACAAAAGATCAGCGAGAGACCTAATTTGAAAACAAATTCTGACATCTTCTGAATGAAGGTTTTTTTCCTTTGAAAAGGCAGAAAATACAACGCACATGCATTGCCTGGTGATTCAGGTGTGAAGCAATGCTAAAGGAGTAGGTGACACTTATTGTGGAAGTCTAACACATTTTCTGTGCGAGGATATTAGTGAGAACGTTGCTGGTACAGCTCCACTGCTGCTGGGAAGTGCCAAAGTGTTAATGCAGAGTTCTGGTGTGACCCACTGGTGCCTCAGTGTACAGAATCACAAAATCACAGAGTGGGTCAGGTTGGAAGGGACCACAGGGGGTCATCTGGTCCAACCTCCCTGCTCAAACAGAGTCATCCTACAGCACACGGCACAGGATTGTGTCCAGACACTTCTTGAATATCACCAGGAGGGAGACTTCACAACTTCTCTGGGCAACCTGTTCGAGTAGTGGTACAGGTTGCATGGTATAGAAGTTCTTCCCCATGTTCAGGTGAAACTTCCCAAGCACCAGCTTCTGCCAATGAAACTGGTGAAGGATCTGGAGCACAAGTCCTATAAGGAGCAGCTGAGTGAGCTGGGGTTGTTTAGTCTGGAGAAATGGAGGTTTGTCATACTTTACAACTACCTTGAATGATGCTGTAGACAGGTGGGGGTTGATCTCTTCTCCCAGCTAACAAGTGATAGGATAAGAGGAAATAGCTTCAAGTTGTACCGGTGGAGGTTTAAATTGGATAATTAGGAAAGATTTCTTCAGTGGAAGGGTGGTCAAGGATTTGAACAGGCTGCCCATGGAAGTGATAGAATCACTGTCCCTTGAAGCTCAAAAAATTTGTAGATCCAGTGCTTATGGACAAGGTTGAATGCTGGACATGCGAGTGATAGTTAACAGTTGGACTCAATGATCCAAGAGGGCTTTTCCAACTTGTATGATTCCATGATCCCTGCTGTTAGGGATACACTGTTCTTGAGCTTGGAGGAAGTAGTGCTTAAATACTGACTAGCTCTCTTGGAACCACCTTCCCTGCAGGGCCAGTTCCCATGGGATTCTTCCAAGAAGGTCGCTGAAAGTCAGCTCTCCTGAAGTGCACAGTTGTATTCTTACTTGCTGCCCTCCCTCCTCCATGCAAGATGCTGAATCTCATGGCTGCTGCAGCCAAGGCCCCCAACCCTCACATCTGCAACAAAGCCTTCCCTGTTTGTTAGTGCATGGCCGAACAGCTCACCATTACTCGTTTTTTCCTCCACCACCTGTGTCAGGAAGTTGTGGCCAACACTTTCCAGAAACCTCTTGGACTGTTTGTGCTTTGCCATGTTGTTCCTCCAGCAGATGTCAGGGTGGTTGGAATCCCCCACAAGAGCCAATGCCTGTGACTTTGTGGCTGCTTTCAGCTGTCTGTAAAAGGCCTCATCTACTTCCTCCCCGTGATCAGATAGCCTGCAGCAAACACCACACAGTGTCAGCCTTACCAGTCTGCTCTTTAAACCCAGCCAATAAACTCTTGACTTGCTCATCATCCACCCAAGACACAGCTCAATTCAATCCAAACGTTGCCTCGTCCCACAGAGGGCAACTCCAGCCCTGCTCCTCCCTGGTCTGTGTTTCCTGAAGGGTGTGTGGCCCTTCACACAAGACAGAGCAGCTCTGAGATGACAGACAGCCCTGTGCTTGAAATGCCAAAGAAGCCATAGCTACACTAGAATTCATACTTCGCCCCACTGTTGTTAGCAACAGAAAGGTTTTGCTGGGAAAATTAAAATTAACACGGGCACAGTCTGGTAGAATTGTATTCCTTCTGGTTTTGAGAATGATGTAAGTTCTCTTTAAAGGATAGACCTACAACATCAAATATTCAGAGAGGTTCTTAGCATTAAAAATAAATACATATCAGTGCACAATGCATACAAGAGAATTAGTTAGCTGACATTTATAGTATATATGCAATTATGTGAACTTAAATGAGCAAATTCAGGTGCATGTGTGTAATGAAACTGTGTTTAAAAATCTTGGCCTCCTGTCTGTCCTCTTCTCCAGGGAATGCAATGGTATATCTGGAACAGCCAGGCTGTTATTAAACAGTGGGAAAATTGCTTTTGAAACTTGTGCTTGTAAAAAATGTTTTTTCCTTGATGTGCAAATCAATGTGCTTTTGGGGGTGCAAGGATGCAAAACAATATTTTTCTTGAAATGAAAATAAAATAAAAAAGTGCTTCTGTAGCAGACGAATTAGTTTACTATCTAAAATGTTTTGTTTCACGCCTGATTTCTTTTCTAAATATATAAATACCAGCTAGTGTTTTAAAGCTCTGTAACTGTGAATGGCTCCGCTGTCCCTCACTGCAAGCTACATTTTTATTACTTCTTCCCAAGAAATTTATTTTGCTGACATAGGCCCTAATCCAGTAAAGTGTTAAAACATATGCTTAATTTTAAGTGAGTTGCATAAAGCCAACAAAACTTTCCTATGCCTAAATCTAAGTACAAATTTGTGTTTGGCTTACCTGGGGTTATAGTTTCTGGGTTATGATCTAGAGGGCTTTGTGTGTTTTGCAGAATGGATGCCCTCCTGAAGGAAGAAGAGTTTTGTGAAGTTTTAAGGTATTTTGTTATTTATCAGAAGATCTTGAGATGAGAAAGTGCCAACAAGTGAACACTAAATTTTTTCAACATGAATGCATTTCTTTAAATATGTATATCATGCATCTCCTAACCAACTTCCCACAATTTCCTCTTCTTCCTCTATATCACAATGTAGTAGCTGAAAACAGCTGCAGTGGTAGCTGATTGTTTTCACAAATGATTCTGTATTGGTTTCCCCAGTTGTATCAAGAATTTTACCTTGGAAAAGAGATGACCTTTCTTCGTGCTAGTGCATTGATGATTTGGAAGTTTAGTATTTCTTAATATTTTGTTCTGTGATACTGAAACATTTTTAAATGTGGGTGCACAGAAGTGATCTTTTCCCACAGAAAGAGTGAAACCACAGGAGATTATGACTGAAACACAGCTCAATTTGGAACTCGAAAGTCACACAAGTAGAACAGGAACTTGAGGATTCTGATACAGTAACTAGAGGACAACTTGTTACATAGAGAAATGTATTCCCACAATTTTCACTTCTGCTGGCAATCTCAGACAGACCTAGGACACAGTGGCCCTGGAATAAACTGCCTTCTCCTTACAAGGAGACCCAGAAGGAAACAAACTGGTATGGTGCATATATAAGGTCACATGATTGATTTGTTACACCAGGGAATTTTCCACTCAAAAGGGGGATCCAGTACCCTCTTCTTCAAAATTGACTTTATCTAATACCTATCAGCAGTAGAAAGCTCTGAATTGCTGCCTTTTTTTTTTTTTAATGTAGGATGGCTTAAAGGCTTTGTGTGTCTCATTTGTACCATGCAAGCTGTCAAGTACTGCAGCTGAAGAGAAGAAAGAATGCAGAGAATTTTTACTAAGCTTTAATTTTCCTTAATAGCAGGCACAGGATTTGTTCAGAGACTTTTATTATTGGGTGATAAGTTAAGGTAATTACAGCAGTGGGGCAGAAGGCCAGAAGAAGACTGAGAAATCTAATACCATGAAACATTTAGGTTTAGAGAGTACTTTGAGTTCTGTATTGAGTGTATTTTTTGAAATACACTAGCCACCTACAAACAGCCTCCTGCACATTTAGGGAAATTTAAACACAATATAATTATTGCACCTTACGTGTTAACAGATATAATAAGATTAAGTATCTTGCAGTTTGCACTCTCACTTCTCACATTTACAAAATGTGTAAAGGGAAGGGATTTGGCTGAAATCGCTGAGACAGAAGAGGTTAAAATCAGTAGCTAGAGAAAGAAAGAGCTGCAAGACATTCTGCAAGGGTTTTTACTATGAAAACATTCATGCCTGATTTGTATCTGGAACAGGCAAGTCATTTGTTTGGACTTCAAGGTAGGTTTCCTGTCTCAACTCAGCAAGTTATACCTGTCCAGAAACACTTAAACTCATTCTTTGTCTCAAGTTTCAACACAGCATAAAGCTTAAGCAAGTGATTGAAAGGTATTTGAAAGAAGATGGACTTCAGCAAGAGACTAAGGATGTCTTGCTGATCAAAACCCTATAGATATGTAGGAACTATATACCAGTATTACATAAATCTTAAGAAAAATGGAAATAAATTTTTATCATTACTTTCTACTCCATTTCCCACAAAGCATAGGAAAGAGTGGGTTTGGGAAGAAACATAATCTGTGTTTCTCCTGAAGTATTTTGAAGTCTCAAATGGTCTTGGCTTTTTATATTTTGTCATTGAATTATCATAAAATAGTTTAATAAAAAAGGTTTATGGTAGCATTAAGTAAATTTGTCTCCCTGGTAGCTACTGACTCAACTATATGTCATATAAACATATGAGCTTTTATTCACACATTTTTAATTCTCTTATTCAGAGCACTGAAAGATGTGTCAAAGATACACTTTTCCCTACTTATTCAAAAGATTGATTTAATATGACCGTCTTTCCCAGTTTTAAAACAATTATTGAAAAAAAACCTTTCAGAATTGCTTTGGGTAGACAATGATATTTTCCTTCAAGCGTAAACGTTCTCCTAAAATGCTCATGATCAATATAAACAAGTATGGGGGGTTTTTTAAATGCACTAAAAATAAGTCTTGCTCTTACCAAGTCTCAAAACGTGCAACTTCTGTACATCATTTTAATACATAGACTACAATAATGTTCCACTGTATCATAGCTCCCTGTGCTTTTACAACTGAGAAGCCTGGGTAGGCTGGCTGTCCTCAAAACCTCAATGGATTTTCCTTCAGCAAAGGCCTTATCCAAATCTTGTGAAGCTGCTAGAACTCATGAACCTCTAAGGCACCTCTTAATCACATCCTTATCGCAAATGTCATGTTTGCGCTCCACTCCCAAATAGATGAGCTGTTAGGAAGTGAAAAAGCTGCTGCTATCTTCAACAAAAGACAGCAGCAACCTGGAAAAGAAGGGAGTCTCAACAGTAATAACAGGAGCTGTTCCTGTTCTGCAGATTGCAGGGAAAAACATCAGGGCACAACAGCTTTTTGTAACTGCACACAGCTGGTAACTTCCACATGGAATGGGAGAAGTACAGTGCCTGAAATATCTTGTGAAATAAGGTGAATTTCTGTATTTCCTTGTCATGTTATTAAGTCAAATTCGAATTGATTTTGTGGGAAAGGCTGTGGTTGCAACCTCAGGCTAGGAACTTGCAAGGATTGCAAGTCCTTGGCCAATGAATGCTACTACTGTTTTTGTCACCCTTCCTATAGGAGGACTGACAGATCTCCTATCTAGAAGAACAAAAAATAAATTGCCAGTTGAATGTTCAATGGAAAGGTGTCTTTAAAGCTGCCAATGCTACCTTCTTCTGCTGTAGAAGACAGCCTTTAAACTCATTTTCAGAAATAATTACGCCAGTTGTGGATTTTAACTGACTCCTCTTACCTTTTCTAAAGAGAGTTCTCAAGACATTTCAGCATCAGAATTGTCAGTAGCAAGCTTATGAAATTGACTGTGCTTTGTAGAAATAGCTTTTCTGTACAATATGTTTAGAATAATTCCCCAAAATTTCATTTTCTAGCAGGGAAAAATATGAACGGTCTGATGAAAGTTTAAAAAACATGAACTCATACCTTCGATGGCAAAAGCGGGGGGGGGGTTAATGTCTAAAATCTTCAGGGAAAGAAGCAAGGTCTGTGCCTCACTGGTGACTGAGCTTTGATTTGCACCACGGTAAGAGTTACACACAGAATGTACTATTAGATAGATCTGCCTAGTTCTTGTTTCAGATACACAGGAAAACAGTTCATTTCTGAATCTCACTACAAAAATCTAATTTCCTAAATAGTTGTTCTTTGATTTTGGAAAGGTGCTAAAAACTGATTCAAAATTAGCTGCTATAGGAGGAGAGAAGAGCTACTTCAGCAACGGGCTCAGAGATAGATGTGGTGTGGGGAGCCTGGAAAAGGGGGGGAGGGACAGTGCAGCTCACTCACATGATCCCAGTGCTTAAGCATTGCAGTAAATTCTGCTGATAGCACAGTGAGAAGTGGTCTCACTTTCCTGTGGTAAATCCCTGTTTTAGCAACTGTAGGCAAAAGGGTCAAATACTTAACTTGGTATTAAACTTACCAAAATAAACTGAGTTTCTTGTGCACAAAGCATATTCATGTAAGTATATTATCCTATCTGTCTGAAAGGTCAGGAATGGCTTAACAAAGTTTGAAACAGTTGTGCTGGAAGAGCTGAAGAGCAGGGTGCTTGAGCAATGACCAGGCAGGCCATGAATTGTCTATAGCACAGGTCACAAAAGAGGAAGATTTGATTAATGTACCTGGACACTTAAAGTGGGGCAACCCCCAGTACTGCTGTGACCTCATGTTCCCACTGCATCTTCTTTCTAGGTGCCCCATCACCCATTTTTGTAATGGACTGTAATAATTTCTGCCTCAGTTTGGGGAAATACTATTTTGTTTACAACAAACAAACAAATTTCAGTGACTCTCAACCCTTGACAAAGGATAGGCAGAGTAATAAGGTTTGGACAAGTGTGTTTCACGGTCCATGCTGCTGATGTACAAAAGAACTGCAGACTTCTCTGTTGCAGCTTATGAAAACAACTGATTCTTACTGGAATGTATAGACACACACACACACATACCTATATTTCCACATTTTGTGAGGGGGAAAAAGCTGTCTTCCTCTTCCCCTTTTTTCTATTTTCCCCCCTCAGAGGATAACAACTCACTATTAGACTCCTTGGTATTCTCTCTCTCCCTGCCTACTCTAAGCAGTCAGTCCTTGCAGTTGCTTCCCTTGGGATTCCAACAGCTTTAACTAAATGTAGTTGAGAGGGATTTTTTCACTTGTTAATTCTCTCATTTGGAAAAGGCATTTCCAATAATTTCTGCACATGTCCATTGTTTCAATGGCAAGGTTGAGTTTGTTTCTTGTAAGAGAATACTTAGCCTAAATTGTCATGAGTAATTTAGTCCTGCCTACAGCATGCTAGATTTTTTTATTAGTTCATGTCATTCACTGTTGCAATTGTCTACTGCCCAGCATAACAACTGAGTTCTTGCAAAGAAAGAGCAGCTCTCTCTTGTCACACCACTGAAATGGATAGCTTTAATGTTTGAGATGATTATGGCCTGGCCATTTTGTGGTACCTTTCACACACTGGCATGTGCAGGAAATCACTGGTGCCTCTGGGAGTTAAGGTGGTGGAGAAAACCTTTCTCTCTATTGATTCCAGCCCAGCCTCACTGTATGGGAAAAGCTGAAAACTTCAGCACATCCCATTCCTTGCCAGGTTCCATTCTAGGTTGCAGGGTTTTAGGAAGTTTCCCTCTGCTATAGATGATAACAATTACTTTAAAATTATTTCTGTGTCTGACTGTATTTTCAGAGTAAGATGACACAAGGATGGATGGATGGATGGATGGATGGATGGATGGATGGATGGATGGATGGATGAATTATAGACAACATGGGCATCACCTGCTCACTGCAGGGAGGAGGGAGGAGGATTCAAGAGATGCAGGAAGAAAGCAAATATAGGAAGAATAAGGAGTAGATAGTGTAAGGTATCACAACCCCTAAACTCAACTGATTTACTGGATGATTTTACAACATAATGAGAAAGTTGTCTTTTCATTGAAGCTGAAACTTCCAAATTACAGAAATACAAAAACCTGCTTGGATACCCTACTAAAATTAAGGATGTCTGTCGTGGTCTGGGCCAGGAGGGATTCACCCGCATAGTGGGCCCTGTTCGCCTGCCGGCATTTTTGGGAGATGATTTGTCAGAGCTCTACCTCAGAGGGATGATGGAAATCACATACTCTGCCTAAAGTGGAGTAAGAGCTCCTATTTCTGATAGAAAGCGTCTGGCAATTCCCTCGAAACAACCGTTTAGGATATAAACTGGGAAGGGGAGGGGCTTAATTAATACTAATTTTCTTAGGGTTTGGTGGATTTTTTTCCCCCTTGCAGATGCTGCCCTTCCTTCCCCAGCCCTTTCTGACCCTGCTCGCTTTCCAGGCGGGCAGCCCACCTACCCGCCACCGCCGCTTCCCCCTCTCCCTCCTCTGGCGCCGGGCCAGGCGGAGCACTGCCGGCAGGGCAGGAAGGGGCCGCTGTGAGCTCCCGCGCATCCCGGTGTCCCGCCGGTGTCCCGGGAGCGCTGAGGCGGTGGCCCCGCTCCCGCCCCGCCCTCAGGGCGGAGCCGGCGGAGGCCCCGCCCGCGCGCTCCCCCCGCCCCCGCCCCGGCGCCCATTGGCGCGCGGCGCATCCCCGTTAGCGCTCGCGGCGCGGTCTCGCGATGCTGGGGCCGCCGCCGCCATATTGTCGCTCTATTTTGATTCGGAGCGCAGCGAGCGCGGGGGGAGGGGGCCGGGAGCGGCGCGCGGCCCCAGCGGCGGCTCCGGCTGAGCGGGAGCGGCGCCGCCACAGCCACCGCACGCACACCCTCGCACACCCCCACCCCATCCCGCCCGCCGCCGCGGCAGCACGGACCCCCCTGCCCTCCTTCCTCCTACTCCTCCTTCCTCCTCCTCCTCCGCCTCCTCCCCCCACGGAGCGGAACGGCGGCGGCGGGAGGCTGCGGAGCGGGTCGGGTCGGCGGGGTCCCCCCTGCCGGGCGGAGGCGGCGGCGGCGCTGGTGGCGGTAGTGGCGGCGGTGGTGGCGGCGGCTGCCGCCGTGGTGGTGGGGGAGGCGGCGGAGGAGGAGGAGGAGGAGGAGGAGAAGAAGCGGCAGCAGGGTAAGGCTGACCCCGCCGAGGCGGGCCTGGTGGCGGCTCCCCGGGCCGGTTTCTCGGTCCCATCCCCGGGGGGCTGACGGGGAGAGGCGCGGGGGGCCGGCAGGGGCGGGGGAGCCGGGGCTGCCGCGGCCGCCCAGCGCGCCCCGGGCTGTGCCGGGGTGAGGAAGACAGGGAAGGCCTGTGCGCGGGGAGGGAGCAGCCCCGGCACCCCGCTCGTGCTGGGGCGGGGTGGGAGGGAAGGGACGGGAATCCTCCGCGCAGCGGGGCGTTCAGCGGGAGATGGAAACTTATTTTCCTCCGCGAGTCGCTGGAGCTCCCCGGCGCGGGGAGGGATCGGGGGGCTGCGGCTGTCCGGGGAGGGGCGGGAGCTGCCAGCGGGCTCGCCTGGCTGCGGGAGGGAGGGGGGTGAGACAGAGAGAGGGAGGGGCTGGCCCGGCGCCTGGCAGGTGACAGGTGTGAGTGCGCTGGGCGAGACTCCGCCATTTGAGGATGAGTACCCGAGTGTCTGAGGTGTGAGGTTTTGGTGCCCCGTGTCTTTGCGGGGGCTGGCCAGGCTCGATTCCATATATAGTATATTTTGGGACGTTGGTTTCCATTATTCGAGTCAATTTAATTGTCGAGTAGAAATTCTTGAAATGGTTCTGATAAAGAGGGCTTTTGCAGAGAGGAGATGCATACCGTTTCTCATTTGCTTCCCTTTTTCTGTTTTGTCTCTCTGAGAGACGTGACAACGCTCTGCGGAGGTGTGTAGTGCTCTGTCTCATTCATTGGAAAGCTCGCATGAAAAGTCTGAATGCTCCGTCCTGTTAGATGTAGGCAAGGCCTTCAGGGCAGAAACCTGGTGTTCTTTGTGCTGTGCCTGCCTTGGCAAGGTTTGTTTCCAAGACCTGTGGGTGTTTCTGTATTAATGATGGTAAGCACGTTCATAAAAAAGGAATTCCAAAGGGATGCTTCTTAGCAAGGAGTTGGGTTTCAGGTGTGGTTTTCTAGTCATAAATTTAGGATATCTGATGCAGACTTGATAAAGCAGTTTCTGAAGTTCACCTGTAGAACGCTGATATTGGTGCTATAATTTTCAATACTCTAACACGTGCCTTCTAAACATCGGCATAAGTCAGATAGGGTGTTTCTCTTAGACTGTTCAAATTAGTTCATGTCGTGATTTTACCCACCAAAATGGTACTGTTCATGCACTACTTTATAAGGAGGGCTAATGATACTGTAACAACAGCATTATATTCACACTTGGCCACAATTTGCTGAAATCATGAATAATTTTCAGCTTAGCTGTTGATTAGCCAAGTAAGTAGGCATTTTTGTTTCACATACATATTTCAGTTATTTGTTCTTTACCTATACTGTTGTAACTGGGTTTTGTCAAACCCCAGAATTCTGATACCTGCTTTTGGCAAGAGGGAAGTTCCACTGACACATTAGGAGAGACATGTCATCAGCTTCAGTGAGTTCTGCTCTCCATTTTAAATGAAAATTTCAGTCAATTGTGACTGTGATCCACATGTTAAACCTGGGGATTCTTAACTGTAGATAGTATCTTGGTTTGTGCTGCAGCAGAATAAACCCTCAGTTGAGTCTCAATTTCTTCTAAAAACTGAGAAGACCTGGGTGGTTTTTCTCATGTTGCTTCACAGGGGAGAGAGCCTGCAAAGGGGAAGAAGTAAGGAGGGTGTTGGGGGAAGGCACTCAGTCTGGGTCATCCCAATTTTGTGTTTCAGACATACTTGATAAAGCATCATCCCTGTCATTATATGTGGGGGCAGTGCCTTCTGTGCTCTGCTGCCCTTGCTTATGCCAGCTTTTCTTTGTGAATTGCAAACCATTATCTTTCTCAATATAAGAGAAATCAAATAGTTCCACTCTCTTCCTTTATATCTGCTGATACAATAATAGAATTCTTGAAAATGGGCACTCTTCCTATGACAGTGTCCTGGTAGGAACTTCTCTTTTCCAGCAGTGACAGAATGGAAGAAGACAGTGGTTTTCTTCACCATGGCATTGCTTTGAAGGCCAGGGTCTTGTGTCGTTTTGTAATAGTTTTTGGTGTTATAGGTAACTGGTATGTTTCTTGAGTCTTTGTAGAATTAAACCTGTCATCTGTTGAAGAGATTATTCTCAGAAAAAAAAAAAAAAAAATTTCTTTGCTAGGCAGCTTAAAGAGCTATTGGCAGACTATTTCTTTGTGAGAGTGTACTTTGAAGCATAAAACTGTGTTACCGTTCATCCTGTTGCAAGTGCTGCCTCCTTATCATGATCTCCATGGTTGGAAACACTAGAGAAATAAGTTGGTCAGATATGACCTCAAGTTTATGAAATGACTGTAAATTTAGGACTGCGGGATCAGGCTGATCTTTTCTGAACTGCTGCAAGCGGAATGCTGAGCGATGTTACTGTTGGTGCTTTTACAGAAAACAGAACAAAAATTCCAGTGATTCAGAACTGGATTTTTTTAAAGCTGTATTCAAAACTCAAATATTTAAATGTTTGACACTAAAGGTAACTTTTTTACCACAAATGTATACAGTGATTCAAGTTGGGTTTTTCTCACTTCATTGGTGTAGTAGGTTATCTCAGCTGGGCAAGTGTGTGCTTTTTGTTTCAAGGAGGAGAAATGCTGCTGGATGCTCTAAGGCATCTTGAACCCTGCTTAGCAACCTGGTTTGGATTTTGCATATTTAAATGCAACTGTGAAAGCAAGAAAGCTGTCAGATTTACAGTTGGATAATGCTTTTTTCATAAACTCCTCAATGTCATCAGGGGTTTTCAGTATAGTAGTTGTTTCAGTTTCACCCTCTCTTGGGAATGCTTACCAAAAAATCACTGACATAATATTGGTGCTTTCCCTGACAGAAGTTTTTGTAGACCTTTATCCTAATTATAATAAAATTAGAGATGTATTGAACTGATCAGCAAGTACAACTCTCAATCAAGAAATTACTGCAAACGCTATACAGACATTTACTGAGTTTTCTGGTTTCTCTTACACTGCCTTTGGGTGCTGTTCCTTAATTGGCAGTAATCAGATTCTAGTGGAACCAAGTGAAATAGCTTGACATAAGTTAAAAGAGCTGTGGGGTTTGTGTGTAGTATCCTGATATTCTTGGAACATGACTGTTGCTGAATGAATGGCACCACTTGGGATATTCTTGTTGCCATAGGTGCAGTTAAGGTGTAGTTAAATAGTTAATATTTTTAGAATGTATTAGATTTTTTTTTTGCTGGTTGCAAGAAGTCAAGCATAATTTGGCAATGCACTAAATAAATTGTAAGTTAATACCTAGTCAGAGAATTTTACCAGAAAAATACTTTTTTTGTTGTTTGAAATATGCATTCTACTCTTCGAAAAATGATATGTGGAATTAATTTTTGTAGCAATATGCAAAATGTGTAGCTCTTTTCTATTCTAAGCACAGATGAGGATCAGATTTTGCTGTCTTTAATGATGAGTGGTTTAAAACTCATTCAGATCCTGGCTGTGCTATGAACAGAATTTAATTTTTCCATTATTTGAAATCTGTGTTTCAACGTGGATTTATACCTTGTGCTCCCTTTAGTGTTTAAAAGAGCATTAACTTAGGAATACTCCATGGTAGAAGAAAACTGTTGGTTCTATATATGAGTTTTTAAAAAATGATCACTCAAGCAACTAGGACTGTACACCTATTAGTCATGATATTGTTAGGTTTGCTAGAATTTGAAAAAAATGGGACAAAGCCACTTTATATGCACACTGCTCTGATGGTTAACTTAAGGTAGATTGCCACTTAAATGCAAAGTATCTTATGCTTGTTCCAAAATTAATCAAATCCGGTGCTGTGTGGTGCTGGCTGCCTGGTCTTCTGGGGCTGCCAATGGAGAAGGCAGAATTCCACCTGCTTTTGTTCTCATTGAAAGCATGAATTCAAGTTACTTTTTTCTACAAAGCTGTCAGTTTTCACAAAATTTGTAGAACCTTTCTTATCTGTGAAATTTTATGTCCTTTAAAATGCACTTGAAAATGATCAGAGGATGCAAATGGTTATTAAAAGGACAAACAAAACACATAAATGCAATTTCTGTAAGAAGCCTTAGTTAACTGGACATGCTAGAAAATAAATTTTTGGAGTTTGGGAGTTCAGAGTCAGCAGTTCTCTTGTGGATAAAATGTTGAGATGGACCTATTTTCTGTGGGTTTTTTTATTTTAAGAAATAGTTGCTGGTTTTGTGTATTTGTGTAGTGTATAAGCTGTCTTTAATTGCTTTTCTACAGTCACAAATCTTGAGCAATCATATTTCATTTAATCTTGTGTCTCAGTAAATTTTGAGCTCATCAAAACTTCATCAGAGAAATTAGCCAAAGGCCAATGCGTGAAAGATTTTACATTATAATAACGTTGAACAAAAGTTAAGCTTGTTAAAGTTGATGGCTTCATTAAGATCATCTCCCAAGGGGAAAGTTTTGCATGAATTTAGCAGTCACCTGTACTTAGCTGCCATTTGTCTGTGGGGTAAGAACGAGGTATGAAGTGCTGTACTCTTTTCTTCAATCGGTAGTTAGAGGACATGAGAGGTTAAGTATATTGTGGCCGGTGTTTGGAAGAGAGTGGTAAGATAATAGGCATCTGGGATAGAGGTGGAATGTGGCTAATTGGAACACAGGGGCATGGCTGAGGCAGAGAAAAAGTCTGTGGGAACCAGGATTATATTACTTCTGCTGTTTCTGGGACAGCACCCTGAACAAAAATCACGTTTAAATAGCTTCTTAAGAAGATGAAGACTGAAGAAAAAAAACCAAGACATTTGGTGAAATTGTTGCTTCCAGTCGTTACAGAGCCTCTTGAGCTGTGTCTGCGCTTGTGTTCGTGTGGGTCTGATTCAACAGGAGTTCCCAGACTGACACTGTGTGTGAAGCAGCACGGGGCAAGAATGTGCATGAGTAAGGGAGGAGTTACATAAGTGCATAAGACATCCATGTTTTTCTCAGAATACACTATCAAAAGCATTATTTTATTGTTACATCATGTATAGTTACAGTTTCTTTAGATAATGTGACTTACATGTTGGTTGCATGCTGCTAGTACAATTCAGTCGTGTCTCTGTGGGCTGTTGTATGCAATGCTGCATGTCATGTACTCCCAGGTCTGACTGGTTTACTTGTGAAGGTGAGCCATGGTAGTACCAAGTTGTTTTAGTAAGCCTGAAATTATTTGCTTTTTAACATAGATTTATTACAGACTAAAGATTTTATGGAGTTTTTTTGAGTCTTGAAATAAGTATTTGCCTGGTACACTTCTATTTTGTCCATAATGCTAGTAGAAATGGATAAGAAGTCACTGATGGGAAATACTCTTTTAACAGCAACCTTTTAATTTTATTTGCTGCAGCCTGTCTTTATTGTTCAAGAATATGCTTTCCTGTTATCAGCTGTTTTCATAAGTGACTTGTAGAAAGATCAAGCATAAATATGTTTAGGGAGTAACTCTTAGAGACTGTCAAAGCTAAGGCTTTAGAATGCGTTTTTCAAAGGAAATTTCACTGTCTGTAAAAATCTCTTGCCAATCCATCCATTTGTCAATGTGTTCTCAGAATGTCATTTTTAACATGGTAAATGAGACAGGTTTAGTAAAGTAACTGAAAAACTACAGTAAGTTTCAAAGTTTAACTGTGCTACAGACATTAGTTACTGATCTGATGCCTCAGAAGCTGTGAGTGACGTGTACATTCAGATAAATCATCTCTTTTCTTGAAACTGTTTGGGTTCTTGAAACTGATTTCTGTTTTGTAATGAAGGCTAGAAATGCAGAAAAGTCTTTCTGTGTCTAAGTCCTAAGCCTGATTTCCCCAGGTAGAAAAAAAAATTAACTGTTTCACCTATATATGGGGAAAAAATCACACAATTAAAGAAATATTTAAGTTGTACAGTGTGGTCTGTAATTGTATCTTTTGTCAATTCATGTTGTGCTTAAATTCTTAAGAACTTAAGTCTCCCCTCCTAGCATCTGTGCTGTGCTACACATCTCTTTTTCCAGTACTCTCCTGTCTTTTTACAGCACTCACAGTTTTTTCTGTTTGTTTTTTCTCTTTATTTTTTCTTTACTCCTTGAATAGTCTGTGCCATGCAGAATTTGTCTCCTCCAACCACTTTACTGACATCCTATCATATTTGTAGATGATCTAGAAAAGAGGAAATCTGGTCATTCATATCCTCTCCATTTACCTTGCCTAGGCATGCTGATGTATACTTTATAGCTGAAGCATTAGTGCCCTCTTATTTAATCACTTTGTCATTCTTTTTTGTTCTAATCTTTCTTGGATATCTTTCTTAAGAAAGCACTTGTCATTTCATTCCCATTTTGTCTCTTCTTCAGAGCATCATTGCTGAATTTGCCCCTGCTTCATTTGGGCTTTCCTGAGAGAATGATAGAAAAAAAAAGGTCTTGAGTTCTATACTTGGATTTCTTTCTGTTCATTCAACTGGTTCAAACTGCAACTTCCCATTTGTTGAACAAGCATTTGTTTTTCACAGGAGTGGTAGGTTATCTTCTTTAGAGCCTTCTTAGGTCTAACAGCCTTAAGCCTGGGAACAGACAATCTCCAGGGGCTCAGCAAAAGTGTGCTTAAAAGGCATTCTAGGTTGTTAAGTACAAAGCAGTAAAAAACCTGGTATCTTGTTCTCTTTTTTTTTAAGTACTAGTCTTTGGTAAATGGAGATAAGATTATTTTGTATGCACAAAGTTGTGTATTTAAAGCTGTCTAATAACTGCCAATACGAGATTATTATATTGTATTGACCAGAATTTAACCTGGATGAGGCCCTTTTGTGCAAGGCAGTGTATAAATATTTACTAAATAACACAGTCCTAGAAGAGTTTGCAATCCCATGAATAATAATTTTGTTTACCTGGGTGCATATACTGGATTAGACAAAGACATTTAGCAAAGTGTTTTTATCTTTCATTTATTAGGCCTGTTAGTTCTCCAGTCATTTAAAAATAGTTCCTGTCTTTAAAATTTAATTAAAACTGTCTTTGATAGCTGTAATTCATTTAGTGATGTTTTGACATGGCTTTTAATATTTGCTGGCAGATTCATAGAAGAGTTATGAAATAACTTGAGTTAGACCCTCACTAGCTTGTGTTCATTGGTGGCTGCTTAAGGTAGAGGTCGGTGTATCAAAGCTGGGAGTTGCATCACGTCTGTGACACACTCGGGGCTTCACTCAGAATGAGAACTTGTTATGTCTTTGGAAAATTAGCTGAATAAAGGAAAATTTAACCACAAGCAATTTCTTAAATAATATATTTAATTTTGTTCTGTATCTGAGTTAAAACTTAGTATGAACATATGTCTAAAAAGGTTGCTCAAGGATAAGTTTTTGTGCCTCTACAAGAAGCCCATTTTGATCTCTCTTTTCCATGCATAAAGCGCAACACTTCTTTTTTTGTTCCTCCTCCACAATATCTGGTGAAAGAGAATAAAATAAATTGTAAGCAGCAGGTGAAAATGCTCATTTGGATAGTGGAAATTCCTGTTCTTTCCAGTCTCTTGGAAAGAGGCTCTTTAGCAGGTGATGTGTTAAGTAGCAAGGTTCAGAGAAAATACCCATTATTTATTTCTTCTTTTCCCCTGCATGGGGCTGAAAACCCCTGTGGTTTCCAGATCAAAAGGAGAATACAGTTTCTGCCAGTAGGGCTTTCATACATATACTGTGGAGGAAAAGTATCAGTTTGGCAATGTGATATCTTCACTGTTCTGATGATATTGGTCTTCTCAAAGCTGGGAGAGGTACCAGCATGGCTGCGTGGTTTTGGGTGGCTGAGAGAGTGTCATCCTTCCATAATGCAGCGGTCTGGATACGGAGATTGCCGGTGTAGTGCAGTTACGTGCACAGAATGGTGTTACTTTTCTAGAAGAGCTGCAATGTTGAGTGAGTAGTTTTGGTTTATTGATACAAAAATATGCCTTTGCTGCCATGGAAGGAATGCTTTCGCTATTTTGTCAATATTCTGCATACGTGAATTACTCTTGAAGTAATGTAACAAAATGGCTTTGAGATGGGAGGTTTAGAGCAAAGAATGGAAGATCACAGGTGTTCATGAGCATCAGGGGCCACTGATATTTTGCTGTGACTGAAGAGGGAAGATTGCTTTCACTGACACAAGCAGCTGGTCCCTTGTTCTGGTCTCATCTGTCTGTGAGCCAGGGCAGTTTCTGTATGGGTGGTTAGAAAATTAACCAGATTGCTGTTTAACTTATGTGATCTTGTGGGCTGAGACTAACTGCTGGGTGCCAAGGAGCTGCTGGATCAGTCTGGTAGCCTCATGTAACTTCAGACTGGTAGCCTCATGTAACTTCAGGGAGGTTGTTCTGCACTACATCAGTGACAGGGCATGGATTTGCCATCCTTTCCTCTGAGTTCACTGGGGTGATTTTAGTATGAGCTCATAAATAGGTTTTTCTGCAAAACTGAGATACGGTAGAAAACCCAGAAGAATAGATATATAGCAGAAATAAGAGTTAATTAAGCTGGTATTGTGGATGTTGAAAGCTACTCGTGAAACTGTAGGCCTGAGAGTGGTCCTGTGACAGAGAAGCAGGAAGACCAATTCACGGAATCATCCCTATGCACTGTGGCACTACAGCTGTTCACAGAGTCACCAGCTGAAATACTGAAATGGTGTAAATTAAAATCTAGCCCTTCAAAAAGTAGAACTTAATTAGTTGAACTAACTTCGCCACAGAACCCACATATGTGGATTCTACCACTGTGTAAAATCTTCTCTAGTGACCTACCTGGATGAAAGGTGGTAACAGTAATTTTTCTCCTCTTATCTGGACATAATCAAGAAGTCTTAAATGCTTTCTACAGCTGTATTTTAATTAGCTTTAAGTGATGGTGCCTGCAAGAATCCTAGCAGTCTTCTCTTTGTCAGTAAGACAGAGTTTTCTAAGTTTTCTGATCTTTAGGTGCTATAGTTCAATTTTGCAGTGCAGTAGGAAATTCAGGTCCCACTGAAACTTGTGACAGTGTGGCTACTAGGTAAGTGCAATGATCTATGTAAACTATGGAAGGAGAGAAAGATTGAGAGAGAAGGTGTAGCACTTGTTGACTCTTGAGGAAAAATGTGGTTAAAATAGGGTAGCAAACCAGATGTTTTGTATTGATGTTCATGTTTCACCTGTGAACTACAAGGGAGCATTATTTGTGGCCTAGAGTTGGAGCCTTTTGTAACTTTTAATGGTTATAGGACAAAACTAGTAAATCTCTTAAATTATAACCTGCTGTTCAAACATATGAATGAATACAAAGCTTCATTTAAAGATGAGTAAGTTAAAACTAGTGTGTAGGTGTTCTCTTTCTTTCAGTTGCAGATTTTGAATGGACGTTGGAACTCAGCAGTAGTTGCTGATCTGGCCTGTATGTTCAGATTCTAGGCTGTGAGATATGAACAGCTTCTTCAAGCTAAAGCTTAGGCTCTGATTTCTTTCATGTTTTCTTGGTTGTGTTTATTATATTGGGGTTTTTTTAGGTTTCTTACTGGTTTTGGTTGCCAGTAGTTTTGCTGTGACAAGAGTGTATCTTGAAGTCAAAGTACCACCTAATGGAGTTAGCAGAGTTGATGGAGCTGCAGGCTTCCTTCCTGTTGAAACTGGCCAAAAGAACAGGCCAAACTGAAGCTTATGTTTCTTCAGTGCAGAGCCAGGGGCAGCTCTCTGGAATGTTTTTTCCACTCCCCATCAGTGAGTGGGTGTTCTGGGTTGACAGTGCCTCTATCCCATATCAGTGGACTGTTTTTGTTATGTCTTAGCAGCGCTGTTTTGCTCGCGGGGCTTTTGCTGCCCGAGCAGAGCTGCTTCTGGCTGCCGCTGCTTCAGCTGCTGCTTGTGCTGCTTGCTTGGCTTTGGCTGCTTCAGCTCTTCTGCTGCTTGGCTTCCACTGCCTCTGCTGCTACTGCTGCCGCTGCCGCTGCCGCTGCTGCCGCTGCTGCCTCTGCTGCCTGCTCTCCGTTTTTTCTTTCCCCCTCTTTTTCCCTTCCCCCCTCCCCCCCCCCCCCAAGACCGGACCGGCTCTGGAACTGATCTGACCCGAGACGTCGGAGAAGACCCGGAGCCCGCCAAAGAAGCTTGGAGCCCTCCCCCTGAGTAATCCTGCGCCTTTCGTTCCACTCGGGGTGGGGAGATTTTTGTTCATTTGTCAATAAAACCGGTTTTTTCCACTTATTCCTCCTCCAAAGAATTTCCTTCCCAACCCCGGGCTGGGGGGGAGGGGTGGTGGAGGTTTGTTTGAGGGGACTCCCTTTTAGAGATTCTCCCCCTAATTTATCCTAAACCAATACACTTTTTGGTGCGTTGGCCTGGGAAACGAACCCAAGAAAGTGGAAAAAACCTTAATAATAATATTGGTGGTTCTGATTGTTTTGTGGGTGTATCGGGATGGTTTTTTGTGAACTCATAATGTCATTCGGGGTGAAAGCCTGCCAATATTTCTGGTCCCTAGGGTTTTTTGAGGTGTTACTACCTTTGTGGTACCTAGGGCTATTTCCTTATCCTGAAATAGCTCTGGTATTGCTCCTAATACGTAGTTTATGTAGCCGTGGGGCACTAGTCAGAATATTCATTGGGCTAGGCTTGTTTGTAATGATTTACAGGAAGGCTGTAAATACACTTGATGGTTCGTTGTTATGGTTAGGTACTCAGTTTGTGACAAGAGAAGCAGGGGCAGGGGCAGAGTACTTTCAGCCTCTGTTTTCCCTCTTCTCCTCAGAATTGTTTATATCTCTATTAGAGAATGTTCAGTTCTCTCTGAGTGTAAAGGAAACCATCTTTCTGGCATTTAATTTAGTAAGCTTCCTCTATACTGTCTGCAGTTTATGTAAATTGAGAGCTGAGATTTCCAAAGGAGCTAATGAGACCTCTGATGTAAGGGAAAAGCCAAGTAGAAGAAATCTTGATTGGAGTGGAAAATGGGAAGACATGGGCCAAATTTTAAAAGAATTCTCTGATCCTATAGCCTGGGACTTCCCATCTGAACAAATTCAGAACCCGGCTGAGGTGGCCAAGTATTTGAGAGAGAAGTGTTATGGTAATACTAAAGAGAAAAGGATTATTGCAGTGAGCTGGGCCTTGGCATATGTTTATCGTACACTGCTAGATACTGTAGGGCAGCAGATGGAGGCAGGGGGGCAGGAACGTAAATCAACAGCTGCCCCAGTCGCTAAGTCTGCAGCCAGCACCCCAGTTGTGAAGCCAGCAGCTAAGATAGAACCTGACAGTAAGCCTAAGCCCCTGGCAGTTGCTCCAGCAAAGAAGCATACACACAAAACCGACCGACCAGTGGACGATGATGACCCAGGAGAAGGACCTTCACCAAGATCCGAAGCCAAAGCACCTGGCACAGGATCAGAAGCCAACACTGATTCCTTTTCCCTGAAGGACCTTCGGGGCCTAAGAAAGGATTACAGGCGACAACCTGATGAACCTATCATTAGTTGGCTAGTCCGTCTTTGGGATGCCGCAGGAGAGGCTACAATTCTGGATGGCACTGAAGCGAGACATTTGGGATCCCTGTCACTTGATCCAGTCATCGACCAAGAGATGATGAGAGAGGCTAATCCACGCAGCCTCTGGGTACGGGTCCTAGGAAGTGTGGCAGAAAGATACCTGTGTGCAGATGATCTTTATATGCAGCAAACCCCATGGAAGACCATAGAACAAGGGATTCAACGCTTGAGGGAAATGGCAGTGGCAGAGATGATCTTCTCTGATGACATAAATATTAGGAACCCAGACTTGGTACCGTGTACGTCTGTGATGTGGCGAAAACTTATACGGCTTGGGCCATTAGAATATGCTTCTGCCTTAGCAGTAATGAAGCGGGAGCACACAGGGGAGACTGTACTTGATATGGCAAAGAAGCTCCGAGCATATGCAGATGCTGTGCATGGCCCAACACATGCCAGAATCGCAGCAGTGGAAACACGTCTCCAGAAACTAGAAGATAAGCTGGAGGAGAATCATAAGAAGCTTAGGGAGGAGATTAGAGAGGACCTTCTCCAAATCTCAGCAGTGCAAATTAGAGGCCCTGGTATCCAACGCAGGCGCACCTTTGATGGGGAGAGGAAGTACACCCCACGAGCTGAGTTGTGGTTTTTCCTGCGTGAATCTGGAGAGAACATGAGGAGATGGGACGGAAAATCTACTGCTGCTTTGGCACAACGGGTGCGTGAATTGAAGGAAGGCAAGACTCAGAGAGGAAGTTCCACTAGAAGGGAAGCAGCTCCAGTTGCCCGTAGCCGAACTGCCAAGTGTGATGATGATGACATGTCCGAGCCCCTTGAAGGAACTTCTAAGACATATGCCCAAGGAAGGAAGGATAACCAGGCTTAGAGGGGCCCTGCCTCTAGCCAGGTAGAGGCTAGGGAAAATCGTGTTTTTTGGACGGTGTGGATTCGTTGGCCTGGCACATCGGAACCACAAGAATATGAGGCTTTGGTTGATACAGGTGCGCAGTGTACATTAATTCCATCAAGACATGTAGGGGTAGAGTCTGTCTCTATCGCTGGCGTGACCGGGGGGTCACAAGATTTTACTCTGGTAGAAGCAGAAGTAAGCCTGACTGGAAATGAGTGGAGGAAACACCCCATTGTGACTGGCCCAGAGGCCCCATGCATTTTGGGCATAGATTACCTCCGAAGTGGGTATTTCAAAGACCCAAAGGGACTCAGGTGGGCATTTGGGGTGGCAGCTGTAATGACGGAGGGCATCCAGCAACTGAATACCTTGCCTGGACTGTCTGAGGATCCATCTACAGTAGGACTTCTGAAGGGGGAAGATCAACAGGTACCCATTGCCACTTCAGTAGTGCACCGCCGGCAGTATAGAACAACTCGAGATGCTGTGATCCCCATCCATAAGTTGATCCGTGAGCTGGAGAGCCAAGGCGTGGTCAGTAAAACCCACTCACCCTTCAACAGTCCCATTTGGCCTGTGCGTAAGTCTGAAGGAGAATGGAGATTGACTGTGGACTATCGTGCATTGAATGAAGTGACTCCACCACTGAGCGCTGCCGTGCCAGACATGTTGGAGCTCCAGTATGAGCTGGAGTCCAAGGCAGCGAGGTGGTACGCCACTATTGACATTGCCAATGCATTTTTCTCCATTCCTTTGGCAACCGAATGCAGACCCCAGTTTGCCTTCACATGGAGGGGGGTGCAGTACACCTGGAACCGATTGCCCCAGGGGTGGAAGCACAGTCCCACCATCTGCCATGGACTGATCCAGGCTGCACTGGAAAAGGGTGAGGCTCCGGAACATCTACAGTACATTGATGACATCATTGTGTGGGGAAACACGGCAGTGGAAGTGTTTGAGAAAGGACAGAAGATTATCCAGATTCTCCTGGAAGCCGGCTTTGCCATCAAGAAGAGCAAGGTCAAAGGGCCTGCCCGAGAGATCCAGTTCCTGGGAGTAAAATGGCAAGATGGACGGCGTCAGATCCCCACAGAAGTCATCAATAAGATCACCGCCATGTCCCCACCGACCAACAAAAAGGAAACACAGGCTTTCCTAGGCGCCATAGGCTTTTGGAGGATGCACATCCCTGAGTATGGCCAGATTGTGAGCCCTCTGTACCTGGTTACCCGCAAGAAGAACGATTTCCACTGGGGTCCAGAACAGCAACACGCCTTTGCCCAGATCAAGCAGGAAATCGCTCATGCGGTGGCCCTTGGCCCAGTCAGGACGGGACCAGAGGTAAAGAATGTGCTTTACTCTGCAGCTGGGAGCTATGGTCCGTCCTGGAGCCTTTGGCAGAAGGTGCCAGGTGAAACTCGAGGCCGGCCACTGGGATTCTGGAGCCGAAGCTACAGAGGGTCTGAAGCCAATTACACTCCCACGGAGAAGGAGATCTTGGCTGCCTATGAAGGAGTTCAAGCCGCCTCAGAGGTGATTGGCACGGAAGCACAGCTCCTCCTGGCACCCCGACTACCGGTGCTGGGATGGATGTTTAAGGGAAAGGTTCCCTCCACCCATCACGCCACTGACGCCACCTGGAGCAAATGGATCGCCCTCCTTACTCAGCGTGCCCGTATTGGAAACCTGAATCGCCCTGGGATTCTGGAAGTGATCACCAACTGGCCGGAAGCTGAGAATTTCAGTCTCACCGAGGAAGAAGAACAAGAGCAGGTAACCCGGGCTGAAGAAGCTCCACCATATAACCAACTGCCAGCAGAAGAAGCATGCTACGCTCTTTTCACTGACGGTTCCTGCCGCATCGTAGGGATGAACCGGAAGTGGAAAGCAGCCGTATGGAGCCCCACGAGACAAGTTGTACAAGCCACTGAAGGAGAAGGTGGGTCAAGCCAGCTTGCCGAACTCAAAGCTGTTCAATTGGCCCTGGACATCGCTGAAAGAGAGAAGTGGCCAAAGCTCTACCTCTACACCGATTCGTGGATGGTAGCTAATGCTCTGTGGGGCTGGCTGGAAAGGTGGAGAAAGGCTAACTGGCAGCGTAGGGGAAAACCAATCTGGGCTGCTGATGAGTGGAAGGACATCGCCACCAGAGTAGGGAGACTACATGTGAAGGTCCGTCATGTAGATGCTCATGTCCCTAAGAGTCGGGCTAATGAGGAACACCAGAACAACGAGCGAGTAGATCAGGCTGCAAAGATAGAGGTGTCTAAGATAGACTTAGATTGGCAGCACAAAGGAGAGTTGTTCTTAGCTCGATGGGCCCATGATGCCTCAGGTCATCAGGGCAGAGATGCCACCTATAAGTGGGCACGAGACCGAGGGGTGGATCTAACCATGGACAGCATTTCTCAAGTTATCCGAGACTGTGAGACGTGTGCTGCCATCAAGCAGGCCAAGCGGATGAAGCCCCTCTGGTATGGAGGGCGCTGGTCTAAGTACAAGTATGGGGAGGCCTGGCAGATTGATTACATCACACTGCCTCAAACGCGCCAAGGCAAGCGCCATGTGCTGACCATGGTAGAAGCCACCACGGGATGGTTGGAAACCTACCCTGTGTCTCATGCTACAGCCCGCAACACCATCCTGGGCCTTGAAAAGCAGGTCCTTTGGAGGCATGGTACGCCCGAGAGAATTGAGTCAGACAATGGGACTCATTTTAAAAATAATCTTATTAAAACCTGGGCTAGGGAGCATGGCATTGAGTGGGTGTACCATATTCCCTACCATGCACCAGCTGCAGGCAAAGTGGAGAGGTACAATGGGTTGTTAAAAACCACCCTGAAAGCATTGGGTGGGGGGTCCTTAAAGAACTGGGAGCAGCATTTAGCAAAGGCCACTTGGTTAGTTAACACCCGAGGTTCTACCAACCGAGCGGGTCCTGCTGAGTCTCAGCTCCGTAATGTAGTAGATGGAGATAAAGTCCCAGTGGCCCATGTTAGAGATTTGTTGGGAAAGACAGTGTGGATCAACCCTACCTCGAGTACAGGCAAACCCATCCGTGGAGTTGTCTCTGCTCAAGGACCGGGTTATACCTGGTGGATAATGCAGAAAGATGGAACAGCACGATGTGTACCTCAGGGAGATCTGAATGTGGGGTAAGACTCATATGTCAGAAGGAAACGTGTAAGTGTCAAAGGTCTGAGCAAGTAAAATGGATGGAAATGTGTAAGTGTCTAAGGTTTGAGTAAGTGAGATGAAAGTTTTATTGTGCGTCCACTATATGGGATAAGGGGTGGAATGTTCTGGGTTGACAGTGCCTCTATCCCATATCAGTGGACTGTTTTTGTTATGTCTTAGCAGCGCTGTTTTGCTCGCGGGGCTTTTGCTGCCCGAGCAGAGCTGCTTCTGGCTGCCGCTGCTTCAGCTGCTGCTTGTGCTGCTTGCTTGGCTTTGGCTGCTTCAGCTCTTCTGCTGCTTGGCTTCCACTGCCTCTGCTGCTACTGCTGCCGCTGCCGCTGCCGCTGCTGCCGCTGCTGCCTCTGCTGCCTGCTCTCCGTTTTTTCTTTCCCCCTCTTTTTCCCTTCCCCCCTCCCCCCCCCCCCCCAAGACCGGACCGGCTCTGGAACTGATCTGACCCGAGACGTCGGAGAAGACCCGGAGCCCGCCAAAGAAGCTTGGAGCCCTCCCCCTGAGTAATCCTGCGCCTTTCGTTCCACTCGGGGTGGGGAGATTTTTGTTCATTTGTCAATAAAACCGGTTTTTTCCACTTATTCCTCCTCCAAAGAATTTCCTTCCCAACCCCGGGCTGGGGGGGAGGGGTGGTGGAGGTTTGTTTGAGGGGACTCCCTTTTAGAGATTCTCCCCCTAATTTATCCTAAACCAATACAGTGGGGAAATTCTTGCCAACGCAAATGAGATTGAGGCTTGCAACTTGCCTCAACATAATATGGTTTGTACTGAGAGGAATACTTCATCTAGGAAAATATTCAGAGTTATACTAGCATGGGATCTTGTTAGTTAAAAAAAATTGCCTTCATGTTTGAGGGTTTTAAGAGTCTTGGACAAAATAGTATTTCAGCATTGTCTGTGTGACTTCAAGCTGCTGCCTGTTTGTGATAAGGGCAAGTCATCACCTTACCCTGTCATATCAATGAATGTTGCAGAATGCCTGTAGTGACTGTGCAGACTGTCAAAATTCACTGATTTCAAAAGCCCTTTCTCATTGGATGTTTTACTATTGCCGCCTTCTCTGGCTGTTGTTTCCTTGTTTTCTGCTATATGTGGATTGCCTGGGATTTTAAATTGCTTTAGGAGAAGCCTAGCAGTGTGGCTTTGTTTGCCTTGTGAACTTAAGAATTTGTCGTCACTCCTTTATCATCCTTTCTAAACCTCTTGTGAGAATAAAACTATGTGATTGGAAGGAATAGTACTTAGTTTTTTATTTATTTATGGGGGGAAATGGTGGTGATATCACAAAATTAAAGCATGAGGTATTTTTTTTATACCTTGGTTCTTGCCAGTTCCTCTGAAAAGTCCCCATCTTCATTTTTTAATTATGTCTGCCTGTAATCTATGGCTTATTGTTTTTGAAGTACAAGCATTAGAAAATTGGGATGAGTGAAAAATGGAATTCTTGTGAAATACAGAGCCAAATAGTTACGGATCCTTTGCTGCTTTATCTATGTGACACTGTTCATTTTATCTTTCAAAAGTTGGTCTACTTCTATTAACAGGACTCTTATCTTTGTTGCAAATGCAAGAAATGTATTCGTATGTTGAAGCTGGGAAGAGCTATCCAGACTAGCAGAGTTACTTTTTCACCATGCACTTGTTTGATATTTATTTTTATAAAATGGGTTCTCAGCTTTCTTTAGTTTCCTGAAAATGCACAATATCTGGCTATATCTCTAGTTAGAAGATAAACATTGAGGTTTAACAGCTCTTTTGAATTGTATGCACTTTTTATATTTTCTTCTTTTTTTTTCCCTTAATAAAAGGCTATCAGCTGATATCAATATCCAGAAAATATATCCAGACAATATCCAGAAAACATTGGGGAAAGTTAAAATCAGAGTAGAAATGGTTTATTTCTGCACTTTGCTTCTCTGTCCACAGTTTACACAGAGGGCCTGGAATAGGGATCACACAAGGACAAAATCTTGCTAGTCCTCTGGATTATTTAATGTGAAATTTAGTCTTGTGTAAAACTTACTACTGCTGTGGGACTCTTTTTTCTTCTCAAATGATTTGACAAAGTGGAAGATCTTAGAAGGCTAAAAGCTCTTTACTCTCCTGGTGCCATGAGACATCTTTTCTATTCTTTCTCAGCTTTCCTGTTACTTTTCCTTGTCCTCCTTTTTTTCAGAGCAGGTTACTTACTTAGTTAATTTTTTCCTTTTGAGTAGCTAGTTTCTTGTTAGTATGTATCTGTTGCCAGGGTTCTTGTAAGGATTTTTGGTTTAAGATAGGTAAAAGGGTTAGTGATCATCTTTTAAAGGTTGTAAAAACAGGAAACAATAGGTAGTGAGAAGCTGTGAATAATGGAGACATTTCAGCTCTTCCTGGCTTTCCTCTCCCCTTTCCTTGTTAATCTCCTTCCCCCGAATCCTGTGTGGAGTAAAATGCAGAAAAAAGGATCAGTACTATTAGTCACTTACACAACAGCGAGTGGAGTGATCACATTTTTCTTTCCTTAACAAAAGGATGGAGAACAACCAGCACTCTTGTCTTCCTTGAAGACAGTTCATAGTGAAACATGGGAAACCTAGAAAATAATAGCAATTTTTAAAATTACATATTATCAGTTCCTTGATGGGAAATCTGTGTTTTATTCTAGAAGAATACAAGTATGGGAAGCTAACTGGGAGCTGGAGGAACAGCTGCTTAGATGTCTTACTTTGCTCTAGTTGTGCATCAAATTGCCTTGGAAAAAAAGCAACATGAGCACTAAGTTGTATGGGCACCACCATGAGTATTTCTATTTCACATGTGCCTATCAGTGACTGTTACCTCATCTTGGTGTTGGTGGAAGGCTTTTTTTCCCAGGTGAATGGGTGGATTTTTGTTTATTTTTGTCTACTACTACGAATTTGGCAGAAAATAAATGGAAACTAGAGGCTTCCTCCCAAAGATTGCAGTGGTGATTTTGAGTTTGTCCTTGTTGGTCCTGATCTTGTTGGTTTGGGAACTAATAGAGAAGAAAGAGAAAGCAACAACTAGTTTTCCATGAGCACACTTCACCCTTTCTTTCCCCCTTTTTCCTGGCAGCTGTCAAAAGTCTTCCACCATTACCCCAGGAATTCCTGCCAGTGCAGTTTCACAGGTGAAGATAACTGCAGATACAAAGTAAAGCTCTGTTAGCCTAGAACTATGGCAGCCCAGCTGCAAGGCTCTTCCTAATATGGACACCCTTTGTATCCAAGGATCTCAGTTGCCCTTCTAGAGGAGAGGATAGTCAGAAAAGGGGAGTTCTGTGGCCATTTTTTTTGCTTATGGTAATGTGTTAAATAGCTAAAGGTCTTTTCTTCCCTAACTCTTGGTGGGAGGTTCTCTCTTCGTGTTGTCCGATCTTTCTGAAACTTCTCCACTGCCTTTCAGCTCAGGTGCTGTGTTTTGACAGAGTTGTTTCCAATTATAGCTGCTACCAATTGAAGGAAGTGGTTTGCTGTTATTTATACCCTTTGTATTGCTTCTCTAGAGCTTGTATGTTTCCTTCTTCTTCTTATTCTACAGGCCCACATTGTTACTTGTTTGTAACAGCTGCCAGAAGCAGCTTTGAGTGATTGGGCTAGTTTTTTAACTTTTTCAATGTTTATTCTAGTGCTAAGGTAATGTAAAAGCAGCAGAGTCTGATACAGTGTTGAGTAGAGCCTTGTTTTTTCTTCCCCCTCCAAGATTGTCCTTAGGAATTGTTAAGGGTGTGATTTGTAAATCTGTGTAAGTTGGCTCTGCTTCTTTCCTTGTGTTCACCCTGGCATTCATTTGACTCAAAGCTGAACTAGCAGAAAATTAACATGACATTATTCCCTGTCCTGATTTTGCTCTGTGAACTGGCTTGCTGCAGAATCAGATGAGTGCCAGAATTGGGCACTCACAGGAGAGGAGGGAGAGGGGGAATGTATGCCTGGGAGCAGGGGAATGACAGTGGCAGTATTGAATTGTTTTGGAACTGCATTTTAAGGAGTGGCTGAAATACCCAGCCTTACTGTCATTAAAATATTATGAGCAAATGATATATTGGTAAACAAGTCAAGTTCTTGATTAAGATGAAAAAGGAGTTTATTTTTTTGCCAGTCTGGCTTCCAGTAGGTATTTACGCAAGCACTGGATTTACCAGTGGCACCTCTCCCATCAATTAAAGAAATTGTTTGAGTTTTGTAAAGGGTTGAAGAATGGAAAAGAAAATACTGAGCCAACCTCAGAAGTTAAAGAAAGTATTCAATCAGCCTAGAAGTGTGTGTGAGACACAAAAAAGCGTGTCTGAGACACAATCCTCTGTGCTCCTTGATCAGGAGAGAATACCATGAGGGTTGCTGGGAAATTAAACCTCAAAGTTCATGAGATAAACTGAGATGTTTCTCAAGGTGAGTCACGCAGCATAAATGAGAAAGAAGTTGCCCTTTAGTTACTTGGTTTATCCTTAAGGAACAGGAGGGAAGTTGGAAGTCAGTACTTGGCTGCTTAGTTATTGAACTACATATTCCCTGGTATTCCCAGGTGCTTCAGACCTTTCATTCTGCTTGCATCTCTTTCTGTGGGAAGTAGGACCACCAGGCTTTCTAAGCAGTAGCCAAGTGTCTGATAGTGGGTGCACATTTGACTGTTTGACTCTTCAGGTAATGATAGGTGACATCATTATACTAGGAAAGGTGCAAGTGTTTTCAAAATGGTCTGTGTGCTTCCAAAGAGTAGGTAGGTGTTTTTCTTCTCTCTTTCCACCTACCCAGCTCTATGGAATGGGAGTTAACCAGAAGTGAAATCACCATTTTGGGGTGAGCAGGACAAGGCATTAGTAATGCCAGAGGAGAGTGAAAGGGTTGCATTTGATGCTTCCTTGAGGCTTGTCCTACTGTCCCAGTTTCACATATAATTGCAAAAACTTTAAAGTGTGGCAAAATGAAATAAAGAGAGTTTATTTTGGATTAGAAGCCTGGCAAGAAAAATTCAAGGAATTTTTTTCAGTAATTTTCTCGGGAACATATGGATGAAATGAAGTGCAGCAATGCACAAAACTGAAGATCTGTTCTGTTCAATCATCAAGCATATCTTTTAATTGTACATTTCGTTATTACTGTATTTGAGTTTACTGTTCACAAAAGATGACCCCTATGAATAAACTCTTGGGTGGAGATGTCCCCAAATCCTTAAAACAACCAAAACTGTTTGCCTCTGTTAGAACAAATCTGCTTTATATTTCATTAAAATAAGAGAAGCATGACTGATTGCATTAGCCAATCATTTTCTATGCAATCAAAAATGTTTCCTTAGCAAAAACCATGATTTTCTTTCACTTCTGCCTTTCAGTTTGATAAAAGTTTACACTGTGACACGTATACATTTTAGTATACTGACTTTGTTTTCTGGATTGAAGTGTAGTTATGAGTGTGTTGAAATGGTTATTATCTGTAATGAAACATTTTAATTGAAGCTGCTCTTGAGCAAAAAGAAATATGGTCTGTGTGAATGGTGTAAAGACAGAGAAGAGACCATTTTCTTTGAAAAGCTGAAGAACCTAATTTTCTGCCTGGATATTCTGAACAAACTGATTTTCAATTAGGCTTAAATAATTCATTAAATCTTTTCATTGAATTTCTTTACTTTTTAAATGAGTGAAAGGAATTGGTAGTTTCTTGAAATCAGTATTTTAACCTTTTTTTTTTTAAGGCACAGATGTCCATAAGGGAGAAGTTTTTATATTTCTTTCCTTTTTTCTTCAGCTGTTAGGGATGGTGATGTTTTAAGGATCTTTGCTCTGTTAAGGGAGCAGATTATAGCTTTCAAGTATTTGGTTTTGCCTTTAATGTCATGCATGAAAAGCAGGCATTTGCTTTTATTTGAGCAAATAGCAAGTGAGGAACCTGAGTCTGTGTGTGCATGGGGAAGTGTTACCTGATAATCTGTTATGAATTTTTTTACTCCTCTTTTCTTGGTTAGGATCATGTGTACTTATTTTTTTCCTTGATAAAAAAAAAGAGATTTTCATGTTTTTATTATCCCCTGTATGCAAAATGCATCATACAGCTTCATGTAGGTAACAGTTTTCTCTTGGCAGCTTGGACTTAGAGAATAAATTTAAGATGTTGGAAATTGCTGGAATTAGAGGGGGAGAGCCTGAGCTTTGAGTCTTATGCTGGTATCTTATGTTTTGAGGTAGATAAAAGTTTTATCAGAGCAGCCAGTAAAAGTTACCTTTCTAGAGCAGATATAATTGTCAAGAACTGGATCGACAAGTCATGGTAGGCAGGCATATGGACTTTTATATTGAGAATGTTGTCATTTTATACAATACTTGGTAGGATTTATATCAATATATTAAGTTAAAGGAATTCAACAGAGGATAGTCAAAGCCTATTTCTAGTAGGCATTACTGGCTCATCTGTCCCTCTCCAGAGATCTGTAGTTTAAACTGGGTATCTGCTATGTGAGATTTTTTTTTTCTCATTAGTGGGTTGTTTCTCAGGACCTTTCTCCTATTTTCTTTATTTACCTGAGTGTTCTGCAAGGAAATCTGCACTGTGCTCTTTCTATACCTGTTTTTAACATTTTCTTCTAGCCTACAGTGCCAGACCTATTTCACACTACATCTTTACCTGGTTTGGTCTTGCTGACTGTGGCAAGATTGGTCTTTAACAGATAAGATACTAGATTAAAGGGAATATAGGGTAATTAAAGTGTTGGTTTCTGAATATATTTTTTGTTCACTGGTAGGATGTGCATGAAGAAATGACAGGAGTAAGTAGGAGAAGAAACACTCTGCCAGCTCCAGTGGTTTTGCAGTGAGCTGCATGGTGCTGCCTAGTACTGAAGTTAAAATTTCAATATTCTTAAAGCACAATCTTCTGCCCTTCAAGGCTGAAAAACATAGCTGACATAACTGCTGATTATTTTGAATGAAACAAAGTGAAAGAAAGGAAAAGAAATCCTACAGATAAGAATTTCTTTCTTCTTTCAGACTTTTTCTGAAATCTTCCAGAAAACCAGAGCCCATTTATATGTGGTCATCTGTATTGATGGCTGTTTCTTACTTTTAAAACTGAAATTCCAAACACTTCCAGTCAACTTCATGCTGACTACAGTTAATCTAAAGCTACATTTGTCATAAAGTAAAAAATGTAAAACTATCCAACTGAATGTTTGGTGTTCTGAAGGATTTTCACAATTGAATGATGAAGTACCAGTTTAAGCTAATGCATTGCCGTGGCACTCTGGTGCAAGTTGTTATCTTTATGAATTACCAGATACCTGTACAACTCTGTTACAACTCTGTTACAACTCTGTTACAACTCTGTTACAACTCTGTTACAACTCTGTTACAACTCTGTTACAACTCTGTTACAACTCTGTTACAACTCTGCTGGTGCCTTAGTTCACTTGCAACTTCAGGAGACTTAATTCAAATTTGAAGGGCTTTGGTGGACAGATGAATTGGTTTTCTGTTCTTTTACCAGACTGATGGGTATTAGCACAGTTGCTAACAATGGATTAGTTTGTTTCAACTCCTTGGAGATTCATTGAAAGCTTGACATCAAATATGTGTGATCTTTACTTCATATTAATTCAATACTTCAGACTGTATTTTTGTTGCAAAGGGATGCAAGACCAAGAGTTCTAGCAGGTACCTGAAGTCAGCTAAGAGTTTTATTTTCAAAGGCCCAAATGTCTTTAAACGTGTGTGTGAAAATGGTGGACTTGAAGAACCAACTTGTTATGGTTTCTGTAAGCAATATTGATATAGTTAGTTTTGTTGATGATAACAGTGGGTGGGCTTTATTTATAACTAGCAACATGCTAGTTGGCTTGGAGAGTTCAGCAGTCATTCTGCTTGTTCCTGTCACTGGGAATAGTACAGTGCCAGTCTAAGAATTCTCTCCTGTTAGCAAACAAAGTTTATCTTCCCCTACATGTGGGCTTGTATTGGCACTTCTCAGGTAACTCTTTTAACCAGCTCCATTTGCTGCAGACAAATTCAGGCTGCCCCTTACCTGCCAGATAATCACTTTCTGATCACCTAGCAAATGGACTTCCCCTTTTCAAGTGACCAGTGAGCAGAAGATCCAGAGAAGTTTTTGTGATGGAGAAAGGAGAGTAAAGCTCTTCCGGCAGGTGGCAGCAGCAACCTGTTGAGCTGGGCTGGCTCGGAGGTGTGAGGGCACAGAAAAATGACTGGTAAATGATAAATAGATGAAGGAACTCCACTGAAGGCAACGTGCTAGCTTTTAATAGATAATGTCCTGTTAAACGATTTTTCTCAGACCTTTGCACAACAAGATGTGGTGCAGGACACTTGCCAAAAGAGCTCTGGAGTGGTGTTTAGAAAGGAGCCCCACTGAGTGACAGCAGGCTGCTGTTGTTTGCTCAGCTACTCGTTGTAGGATCTTCAGAGAAGGCAGATTACTTCAGGCCCATCTGCGTTACCATCATGGTACAGTAAGATGTATGTAAGAGGAAATGTGCATTTTTAAATAAACAGTTTACCTTTTGTGCAAGACAAACAGGTAGTACTTGTTTTGGGTGATGTATTTGGTCACCTCAAAATTCACAACTCTTTATCAGAATAATACAAAAGCAGGTAAGGTGCTAGAACAAGTACCTAAGTGAAGTATGTTTGTGGGGTCCCACAGGCTACAATTTGGCCATGACTTTATCAGAATTTATATTGTAGCAGTAGTGCAGTGAAACCTGACCCCTGAAGAGGTGTGTTCAGACCAGATGAGAAGCCAGACTACTGTCTCAAAACTTCAGTGTGGTGTTTCCTTCATGATATGGGCTACTGTAGTTATGCCACAAGATGATCAATAGTTTGGGGTCATTTGGGCAAGGTCTGACAAGTGCACTGCTTATCATTCTTTTATGTCTCTTAATTTCTGAAGAAGTGCATGCTTCTGGCTGGTTTTTATTTGAATAGATTTGGAAGTGCACAACCTTAACTCCTGGGGGGGATAAGCAATAGAGCAAGTGGCAAAGGGCAAAAACTGGTGTAGAGGAAGTTCCACCTGAACATGAGGAAGAACTTTACTCCGAAGGGCGACTGAGCACTGGAATGGGTTGCTGAGAGGGTGTGGAGTCTCCTTCCTAGTGATATTCAAGAACCATCTGGATGCAATCCTGTGCCATGGATGATCCTGCCTGAGCAGGGAGGTTGGACCAGATGACCCATTATGGTCCCTTTCAACCTGACTGATTCTGTGCTAAGTTGTATTCAGGTGAGAGGGGAATTCTGTCTTAAACTTAATTAAGTGTGTGTCAGTGTTTGGCACTTATAGTGATTACTGCTTGAGGAGTGTTGGTTTGTTTGTTTTTAAAGTAGTCCAGAGTCAGCAGGCTTTCATGTGTTATTGTTATGGGTTTGCCATATTGTAGTATCTGTTGGGAGGTAAATAAAGAATCCAAATACTAAACAAGGCCTATTCCTCATGACCCATCTCTAAGAAGTACCCTGCCTAGCCATGGCTAGAAAGAGTACAGAATGTACTTGGTGGTAAAAATTCTTCCATATCAATATTATAAGGCTTATTCTTCAATTACAGTACTTCTTATCAAAAATTCTGAACTGTACTTTGAATTAAATCTGATGATAAACATCTGAGGTTAGCAGATGAAAAAAGAAATTATTCCTTATTCTCTAAGTTAATTGTGTTAAAAATGTCTCATGAATGCTTTGAAGCAAATTCATAGAAAGAAGCTACAAAAGTTGGACATAGTTGTTTGATATAATTTAAATTTAAGTGTTTGGAATGATACATTTAATTTATTGACTTTCCTGATATGTGTTCAGAGACTTGCCTAAGTGTGAAGATGTATATGTGAATCAGATAGATAATGAAATAATGGAATGTTCCCAGAATTAGTGGGTTTTTTCCTTTCAAGAAAAAGTAAAAGCATACTTTTTTCCAATATTAACTGCAATACTCTCAAAAATTGTGCTGTAACCAGCAGGAAGTAGGAGATTGTGTGCCAGGGATGCTTCTTTTGAATGTGGTTGAGACACATGTGTGCTCCCTGTGTGTGTGGAGTATGGCTCCATGGCCATGCTAACATGATATAAACCAGCTTCTGTCAGGAAGCTTTATCCATGTAGTTGTAAACCTGAGTATTTGTGTGCCAATAGCTCAAGCCCAAGATAGAAAGTGCTTATATCGATAGAGCACAGCCAGCAAGGGTTCATCCCTTTTCATGGCCTTGTAGTCATCTTTCTGAATAAACTTGAAGTAGATCACTAACAGAAAGTCCTGTCCTGTTGCTGCTGAAACTTAAAATCTTACCAAGGAGTTAGGGTGTAGCCCTTACACAAATAGGCCAGCCAGTATTGTGAGATGAGTTGTATGGTTTTAGTCTTGTTACTGTATCACAGCACAGAAAATTTGCTTCCAAAGGTGCTGTAAACAATTGTTAGCATCAGTTAACAGTTCGTTTTGCCCTCCTTTTCCATTGCCTAGGATTTGTTAAGAGAATAAATGCAGTTACATTTTGCCCCTTTGTCTGTAGGATAGAAATCCGGGATCAAGTTTTGTGTGTGAACTAGTGAAATAAACAGTAAACAATAAAATACACTTCTTCCACAGACAGGAAGTTATGGGGGCAGGGGGATGGGGGGAGGCAGTTTGAAACTTCTGTTTTAAATGAGTTTCTAAGAGAATTTCTTGTAGCCCTTGCATAGAATTTTAGGCGGAAACTTTTTTCTTTTTTTTTTTTAAACATACTTGTGAGATAGTAGTTAGTATTCCTTTTTATTCTGCAATAGTTGGATAATTCATTTAATCAGGGAATGCCAAAACATTTAAAGACCAAGAGTGTAGTTTCATGAGCATTTCTTTCCATGTCAGCACTAGCATGGGCTGCCCTGACCTTAGCTTCTTATTCCTGCCTTGCCCCTCAGTTGTGCTGGTGTAACTAGTTAATGTGCCAGGTGGCTTTGCAGCAAAGCAGATTGTGGAATTTACCATCAGAAAAATATTATTTTTAACCTGGATCGATTCCCTGCCTGGCCTCACTGCTCAGCTGCACAAACAGTTGTGCCAGCACAGCTGAGGAATGAGGACTGCTTAAGCTGGTACTGCAGTGGAAAAAGTGTTGTGAAACTATAGCTTAATCTGTGTATTCTAGGTACAGTTGTACTATGCTGGCAAAATATTCTTCACATAGATACAGCTTTTATTAGCACAGTTTGACTGTGGAAGGGAGAAAAGGATAATTATGAATTTTGCTTTGATACGTTTATGTTGTCGAAATATGTGTATAAAACCTGTCTTGACAGTTCTGTGTAAAATTTACTATTCTTTACATAAAGTGATTTGAACTACTATGGATCGTTAGAAAATAGAAAAACTGTGAAGTCAAGACATCCTCTGCTTTTTTATGCTGTCTGCTTGGAATATATGTAATGCTGAGATAGTTGCTTCCATCTTCAACCACATTGGTGTTCCTGCAGTTCATTCAACCTTTATTTTTGAAAGTGAGAGCAACAGAAAGTCTTACAAGAAATGAAATTCACAGTTTTTTAGTAGATATGATAAGAAACTGAAAGATCTGAAGAACAGATTTAAGATTTCAAGAGATAATCCGCAATTTCTTTAGAATTCTTTCTTATGTAGCTGTGGGTCCCCTTGGGAAAGAAAGCATAAAAATGCTTTCATTCTTTGTCCTGAAACTTTGGCTCTCCTCTTGCTTGTCAAATGTCTTGTACACTGACAATTCAATTATTTTCTTTTTTGGTTGGATTCTTTTATAATTTTAGATACCAGCTTTAGTTCTCAGTCTCATGTTATAAATGGGGAATGGGAGGGGTGGGGAGAAGGCAAGTATTTTCCCTTACTTGGACTAGTTAGTTAGAATTTTGTGATGCTTTGCTTTTAAATTTTGTAATTCTGCATATTGGTGTGCATAGTATACAGTGTTGAATAATTAGGAGCTGATACTACATTTCTTTGTATTCAGGCATCATTCTGCTTAGGTGGGCTTCCTTCAGTCGTGCGTACCTAACAGTATATTTCTGGGATTTTTTAAAAAATGCTGCAGTATTTAATGGTTTTTACTCTCTAAGTTGGCAGATATCTTAAGTTTTTGTGTGGTTGTAAGAAAGTTTCATTTATTTCATTTGGTAATTAGTCTTTGGAGTGCCTTCTACCCAATTCAGTTTCCAAATATCCATGTGGAATGGGCTTAAATACATGCACAATGACAAGTCTTAGGTTTTGAAACAAACTAGTATTTTAAATGCCTTTGTTCAGCATTACTTATCGTGTAATGTTAAAGTCGAACAATTACAAATTAATTGAGAAATGAAAAGTAGTGTTACAGTAGAAATTTGTGCTTTGTGTATTCTTTTAAGGGTTCACTATCCCTATGGCAACAACTGCAAGGAGCTTTTTCTAGTTACGCAGAGTTTAAGGTTTCACTAAAGTGGATTGGGGGCGGGAAAAGCAGCTCCTAAACTTCTACATTTTGTGGCTTGGAAAGGAAGCACAAATCTGTTCTTTGTAGACAGTTTTTTTGCTGACTGTTTGTAGCTTTCCTATGCACTGGAGAGAAATTTTAATATATGGGTAAGCTTACTGATCTGTGCAAGAGTGAAATTGTTACAGTCACTGATATTTGAGAAAATTATGCAGTAGTTGGGAAGCTGTAAAGACAACTCATGCAGAATTTCCTCTGATGTTGGAAAAAGGAATATGAGCAATGCATTTCACTGTAATTAGTAGTGGTTTCCTTTGCTGAATCTGTAAGAAATACATTTCTAACATCCAGTGTTTCTTGTAATTGAATTTTCTTTATAGAATTTTAATTTAATTTTGCAGGAAGAGCTGTTTTTTATAAATTGAGATACTAGGAATACTTTTCTCAAAAGGCGAGTTATGTATATTGTAGAGTTTAAGTAATTAATTGTTAGATTAGTTTTTGCTTTGAAATGTTTTAGTGGGTAGAATGTGTCTTATTCCACTATTACACATACTAATTTTACTATTAACTCATATGCATAGGAGCATTTACTAATTCCTCATTCTAAATTCATATGGAGCGTTCACAGAAGTTTTTATTGTTCTAGAATATGTTGGTTTGTTCCTGAAAGATATAAGGCCTCTCAGGTTGGTGGTATTGGTGGCATTTATTGAGCTATCCAATCCTGGTAGGACTCACTGCTGATAAAAAGGGATTGGTTTTACTATAGCTGAAACAATAAAGGAAGTGAGAATACTTCAGAATGTATTTTAACATCATGAAGTTAAATGGCCCTAGATGAATTAATTTATTTATTATAACCTGTGTTGCATTATGACAAATTCAGTGCATTCTTTGGAAGACTAAAATCAGTCATGCATTCTAAACATATCCAACTCTCACTGATATAAAAGAGCACAGAATGGTCAAAATTCTTGCTGTGATGTCTTGAAAATTCGTTCCGGTGTGATTTAGTTGGTTACTGTCACACCTAAACTGCTCTATCTGTCCTCTTGCCTCCCAGTGAAAGGGTTGAGATGTCTTGGTCAGTGTCCTTAAAACTACTGCGTGGTAACAGTGGGGGAGAGGCCTCCTCAGTGGTTCAGTCACTGAGGGAACTGCTTTTTCAAGATGTGCAAAAGAGTACCCTGACAGTGTCAAAATGAGGATGCAACATTTCCAGTGATGGATCACTGACGTTTTTTACAACTTGAACATAGCTTTTAGGGTGAAATAGAGGGACATTCAAGGTTTTGTTCTGAGGCCTTCTTGTGTAATGACCAAAAGGGATTTTATGTCAGTCCTGCCACTAATCAGTAGCCCCCCCGGAAGATCTGTAGGATAAGAGGAAGCCAGAGCATTTCAAATATATTTAATCTTTTTATTTCCACATAAGGAATTAACTATACCACCTCATTTAAAGTAATAACCATTTATTTGCAACATGGTGGTAACTTCTGTTTTAACTTTCTGGAAAGTGTAGCAGTTTCCATTCCTTGTTGGTAAGAAGCAACTGTTTAGGGCAGTGAGAAGAAAATGAAGTTTAGAAGTCCATCCGAAAATGTTTGGTTTTGGTTTGGATTTTTATTTTTTCTATAATGACTGGTACCAGTAGCTACTCATAGTAGCCCTTTTTGATACCTATGTGCTTTTCCATTTGCAAGGCTTACTGTTCTCATAGCCAATAGATGGCCATCCTGCATTTATCCAAAAAAAGCAGAGCAAGATCTGTCAGCTGTGATTACATAGGAAGATTTGGAGCTTGGAAAAAAAAAATTAAAAAAAAAATCTGAACTTCAGTGTATGATACTGAAAAACCTTTTCCTATACTGGCATCAAAACTTTCCTGCTGTGCAAATAGTGTTAGCAGTGGCTTTGATTTTTGGCATTAAAAAAGTTCAGCATTTTAAAATTTCAGTTTCAAATATTTAAATGTGTTCTCTGTGATGTCTAGAGAGGACATGTGTGGGAGCTAGAAAAAAAAAATAAGTCTTACTCAAATGGAACCAAATTCTACTGAGGTATGTAAGCATCTAGTTAGTGGAGAGAGATCCAAAGGTCTGAAAAAAAAGTGTTGGGAGTCACAGAAGCTACTGGTAAGGGATTTGTGTAGAGCCCAACAGTAGCAGACAAATACTTGGCACAGAGGTTTGAATTTAATGTGCACTCAGTGTTACAAATTGCACTGAGGTCTTTAATTTTTCCTATCGCTCTTCCTCCTACCTTATTCAGACCCATAACTTTCATTTCTGTCTGTGTGTTTTTCCCCACTTTAGCTCTTAAGTAGTCAAACCTGACTGGTTTTCTCTGTGTTCTGCAGAAGAGGGAGATGTGGGAGATTTGTGTATTACACATGTAAAAGTAGAGAAAAAGTATTTCTATACCAGTTACTGTACTTGCTTGGACACCTAGCTTTACTTGATTTATAATACAAGCTGGTGCAAAAGCACTGTAAAAGCATCAAGTTAATTAACCTTGTTTGTAAAAAAGCATCTTTCAAACAGCAGCTGTGAATGGGCTTTTCAATATGTACTTTTCAATAAGTCAACTTGTCAAAGGATGAGCAAAAGGGCTTTTCAGAGTGAGCATAAGAAATAGCATAGGCAGCATGCTGTAGGATATGATTATTCCTTCTCTTCAGCACTTGTGAGGGTGCATCTGACAGCCTTCAGCCTGCTGTTGCAAGAAATGCTGACAAATGGGAGCAACTTCAGCTGAGGGGAATAAGATAGTTAGCAATATAAGTGGGGAGGCTGAGGAACCTCAGCATGTTTAATGTGGGGAAGGGAGGTCTAAAGATGGACTAATGTACAGTCAGAATTACAGGCAAGATGGGGCAGGAAGAATGCTTTTCTCAAGTAGCAAACAAAATGACAAGAAGTAATAGATTGCAACAAGGGAAATCCCAGTTGGATATAAAGAGTAAGTTGCTCTTAGCGAGTGTGATTAATCAGTGGTGGAGATTTTCCAGAAGCCTAGTGGAATCTCCATCCTTGTGATTTTTCAGAATTTGGCTGCCCAAGGCCTCATGCACCTGGTTTAATCCTGAAGTAAAATCCTGCTTTGAATCTGTTGAGCTCTGTCAGAACCTTCCAACTGAAGTTTATCAGTAATTGTATGAAGATAGATTTGGTTTTTATTGCAGAGTATTCAAGAATCATAGGCCCAAATTTAGAAAGCATTCTAGATCAATACTGTTTTTTCTGGGATGCTGTTGGAAGTGCTTTGAGACAGAGCAGCCTTAGATTATGTAGTTACAGCTTTTTTGAGGCTCCATGAATTGAGATTACTGCTTCCTAAAATCTCCTTTTACATGTTTCTTAAAAATGCTTTTGATTTTATTTTATTTTTAGGCAGTCACTGCTCTTCTGCACCTGTTCTAGGTGTAGAATTGGTTTAATATGTAGTCCCATAGGAGTATAATAGGAGTGGGATATAAAAATGATCCAGTCATAGCACTGATCCAATGCTGGCTGCTGAAATAAGAACATGTGGCCCATAACTCATTGCTTCAATTCAGCTTTTGTTCTAGCCATGCTTACAGGGTCTGTAATTCAGATACTTAATTACAGTTCTTGGAAAGAAGGTGTAATTTATGTCAGCCTTGTTCATTATTTCTTTCAGTCTCACAGTCTTTGATTTCAGAATAATGCATGTTCAGGCTTTTTGCATGATAGGATCTTCAGTCTGTGGGATGTGATACAGTTGAATCCAAGATGGTTTGAGCTTATGCAGCAGCTCATTGCTGCTGAAACACAAAGAGAAATCCAACAAAAAAGAAAGATATTATCTTCTAATAGATTGATCTCTTGCATTTGCCACAGAGAAGAGGTGCACAGAGCAAGAAAGAGGGCAGAATTGCAGGGTGTAAGAGCAGAGTGGTGAGAAAGGCAAGGTATACTGAAGATTTTGGTATGTTCAGCTTTCTCAAAGTTTCACCCTAAATCTGCAAGCACTTCATTAGTGAAGGAGCATACAAGGCTGACTGTTGCTGCCACACAGTTAACTTGCATCTCGTAGTCTTCTCATAGGGGAAGATTCTTGTTATAATCTTATCCTCACTGAGAGAGAATAGTGGTTATGGACTTGTGGTCTTCAGGGAAGCTAAAGGAGCCACTTCTGTGCTTTCCTGACTAAGGTGACTTCTTCACTGGCCTTGTGCCATAGGAGGCAGCTGACAGATCTAATAATCTGAATTCTGGAGCTTCACTGTTTGCATCTGGAACTATGAATGGCCTTTACCCCTGATTTGAAAAGGCTCATAGAGATTTCAGACATATATATTCAAAGGATTTTTTTCTACATTTTTTTTTCCCAAAAGAAAGTAGGCCAGAGTGTTAATTCTGGAATTTTGAAGAGTTGAAAGACAGAAAACTTTTAGTTGGCTGAATAGCCAGCTTTCATTGTATTGAAGGCAGTAGATTTTTGTCTAAATGTTTAGAAGTAGCATTTACTTAGGGCACTTAATGAAGGGCTTTAAATATTTTGTTTTGGTAAAACTTTACTGTTTTGCATTAGTATTTATTTGGTTTTTAATTAAGAAAGAACAAAGAAGAAAAGTGAGATAAGTGTTACCTGTGGAGTCCTTAATCTGAATGAGCACAATTCTCTTTTTAGCAATTAATTTTTTTCTTTTTTTTCCATGCGTGTAGATTTTGCCATAAATTATCCTCTTGTCTTGGCAGTCTCAATTGTAAGTAAGGTCCTGATTTTAAGACATTATAATCAATATCATTACTATCCTGCACCAATTATTTATGTTACTTGAATATTTTTAGGTAATTTTAATTGTTGTGAGTGAAATTTTCCTCTTTAAATATGAATATAAAAAATATTTCTATTTCTGCATATAGATCACAGAACTGAGAGTGCTTTCTGAAAGGAGTATCTGGAAAGTAAAGGGAATAGTTGGAGTTACTCTTCAACTTTTGTGGACTTCTTGTGGCTTTTGTGACACATGAATTCACTACTTTGTGAATACCAGAGAAAGTGTAATTTGATCATCGAGCCACGTTGGGTAAATACCAGTTTTGTGGGGACAGCCTGTTCTGTCCATAGGGGAAAAGGTCCCTGCCAAAATCTGAAAGTTTTCTCTGTTATTTGGTTGTCTGTTATTTTGCTCTAGAGGACTAAAATACAGATGTGTGTTATTTGTGACATAACAGCATCTGTATTTGTGTTAGTTGCTGTAGTGCTTGGTTGATAAGGTTTCAGACTGCACTTTTGATGAAATATGGGTAAATAGTTGAAAACTTTTGATAGATGATTTTGCAAAACTTTGTCTATCATATCTGTGAAACATTAAAATCTGATGTGATGCTCACAGCCCGCTGCTGCTTAGCAACTGTTCAAATACTTACTTAACTCTGATATATATGAAGTAGATTTTTTTGTTGTTGTTCTGTTGTTTGATGCTTTCTTTAACAGTCCAAAGCTACTTCCAGTTTTTCTGTAAATGGTGTATTTTAACGCGTGTTCTAGGAGGAAGTTGTGTGGTCTCATGGCTGTACATGAGAGCTAGGAGGAAATAAGGCGGCTTGTTTCTCCCACTTCTAGTGCAGTGCACAGCTATGGGTTGCTGGTGATCCATTAAATGCTTTGTGATACGGCTTTCATGGAAATGGGATCACAAATTCCACCACTGAGCTTCCAGCTACACTTGAGTGTGGTGTCAAAGGTGCATTTTGGTGTACAGGTGGCTGTTTGCACTGCCCAGGAAGGAGCACTGAAGATGGAAGGTGATGAAGTTGTTTTGCTCTTAAATCAGACAGTTTGTAACTTGTAATAGATTACAGACTTGCTCAAAATATTATTGCTCAAGCTATCCCTGGTATCTTTGCTTTTCTCTAAGCAGATAATCTCCCTAAAACCAGTTTACTGCTCAGGAATTTTTCACTTTTCTTTTGAGTGATGTTTTGTATAAACCAGGCATTCTCAAAGTAGTCGGTGAATCACAGTGAAATGCTGTATGAACGTGGCTTCAGCAAGCTGAATGGAGCTTTTTTGTGCACATTGTATACAAGTGCTGACAGAGCCCTTGCTATAAATTCTTGCAAAATGTTAATATTCTACTTTAGGTGCCTGCTTAGCATATGGGGAATCAGAGACTTTGACCCTGTGACCTGGAAAAATTCCTGTTGTTTCAACAAGTTAGAATTGCTGCTATGTTTTAAAATGAGATCAGCAAAGAGACTGCATTGATAAGAGTGTTTGGAAGATGATACAGTTCAGAAATGGGGTGTTTTGCCTACTGCAATACAAGAGAAAGATGATGAATGAGCTGGAGTATGATAAGAGAGAAAATGTCTCTTTGGTTGTGTTCCAGCGTGTTAAATTCAGAGTGTGCAGCTCTCTTCCTGGCAGTACTGTGGAGTTCCTGCAGGATGTTAGGCAGGACTTGAGTGATGTGTGTGTGTGAAAGCACATCAGGCTTGCCTCTGATGTTACTAATATTCCTACTCTTAACTTCCGGTGCTTTATGATTTTTTTTCTGCAAAAGTAATGTTATTTTATGTGTATTTAAAGCCTTCTCTCAATTAAGTCACCATTAATATAGGCTGCTCGGTAGTAGATTTATCAACTGATGAGCAGTACACACTGGTTTTAGGTACAAATTAAAAATAATTAATGGAAAACAAGATATATTTGAAGAAGGTACTACTACTAGAGTTTGGCTGTCATTATATGACTGAACTGGCATTACAGTTACATGTAATTACATTACAAGTAATGACTGTTAATTTGCCTTTGGTACAATTATGCTTTTTTGAGGCCTTCTACTCAGTTACTGCGTTGGTCTGGCTTTTCATTTGTAGAATATGAGCAGTACGTAACATGGCTATGAGGGCAAAGACCCAGCAGCAATATTCATAACAATGTTATTGTTCATGGTAGCCTTATTGTAGCAGGAAATTAGAATTTAAAATACTTTCTTTTATTGTTGTTGTTATTCTAATATGCCCTCTATCAGAAGCTCAGTTTTAAAATTTGGTAGTGAGAATTCCTCCAGCTAGAGGAATGGCTGTGTGAAATTTTATTGTATCTCATTGGCCGAGTTAGAAACTTAGTAAAATATGTTTCTCTCCATGGCCTGAGGAGGTTTCTGCTGGGTGCCATGACAGCTGTATTCAAAAGCATTGCCAGTGGTGATGCCCTTGCTGTAGTAGTGACAACCTTTAGAGCAATAGAATAAATGAAGGATGGAGAAATCTCTTGTCTGGTTGGCTCTATTTGGGGTATTACTAAGAAAACAAGATTAATTAAGTCTTAGTGCAGAGATGGTAGTTTTCTCCAAATCAGTTTTCCAGACCTGGATTATTTTTCTCCAGCTCCTGCTTGTGGAAGGAGTTATCCTTATATCCTTTATGTTCCCTTAGATCCTTACAGTTAAGCTTTTACTTTTATCCTTGTCTTGGTTTGGAAAGACAGGTGTCTGCCAGGGAAAGCTGGAGCTTCGCTTGGAATAGAGAATGTAAACCTCCTCCCTCTAAATTATTCCAATTTTGCAATTAGGGGCTTTCAGGCAAAGATTTGGGAATAAGAATATCAATTATTTACTAGAAATATTAAAAATAGCAATGTAGTAGTGCAAAAAAACAAACAAAAATCCTAGAAATCCTGACAGAGTCAGAATATGACCTGACACCCTAGTCAGGGTGTTGGTAGCAGTCCAAGTAAGTCCTCCTGGAGTAGCAGATGTGGTGCTGTTGGAGTAGAGATGACCCTGTAGAAGGCTTCAGTGGTGACAAGATGGGTCCAATCTTCCTCTGGGAAATCCAGTGGAAAACATGTTGCCTTGGTGTTCTGAATTGCAGGTTTTATCCAGGTAGGAATGCTTGGCTCCTCCCAGTGGGTGGAGCATCTCACAATGGGATGGTGTAATTTCATCAGTCATGCAGTGAGCAGACATTTGAGAACCAGGTTTTCTAGGAGTACGACTTGCAGATCTTTGCTTCCTGTACCTTTGCTTTCTGACAGTGGACGCTGCTCTTGCTGGGCTGTGCTGCAGTGACCAGGTTTTGCCAAAATGAGTCACTATGTAGATGGGGCTTGCACAACTAAGATTATAGAAATTTAAGTTAAAAAGTAGAGAATAGAGAATGAAATCAGAGAAATAGAAACTCTTCCTTGTAAAATCAGGAAGCAGCCTGTACATTATGTGTGCCTAAGAAGGAAGAGAGATGTAAATATCTTAGGAGTTTTTCCCATAAATTGATGTTTCCAGTCAAAGCTATAAGCAAGATTCACCATAATTTTGAGATTATTTGGGACAGGATTTTTTGTTTCACAAAATCTCACTTTTTATACAGTAGGTGTGCTGTCACAACATTTTAGGCCAATATTGTACACGAGCCATTTCTTTTCACTAGGGAAAAATGTAATGCCCATACTAGAAAACAGGACACATCATATAATGTGAAAAAGGCAAGAATTGGCATGCCTTTTAACTGCTGGGATTTCTGTATTTTTTTTTCAATGTAATTGTATGCATTTAATTTGCTATACAGCCTGACTTCAGCAACATTATGTAATTGTAGGAAAAAAATTCTAAAGGCATTACTTAACTGCATCAAAATCCAGTTAATTATTCTTGGTTTGGACACCACTGATACAGAATGTTTAGGTCTGAAGGGGCTTGTAAGATTAGGTACACCTTTCAGAGGTTCATGTTGCTCAAAGCTCCACCTGACCTGTTTACCACCAGTGAGGGGCACCCACAACTTCCCTGGGCAACCTGTTCCAGTGTCTCACCACCCTCAACACAAATAATTTCTTCCTTATATCCAATCCAAATATATGCTCTTCTAGTTTAAAAGGATTATCTCATCTTCAGAAGTTTTTGACTGTTGCTATGGGCAATTACTGAGATACTTTGATTCTGGAATGTTTTCTCTAAAATGCTGTCATGTCCCTTGATCTCTGATTAGCTTCATTTCTGGCTTACCATTGTAGGATAGTGGAACTTCTCAGCATTTTTAGGGGTACTTGCTTTAGTATCAGTATGAAACACAGAAATAAGTCTTTCAAATGCCAATCTAGTCATCAGCAAAACCACTGGAAGATGGGGTTACATAATGCAAGCTCTGAGATTTGAAATGCTGTTGTTGGCTTCTGTATTGAACTGCTGAAGTTCAGCTATTTGCCTGGATACAGAGGCTTTTCAGAGCTTCCTGCTGTGAACTGAATAACCCAAAACACATATCAGAAATTGAACTGCCTGGCAAGCTGCTAAAACATGGCACAACATGTTTATGTTCTCATGAATTTTAAGGAAACACAGCAGTATTGTCATTGGGAACATACTAAAAGGGCACAAAGTTCACTCTCAGACTTTCCACTGTTGTGGAAATGTGACAACAGGATAATTTTACATTCAACAATTGTAGGTCACTATAAATGAGAACAAAATCATTATATATCATGCATGTAATTAGCATTTCTTTAGCCTTTTGGATTCTTTCATCATTGAATTGGCAATATAATAATGAAATTGAAGATTTTGTTTTTTATGGATAAATCTGGGAGTTACTGCAGTTTCAGACCAGCTGCGTTTGAAGTGTTTCTCTGATATAATCTTCTGAGTTACAGGGACGGGTGTAGTGTTAACAGCACTCTTACTTAAATCTGAATTGAAGCAATGACACTTCTTGCTTTTCTCTTTAGAATGAAAGCTAAGGTGTATGGAGTTTCAGTATGAAACTCACCAGTGCTTTTGTACTTCAGTATTTCAATGCACATTTGAGTCTCTTTTTGCTTGGTTAAATATAATTTCAAATTGTTTCGATCTAAATTTATTTCTCTTATTCATATTCCTGTTTTCAAGAAAGAAATTATCAATGTATAATTTTGAATAGAGTTTTACATTGAGAAATCCAGAGATATTCCTGGTCATGTAATCTTCTAAGAACAAAAAGCATCATGTCCTTCCTGTGTGCCCAGTTCTGTACGTTGATGTCCCATGATGGCTCTTCAGCAGTAATTGTGCATCTCTTACTGAAAAGGTTTGATATCTGGTGTGTGTGCTGTCTTGTTTTGGCTTTAAATTGGGAAATCAAAACCTACTGCTAAACATGTAGCTTGCTAGGAGATATGATTCTCATATCATGAGATGTCTGTTTCATTTATGCAAATATTTTTAAATTAAATACGAGCTTAGCAAGTGTAAGCTGAATCTTCCCTGGGTTCAGTGAAACTATCATGGGACTGATGATTCTGGAGTCCAAATTGACAGCTCTGAAGCAGCCAGTCATGCTGGACTGTGGTTTCCAGTGGTGGAGCCAGAAGTCTGCAAGCTCTGCAGATCCAGGTCTAGTTGGAATGTGGTTTCGTACGACTGAAAGGGTGTTTGGAGCCAAGACATTTTGAGATGGGCTTCTGTGTGCTTAGGCTGCAGGGTAGTCCCCTTTGGCGTGGAGTCAGCTATTGTAGAGGTTCCTGAAACTACTCAAAGAACTTGTCATTCACGTACATTTTATTGCTGCTGTTGGCAGTAGGTTACTGACGAGTTCCTTGAACATCTATTGCTTTCGGAGGGCAGTTTGTTCAAGGAAGACTTTGATCTGATTTGGACTGGTCAGATGTGAAACCTGAAACTTTACTAAGTATTCTGGAGCCAGCTCAACCAGCTTTTAGAGTTGTGCTGTATGTGGAGTAGTGATTAAAAGTCATGAAAGCGGGGGATAGCAATAAACAAAGTAACTCTTTCAGGTGCTTGTTATCATACTTGTTACTGTGGTCACAGCCAGCAGGTACATCAGGCTTTGTATCACGAACTTCACATTTCTCTGACTCTGGGGCATGCTGAACTTCCTTGGCTGTGGTTGATTCTTCTTCACATTGTAGCTTTTACCAAGCTGTCTTCTACTCAATGAACTACGATGGAGTAAAATAAGACTTCCACAGTTTATGGTACTAGATATGGAGAAGGAAAGGTACAGGTGGGAAAAAGAGGAATGGGTTATTAGTATGTCATCTAGTGGTGTGTAATAAGCCTGGTCTTGCGCACAGGTACTACATTCATAACTCATTGCAACTGAGAAGCATAGTCTTTGGTGAGGAGTTACATGAAACTTGTGGTGCAATGTTCTGGAGCAGATGGAAAAGCCAGCAGAGCTATTGGGCATCATCAAAAGGATACCAAGGACATGAGAAATGGTGTTGTTCCTGTGTAAAGCTCTCCCCGTGAGCACTGAGGGCTGCAGTCCCTGTATTTCAGGGAGCATACGTTGGTGTTAGAGAAGGTAGTGAGAAGATGTTATTTTTAATCAAGACAACAGCTCTTTCCTTCCAAGGAGGCATTTAGATGACAGAGTTACCAGTTTGGAGAGGTGAAGATTATAGGAGTATTTATGAGTGAAACTTGAAAATTATTTAAGGCAGTGAATGCGGAACTGTTACGAAATCCTGCAGCTTGGAACTGCATACCACTCAGGACCTGTAGGACAAGAAGTTTGAAAAAAGTCTAAGGAAGATTTTTCTGGTTGATTTTGAATTATTTCAAAATGCGAATAATAGTAACCTTGAATTCTTTGCCACAGTGTATTGAAGGAGCAGATAATTTCAGTAGGTTAAGAAAAGGAATTTGGTTAATACATTGTCAATAGGTCTGTAAAGAGAATAGGCAGGGCACTGCTCTTGAGTTTCCTCAATCACACAGTTGTGCACATGGAGAGAGAATGAGAGGAATGTGCTCAAAAAAAGCTTAGGCTTACATGTTCTTCCTGAATATTGCTTTTTGTTGCCACTCTTGCAAACAGCACTGAGCTAAAATGACCCTTTTTTGACTCAGTAGGATATTTATGTTCTTACATTAGTGCACACTGTGATCAGAGAATCTGTGAGAGATTGTAGCATCTAGTTAGATTTAAACTGGTTGTTTAAAATCATTGCTTCATTTTAGGAAGCTGTTGTATCTTTTTGTCAGTCATTAATCAAAAGCAGATTTTAAACGAGATATAGTCAAGTGAATTAAAGAAAAAAAAATGTTTAATCATGTTTCTTTGTAGACTGTCATTGTTTTCAGTTACTTTTTCAAGTTTTTTTTAAATGAGGGCTGGTCATATAGGTGTGGTTTTCCTGCCTCTTCTCTGATTGGCATTTTTACTGTCTTTTTTCTCTTCCTTCAACTCTTAGAACAGGTGCACTGGAAATAGTACATGCTCTTCGAAGTAGCCTCTCGAAGTACTCTCTCTCGAAGAGAGTTCATAGAGGTTTATCTTTATGAAAGCTTGACACTGCAGTGACAGTAGAAATTAAGTATGCAGACAGAAAAAAAATACTTGACAGCTTTCTCATATTGTTAATCAGTGGAAGAAACCTGATACAATCACAGTTAGGGATGTGAAGATTAATACTTGCTACTTGACCTTCTTGTGAATTAATAATGGTGTTTTCATTCATTGGGAAGCTGACAAATGGAAGCAAATGTACAGATTTGTATAATAAAAAAGGGAATAAATCTATTTAAAGGTAGAGAGTTTTGATTATCTAGGTAAAACTGACATGAAGAATGTTAGCATTGGAATCCTAATGCAGGAAGAATTTAGAGTTACTGTGGAGTTCATTAATATAATTTTAAAAAATATCCTGACTGGATAATGGAATGCAATTTTAGCTTTGTGTATTTTATTTTCATATGATATCCTACAATTCCCATGAGATAGGTTTTACAAGACCATACAAAACATATGGTTGCTTCTAAGGTGAAGAATATGGTTCATAAGGATAGATTTATAACATTCTTGGATTTTTAATTCTGAGTTACATCAAATACTGTATTTCAGGTACACATGTAATTCAGAAATCTGATTTTTATCTTCACATGTATTTCCAGTATAGTTTAATGGGTAGGGGTGTAGAGCTTTTAGGGGTCTTGTGAGAACTGTGTGGACGGGAGAGCACATGAGAAGCGTTGCTCTTAAATGATTGGGTGTGCCTTGGAGAGTAAGTATAGGAAGAATTGAAAATGCCTTCTCAGCTGTCTTAGAGGTGTTTTGCTTTCCTCACCTTTAGTTCATCTCCAGTAAAAATGAATTAAACCCTTTTTAGAATTTTCAGAGCTTTCAGATCCGGATTTCTGTTGTCAACATACTGTGTGAAGAATGCTGGTCCAATCTCAAACTGCCAACTCCTAACAGTAGCTTAAGGCAAGCTCAAATGTTGTGATAGATTTTTCTCTAATGAAACCATATTCCTGAGGAAATTTTTACAGTGTCCTGAGAAATCCATTTTTAACATGCTTATGTATGAAGTTTGCCAACATATTGCTGAGCTCTGAAAGGGTCAGCTATGCCTTGAGAGAATTGACAGAATAGAATTTACCTGCAGTAAAGGAAGGTGGCTTTTTAATTAATTCTCTTAAAGGGAGAGGGGAAAAAATCCAACCCAAATTTGGGTAAAATCCATTATTAGAATCCCTTAATGTGTGCATTAGCATTACTAAACTAGCAAGAATTAAAAATTCACGAACAAAACTCGTTTTTTGTTTAATTTGCTCAACATGAAGAAGTACAACCTCAACTAATTTCCCTTGAAGAAGAAATTGTGTAACTGCTCATAGTTTCCAAGGAAATACCTGACAGATTAAATCTCTTTAAATGTTTCATGTGTGCACACTTTTGCTGTGGGACCCATTAAAGTACATTGTTATGCCGGCCAGGAGTTTAAAAGACATTATGAAATGTGTTAAATAATTTTTTTCTGGAAATTACTCTTTGTAATGAATTTGGAGAAAGAAAAAATACCAAGTATTTTTATATAAAAGGTAGGAATTGCTTCCAGGTATGGTCACTTAAAATAATTTTTCCATAGAAATAGATGATTTCTTTGAACTGTTCCAGAGTATGCCATTTTCCTCTGGCCTTGTTCATCATTAATTATTTGGTAGAATTCTTTCGGTTTGATCCAATTCAGTAATGTGCTTGGAGAAAACTCGTAGTGATGCTTATTTGCAATTCTGATTTTTTTCAATTTTAAGGTCATGCAGTGAAATCAGGTTTATATTCTTCATGTTCTTGTTTGGATTCAGAACGGTGCAGAGTAGAAATCTGGCAAACAAAGAAGTATTACTGTGTAGTAGATTTGAGGATGAGATGGGAAACTAACTGCGATGGGCTAAATTTATTCATTCTTTATTTGTTTAAGAGATGGGTGGTAACGAGTGAAGTATAACATCTGGATTTGATAATACTGTTCTTTAAGCAGAGATACTGGTGAAGAACTGTTGAAATGGTTCAAATTAGCCATGGAAAAGCTGAGTAATATATTAGAACAATTAAATCCTACTAGGAATATTTAATAAACCTGTTCCCATCATCCAGTTCTCACACTTCTTTTTTTAAATATGCATTTAAAGCGTTAGTGATGTTAGTGTAAGCTTTAAGATTTTGTCCTGTCACTTCTTAATCTCTTTTGCAGAAACAATATGGGACTCTGGGGTAGAATGTTCTTGTTTCTATATATTTTTCCTTACAAAATTATTCTAAATTTTAATTTTAAGAAAACAAGTGTGTGTTTAGGCTACCTGATATTTGGCTCCATGTAGGCTTTCAGAAAAAGTCTGTTAGGGCTAGATGGGGAGAAAAGAATTTTGTTATTTCTTGCTGTTTAATTTCTAATTTTTTTTGTTGTTGTTGTTGTTGTAGTTTCTCAGAGAACCACACAGTTTTGGTTTTGTAGTTCTATGGCTTTTCTTTTTTCCTGCCTGCAAGGTGTCAGTGTCATAGTTAAAAGTGTGCTGTCCTGCATGTATCTAGGAACCAATTTCTTTAAGCAAGGTTGGCCTTACATGCAGTGGTATCTCTTTAATTTTCCCCCCTCCTCCATTTGATAGCCACAAATACAGTGAAAGTTTCTAGTCTCATGTTCAACAAGAATGTGTAATTATAAGTGAGGAAGAAAAGGAAGAATAGGTGTGGAAATTGGCGTGTAAGAGGTTGGAAAGGTAGGTTGCAAGAGAACAATATGGCATTTATTGTCTGATGTTCTTTTTTTTTTCCCTCAAGCAATAGAGATAAAAAATGTACTTCTAATTGCAAGGGAAATGTTCAATAAGCTTGCAATGCTTGTTACTGTCAGAGGAATGGAGATCCTGCTTAAATGGGATCTTCTGTGGATAGAGATTCATGTATTTATAATGTGATTGCCAGTCTTGTAGACTAGAAAGGAACCTATATTTCTTAAAGAAAGTTGAAAGAAATGCTAGCAATATTAATATCAGCTATACTTTGTCATTCAAGCAATTCAGTGTAAAGAAACCTTGACTAACCCTAAAGTTAGTCTTTAGTTGAATTATTGGAGTGAAACATCAGAATTGAGGTCTGGCTGAAAAAAGGGCCCCATAGAATTTTCTTAATGTTTGTTGGCTTGGTGCCTGGATAGGTGTTTGGATAAGATAACAGGGAAAAAATTAGCTAAATATATGGGGGAAGGTAGAAGGTATTACTCATGAAAGCATGGAGTGAGGAGGGGTGAAGATAATTTAATTTTTTTGGAGTTAAAAACTGGATGCACAGTTACAGAATCTGTGTATCTTAGTCCTGATGAAGCAGCCTGAGATAAGTATAGAGCGATTGAGTGGGGGTTTTTTGGGTTTTTGTTTGGTTTATGTTTTTTTCAGTCATCTTTATAATTGCATGTGTGTTTCTGCTGTTGGTTTATCAACCTCTACTGGGCTTACATTGCAACTTGTTGCATCTGATTTCCTGTCATTACAGCAGACTTTTTATACACAGTGTCTGTAACCTGCCCCATTAATACTACAAGAAAATGTTCTCTTGTTTCTGCATTCACTCTCTTAAGAAATATTTACAGCTAGATTTCTAAAATAAGCTTTTAGATTGATTACTTTTACAGCATTTTAGCCAGGTCAGTAAAACACAGATCAGATGTGATCAGATTAAAACCACAGAAAAGTGTGAGCAATTTACTTATTAGATGTAGCTGAACTAACAAGGGAGATATAAAGGCTGCATTGATTTGAGTTTGGAAAAGGTGAAGGGCGTGCTGGTTACTGTGGCAGTGTTCTGCATGTTTTCAAAAGCTGTTCTCTCGAACGCACAAAGGCTGTTTCCCAAATGGTAGCTGACCATAAATGGGACTTCAGTCATAGTGAGTGCATCATAACTTCAATTATAACTTTAATTACTGGAATTATTAAATCCAGCAGTTATGTTAAAATCTGCACAATTACCTTTGATATTTATTGTGGCATAAACTCTATGCGAAGTTGCAGTAGGAAAAAATCAGTAATGATCAAGAAGTACAGATAACATTCTAGTCTGTCAGCTTCTTTGTTTAGATTTTGTCAGGTTTAATTATTTCATAAAATCCATTTTGGCAGAATCTACTCTGAAGAGCACTTGCTTTATAAGTGTTTTGTGGAAAGTCAATGTGATACTAAGTTAAGGCTTTTATTGAAGAATTGTCTGTGATATGTTAAACATGTGCTCTGTCAGAAGAAAGGAGACTTGAAAAATTATACATTTAGCTAGCGCTGGTCCAGCACTATAACAGCCTAGTATTTGGCATCTGAATTATATTTCACATTAAGTTGTCTTTGAATATTTTCATAAACAAGAGAGGCAGTTTATTTTGTGTGTCATACTCATAGTTCTGAGTAGTCTTTGGGAGATGACACATTGTTTACTTTGGTTTCAATAGTTTTCACAGAATAAAGCTTCAACAGGAGCTCCATCATGATACAATTGCCAGGCCTTTTAAGTTGTCTGGGGATCATGCCAATACTCTTTGAAAAAGAACACAGCTAATTAATTCTTCCGGTTACTTAGTATTTCTGGCATAAATGAGCACTGGGATCTCTGTCTCTCTTCAACATTATAAAGTCACAATGAAGGGGTTGTTTTGGTTGGTTGTTTTGTTGGGTTTTTTTAATAGCTAGAAGCAGTATGTGAAACTACAAGTAAATGGACATTACTACAAGAATAACTTTATATTGTACTGCACTCCAGTATTTAGAAGTTTTCCTTTGTAATTAAACTCTGATATTAATGATTTTGGGAAGAATTATTTCTCTGAGTCACCAGTGTTGAATTTCCCTTCTTCCAGTAATTAATTTCTTGAATAGCTTTTTCTGATTACTTCTGTAATGTTGTATTGCCTTTATTTTTATGCCAGACTCTGAATGAAGCCAAAATGTTGCTGCCAGCAGTTTCCTTTGCCTCCTGTTGGTACCCTTTTCTTCTACGGTCTAATTACTGGCAGTCTTTGCTATTTGCTCTTGCCTTTGTGCTTTTCATTTTATATATATATATATATATATATATACATACTTGCATATATAACTTTCTAATATTCTAAGAATATTTCTAACAATATTCTGGATGATCCTGAGTTTCATGGCTGACAGCAGTGTTGTGTGTCTGTTTCTTAGGCTTGCATCTGTCAAAGCAACTTTCATTCCTTTAAGTTTGCCTCTGGACGTGGATCCTGAGCCTTTTTGTAGTTTCTTGCAACATCAAGAACTGGGGAAAAAAACCTTTTCACCTGTCTTTACCAGAGAGGCTTCAAAAAGCCTTATGACCTGCCACTTCAGTCTTCCTTAAGGTTAATTTGAGTTTATTAATAATCTTCTGATATATTTGAGCTCTTTAGTGAGTTTTTTCTTCTTGAAGGGATGATTGGAATGAGACCTTCATATTCATATGATATATTTTTCTTATGTTCAGTTGTCAGTGAAGCCATATTAGCTGCCTGTTGTAATTGAAACTAAGGAAAAAAAACCCTTTTTGTGTTGGAATTTCTCTGAATTAAGATAGTGAGGGCAGAGCCTCTTTAGTTTATTTCCTCCCATATTACAGTAAATATTATATTTTCCTATGTTGACACATTTGATGCACACGTGCAAAAATTTATCAGCAAATTTAGTAAAGTGATACTGCACACAGACATCTGATTGATGCTAAGCCACCAAAACTTAAAAGTACAGTACAGGAAAAAAAAAATTAGCAATTTCCCAAGTTTTGCTTGCTACCAGGAAATAATTGAACTTTGCAAGTATTGAATGATGGCCCATAAGTCATTTTATGCCTCGTGAAGATGCAGACAAGTTTTTCTATAGCACTTTTGATTTTAAGTAATTAAAATTTGCTTTGCTTCTTCAGAGTAATAAATGGCAATTGTGGTCATTGTGTGTTTTATCAAGACTTCAGACACTGAAAAATGAGTTAGAATACAAAATACTTTATTGAAATGAAGCACTGGGGTGACCATGTGGAACATTTGTTTTAAATACTGGTTTTTAAATTTATTCTCTGTGGGTTTTTGAAAACACTACAATCATTAATCTCTTTCCATGGAATTTTTGCTGTAGCAGCTGTGAAAGTGCTTTTTTGCTGATACAATTTAAACGAAGAGTAAATACAATATTTTAGTACTCTACAGGGAACTTTAGGTGGAGATCATAGAATTTGCTCTTCTGAAATACTAGAGCATACTGCAAAGTGGTTTGCTTTAATGTAGGTTAGAGAAATTGGAAAAAAAATAAAGCAGTTTTAGGAGGATTGAAGGGGGTTAACTATTTAGCAGGAAATTTTATGCACTGCTCACTAGAAGAGAGGTGGAGAAATGGCATTTGATACTGAACTAGAGTAAACCAGTTTTCTTCATTATGCAGCACTTACAGGATGGCCAGGGTATCAGACCCAGCCAGCCTGGGTTTAGGAGGTGTAGGTCATGTTTGACCAACCTGGTCTCCTTTTATGACCAGGTGACCCACCTGGTGAATGCAGGAAAGGCTGTGGATGTTGTCTATTTGGACTTCAGCAAGGCCTTTGACACTGTCTCCCACAGCACACTCCTGGAAAAGCTGGCAGCCCAGGCTTGGACAGGAGCACTCTCTGCTGGGTTAGGAACTGGCTGCATGGCTGGGTCCAGAGAGTGGTGGTGAGTGGTGCTGCATCCAGCTGGCAGCCCGTCACCAGTGATGTTCCTCAGGAGTCTGTGCTGGGGCCAGCTCTGTTCAATATTTTTGATGACATGGATGAGGGTATTGAGTCTTTCATTAGTAAATTTGCAGATGACACTAAGCTGGGAGCGTGTGTCGATGTGTTGGAAGGTAGGAGGGCTCTGCAGAGAGACCTGGAACAATTGGATGGATGGGCAGAGTCCAGTAGGATGAAGTTTGATAAGTCCAAGTGCCAAGTCCTGCGTTTTGGCCACAAACCCCCCTGCAACATTATAGGCTGGAGATGGTGTGGCTGGACAGTGCCCAGGCAGAAAGGGACCTGGGGGCACTGGTGACAGCAGCTGAACAGGAGCCAGCAGTGTGCCCTGGTGGCCAAGAAGGCCAGTGGCACCTGGCCTGGATCAGGAATGGTGTGGCCGGCAGGAGCAGGGAGGTCATTCTCCCCCTGTACTGGGCACTGGTGAGGGCACACCTGGAGTGCTGTGTCCAGCTCTGGCCCCTCAGCTCAGGAAGGACATTGAGTGCTGTGTCCAGCTCTGGCCCCTCAGTTCAGGAAGGACATTGAGTGCTGTGTCCAGCTCTGGCCCCTCAGTTCAGGAAGGACATTGAGTGCTGTGTCCAGCTCTGGGCCCTCAGTTCAGGAAGGACATTGAGACGCTTGAGCGCATCCAGAGGAGGCAACAAGGCTGGTGAGGGGCTGGGAACACAAACCCTGTGAGGAATGGCTGAGGGAGCTGGGGTTGTTTAGCCTGGAGAAAAGGAGACTCAGAGGTGACCTTATCACTCTCTACAACTGCCTGAAAGGTGGTGGTAGCCAGGTGGGGGTTGGTCTCTTTCTCCAGGCAGCAACTGACAGAATGAGAGGTCACAGTCTCAAGCTGCACCAAGGGAAATATAGGCTGGATATTAGGAAAAAGTTTCTTACAGAAAGGGTGATAAAGTACTGGAATGGCCTGCCTGGGGAGGTGGTGGAGTCACCATCCCTGGATGTGTTTATAAAAAGACTGGATGTGGCACTCGGTGCCATGGTTTAGTTGAGGTGTTAGAGCTGGGTTGGACTTGATGATCTTGAAGGTCTCTTCCGACCTAGTGATTCTGTGATTGATTCTTGTTAATAGAATCTTCTGTTTTTGTGGACTTGGCTGTGATCTTGTTGGATTTGAAGTTTAATTAGAGAAGTATTGCAGTACGTTTTTTGATAAACAATGTAATTGTTCAGTTGTTTAATTTGAACAGTGTTTTTCCTTATAATTTCTTTGAAGAAGGTGCAGTCTTGTCACTGCTTAGATTAGTCTAGCACTGTAAACCATTGAAGAAATAACGTGGGTGTACTTCTAGTGATACATAGACTGAGTAACTTTTTTAATTGCTCTACTGCTGCTTCAGAGAAAGTGAACAAAATTCATGGAGATGCTTGAATAAGATTTGCTAATTTAAGAGGTAGATGTACATTGGAGTTGACTACGTCAGGATTTTTATGAACTGTATGGTCACACTTACTTATAGTATTAGTTTATATGAAGAATATACCATTCCATTGCGTAGCACAAGGTGCATTCCTTGAAAATTTATTGATAGAAATTCTTCTTGGTAAAAGCATGTAGATATCAAATGGTCTGAACAGATAATTTGTATGAACATGTTGATTGGGTGATTATGAAATAGTCTTATTCATAACTCTTTGTAATTTCCTTCAAAGCAGAAACAGAATTAGTTGAAGAAGCCTAAGTTGTTGCAGTGTTATTTCCTTCTAGTAATAATTTCAGAGTATTCTAAAGTAGGTGAAAACCAATTAGACAATTGTTAGTAAATTCTGAAACTTAGAGACACTGAACTTCTATTATCCACAATATCCTGACAGTAGACAAAAACAATGATGGTAAAGGTAAAAATGCAGGTACATTCAGAAGCTGAGTGAACTCTGTTTTCCAATATTTGGACTGTGGACTACTTTGTGTTCAGTTGTGTTTAAAATAAGAAAAAATGTTGTTCTTAAACCAATTAATTTTAGTACTTTGATAAATCCAGTCTTTCTTATGCTTAATGTATTTTATAATATCAATATAAACCCAAAGATAGAAGGAAACTGATCCCCAGATATGTGGGGAATTTTTCAAGTTGATGAATGTATGAAGGACAGTTACTTAGCCAGAGACATTGCATAGGAGAACATCAACATAAAGTACAGACTTGGGTTGCATAATTCAATGGATTTTGTATGTGTGTTTCAGTTTCTTGTGGGATGTTCTTTTGTTACATCAGAAGTGCCTGCTGTTGGTGTCTCAAAGCTTTCCTTTCTCTTTCAGAAAATGCTGGGACAGAAGAGATGAGTACTCCCTTTACTAAGGCCTAAAACTGCCTGTTGAAAAACAATCCTGACCAGGCAATATACGAATGGCCCAGGGAAGCCAGCAAATTGATATTCAGGTTTTACATGACCTGCGACAGAAGTTTCCTGAGGTACCTGAAGGTGTTGTATCCAGATGCATGTTACAGGTCAGTGCTCTGTTCATGGCTGTACAAGTAAGCAATGTTGCTGATTTAAGCTTTCTGTAATGGCATCCCCTTTGAAAGCAGATGGTTTTCTTTTTGTTTTTCTCTATAAATGAGAAAAATACACGCAGCCAATTTCTTTATATTGCACAGCAAGCAAAGTGTTAAATTGGCCTCTCTTTTTTCCATGCCTAATCAGGGGTGGTCCAAAGTAAATCAATAATCAGTGTGCGCATGGAGACTACTACTACTGTCTCACCAATCAGTGTGCTCATGCCTTTTGGCCATCTCAAGAGCCAAAACTAACTGTGGCAAAAGGAGGGATGCAAAGTCAACTTGAGTCCAGCAGGGACAATTCAAGGCAGTGCTACAAAGTGCGGCATTTTAAAATTTTATTTTAATTTTTATTTGAGTGTTGGAGCAGGTCAAGAAACAGCTTTGCTACCTGGTCTCCATCAGACTTAAAGGTGGGCCCTTGCCTGTGTGCAGGTTGGCCCTGATGCTTTCCATTCCCAGGTCCCTTGGCCTGCAGAGCCAGTGCTGGTGGCCGTAGGTACCCTCTGCAGCAGGGAGCCTGGAGTGTGATGTGGGCACAGCCAGGTGCTCAAGTTGGGCTCTCTCAGGCAGGACAAGGTGCTTGTAGCCTCACCTCCATCATGTTAGACCTGAGTGGAGGTGAGGCACTGGTGTGCATCTGCCCAGGGCTTTGGCTGCCAGATGGGCTTCATTTTTTTTGCTGTACCTTTGGAGTCTATGTAGTTAATTAATGGATGTCTGTTGGGCTTGGTAGTAACAAAGCATTTTTGACCTGTGCTGTAGTTAGTGCTAAGGCTGCATATTCTCAACTTCTACATGCAGCTGTTTGTTTTTAATGGTGCCACTATCAGAACACATACCATATTTTGTATCAACTTCTTGCTCTCTAACATCATGTTAGCTACTTCAGAAGATAAATTTGTGTCCCTCCAAAGCACAGTAGGGACACCTAAATGCCTAGAGTTAACGAATGCTGGTAAGACTTATTTAACTATGTTGCTTAAACATGTTTGCTTTGCATTTTTCATCAGTTCAAAGCAGCCATACTGATTGATTTTCTTTTTCATTCTAAGATATTCAACTTTTGATTTACTCTGGTTAATAAGAGAATTATCCAGATAGTCAGAAAGATCATCAGTATACACTGATTAAAAAAATGATGGGTTATGGTTCCCTGAAGCTGTCTCTGGACTATGGCTGTGATTACGATTCAATATTCATTATATCCTTATTGTTTGTCTTGCTATTTATATGTATTTTTATATATGAAATACGTATTTTCTATACTTGCATATGTATATGTACTCACTCATACATCTAAATGAAGTGTTCGTACTGTTGGTAAGTGTCTGTGACAATTCATACATTCAGTTCAAAACATTCATATTGCCAAGACTTTATCATATCTCTCCAGTCTTTCTAGAGTAAGAACTTGTGAAAAGTGCATTTCATCAACAGAATGGATTTTGATTTGCAGGAAGGCAAAATTTTGATCAGGGCTCATGAGGTTTCAAGCTTTCTCCAGTCCATTCTTTCTCATTATTTAGCTGAAAAGGAAACTGAACCAGAGTTCGAATTGCCTGTACTTGTTCTCAGAACTGTACACTGCTGTTTTTATGTTAGTGCTCTGTAGGACTTTATACTACAGGTGCAATTTTGTTCTTCAAACATGAGAACTGCTTGTTCAGCAACATCTGCGGGCTTGATGGAGTGAACGCATCAGTAATCATCTTTTGAATGTAATTCTTGATAAATTTAAAAACTAATGCTTGTCTTTAAGAGACTCAGCGGTCTTCATAACATTGAATATAGTGGATTTCTTTTAATAAAAAGAACCTTATAACTGTGAAGAAAAGATACTGTACATCCCATGTTATGATAGATCTATGGGGAAGGGTTTAGATTTTGAGGAAGTGTTTTCATAAGAGGATCTTTCAAAAACAGTCTAGAGTAATTAATATTCCATGTGTGCAGTATTGTTAAACTGATTTGTCACACTGGAAAGCTACCTTTTTTGTGAACTGAGAGCTAAGACTCAACAAGAAAATCCTGTCATGTTGGTGGTGCTTTGAAATTTCATGAGCTCTGGTTTCTCTAGCAACTTCTAACTTTGCTACTCTCTTTGGCTTGGGGTTTTGTTTGTGTTTTGGTTTGTTTGGGGTTGTTGTTATAAAAGCTGCCTTACATGACTTGTTCAAACCAACAAATTTTGTACTTGGACTGATAGGAAAGACTGAAAAGCAGAATTTTGAGTGTACTTGTGCACATGTTTGCAATGCTGCTGGAACAGTGTCTGAATCCTGAGTTCTGCCACCTTGTAGTTGAACATAGTGGAAGGAATTTCCAACAAAGGCAGTAAGTGTAGTTTAGGTCAAAGACAAGTACTTGAGGACATTTGGTGTAAGAAATGCCTTGGCCCCACAGTACCTTATGTGCAGGCATCATATGTTAGGGTGAACTTATTTTTAAGCTAGGAATTTAAGATACCCCAGGTGAGAATCTGAAAGAATATAAATCAATTATGTAGTTTATAGTATTATTGATGAGGCTTTTATAGCAAGGAAAGTTTCTTTGGATTACTGTGAATTGTGCTGAAAAAATGTACAGATACTTCAGTCATCCTCAATGAATTCTTTGTAGCTGAACACTTACAGCTCTTTCTAAAGGAAGGTTTATAGCATTGTATACTTATAATGAAAGAAATTAAGGATAAAGAGAATATGCAAAAATACCTCGAGGTAAATACCCCACTGTTGTAATGCCTAAACAATATATAGCATACTAAAAACAGAGGATCACCAAACAGCTAATAGGAGGAAACTTAAACCTGCTTAATCTAGGGAGTAAAAAGTCTTGGGCTGACAGCACTGAATATTCCTAAAAAGTTTTGTATCCCTATGTTCTTTCCAGCAAGCCTCCTGCATTCAGCTCTCCCATTCTCCTCATTTAAAGGAGTCACTGCAGTGCCCAGAGTCTGTGGACATTGCTCCCCGTTGTCCTATTTTTTGTGTCCGGAGCATTCTATTCCTGCTCCTCAAGTCTACGTCCTCTCCTTGCTTCCTCATTTCCCTCCAACATTCTTATTCTTTCTTTTTTTTTCTTTCTCTTTCAGGGTGCCAACATTTTAAACTCAATTGGGACATGGGCAGAGATAAGATGAGGGGTATTGTTTTGCTGGAATATGCTCAGTCTGCCATCAACCGGTTCTCTGGTCTGTAAAGAGCTAGAAGCGGTTGAAACTCTGCCTCTGCCAGCCAGAAGATGCCAGGGGTTCCATGTGCCCCCGGTTTCCCCCTTGAGTTCTCCAATTTTCTCATTGACGTCACTGAAATTTGGGAATTGATTGGATGCGGTCTTAAAAAAGAAATAAAAAATTGTCCAAAGAAATGCATTCAAGCTGAATGTAAGGGCCTTGCAAGCTTGGCCTGTTCCTTTTTGGTTTGATATTTTTGGCCTTTCTGTTAATAATTTTAATTCACTTCTTGCAAAATCTGCCTTTGAGATCTTTCTAGCTTGTTTTTCTGTGGCATCCTATCTTTTTCCCTTTTCTGGCTCCCTTTTCTCCTTTGCAACAAATACCAGGCTATTGTTCTTAGCTTCTCTTACCCACTGTTCTGTCCGCGTGTTTCCTTTCTTCACTACTAACTTCCTTTGGTTACTTCGTCCTCTGGTCCTTATTCTAAACTAGAGCCAATATGCATATCATCAATTTGATCCATTTTCATATCTCTGAATACTTTTTTGCAGCAATCTTTATATGGAGCTGGCTTGTTAGATAGCCTCTAGGGAATCCTATAATTTTAAAAAGTTCTATGGCTGGGGGTTTTTGGGGATTTTTTTTTTCTTTAATTTGGAAGAATTCAGAACTGCATCTGGTCTGAATGAACACATAGTTTTGGTTTTGTGGGTGAAGTTTAGCCTTGTCATCCCTCTCCATCTTCTGTTTTCTTTTTTTCTTTTTGTAAATCTGTAAGGTAGAGGCAGTCTTGCTATGTCTGCACAACACTGTCACCTTCATCCTGGTTGCAGAATGACAAATGTCTGCTAGTTTAACAAAAATGACATAATAGAAAGCATGTAGCATGGATCAGTTTATCTGGTTGTGTTACTCTTTAACTAACTGATAATGTTACTACTTGGCACTTGCAATTTTTTTCCTTGATCACATGCATTTTTTTCTAGTAACTGTTTCTATGTGCTGGATGGATTTGCCACCTATTTAGTGTTAATAACATGGGCCTGAACAGGTGCTCTTCTGGCTGAAAGTATTAACCTTTATTTCTTGGGGAGTGGGAGGTTCTGTATGTGGGAGCACAGTATCAAGAAATTAGGTCATGATGCATGTTCACTCTTTCTAAAAATCCTTATGTAGGAAACTAAGTTGAGAAGATTAGAGCACAATATTATTAAACATGTGGAAAAAGAGAAGAGAGATTAGCAGTTTGCTTCTGAAATGTTCTTAAAAAAAGAATTAGCTAGGTTGTGGTTTCTGTTCTAAGTTATCCTGTTACAGGTTTTAATGGGTACAAATATAAGTATTTTAAAGCCTTGCAAGCAGTGGTTTAAAATGAAAATACAAATATCCTCTGGGTTTTCGATTAATAGTTTTAACTTACAAAAGAGTAATCCTGCTGTATTTGTATAAACTGAGTTTTTACATTTCTTCTGAAGTCATGTGAAGTTCTTGGGCCAGCGTGTTTCTTCTCTTCATAAGATTCAATTTCTGTTTTCAGCAGGAGGTAATGCATAACTGGTATTGAAGTGTTTGGGAAAACATTTAAAATAAATGTGTTTTTATTTCTGTTTTTAAGTTATTAATCAGTACTATGCAGATGCTGTGAATTCATTCCTGCTGTCATTTTCCTCCCTAAAGCCAGAGATTTGGTCTCTGCTGAAGGTGGTTCTGAAACTGAGAAGGAATAGGGGAAGTATTCATCCAAGGTGTAGCATATTGCATAAAGCTAGCTTGCCAAGGTGCAGGATCTCCCTGTCAATACTTCAGAGGCAATGAAACCTCTGCCCTAGGTGCCACTGGCTGAGTCACTGTTCCCAGAGCAGTGAGCTTCACGTGCAAGTCCTTTGTGTGTGTAGAGCAGCTATGCTAGCCAGCCACCTAAAGCTTTCTATCTGATGCTATGCTGTTAAATTTTCAGTTATGATTGGATGTATTCATACATAAGTGTGACAATATTTTATCAGTAATGTCAAACTTTCATCTGTCTTTTCTAGAATAACAATAATTTGGATGCCTGTTGTGCAGTTCTCTCTCAGGAGAGCACAAAGTATCTCTACGGTGAAGGAGACCTGAGTTTTTCGGATGATTCTGGGATTCCTGGACTACGAAATCACATGACATCTCTTAATTTGGATTTGCAGTCACAGAACGTCTATCACCATGGAAGAGAAGGAAGTAGAATGAATGGAAGTAGGACTCTAGCTCACAGTGTTAGTGATGGACACCTTCAAACTAGTCAGTCCAACAATGAACTGTTTCAGCAGGAACCACAGACAGCACCCGCACAGGTTCCACAAGGATTTAATGTCTTTGGGATGGCTAATACAGTTAGTGCTTCTAATCCAGGGCAGCATCTTGGATTTCACCTAGGCAGCAAAGGAGTATCTAATTTGTCTCAACAAACACCCAGATTCAACCCCATTATGGTAACTTTAGCCCCAAACATTCAGCCTGGTCGCAATACCCCAACGTCTTTGCACATACATGGTGTACCTCCTCCCGTACTTAACAGTCCCCAGGGAAATTCTATCTATATTAGGCCTTACATCACAGCTCCAAGTGGTACCGCTCGACAGACACAGCAGCAGCCAGGCTGGGCATCTCAGTTCAATCCCATGCACCCTCAGCAAGTCTACCAGCCTTCGCAGCCGAGTCCCTGGACTACTATTCCTACATCCAGTACTACGCCACATACCTCATCGCAGCACTCAACACAGCCAAACCAGCAAGGCCACCAGACTTCTCATGTGTACATGCCTATCAGTTCTCCTACTACTCCACAAGCACCTATGATTCATTCATCTGGTAGCTCACAATCTTCTATTCATAGCCAATACAACATTCAGAATATATCCACAGGACCTCGCAAAAATCAAATTGAAATCAAACTTGAACCGCCACAAAGAAACAGTTCTTCTAAGTTGCGTTCAACTGGCCCTCGCACCTCCACCGTTCCCTCTTCCCTCAACAGCCAGACATTAAGTAGAAGTCAACCCACTGTTTACATATCGGCCAGTCCTCCCAATACCGATGAAGTGATCACACGTGGTCAGCCCAAGGTGTACATTTCAGCAAATGCCACGACAGGAGATGATCAACTTGTGCGGAACCAGCCCACGCTTTTCATATCGACAAATCCTGGAGTATCTACTACTGCTAGGAATATGTCTGGTCAAGTAAGCATGGGTCCTGCATTTATTCATCACCATCCACCCAAGAGTCGAGCAGTGGGCAACAGCACCACTGCAACCTCTCCTCGAGTGGTTGTTACGCAGCCTAACACAAAATATACTTTTAAAATTACAGTTTCTCCAAATAAGCCCCCTGCAGTTTCCCCAGGGGTAGTGTCCCCAACTTTTGAACCTACAAACCTTCTAAACCTTCCTGATCACTATGTTGAACCAGAGGGTATCCAGCATCTCACTGACCCTGTTTTAGCACATGTGGATAGGATCAGTGATGCACGGAAATTGAGTATGGGATCTGATGATGCTGCCTACACACAAGGTAATATTCTTAATATAAATTGTAGAGATTTTGATCAGGTTGTCAATTCAGTGTGTAGATTGCAGAACAGGAAAACAGTTAGTAACCTTTGTGACGTTAATACGGTATCTTTAATTCTAGCATTTGTGAGTGTTTCCTAAATAAATAAAAGCGTTTTATGAGAAAATCATAGATTTCTTTTTATGGTAAAGACATGTAACTGAATACTTGAAGATATTCTTCTGTTTGTCTAAAGTAGATATGTTACCTGTTTAATGAAGTGGAGTCATGCCATCTTCATTTTTATGTTGTTCTGAAAGAACCAACTACGTTTCTTCAACTTGTCCTAGTGGTTTAAAGCTACAATTCCATTGTCAGATTTTTGAATCAGTTGAGGTACTGTTTACATTGGATAATGTTCCCCTTTTTTTTGCGAGTGTTATTTAAGAAAGAAAAGCAGACTTCAAAAGCAATTAATGGGACAAAGTGTTGGCCTGGCCTTCATGTTTCCTACTGTGTGCCTGACAATAAAATGCTTAAAGTCTTGATATTTACTTCTGTTACATTTTAAAATGTGAGAAGCAACACCAAACCAAAGGAATCTCTTTTAAGGGATCAGTGGTAATGGAGGGATAAAATCTAGAATATGTGATACAGTGAGATAACCTGTTAATCTTTATCTTCTGTTTTCATGGGTTTGCATGCTTTTATTACCAACTTGATGGTTTGTTAACCCTCCTGTAAGCTTTCTACATAAAAATATTGGATAAGTCTTAGGATGTTTAAGCAGTATTCGTAATAGGTTGTCAAAATAATTTGGTTTTGACCTTACTGGTCCTCTCTGGACTTAGCAAACAATTCAGAATTTTAAAAAACTGTCTTGTTCCATAACCAATGTAAACATTCTTCAGATGAATTTAGCCATTTTATTTTGTGTGAGTAAGTACAGTGATCAGGACACTGGAAGCCAGGTCTGCATCTGGAGTACTGTGTTAATGAAGTAAATCAAAAAGTGATTCTAGCTTGTGCACTGCTTCTGGATATAATTAACTTTGGTGAGGAACAGTCAGTCCTAACCCAAAAGTTTCTAAAGGTTATGTGTCAAAACCAAAAAGCTACTCATCCTTATGTTCTCTTATGTTCAGTGCTTAAAGAACTTCAAAAAATTCATCTGTAGGTAAGCAAAAAAATTGCCCCCCAGATCATATTTCCTTTTTTTACTTCGGAGGGAAACTTAGCTGTCTTGGTCTTAGTCCTGGAAAACTTCATATACCAGAAATTAAGCAATTGAAATCTTGTCCTTAGGCTCTAAACACTCTTCTAGATCATGAACTTGCTTCCCAAGCAAGTTGGGTACTTTCTAGGGGGTTGCAAAACTGCATTTTAGGTACTTTTTAGGGAGTTGTCCCTTTCTTCTGTTTTTCATTTCTGAGGGCACTGACTTCAACCATGTCTGCCTCTTTAGTGATGGCCACTGTAACCTCCTGCACATTCTCTACAAGCTGCAGGTATCAGCATTCAGTTTCTTGAGATGAGGCAAGCTTGATACATAACCTGGAGTTCCAGAAGCATTGACCTCATACGTACTGTGGAGCCCAGCTCTTCCTGAAGCCAAGCTGCAGCTTTTAGATGATGTGTAGGTGTATGAAGTGGGCTGGTACACCTTTAAGGGACCTCAGGAGATCACCAACCATCTGTGTCCTTCACTAGAATGCGTGCTTATACTTCTGAAGTTCTTTACATGTAGAGATGTTTTGCATTTCTGGCATGTGTGCTCCATTTCTGCTGCAATAAGTACAGTGTTTCTTACATTTTTGTTATTAATTAATATTTGGAAAGTTGAGAAGTCTGTGATAGATTAACTTGTATGATATTGAAATCTGGAAGTCTTAACTATTGATTTTAAACATGTTTCTTACACTTAGCAGTGTTGTTTTGTTTTTTTTTTCTTCTTACGTACAAAAAGGGATTTGAGTTACTTGATGTTTTCTGTGTTCTAAACTGCTTATGATTTAGCCAGACTGCCAGAATCCTTCCATGTGAGGTGCTTGTTTCATTTTAATTTTAGCCAGAGAAGATGAGTAGTTTCTCTGGCCATGATTAGAGAAAAATGAATTTTCATCAGCTTTTCCATTTCTGCCAGAATGCCCTGTATCTTGGCAGGAAGAACTGAAACTGGCTTGGGGGAAAAGAAACCTTGGGGTGGAAGATGGAGTTGCTTTGATGTCAAATGAAGTTTCTGTTGCTCTTTTTATTTATTTTACATTTATATGCATGGTCCAACCCAGGAGAATAGAAGATGTGTTGGATCTCTCTGTAGGTGCTACTGCTTGCCATCAAAGAAGCTTTACTTAATTACAGTGTGTGTAGGCACCTCAGTCTCCTTCCGTAGTATTTCTGGTTTCCCTCCCAAGAAAGTCACAGCAGGTAGTAGAAGGCTGCCCCAGATCTCTGCCTTATTTGCTGCCAAACATGGAGGTTATATAGTGTGTAAAGGAGTGGGTACTGCTCAGATGAAATCAGTGTCATTTCCCTGAAATGCTTGGTTGTATCTCTGGCACTGACTGTGAACCTAAGAAACTCACTGTCACCAGACTTTTCAGAACTGGTTGCTGAGGGATGTTTCTCATTTCCTAGGATTCTAGTTTGAGATACTGAGGACTTGCTTGTGGAAATGTTGAGTGTATGTGTCCGCTGTTGAAGTCAGTAAGAATTCATGATGCTGTGGAAAGAGTAATGCTAGGTGCATGCCCAGAAGGACAGCCAAAACAAAATGCATTTTTATGCTCCTCTGTTCAGTGTCACTTCTGTCAGTGTGCAGGAGTAGTCCCATTACTTAGCAGAGATTACAATTTATAATTAGTTTTATTAACATGAAGTAGTTAAGTGAGATGTCAATATATAATTTAGTATAAAGTGTCTTATGGATGAAAAATTGGAATCCTGTTAGAAATTGAAGATTCTGTACTGAGAGATGTTTTTGTGATGTATGCTCTGTATGCATGTCATGTGATGAGTAGTGAACAGTTATTTAATAGTTGCTCATTCTGCTATAGCTTTCCATTTGTATAATGGGAAGGCATGCCATGAAGAAAATACATAATGGTGTAATAAAATCACTAGGTAGATGTTTTCTTACTAGGGAACTTAAGTCCTTTGGTTAAGTGTTACATGGCCTTGGCTGTTTGATGTTTTCATATTATTTTCTTTAACTTGAAGGAGGATGGTGTGCAAAGTTGAGTGAATCATTGGTACCAACTATAGTTGTATATGTGAATGTATGTTTGCTTAGCAATTCTTGACAATGTGTTGTTTTTAATATAAATAAATTAATTGATAAACTAGATTAGTAAATTAGCATTTCACAGCTCTTGCTTTGATTTCTTGGAGCTTTTAAAAACTAAAAATAAATAAAGCTGCAGGAAACAAATTTCTTTAAATCTTAGCCAGTCCTTGTAGATGCTTAAGAAAAAAAGACTTGAATGAGATAGAGCTGTGGGCCGTGCTCCCAGGGGCTCTGAGCCCTTTGTATCAAGTGGTCTAAGAAAAATACCACCTTGTATTTGGCTCTGTATATTAGGCCCCACTCTTCAGTGATCCTCTTATCAAAAAATTAGGTAAGTATTGAAAAGAGAGAACAAAAAAAAAAATCAGTTTGAACTATTGAAGTTGCTTATCAGATGACTGAATTTTGTGCAGCTTCAAATACAGGTTTTGAAAACATTCACAAGCATAAGTGTGTTTTGAGACTCTCATGAACCTCCTGCCAGAGTGTAATTGCATGCCAGAAATCCTCTCCATATCTGGCAAACCAAGAGATTTAAGAAATATGTAGATCTGTAGGGTAGGGTGATATTGTCTATTCCTAGATTAGAATTTATCTTAGAAACACCTAAAATAACAAAAAGACACTCTAACTTTAAAAATCACATTCACAGAGTCTTTGAGAAAACAGTTAAGCATACATTTACAAACTTAAAAGTATATTTAGTGCCCAACTGATAAGGTCTCTGGTAGAGGAAGAGTGAACTTTTGTCCTCCAGACTTCTATGCTCCTCCCTGTAATTATAATGATATACAGCCTTTATGTGAAAGATGTGCACTTTGGATGTCAGAGGAAACAGTGGCATCTGCCAGAGCTTTGAAGTGTACTGCACTCTGCTGAATGCAAACGTGCAGAAGTGTAAAAAACTAAATGTGCCAAATACCCTGTTTGCACTTAATTAAGAAGTTGAACTGCAGTGTTTTTCTGAACGTTTTCAGTTGCCTTGAGCAACACTAGAGGGAGCTGAATACTTAAATTGCCGTTTTCCATTCATAAATACCTCACTGAAATACAGGGAGGGTTTTGTCTTCCCTCCCTCATTGTTTTCCTGAAGCTGCCAAATCGGTATTTACACAAAATTACTGAATTATATATGAAAGTCTCCACTTAAACCAATCTCTTTAAAGTTCTTTATCAAAGTTATTTTAATAGTAGAAGGATAGCATAGTGGTATCAAGCGATTCTTCTTTAATCACAATGGTAATTTTTAATGTGTGTTTGTAAAACCTGTTAGGATTTGAAATTGTCAGATGGTAGTCACAAAGCTCCTAGGAGAACGAATTGCATAACTTTCTAGACATGAGATGAAAATGAAAAGCATGTAATAGTGCTGTGTGCATCCATCAGTGCCTTCTCCTCCTTGTGCAGTTCCATAATGACAGCTGAGTTTCTAAACCTCACAAGTGGGACAACATCAAAATGAGAAGTTGTGAGTTTTTTTCCTTTACAAGAGCAGCTTAGAAAAGGAGACGAAGGATGCACAGGCAGTCTTGGTCATAGCTGAACTCTTGAGGCCATGCCAAGCCGTGCAACCTGATGACTCTGGTAACAATGCTCCTCACCTACTGGCTACTCCACAGCAGTCTGCATCCGCAGTTTGACAGGTCTGAAGAGTTCTGAGTCTGGGCAGTGGAGCATAGCTGTGCTGCCTCAGCAGTCTTACCAAGGTAATGAAAACAGAAGAGACTGTCTAAAAGTGGAAATAAAAAAACCAGGGCTTGTATGCTCCCTGCAGGAGTAGAGGCAAAGTAGTCTTTGATTTCCTTTCTTTAGACTTGCAGCTACATTTGCTGCACTTGTAAAAGGCTTTTCAAGAGGAGAGACTGTTGAGATTACTTACCTGATAATTCCAAGTGTTCAACAAAAATCTTGAGTTTTCAGTTATTACGTTCTTATTTTACACGAGTGCAACTGCAATTTTCACTGTAGTGTGATTACTGTAACCCAAAATAAAGGTGTCTGTTTATGGAAACTTCTCTGATCTGAACAAAACGTAGCAGAAGCAAAGTGTCATTTCAGTATCTTGTGGCTCAAAAGCCTAGACTGGATCTCAGTACGGTCTTACAGTCTGTAACACTGTTCAAAAATAGTTTGGCATGGTTCCTCCTTTTAAAGAACCTCTGGAAGACAAAATGCAATGTGTGAGTGAATGAATGAATGAACGGGCAGGAGCTACAAGAGAAGACAGTTCTGCTTGCCAAAGATGTGGAATGTTGCATCTTTTTGATGTATTTTTTTTTCCTCTGCTACTGTTTGGGAAACCTAGGCAACCAGATTTGAGTGCTTCTAAGTTTTTGGTACCTGAAGAAATTGTGAGGAATTGAACATCGTGTTTCAGCTAGAGTTTGGCTTAAAGACTTTTTAAAATACCTTGTTATTGCTACTTCTTTATGATTTCCAGGGTGATATAAAAGTATTCACAGTCCGTGAAACTGATCACAGTTTATATGAATTACTAGTTTAATGGATGAATTAATGGCTGTGAAGAAGTTAAAATGATTTTTTGGTTTATTTAATGAAACTCATTTTTACAGAAGGTGATTATTACTTTGAGCAGTGATATCTGCTTTTGTGATGATATTTAACAGTAAACCTGCCTTCAATGAAATAAACTCATTAGATTGCATGAATTTGTGTTATCTGCCACTTAGGTTCTTTATACCTTTAAAAACTGTGGTTTAAATGCTAACTTTATTGTTTGTAAATTAGGTGTCCTTGTGCCTTTTGCTTTACAAATAGTAAGCAGTGTTAGAAATTAGAAGCTGAGCTAATGGTTCTGCACCGTTAGTCTAGGGGTAAAATGACATACAGTCCAGCTTTTGGCAAATATCACAGTTTGCTAGTGGTGTGCTTATTTCTGGTCAGGTTTCTTTGCTGAGTCCTACTGTGATCAACACTGGATCCAATCCTAATTGCAATACTATGTAGTGCTCCGTATTGCAGTTGTCTGAAATCCTCTTCTTGCTACCTGGTTTACAGTGGTTAAGCCGAATACACAAATATTTATTCCTGGCTTTGGGTAGTCAGTCTTGTAGGTTTTTACAGATTACAGTTACATTTTGCGTGGCCACCATTTATTACGTTGTATGGCTTTCTCGTATTTTCTTGTCTGTAGTTAGTTTGTGCTGTTTTCAGAAATACAGCGCTTTCTGTCTTATGGCAGATTTTCTCGTGAGGAAATTGGAAAAGTGTCTGTAGCAGTGTTTTTTCTTTTTTTTTTTTTCCCCCCAAAGAGTACTAACTTGCATCTTAATCTGATGTTACCCTGTGAAGGATAATAAAGTAGATAAAATGGGACTTTATGTATTGCAGCTTTACTGGTACACCAGAAGGCCAGGATGGAGCGACTTCAACGAGAACTTGAGGTTCAAAAGAAAAAGTTGGATAAACTAAAATCAGAGGTCAATGAAATGGAGAATAATCTAACACGAAGGCGCCTGAAAAGATCGAATTCTGTTTCCCAAATTCCATCAGTAAGTTGAAACTTCTGTAGGGTATAAACCTAAACCACAAATGTGATCTGTCACAATAAATTGAAGGAAGGGTTGTTCATATATTGACAATATACTAGGGACAGGCAGTGCAGTTAGAGTTAAGCTGATAAACAGTGGAGTTTAGAGCAAGGTCTAATTTAACCACAACCTTGCAGTTCACTAATTGCTTTGTGATGTATTGCTTTTAAAGGCAGTCACAAAAGGTTTGACCTAGTAGTCCTTAAAAGTTAATACTCATGCTGCTATCAAGTACTTTTTGGTCCTGGTGCATACTGAGCTCAGAGAAACTGATTAATGCACCAGTTTTCAGTGCTAGATGATCATCCATTGATCTGGTGGACCGGACCACTGGCTGTGCCCTGACTGCAGTTTGGAGTTCAGTCAGCTCTGAAGTCTGATGAGTGAGAACTGTTCAGTGAGTCTGAAAGCTTTTTATAAGACTATGCTTGGATTAAAAGAAATTAGGGAAGATTCTTTTATCATCGTTTCTGAAATAACTAAATGCTGTCTACCTGTGCATGAATGATAACTGTTCATAAACTGGGAAAATTAACAGGCAGATTTATTTTTTCAGCTGGAAGAAATGCAACAGTTAAGAAGTTGTAACAGACAGCTGCAGATAGACATAGATTGCCTAACCAAAGAGATTGATCTTTTTCAAGCAAGAGGTACAGTATGTCTTAGTACATCAGTAACTGTAAATGTTGATTATTTTTTTTCCACTGTCCACATGTTTCAAAAAAGTCTGTGTCAAAAATTATGGATATACACACTTTTTACAAAATCATCACATTAGTTTGAGTAAAACCATGGAAGTAACTGACTTTAAAGCCTATTGTTTTTGTTGGCCATATGATTTTTCCTAATCCCACAGTCATTCCTATTTCATACTTGGCTTAGAAGAGAGAAGTTTGTGATGCCATGTATTTATTAAATGCTGGGGGGGGGTGGAATCTGGTTACCTGAGTAGCAAAGAAAGGGAGTAAGTTTTTTGAATGATATAACTATACATATGTATCCATCTCTGTCTTTTGTCTTCCACTTCTGTCTGTATTTAGCCTCTCAAGTTAGCAAATATAAAGTGCAGTTGTAACTTCCAGCCTGCTCTCTGCTTTCCTTGTCTGCAGGGACACAGCCTTTGGTCATGGGGGTGAAATTGTGAGACAGCTGAGCCAGTTCAAGAACTGCCAACAAGAAAGCCTTCTCTCTCTTGCCACTTACTGAGCTCTGGCTCTGTATTAGTTTTTTAGACGCTTTGCAGAGCTGATTCTGTTCACGAGCCAAGCTAAAACTTGCATTGCTGGAAAAGCTTGCTACAGCTGATGTGAGGGAGAGGCACAGGAAGGGAGAACTGAGATAGTGAGAGGGAAGGAACTGATACTTCCCCCTTTAAGCAGCAGTGAGCTGTTAGATCAGCTAGGAGAAGAACCACAAAAGTTCTGCTTCAGACAGTGTACCTGCAATTCGGGAGAAGATAGACAGGTGTGCTGAATGTAATGCTGCACTAAAAACTTGATTTTAAATAGAATAAATGGTAGGTGGTTTTTATTTTTTTTTGCTTGTTACAGTAAGTTGCATTTAGAGCTTCCTCCGAGTTTTAATTCTAAGCATGTATAATACACTGCATAGTAGGTAAGATATCTCTGAGCCTAGCTGCAATTTAGAAAAAGAAAGCTGAGATTTGTTTATGATCTTAAAGAGTAGTAGAGAAAGATACCTTTAAAGGAGTTGAGTTTGCTAGATTTTGTCTCTGACTTTACTTTATATTGCATATTTTGGGCAATACGTTTCTTAAAGTGTGTTGTTGAAATCACTAATATCTCATTTAGGTCTGTATTGACACCTTGATATAAAAGGTGGTAAGTGAATAATAGTATTGTTACAGAGTTACTGCCAGAAAAAACTGATATGCCTCCCTACTCAAGTTTATTTTTTTAAACTGCTGCACTTTTTTTTTATTTTTAGGACCACATTTTAATCCCAGCGCTATTCATAATTTTTACGATAATATTGGATTTCTTGGTCCCGTGCCACCAAAACCCAAAGGTATTGTATTGATAGAATTTGGATTTGATACAAATACCTGGTTTGTATCTAATATCAAGTTCTAATTTAAGAATCTTGTTTAAGTGACGATTATGAAATAGTCTACTTCAAAAGCATACAAACCTTGCATTTCATTTGTATTGGCAGTAAGTGTGCTTCTGTTTGCTCTTGTTTCCTCTCTAGTCACATATTCAGGAAGGAGAAGTATATTAAATGTTAAAGATGGATAATATATTGTAAGGTAGTTTATATAATGGAAGCATCCATCTTTCTTTAAAAATGAGCATGAGGTACATTGCTTAGGGACCAGTGAAACTCACTTAGATGACTTCACCATTATCTACTGCAAAGAGTAGATTTACTTACATGTAGTAACAACTCAGGTTGGTTACCCTCACTGGATATCGTGGCCGCTGTAGAATTTGAATTAACAAGTTACATGAAAGCCTCTTCTGACTGTTGGTAAATATAGTTCTAGGTAGTTGAAGAGGAAAGTAATATGCAGTCCAGTAGGGCAGTCAGTATTGCTGAACATTGGCCACTCTTAAACATTCTACTTGTCATTAGTTTGCACATAACTTACTTTTTTCCCTCTCAGGATGTCAAACAAAGCAAAACAATTACCTTTTGTATTTTACATAAAGCACAGAATGAAATCAACTTGTTTGGAACAGCATCATACTATGACTTTAGGCAAACCACTTCATGAAACATGGAGATAATCCACTGGTGTTTCTGTGCAGTCTTTCTTTCCAGGAAGTTCTCCATATAATATAGATGTGTGTGTTTAATTGTCCTTGCAGTGTGCAGTAACTGTTGTTACAGAATCTCATCTAAGAGATTTCTGACGTTTCTGCATTGTAAAATGGTCTAGTTAAATTGGACTTTTTGTCCTGCAGACCTTTTGCAATGCTTCCACGCTGATACTGTTTTTCATGCTGTATAAAGCACTTTCTATCCTTTGTTACCTGAGCTGGTAGTGAAAATTCCAAGTAAAGTTAAATCCACACACATTCCTGTTAGACACATTTTACAACTGAACCATGAGGAACTTCCAAGTTCTGTCAATTATGTAGTTCCTTTTACAATAAATAAAAACCAACCTATCAAAGAAGAAAACTTAAATTAATTTTCTCTGACTAGCTGTCAACATTTCTATTGCCTTATCTTGCAGGAGCTCACAAATTTAAGTGTTTAATTCAGTCTATCTTGAAAAAGCAAAATTAACTCTGCCTTGTTTATAAAGCTCCAGAGTTCCTCTGTCAATTATCTTTCTTCTTTCTTTTTAAAAAAGTATCACTGCTGTATCTTAGTTCTTCATTAACTTTAATTTTCATTTCATGTTAAGCTTCAATTTAGCTATCATGTAGGCTTTGACTTAAACCAGAATTACTGCTGTTCACAAAAGAACAAAAGTAATTTTTCTTGCAACTGTGATCAGTACCATTGTTCTTCTAGAGCTCTTGCTGTCATTTTGCAGCAATTGCTGTTGATGAGTTGCCGATGAGATGTTCTCCAGATGAAATAATGGGCTAAAAGGATTTTGCAGTTGCCTAAACCAGACAACCCTTAACTTGAGAAGTCACTCATCTCTGTTTTCATCCTTTTCATTCCTTTTCTCTCTTCTCTTTTAACATAGTTGACGATTGCTGCCTAACACATCATGCAAAAAGATGTGTTGGTATGGTTGGGAGGATTATTCTGTAGCATGACAGAGCCAGGCAGTGGTTTTTCTTCAGAACATCTGCCTGCTGAGCTGGCTTGAAAAACTGCTACCTTCTTTCTAGGATCAAAAAGTTAAACATGTCAAAGGGTTACAAAGCACATGCTTCTTGTCATAATGAATTTTAGACCACTCCATAGACGTCAAACTTCTAAATCTTGTCCATGTTTCCTGTGCTGATTAATTTGCAGATTTTATCTCCTTTTTATGCTGTAGCTTTGAACTGAGGGAAGAAAGGAAAGAAGACAGAGTTAAGGAAGGGGAAACTTGATTTTTGTAGTTCTACCTTGAGCCTTTTGGCTGACTTACAATCAAACTGTAGTCAAGGAGGTGGTAAAAAGCTGCTTCTGTCACTTTCAATAGCTGTGCTGTTCTCAGAGGAACAAGATAGTAACTGAAAAAAAGTCTCAAAATTCTTTCCATGCTGTTTTCGGTTAGTAACTGCTTATCTTATCTCTTCCATGTCACAGATCAGAGGTCCATTGTGAAAACACCAAAGACTGTTCCAGACACAGATGAAGATGAGGGAGCTCAGTGGAGTTGTACCGCCTGTACTTTTTTAAACCATCCGGCCTTAAATCGCTGTGAACAGTGTGAAATGCCCAGGCATTTCTGAGCCAACAGGCCCATTACCTTCCGTAAAACCACAGCAAACGTACAAGGAATTGTCCAGGCATTGGGGGGCAAAAAAAGCATTTATGCATAGGATTTTGTAAAATGGAAGGTGTGATGAGATGGTATTTTGCTAATGTTAAATGTCAGCCCACAGAGCAAGCAATACCTCAGAGTTGTGTCACAGGCAGTTGACGCTGATCGGCTGAAGGGCAATCTGCTGAGAGACTCACCAGCTGCCTAAACCATGTACAGTATTACCAGTAACAGGGCCTGGGTGTTGCCCATCCTCTTCTCTGCCCCCATGTCACTACTGAATTTTGACAGGGGAAAGGAATAGAGTGCTAGTGTTTTTGTTTTCAGAGCTTTCGGTGAAACACTACATGCACAGAGGAGATCTTAAAAGGAACAAGGTTTAAATATTTAAACTGTTTGCTGCCACATAGTGCCTTTGATAAAGGGAAGAACTTCACAAATCAGTGGTACTCTTTGCCTTGTCTTCCCTGAAAACATCTCTGTGAAGCCAGAAATCAGTACAATCACATCTAAAGATGAAAAGGAAAAACTGCATGCGTTGTCTGTACAATACACACAGTGAAATACCCCAAAGCTTTTCCTACTGTACATAGCTCTAGAGCCTGCTTTAAGTGATTTCTTTTCCTCACCTTTATTATTTTCTTGTACTTCTGTATGTATAGTGTAATAGTCTTTTTGTTAACTTTCTTTTTTCCCTTTAAGTGATTAAGCACGATCATGTCCCTTTTTTTAAGCTTTTATCTGAGAGAAGCAATGCCTTAAAATAAGAGCATTAATAAGAAACTATGCACAAAATAGCTTTCCTCTGCTCGTTCTGTACATTGCTCTTGTAAATGCTGATGATCTGTGAAGACCTGCAGATGCAGCGTGGTAAAAGTGCAGGAAAAGTTGGAAGAGTTATGCATATAGTTCACTCTGTACACTGAGTTTTACGGTGGGTGACACAAAGGGAGCATTTTGTCTGGTGTGAGGAAACTTTATACTAGGAAACTTTCAACCCACCAACAGATCAGCATCCGAGTTAAGCTTGCTTCATCTGCTGGGTGTCTTGCAGACTCCTGAAGAGAGATTCATTGGGGAAGTACATACAGTGCCAAAATCAACAGCAGCAGCATCGTACAGCTTTGTTCAAGGACTTTAAATGCTTTCCTGTTTCGGCAGCCAGTTTCTAAACCTGACTTTGTGGTGAAGTCTCATATTTATAGAAAACAAGGATAGCAATATTTAGGACAACTGAAATAAAGGCTGGAAAAGAGAAATCAAACAGACTTGAACACTGAAGCAACCTCAAGCATCTCTTTTATTTTGATGATCTATTTTTTTAAGGAGAATACTCACATGATCGGGGATGTATGTAACCGAGATCAAGCAAATGGAATTCCAGTACAATATGCATGAAAGACGGCACGCAAAGAATTATGTAGCAGCAGCACTTAGCGTGAGGCTGGAGGGAGTGCTAACAATGTAGCAAGAGACAAAGTAGACTGTCACCCACTGTAAACGTCCGCCCGTGGACACGTTTATTAGGAGTTTTACAAGTGATCTATGTGAATGCACAGAGGCCTTTGTTTTGAAGGCTTTGCATTTTTTTTTTTATGTGGGAAGAAAATGTCAATCCCAGGTAATTAGGCAGTAGACCCAAAGCACTTGCATTCAATGCATTTTGTTTATAAAATGAGGCCTTGTTTTTCAGCTTCATCTGCAGTTCTATGTGAAGATTGACAAATCAGTTTTTACCTGTTTATTAATAAAACCTAATTTGGATATCTTGAGTTGATGGTTTTGTGATTTAGCTGGGTAAACTGCCTTTGTAACAGATAAGTTATTTATAAAAATTAAAAAAAATATATATTCTAACGTTTTCTTTTGTGATTTGTTTGCTTTTTCCATGCTGTGGAGCAACAGAATACTCAACGGAACAATGAGCATTAACAGTATTAAAAGTAGGCTGATTTCTTATGACCAGAGTTTTTATTTAAGTTTTGCTGAACCTTGTCTGTCCTGCCATGCGTTACTCTGTAATTCCAATTCAGTGAGCATAAGGAATGTATTTCATAATGTTGCACTGACAAGATTGTTTCCTGACCAAAGACCCACTCACTTATTCTTAAAGCAATAAGCTAGACACTGGCCCTTTTTACTTCATGCTTCTGGGATTTAAGATTTTAAAAATATTTTAAAATTCTTTAATGCATATTATTCAACTAGTGTGCCTTAATCTGCAGTATGAAAAATAGTGGTTGGGGTGACAGGGGCAACTGTATTTTTAAAGGAAACTATAAACTCCAGTCAGCTGAGGGGTACAAAGAGCATGTTTGGAGAAATAGGTGAGATGGAATCCTGTTCATTCTGTGAAATTTATAATTGATCTTTTCCCTGAATTTGAGTGTTTATTTTCTGAAGGGAAAAAAAATACTTACATCCTTGTTCCAGCTAGCTGTGCAGAGCCATCTGCTCAACATGAGTGTGTATTGGACAGCCTTTTCAGTAACTGATCCTGGAACAGTGGGATAAGAGAAATGATGTCTCCAGCGTCTGTTCCAGACTTTCACCTTCCCCTTCAAGAGTTTTTTGTTCATTGTGTACTTCAGGTCATGTATATCATAGATACTGCTCTATCAATGTAGTGTGTCATTAAGGGTTTCAGTTTGAAGGATAAACTAGAACTAGATTTCACTGTTGGATTTTTTTTTTTTCCTCATAGACCATTAAAAAAGAAATATTTGCAGCAAGGTTAAGCTTTGTATTGTGAACATCAGTAGTTTATCTTGGATGCTGATTTATGACTTGTTACTTTTCTGTACTGTCTTTGTCAGGGATCTCTGTAAAATAAGTACATACAGGCAGGAAGGGAGTACTCATCTTGACTTTCAGAGATGCTCCTCTTAATTTTTTGTGAATGCTTAAAATTATCACTTTGTCAAGTTTCAGAAGTGGGATAACTTTAGAAATGTAACAACAAAACAGAGCTGGTACTGGGCTGCTGTGTGACATCAGCTCTGTGGAACTGACTTCAGTTCACCTTACTACTTTCTAGATATGCTAGAAAAACATTTGTCTTGTACAGTCTCCAATCAGTAGAGCTGTTCTCTTGTCCAGGAGGGTGGCGAAGCGTGGCACCCATGAAATTCAGTTTAATTGTGAGATTCAATATCTTCAGTCTCAAGCTAATGATAGATTGGCTTTAAAACTGTGATCAGCATTCATGCCTATCTGTGTATTTGCTTTATTCATATGAATTTAGTTGGTTTTGTGATCTTGAAATGTCTACCTTCAGTGTTTTGTAGATGACCAGGGGATAGTACTGATACTGTCCTTATCAGTACTATATTTCTTCAATCAAATTCCTCTAACTTGAATGTATATTGGAACCTGGACACAAATTAAAGGAAGACTTGATTAAAGATGTAGAAGAAATATTAGAAAAAAGCCATCTGTTGAAATCTATTATTTACTCTTTTCAATACTGCTTTGATATTCTAAAATGGAAGTATAGTTCCATTTTAGCAGTGGAAGAAACTTTTCAGTACATTTAACAGAACATGTAGTGCAGCTTGTGCAGCAACTCTTACTTATGTTTAATTCTAACTTCAGCAAGAAAATCCTTTGGTATTTTATCTCATATTTGTTTAAAATGTCCTGATGAGTTGACCAGCAAATACAAATCAAACTTTAAATTACTTTCACTGGCACAGAGTGGAATAATTACAGTGCATTCCTTTTTCACGCCTCAATGCCTGAATAGTTCTTTTATTGCTAATTTTGAGGAACAGTCTTTGATTTTATGTAGTCCAAAATGCCTTGTGAGGTTCATATTTTATGTAAACTACTTTAAAATACTGAGAGAAGAGTTAGTATGAAGTGGTTGGGGGCTTCAGGCTCTATAACAAGCTTAAGTGCTGTAGGAGCAATCGGGAGTGGTGGTGAATGTTGAAAATTACATAATCAGACTCAATTTTGACTTTTTTATATGGTTCTTTAGTTTTAATTTGTTTTTTCTTTGAGCAGTTCTGTATGGATGGCATTTACGGTAAAACTCAAACAGTGCCACCTTCAGAGGCAGCACTGAGTGAAACTCAGAAATTCTTACTTCAGTCAAGACTTCAGACATGTTAATTTCCAGCAGTACATATAATTACGCTTTCATCACAAATGCTGATATTTTTAATATTTAATCAAAATATAACCATTTTCAGCCAGTGCAGTGCTGCTGCAGGAATGAGTTTAGCTGATTATTTTTCCCAGTGTCCTGTTCTCTTCATTGATTTAATTTGCAGATACCCATGTGTATTTACAGAGGACTTTGAGCCAACATGATTGATAATCTACAGGGGTTCAAACTGCCTATGATTTGCAAAGTCATGTAAAATAATAAAACCCTATCACATTGCACGTGAGTGCAGATTTTAAAGGTGAAAAGTAGCATCTCCATTTGGGTGCCACTCAAGCATTTGAAGTCACTTCACAAACCAGTCCCACTTTTTAATGGGGACTGTGTTACAGCTTTGAATTCTGAGACTGTGCTTTTTCTCACACCATTCACAGGAGCACGGTGCCAAAATAATTTTGATGTCTCTGATGTGGTAACAAATGGAAGATGCTGCATATTAAGCATTTTAATGTGCTTTTTGTCTTAGTAAATATCAGCAGACCTTATCAGCCTGTGACTGATAAACTTCACCTACATTCAGGTTCCCCTTTCAAGTGATGGAAGGTCCAAGGCTAAGGAATGCGGTGTTGGAGACATTAAGGAAATGGGCTAAGGAATGCTTTGCCCTTTGTTCTCCATGTACAGAAGCAGGTGGTGTTGCTTTCCTTGCACCCTGCTCTAACATGCAAGCTAAACTGTGGCAAGCAGAAGGCCTTGGAGCTGGACAGGGTGTGTTGGAGTCAGGAACTTGGGACATAACATGAGAGAAATCCTGATGTCATCACTGTGCATCTGCTGACAGGACAGCCATGTCTCCATTGTGTGCTAAGGTCTTGTGCTTGCCACCTTTCATTATGTGCCAAGGAAAAATTCACAAGGTTTTCCTGAGGAAAGGACAGTGGGAAGTGAGTCCCTGGAGTTCCTCATCTGGCTGGTGCACAGCTGCTTACCCACAAGAGAGCAGAGGCGCCTGCATGTAAAAGGGATTATTCAGCCTCTGTGGTTTTGGAGGTTGGACACTGATTCCTTAAAAGAGACACTTTGTACTCTCAAAAGAACAGCCCATGCATCATTAATTCTGGATTAGCTTTGTACCATCGTACTGCAACAGTAAACCTGTAAAAGTGGTGTTTCCTAATTCAGGTGGTAAATCTAGAAGTGAGGTACCTTCTAACCTTCAAAAGAGGTTAACAAATATTGATAGCTCTTCTGAGGTGACAGGAAACATGATTCAGATGAGAGAACGAATGTGTGTTTGTAATGAAAACTTGATTACAAAAGTTATCATCCCAAAAACTTTAAATAAAGAATTTGTATTTCAGCAATTTTGTTGGTCTAAGATTACAAGCAAAGCAATGTTTGCACGTCCATAATGTCTCTTATCAGCTGATATAAAAAAATGCTTCATTTACAGTCTACTTATTCATGGTAGCAGCTCTGTTCTTCATAGTTAGCTGTAAATGGTAAGTTGGGGGCCTTTTTTTGATTGTTATTTTGGCTTTTGAATTTTAGTATTTGGTATTTCACAGGTTGTATCTTGTGTAGAACAAAATTGGATGGAGAGATGGATGGATGGATGGATGGATGGATGGTTTTCTTTTTTTACAGAATCTTTTTGCAGCTTTGCTCTTGTCTGTACTTGCTTTATGTCTTATTTTATTGCCCTGGAGAGCTACTGTCATTCCATCATTCCACCTGGGGAGCTGCTGTTTGGAAGAAGGACATGTTTGGGTGCACTGTGTCCCATCCCACTAATCTGGGGCTGGTGCTGACTGAGCCTGTGGACAGTAGTGAAAAAGCGTGAAATACCTCTCAGGCCTTAAAAGGCATTTGGCCAGAGGTACTGGAGAATCTTTGGTTTGGGTTGGAAGAGACGTTAAAGCTCATCGAGTTCCAACTCCTGCCCTAGGCAGGGACAACTTCCACTAGGCCAGGATGCTCAAAGCCCCACCCAGCCTGGCCCTTGGTTTGTCCATCTCAGCAATATTGCTGCATCACTGGCTCAGTTTCTAAACAATGCTCTGTTCATGTGCCATGGCAGCATGCAGAATGTGACCCCAGGGTTTTGCTGTTCCCTGTGCTGCCTTCTCTGCCTCTGTCTTTTCAGTTTTCCTTTTCTCCAGTTAGAGACTTGAACAACCACTCAGGGCAAGTTTCCTATGTTTTGTTGCAACTATCCAGTAGCTACAGTGAAAATTTGTGTTAGAAATTTTGGTTTTTTTATGAGTTTTTTTCTCCCCTCTGTGTTTTGGGGCCAGAAATTTTAAACATAACCTGAGGAAAGACTATACTGTCTTCTGACAGAGATACCTGACACAATTATGGAAAGATTGTCATGTGGCATCTTTTCTGCCAGCAAGAATCACATTTTGGTAGCCAATGTCTATAGTTTATATTTGCTGTCATAGAGAGGATGTCACTAGACACCCAGCTTGAAATTTGATGGCTTGTGCTTTGATGCCCTGTCACAGACTTGTTTGGTGGTTTGGAGAAAGTTGTGCAGGTCCTTGTCTATCTGATCCACAGCAGCAGTCTGGCCTCTTGCAGTGTTTGTTGTGCAATTCCCCTGCAACTGAAGGAAGCATTTGGAGTTGCATACATCTTTTCTACTATGCATATTCCTGAGTATTAGAGTTTTGAAGTGAGGCTGTTCAGTAGAAAACCTTACTGTGTTGCTCCAACTAAGCTGCTGCTGGGCTTAAGGAGGTGAGGGGGAAAGGTGGCAATAGGTTTGGCTTTGGAAACTCTTCATAATCCATGGCACAGCTGCCCTGTACATGAGAAAGAAAATGTCTTGTTAGTGTTTTTTGAGCTGAAGGACATAACAAAAGATTTCCCTCTTTAATAATGATTAATGATGTGGGGGTTTTTTTCCTACTGAGCTTGGTACTTCTAAATTAAGTGGCTTAGACTTTCTGAAGGCCTAAGGAAACTGAGTGCTGTCCTGCCTGGCCACCGTTCTGTCCCCATGAGCTTCACTTCTGGTGCTGGGACTCAGGACTAAATGAAACAGAACAGCCAGCTAGCATGGCCAGGGGCTGAACTTCCTTTTGTTAATGGACCCTACAGCTGCCCTGATGGATCTCACCAGGGAGTGCTTTTCTGCCAGCCCCACAGCCATGGCCGCCAAGCTCCACACTGCAAATGTGGAGTTTGCTCTGAAGAAACAGGCTTCATCATTTTTCAAGGCAACTGCCATGTGTCCCAGTTCTCAGTGCTTCCTGAAAAAAACAGTAGGGTTGAGTTATGGAGAGAGAGGTTTTACTATTAACATGATTTACTATTTGCCCCCAACACAACTCCCAGGCATAGCTGTGCCATGTGATGCCATGCTCGGAAACTTGCACGCCAGCATTGAGAGCCCAGCCATGTTCCAAGTGGACATAAGGTAAGTGCCATGCAAAGGTATGTCTTACATAGATGCATAGAAAAGTGTAATCCATCTCCCAATCTCTTGCTTCATGTTGGTTTTCATTCTCTTTCACTTAATTTCCTGTCTTTTCATCCTGTTCTTTTCCTGGACCAATCCCTGTATTCTGGTAGCAGGGTTGAACCTATTGATACTTGATTGCACACAGTGCTTGAGCTCAAGACTTGAGTCAGCATCCAGATCTCAATCATCAGTCTGCCATCCCATGGCAACCATGCTTTTCTTTTGGATTTTGAAACCCTTGTATTAGCCATAGTACTGGCCCAGAAGGTGGTGGGCTGCCATCTGGTGATTTCAGCTCAGTTTCTTTTCATTTCACATGTGAAATTCATCTCATGAGACTGAGACAAAATGCATTAGTAATGCTTCAGAGCAGGGATTGCATCACCCCCAGCTGGAGGTGTCCTTGTTACTGGTTTACAGGGCTACACTCCAGGATGCTCCCATTCTCTGTGGAGCTGTTAATGAGCTATGAATCCTGTGTTCTGGCAGTGGAATGGCACACCCCTAGGGCTGACAGGGAATGGCTGATCTTGGCATTGCCCATTGTTTGGTCACAGCTGCTGTTTCCTGACTAGTGTGGAAGGGCTTTCACTTCTGCAGCCAAAACGAAGACGTTGGCAAGTGGTGATTAATACTTTTTTCTGAATTTCAGTTTTATGACTCCAGATGAGTCTCAGGAAGGTAATACAGCTCATTTCACATCACAATTGGCTTCTGCTGTTACTGCCATGACCTAATTGTTTTTATTTTCACTTAAAGAGTAAAAGCATTTAAACCCAACCTTATAAAGACCAATGAATAAAACACACCAGTGAAAAAACTGTGGCTGAGGGCTTGAGGTAGGTGACATAAATTAGATTGCTCAGAGGCTCGTTTTGTCAGTCATTATTCATCTCTTAGCAACTCCCCTTGATCCTGTGATCCTCTGCTGCATCAGCTGTCACTCATGTTTGACAGGACCTGCTTTCTGTGGGATTTCCCCTGCCCCAAGCCCTCCTGTTGTGTTTAGCTACAAAAGCTGCTCCATACCTGCAGGTTCTGTTGGCTGCCTGTGGTTGGTTTTCCTGTGGTGGTTTGAAGGGGTGCCTGCCAGCTGTCACGACACAGGCACAGTTAGCTAGCTCTCTCTGCATGTCCTTTAGCAATAACGTGAGCCAGCATGCTTGCTCTTTTCCAGATGTTTTTTCACAAGCTTCCAGTATCTGGGTCAATGGAGTTTGCTTTCCCTGCCCTTTTAGCCCTTTCCAGTCAGGAGGAGATAAGCCTGCTGCAGTGCAGTGAGGGGTTATACCACATTATGGCTGTGGGTAGATCCCAAACCAAGTGTTTCCTCATTCTCTCTTGACTTCCCTGCTAGTGTGTTTGATGGTGCAGGGCTTGATGTAATGCACACGAGCTGCTGAGTCACCCCTGAGCTGGCAAGGTTTTATTGTACTCTTAACCCAATATAGAGTGTTTGGTCCCTAGGCAGGCAGGAGCAAAGCTGGTGCTTCTTGCTTCCTTCTGAATTGTGTCAAGGCCAGCCTAACCTTTGCTTTCAGGGCAGGTTACCCTGTGCTTCAGAGGCCGTGTACTGTAGAGCAGCATTTCCAGGCTGGGCCATGGCAGCACCCTGGGGATGCTCCAACAAAAGCCTCAGTGTTTAGAGTCATAAATATGCTGAGTTGGAAGGGATACATCGGAATCATTGAGTCCAACTCCTGGCCCTGCACAGGACACACTGTGTGCCTGAGAGCATTGTCCAAACACTTCTTGAATTCTGTCAGGCTTGATGCTGTGACCACTGCCCTGAGAAGCCTGTTCCAGTGGCTGAACACTCTCTGGGTGAAAAAACCTTTTCCTGATATCCGATCTAAGCCTCCTCTGATGCAGCTTCATGCAGTTTGCTCAGGTCCTGTCACTGGTCTTAAGAGTGAAGAGATCAGTGCCTGCCCCTCCTCTTTGCCTTGTGAGGATGTTGAAGATTACAGCAGTCTCCCCTCAGTCTCCTCTTCTCCAGGCTGAACAGACCAAATGACCTCAGCTGCTCCTCATACAGCTTCCTCTTAGACCCTTCACCATCCTCGTGGCCCTTCTTTGGATGCTTTCTAATAGGATGTCTTTTTTATATTGTAGTGACCAAAACTGCACACAGCACTTGAGGTGAGGGTGCACCTTGTGGGTCCTTTTGGATTGCAGCTCAGTGTAATTATGTACATTATGTACAATGTAACATAATGTTTAAACATAATAGACACGCACAGTAAAATTATTAAAATATGTGAAATACATTTTTATAAATAAGACGTGCATTTTATACATCATAAAGTTGCCTGTGTCCTCTGGAAGATTTGCTTTAGAAGTTGTTCAAGAAGGATGGGGATGCCTTCTGTTTTTCACAGATTCTTTTACATATTGCAGAGTTTAGAAATCGTGTAACTTTCGTAATACCAGTGCTAATGACTCTGATGCAAATCTGCCTTGAAATGAGATGAACTGCATTCAAAACTGTATTGGGCCCTGAAAATCAAGAGCTGGGCACCACAAATGCAGCATTTCAAGCAGGCATGAATAATTGAAATCGAGTCTGGCACAGTATTGGGAATCATCTGCTGGCTTGTGGACAAATACAGGCTCCACCAGGAAATTCTGCCTTCAAGCCAGTTTTGCTGCTCAGCTAGTGATGTGATATCTGGACCCACAGGGTTATTTGTGCCTCTGGCAGGGAGCTTAGAAACAAGGCTGCAGGCAGGTTTCAGATAGCTGTGAGCTCAAGGCTATAAGTGCTGAGTTGCACATCCAGCCTCTGCCTGGCGAGTGGAGAATTTTATTTTCAGTTCTGTTGAGATGTGGGTGCACAACCCAACTACCTGGCTTTGGGCAACTCTACAGCTGTGGCGACCCTGCTCCCCAAAATGCAAGGAAAGAAGGTGTAAAGGGAATGCAATAGGAGTTTGTGCTGGTTTGTTTTGGGAGAAAGATTCCCCCACCCCCCCTTAATGCTGCCTTTCATTTGCATGCTGGGAATATTTGTTGTATAGCCACCTAAATGCTGATTGACATATACAAGACAATAAACTTAATTAGTTAAAATCCCCTGTGTTCTGATTGACTGCCAATGTCCAAAGTCCACCTGGAAAGACATGGGAGATAACGTTTGGAATGCAAGGCTATCTGGGCTTGCAGAGTGTTTTTTCAATTAATTTCTGCCTAAGGATTGGCTGTGATACTTATCCACTGGCAAACCTCGTTTCAGATTTCAGCTTTAAAATATAATTGGCAGCTCAGCAAATTCATAAAATTGATCCCCATTCACACTTATTTTTGGCTTGCGTTAAGAATGTGCCAACCTGGAACTCTAAACTTAACCCCGAGTGACTTTCCCAGGGCTGCTGCCCTGAAAGGAAAGCCTGGCAGCAGCACCTGGGCCCCAGCCAAGATAAATCCTGAGCCGCCGATGGCAGGGCAGCCGCAGCTTGAACTGCAGGTGAGGGGAGAATAAATTAGATGGAATAAAGGGCAGATTTTGTAAAATGCCCGCTTTCTGAAACCTGTTATTCCGCATTTGTCCCTCTCTGCTCCACAGCCTGGGGCTGCTGCAACCTCCAAGCCCCTCCGAGCTGTGCGCCCTTGCGGGGCTGCTGAAGCCCGGACGCGTGTGGATGGTGAGCAGCGCCACGTTTCAGGCCGCAGAAGGGACAGAGCTGCTTCAGCCGGTGTCAGGGAGCCGCAGGTTCGTGGTTTTTTTCAACCTGCGGGAGCCTCCCAGGCCGGGAGCGCCCGTGCCGAGCGGAGCCGAGCCGGTGCCGCAGAGCCCCCGGCGCTTCTGGCGCTGCCGAGCGCATCTTGCGCTGCCAGGGCTTCCCCGAGGGCGGCAGCGCTTGTGCGAGCCGGCCGTGGAGCGGCAAATGCCCTTTCTAGTGCTGCCACATTGACACCTTGTGGTGGACTTGGCCAGCACGGTTCTTAGAAATAGGTTAGTGGTGAATGAATGTCTCAGGGATGTCAATTGCGGGACATTCCTTGAAGGTTTCCGTTTGGCTGTGGGCAAATTCAAATATTAGAACATCAAAGAGCAAAGTGCAGAGGCTGACCTAAACCAGTGTCTCCCAAATACCATCCCCAGTTGCTTATCAGTATCATAGAAGATGAACAGAAATAACCACTGGTTATTATTTGCTGGCAATATTTGTGGACAAATACAGGCTCCACCAGGAAATTCTGCCTTCAAGCCAGTTTTGCTGCTCAGCTAGTGATGTGATAGCTGATGTAGAAAATTGGATTATCTGCCCTTTTTTTTTCCATAATATTGTTTATTTGACTTCAGTTTAAACTGATATTCACTTTCCTTCACCTTCTGCAAGGCTTAAATATGACCTAGGTAAGATGCTCCAAAGATTTAAAGATCTTCCATCTGCTTCTTAAGTGAAGCCAGGGCTCCAAATCCACCACATGTCATACATTACGTTATGAACAAAAGGATATGCAGATGCTGAAGTTCTCCGAGAATGTTTCCCTGCTGGAAATAACAATTTTACAAGCTTCTGTGTTCACTTCAGCTTCTTCCTAACAGGACCTCCTGTGGGGAGAACTCAGTATTTCTCATTCTGATGATGGTTTTGAGTAACACTTATAATTGTCTGCCAATGGCTGTGTATATTTTGGCAATAACAAATCATAGTCTGCTTCCCTGTTAAATTTTCCCTAGCACCACTTTTGGAGCAGTGGGAGGATGGACTGCAACCTTTGCCAGGGCATCATGGCACTTCTTAGGATTTTGATTTCCCTGTAGGTAGAGAATGTGGTTTTATTTATGAAGTGCATTTTGCCATTTACCATTTCAAGTAGTAAAAGCCATCATATTCCTCTGGGCTTCTCCTTCTGCCCACCTTGGCAAGCCTTGGTTGTTCTTTAGTCCTTGTAGGCAGTTCTGGTCTCTGCACAGCTCTCCTCCTGGCCATGCCAGGAGAACCTTAATTCCTGTAGTAAAATGAACTCTAATCTGGAAACAAATTCACCAGATGGTGAATTTATCTTTGTCTTGACTTTGTGTTCAGTGTTGTAGCTCATTTGGTTACTACAGCTGATGCTGCTTCTTATTTAGCACTTTTCTCAGTTGTTTGGAGTCTCTGCAGATATTAAATTACAGATTCTAAATTCAGCAAGCTGAGAGCCACAGGAGAGCTGGCCCTGCTTTGCTCAGTCTTGCAAGTGTGCAGATGGGTGGCAGACACCTTTTCCAGTCTTACTTTGCATGGCAGTTCCATTCCAGGGTTCATCCTACCGTATGTGCCATTCAGTACTTGCTTCTTCAAGCTCCACTATTCATTAATTGTATTTAATTTCTTTCTGTCCTTTTCTTGAGAAAATCTACTTGTTTGTCCAGTGTAACATTTTTTTATGCCATCCATATTTTGCTGCCCGCTCCTAGTTTATGTTTTTCCCCTGCCATCAAGTGTGCTGATGCCCATTTGTCTTCTGTATGGAACCAGCAGGGTTAGTAATTCCCTTCAATGCCCAAACTAGGGAACTGTAGGTGCAACAGAAATCCTGAGCCCAACAAGAGTGGGAGAAGAAAGGGAAGACAAGAAAAGAGTTTGGCTCAAGGAAAGAGGAGGAGCTGGCAGTGTGGTTAGGGTGAGCAGTCCTGATGCCACCATTCATACACATCATCCAATTTCCTGACTGCTCTCAGAGCCCTGCCAGCCCTGCATGCATTGTCCTGGCTCTGGCTCCCTGCCTCGCCTGTGCTGCCCCCACAATCGCTGTGTTCACTCTGCTCTGCTCCACTTGCAGGTCTGTTGGGGTTGCATTGGCCAAGTCAGCACATCAGCACATCTCACTAAAGAGCTCCTCTGAGCCTGCAAGACTTCAAGGCACTGAGCCCAGCTGGGGGTGGAGTAGGGATGTGGCTAAAATACCATAAAAAAATCCCTTTGCTATCAATTTCAAGTCATAGCACCTTCTTAATAATGCTAATGGTGCTGTAATATTAAACTCTTCTCAAGAGTTCAAAGCATCCCAGTCCCACCAGTGCATGAGAGAGAGATCCTACAGCAGTCTTGTGGATTCCTGAGTGAGTGCAGAGGTCTGTCATGCTTGGTGAAGTACAGGCCTTGCTCTTCCCTAGCAGTTCAACATTTTTTAAGGTGGAGAGAAGTCATGTTCTATTTAGTTTTTGTGATTAGTTCAAATGTTTGCTTATGAATTGTGCCAGCTCTTGTGGGAACTGAGTTAGAATATTATCAGAACTTCTCAGAATTATTGGCAAATAGTGTTTGATACCCAGCAAGATTATTTACCTTATAGACTGTTTTATGGCATTAATCCTTATGGTACCTCAGCTCACCACATTAGTAGGCCTTGTCATCCATGTTCTGCAAAGGAGAGATTTCTGTATTTTAGAAGAGGTGGAGGGAGGTGCTGTGAGGTGCCCAGGACTGCAAAGAGCACCCTCTTTCCCCCTTCTTATGCGGAGGAGCTGTTGCAGGGGTGACCCAAGACTTTTCAGTGAAATATTTGTGTATAGTTTCCCTCGCCCCTTGCAAGGGAGGGAGTCTCTGGCTTTCTGCCTTTTTGGGAAAGGCTGAGTGTAGAGAAAGGAAGAGGATTTTTTTTCTTTCTTTCTTTCTTAAAATGAACTTGGCAACTCTGTAAATCTCCCCTGGGAAAGCAGCCCATCTCCTGGAAGATTGCTCTCAGTGCTTCCAGCTTCTTCTACAAGAGTCTTGACAACCAGAAAGCAAAGAACATCAAGGGCTTTCTGAGCCTGTTAAGATTTATGAGTTCATTTGCAACTTGGCAGCGAGAGCTGGCCTCAGATGCATCCCAGCAGAGATACCAAATAGCAACAACCTCTTACCCCTCTGTCCACGAGCTGCCACCTCCTTTCTGTTCACAGCCCTTTCCCTGGCTCCAGGGGCTGACAAAGGCAAATAGAAATCCCTGCTTTGGAAAGTGCAAAATGCCCTACAGCAGGAGCTCCTGAGCCCCGTGTGCTTGTGCTGTGGTGGAACAGGGAAACAGCCCCTGCTTTCTGTGGGCTCCTGGCCAGCAGCAGAGCTCCTCTCAGGCACTGACACAGCGTCGCTGCTGAGCTGCCCTTCCAACAAAATCCCCATGAGAAAAAAACCCTCTGGTGAGCACAAGAGCCAAGAGAAATCAAGTTCTGTTTAGCACCAAAGTCTGATTTATTTTCTCAGACACTTTCTCAGCAGAGTGCACATTCTATGTATTTTACAAAAAGATTCCTCAGTAAATATGACAGAAATGAAAAGAAAAAAATTATTAAACATTAACAGGGTTTTGAACAATCACCAAATTCCTGTGCATCCTCAAAGGAAAAGGAGAAAAGTTTATGTATGTCTCCAGCAAGCCGTGGGCACCATATAAAGACACTGTGCCAATTTTCCTATGGATTTTTCAATGCTTTGTGCATTGAAATATGTAACGTGCATGCCAGACATGAAAATGAACGTTGACATGTACAGTTACATCCTGCTCCACTGCTCTGTGTGTGTTTTCTGAATGCTGCCATTTGGGACTGGCTTTGAGTGGGTGGAAGGTATTTTTCCACTCGGCATCACACTTTCTCTCCAGTATTTTTCAAGGCATATCACAGAGAATTTTTTCCATTGTCCTGTTTTAAGACAAATTCTAACCCTTATGTAGTATGTAGTGGATAAATTTATAAACCATTCTGGCAATCCATGGGGCATATGGAAAAAACTGTTTTGTTCTGTGAGCGTAAGTCATACCTCCAAAATCCAAATTGCTGTTCCCTGGAGCCAACCACAGGGGCAAAATAAATTGAACAGATACAGTATACTTATTTTCTGCAGATTCTTCAAAAACAGGAAGGAAGGAAAGAAGGAAAGAAGGAAAGAAGGAAAGGAAAGAGCTGGTAGTGGTTTCCAAAGGGAAATTGGTCAAACTATCACCGCTTTCAAAAATGCATCATGTGATCATGTCACCAAGGGTAAATTACTGCCACCTTTTTGCAAGCAACCCAATTCCAACATCTCATCAAAGACCATGTTTAATTCACACCTGGAACTAATAACACTGCACTTCAGAGAAATGAGATACTGCAGGGTCAGAGAGCTTGAAAATCCCACCTGAACGTTGAAGCATCAGTTCTAAGAGGACTGGGGGAAAAAAGCAAATAAACCCAAAAACTAAACAAAATAACAACACCCCCCCACCTAAGTAAAACCCAGAAAATAAAGAAGACATTATTGAGAACAAAGTGTTATAGGTGAACATTTTATAATGTGTTAAAGCATTTTTTAAAACATGTCGTACTGACATACTTAAACTTTGGTATAATGCCAAAAACCTTCAGGATCAACCTTACTATTAGAATTATAACCTGAAGCATTCAGTGGAATAATGCAAAATTAGCAGCTTTACAGCTTACTGAATATCAAACATGTCCTAACAGAACACAGCTTACTGTATAATTGCATTATGGGGGCCACATTTGGTAATTAAGGATTGAGTCAATAATAGATTTCTTGATCAATACAGGAGACATTTTCAAGTTTTGGTATTGTTGTTGTTGTGAGGTTTTTTTCTTGGGTTTGTTTGTTGTTTTTTTTTTCTCTCTCTTTAGCATCATCTAGACTTCTGGATTTTTTTAATTACTCAGCCCTCAGTCCACAGCAGGACTTAAATTGAAGGTGACTTCCCTGATTTGATTTGGGCTGTGTTTGTCCCTTTTCTGAGAAATGAACCTGTGTCTTCCTTCAGGTGCACCTGCACGCCCCTGCTGGCGGTTCTGTGGGCTCTCAGCGCTGCTGTGGGAGCCCGAGAGGTGACTTAGAGAGCTCACTGACAGCGGGTGGGGCTTGAATGAGGTCATGCCGGGGACCCAAAGCTGCCCCCAGGCAGAGAGCACAGCCCAGTCTGGGGGAACAGCCAAGGCACCTTCTGTGCTGGCTGAGCAAGGAGTGGCAGGCGGGTCACGGGAGAGCCCTTGCCTGGGAGCACTGTTCTTTTACAGGGGTTGAACAATAGGCTGGGACTCTAAAAACGTGTCCAGTGTTTAGGGTGTTAATGAGAATCTGTGCCATCCTGAAGCCAGTCACCAGTGAGGTGCAAATGCTGCCAGCCCAGTAACCCTGAGCCCTCCTGTTCTCTTTCAGGGGAGGTGGAATGCAATCCCACTGCCATGGATGACAGCCTTTGCCTTGACTTGATGCTTATATGTGCATTCCTGGAGCAGCTGTAATCCTTGCCATAATGCCCTCCAAAAACACTTTGTTAGGCCTCGGAATAACTTCTTCTTGCCCTAGGACTTGTGCTTATTTGGAATAGTTTGCTCTGGAGGTTTCACAAGTTTCTTTCTCTTTGAATCATTGAAGTCCAGCAGGCAATATCATAGAATCACAGAATTGTTTGAGTTGGAAGGGACCCAAAAAGATCATCCAGTTCCAACAGCCCTGCTGCCATGGGCAGGGACACCTTTCACTAGACCAGATTGCTCAGAGCCCCACCGAACCTGGCCTCAAACACTTCCAGGGATGGGGCATCCACAACTTCTCTGAGCAACCTGTTCTAGTGCCTCACCACCCACACAATTGAGAATTTCATCCTAAAATCTAATCTAAACCTATCCCCTCTCAGTTTGAAGCCATTCCTCCGTGTCCTGTCACTAGAATTCCTGATTAACTGTCCCTCTCTGCCTTCCTCGTAGGCTCCCTTCAGACACTGGAAGGTTTCCATGTGGTCTCCGTGCAGCCTTCTCTTCTCCAGGCTGAACAGCCCCAGCTTCCCCAGCCTGTCTTCACAGGGGAGGTGCTCCAGCCCCCTTATCCTGGACACTGGGGTACAAAGCCTGGCTCATCACGCTGTAAGGATAAGGGGAGCACAGCTCACTGTGTGTGTTTATTTGCAGGGCAGAGGGCGGCCTTGCAGCCGGGATGGGCCAGTAGTCCCTGTAAGAGGCATTGGGGCAAGCTTGGGCTTTCAGATACAAGCCCGTTCCCTTGCTGGAATCCAGCTGAAGGGGCTGCCCCGAGGGCTGCCCGGGGAGACAGTGCTGCTGCTGCAGCTGGTGCTCACTGTACAGGGGAAGCCTGGCAGGGCACAGAGCCGTGCACTGGAGCAGAACGGGGTGCTGGGTGTCCAGGGCCTGTTTGTGCTGAGCGCCAGGAGGGATGGAGCGGCTCCTGTGAGCTGTCCCGTGCCCTGCGTGGCGCTCCCGAGCCCAGCTGTGCTCCGGGCACATCCCGCCCTGCACGGCCGGGAGCGCTCCTGGCTGGAAAGGGCACCGGGGCGAGCCGCTGCGGTCCGAGCCCTGAGGGTGATGAAGTGAGAACAGTTTGTGCCTGAGGCCAGCGCAGGGCTGAGGGCTGTCCGTGTCCCGAGAGGCGCATAAGGACCAGCTGCAGCCGTGGGTGTCACCGAGGGACACCGCTGACATCTCCTCCAGGAGCGGCTCCGGCTGCGGCAAGCGCGGGTCCAGCCCCAGCTCAGAGCCAGGACTGCTGGCCCAGGCACGGAATGTCTGCTCAGAACAGCTCCCCCGGGACCTGCCTGGGCAGCAGGAAGGCGCAGAGCAGCCTCTGGCTTCCCGCAGAGTTTCTGTGCAGGCACCGCGGGGTGCGGGCTCTCCTCTGGCTGCGTACGGTGAGCACTGACACCTCTCCTCCTCCTTCCCCGGGGCTAACGGGACCTTTGTTTTGGCCCTCAGCTCATCAGCAACTGAGAGCTGAGCTTGATGTTGTCTCTCTGGATGGTAAAATTTGCATTTATTGCCATAAGTGCATTTTTTACCTGAAGGAATAAAAACAAATCAGATGGGAAGTTGTCACTAGCACCAACATCAATTAATGCACACATCACTTCTCCCCAGCACTGGGTGTGATGAACACAGAAAAAAGGGGAAGTACTATTTTCAAACTCAGTACTGTTGACTCCAGATTTAAATATTGCTGATATTAATAGCAGGGTGAAGCAGCAGTGAAAGGAAGTCTCTGCTATTTTGGAAGTGTCTGACATTCATGTTTCAGTTCCTGCACTCGGTGGGCTGCAAGGCCCGCTGCTACAAAAGGTTGCTTTAAAAAATGGCAAAGGGATTTACCTCTGAGAAACCTGCACATTGTAAGGGGGGCTGTGGGAGGGGAGAGAGGGAAAGTGTTTGCACGGCCATTCCCAAGTGCTGCAGCAAAATCCACTCCCAAAGTGAGGAGTGTGTGTGGGCAGGATGTCAGCACAGCCACGCTGCCCGTGGGTGCTGTGTGCAGGCGAGGATGGAGGGGCCAGAAACATCTGCTGCCTTTGCTGAGGCTGGAGCCACTTCTGCAGGAGGGGAAAAAGCATCACACCTTTGGGCAGCCCCAGCCCCAGTCCCTGCCACACGGAGCAGGTCAGCAGGTGGCAGCGGCCCCTAGCTGAGGGAGAACACGGCTGGGAAGCAGGGGCAGTTCACAGCATGGACAGAAACCCACCATAAGGGCAAGGCTGCCATTTCTTTTCAGGAAGCACTGGCTTTTTGCTGAGGAAGTTACTTAAAGTGGGTCCGTGCCGGCCTAATGGGTCATCGGGAGGCATAAACCTGGAGAAGGAAAAAAAGCCACGGATGTAAGCACATGTCTGTGCACACTGGATGTCTCAGTGAAGTGCACTTCCCCTGGACACCTCAGCTATAAGGAGACTCAGGAGAGAGGAGACGTTAGCATGAACAGAGTGAGGAGCACTCAGCTCAGCCTCGCAGGTGTGGTGCAAGTGCCTGAATGAAAACTTCCTCTTGACAGGGATGGTGGAGGGCCAGAGAGACCAGATTCTTGTCTCCTCTAGCAAGCTGTGACTGCAGAAACACAAGGGAAAGTCCTATTTTATCATGCAGAGGAAGTAAAATTACTGGCAGCAAGCCTCCTCTCATGGATTTAATTCTGCTTCTTACAGGAAATAGAAATTATAAGACACCAACCCTTGGTTTAACATCACAAATTGGACTGGAAAGAAGCAAAGCTGGTCACTAATGCTGCCATTCAGGTAGAAAGGTTCATAGAAAAGGGAGGTTTTAAGACCAAAGCTGAGGGAGTTGAAAACTCAAGAAATGAGATAAGAAAAGCTGCAGTAAATTTCTTTCATGAAAAAGCTCACGTATTCTGCTACTGGTGGGAGATACTCTGATGCTGGAGCTGACTTGGCCCACAATGTTTAAATTCTAGATTCTATAGCACCATCCATCTCTTACCTGTTACTGACAAAAGAGTACATGAGCAGTCGCTGCTCGATGAACCATTTCCACTCAGGGTTCTCGTTCTGGAGGTCCCGGTAGTGGTCATTGGAAACAATGACTCCGTCCCTCTCGTAGGCGACTTTCACTATGTAGCGATCGTCGTAGCAAACCACCCGCCGGCCCTTCACCTTCCGAGAGGGTGTGTACACCAGGACTGATTGCTTTTCCAGCTCCTCGAGAATGTGCTGATCTGGTGGGGGGATTGGCAGAAGTAGATGAGGGAAGCGAAAAATAAAAGAGAAACTAATTAATTAATAATGACCAGGTCTCAGTCGTCTGCTAGAAACACACAGGAATCTAAAGACATTTCAGCACTTTAGGAAACTCTTGGTGCAATTTTCAGATGCAGTGATACCTGGCGGTTATTTGGCAACTTGAAAATTAGGTCTTTTACAAAAACATCAACTTGTAAATTTTGAGACACCCTTTTTTGATTTTTAGGTCTTATCTGTAAAAGAATGCCTTGGATTCTACACCAGAGTCTGATACTGAATCCCTGCAGTGCCCTTTTTGCCCTGCTAGATGCCAGAAGGCTCATTGCCAACCCTGATGGAAGCTTTACCTGGAGACAAAATGCGTGTGATAAAATACATAAATACACTTCTTTTGCTGCTGTTGAGGACACCCTGACCTCTTGCCATTCCTTCTCTGCAGGAAGCAGATCTGCCTCATCTGCAGACACCAAACTGCTGGCACAAACCTCACTGATCTATTTCCAGGCAAACTGAGTCTCACTCCCCTCCACAGACTTCTGCTGATGCATTTTCTTCTCCTGGAAGGGGAACCCATGCACCCTCTGTGTTGCGTAGGAGGCTGACAGAAAACAGTCATGCAGTAATGAACATCACTGTCTCCTGGCACGCCTCGAAAGCTCCAGAGTCATTGCAAGCTGACAAACTCCTTCTTTAACTCAGCTTGGCAGCACCTTGTGCTTGTTTAGCAGAAGGTTTAAAGCAGTGTAACAAAGCCTTGTGAGCAGTTTTAGCTGCTGGCCAGGAGCACTGAATGGGGCAATGGATTAATTACTCATTTAAGTGAGGGAAGCCTAACACACAACTTGCACTGTGCTTGTCTTTACAAGGAAAAAAAACTGTACTGGGTTCTTCACAGCCCCTCTGTCTCCAAACTGCACCTAATTGTTGCCAAATGGCTGGTGACCTACCTGCTATGGGGCTGTCTTGTCGAGGGTGTTCCTTTCTCCAGAGTGGGACAAAAACCTTGATGTAAGTGTGCCCCCTCTCTCGAAACCAGTCCACCGCCAGCTGGATTCCCCAGCAGGAGAACACCTCCTTGTTTCCATGACTATAGAGAAAGAGAGAGGATGATGAGGCAAAGCTTTTATGAAGCTTAGAGTTCTCTTTCTCTTTCATTACTGAGTTCTCAGTAATGAAAAGGCAGAATAAACAGCTTTTGTGTCATTCACCAGCTTCCAAGAAAACAACCAGGCAGGGTGTCCTGGTTGGACAGATCCAAACACCCCCTCCAGCAGAGCCAAAGATTTATCTGAAACAGTTTGGATATTTAAAAGCAGAGGTGTCCTATCCCCCATTTCTGTGACCCATGCCTTTTCCTTCCATCTGTATCTGGATGGACTTAAGTTCTAAAATGCCAACAAGAGCTTAGGCCTTGTCAAACCCTTCACGTGCCTTGTCTGAAAAAGGAGTTTGAGGAGTGAGAGTTTCTTCCTGCACAAGCAGAAACCCCTGAGCCTCTCCTGTGAGAAACAAAGGTTTCTCTTGCCCTAGTTGATGGATATTTTCTTCATTGCACAGAGAGGTAGGAAAGGCCTAAGACAAGTGTTCTAGAAGTGCCAGCAAGGTGGGTTCTGAAGACTTCAACATGCAGCATAAGACAGAAAATAACCTCAAGGAAAACAACTAGGGGTGACATCCTTCCAAATGTCTCACCTTCCCTGAAAGTTCCTACTGCTTGGCATTCACTTATCTAAAATTTGATTACAGTGCTGTGCATGTGTAAAGAAAAGTAGTTTGTTAATTACCTCTGCACAAAGAAACTAAAATAAACTGTACACAAAGTCCTAAATGGATAAATGCCTTCACAGTATCTACAGAATGCTCATCCTTGTACTTGGACCTTTCTGCATCACACTGCCAGTCTTGCTCAGGCTTTCCCCTCTGTAAAAAGCCCTTGTGAGCTCTCTGGGCTGCTACACCCACCTGCACTGATAAACCAGGCAAGGGTGCTGCCACAGCCTTAAATGAGCCTCCCACCACCTAGACGAGATGAATCCCTCAGGGATTCATCTCTAGCATCTGTCTACACCAGCCTCATAACCAAAGCTCCATTTTACACCCAATAAAAGTTTCTGTCTGAAATGGTGACCATGGATGAAAAACAGCACAATTTGTATGAAGAAACCTGGTTGCCTATTAAGAGCTACCAAGACAATAAGAAGTTATTTAAAACCCTTAGCAATAATAAATGGTCTGAAGTGCTTGATGTATCTAATCTCCATTTTAGAACAGCTGGGTTTTTGGTTTTAAAGGATGGGATCTCCCCAGGATATTCATAACATCACTGTTGAATTGGAAGTTTGGGTGACTTTTTCAGATAACTGCCTTTAAAAGGCAGTCCAGGTACATCTTTGGTGCCACAACTCAAATGAAGTTCACCAACAGCTTTCTTAAATATTGACTACTTGTATATATAATTCTGTGTCATATATAACATTCTGTGTTATATATAATTCTCAGTCTCACCTCTCCCTCCTGCCAGCAGCAGGGTGCACTGCACTTGGGTCGCAGACCAGCAGGGCCCATCTCTCAGAAAATGAAGCAGCATTTTGGCATCTTTGTGACTCCAGCTGCTAATCCACCATTAGCATGCAGTAAGTCCTTTTTAAATGGTGCCATTCTAACTCCTTTGAGAGGAAGTTTAGGCAAGCCAACTTCTCCTGAAAACTGCAAATGGCCTCATCTCCACCTCGTCATGACACAGCATCAGCCAAAGCTTTGTCAGAAAGGCCTAGGAATAGGCCTCTGTAGCTACAACAGCTTTAAAACTAGGTGTAAGTGCAAGCACTAGAGGAGATAGCAGCCTCTTCTGCGTGCAGTGAATACAGCTGTGACACTTCCCTTTTCCTATTAACACAACTCCATTTATTTTTTTCCACCAGCCTTGCTAAACTTGCCACGGATAGGCTGGCAGGCAGGGAAATTTCTCATTACAGCTGATGGAAACACAAAGTGTACTGAGATGTTTGATGAGTGAGACTGGCTGAAGGGAAGGTTATTTTCCATTCAGCTTCTCTGGGTGGGCTGGTTGATGACTGGAGACAGCCAAATCAGTTGCTTGATTACCCTGGGGCATACATATCCTTTTCAAAAGCCTGCACTCAACAGTGGGCCCTCAATGCCAACTCCAAAATGCTCCAGAGACACCAATACTAAGATATAAATGTAAATGCTCGAGATATTTTTCTCCACACAGACAGCTGCCACTTGAAGCTCTAACTTCTTGATTGTTTCATTCCTAAACTGCTGCTTCTGCTGCACTTTTATGGTTGTTGGTGTTGATGGAGTTTTCCCCAGCAAGGGAACCTAACATCCCTTTCCCCTGACACCTGCAAACAGTCCTTCTCTGTCTGACAGCAGCAAACCAGAAAAATTAAAGCAAGGATACTGGGAGGCACTGACCAGGCCTACCCCACTAGCCAAAGCAAATGCCATTCAGCACCACTTTGAAAGGCATCCAGGAGAGGAAAGCAGCTCCTTCCAGGCTGCACCTTTTCAGTACCAGTTGAACTGACAAGCTCAATAGTCTCCTCCATCATCCACACAGTCATTATCAAGACAGAGGTTGGGATGTCTGAGAAGAGCTCTAAAACCTTTGCCTTTCTGAGACTTAAAGCTGCTGTGCCAGGAGAGCTGAGAACAGAATCCATGGCCCATCATGGGTAACAGTGACCCCAGCAAGGGAAGGGTGGGTGATCAGCTCAGCCACACTGCCTGAGTGGGTGCTCAGTTCTTCTGCAGAGAGGCAAGAAAGACACCCTGAGGAGGGGCTTGGGTGAAGAGGCAAAGCAGGGCAGGAGATCCTAGCACCTGGCTACCAAGCCCATGGCCCAGACAAGGCCAGGCAAATTTGCTCTCTTGTGTATTTCCCACTCCTCATGAGCTGCCCTGAGCAGGGAACCTCTTGGTTTTGGCGGGGATTCCTTCCTTCACTCACAAGATGGCATAATTAGCTTGTTCTCGAGTTGTTGTGGATGTGCTTGGCCACTTTTCTCTCTAACCAGAGGGGATATGGTCTCATCTCCTCTCACAGGACAGCTAACAGAAGGAGGAAGCTTCCTTTGCCCTGTCCCAGCCTGCAGGGATGGGCTTGGCCCTGCTGAGTGGACAGGGAAGTTAACAGAGAAAACAGATGGACAGCCAGTGCATCCTGGACTCTTGGCTCTGTATTGCTTGGATAAACAGAGGCCAACCCACTTCTGTCTTTGGATGTCCCATCCACAGGGACATGCCAGGCTCCCCATGTGTAAGAGTGCTTTCACAGTGCCAGGGCACTGCTCAGGAAATGTAATTGGCCAGCATGGGTTGATGTGACATTTCCCAGAAACAGAATGACTAAGGAGGAAATTAATCTATTCAATACAAGTCAACTATCAATCCTCTGATGTCTCCCTGAAATGGAAATCCAAATTGAAAACCAACAAAAATTATACAAGCTGGGAACATTTTTGGAGTTTACTTGCAAGTCAAAGTGGTACAACTGTGATATTTTTAGAAACCACAGCCACCTGACTTTATTTCCCCTCTCCTTAGATTAGTTGGGTGGTCTGTGGATCTGTTAATCAGATTTTCTCTGAAAACATCTAGGTTTAGAAATCCTAGGTGGCCATTTGAAAAGGGGAGGGGGGTAATTTAATGGTGAGCTCAAAGGGAGAGACACTGCCACAAACAGTGGACAGAGATTGCCTTACAAAATGTCAGAATGCAGAGTGAGCCAGTAATGCATGTGATCTGCATATTCATGGCATCAAGACAGCAGGGCCTTAAAAGCTGTGCATCAGCCAAAGAACAGGAAAAGACAATCGTTCGTACATCAAATGCATCGTTGCACCTCTCACCTGAAGGAAAAACACCCTTCAAGTCACCAGTTAAAATTCAAAAGCTTCAGAGGAGGAGAGCTGCCTTTGAGGAGGCAGAGCTTACCTCATTGCCACATTGCTGCCATCGATCACGATGGGGCCGCAGGGAGTCGGAAGGGTCGCTGTCACCTTCCCCAGGGCTGCCACACGAGCCACGGGCAACCAGCTGCAGCTGGGAAGGCTGAGCCTTCTTCTCCAGAGCCTGAGGCTTGCTCCCCATCCGAATCAGCTCTTTCAGCACATCATCCTCCAGGGCCTCCTGGCCCAGGTTCTCCAGCACTTTGCAGATGTCCTGCTTGCCATAGCCCAGCTTGCAGAAAAAATCCATCTTGCTCTGGTGCACTTCCACCCCTGCTGCAGAAACTTTTCTGGAGTGTGGTGGTGCTGCTTTGCTAGAAATTGAGCTGGCCAGTGCCATTTTAGCAGGCATTTATGTTCCTTTAAACCTGATGATCCTGTCTTCCCAGCTGTGTCCCACAGGCATCAGCTTTAGGGAGGGAAAGATCAGCAACAACAAAACACGAGCGTTAAGGAAGAACATGCAGTCATCTCAGTTCCCTGCCTTGTGCACAGCAGAGACCAACACAATAGCTGTCTTCTCTCTGAGGAGACTGCCCAGTCTTCCCTCAGCATTAAAGAATTTTCTGATCCGCTCTTAATTATAAAAGCACCAGAGTGTCCCGTACAATGTTCGTCACTCCCCAAACGTTTTGTCAGACAGGTGTCACCTCACTTGGTGACCTATGCCAGGCTGCCTGCACGCAGACAGGCTGCATGCGTGAGTCGCTTCTTCAGACTTATCTCACAGGAAATGACACAAAGGGGATTTTCAATCTGCTGTGGTTTGTCAGCCCGAGATAAACATCTGTCCAATTTTACTGGATGGGCACAGATGCCATAGCAACTTAACAAGTACAGCAAATTTCATCCAGTGATTTAAGGAAACATGCTGTTTGCAAAGTATCTAGAAACTGATTTTTTTTAAATAGTTTTATCTTTCCTACTATATGTCTGTCTGTGCGTATACAGACATAAGTTCTGCAATTCTGTCACCCATCAGTTCTAATGATGCCTGACTACTCTTTTCCTGTTACTTGCTATTTCAGTGAGGGCTTTTATTTTCAGAGAAGCAGCTTGTTTTTTTGAAAGCCGTTGGGATGGTGCTTTGAGGCAGGTGATTCAGAAAGCAGTTTCAATTTCACTTATGTTTATTGTCAAGGCAATTCAGAAATGAGTGTGCAAAAGTAGCAAAAAGCTGCTTCATATTCTCCAGAGCTGCACCACGTACACTTCTGGTCTACCAATGAATGGAGGAGATGGGCAGCACAGTCAGGGATACCCAGAGCTGCCTAAGCACAGCAAGTGCTTAGGAGAACAACAGGAGAACATACATGGTGACACTCATCCATCAAGCCAAACACCTACAGTCACTGTTGGCTTGCTTGCACTAAAGCATCTCTTACCACATCACTGCAATTCTTGGCGCTCCCTGGGAAAAAGCTATGGCTGGTTCCTCTACCCACACGAGGGATGTAAGGGTGGCCCTCTTCCCTTTGCTGGTTGCAGTCAGATGCAGAATTCACTGACCAAACAACCACCTCCGTGCCGAGCCCAGAGCCAGAACCACATCCCACCCACCAGCTTCCCTTCCCAGCCCGCCAGCCACTCCCTGCCCAGCAGTGGGCCACCCCAGGAAACAGAAGCTGAAACCATGTGGAAGAAGGCATGGAGCTACTGGAAACAAGCAGCTGGGAGAGGATTCAGAGTCAAGCTCCTCCCCAAGGCATAAGAGCCCTCTTAGGCTCTGGGGAAGAAAGCCACGCTGGGTTCAGTGAATTAAAAAATGATTAGTTCAGCAGGAAAACATGATTAATTAGTTATAGCCTCACCTCATGAAACTTTGGTCTTTACTTTTCTATGTAGCTTTATAAATTTCAGGTATTCTGTGGGGGAAATCTGGCACTCTGTTAAAAATGACAAACAGCATCAATATAATAAAACATACCTTAAGTATATCATAACTGTAAGGGGAAAACAGTTACCATGTGTATTTTTCCATCCAAACTAAAGCATTGCTCATTTTAGTCAGTGACTGTTTTCCTCACAGTGCACTCTGTAACAATTCTTGCATCTAATCCTTGTTTTTAATTCATTGACGAAAGATGAAAACGTACTTGCCTGCTTTTTCATTTTTGATATGTTTTCTCATCTTTGAAACAGCTATTGTCTGGGCTGAAATACATTGATGTAACCAAATAAAGCAGAAGCAGTCACATCTGGGCTAGCACCACAGTAAAACCTGCTTCCAGGTATGCAATCAGTGGCTCCAAACACTTAAAGTGTACCGTTTCATTTTTTAAAAATGAATTATTAAAAATGAATTATTGTTAATTAAAACTTTTCTTACTATCTGTCTTCAGGTTGAAAATATTTACCACATATTTTAATAGCCATTACACTTGTTTCAAACCTGTACTTCTGTCTACTCTGATGCTTCTTCTTTTCTTTTTCGCTTTTTCCCCCTTTACTTTTACTATCAGAACAATTTCTCATGTTAGCCTCATGCTGTGTTGCACAGACATTTGTCCTGGATTTCATCTGAAATTAGGTTTGGTTCAATCCTTCAGAATTTTACCAGAGATCTTTCCAGCTGCAGAGGGGGCAGAGGCTGCATCCACCCTGCAGCCTCCAGCACACATGAGCAGGTGCTGGATGGAAGTTGTTCACCACAACACTTTCCTAGCTCCATCCCAGGCAGCACCAAGCCCGTGGTCCATGTCTGCACTCTTTGCTTCTTCTTGCAAGGCTTGGTCCTTCTGTGCAAGCAGTGAATCCCTTTGGCTTGGTAGGCATGGGAAATGCTGGGCTGCCTGGGGTTGATGTGATGCAGCATCAGCCATCACCAGCAATATGGCAACTCTGCAAAGTTAACCACTGGATTTCTGCTGCAGTGTGGCCAAACATCAAAAATGGGTGATACAGTCACTGCAGGGTTTTCATCACAGAGAGAACAGTTTGGAAAAACTGAGATGGAAGCCTTGGTCACAGAAAACACTGAGGTCACCCTTCTCAAGGGGGAATTAAAGGGCAATAAAATCCCTGGCTTACACATTAGTAAACAGTCAGGAGTGTGCCCAAGTCCAGCAGGTCAGCTGGCTGCTTATAACCAGCACAAAAAACATGACAAGAGGAGAAATTGTGTATCACAGAGTCCAGCTTCTGCTATCACAAACAGGTTGTGAAATTCCATTTATAAACTTTATGACCTTCATTTGCAAACTACTTAGATTTCCTCCTGCCACTTTCCTCCCTTCATCTCAGCTGATCCCACTGGAAGCTGTTTTTGTTTTCACTCCACTGAAAGCCAAAGTCTTCTCATTTCATAGAATAATTTATCCACAGAAAATGGCATGCCCATCCTATGGTCTGGCTTAAAAAGCACACTTTCTGTGGTGGCATCCTCTTACAGATACACACACACAGAAGAAATGGCTTCAGTCAGGTTTCTAAAATTCTATTTCAATCTTAACATTTTAGAATGTTAATATTTCAATGACTGCTTCTGACCAAAAAATCAAAATACCTCTTACAGTTTTCTGCCTTTGGTACATTTTGACAGATTTTTAAGATTAGAAAATTATAATTGAGAACACTTTTCCAAAGAAGTGGTGGTAACTACTACATCTTGAATGACTTTAAAGAATAATTTTTCCTCGTCCTTCCCACCAGTCGGAGCAGCATCTCCAGCAGCCTCAGGCCACAGAACCACGTAAGGACCAGTTTGACTCAGAGGGAGTTAGGGCTCCTCAAAGCCTAACTGCCCAAGCACAGGCAGAGGGGACACAGCCCCAGACAGACCTGGCATTGGTCAAGGCAGAGCAGGTTTAGGTCTTCTCTAAAGCTCACGTGTGTGTGCCGAGCAGCACAAGGAGCACAGCTCCAGCTCCCTGCCACCGTAGGGTTGCCCCTCACACCCCAGGGCTGGACCACTTCACCCCTCTTCCTCCTTCACCCCTGAGAATAACCCTGCAAACCACCTAAGGCTGACAGCCCACTGGAGCCCTGCCATGTGGTGTTTCCCCAAAAGCAGATGGGCTGCTCTACCTTCAAAAAATAAGAATTTATATTTTCACAAATGAGAGATGCACATAAACTCTTCATAGCAACACCAGTCATTTGTTGTCTTGATGACTAAGAAAAGGTTTGCCTTTTTCTTCCTCACCTTCCCTGCTCCATTTACTAAAAAATATTTAAGCCAAACTCCCTAGGGAGCGAGCTGTGCTCACAGGTACCCCCTCTTGCTCTGCACCTTACCTGGCAGCTGTTCTGTCCGTGGCCCAGCAGTGTTGTCCCACCATCCTCCAGCCAGGAGCTGGATTCAGAGCAGTACCGGGCTCACAAGGAAGTCACCAGCTCGTATTTATAGGTAAGGCTGATGTCAGCTGAGAGCAAATAAGTGCAGTGGGCAGAACTCATTTTATAGGAAGGTTTTACTTCCTCATTTGGCTGGCCAAGCTCTCATATAACCATAGTTTGACAAACTTTCACTTCATTTCTCAAAAGGAAAAAAGAAATAAAAGAGGTTCCCAACACATCTCCATTCTAAATCACAGGCAAAGATTAGTCAAACTCACTCCAGCAGGGATGCAGAACATGGGGCAGTGAGAACATAGCATATGAATTCTGGGTCAAGTGAAAAGTCTTCCACCAGGGTTGCTGTACCAAGTTAGCACAGCCTCGTTCTCATATATCTGGCAAATTCCTGACCTCTGGGGAAATGTGGAAAAAAATACTTTAAAAAATCAACATTTTGCTTAGCACCCGATATTGCAAAGCCTCATTCAAACACTTCCCTGTCTGAAGGAACCTGGTCTGGGACACTACAATAAACATCAAAATCCAAACAACCCCCTCTAGCCTGCTGGTGCCTCACTTGAAAGGCTGCTTCAGAGACACTCAGCCTGTCCATAGCAAAGAAGAAGACAGGCACTTCTTCGTGGAAAACAGGTTTTCCTCTGCTTTTTCCTTACCTTTTTGCGAAGAAATTCACCTCAAATCAAATATTAGGCAGCAAGAAGTGTTGGAGACTCTAGGAGGGGTTAACCTCTGGCACATTTTGGATGTTTCAGACAGCTCTTGCATTTGCAGTGCCCTCTGTTCCAAGGGACAACTGGGGTGCCCTGCTGTGGAAGGAGAGAACCTCTGACACTGTCACAAGGCAACCACCAGAGCAGGGTTGACCTTTCCCAGTCGGAAATCCCACTACCTGCACACTTTGTGGGAGTAAGCAGGGTGACCAAACCCTTTGTTGTGGTATCCTGTTTTATCCTGTTTGCTGGTTGCTGCAAGCCTCACCGTCGCTTTTTCCAAGTGACAATTGCACTTTTACATCACACCTGGACTCCTGGAAACTCTTTGGGAGCCAGGATGCCCGGCTGCTGTGTAAAGCAGTGTCCAGGCAGTCACAGGACAAAGGGGCAGCACAGAGCCTCCTCTGTCCTACCTCAGGCACAGTGCTTCCTCTAATCCACAAAGCTCTGGCTGGGCAGGCTAAGGTGACAGAAACAGGGAAGTGTTCCCGGGCCACAACTAAAGAAACGTGTTAATTCCCTGCTGCCCAGAACAGCTCTGAGAGCAGAACAGCCACAACCTTTGACTCCTCACTCCTTGGACTCAGACTCACAGAATCACAGAATGAACTAGGTTGGAAAAGACCTTTGAGATCATCAAGTCCAACCTAAACTCCAAATATCCCTGGAGAGGAGGGATCTTCTCTGCTCCACTTACACTTTCAGAATGCCACACGCCTCATCACAAGACCACCACGTAGCAGTACTACTGGAAAGTTGCTGCATTATTTATAAACCAGGCAGGCGTGGTGCAGTGAGTGTTGTTTTAACCCCTACTTCTCATGAAAGTGGGGGTTTTACTACCTAAATATGAACAAACCGGAGCTTACAAAAAGAGAACTCAATTAGATAAAAGGGATTTCATTTCTATTGAAATGACAGTGCCCATCTACCCTAAAAAGCCATGAGCAAAAAAGACTTCAACATCATTCACACTGTAGGCAGCCAGGAAGACCCTTAGCCAGTTCCTGAAACCTGTTTACCAAGGTGATCACCAGCTACCAGAGACCATGAGAAATAAAGGAGCGTATTTAACTTTTCAGATGGCCTCACAGCCTTTCGCTCTCCAGCACAGGCACACATTTGAGCACCAAAAGCTGTGGTTTTGTAGACATTTCCTTTCTCTGCTGTCTCCCTTGTGCTGACAACCATGCTGAGTTTTCCCAGCACAAATTTATTGCTGCTCAAGGCCATTGTTATGCTCAAGAGGGAAAGAGCTGCAGCAGGAGTTTTCAGAGGGGAAGATCTCCCCACTAATGCATGTTTCAGTGCTGAGGACTGAGGATTTACTGGTTTGTGGAACAACGAGACCTTCACCAGAAAGAACCACTACCAACCTCAAAATGCCTTGTGGCGGCAGCTCCCGGAGGCTATGGAGAAAGACCAAGCATGACTTTAAAGAAGGCTCCCTGTGCAAAGCCACCTTCCTGATGGTGTTAGACCCCTGCATAGAGACAACATTCCCTTGAAACTGGTTCTGTGGAACACCTCAGGTGTTTTGGTCCGTACACCTCAGTGAGATATTGGCTTTGCTAAAGGAAACAGTCAGTATTGCATCAGCACAAGAGAAAAAAAGCATTATCACCCTCTTCCTCATCTGAAAAGTTCACCATCTGTGTTATCAAACAAGCACATGTGGCCTTAGTAACACAGTGAAAATCCTTTAGTCCCTAACCAGCAGAACATAGGCAGAATAAAGCAAGAGCTAAATCAAATGTAGGTTGATTGACAGGAATATTTTTAATAGTTGTGGAACCAATACATTCTCCATCCTGCCTCAAGTGAGACTATTTCCTTACTCCCTTCAGGAAGACTCAGGTCAGACCACCAAGCCAAGTTCTCTCAACAGTATAAGTTACACTCCTAATTTTAAATACAATTTTTTTTACTATTAGGCAAAAATCTACATGTTTTCTGCCAGTGAAATTCTTTCCCTGTTGGAGACACTGAAAATTTTGACTGTGAGACAGGTGTTCACCCCAAAAGCCTACATCAGTAACTTAGCAGGTCCTAGTAGAGTACCTGCTCAGTTACTGACAGGCAATCCTGTATTCAGACTGCCAGAAAGCTGCTATCTTTAGAAGAGATATTTCTACATGCTTGCCAAAAATGACCACCCTTCCTATTTCCCCAAAACTATGCCACTGTAGCAAGCACTCCATCTGACCATAGAACAGGGAGAACAAAAAACAGGAAAACCAATTTCAATAACGCAGACAATGGTAACTTCTTGGAAAATTGCAACCCCATCCATAACATCTGATGTAGCAGGATCCCTTTTTGGTTTTGCCTAAAATATCTGTTTTTCCTCCTTTTATATAACAAGATACTGCTATGACTCAAGTTGTTTTCCACTGGGCTTAAAATAAAAAAGTACCTTTTACAATCCAAAAGTCCCAAACAAGTTTCAAGTTGAAAAGTTTACTGCCGTTCAGGTTAAGCTTTCAGAAGGCTCTTGGAACTGCCTTTCAGCTTCAATGATTTATTGTAAGCTTGTAAGACCTAAACCTACATACAGTTTGCTGGCACCCTTTAACACAGCTATCACATAAAACCAAGGTGATAGTGGCTTGCTCACTGTGAAAAAGCACATTCCACCAGTGGCCAGACCAAGTATTTTACACAAAAATACTGCCCTGGAGAAAGTATTTACATAAATCTGACTGTAATTTAACATTTTTCACATTGTTTGTGCTTCCTCTGTATGCAACAGGTGACTGACAGGAGAGACATTACCCATGCTCCAGGAAGCTTACAAGCAAAACCTGTAATCCTGCTGCCAATAACGTACAAGTTTTACATGGAAAGAATCAGGCTGCAGGAGGGTGAGACGGACAAAGATAACAACAGCAACAGAATCAGAAATTGCTCTAAACTTCTTGACAACTTTAAAATGCTTGTCCAAGTAACTAACAAATGAGGTGGGTGGGGAAGAATTTGGTTTGTTTGTGTGGTTGTTAGGGCTGGGTGTTTTTTTGACAAGTGAAAGGAAGCAGGTAGAGCTTTACCTCCAGAGTATAAGGTTACCATGACTGGGTTTGGGTAACTCCCATCCTACAATGCCAACCCCTTGGATACAACATTTATGCTACTTCCACTGACTTCTGTGATGTCCGTGGGATTAGACAGAGGTCTCTGTTGCAACCTACCCTTCTCCCACGTGCCTTTAGCACTCTACCACTCAAGCTCAAGAGATCTACAGAGAACTAAAGAACCTACAACACATGACAGAAAAATAGGTCTCAAACTTACTCAAATCCACAGAATAAAACAGTTTAGAGTCTACATCATATTTTTAAGCTGTTGCAGGTAAAGGAATCCAATAGAAAACTCTGAGGAGCTGGGTTTTAAGCCTTTAACCACTGAATGAAGAGCCTAAAGCATGAGGCATTTCCCTTGAAACAGGCATCAGCTAAGTCAAAGTGAAGAAGTTGATGCTACTGCTGCAACATTTTCAATGCTATTTTCAACATTATAGAGGAAGGTGGGGGTTTTTGTTCTGTTTTTTAACTACCACAAGCACCGAAGGTCAGTACTGAGGTTGGAGACAGCATTGACGAAATGACAGGGAAGTGTGACTTCTAAGATTAAAACAAGTCAGCTCTACAACTCCCAGATAATAAAAAGTTCTGTCCACTCCAACACCTCTGGCTGGACAGGAACAGTAGGAAATGTCTGTGGTTTCAGCTGGCCATACAGCTTGTTTGTGCCATTTCCAGAAGAACCACGTGTAGACAACAATAATTTCCCATGACCGGAGGAGTAAATCCCATCTAACCCCGAGTGCTTGGCCATCTGTGTGCCAGGTGAACTGTGATCCCTCCACTGCCAGCAGACTGGCCTAGAAATGCAGCACTAAAATTAAGTACTTGCCTCCCTACTGGGAGCTTTAAAACTGTCATTTAATCACCTATTAATATCACTTTATTTTTGAACATCCACATTTGAAAGCTTCCTCTTAAAAAACATAAACAGGTAATTTTGCTAATCTGAAGATACTGTGTATTTTTAACAGCACCAAGGCATATTGAAAATCAGAAACTTGAAACCTCCTGGATGTACTGATTTTTTAACCCTTTATTCTGAACACTCTTTGGCCAACAAGGACTATTTACTTCCATACACTACTCAAACTTTCAGTTCTTAAGCATTTACCTGTTGCAAAGAAAAGCCATTTCTGCTGGAGAAAAGTGAGCACATTCACCCGAAATAGGGTATTTGTTTCTAAATATCAGTAAGTTTTGTACATCCCACAGGTGGTTGAGGGCTAGCTGAAGCCTAGGAATGGCTGCTGAAACTCTTTGTGATATTAAGTCACATCTCTCTACTAAGAGGATCCCTGATGTTCAGCAAGAATCCAGCATTCTCCCCAACTGTAAGCTTTTGTTTCCACGACTGCCATTTCCTAAAGAAAGCAAGAACACAATGGTTTTACTGTCTCCACATCCTTGTCAAGTCTGCCCAATGCTTTTTGCAAGTTAAAACTGTCATGTGGAAAAGGACAGCAGGACCGAGAACAGTATGACAGCACAAACCTTGTTTCTTTAACAGAGCAGGCCAAGAGCAGGAAGAGCTCGAGACAACCTACTGCCTCCACAGCACTACTCCAAAGGCACCATATCCTGACCTAGTACAGTTCATTGGAATCTTCTTGTGCCCAGACTGAAGGCAGAAATTTTCTTGACAGGAATAGTGAGCAGTCCTCAGCCCCAGATTCCCCAAGAGACTTCCAGGAAGAGGATTCCTGTTTACCTCTCCTCTGGGACAGAGGGCTCTTGCTCACATTCTGCAGGGATGGCACTGGCCCCTGCAGGGTCTCAGGCGGTTAGAAATGTTTTGCCAGGAGACAGTTATGGAAGCCTTGGATTTCTAGTTCTATGCTTTGAAAGACACGAAAGTTAGTGATTCATCAAAAGGCAGCTTCCTAGCCAAGTATATTTCCGTCCCTGGTCAAGTTCACTCTAAGTCCTGGACTCAAGCTCAAGACTACAAAGAACCACAGCAACTATAATGTGTGACATCAAAATAGGTCTCAAACTTACTCAAATCCACTGAATAAAACAATTTAGAGTCTACATCACATTTTTAAGCTGCTGCAAGTAAAGGAATCCAAAAGCAAACTCTGAGGAGCCAGTTTCTAAGCCTTTAACTAATGAACAAAGAGCTTAAAGCATGAAGTGCTCCCCTTCAAACAGGCCTCAGCTATGTCAAAGCAAAGAAGCTGATGTTTCTGCTGTTACATTTTCAACATTACAGGAAGGTGGGAGTTTTTTGTTCTGTTTCCTAACTACCACAAGCACCAAAGACGTTGGACTCCAGGTTTGTTTTTAACAAAGCAAAGATAGGGCAGATGCTGCTGGAAAGCACATTCCTGTATTAAAGACCCTCAGGATCCCCGCTCAGCTTAGGTCTGGACATTATAGCCATCCCGCCCGGCCCGCTTAGTCAGAACTTTCTGCCACGGGGTAGTTTCAGCTGATTATGTTCCTTAAATATATCAGCCTTCCTACAGAATCACCTTAATAAGAAGCTCTCTCTCTTCACAGTCAATTGAAATACTCTATCCTGGCACAGCTACTGGCACTCCAGGGCAGAGCAATTTGCAACGATTCATCCTGAATTTTGGAATTAGCAGATCATGTTCCAATGAGGGATATCAAGCTATAAAATCTTACTGCACATTGCAATCAGATACTACAGCAAGTATTACAAAAAACCCCAACATTATCGCAAAAGAAAAAAGTTAAATTTATTATTTTAGTTCCCCTCAGTCTTTTCCTTGTCCTTCATCTGTACTTGGACCTCTCTTTGTCTTTTGACTTCTTTGGACTTCTGCTTCTGTCTGCTTTTTTATCCCAGTCTCTTACTCGGACGTCTTCCCTGTATTTGTCCTTTTGCCTGCTGTAAGTGTAATCTCTCTCCTGAGAACGGCTGCGGCTCCGATGCCTGTCCTTCTTCTCACTCTTGGTCCTCTCCCTACAGCGCTCCTCATGCCTCCGGTCAGAATCCTGTCAAAGGAATTGGACAGAAACACAGTTACAAACGAGAGGGGAAAACACACAGAGGCATGAAGAGAACTAGAGAAAAGTCAACCACGGCTGGTTCCTTAGCTACAGCTGGTACTACCTTACAGAGATTCACATCCACAATGATTTACAAAAGGTAACACCAAAATGCCCCACTGAAACCATCTGAAGAAAGCAAGTTTATAAGTAAGTTTCTGTGCTTCTTGTAGTGCCCAAGGAGCTTTAGCAAAAATTGGTTATATCAGGGATTCCATCCAGATGGATATGATCAAACTTCACAAACATCAAACAAGCCAGTAAGCTAGACTGGGATTTCGGATGTTTTTACCTACGCAATGCAAATACTTCCGTAAGTTTTGGTTCAAGCCCCACAAGCATTCCAGTGCTATGCAGATGCATAACACATTTCAAGACCTGCCTGTAATAATTCTTCATGGCCTAGATTCTAGGCTTCAGCAAGATGAACAACCTGGCAGTTTAATATCACTGTATGTACTAGTAGAGAGATACAATTTTATGGGATTTTAATAACAACGCTGTTAAGCACAGACCAATATGAGTTAAGAAAAATAAATGCCTGCATTAAATCACACAGTATTTCTTTCCTCATTTCAGATATTATTTTTCTAAGGATGTACCACGACAGCAGCCTTTACAACTTGGTCAAAACCTATACTCCATGTACAAACAAGCAAACTTTATTTAAAAGAACGGTGAAAAAACTGCTTTAAACAGATTTTACGCAGAAAGCCAGTAGCTGGGGCGGTTCCCAGAGCAAACACCACCTTTAGAATGACATCGACAATGCTGAAATTACTAGGGTTACAAAAGCAACATAAACTCCCTGGACAGACAGACACATGAATAATCACAGGTTTGATCTATAACAAAAACATTCTTGCTACTGCTGGGTACAGTAATCTCACTAGTGGCCAAATGCCTATTCCACATCTTTACTGCCAAACTTTATTTCGGTACAGATTTTAAAAACTGAATCCACCAAAAAGACTCAGTGGTGCTTTCAGCTACTTGTAAGATCTTTGTCCATCCATTCTCAAAATGATGCACAGCCATACTACTCTTATACCCAAAAGCCTCACTTTCCATGTGTTTGAAAAAGCCAATAGGTTTCAAGCACCTCTGTGACAAGGCCTAAGTAAACATCAGATGATGGACAAACTGGTGGAGGGGTAGACAGGAACATGACAAAAAATTTTGGCCAGAAAACCAAATGGTGGGCTTAGTGAATGGCTGCCTCCTAACTGGTTTGTTGCTGGAGTTTCCTCCTAATACATGGGAGAAGCAGGAGAAAAGCAGGACAGCATCCAGTTGAACAATCTGCCAAGGAAACACTGGAGACAAGGCTACTGGCCAAGTGGGGGCAAGGAACAGGTTAGTGAACATTTCAAACCAGAGACAAGTACCCCACATTGAACGCCATGGAGAAGGACAACTTGCTGAAATGATTGGAAGCCATACCAGCATTGAGTTGAACAACCACAGTGACCTTCAAAAAAGCATTTAAGATGCAGGTGTACAGGCCAAATCTGAAAATGACACAACAAAGCCACCACAGTAGCTAATATGATCACAATGTAAAGAAAAAAAAGTGTAATTGGAATGAATAAAATGAACTGAATCTTTATTTCTTGCCAGCACAAGTTACAGTTATAAGTTTCCCCTTAAATAAGATTTTCCATTTTAAAGTCTTTGGCATAGAAAGCAGTCAATTTTTAAAACACACTAAATTACTAAAAATAATGGTATTTTGAAACCAAATTTTTATGCCCGAAAGTCCACACAGTTTCAGAAGAAGAAGGAAAAGATTCATACTTAAAAACAGCTCTCTCTTACTGCTGAAATTTGTATTTCTCAATCCAGGATCACAGCCTCTCATCAGTCAATAAGCCAGTGATGATCACCCCAATTCTTAATCCAATGAGGAAGGAAATAAAGGAAGAGGGAAAGACTCTTCTCTGGAAGTTCATGGCTGATTTTGCCAAAAGTAGTAACTTGCTAAACAGCAGTTACAGGTGAAATAGCTAGAAATATCATGGCCACTAAGTAGAATGCATATGCCACCTCTTACATACATTAAACACACTAGTTAAAGGTTAAAAGGAGCAAACAAATAGAGAGAGCCTTTTCTGGGGCTTTCTATTCTGGGATTTTGATAAAACTTGACCCTGAATATAAAGGGAACAGTGTCCAATAAACAGTAAGTAAAAGCAAGAAATTAAAACCAGAAAAATCAGTACCTCTGTCAAAACCATGCACTACAGAAATCTGAAATCCGAAGTCCCTATGTCTCACAAAAATCTACTGGATAGGCTATACTGCTTTGCAGATTCAGTTATCTTAAGAAATAAAATCCAAGGGAAAACACATGGATAATACTGGAAGGCGAACAAAGTCATAATACAGATCTCAGGTGGAAGCATGTCCTGTATTCAGAAAAACTCTACCAAATCCTACTCACAAACCCACATGGCAGTCCACCCTCCTGCCCTAGACCCACATCCTGTTACTTACAAAAGTAAGCCACAGCACCCTACCTCTTCTACCCACTGGAATGTAGTCACAGCACAAGACTCAAAAATACATTCTTGAAACATCAACACAGAGGCCAGAGATTCAGGAAACGGGTGTCAGACTAAGAAAAGGATGAGTCAAAATACACTAAAGAAAAAAGGTAACACCAGCAAGAGAACAGAAAAACAACTCAACATCATGGAAACTACTGAGAAAATAAACCCCTTCAAGTCATAGCTAGAGTTGATAGCACAAACTGCAGTTCCAGTTGCCAGAACTTCCCATTATAAGCCCCATATCTCTCTTAATTAAAATCTGCCACTCTATGGACTCAAGGTGGAAGTTTCTGTATGAAGCATGGCTCCTGTGGTCTTTGGCTGATGAGTTGTGGAAGGTCTGGTGCTGTTTTGTTTTAAAGTTCTTACCTCAAATACATTCAGTGATTTACAAAATAGGGTTAAGGGAGAATGCTTTGTTTGCCTATACTAGAAATGTTACCATTCACTAAAAAGTTTTCATGCTGTTATACTTCGTGTTGCACTCAAAATTCACACTGAATATATACACCTCAGGAGCATGCCTGCTTCCCCTTAGTTTCACATATTATGCTCAAAGTATAAATAGTAAAAAATAAAAAAAAAATTTAAAAATTGTATATGCTAAACAGGATTTGTCACCTAAGCTGGCTGCAGATTTCAATAGAGAGCCCATGCCCAAAATCCTGAGTCTGTGGGACTGAGTATATACTGCTCAGTATGTGCATGCTGTACAGTACACACTAATGAGAATATTAAAATCGAGAGAGAAAAACTCTTCCCAGAAATTAATTTCCTTCCCCAAGAAGGAACTACAATGCTTGCCAACAGAGAATAGAATTAAGCCTCCATCTGTGATTTCAGGCATAAGAAAGCTAAACTACTTACAGCAAAATGGGTAAGGGTGACTAAGAGAGAAGAAAGCTGTGGGAAAGAAGATACCAGAACACAGCAGCAGCAGACTATGAGAACAAACCACATCAGGAGCAGGTGACTAAATCACAAAAAGACACACATAAACACAGAGGAGATCACATAGACAAGCATTAGAACATGTTCTATTCCAGAACCTGAAAACAGCACCAGGAATCCCCCAATTCTCATTCACATTTTTGTGCTGTGAAGTCTCACAATGCCTTTACAACAATTGGAACAGATGTTAACAACCTATTTCTGCCAGCACTTCTTGTGCCACCTGAAAGGGTAAAGACTTCTAAACGATTTTACAATGTTCTCTGCTGATAATGCAGGACCAGCCAGTTCCATGGGTGTAATTCCTGAACCATCAGGAACAAGTATTACCACCAAATGTACCTGTTTCAAGAAGGCTAAAGCAACAGTTTCAATTAGCCAAACAGACATTAGCTAAACCAACATTAGCCACACCTCTTGTATGCACATGCTGCAGTCAAGACTTTACTTACCTGAACAAGCCCCTCCCCTCCACTCAAAGGACTGTGACTGACTTAGGACAGTGACAAAAAAGACTCTATCCATGAATGAGCAACAGGGCTCACTGCTGGCACTGAAAGATTTTAATTGCTGATGTTCATGAGAAAAAATTATTTTCAAGCACCACAGCAAGAAGTGATGTATAAGAACAGAATCATGTATGCTTTGTGTACACACTTTCTGCAGTACTCCACACTCAGGATGGGACAATAGCCTTACTTGCTGTGGCTGAAACTTTTTCACTTTCTGCAAAGTTGCTAGAAGACAGCTTTGTTCTCACTCATAAAGCTTGCACTGTTAAAATACTGGAGTTTGGTTTTTTTCTTTTTCAGCTTAGCTCAATTCTTCCTAATACTCACTTCAGTGGTGGTTAACCCTCCACTTTCTCACTGCAGACTTTGTTTCCACAAAACACTGTATCTTGAGTATCCCAAGTTCACATAAATGTGGGAATGCTGTCCTGGCAGGCTGTAGTTGGAATTAATGAATGACAGAATTACTGTCTCCTGATGCTGTCCTCCACAGCCCCAACCTCACAGCACCATAGGGCTCCACATTCCAGATGCAAGAAAACCCACATGGAGATTTTACACAAGCACTTCCAAAACAAAGGACAAATGTTAAGGACAAATACAAAAATATGATGTAAGGGGACTGTGTTCCCAACTCCATATAGGAAAAAGCTATATATGATGGTGTGGCAAGAAAATGAGACATAGTGTCCACTCATGAAATATGATTGACTACTACTTTATGACTAGGAATATGTGAACAACAAGTTCAAAGTGCTGAAGATCCCCAACTTTACGAGAGGCTACACTACCTCTTCAGGATGTTTTGGCAAAAATCCATCTAGACATGCCAAGCTTCAAAAGTCCATGAGGATTTGGAAATCCTCCTTCATAATCAAATATTAACATCAGCCTTCTGTAGGTTTACAACTGCTGTATTTTACACAGGACTTTGCACGCTGTGTCCTTACTCAATATCAGACTTTTTTCCTGGCTTCTTTCATGATGAGAACAATGAACAGGTATAAAGTTAATGCATGAAGAGTCAAGTACCTTAGATTTTTTGGTCCTCTTGTCATCATCTTCATCTTCAGAGTGGTGGTGCTTTTTCTTCTTCTGCTTTTTAGCCAAGTGCGACTGACTCGTGTGAGACTCTTCTACATCCTCATCCAGCACAAGGTCGTACTTGGTGCTGATGGTGCTGGTTAAGGACAGAGCTGTTTCCCAAGGTCACAAGGAGCAGGACACAACAGCCCAGGAAGCAAACCAGTCCCTGTTTATCCGACAAGAGTTTCCCAAGACTTAACACATATTTCAGTCAGAACACAGCTGTACACATTGAAAAAAAAATCAGCTGTGCTAAAGTGACTGAAATCTGTCCTGTCAAACAGTACAGCCAGGCTGCATTCTCCTTTCTTTTCTACCTGTGGCTATCTGAACATCAGACTATGGGGTTTTCTCTCATGCTTAACACAAGCAAAGTATAATCTTAGAGAATGATTTAATTACTAGTATGGTCTCATTCTGGATGTAGAAGGTCCCCTCTGAAACTACTTAAAAACTCTGTTATGTCATGTCATTCCAGGGCTGTGGGCTTGGAACACTATTTACCTGCACACAACATGGACGTGAAACAGCATATTTTGATTTGACTAAATTCATCACAGTGAAAACCATAAAATATTAAATTCCATCTCAAGCCCAAATGGTTATATGAGGTAGCAGGGAAACAACATCCATTTGGCAGGCTTTAAAAATAAGAAGTTTTTTCCAGGCTGTTTTCATAAACTCCACTTAATTAAAAAAGTACCTCTGACCAGGAAAGGATACTCTTGCTTTGGTTTTGCCTTTTCTTTCAGAGCAAATTTTGAAGGTTTGTCACGTTCCTTCTCATAGTCTTTGAAATCTTCCTTGGTATACCGCCCACCTGTCCACAGAAAAATATATTCATTTCACTCTAACCAAAAACACAACCAAGACCCACAACTATCATTAAGTGTTGATGATGACTTAGGGGCTCTTTACAACCATAGAGAGCTCCACAGCAGGATACAGTTCCAGAAACAACACTGACACCATAACAGAGTAGAAGAGAGCAGGACAAGTTGTGATGTTCTGTCCTTCTCTTGCTTGCAGATTCCATTACACAACATCCAGCTTTCTCCTCATTCATGTCCAGAGGAGACAACACATGAAGAGGATCACAAAACTGGATTCAGCAACAGGCTTAGTCCCATTTCTATTACAGGTCCTACATCACACTTGAGCTACAGCTCAAGAATTCAAACGGAAAACTATGAAAAAAAAATGTTCACTTCTAGATTTATAGAGAGACAGGACAGATTTCAGTTCCCACTCACGGAAGCACCAGTGCACAGATCAACAAACTACGGCACCGTGCTGCCCTCTCACGGCCACGCTCAGAACTGCAACACCCGCTTCTGGCTAGGCCAGAAACCACTACCGAGGACGGAAGGTCATTTTTTGGGTACCATAGAAGCTCAAGACGACAATATAGTTAGCTTTCCAATATTTTGGACAATTTAGACCTCAGATAAAGTTTCCCTCGCAGGCAGTCAATACAGGATGACTGCAGCACCTGGTACAGACAGAACAGAGTCACCTCAGCTCTGTGCAGGACAAGTTCCAGTATCTCAGTGTTCATGGCCACAACCCTAGCTGGAGAAACTGCATGCCAACAACTGAGGCCTGACTGCATTTTAGAAGACACATAAGAATGTTACCAATGCAATGCACAGACACCTCTCCAAATCCAGTGTTTTCCTCATGCTCCCAGTAATCAAATAACCATTGCATCTACCTCTTCCACCACCCTTTTCCTCCCAAAACATCCTCAAACAGCTGAAATTGGGTTTTTATAACGTACAACCTGCCATGCAGTATGTTTGATCTACAGGAGGTGAAGAGCGGAAATCCCTGGCCCGAATACTGATTTTTCTTGTATACAACTGACTCATACAGTGAATAAAGAAACTAGAAAATAACCATGTATTGCCATATTATTTTCCTAATACGTAATATTAAAAAAAAAAAAATCATGTCCAAAGTTTGAGATGAAAAAAATGTTTTAGTGGCAAAAACACGTTGGCTAAAAAGGTGATCAGTGGCAATGCAATGCTCATGTAATAGTAGGAAACCCTTCTACTTATGAAATAGATGAAGGGAAGAGCTAACAACTGTGTGGCTCTATTTATCTTCAGGAACATTTATATGCCTGAAGATCTTTATATAATACTTAGCTTAGAAGTCATGGCTTGTTAAGTTATGAGGATCAAAGAATTGCAAATATACCTACCTTTTCCCTTCCATTTAATCTTTGCAACAGACTGGCTAAAATCCACATGTATCCGTCTGTCATCTATCAGCACATTGTCCATTTTGAAGTAGGCTTTCTCACAGTCTTCCTCCTGATATTAACCAGGAAAATCTTGAGTCACAATTATTTCATAGGAATGTTCACTGAAGAGCTCCAACACAAATTCAACTGCTTAGTGGCATACATTTCTTTTTGAAATTGCCTAAAGCAACACAGTTCTTCAATTGTACCATTTCAAAAGAAATAGTTATGCTTTGTCTGAATATCAGCATTTTAATTCCCAATTCTTCAGTTCATTTCACTATTTTAAAAATTTGCCAATCCAGCTAACACGCTTGGTACATGTAATACATTCAGGAAAAAAAAAATGGAAAATAGGACAACTGATAGAAGTTCCATTTTAACTACATAAAGAAAGGCTAAAGAAAGGTGTTTTCCCACAGGTGAGAGACACCAGCACATACAAAGCTACACACCACCAAGAGAACTATCACCATCAGTCTCACAGTAAGAGCAGTGTGGTGGTACAGCAAACATCACTTACAAGCCCAGAAGAGAAAACTACTGTACACATGGATCTTATTCCACACACCCTCCTTGCTTTATGCTGCATGCTCCTAGCATTCCTTTCTTTTAACTCTTGAATGTCTTAATGTGCTCTGGGGAAAAGAAGGGCCTGACCCCTCCCACTGGTTTCAAGACAGCCTGTCTTGGGTTGTGGAACCTAGGATGTGTATTCTATTTACATCTGCTGAAAGCAGTTGGGGAGCTGTTTTGTTTTATCTCTTGTTTACTCTGGAAGGAGTGGGGCGGGTGCCTTTTGATAATGGCCCAACTGTTAAAACCAGGTAGGGCATTGTTTCTTATCTTTTTCCTGCTAATGGACCATTTAAACACCCCTAAAAGCACACATCCCAAAACTTATCCTCCCCAAGATAGTACATTCACATTCCATCATTCTATTGTGAGATGCTCCACCCAGTGGGGGGAGCCAACCATTCCTACCTGGATAAAACTGGGACTCTGGAAGAGGAATCTCTCTTGCTTCACCCGATTACCGGAGGAAGACAGGACCCTTCTCACCATCACTGGACTCCCTCTCACCACCTCTGGACCCTTTTGGCTTCAGGATCATCTCCACTCCAACAGAACCACATCTGCCACCCCAGGAGGACTTTTGGACTGCTACCAACGTCCTGACCAACAGGGCATCAGGTTGTACCTGACTCTGTCAGGGCTTTCCAAAATTGTTGTTTGTTTGTTTGCTGGTTTGGTGGGGTGGTTTTGTTTTTCTACCACATTTGTATTATTGATATTACTAGTAAAGAACTGTTATTCCTATTCCCAAATCTTTGCCTGAGAGCCTTGATTGCAAAATTATAATTTGGCGGGGGGTGAGGGGTTTGCATTCTCTATTCTAAGGGAAACCCCAGTTTCCCTGGCAGATACCTGTCTTTCCAAACCAAGACACAGCCTAAGCACATTTTTGTACTGGCTGCTCAGAGAAAGACTTAAATGCTTGCCTCATTTAGGACCTACAACTTCTGTAACTAAGTTATAGTTTTTCTCATTAAGAGAAAATATTAGCTATTCCACACTTGAAGATGTCAGTGTTTTTCCTAAATGGAAGTATACCAAAAGGGTGCTTTTACAAGTAGGATCTACATACAGTTTATACCTAAAACCCATACCTTTTCAAACTCAATGAAAGCATAACAAAGAGATTCACCAGTCTTCCAGTCTCGGATCACTTCACAACTGAAAAAAATGATAAGAAATTAAAATGTCAACACTGTTGGAGCAAAAAATGTAGGGTAGGAAAGCACTGCTTAAAAGGGAGAGTAAGAGTTCAAAAAATAACCCAAAAAACCCCAACCCATAAAACTGAAACACCTTGAAGGTATTAAAACACTTGATTCTGAGACCCCCTACTGCAAGAAAAAAATGCATGAGACATTGCTTTGAGCAACTACACTAAACTCACACACGTGGTTACCATGAACACAGAACTAGAGATGAATTTCTCATCGGTGAGACAAAATATATTTTCCAACATTACTCTTTGTTTTTAATTTTTTGTATTTCACTAATGCAAGACAAGAAATTTCACATTGTTTTCTCTGTCATTTTAAGCAAATATCCTGTGACAAATTTCCTCTTCTCAGCAAGCACCCCGTCAGCAGCCCATCTTTTTACCATGCAGGTCACTGGGCAAAAATAAGAAGCCTAAAAGTATTGAGTAAGGAGTGCAAAATGGGAAGAATACAGTATTGTATCAGTATTACACAACTCTTGTACTGGACACAAAAATTCTGGCTACAGGATGCTGAAGGACTGCACACAGGCAACAAGGCAGGACACGTGGCATTAAGGTGAGAATAATGTGAGACCTCCCCCACGTGTAGAGAGGAAATGACAAATAATCAGGATCCACAATCAAAAAGATTATCAAGGCCAAAAGAAAAAAAAAAAAAAAACTGTGGGGAAAAAGAAAAAAAGTAGACCTTAAGGCCATTCACACAGCTACAGGAATTCTTTGCAGCAGAAGGCAGAACGGTTTTGTGCAAGAACCCCTCTTCATGGATTATTCAGAGAACCTATCTGAAAGTGGAAGGACTACAGAAGAGTGACAACTCTGACAGTGGAACAAAAAATTAGAAATCCTTAGGGCACAGAGACATCATGCTGGAGTATCAAGAGTGACACACAATGCCAACCTGACCCACACACAGAGACAGTGTAGTTTATGATCTGTGAGCCTGCAGGCCTGTGTGCCAGTACTGCACAAACTGCTGGAAATTCCAAGCAGAACAGAGTTAGCAACCATCTGAAAACACAGGACCTACTCTGGACCACCTGAATAAACTTAAGTGAAATGCACTAATGGAGGCAATATGCTCATGTGTGGTGATGATGATGATCCATTCCATGAAGTCTTTTGAAATCTCTCTGCAAATTCTAATAAACTCCTGCACCAAAAGCTTTTGGGGAAAATAAGCAGCAAGGGCAGAAGGAACATTTTTGCATTGATAAACATGCAAAAGACCAGGTAAGATTAAACTGATTCAAGCTTGCTGATGGTACTGAATTGTGCTGATGATACTAAATTGTTAAAGGTAGCAAAAATAAAGAGTGAAGAAATCACAGAAAGTTCTTACAAGACCACTAAGACAGCAAATGACCTTCGTGACATAGATAAATGCAACAAGATAAGCATGGGTTGAACCTTAGCTGTATATTATAAAAAAAAAAGGCAACAAAAAAAACCAAATTAAAAAAACAGCTTTAGCATTCACTAGAAAAGGAGTTGAGAGTAATATAGAGAACAAAACGGTTCCACTACAAATCTGTAATTTCTTCTAAACTATGTGCAGTTCTGTTTCTTTCATCTTGAGATGAAAACAAAAGAACAGGAAAAGGACAAGAAAAGTGAAACAAGGTAATTAAGTCTCTACTATGAAGATGCATGAATATGTAGGTTAGTGCTCTTAGCAAGGAAATAAAATAACTTTGGGGTGTAGGATAGAGGAGTGTAGGAAAGCAGATTTCATTGCCCATCCTGTCTTTTGATAGCAGCACTAGGAGGAATCAGTTGACACTACTAGAAGCCAAGGTCAAAACTGAGACGGGCAGCAGGAATGAGGAACACCTTACAAGGAGTGTGTCAGATGCTACAGATGTCTGATGCTTTATCTCAAACCACATATACTCCCACAGGAAAGAAAAACCCAGAGACCCTACCCAGCTCATTGAGCATCTGACATAAAAACTGCTGAAAGGAGTGAGAGGATGGGGGGCAGGGAGGAGTGTCATATGCTTTCCTGGTTCCTACACTTTCTTAGGCTTTCCTTAAAACCACTCCTGGGGACAGGATACTCATCTAGCTAGATCTGCCTTTGTATTCCCATTGTTGTGGTCTCTATCCAAACAGAGCATCAATCTCCTGAGACACCAGACTACTCCTTTACAGCCAAGCCTAAACAGATAGGGAGGAATCAAGTTCAGCTTCAACAAAGAAGGTTTTCTCTTTTATTGTAATTACCTTTTAATTGGACCAAATCGTGAAAATATTATCTCCAGGTCTTCACCTGTGGTCACAGGATTCAGTTTACAAACAAACAGCACATTTTCTGGTGGCTTGATGTCTGCATCTGGCAAGTCTCCCACCTGGGATACAGAAAGAAGACATTCATCACTTCTGCCTAAGGCTCTTTACAGGCAGCACAGCACACTGGGAACACATCTTTTGCATGATCCCACATTCCTATCACAAAATCAAAACTTAATAAAATATTTTTCCTACTCGGAGTCACAAGAAGAGTGCTTTCTATAGAACCTAAAATTTATTATTTATTTGCAACTCCACTGCTGGACTTCATGAAAGTTCACAAATACATTCTACTCTGCTTTTTCTGTTCTTAGCATAACAAACAGACAGTTCTAAAAGGTGGAAGTGCACCCATTTTGTCCCTACAGATCTTCTGCAACATTGGGACCAGATCTCACTTGATCTCAGAATTAGTCTCTGCTGCAAACTATTCACCATAAATTTGAATTTAGTAATTGTAAGGAAGTGAGATGGATTCACTCATCCTTCAATGGTGTGTATTCTTTTTTTTAACTTTCTTAAAAAAAAAAAAAAAAAAAAAAAAAAAAAAAAGAAAAACAAAAAAAAGGACTTCAAAGCAATTTTTGTTACTATGGAGTTTACCACTGCATGCCCTGGGAGGAATTTGTCACAAATTAGCTCAGCTCTCTCACACACATGCTGAACCTTTTCCAGGACTGCAGGTATTCCAGCAGCAGTCTGTGTATGTATGTTACCTTTTTTATTGGATGCATTTCTAGGAAGTTTTTAGAAAGCCTCCACTAGCCCACTCTGACAACAAAGTATCACTGGTTTTATAAGAAAACCACAACATGAGTGCTCATGCTCAATCCTTTCATTGTACAACAGATATTTAATAGCAGATTCTGAAACATGACATCATCACCAGATAGGTAATTTCAAGATAAGTAGTACACATCCTCCCAGACATAATAATATGCACACACACTGGAATAAGATCTAAAAGGTAAATACAGAAAGATGTTCACCATTTCCAGAAGAATGGCACGAGTTTTTGCTTCTTTTTCTGCCTGAATTTCTTCTATTTCATCTGCAGACCGTCCTTTCATGTCATCAATTTCTTCATCTGCTCCTATTCTGCCACTCTGAAAAATGAAGAAAAGAGCTATTTATTACCAAGCCACGGCCAAAAATTCTTTCTCACTTTCCAACTATTACTTGGATGACCTCTCCCCTCACCCCTCAAGACATAAAAAATGCTTAAGCACTCTATGTCTGCAGAACTGGGCTTTCATTGCATTCTTCCCACTTAGATTAAAACAAAAGAAAAAAAGAGAAGATGTTATCCCCATATTTCAGGCACTGTGAACTATTTCTGAACTTTCGTGACCAGTCTGAACCATATTCAGTGAGGTATTCTAAATTCTTTTATGTATACCCACCTAATACTCAACATCTCACCACACAAGTGTCAACTCATTTCTAATCCAGGTAACTCCTGCCACAAATGAAGGTAAGGAACACTGCAAATATCTGTTCGGTCTAGCAAGACATTAAATAGAACATAGCACAATAATAATTTTGTATTTATCCATATATACCTAGGCAGGACTTGAGGTTTAATTTTTTCTCCTCACCAGCATCTCTAGAATGCTGCCTTTCTTACAGACATTTCTGTGCTAAAAGGCTCAGACAGGCTATGAGGGGAAAAAACACAGTACAACTCTTCAGATCTCTATGCTGCTGGCAGTGAGCTACTAAATACCTCATTCTTAACATATCTGAAGGTACATCAGAGACTAACCACAGTGCACATGTACTCTAAAACTCTAATTTCAATCTTGTATCTATTGAGCTTAAAAATAAACAATATTCTCTCCAGTTAATTAATTCATTACTTGAAACAACTGTTTCCATACACGGCAATAATCTCACATACAACTTCTGTAACTGCATACTACGAGTAAATTATTAATAACTGCAGTTATTTTTTAGAAAATTGCTTCTTCTCGAACAAATAGCCCACAGTAGTATGTGTGCCTACACATATAACTCTAAGAGTTAGACTACATCCACTGAAACACAGCCTACTCACATTTAAAAGGAAAACAGCATAACCATTTTAATATTAATAAATGTTATATTTTGTCTTCTACTAGAGTATACAGAAACCCAGTAATACCTGCATTGAATATTCTGAATGTTCTGCTTATCTACACTGTAAATAGAAACCTAAAATACAGCTTTCAGACATAACTCCACTGGAGCCACAGGGGAGAGCACCCAAGTCATGCTTTCATCCTTCTCTTGAAAGGTTAAGCAGTAACCTTTTTTGAAAAGTATTTGATTGAACACAGCAGTAGCTCCAAATAACTGACAAGCATTTGACATATCAGAACGCAGGCTGGCACAGCAGAAGAACACCTGCTGCATGAAAAAATGTGTTCTTTTAGGACATAGATTTGAGAGGCAAAATCTTAGAGACTGATTTCTTATTTTGGCCAAATCTGTTCTGGACATTAATTGAGATAAACTTATTTAATTATTCCTTCCAACCCTTCCCTGTTGTGAACACTCACATCGAGCTGCTCCTTTGTAGGCTCTGGGGAGCGATCAGGCACACACAAGCCAGGTGGATCATCAAAGGGATCATCTAAAATCACTGTGTGATTTATCCTTAGAGAAAACAAGATCAACATCAGCATTGGTTACATGTAAGTAAAACTTGGTTTACTCAACCAACAGCAAACCAGCCCCACTAATTCTCAGTTGTATCCCAAACAGCCAAATATCCTGTGTGCTTGTACATTCTAGCACTGATGCTTCTGTAATGGCAACACGGCTGAATATTTTTGTACATTGTTTATTTAGTACTCGTTTATTTTACCACTAATACTGGGGAAAAAAAGTATTTAAGATAGCACATACAGGTCACCTGACATCATGATATTAATCTAGTTTCCAAAAAGAAGTAAATTCATTCAACTATAATGTATTCTTCAAAAGGTAAAGTTAAAAGCAGTCACACCTGATATCTTGATACGGGATAAAATCCTTATCTACAAAGGTTTCATTGATTGTCTTCAATACATCCATGCCTTCTGTCACTTCTCCAAATACCGTATGTACACCATCAAGGTAATCCAGGTTTTCCCCCGTGGTAATGAGGAACTACAAAAGAAGATACAAAATTAGGAACAGTAAATAGAAAAATTCAGGTTGTGGGTTGTTTTTTTTTTTTACCTTAACACACTCTCAACTGAATTCAGTGGGGAAAAAAAAACCTCTTCCCATTTTTTGCAGAAGATTGCTCTGAGAACATGGTGAGCCAATGTACAGCTCACAGCCACTGCCTGAGGAAATCTCCCTCAGCAGAGCCTGTGGGTGCAGCTCACTGGACCCTTCTGTGAATTGGTTTCAATTGGTAATCGGGCACAAAACCAGAGGGGCAGAGGAGCAGAGGTTTGCTCACCAAACCTCTCTCCTCTGCTGGGGAGGCTTGGTGAGCAAGACCAGCAAAGGTTGGGACTGGCATCACAGCTGATGAGGGGAGAGGACAGGAACAGCAAGGCTGCCCCTTATGAGCTGAGCTCAAATCGCCTGTTCACCAAGCAGCATTCAGCAGGTACCTTTCCATAAATTTAGCAAGAACTCCCATAGTACTATCTTTACCTAATTCTACCCAGACTTTTTTCCTTTCTTCCCACAAACCCTTGTCTCCCTGAAAAACAGGATGCAGTAGCATCCTAGCAGTAGCTTGCGAGAAGAACCAGCACACACTGACTTACATCAACTCAAACTGGCACTGGAAAGTAGTATCTTATCACAAATCAGATCTTTCACCTTAAGGCAAAACTGAAAGAATGAAAATGACATCAACACCAGCTGAAACTATGAAAATTTGCTACACCAACTGAGTTGAGAATTTGGTAACAAATTATAGCGGGCACTTGGTAACGGAGGAGGGAGGAAGAGGCAGATATGCACAAATAACAGGACACAAACACTGCACCCACACTTTGCAGTCTGACTGGTAACATCCCACTCCTCTACAACACAGTTAAGACTGGTTAGTATTTGGTAGAGGTTACACTAAGCTACACTATACTTGTAAGGCAACTCCACATATTTACTTTTTGGATTTTTTCTTTCCCAAGGAAGAAGCTGCAATAACTTTCCTGGGAACAGCATTCATTCCCACATGCCTGCATGTACACTAGCAGGCTGCATCTTAAATATAAATACAAATGTCATCTCCTTCTCCTGAATCCCCCAACCATGCCACTTTATATATACGATGCAGGGAAGCAGCAGAATTACCTGTATATATTACAAGCTCTAGCTTGAATAAAACACTACCTTTTTATAAATTGTTCTTTGATTATTAAAAATCCCTCTTTTTAAAAATTAAAATATATGGATACTACAAGTGAGGTATTTTAATTCATAGAAGTGTCAATGCACCCAAAATAATAATAATTTAGAAATAATAGCATTCTATGAGCTTTAAATATAAAAAAAACCTTACAAAATAAGTAAAAAGTATCACCTACAGCAAAAACTTTGTGTGCATGAACAGCAAACAGCAAAGGGAACAAGACCACTTTCCAAAACTGTTTTATACCAGCACTGGGGTAAAATTGTAAACTTACATTATTACTGCACACTTTCAAGTAACCATACAGGAGACATTGTGATACGATTTCAGTTTCCAAACTAACACAAAGTCATAACCAGAAAATGTCATCATCCTTTCAAAACTCAGTTTCCTTAATTTTCACTTCCATTTAACTACAGATTTTTTTTCCTGACCATTTTATTCATTAGCAAAATGAAATCAAAGCACTAACATAGAGAAATAAATAAAGAAAAAAATAAAGGACTGAGTACTAGCAAATAAAATTAATCTAGGACAGGATTTGAATCTGAGCATTTTAATTCCTCTATCTGTAACCAAATACCCATTGGCACCTGGAATGCTATGCAAAGTATTTAGCTATGGTGGTTTTTTACATGCCTTTTGACTGTTTTACCAGATGATGCTACTGACACGACAGTGTCATTGTTCTGCTGCTTTTGCAAACTCCTGGAACTTCGATTTTAGTAATTTAGAATGTACCAACACCATATGCTGACCTGTGATCCATGCTGATCACTGCCATTGTTCACCATCGACACAGTTCCCTTCTTCTTGTGCTTGATTCTTGGCACCTTTTCTGCCTCGAAAAATCTGGCTTGATCACCATAGAGTTGACTAAAAAAACATATAACAAGTATGTTACGAGAAAAAAGAATTTTTAAAAGTGAGCTAATCATTGTAAAACTGTAAATTACATCTCAAAAAAAATTACATTGCACATTTACATTTGGCCTTCAAATAAACCCAGATTTTACATTGCACCCATGAACATATTTATGGACCTGTACACTTTCACAGTTTATATTACAAGGAATAACAAAATTTTCCCTGGACATTTTCACAGAGTGGAAGGGCATACCTATATATTTTTAAATACAGTATTTAACATTTTTCTGAGGCATGAAAGAACTACACATTTTAAGTAGGTTCTGCAAAAGTAAGTTATTCCACACTGTAAAAATTCAGTTATTTACATAAAAAAATTATCTCCCAAGAGAAAGAGGAAAAATACATCTATGTGCAAAATCAGTTAATCACGCATACAGTAATTTGGGATATACAAGATATAGAAAATTGTTGCATTCTTTTAAATTTTTTATGTCTAAGCCTGCTATCACTTATTTTGTCTCACTCTGTAAGCTGACAGAGGCATGATCAATAACTATATTTGCCCAAATTTAAGGACAGTGTTGTGTTTAAAATCATTTTGCTAAGCAGGTGTTAGCCTCTATGAAGAGAGGATTCAAATTAAACTTTGCCTGCAAGAACAGAAACTCCAGTTTCACGGACTGCAGCAGTAGCAAACAGATACAAAAGATGTACTGACCTTCTCCATGCTAGTGCCAGACAGGATCTGACTGTCTCTCATCACTTTACTTCCCCATTTGCCACACCAGTAAGTCTCAGAAGACTTGTAACACACCAAAACAAACCTAATTTACTTGTGTGCAGACACAGCTCAAGTCTGGCAAGTTTACCTACCTAGAGTTCCACCTGCTCAGCACAGTTACACTGCTTCCAGGACCACTGCAGTGCTGATTGATGGAGCCATGAGCTCCAGGTTTTGTATTTATGAGGCTCTGACAGACTGACTTACAAAAGCCAACCCTAGGCTAGCAACACTGTGTCTGTTCCAGCTGAACTCCTTTATCACTCTATATTGTGCTCCCCAGCATCTCCCCAGTCACTAGTTCTGCTCTGTAATTTTAATTCTACTTTTAATAACTATTTAAAATGAATCCCATAGAACACTTGCACTTTAACTCCATCCTGGCTGTTTGAATGATTTCTTCAACTCTTGTCTCTGTGACACTGAAAACTTCTCGAACAAACAAGAAAAGCAATTTCCTTATAAACATTGAACGTGATTACAACAAACTCAAATAAGTAGGGAGATCACTTTCTTATAGAGGAAATCAAGTTTAGCCTCTATGCTCCACTCACGCTCAATTTAGCACATTTTGTTATAATAATAAATGTATTCACAATGCAAATTGACTGTCTTCTACAGAGCATTTAGTTATGGTACTTTTCTTACCAAACATACAGTTATTTGCCAGCTTTTAAACAGACAGAAATGTATGTACAAGTTGTTTCCTGTAACTTCACTTCTAAGGTCAGAGACAGAACAATGTACAGGAAAAAAACTGCGAATGGCCAAAAGCAGCACAGAAATTAAAAAGATATCTAAGTATGAAAACCAAAGAAGCTTATGCATCAACATTTTTATTTCCCACCAGTAATTCTGCCCCAAGAAGACAATCTAACTAGAACTCCTACTCCCTTACACAAATTATCTGTTGAGATATATACCATTTTTATACATAAACACTTACCAAAATATGGATTCCCCTCCACGGCCAGTTCCCATGGGGTCACCAGTTTGTATAATAAAATCCCTCTGTCAGACAGGAGAACACATAAGGTATTGCTTTCATGTTTGTGATTTTAAACCAACGGAAAAACAAGGAATTGAGAATACTCACCTGTACATTATAAATAAGACAATAGTTGTAGTATTTGACTTTGCAGAGCTTCAGGAAATTCAGACAAGCTGTAAGAAATCATACCAACATTTACAAAGGGAACTCCAGATACAGTAAGAATAGATATAACAGAGATGTAGTTTAACGTGTAGAAGAGTGATTTGGAAGCAGCCCTGGAGACTCATCACGGTACAACCTATAAACGCTGAAATGCTCAAAGGAGACGCAACCTTTCCTCCCTTCCTACAAATCGTCTCTAGCGATTCAAAGAACCCTAAACACGGCTAGTTATACAGAAACACATCCCCCCCGCCTCTTCACCCCCGCCCCGTTCCTTTTCGAACACTTGAGAAAGAAGCTCACGGCAGCCCTTCGATTCAGCAGATATTACATTTGTGTAATGTTTGTGCAAGCGCTGACGCCATCCCCCCCGGCCTGTCCCGCTCGGGGCCGCCGCCTGCCCGCGCAAGGGGAAAGCCGGTGCCGGGGGGTCAGGGCGAGCCCGGTGCCGGCGGGGGCCAGAGAAGGCCGGTGCCGGGGCTCGGCTCGTACCGCGGGGCCGCTCCTCGGTGTACAGGTCGATGACCAGGTCGCCCACCGTGGTCTCCAGCAGCACCGCCATGGCCGCGCGCGCCACAGCCCGCCCCCGCGCCCGGCGCGCATCCGGCCCGCGCGCGGCGCGCCCTCTGCCGGCGCGGAGGACCCCGCGGGCCGTCAGGGGCGGGATGGGCTGTGCCCGCAGTCCTGAGGGCGCGGGCGGTGGAACGTGCGGAATGTGTCACGATTAAGGCAGGATGCTCTTTGATATGTAAGATCCTTGTATACTTTCGGACAGAACAATTAGGCTGGAAAAGACCTCCCCCTGAGATCGAGTCCCAGCTGAGAGCTAACTGGCACACCCAGTCGTTCCTTAAACCCTCCAGGGATGGTGAATTCACCCGTCCCTGGGCAGTCCCTAGCCCAGTCCATGCTCTTCTAAGGTACTAAGTCATTCTGAACTGTTGTGCCCAAGCACAAAAAGCTGGACCTACAATTAAGAAAACCTGACAGACCCAAATTACGTCTCTACCACTGAGAGACACAATTCCCCCGTCTTCATCACACAGCTGGTGACCATGAAGCATCTAGTTAGTGACAGTACAATCAATGAGGAGCAGGCATCAGCTAAGGACTGCAAAAAGTAGAATCATTTAAAAATGAAGATATTTGAATGTAATCCATCTATTCAATTATGGAAGGTGCATAGAAGCAATGAGATTAAGTTAGTTCTGGTTCACTAGATAGACCTTCCCAAGCATTTGCTTTATTCAGTGCCCTTTCAGGTTGCTGTAAGGCCCCAAAAATCTTGCTCAAGGAGTGCAGGCAGTCCACTCTGTCTCTTGTGCCACATGCTGGTAAGAGCCACCACACGTTACAAGAACAGGGACACTGCCAGCTTGCAGTTGAAATGAGCACCTCAGGTCCTCTGGTGCCCAGAGTGGTGGAAGGACCCTGACAGCAGAGACACGGGAGGATGTGCTGACACAGTGATGAGCTGTGCAGGGCACCTCACATCCACAGAGCTCACATCTGACACAGCTGACGTGTTCCAGCGTCTCTGGCAGGGCATAGTTGCTCACAGGAAACACTACAAACCCATATTTTCCGAGGCATGTGCAGACTTTGGCTGGTACCTTGCAGGCCCACAAGCACATCTGTGTGGTGTTCTCTGTTCTGGTGCTGCATGTGGTCATAGCTTACTGTCTCAGGCTGTACAGGGGTGTTTGCTGTCCTAGGTTACAATGTAAGATGTGCCCAAAGTATGTATTCTATCACCATCCTCAGGAGCTGTTGAAACCATGTGGGTCAGTGTTTCCCTTGCCCCCTCCCTCCGGGCTATCTCCTGTTAATGGGCCATCAATGCCTTGCCCATGACTCGCAGGTAACTCCCTTCGGGAGCTCTCTCTGTTTAATGGGCAATCAAGGACCCATAACATGGCTCATAGAATGATATCAGCCCATTGTGAGATGCTCTGCCCAGGGGGAGGAGCCAAGCATTCCCACCTGGATATAATCTGGGATTTGGGACAGCACAGCAGCCTTTACTCACTGGGTTCTCAGAGGACAAGAGATACCAGATCTTTCTATAGGATCACTGCTTCAACAAGACCACTTGCTACCACCACCCTCGCTATCAGGGTGTCAGGTTGTATTATTGAATTTATTTCATTTTACTTTTTTTCTCTCTTCTCCTATTAAATTGTATTTCTGACTTGGAGTCTCACTGGTTTTGCTTTCAAACCAGCACACTTGCCTTTCTCTATTCTTCAAGTGTCCCCTTAGAGACTTTGCAGTGTTTCTAAATGGGATTTGTCACAAGCTGAAGGAAGCCACATCTTTTCAAAATCAGTGCAGTATATATTGTATTTATATGTCAAGCTCAGCATCTGGAACAGATAAATAAACACAGTGCTTTATGAGCAAGTGCTTCGTCTTCTCGGACTTGGTCCAGAACCCACTGAAATTTCATTTTTTTTTCCCTAGACATTTAAAGAAAACTGTTGTGCAGGCAAAAAACCCCACAGCAATATGAAGTCTAACATCTATTCATTGTCTCTGACATACTGTGTCACATTCCCAAATCAGTGTGAAAAGGACAGATAGAGGGTTTGTTGGATATCTGTGTTTCCAAATAACAGGATGGGACTGCCAGGACACGTTCTTCAAGCTTTTATTGTGACATTAGCCTCAATACAGGGTGACACAAGAAAGACGGCAACAGCTCACACCTTGCTAATAGCAGCTAGGATTCTCTGTGTTACAAGGCCTTTTAAAAGTTTTCTAACCAATAGCAAATTATTAAGAGCTTACAGGCATCTGCATAAACCAATCGTTAAAACTACACATATACCTAATATCTAACAATAGATCCTTGTTTCATATTTTTTGCTATTCAGGAACTTTTTATACTCTACTATAAACAAAGTACAAAGCCTCATTATTAAACTTTTCTATTATCTTGCTTAACATATTTTTCTACTTGCTAAGGCCTAACTACACAGCACAAAAACACAGTCTTATTGTTTTGTGTCCTTATTCTTGTATCCTTTTAACTTTAGGCCTACATCTGCACTGCTATGAAAGCTTTCTGCTCTTTCTGTTTCCCACCAGGTTTGTTACTGAAACCTTCTCTCCCCTCTCCAAGCTGTGAGCAGGTAAGGAACACCTTCTGGTTTGCAGCCTCCTTGCCGGCAGAGCACAGCAGCTGGGCTGTCACCCAGGTTCCTGGAGGCTGTGCTGAGCTGAGCTGGGCCACCACAGGGAATAATGGGATGGGCTGGGATGGGCAGGGTCAGCACAGGTGTGCCAGGGCCAGAGGCTTCATTGCTCACCTTGGCCACAGGGCTTGTTTTTGCTCGCACTCCTGAGCGCTGCCTGGCAATGCAAGGGAAACAGCACTCAAGAAAGGCCAGGAGGGTGGCTGGGGCCTGCTAATGCCTTCCCTTCCAGAGCCATGGAGGCCCTGGCTGGAGGACAAGGACATCTGAAGGGGCAGCAAGGACCTGTGGCCAGGCTATGCAATGGAGAGGGCACAGGCAGAGCCTCCAGGGCTCCCCCAGGAAAGGTGGGGCACGCTTGGTGAGCCACAGGGAGAGCTGCCATCCCTGGCCCCTGGGGTCCTGGACACTGCAGCCCTGCAGAGGCCAAAGGGACAGAAAGGTAGAGGGACACAAGGGGTGGCTCCATAGCACAGGTCACAGAGTCATCTGTGTTGGAAGGGACTCAGAAGGATCATTGAGTCTGACTCTTGCAGTGAGTGGTCCATACAGGGCTGCAAGCCACACGGTGCTGAGGGCCCTGCCCTTGATGGGGGCTGGGCACCGGGGCACAGCCGGCCAGGCTGGGGGCAGTGTGGCCGTGCGGGCTCAGCTCGGGCTGCAGACAGTGACTGCTGCAGCTGAGGACAGCCGGGGTCACCCAGAGCAGCTGTTGAGCCTGCAGGTGTCCAGCAGCCTTTGGAAGGTTCTGGAAGGCTCTCTGCCGTTTTGGCAGTTGCCACAGCACCCGCTGCTGCAGCTGAAGGCTGCGCTCCCAGCCCGGTGCCTGTGCTCTGGCTGTAATGGTAACTAAACCTCATCCCCTTGTTCCATTCCCCCAGCCCACACCGGCTGTACTGCTGAGACCCAGGCTTGGCCCCAAACCAGACTCCTGAGGAGGTGTTCTGGCCATACATGGCCCCGTGGGCACCACCATGGGATCAAAGCTGATGGGAAAACTGAGGATGGTACCTGACAGGGCCTGGTGCCAGCAGGAAGCCCATGGAGAGAGCCTTGCTGGCTTGGGAGAGTCCTCTGCCTCTCAGAACCTGGGGGGCATCCAGGAAATTGCCACCATGTGCATGGCCTCTACTCAGTTTATTGTTGGGCCTTTGCTTTTGGCCACCATCAGAGGCAGGCACGGGGCTAGAAGGACCCCTTGCATGTGCACAAGACATTTTTATCAAAAATCAGGAAATGTGAAATATGAATTTTACTCATTTTTATGAGTTCTCTTAAGACTCTTTGCTGTCTTCATCTCTGGTGAGGATAGGGCAATGGTGAGCCACAGTCATAAAAATGAGATTGCGAGACCACTTCAGATGAAAAAGAAATCTAAGTAATAGGGAAATCTGTGCTGCTCAGCTCCTAAATGTGAAATTCTGCTTGGCAGTCTGCAAATTTTAAGGTGGAAGAAGAAGGATTTCTTTCAGTTTTTTTTTTTTTTTTTTGTATGTAAGTAAGGACATTTTAAGGCACGTAAATATAGTCATTCTTTTTTCAGTTTTATCAGGAACCTTGAGACCCATGACACAAGGGTCTATTCTTAAACTCAAGGACTGACAATGACACAATCAAGGTCGCTACTGTATATTAAGATGTTCACTGTAAGGTACAGCACAGTAATCATCAAAGTTGGATACTGTACTAGGTGAGCCCCAACACTACATCAATCAGTTCAGAGCTTTCACAGTTGACCAGTGACTTCTAAGAATCAGAGACTTTCATTTCTGCAGTGATATTTGCCTCTTTTTCAGCTGGCTTCACAATTAACCAGGATGTCTTTAGCTCAAAAATATAAACCTATTTTTTTTTCTTTAATTTTAGTTTAATTGCTGTGTCTCTAGGTTTCTGAGACTTTCCATTTTTTAAGATACTAGGAGACTTTCTAGGTCAGAAGATTGGCCCTAGCTTTATCACACTGCAGTGCTGGATGCAGTAAAAAACCCCCTAGCACCAGAAGTGAAAAAGCAGAACAAAATAAACCCCATTCATCAGATAAAGCAAAGGAAAAAATTGTTTTAGAGTCTGCTTCTATACAGAAGGCCTCACTTCTCCTGTATGTACAATTAAATAACTTGCTGATAATTGATATAATTATTTCTAATTATTCTTGATTAGAGTCCTGGAACTGGGTGATTGCATTGCGATGTATGCATCATAAATGCAGGAGATACGGCCTAGATGAGCACAAAATATCATTTTACTTTTCAGTTTATTCATTTTTGCTAGATAAAAGGACTCAGAAAATTTAATTTGCATGAACCTAAACAGAGGCTTGCTGACCTTGTCTTTATTACATTTCTATTTGTAAATTAAGTAGTAGAACCTCTTCAGTTATGGAGATGCAACTCACTGTGTTTTTTAATGTTTAGGAAGGCTAAAAACCACCTTAGAGTTGTGTGACTGACATGCAAATAATGTGAATGTGTATTTTTCCTTTCTACAAAATGAAGTCTGTAGTACTAAGATGAGTAGGTTATTCCTAGGAGAATGTAACCACTGGAGAAGCAGCAGTTAATTCAAAGTTAATTTGTTAATTTCTCTCAGGATGCCAATTTAAATTTCATGTTTCCTTCTCCCGTACAGTCAACTATGTTCTTATTGTTCAGCATTTTACAATTTCACTGGTGCTTAGAAGATCTTAATATGTATCAGACAAACATCTGAACTTGGTTGTTTTGGTTTTTTTTACATGTTTATTAAAAGCCATGACAAAGCTACTGGGTCTGATTCTGCTACAGCAGAGAGTAGGGTAGGCTGGGGTTGACTGCTGAAGTCAAAGCATTCTGCAAGCAAATTATAAAACTGATTGTAAAGGTCTTTGGTTAAGACCATTTTTATTAAAAATGTGCATTGATTTTGATGGTGTTGTGTCTAAGAAGATTGTATCTTCCTTCTGATATGAGCAAGTGCTACATCTAAACAAAATTGATTCTGCAGCAGCTTGCAGTATTGGGTAAATCCCTACAGAAGCAAGCAGAAACTCACTGCCAACTTAAGTCAAGATTAGTATCTCACAGCAAATTACTGTTGCAGAAAAATTCTACTGGCTAGATGAGCTGAAGTTAATACTTAAATGACAAATATGTTTCAGTTTATTAATTTTCTTTGAGGTAACAAAGAAAAATCTGTGTGAATTTACAAACATCTAATCACATTTTAATTTCTGTCCACTTTTATTGTAAGCCTATCAGGCTGCACAAGTGAAGCCCTTCAGGAAAGAGTGAAAATAGACGAGACCGGCTGAAACTCCTTTTGCATTCTCTTTCCTCCAGAAGCCTTTCCAACATCTACAGCTGCCCCTTCACAAAAGCTCATCTGTCTAAAGGGAACCCATTGAGTCAAACCACAACACTCGTTAGGAGGTGGATAGCAGGGCTACATCTACTCTGGTGGCAGAGGATCAGCAAATGAGCAGTGAGGAAGACAACGTGCTAGAAAATAGCGTCATGACCTTTGCCGGCAGAGCAAAGTTCTCAACCGATTTTAAGGCTCAAAGTAATGAAAACTTCGCTGCAAAGCACTTTCTGCAAAGAGGTTTCTCACCAAGTCATGCTAACCAAGAAGACAAAGTACCCACTTCTGAAACCTTTGCTCCTCTTAAAGTTACTGAAAAACCTCAGGCACAGATTTTAAAACCTGATCTAGAGATACCACATCAAGCCAAAGTCACATCAATACCACTATCTTTTTTCCCATCTAAACTACAGCAGCTACTGTTAGCTGCAGTGAGAAGGGCCTCTGAAGCAAGGCAAGATACAGAAACACAATCTGTAATTTACATATGGCCAGTAATAAAGATGCAAGAGAGTTCCAGATCTTTCTGGCACAATTTTTCAAAGTCTTTAATACCAAGCAGCCCAGGCTTAACAAGACACTGTTCTAATCCTGCTGTAACTGAAGATGAGAAATGTTCCCAAATAATCCCAGTGAAAGAGTTTGCACAAAAAGAGCCAGATGGAAAGACAGCAAGATCCTATCCTCTTATTGTAAAGTCATCCAACAGTGCTGTTTCAGAAATTTTAAAGTCACTCACCAATATCAAGAATAAGGATTATCAGAATATGTTAACACTTTCATCTATTAGTCCTATTGGAGAGCAACTGGAAATTCCTCTCTTTAAGGGAAATGCTCTAATGATCTATAATGGTCAAGTCTACCTTCTATATGTAATGAGGCACGAAGATCTGGCAGCAGAAATGAGAATATCTGGCCACCATATGTTGTTTATGAAGACCGTCGTTTGGCTCATTACGTGTCGTTCTGTCCGTAAATTAACATTCCAAGTTTCACATCCACTGCCGGCAAGAGAGGATGCTGTGAAACAGAACATAAAATATCTTACAACCTGTGCTACCCCCACACCCCAAAAGAAAACATCAAATGAAACACATTTCTCTTCACACAAGATGACAACAATCTCTCAGCCCAGGAACTGCTCCCTTCTTGCTGGGAAAAGGCAGCAGGTGGTAACTGATGATGACCAGGTGAGTGTCTATGTATGAACAGTACATACTGCTCCCCTCTCAGACATAGCTGAGTGCAAAGTGCACTATTCAGTATATTGATAACAGGCTGTGAAAGATGAGTGACCTGTTTTTTTTCAGTTTTTGTGGAGAAGCTAAATGAAATCCTGCAGATACAATCACTGTAGAGGAAATCAAATTAAGGCTTGCAGGCCTATAAGACTTTACTGTTAAAAAAAATATAATTACACAATGCTAAGAAAAAATTATATCTTGAGATATATCAAGATTTTTCTAGCATTTGAACAGGACAGAAGCATTCCAGTCCATTGCTATTTAGAGAACATTAGGGCAAAATTTAATATAAAAGCAAGGTATTCCCCAAGGGAGAAGGCTGGGTTTCTGAAAACAGGTGATGAGTGCCATCGTGATAATTTTTTTAAGGTAATGATGGAAGAATAGAGAAGGGCTGGCATGCAAGATCCCTCCTGAATTAAATTCTTCTTGCAAAGCCACATCCCCAAGGTATGGGAGACTGTAGGAAAAAAAGCTGTGAAAATAAACTGGGGTGGGAGGAAAATGACTACCCAACACTCGCTTCCTGATAGTCAAGTTCTACTCTTTCCCATTTCAGTTCCTCAGCAAGACTGCATTCCCATCCAAAGAAGACTTGCAAAAAAGAAATGATGAACAAGCCCATTGGGATAAAGACAAGGAAATAAGAAAGAAATTTGGTCTTGTTAAAGATGTAAGAGTTACTCTCAACAGGCTAAGTACCTCTGAGCTTGGGTAGTTGACTGCCAACCCTTCTGCATTTACAGGTAATCAATAGAACAGAGAACTGAGGGAAGTGCCACACATACTTATCCCTCTGTACACAAATAGGGAGTATACTTCACCTTGAAGTATTTATTACACAGCATTAGTATAATTTTCAAAATATTTGAGCATTTAACATTAAACATTTTCTGTTAGAGAACCTCACCACAGCTACTTCTAAAACATCAGGATCTGGTGCTTCCCCCTCTCCCCTGGCACTTTCTCCAAAAACTGCAGATAAAATGTCAGCTACTGCTGAAGTCTTTGCAGACTCTGCCTTCTCTTTGGCACTCATACAGCTGCAACTGAAAGTAGAAAAAGTACCTGCTGACCTCTTACTGATAGCAATGGTTTGCATCCTGTCTGTGCCAACATGTCTCTTGTAGGCAGAAACAGGAAGCTCTTCATACCTGTGCTGGGCTCTTCTGGTTTGAGCATTGCTATTCATTTCAAGTGAAGCTGCCAGAAGCACAAGCCACATGTTTATAGTCATGGACCTGCTTTTGAGAAAGTCTTGCCCTATGGCTTTGCTTAGAAGTATTATTTGGCTGTTTTGCCTGGTATCATCAGAGCCTCTGTGAATAGGTGTTTGCTTTCTCTAATCCCTGACATTTTCAAAATCTTAGTTCAGATTCACCTCTTGTGTCCATTTTGTATTTTTCTACAACAAAGCTCTTAAGATTTTTTTCAGCAGATAGATTGGGCATGAAGTTCCAGAATCCTGGAAATACAACAACTAGTAGTAACAGCGTGAACAAAGTACACCTTTGTTCAAGTTGTTACTCTGCAGATCAATTAGTGATGAGTAATAAATCAGCATTTCTCCTTGATCTGTTTGTTATCTCACATTTAGCACACCAAACTTTCATTTCTGCCAACTGAATTTTAAGCTTTCCAAGATCTTTAAGAATGGTCTTTTTTTGTTGCCTCTGAATGGGAGCATCATTGGTGTACTCTCAGCATTCATGAAAATATACTATATCTTCTTGCAAAATACTTCGAGGTCAGGTTAGCAAAACTCTCCAAAGAATATATTAGAAAAACACAGGTACAACTCCTGGATTAGTTTTTGGTTTGGTTTGGTTTGTTTTTTTTTGCCTTTGTGCCAGTACTCAAATGGAAGTAAGAAAATTAATATTGGCTGTCATTTCTCCTAATGCTTCCCAGTAAATATTCCAAGGCAGACCCCCCCTTGAGATAATCAAATTTTTTATGGTGTTTCTCCATTGATATTTGTTGTAATTTCTCAACATTGTGTTCCAGAAATCAAATAAGGCCAAATACCTAGCAAAATATTTCATGTTTGGCTGTTTTATACAAATGCTTCCACTTGATGGACTACTATTGAGAAGTTTCAGTTACACCAGTGTTATTTGTAGTTCTCATTAACCTGAACTGTTATTGCTACTGCTTTTCAATATTTCCTGCTGCCATGTCTTTTTCTTTGCAGATTACACTCATTTTGTTACATTCTGTCATTTCACACAAGACTCTGTTCTTTGCATGTAGAGTCATTCAAGTAATAAAAAATGCTACATCTTCTTTAAGTTGTTGCTCCTCATTTCTATCCTGCTCAGGCTTTTTTCATGAAAATTGAGCTCATGTAGAGGTTGTGGCAGTGGGATTAACCTACATTTGTTCAGTCTTGATGGAGGACTTTTCAAATCTAAGTGCCCCTGGCTAAAGGGAACACCTGTACAAAATGTTGTGTTTTATACACAAGACATACAAGAATAATAATAGCTATTATCAATGAAAATGGACTATCCAGTAAAAAAAGCATCATATTCCAACATGGAATGAAATGGAAGAATAATTGGTAAGGATATAATTAAATACATAATACATCTACTATTTAATACATAAACAATAGCTAGTAGTCAAAGAGCAAAGAGGTTGATGGAGCAAGAGAAGTGTGGTAAGTAGGTTATGTCCAGAGGGCAAGAGAATGACAGATCCTAAAAGATTGTGGAACATGGAGATAGGGGTGCAAGAATTACAAGATATTGCAAACAGCACGTACAAGTGATGATTTGGAAATTACAATGTAACACAGAACCAATGCCTAAATTGTTTACCTGATTTTGGTATTCAGTATGATTATTAATTCTAGTGGATGGTGTAGTGTGCTTCATCAAAACCTTTCGGCTCAGTCCCATTGCCAAAATACGTAGGAGCTGATGGCAAATGCAGTCACGTGCCTTTGTTGGGAGCTCTAATAAGCACCCTGAGGGAAGGGTCCTTCATTTTCAATCATGATGATAAAGTTGCTGAACTTACCACCCATGGCAGCTTCTGAGTTCCCCCTTTAGGCCAGAGGCCAAGCTGCTTCCACCTTCTACTGTTCCTCCTCCCCTGTTGTGTAGAAAGCCTCTGTCCTCTCCACAGGAGTCACCACCCTCACCACTTTGCAGGACCCTTCTGCTAAAAGAATGGCTGCTACAAATGTGGGAAACAACAGGTGAAAATCTACTGTCTGCTAGTATGACCTGAGCCTTATTTCTGGCTTACATATTTTATAGATTTATAACGATAGATTTGTTAACTTAAAAACCTATGTAGATTTTGACAGAGTAAATTCCCTTCCAACTATAGTAGTCAGATTATTTGTTTCTGGAACTATATAATACCATCTGTTGAAACCTAGTCTGATTTACCCAGTTATTTAGAGAGAAACAGTGTTAGAAAACACATCAGGACTTTAAATGTGGGTAATTCCCTTCTGTGGTTCTCATTAGATCAATCATTATAATCCACTATCTTTATATATTTCCTTTGTGTACAGAGACTCCCTAAGTTAAGAAGCGCAAGTGTCCTAAGTTTAGATGAGAGGATGAAGTCATCCAAGTTAGAATGGAGGACAGCCAGGGAAGGGGGTTTCCTGCTAACAGGAAGCTTCATTTTATCAGAATTTGGTTTCAGTCTGAATTAGACGAAATCTTTTTATTCTTCCCAGTTCTCCAGTCAGCAGGAAGCTGCTCAGACACTGGAATAGTTCAGCTAAGCTCCCTTTAATACTAACAGCAAAGCCAGGTATCAGCATCACTGAAGGCTGGGGCTTCCCAGACTCCCTGGCTCCTTAGCCAGTCTCCCAGGGGATGGCTGTGGGGTCACTTCAGGATTCTGGACATTCAGCAAAAGTTCACCAAGTGCAAGAAATTTTAGACTCTAAAACATGGACTCTATCAAATAAAATTTATTCCATGAGGAAACTTTAACCCTAACCTTTTCACCTGGAAGCTCTGTGTAAGGCACTGATTTCCATAACACAAAGGGGAAAGGCAGTGGGTACAGAACCATTTGTGCAGTTGTGACGGCACTGAGAACAATGGGAATTGAAGTTTCAGTTTACGGAAACTCCCGCAACATACTTGAGTGTCAGTAATATTTTTCTGGTCTCTCTTCAAGTGTGATGTTTAGAGAGTGGCTGAGTCTCAGCTGGCTGCTCTCCAAAACCACTGTCCCATATGAGACAGTGCCCAAAAACATTCTTACTGTTTCTTTTACAAACACAAGAAACTCCTCCACTGCTCAGGGTGGAAACCATGGCAAGATGCTGCTTTTGTTCGGGGTATATTTTGCACCCAGCACAAGAGGGGTCTCTAGCATTCAGCTGACACAAGAAGAAAATACAAAATAATACCTGCCCCCACCAATTAAAACCATTATCAACATATATAATTCTGTAACAGGTGGTTATTAGTTACAGTATTTTGGAGATAAAAGGGATTTTTTGTTTAATCAGCAGTCTAGCTCTGAGGTAAGAATAATTTTTATTGGTATGAGAAAGAGGTCTTGCAGATTGTTAATTATGAAGAGAAAATTTAAGGTATTTGTAATCTTGACAAAGGTACTCAGAAAAATTACAAGATGATACTTATAGTACTTCTGGATTTTCCAGAGCACTCCAGAAAGGGACAACTACCCTGCTGGGCAATTATCCTAAATAAACCATACCTGAACCTTGGGCTGCAACACATACACCCTGTTTTTTTTTTGAACTTGCATCTGATATGCTGTATTGTGAAAATATGTTTTGTGTCTCTTAAAGACCGCCATACAGGCAGACCTCTTACAGCCCTACTTTCTACTGCCATCTGGTAGAAAAAAATCTTACTCACTGCATGCTTGAAGCCCAAATCATTCTGGAACACATTTACATTTTGTTCATATCTTTCTGGAAGTTCAATGACCACAGGGAATAAACTCCCAGCCTCTAACTGGTTTTCTGCCTATCAGGCAAACACAAATGTCCCCTGCAGGTTTGGACAGAGCAGGGCTGACTGAAGTTTTTTGAGTTTTCATTATGGTCTGTCGCAGTGTGGTTTAAGTGAGAAAACATCATATATGAAAAACTCCACCCTCTCCCTCTGCAGACTTGCTTCTCATGTGCCTGAGTCAGTGCTGACTGTGGAAACCGCAACCTCCCATCTCCCATTTTCTTTTTTTTTTTTTTAATAACCCAGAAAGGCCAATCATAAACAGTAAGCAAAAATCTTATAACTTGGACACTCGAATTTAGAAAACAGGGACAACAACTTGTACCTAAATCAACAGTCTTATCTGGAAGCTGCAAAAGAGCAAGGCAAACTGCATAAAGGCAGGCCACTTCTTGTTGCTTAATTTGATCGTCCAAGGTAAAAAATATTTGGTTTCAACTGTTATTTCTGAGAATGAAATCATTGTTTTGTTTTCACAATGCAGGAACCTTTATAAAGTTGAGTAGTGTGTCAGACTGGGTGAACAGGGAATGATTGTCCTTCTCTTAAGTACCAGAATGAAGGATCATTGGATTAAACTCCTAACAACCAGAAGGTTCAGAATAAAAAAAAAGAGGTGGTTCCTCATGCCACGTGTAGCTAAGTTTTAGGAATCACTGCTAGCAGGCTTTTGCAAATACTTAAATTTACAGCAGCATGAATTTAAAAGGCTGTTGGACAGAGTCATAGAAAGATGTCTGAGGGAATTAACTGCTATCCCTGGCTCGGGAAATTATTGCACTTCAAATGGCAGAAGGTGGACAAGTATAATTTCATGTTCTCATATGCTCCCTTAGACATTTTAGTAATGTTAGGACAAAAAAGTTTGGGTCAGACCAAAGGTCCATTTAGTCCCATAGTGTGTTCTCAGCTTTGGTTGGTAGTGTAGGTTCAAAGGCAGTGCTGGCTACAGGTGGCCACTGGTACTGGCCACAGCCACAAAGTGGAAGGTGACTGGGTTGAGATGTCGGTGATGCTGCATGAAGGTCACTGCTGCCAACAGCAAGACACCTGAGGCAGAGGAGGGAGAGAGACACCAACATGGCATCTGCATTGAAGTGACTGTTGGTTGGCCAGGAGACACACTGGTGTGTGCAATTTACACAGTTCTCAGAAACACAAGAAATAACACCTGGTAAACCTTTACCTTGATGAATTTTGCTCTTGCATAATTTTTAGGTGTCTGAATAGATTTTAGTCCTCTTGAATTTATTCATTATTCAAAGCAATTGGACAAAAATTACCTAGTCCATAATGGAAAAGTACATGCACAAGTCATACCATGCAACTGTAGCTTTTAATGGAGAAATTAAGTTCTCAAAATCATTCTTCTAGAGAGAATATTCATAGGATAGCCTCAATTCTGAGCATAGGAAATAATGTTACCCACATCTTTCCCTTTGGATTTCAAGATATTAAGCATATTCCAAATGAGGACAAAGTAGTACTGTGCTAATCACTGCACTAAGTACAAACGAGAAATTTGGCACCTCTTTTTTGTAGATGTTGTTGAAAATCCCATCAGAAGTGAAAGAGACTCCAAAGGCACTCAGGATGGCTGTGACAGAGCTAGGAAGTTAATCCTGAGTCTCAGAGTTTAGTCTTCACATAAGGCAAACCCTTCTTGTGGTAATTCTTCACTGGTAGACAAAAGTATCATTTTACAATGGTCACTGCCTGGTGCCAGAATGCCATAGCCAACTCACAGTGGGCTGGAACCAGCCCAGGTTAGTTTCCTGCACTTGCAGTTTTGGGAAACTGAAAAGAAAAGAGGCACACAAAAGTGGCAAGATGTCCAAGTCAATGGAGTTAAAAGGTAAGAGTACCTTCCTCAGTTACCAAACTGCATTGGAGGTTGTGTTGGCCCAAGAAAGAGAAGGTCGTTTGATGGATTGGTATCCTCACAGGTGAGACCTAATGTGCACAGGACACGGATCCTGCTCCTGTTCAGGTGAAAAAAAAAACAACTTCAAAAGATGTTCTGCTTGAACAAAATCTCTCCTAAAAGAGACTTAAGTCTTCATGGAATAAGAGGAATCAGTCTGGGCAGTTGGCTGCCTAGCTTTTCTTCTGTGAGTCCAGCTCAAGAAATTCTTGATTAGCAACTCTCTCACCCCACTTCCTCTTCTTTGTGACATTACCATGCTAGACACTAACTCACCACACCAGAGATGTATGTTAGAGAGGCAAAATATCTACTCATCTTTTAGGCAGTTTGCCACCATCTGTCATCAAGTCCATTTCAGAGACAACTGCAGAAAGTTGGATCAGAAAGTAGATTTAAAAACACATTACACACGGGAAACAAATGCTATCCAGGAAACCTTTTTACAGGTCTAAATTATAAATCATTCCTTGGAAGAATTTTTATTTTGGAGAAGTGTTTGGTGAGATGCTGCATTTGACCACAGACAGCTGGGCTGTTTAATAATTTAGTATCATTTACTTCCATAGCAACTTATTTAATCCACTCTGTTTATCTGACTTCATATCTTCCATGAAAAAGAAGAAATAACATACATACATATATATGTGTGTGTGTGTGTATGTTCTTAGAATTATATACAATAATACATATTTCATATACAAGTATGCACACAAAAAAATCTGCAATGTCTGATGTGATTAGAGCTTCTCATCTTACAATAAAGAACATACAAGAACAGAATTATCTCAGGTCACAGGGGATACTGAAATTTCAAGGGCAAGAAGAGTTCTTATGTTAATTAAACATTTATTTTCAGGTTTTGCATTTAACAGCTGCATGGAGTCAATACTACATAAGGGATGGGGTCAAGAGTGAGTCTGAGTAATTTGGTTTGATTTTCCACAGTAAAAAGTGATGGAAATGAATGCCTCAGCTGTTGCAAAGCTAACTTGGTTTCCCAATAAGCTCTTAGTGAAATGGAAATACACTTCAGTATTTATATTTCAGGATAATATTCAACATAATTCAGGGTAGCAAGACAGTGTTCACATAGATAGATGTAAGAAAGCAGTATAAGAAGAACTAATGGAAAAAGGAAAAGCTGTTTGAAGGAGAGAATAATATAAACTCAGAAAAGGACCTGATGAAATATTTAAGGATGTATTGAAATAGGATAATGAGGGCAACTCTTGCTTTTTCTATCTAAAAGTTTCATGTGTCCTTCTGCAGTCTGATCACAGCCTTCTTGGAGTTTGGCTTGAACGAAAACCCCCGGCCTGCACGCAGAGATAGTTTCAGACATGAACACCTCTGAGTGCTAAGCCCAAGAGACTTAGGTAGCAGCATAAAACATCCATCATGCTGGTGCAAACAGCCACATGTGCATGTGAGGAGAGAGGATTTACATTTGTCAGAAGGGTCCATGGACCTAACACTTGTCCACAACCACTTGTGGGCAGCTCCAGTGGCTCCCTGGACCATTATTTTCTAAGTTTGGTTTAACCTTGTGTTTGAGAGATCCTCTTTAAAACTAGAGGAAAATATACACTTTGTGCTTGTCCTCTACTAAAAATGATGCTACTTGGGCACAGTAGAAACTAAGTGACACTATCCTATGCATTTTGCTCCAAAGGTCACAGACAAACTGATATGAGGTATTGACAATATGAAGGATCCATATCAGAAACCAACCACTGAATGACCCAGATACCAACACACGGAGTCACTTGATCCTTACCTATGGGCTCCCTGAAGTTACCAACAGGAGCCATTCAGTATTCCACAACTGCCAGCTACCACATCTACCCTGTTTATCAATGTCTTTTTACAGGATGAGTCTCTCATCAGACCTCAGATCTGCTTTACCTAATCTTTAGCTTAAAACATGGAAGAAATCCTCTTCAGCAGTATCTCCCATGCAGGATTCTTATTGTTCTGAGAGTCTCCCTTACAAACACTGAGGTGTCAGGGCAAAGGCCATTCTCTGGTGCTGGCAGCCACTGTATGGCCAGAGTCACCAACAGAAAAAATTGCAGATCAATTCCTGACCTCAGCTCTTGTTGGCTGCACTGTGAAACTGGCATTGCATTGCTTCTCAAGATACTGTTCGAAAAAGGATAGGGAACCTGAAAGCACACAGGTAGTGAAAGCCACTTGTTTTCCAAGTGCAAGAGTTTCTCCCTCTCCCCACTGGCCATACACAGCACCTAAGAAAACAGGGCTCTGGACCTCATTCCCAGTTAGATTCCTGAAATACGCAATTTTGAGTATCTGCTAATGTACAGGTTTGGGCTATGGTTTGCAGGAATCCCACATCAGTCCATAGCACTTGTCAGCATTTTTATATCCAATAAATTGTTCATATTTCTCCAGAGCCTCATTCATAGCACATGAGTAGGATCCGAGCTCTGCAATGCATTTATTATGCAGCCAAGTACGTGATATGGCTCAGGGGCTTGGCCAGCCTCCCAGGACTTGCTTAACATCACAGAACTCAGCAGAGCCACCAAAAATAGTTATCTGGGGGTCCCAGAAAATAGCTGAGCAACATCATTCTCTTTTACATATATTTATTTTGGCATTTTTCCTAACATCTTAGAAAATTCCATAAAAAAAGATTTCTTAAACAAATTAACAGTCTTGACACTGTAGAGAAGGAATCTAATCTTTCCTTTATACTTAGGCTTTTTTTTTTCTATAGTGTTTTTATTTGGACCTGTCTAAGGCTTAGACATTTCTTCTGAAATAATTTAAAAGGGACTTCAAGTCCTGAGAGCCACAGTTTCTGAGTACCTAAATGGGGGGTACCTTAAGAGTCCAGATTTTCGTTAAGGACAGAACAATTTCCCAGTAGAGATCAGGCCTCTTAAACATGCACCTGAGAAAAGAAGTATCCAAGGAGCCCCAGTCACTCTTGGAAACTCTGGCACTGCTCTCCTGGTGAGGCTTTCAACCCTGAAAGAGAGCTTGACTCTCTTGATCCTTCTGTCAAAAGGGTCAAACAACAAAGCTGCCAGCCTCACAGGGACATGTTGAAGCTATTTTTAAAATCCTCTACTGTCTGTCAGTTATAACATCCTTTCTGAATGCTCAAATAGAAACCAGCTTCCAGTATCTACAAACCAAAACCCAACGGACACTTTTGGCATTGTTTGACACATTCTTGGGAGCCTCAACACGGAGGCCAGGAAAAGTCTGGACATAAAGCCAAAGACATCCTATCTGAAAAGAACTGAACTACACTGGAAAAAATACTTTAAAGTCCTACGTGGAAGGAAAACCACTTCAAACAATATTATGATCATATTTGGATGAAGAGCAACTTTTATATCCATATTTGCAGAGCAAGTGATGCTGTTACTTCTCACCAAGGCACCAGCACCAAGATCTGCACTCATAGTAGGAGCATTACTAAAACCAGCAAACCAGAGTGCAAATGTTCTACCAAGTCAAACAGCAGACACAATAAGATAAGAAAGAAATTGTGTCCCATGATTCCAGTCCACATGGAGAAGAACACTGATGTAGTTTGTCAAAGAGATGATCAAGGAAATTGCCTAGTAACAACAACACCAGTTCTGGTTTTCCTGTAGACAGAAAACATAATACATTGCATCTTAGTAATGATAACAAGAGAGCAGATGATAGGAAAGATCCAATAATGCTTCTCTCTTTTTAGCATTTGCCTAGACCTTGAGTTCAGCCCCTGTAGGACAAAAAAACAGTGAACTATTGCTACAGCAGGAAACAGAAAGTCAAAGATGTACTTGCAGGGACCTTGACCAAGAGTTTGCCAGCTTATAGCAGCTTTTCTCAGAGACACTGATTTATTTTTGGCTTTACATCTAGCCAGAATCACTAATTTGAGCAACTCTTGCTGAAAAATACTGAGAATTTAGGTCTCAAATTCTTGTAAAATTTAAAATGCTAAACCAGGAGCACTTACCATGGGAAATAACTCAAACACTACTGAGAATACCCCCCTATAGATCAGCTCTTTCAATATGGTTGAAAATTTAACTAATTAATATTAAGAACCATTTTAAAGATCTTGAAATGAAAGCTAGAGCACTCAAGAAATGTACAACTGGTGCACTTGAATCCAAACACTAGCATAATGAAACTATCACAATGAGCTGGACACCAGGCATACAGGTAAAGGTAAGAAAGAGATTTATTGAGTCTAACTGAAGTTTCTTTTGCAGAAGAGACATTTTAAGATCAAAATCTCAAGCTTTGGTACAAAACAGTCATGTAATCTCTGGTTTAAAAGTAACATAACTAATTTCTAATCCTTGTGGCTACACCAAGAATCATCAGAGTTATGATCTAGGATCAATATAAGGGTTAAAAAATCAGAGACAAAGAAAAAGAGCCAAAAGTACATATAAAACCTAGCCAATAAACTAAGAAATACCACTGCTGACCTTTGAATTTATCTCAGCATTTTGAGATAAGTTTATAATCTGAGTCTTATTAGTGGGTGAGTTTGGACCAAAATCAGAGATACAGTACTAAGCATCCCCTTAAACATACTAATACTCCAGCTAGCTTTTTTGATATAAAGACCTATGAGTTCAGAAATTTAGTTACTGGCACACAATTACTTCAGGCTTATCCACACAAGTGGGCTTGCTTCTGTGTAAGGAGGAGATATAGACAGATTCAGAGTTGCAGAAGGGAAGAAGGAAGCAAAGGATTCCCTGTCTGTAACGACCTGTGTTGAGGAAGCCTGCAAATATTTAGGACAGCTCTTTTAAAAGCCATTAAATTGGCTGACTGAGCCTGACTGCTTGAGGGCTCTTCAAACCCTCCCGACTATTTTCACTTACAGCCAACCTTCATGAAAACATGCATTTAAGATAACTCTGTGTAATACTGTAGAACTTCACAGGCTTTCGCAGTGCGACAAATAAGCCCCCATTTTGCCAAGTCACATTTTTTCCCTAGAACATCATGCTGCAGCTTCTCTTCCTATTCAGTTAGGTTGCTTAAATAAATAAAGCTCAGTCCCTCTAGCACTGTATCATTCATATTCAAACTGTTAGTCTACAAATAACTTGACCCTCACCTCCATAGTTGCTCACAGATCCAGCTGAAAGCAGTGCAAGGCTCACAGCACTTGCAAAAAGTAGATGCCTGCTTTTGGATATGTTGTTGCGTCCCTGGGACACACTGGAGTGTTTGAGAGCACTTGCACAGCAGATCATTTCAATATGGAGATACAATGGATACATGAGGATTCAGCTACACAGCTGCAGACCTTGGGCTCTGGAAGAGGCTCTGAATGTGGCCATGAAACTGGACTAGATAAGATGTGGAACTCTGAGCTTGTGCTTTAATGTTCAGGGACTTACAGGATGCCTATAAGTGTTGGCTTTGGACATTCAAGCAGGTAGAAATGGAATAATTATTCCCTTTGGTCCTTCCATTTCTGTATCAATAGGATCCTCTGAGTGCTCCATTCTCCACACAAAATTGCTCTATCAGTTCATTAATTATGTGCATGTAAGAAAAACTTCCAAGGGAAAGGAGGTAAGAAGGAATAGATTCCACATTTAGATCTGAAACTGGGTATTCCACTGCAGAAGCAAGTATAAGTGCTATGCAGACACATTAGATATCCCATTCTCTCTGCCTCCAGAAAATGTGACACATTTACATTATTCGTTAGCACATGCTAACTAAAGCCTGGGGTTCTGCTCACTCTTAGCTCTCACAGACATTAGAGCCATAACTGATCACCAGGCTTGCTGGGAATTCATCTTCTTTGGCTCACCTTCTTACCAGGTATGCACTTTCCTCTCTAGATGCTGCCACAGGAGTTTATGAACATGAAAAAAGACACCTTTCCCTGCAAGCAGGGCTGCTGATACGTGGGGTGAAGCCACACGTTTGTACTTCATCTGCAGTGAGAGGTGACGCAGGAAGCAGAGCACTGGTGTAGCAGGTTTCCTCTTCTCTACACAAAGTGGATCACAGACCTTTCTGCTGAATCTACTGGGCAGAAGCCAGAAGGAGGGTGTGGAAGAATGGATACACTTCCTGAACAGCTTTAGAAAGCCCCATGCTTGACCACAGTTCCAAAGGAACACTCTGTGGTCTCCACACATCCTCCTGTCTCCTACAGGCCTTGTTCCTGTGCTATCCATGCTGTTTCTTTGTCCTTGAAATTATTCCTCTTTTCCTTCATATTCTTAAATGCAACTCACCATACTGAGTTATGGCACTATGTCAATTCTGTGGCACAAGTCCTCCTTCACTCAGGCTTCCTCAGTCTGTCACCTCACCCCTACTCAAAAGACCTTAAGCTAGACCCAGCTTCTTAAGCCAACCCCTGGGCGTACCTGCCCTGATGCAAAGATCAAATCATAGGGATGAGCTGTACCCAAACCATTCCAGCATAGGCTCAAGGCCTTTCTCAAAGTTCAGACCTCTTGCTTATAAGTCCCTCAAAGCCAAGTGTTTACTCTGCACAATAAAATTTATGCTGCCACGTGGGGGAGCTTGTGCTGTGGCTAATTGCTTCCAGATCAAGAAAAAAGGACACCTCAACAGCATTAAAGACTGCAGAAACTCTGTTCTGGAAAGGCTGGTTGAAAAACCTGACACAAGTGTAGACAGTGCACAAACACTTTATTAAAGATGTTCCTTTTCAAAATGATCTTGGGTGACAGTCACTGACTTTGCCTTGACAAGGCAGACAAATCCATAGCTTATAAACTATAACTCATAAAAATTTGCAACTTCCAGTTGCCCTCAGCCTGGTAAAATAATAGAATTTAAATTGGAAAAGACCTGTAAGATCCTTGAGTCCATCCATTAACTATTGGTGTCAAATCCACCACTAAGCCATGTCCTTAAGTGCCACAATAACTAGATCATGATCAGAATGATAGATCAAATAAAATGAAAATCTCTGTATTTAAAGGGATGAGTAAAGCAAACAAGCAATGAGGATCAGTTCCAGACCCCCACTGAGACAATTTATAAACACAACCACCAGAGTGAAGTCAACTTTACTCCTTGCTCAGCCATGTTTGTCTGCAAAGCCCTCTTGACAGCTGAAGTAAAAGCAGGTGAACCAGCAATCCAAAAGGCAACCTGTCTGATCGTATTTACCAACTAGATGGACTTGGAGTCTGCTTGAAAACCCTTAAAATCATGACTGTGCCTCAGAGACAAAAGCCGAGCTAAAACTCAGCTCTCAAGTCATTCAGAAAATAAGCAATCTGGTAGCCTGAGGAGATGAAAAATGACAGGGGCGGGTGGTTGGTTTTTCGTGTACATGGGGTGGGTTGTCTCGTTTTCTTTTAAAACCAAAGCAATAGTTTGAAAGGGGTTTGTCGCTATGCAGAAGGCTGGCCATGTGGAAAGGAAAAGGGAGACAGCTGGGGGCAGTCCAGCCTTGAGCTACACCTCTGAACCACCGGGCAGGGTAGCCAGGGACCTCTCACACAACAGCGCGCTGCCTTGCAGGCGGAACACGTGCACCAGGGAGCAGTGGGCCGGCCGGCAGGCAGAGGCAGAGGCAGAGGCGGGCTCGGCAGCCGCGTCTCCCCGCGGGGCGGGGCGGGAGGGGCAGCCCGGTCGGTGCGAGGCGCGGGCGGCGGGCGCAGCGCGGCCCCGAGGCGGGAGGATGCGGGCGGCGCCCGGGGCACAGCCGGACCGGCCCTTCAAGCTCAGGAAGAGCCTCGGTAGGGGCGCCGGGGCCGCGGAGGGGCTGCGCGGGGGCGGAGGGGCCGCGGCACAACTAACTCTTCTCTCCTCTGCCCCGCAGCCACCCGGCGGGAAGAGGTAGCAGGGATCCGAGCCAAGTTCCCGACAAAAATCCCGGTAAAGCTCTGGTTTGTTATCGGGGGTTGTTGCCGCTGTTTAAGGAAAACAGCGTGTGAGGGGAGAGAAAGGGACCTCTGGGTATTTTAGGTTTTGCTGAGTGTGACTCTAATTAAAACAGGTAATTGTTGAGAGATACCATAAAGAGAAATACCTTCCTCTCTTGGACAAAACCAAGTTTCTGGTTCCCGAGGAGCTGACCATGGCACAGTTCATAACCATCATCAGGTGGGTAATGGATGATGTCAGTTCTCTGGTGGGTTGGAGCCGCACCTGGGCTTGGCTGCTGTTCCCCAGGAAGGTATTTCCTGGTGTGCTTCTGGGGACATCTTGCTTCCTTTGGTGGGTAGGAGGATAAAGGTGTTAGTATAATGTAATGGCTTCCCTCTCTTGCAAGTGTTCGAAGACAATCAAAAGATGTTTTCACAGGTGCACTTGGGGGGAAAATGTGGTCTTTTTTGGGTTCATAGTCCTCTCCTTTCTCTCTAGCTGTAGTGAAAAAAGACTATATATAAAGACTCTTGTTCTGCTCCCTTCCGGCCTCATGGACTGGGTGTTGGGGCTCTGTGATCTTGTTCTGCTTATGACTGTCACTGCCTTGCTCTCTTACTGCACCTAGCTGAATTTGCTCAAGTTCAAAGCAGCTCTTGAATGTGAGTGAAATGAAATGTGCTGCTAAATTGTTCTTTATGAAACATTACAGCAAAGAAGTCTCCCAAAATATTGAGTGATATTTTCTGACAAAATATGAAAGCTATGTTTTTCACCACACTTATTGAAGTATAGAAAAAGATCTTTCTAGATTATAACTTCTGTAAAAGATGCTTTTGGCTCTTGGACAACCTAGATCATAATTCTTGTATGTAATGTCTCTGTAAAGGACTTGTTTTTTGAAGAGAGACTTTATAGTAAGTGTAACAGACTGGAGCTGGAATCCTTTACAAAATCTGCACCATAGAAGCTTTTGGTTTCTATTCACACTTTTCCCTGGTAGCTGTGAACTTCAAGCCCATGCTCATTAGCATCTTTGGTGTAGCCATGTAAGCCTTTCCTCAGAGCACAGGCCTTTGAGCTTCCAGTTAAAGTCTGCTGATGGAGACATTAAACTACATAATAACTTTACACAGCATTTCTTGTACCTACTTCATGCAACTGCTCTGCTTAATGTATGTCATAGACTGAAGTTGAAGCCATATTCAACTTGCTAATGCCTAATCCTCTTTTTCTCCTCTCTTTTTCAATTAGAAGCAGGATGGCTCTAACAGCTACACAAGCTTTCTACCTGCTGGTGAGCAACAAAAGCCTAGCCAGTATGTCCTTGACAATGGCAGAAGTGTACAGGGACTACAAAGATGAAGATGGCTTTGTGTATATGACCTATGCTTCCCAGGAGATGTTTGGATGCTTATTACCCACTGCTCAAGGGAAAACTATGGAATGCTTTCAGAAAACCTAAGATTGGGTTCATATGCTGCAGCAAAGCAGTTTGCTCTGAATCGTGCCTGTGACATGAACGTCGGAGATGCTCCTTCCAGTGTGAGCTCTTGAGCTCTGTAGTGGGAGCTATGACCCAAAAGCTGGCAGGACCAGCTTAAGACAGAAATGGTGGTACACTTTCCCTAGGTAATAATTTGGATATATATTTTTATATTTGAAGACACTATGGGTTAGGTTTTTTTCTTTCGAACTGCACCTCCACTGTTTTGCAATATCAGTCTTTGCTGTGTAACTGATTTTTAAGGTTTCCTGAAAGCCTATGTCTAAGAGGAAAATAAAGAACCTTTTAAGTATTGACTTGAATGTTATTTTTAATCTGGGGAAAGACTGTAAAAATTTGTCTAGGAGAGGATCCTGTAATAATTCTGGGAATTTGAGCTCAATGCCTTTTAAATGAAAGACTGCTTGCACAGCTACTCTGAATTTTTGAATGGAATATCAAAGTTTAGGTTGTGTCACCCATGAGCAAAACCATGACTATGAAAGGTTCATTAAGGTAGGTATCTGGGCTGTGAGATTAAGTAGTAGTTCCAGAGCAGTGTTAAGTTTAACACCTGAATAAACTGTCAGCTGTTACAGAAAACACTGTCTGTGGTATAGATAACTACTTGTTTAAAGAAGCAAACTGATCACTAGTCAGCATAACTGAAATGCAGATAGGAGGACATGAAGAGTATATCAAGAGTTATTTTCTTGCTGCTGGATTTTGCTAGTGGTTACTCTAGATACTGTCATATCCATCCCCCACAGACATCTGCTTGTCAGGTACCCTGAAGGACTTCAGTGAGCCTTCTTTCAATGACAGAGCCAAGTCATGTACCTTGTGATTAAGAGATATTCCAGTCCTTCTGGAAAATGTTGGAAATATCGAAAATACCATGTAGTAAAATGCTGATTCATCTTCATATATAGGCTTGGTTCCTATAAACAAGTATTAAAGGAACACTTGATATGACCCTTAGTCTGAAGTATAGCTCAAGCTGTCTTCCTGTATTGGAAAGCTGGAAATGCTCTGATCATGCATGAAAAACACCAGGTAATTTAAAAATCTGTCACACTTTGCAGTTTATTAATCCACCTGTGGCAACCTCTTTTTAGGATTGGTCAAATTGTTACAATATGATGCAATTCTTCAGTTCTAACTGCAGAATGATTAATGTAGGAATTATTAGATTGCAAAGAGAGAAGTGTTGACATTATTTAAGTTATGCATAAGGAAGGAATGCGTGTCTAAGCTTTTTGCAGTGGTTCTCTTGCATTAATAATCTCTTGGACATGAAGTTCTGAGCAGACCTGTGTTGGAGCCTCTAAGCCAGGGGATTTAGAGGAGTACCTGCTGTAGTGGAGGTGAGTTGGTTTGCCAACTCGTGTTTCATGAGCTGAGGAACAAAGAAATCATTGAACTGACCTGTGGAAAGGATAAGGCTATGCTGGTAGAGGTTATAAAAACGTGGGCTTTGGGATCCTAGAATCAGTTGCTTGGATATATTTCAGTTATGCTTGTAATGGAAACAGTTTCCATTGCACAAATTGAACTCGAATAGTCATTTGTCACCAGCCCTTCAGCGAAGCAGAGACACCTGCTTGGCAGGAGCACCACACAAATGCTGAACAGCTGTGGGAACCTTGGGGTGAGAGGAGCAAGGGCAGACTGTGTTCAAGCTCTCTTGCCAGACTAGCATTGGGAGAATATTTTGCTTCAATGGTTCCTCTGTCTTCCTGTCTTGTGTGATACTTGGTAGATGAAGAGAGAAGCACTACAGTTTCCTGGTTGACAGCCAACTTTCTTTGGTTTGTAGTGGCTGAGGTGTAAGTGTTGATCCCTCCAGCATTTATTAACATTAGGCTATGGTGTCTACAGGCTGAGTCACAGATGCAGCCAAAAAAGTTGCACAAGGAGAAGGTCAGTTGCAGGTAAAGAGCATTATAAACTTGTTTAAACTGGCCTGATGAACCTAGAAAGAAGCCCAATTACCATCATTGGGTAATAGTAATAGATTTGCCCTTCTATCAGATGTTGAAGAAAATAGGATATTAACTATCAAAGACAGTTTTCACAAAGTCTTAAAATAATAAACTAGGAGTTGCATGCCCAAATAATTCTGTTGTCCTGCTTGTGGAATTGCCTTGGTGTGATTAGAAGGTTTGAATTTAACCTATTTTCTTTTGAAGTGCAAAGAGCAAGGATTAGAAAAGAAGCAAACAGAAAACTTTGCTCTGACATATGCAACTGAGATAACTGCAGCTACTTCCAATGTAGCTGCTGTTTGAAGAGCTAATATTTGCTCGAGCAAATACTTATTGATTAGAAACAGGTATATATATTTTTCAATGAAGGACACAATGCTGTGTTAAGCAGATTTTATTCTTCTTTCCAATGTGCCACTAGTGTGAAAAGAGATGGCAGAGATGCCATTTGTTTTTAAAAGTTTTATCTTCATGATATGGACTCATGTTCATTAATATCAAAGATATCCACCAGAGAACAGAAAATATTCTGAGGATACTTCTGTTTCTTCCATAGACTATCAGTTCAATCCCAGAAGATGCTCAATGCTCTGGCTTTAAATATAAACCAAATCAACCTGAAGGATATGGAATATTAGAGTGGTATGAGGGCCTTTCTGGAAGAGTGGTCCTTGAGGGAAGTATGTCGTACAGCCATCTACAATCACAGCTACAACCTGTGCACAATGTTTTATGGAGTGCAAATTGACATTTGTTACTGCAAGGCAAGCCTGATAACCTCAGCCTGGGCTTTAGCACACATAAGCAACATCAGGAGTTTCCAAACTGTTTGGATTTAAAAATGACTTAATGTTATGTTTTGGTAGAATAAATAAATGAGTTGGAACACTAATCTTCTTGTTCAAGGCAATAACACTTGTGAACTTAGATGGGCTTTTTATTGTTTTCCCATGCTAACTATTTCCAGATGGTGGTAGTTTCAGGATAAAAATATTTTAATATTTTACACACACTAAGTGACAGATGGTATCCTCTGCTGCAAATAAGTTGCTTTGTTTAGGTAAGATACTGTAAATTAAGAAGGTAAAATGAGATAATAGGACAGAATAGAACTGTCAGTGTCAAATTGCCCTGCTATATTCTCCTTTCAAGAAAGCCCATAGAGAAAGTATAGGGAAAAAACCAAAAAGACCTAAGCAGGACAGAAACATTTTTTTTTGAAAACCAGTGTTTTAATTTATGCACTATGAAGTGTAACGGGGGAGAGTGGAAGGGTTTCTATGGAAAACCTCCAAGGGATCCCTGAAGGTGATTGAGAAATGCTATTTCATATGTTACAGTGCCTATATCCAAAACTTGTAATGGAATATGTACAATACATACTTAAGAGCCACTATTACAGAAATATTTTGAGACAGACTCCTGAATCTTAAAATAGCCCATTTTTTTCATAGTTTTGAATCAACCCATAAGAGAGAGAAGAATAAAAAAAATAACCAAACCCAGATTTCTGGCTATAAATATGTGCTTAGGTTCTCTAGCTGTCCTAAGATGCATTGTTGCTTTGTAATGTTAACTCTACCCACTTCTCTCCCCTGATGATTCTAGATTGCTTCTTAGGAGTTTAAGTTAGCTACTACTTGTTCCTATACAGTCCACAAAATGCAAGGGCAGTTAGGTCCTATAATAAATAACAGTCTGACCCTAGTTTAGAGGGACATGAATATAACTTTAATGAAATTAGTAATGCCCTTAAAGCTTCTCCCCAGAAAGTCGTATCACCCCCTCCCTCCTGTATTTCACGTGGTGCCTCTCTTGTGACTGTGATGTTTCTGTGGCACACACCTGTAGCAGTGCAGTCCAGGGGAGTTTCCAAGAACCCAGGGCAAGTCTCAATGGCAGAGTTCAAAAAAGCAGCTCTGTGCTTTCCCCTGCAGTGGCAGACCCTCAGGAGGGAGGGAGTGTGCCTGCCTGGGTACACATGGAGCTCCCAGAGCAGGCAGGCAGGGACTGAGGAGGGGCTGCTCGGGCCACTCAGCACTTACATCATGTCTGTCAGGGACTGTAAAGGGCCTTTATGAGGCTGCCTATGATTTGTTGCAGGGTGGGCTTGGCTGATGGTGTTTATTTTTGCAAATATTTCAAGAGCCTGGCTTTACTTTCGTTCTGTGTATAACAGCATGGTCTGGATCTTAATCAGACCTTCAGCTCCAGCCTGTTTTATGTCAGAAATGCTATTGATTGCATGGTCCTTGATGCTGTTGACCAAGACATCCTTAGTAGACCTAAAATTTATTTCTCATTCTCAAAAACAGAGCCAAGACTTTACAGCCTGACAAATGGATTTCCAGGGAAATCTTTAGGTCAGCTAACCAGTGGGTGAGGAAAGGGGAAAGAGTGAGCCAGGGGGTTAAGCATGCATATCAGTGCTCCCACCCAAAGCAGCTGCAACCCTGTACTCTTCACAAGCCTGCCTGTGACTGCTTGGAAAGCCTGAGCCTCAGTGTGATCTCACTAAGGCAACTATTACACCCATTAGCTTACAAAGAGAACTCATGAGAAAGAAACACATGCTTACAGATGGAGGGTGGTTATAGCCTTTTCCTGAACAAAATGTGAACTCTGTCAATGGAAAAAAACACACAGGATGGTGCTGAAAGGCAGACATGGCAAATAAAGAAAACTTATTCTTGGTGCTGGCACTACTTCACAAGGCAGCTTGGCCCTTACTCTGAGAACTTAAAAACTACATGTCAAGTGATGGATAGGAGTATGGTCTCTGTCTGACTCTTCTCCCCAAAAATGCTGCATCTGTGCTCAAAAATTAGAAATCAGATAGGGATGTGAGCTGCATATTTGAATGCTGACTGGCTGAGGAAGATTAACTCACTTTCCAGCAGCTTGATGCATTAGTCACCTTCAAAATAAAAGAGCCATCGATAGAAAAACAGCTGCTGTGCTGCAGGTGAGAGCAGAATCACCAGCTTAGTGCAGACACATCTGTGCTGTCTAGACTGTCAGGGTAACCCAAGCATTGCAGGGGTTATGAAGATAATTTTGCTATTTGAAATTATATTGGTTCTGCTATAAACCTGTCAAAACTGTCAAGAGAGACCTCAGGAGAAATTGCATTTTCCTGGGAGGCAGCTGGATTTGGTTTAAATCTCAGTTCTTTCAGCCATCCTCTTGCACACTGACTTTGTTCCCTTTTTTTTTTTTTTTTTTTAAAGGGACCAGGCCGCCTGTGTTTGCAGAACCTGGGTCCAGGTTCCAAGATTGCTGAAAATTATAAATAATATGATCTTAGTTGCCATGTAACAAATTTGTGTGACAATTCATAGCTGTTCTGCTATTGTAATTCAGCCTACATAGAACCCACAAAATTTGGCTGTGACTCAGCTTTCTAAGCCTCTGTCAGGTCTGGAGCAGCAGTTTAAATGAGATGGCTGTGGCCATTACTGCTATTTGGGTAACCTGCCTGTTCCAGTGAATTTTGTTGAGACAAAATTTCTTGAATCAGCTGAAGAGCAGATATGTGGGTTAGCCTTGCTCACCAATGGGAACCATTTTTGCTAGAGGTACAAGAAGATAGGTTAATGTGGCAGTTAAATTTCATGCCCCAGCTCATCCAGAGGATTTTGGCACAGAAGCAGGATGCCATGCCGTGCAGGCTGGTGAGAGGTGACAACTTTCAGGAGCGGTTTGGTGCAGAGGAGAGTTGTCACAAGAAACTGAGGGGTGGAACTGCTGCTGGTATAGGTAGACCTTGAAAATTATATGGGTCTACAGGCTAGTCCATGTCAGGACTTCTTACATAAACACCCTTCCTTAAAGGAGGGTTTCCTTTGTTTCTGACATCCAAGGCAGCTGGTCCACTAATGTTGAGCCAGGTTATTGTCCTGTGCTGCACAGAGGAGTGTCCTTATAACTCAAAGAACTGGGAAGATCCTGCTGTGATTCCTTTTTCTCCCTGAAAAGGCTGAGCCACAAACTCCACACTGTGCACTCCCAGTAGCTCCTGTCTCCCTGGACCCAGCACAGCAAATCAACTTCTGCTGCCAGAAGCTGAGGCCTTTGTAGGTAAAGCCCAGAGTGACAGCAGAGGTGGGTGGCTTAGGGGCTTGAACCCTGCTCCCAAAGTATACCCCCAGCCTACTTTCTCTTTCCGAAAATAAACTATGCAACTGCAGGATCTCTGCAGTTTTACTAGTGGAAAATTTAAGCAAAACCCTATAAAATAAATGAAGCAATTCCAGTAGAAGCAGGGGCAGGCACTGAAATTAGTCTCCAGAGCCATAAAGGCTGCAGAGCTAAAACTACTATGTTACAATTCATGGGAGGAAGCACTTATCCACAGGAGGGGCAGAGAAGAAGGAAAGGTCAAGCACTCTAGCAGACACAAAAGATTTTAAATTTCTGGAAAGCTTTTCTTCAAAATATGGTTTTGCCAAGTATCTTGTTTCCTGATTCAAACTATTCTATTTTTTCCCCATCAAATTAATTTTACCTAAGCTGGTTTGTCAAGAGGGAAAATCCAAATCTCAACTTACATTTATATGGGGGAAAGGATGAATTAAAAAAGAAGCTTGTTGACTATTAAGTTACACCTGTGTAACTGCCATAAAAATGTGCAAAATATCTGCCAAGAGGCACTTGGGCAACACTGAAAAGCCAAAAGAGGGGTTGCTCCATTTTAGACATCTCATTTTAAAATCAGGCAGAACTTTCTGCTAATTCTCAGCATAGGAAGTTTTATGTTTTGTGGGGGTTTTGGATGTGTTTTGGTTACATATAAATGAGATCCACACACTTTTGGTTGGACTATATTTTATGATCTTACTGAAGTAAGAAAGCAGTAAATCAAGGTTGCTTTCAGTATGTTAGTAAACATAAGAGCAAGAGTACAACATCACCTGTTTATTCATGGACTGTGAAGCTCAGTGGGTTATTGTTGGCAAACCCATTGGAGGATGTTACAGTAAAACTGAATTTCAAAAAGACAGTAATACTACAAACTGAGTCCTTCAGGGCAGTGTGTACATCTTCTCACTTTGATGTAGGGCCTACACTTCTGGAAATCTGTTAACAAACCCTCAGTTTTTGTGGGATTAATGCTATAAGGAGTCCAGATTGCAGAGAGTATCAGGAAATTTGAAAATGTAATCCTTTGGAGAGGACAGAATTTTTCTCTACACTTGTATCTTCTGACCCTGTGACTAGCTAGGCCCAGGAGTAGTGTTTCTTTCATTTCTGTGATTATCAAAGTCAATGCCACAGTGAAGTCTGCTACACAACCTTAATCAATAACTGTAATTTTTTGAGCAGTGTTATAGTATGCAAATAAGAAAAAAATAGGTGCTTCAAAGTCATTCTTGGTCTGCTTCTGCATAAAATGAATCAGAGATTAACAAAACTCCAGCTTCTTGAGCAGGCCAAAATTCAAGGCTCAGACTGATTTCAGTGCTCAAAACACAAGTGTCTTTCCCATTTTGTTCCAATTTTTATTTTACTAAATTTAAATAAAGGGTAGTTGAACAGTGATTCCAAAACTGTAGAAGTCAGGTCAAAACAAATCCTGGTGCTTTCTGTATTTTGAAGCAAACATGCTAAATTTAATCAGCTACTAAACGCAAATGCTTACATTTACAAGTAGAAGTATTTGTGATATAAAAACAGTGCTTAGACTCACATTTAATGATACTTTTATTTACACACACTTTCTTATTTCTGTCATATTCTCGGGAGTGCTCAAAACCAGTTTTGGCTCCAGCAAATTGCTGAAGAGTAATTTTTTCAGCAAATAAATTGCTGAAGAGTAATTTTTTTTTATTTTTGCTTATTATGTGAACTCAACACTGTATAAAGACCTATTTCTGTAAAATACTGAGAATAGATGTTTTCCTTATATCTAATTCCTTGATTACTTTGCAGGAGAAGTCATGATTGCACTGCCAGGGAACACAAAGGAAATCCATACATGCTGGAGGTCTTTCTCCTGACTGAAATTCTAATTATCTCCTTGACGTCATGGAATTTTACAAAGGTTTAACCAATGTCAGCTCCTGTCTTTTTCTTCTTGATGCTGTTTGCTTCACATCTGCATTTAATCTCTGGTTAAACAAATCAGAATTTATGGAGTTTAGGCCACAAACTGAGAAGTTTCTCCTCTTGTCTCCTTGTCCACATACAAAGTACTTGCTAATAGAGCTGATGCTTATCTAACACCCTTACTCACTATGTCTTCTAAACAAATAAAGACACAAATCCGAAGGCAAAAAACCCCCCAAATACATAGAATAGTTAGTCCTGTGTATCTTGTGGATTTTGCAATAAGATACAGAAAGATCTTGGCAAAGATCTTACAGGGCTCTCATCACTGCCTGGGTACTATTTAAGAGGGGTAAATGTAAAACCCTACATTAGGACAAGAATAACCAGCTGCACAAATATAGGGTGGAAAACAAGTGGCTGGTGGCATTTCTTCTTAAAAGAGCCCATGGAACATACTGAATCACAAGCTAAGCAGAAGTCAACACTATCACGCTGTTGTGAAAAAAGCAAACACAATCCTGAGATTTCAAACCAAGAGTAGAGCCTGCAAGATGTGTGAAATAAGACTGTTCTGTGCTGTGCTCAACAATGGTAGGGCTTCATCTGAAATACTGTGTATAGCTTAGGCACTGCACAACAAGAAGAATATGAACACTTGAGAATTCAAAGATTATTGATGATGGGGAGAAATTTAGTATGACAAAAGTTGCACAAATTGAGGTGGTTTAGCCTCAAGAGGAAAATGCTCAGAAAGGGGCATGATATTCCTCACAAATGAAAGGCTCTTTGAAAAGGAAAGGGAAGAACGTCAATGCCCATGTACCACGGATTACTTATGTATTAGAAAGGGGCTTTTTAGATAGACCCTGCCCACCTTCCCATATTGTTTTTCATTTGAAACATGGAAGCTCTCTATCTAGATTCCAGAAGTATTCAGAAAGGAACACAATGGCACAATTGCAATTAGAGTAACGATGATTAAGTATCTCACTGCAAATATTTTACAGGGCAACAGACAGTGATAAAAAGTGAAGGTCAGATCACTGCTAGTGGGTGCTGTGAAGGTGAGCACACACAGCTGTAGCAGAAGAGCCACGTATAAAATCCAACTGCAGCTGTAACTACAGGAGCTGCTGCTGGGCCTTGTCTTGTAGACGAATAAGAGAATAATCATATGGTAGCCACCATGTGTTGCCAGTCATAAAAAAAGGCTAATACAATCCTGGGATATGTGTACAGGGAGAAGAATTTTAACTTTACTTCTGTGTCTGGCAATGGAATGACTGCTGCTACACTTGGTCTAGTGACTATAATTCAGGATTAATATTGCAACTTGGGGAAAGTTCAAAGAATTGTCAAGAGAACAATTCAGGTGTTGAGAAAAAAACCTCCTACTTTACCTATGGATAAGAGATGGCTAAACTACTTTTTTTAAATCCTTAATAGTTTAGGCAGGAAGAATTGATAACGGGCTCTACAGCAGATGAACATATGACCTGTGTGTGTCACTCATTAATTTTTTTGTTTCCTTGATAATAGTTTTCAAACAGATAATGTTCTTTGGCCTGAGTCAAAAGGCTGCTAGGTGAACACTAGAAGTAGGACATAGAAACCAGCAGGTAAAAGGTGATGGGTTACTGGAGAGGAGAAAAAACAAGGCCAAACTTTTCTGGCAGCAGTGCAGACATCTGGGAGATTACAGTAACCACACCAAAATGGCCTAGGACACCTTCTTATGCAGCACAAGCAGTTTAGAACAAAGGCTAACCTAGCATTCAGGATTAATGAGGCTAGACATTTACAATCTGGTCCTTCTCTAGAGTTCTCCTCCATAGGAATGCTAAATAACATTGATAGAATGCATTAGTTTGAGCATTTACCTGCCTTGTTGCCCTATATATATATCACCTTTCCTAAATATTTTTGAAATGTCCAGCTCTATTGTGACTTGTTCAAAGCAAAATTTCTTGCGAAGTTCAAACACCTAAGAATTGAAAACAGTAAGGTTTTGTTTGAAAAAAATATAGTCACAAAGGAAAAAAAAAAAGAAAAAAAGGTACATTTCTGACTGAAAATAAATCTGCCAGATGTTAGTTACCATTTTCCAGGAAACTGAGTTCACTTTCAGTGGGCCATATGTGCAGATACAAATAAGATCCCACCAATTATCTTTTCTACTGTGCTTTTCGGGGATTATTTTGCCTCCACAAGCTGCACAGACACTTTATGTGCCAGAATCTCTGGTCCAGTCAAGGCAGTGGCTAGACTAATGGCTAAAGCTAAGGTAGGTTTGAATGACATTCAAAGTCCTCGAGTGCTGCAACTCCCCAGGATACAGGCCAATACCTGAATTAAACAACAGACATTCATTCTAACTGATGTGTGGTTTCCCACAGTCCTGAAGTCCAAATATTTGATCTGTCCTGGAAAAAAAACTCCCCTTAATAATCCATGATAAATAATGGCTTCTCCTGCAGCACAACTGGAATAGACTTCTCAGTGCACGACACCAGATCTATTTTTGTAAAAGGACAAATGGAGCCAACTGAGTGATTTCACTGGCTAGTGATTTCTTTGAAATAGTTTATCATGTACGTGAAAATACACGGCATTGCCTCACTTCAGAAGTCATCTTTGTTTTCATTTAAATTAAGCTATAGTATTTATCTTGATGATTAAAACTCCAGAATGTGTAAATTCAGTGGCATCACTGAAACCAGTCTTTGAATGTTTATTAACTGTGTTTGTACCTACATATGCCTGCAGCTGTCCAGGAAGGCAGCACTGGAGAAGTTAATTACACATGTGCAATATTTAAAGGTAGACCCACAGGTATTTAAGGCTCCTAGTTCAACCTCTTCATCTCCAACATGCATACAGACACAAGCACACTTACATCTAAATCCACATTTCAGGAGATTTAAGATCTTTAAACTTAAATTAGTGTTATTTAAGTAAGAAATCCACAAAACAAACTCAAGTATTAATGTTGACTGCTAGAGCGTGCCATCTACAGCTGTTCACAACAGCTATAAATGTGGGAGATTGAACATTTTTGCACCCCTCCTCCTGCAGGCACAGCTGAGGAATGTTCAGATGCTCTCACCCACAGCTATATTAGGCACATGTCTCAAGTGCAGAAGCAGCTTTTTAAGTTCTACTCCAGACAATGGAGGCTTAGACGTATAACTCACCGGACTGATGCATTCTTGTGTCGTCTATTCACTTAGTATTGTACAGAACAAATGTGCATCTTGGGTCTCCAGCTGAAATGTAACTGTTCTCAAAGAATATTGTTTTATCACTCACTTATATGCAAGCAGGGCCAGTTTGGGAAGGGTAATGGGATGAATGTTTTTTCTTGGAATTAGGGGTGAGTTCTAATTGGCTGAACATTGCTCCTCTTCTTTTTACACACCCTTACTATTCAATTCCCCTTGTTTAGCTTTTCTGGTGCAGAACCTGAAACAAATCAAGAGGCAGTGGTGTTCCTAGATCTCCTAAAAGCTGATTTGAAGTTTACAGTCAACCTCATGAGTTGAAGTTACTGGGCTTATATGCTTATCCTATTCCTTTCTGACCATCTCTGACCCACTGCAGAAGGTCACATTAACAGTCTTATAATCAGGTTTCTTTGCGGATATAATTTTCAAGGTGCTTTCAGGTGATCTCAGGAATGTTGTCTCCTTGTGCAGAACTGTGATTCAAAGAACCTAAATGCTAGTTTTTACTGTCTCACTGGTTTAGAGGAGAACAGCGGCTAATCCTCCAAGCCAGTCCAGAGTTTCTAATTTAAAAAAATGAGGACAGTACTGCTGACTTTTGTTACTCTCTGTTGACTCTCTGTTACTGAGACCTATAAAAGCTACGTGACTGCAACTCAGAATTTACTCTCACTACAGTTGTATGTGACAGCTGTATGTTCATGTATTCTATCAAGCAGGTAAGTACTCCAGAAAACCTGCATCCTTAAGGAGTCAAGAAGGTATGGCACAATATAACACATCAAGTAAAATACAATTGTGATGGAGTAACTTTCTCTGCCTGCCATATCTGATGGGAAGGGGAGCCCTCTGGGAAGGGGAGCCCAGGTTGATCCTCTTCTCTGACTAGATGCATTTGCAAATCACTGGTAAATGGTCTCTTCCAAGTTACCAGGTCTCTAGAAGCACAAATAAAGGAAATATAGTGATATAAACACTCCTCTCTACATAGGAAGTATAAAGTTCCAAGTTCCAGTTCAGAAGGATATGAGCCTAAAATGTCCTTTAATCTTCATGATTTTTCAATGTGCATATCTAGATGTAATGACCTGGATTACTTATATCTTGTTTATAGCTACAGTGGGTACTCTTTAGTGAACTTATTATTTAGGATCCCTAGAAAGAAGTAGGAATGAAGCAAGAAGACAGGGCTGAAAACTCAGGTCCAAAACATTCAGAATTAAAGAAGATTGATACAAAAAGGCAAAACCAGTTTCCTCATTAAGCAAAAAAAAAAAAAAAAAAAAAAAAAATTCAGAACAACTGGCTTAAAAGTTTCTAAAGCCACTTTCCAATTCTGGAAACATTATAGACTAAGATTAGAAAGAGGGTCAGATCTTTGTGTTAATTACACAAAATTAACTACTTTGGCTGTGAGCAAAATTAATACCTCTGTCCAGTAGCCCACAAGAAGAAAATAATTCAAATAAAAATTGGGATGGAACAACTACCACCTCAGGAGATTTTCTTGCTGGAGTGAAAAAAATGAAATAAAAACCCAAATGAAAATAGAGTACTGCTACTTATAAACTTAGCAGTAATTATGTTCAACTCGGTTGCATTCAGCAACAAGTATCCTGTCAACAAGTATCCTAAGAGGGCATTACTTGCTGCAGGCACTTGTTTAATATAAAAATCTTCCAGACATCCTAGGAAGTTTATTGTTAAAACTTCTGAATTGGCCTAGAAGTTACAGCTTATATACAGAGTTTACTTGTGCTTTATATCTGCAGATACCAGTACTTAATTTTTAAACTGTAAATGAAATGTAGCCAGAAAATTTTATTAAGCCTTTAACCAATCTATTCAAGGAAAGTTACTCCAGCCACAAGATTGAAGCTCTCCTGCTGTGTACTTTTCATGACTTCTCTCCCAATCTGTAGCTGATATTTTGTGTTTTGCAGAAACCTGTTCATAGTTTATGGGCTGACATCCCATCTTTCCTTAGTTCTCCCTTCTCTAGACTAAACAATGCCAATTCCTTCCACCCTCCCTCATACTGCCTGCTAGACTGTTGCTCATTCTTTTTACTTCTCTCTGGACTATCTCCAGGCTGTCTACATTTTTCTTCAAGTATAGTGCCCAAAACAGTACTCCTTGCTACTGGAGAGTGTCAAGGAGAGGGGAAGAAGCACTTTACATACCCAGCATAAAATGTTTGTATTCCAGAACTGCTTTATTTGGCTTAAATTTTGTGATACTTGGTAAGTGCTGGGAGCTTTTTGAACAGTTCAAGTGAAGACGTATGTTCAGAGAGTCTTTCCTTGTGAAAGCTGGATTCAGGTATAAATTTGTGATCAGGGTCAGGAATTTGTAAATATGTCTTTTCCTTTACTACAAGGCATGCCAGGAAATCAGGAGTAAGCTCTGATTTACTGTACAAAATGGTCCCTATTTCCAGACACTCAAGCAGGCTCACAAGGTTTTCCCATATGGATGGCAATTATCCTATTTTGTGTTTAATTAACACAGCAATAAATATTACCCAGCTTTCTAGACACAGACAGTGAGTTGAAGTCATAAGAGCCTTGCCCACAAGGAACATCCCGAGCACCCAAGGCTTCTGAGCTGTGCACTGTTACACGGTATAAAGCCTTGTACTTTTACTCTGTACCTTTAGGCTGTTTCATGAAAGGCAATTGAATACCTGTTAATTTGATCTCACAGTTAGCTCTAAAATTTCACAGGTAGCAGTGTGTTATTTACTATTTATATTTGGTTATGAAAATAGTCTTAATTAATACTCTAGTCTAGTGTAGTCTAAATATTCATTCTAATAATTGGTAACACCTCCCCTACTCTTACTTTGCTGTGCTGCCTTAAATTGTGCTGTATTTTTTGAAAAGCAGTTGGAACAGATCTTAATGAGATTTTCTACCAGAATTTGAAGGATTTTGTTTTTCAAATACTTGCCAGAGCTCAGTGGTCTATTACACTTGGTACTGGGCAAACATGAAACAAATTCAGCAAGTTGGGCTGGTGTTTTTAAACACTTGTGTTGATCCACAGAAGTCAGTGAGTCTCAGGTAAAATAGAACTTTCTCAGTCATCTAGTCTCACAGTCTTTTAGTGCTTAATTATAGCATTAAAACTTTATAACCTTTTATGGGAAATAAAAACTTTTATAACTTTTCATGGGAAAATAAAAGTGGGGCTGCACCTCAGATATTGTCCTTTGCTATAGAGGATGAGAGGTAGAATAAGTATATGTTAAATTACTGTTCCACTTTCATGCCATCACTAGGAAGCAAGTCTAAAACTTAAAAGAGGGAATGAGAACAGAAATTCATAGCTGTAAAGTTTGGTAGTCAGTGTTCCCTTGAAGACAAATAATGACGTCAGTGAACTAACTTCAAGGTTGAGTAAATAAGATTAGAATAATAATCTATAACCTGGGAAATTACAGAAATCTTCAGTGGACTGTTTTGAAGACAGACCAAACAATCACTAATTTTGGGTAAATTGCTACTGCAGACTATTGTAACTTTTCCAGAAAATTCACAAAATTCCTTCGCTCCACTTGTCACTGCTGGCTTAAAAAGCAGATAAGCAGAAGGCATTTTGATGGTTTAATATATAAATAAATGAAAATACCAGCTAGGGCAAAGAAGGGAAGCCTTTCATGTTGTTTTTGCTGAGGAAATAGCATAATGGCAGCCAAAAAAATCCCAAAAACCAAAAAACAACCAACTTCAAAACTACCCTTTGACTACCGTAACTTAGCGGTTAGGCAAAGCTTTTATGAGTTTTAAAGAACTGTTTAAAAAAGAAACCTGAGGATATGCAAAAGAGGCAGTAGTACAAATACAATGATATTTATATATAGTTTGTACTTATTCAGCTAAGCACTGCCAGTAGTATGTTTTTATTGTTTTTTCTTCTTCAAACCTAGCTGAAATTTGACTTAAAAATACTGACCAGAACATAGGAGCATAATGCTTTTGCATGCCTGAAGCTAGTAGTGTTGTGAAATCAAAGTGGAGAAAATCCACATTAACATGAAGAAAACTGACAAAGTCTCTTGGTCTTTATTGTCAGACAGAAATTTGTCCAACGGGTATCACTTCAGGATTCTGGCATTGGCAAAATGTGCATGCCAGACACAGGAAACCAAGAAAAACAAGACAAACCACAGAAGCCTCCAAAATTGTATCATTTTTATAGTTTAGTGAGAAAATGGATGTTCTCACTGTGACTGACCTCCAAGAAGTAGACTTTTAAGCCAATACAAATATTAGCTTATTTAAGCCTCTGAACATACATATAATGTTGGACACAGGACAGTCCAGCTTAGTTTTGATTGGATTTCAGACCATTAAGTGAACTCTACTTTGCTTAGCAATTTACCTTATTAAAAAAATAGCCAAGCAACAACAAAAATCCCCAAACAAAAACACACCAAAAATGTTCAATGGTTTCTCGTATTTAGGAACCAGAAGTCAGTGTTCTCTATATTTAAACTGGAAATTATTTATAAATCAATACTGTTACATTATTTAGTTCTACCTAAAACTTAAAAAAAAAAATGTCCATTGTAATCCAGGTGAACATTGAAAGGCATTGTTTTTGCTAACAAAAACAGTCTTAATACACTAAAGTTAGCATTATCTAATTTAAAATGGTCTTCATTGGAGAAAAAATGGTGAGGTGAAATATCTAAAATTGTATTTAGTTTACCAGAATTAGCTAATTGTTCAAAAAAGGATGCTAATAGCTGCTAATTGACCTCAAAACATCCGTATTCACATGCATTCATAAAAATGACTCTAACCACTGTATTGATTTGTGTGAGAAGGAATAAAAAGATTTAAGCAGAAATACTCAGTTGAATTTAGACAAGTCACCAATAGTTTCAAAACCATGACTGGATTTGGATGATCACACTCTCACATTAACTCTCTGTGATACTAAATATTTATAGGTCATATGAGAATTCTGATTAAGGAATGGGCAGCCAGCACTTCCAAAAGTGAAGCTTGATTAGACCACCATTAGTAAATTTAGTTTTTCTGGGCCAGATTTACCCTTTTAATATGGTATAGCAATGTCATCCATTTTGTAAGAATACTCTGAAGTCCTGCTGATAAAATTAGAAAGATTAGTTATAGATATCAAAAAGGTATATTTAGTATTTTACATGAGATTATAAACTAACCAAAACACAGTCATGCCTCTGCTTGCCATTTGCTTTCAATTCCTCCTACTCCTTGTTTTCCAGCTACCCAACTTTTAAATGCTTGCTATTTTAAAATCACCAAACTCTCCTTCCTCCATGTTTTTTTTTTCCTTTTTCTTTTCATTGTGTTATATTTTATCCTCCCCAGGCCATCATAACCTGTAATAATTTCTTCTATTCTGATACTTAATAATTTTTACTATGGAATATTACCCTACCCTAATAAACTCAGGAATAAAGTCTTGCACCAATTCATTTGCATTTATGTTATTGTACCTTCCACAGAGCAAACACCAACACAATAATTCCACATTAAAAGTATAAATCTCAAATGCTATTATATGCTTACACGTGTTACATATTTACATGTAATGTAACAGATGCCTCTGTTCCAGAGAAGAATCCTCAGTAATGAAGTCAGTACCCAAGACCTCCAAAACACAAATTAGGAACTATAGAGAGGTATTTTTAAGAAATGTGCAAGTGTAGCTTGCACATAAGGTAATCCCTTAAAATCACCTGTCCTTGATAGTACAAAAACAAGTAGTTTGTCTCTTATGATGAGCCACTAAAGCAGGAACAAGTAGCCCTTTGATTGAAGAGGCAGGAAAAAGACAAAGATGCACAGTAAATAACCCTGCAACTCCCACACCAGTAAGCAATGGATGAAAATAAACTATATTTTGTTTTCCCTTCAAAGACTCATTCGGTCATTTTAATTATATTTGTAGGAACAGATAAAAATTCATCCTAGGCAATAGTTTTATGACTGGAAACACAAACCTTTATCCCTGGCCTACATTTGTAATGTCATACCTGAGAAAACTCTCACTGAAGATCAACATTTAAAAATCTGCTTTTCAGCAGTAGGGGTTTTCTAGTGGTGAACATATGAGAAAAAGCCTGTCCTAGAGCATCATTGCTTAAATTCCTTCTATCCCATACCTTCAACACAAATGTAGAAACAAGAGGACTGATTCCACAAATATATGCCTAATATATTCTTTTAAGCAGCTTCTATGTAATTTAATTCAGCAAGTCACTTTAGCTTCATAGATGGAAATTCTCTTGGAGAGAAAAAAAAAGTACATTGCAACTTAAAAACCTCTGCCTCTCATAGGTAATTTCAAACTTGAAACTCTTGCAAAAAGTTCAAAGGCTGAGGGAAAGCGTTAATCTCAGGAATAAAAAATATATATATTTCACAGGTTAAGGTATCTTTTTGCACCCTCATCTGCTGCAGAAATACTATCCATTCCTAAAATAGAAAAGTTTCAAACATACCTTTACACTGACCCAAATCCTGATTTGCAAGGTAGAAATCTGAAATCCCATCATACAATTTCATTGTAATTGAGTCAAATACAGCAAGGGCTCTAGTGTCCTGCATTCTTTCCCTTTAGCTGAACACTGAAGCTTGGCCTCATGTGATGACAATGCTATTTTGTAACCCTACCTCTGAAGACCGGCATTTTGGGTGTCTGTTGTTGGAGAAAATGCAAATGTGAAACAGATAGATTAAACGGAAGAATAGGTTACGTTTTTTTGGATAGCATTCTATCAGTGTGAGAATTTGGGGACCAGATATATGTGATATTCTTTCTGAAGGCCCCAAGTTATTCCCACCACCAACACAACTATTGAGAGAGCAAGTCTTCAAACAGAAAGCCAACTGTTGAGAAAGCAAATCTTACCTTACAGGGAAAAGAAATAGTTATCAGAGTGCTGGAAGTATACTGCAGACTGTTATGCACACTTAACAGCAGTTTTAAACCTGTATTGAAGCCAGATTAGCCTCAAGAGGAAAAAAGAAAGAGGCAAAAAATTATGAAATATTACAAATGAAGACACAAACTTGTTCTGCTGCTCTTGTAGAAACTTGGGTTGTATCTGAGACCTACATAAAATGCCCAGAAGCAACTCAAAGTGTTTGGAGAAAAATTTAGCATGGGGACTTTGAATAAGAGAACAGAGGAATCTGAATTATTTTATTCCAGTCAGTATAGAACTGTACCTTTGAATTCACGCTTTCATAAAAGAGATGATAAGTTACTAGTCAGACTAATGTACATTGCTGGTTTTCTATATTGATGAAATATCCAAAAGGCAAATTTTGACAATGATTAAAAATCCATCCCATCATGAACAGCATGCAGTTCATTGGAATATAGCTCTCTGAACATGACTATGTTCCAGATGATTAAAGATTTCTTCTTCTGTTTCTGGAGTGAGCTGTATATTATCTTTGATTGGAGACAAAGGATCTGACTTTCTACAAGAAGGAAGTTTTTCATACTCTCTGCACAAAAACAAAACAAAAACAAAAACACAAAGACAAAACAAAACCAAAGAATGTTATGATATTTTGTGTTTCTAACCACAGGCCAGTATGAATATACAGGTTAAAACAAAGCAAGACTCCTCACCTAACTACCCACTCCACTGTGAATAAGCACAAATTAAAAATTTCTGATGCAAAGTTTTAATTTCAATACAATTGAACAACTTCACTGAAAGTGACAGAATGATAGCTGTTAGCTCTATTTATGAGAGACTGTATGTACCCCATCCTACTCTGGGTTGTTCATGCTTCCTTAACATTTAAGTCTTCTGAATAAGGGCAGTTTTAAATGTATCTCCTGTGAGTGAGCCTTGACATTAAGGCAGAACAGATTAGTGTCCCACATGATTTATTTGCCATAAGGTGATGTAATTGTTAAAACATAAGGCTAATATAGAAACATCTTAAAATCTGAAAAAAAAAAAGAGCTAAGTAAGTTCTAGCAGTAAAAAATCCAATTTGTGAAATGTGTTGAGGAAAAAAAATCGCCTAAAAGCTAATAAACTCTTGCTTACATAGAAGTAATAGAAAAATATATATCCCCAGTATAAATACCCAGAGGTTACAAACCAATCAAAACTGGATGGCTAAAATGTGCATGGTGGGAGTCAAGTCTTGCAACCATCAGCAGAGAGTGCCACCTATGCTCACACTGTTCTATCTGCCTGTATTCTGATAAATCCTAATTTATGAATTTTCTCCCTGTGAGCAGCCCTGGTCACACATTCCCAAATAGAGGTCAAGCAATAAATACACAAACACTTTCACTTCCTCCCTGAAATGTCAGTTATTCTTATAACCCATAAGGAGGATAATAAAAAGTAAGATTTCTAAAAAAGTAAATACCATAAATCATATTTTTTAAAGAGAAATCAGTTGTATGCTCACAATAACCTACTCTAAGGCCCAAACTTACTAAAATACATTCATCCGAATTAATACATGCTCACCAATATCAACATTTACTATTCAGTGCAAAGAATACTTTTGTCCCACTCACATTTGGTTTCAAGTTAATAAAAATAATTTTATTTAAATAACACTTATTTATTCAAAGTTGAGATTGCTACTTAAAGCTGGGAAAATTTTGCCACCAGGAGTTTTTATCTGAGCCCATGGAGACAGTGTAAGTCAGAATATCTACACTTCAGGTTCTGTTTTACTTTTTAATAATAATTGTTGCCCTTCAAATTCAAACCTTGAAGCTATTTGCAGAAACTTCAAGTTAGACAAATAACTTCCATAAGGAAAAGCAACAACATTTTATAATGTGCAAGAAAGTCCCTTGTAACCAGATACTCCACCTAACAGAAATATTCCATCAATTCACCATCATCTTGAAAGCAGAACATTTCTGACAATCAGCCATCTCCAAATGTGAGGGACACAGAGTTAAATAGAAGCAGTCTTGTACTCAATTAAATTTAGCAACTTTAATGCAGCTTTTGCATTTAGGTCAAGAAATGATTTTTGGTGTTTGATGGCAAACAATGGCAATGATTTTCATATCAATTATTGTAAACTAAATATAATTATCAATAAAATCCAGTAAGTGAATTTTAGCTGAAAATTTTTCCTGGTTAGAAAGAAAAAAGTAATTCTAAAAACATATTTACCAAAAACCATGCTTCATGTTTACATCAAGCCTAGGTAGTTATAAATTGTGTGTAGAAAATACCTAATCTTGTGCTACTCTCCTTATTGAATTGTATGGAGAACATGTGTAGAGTCTGCTTTGAAAATTGTTTCTTTGGGAAAAAAGCATGCTGTGCACTAAGTAAAGGGTTAAAGCAACTCACCTTTTAAATTGGAAGCTTTTCCAGAGTTCACCAATAGTGGATTGCAGCCCCAGCTTATTTTCAGCATCACAGTCCTTTCTCTTCTGCACAGGTGACATTTTCCTGCTTAGTCCACTTACTTTAGCTGGTATCAATGGCTTGAGCTTTGTTACCATATGTGACCTTATAGTACTGGATTTACGTAATCCAGGAACCTGTGGGATTTAATATTGCAGTACACATGGTTAAAATGACAACCTGCAAGCAACAGATATGCTGCAAAGCTTTTAATCAAAAAAAAAAAGTTTCAGATTGTGTTGAGATAATGCCACAACAAGGTATATTTAGATAGTCTGTATCTAAAAAATGGCATCTCAAACACAAGACATACTGCAGCTGTAAGAACTGGCAAACCAGCTTCCATAAGTCTTGTATTAAGGTTGTAAATATTCATTTCTACATTTAAAAACTGAATGCAGTTTTTAAAATCTATTGAATATTTATTTTTTCGTCTGTTTCAAGACTTATTTGTTGTGCTCTCATGTAATGCCATGTTTTAGAATTTTAGGAGAAGCAACTCTCTGGTATCACTCCCTGTGACACTCAGATTTCATGAAGATGCAAGAGCACAGTACAATGACCCCAAGGGATCATAGGACCTCTAGCTGGACCTTATCCACTTTCTATACCAGGAGCTCAGAAAAGCTGTGTTTGGCCAGAATCTCTCTCTCTTAAATGCAACCAGACTTAAGTTGGAACATCTCAGCAGCCTTTTCTTCAAAGAGAATTCATAGCTTAGCTCTTTCTGAAACATCATGGCATTTTGCCGTCCCCCCACCATTTGTTACACATTTTGTTTTGCACCTCAAACACTGTGTTCAGTTTTGGTCCCTATCTATCTACAAGAAAGACATTGAGGTACTGAAATGAGTCCAGAGACAGGCAATAGAGCTGGTGAAGGGCCTGAAGCACAAGTCTGATGAGCAGCTGAGGGAGACGGGGGTGATTAGCCTGGAGAAAAAGGAGGCTCAGGAGCAACCTTTTCACTCTCTACAGCTGCCTGAAGGGAAGGTGTAGCCAGATGGGGGTTGCCCTCCTCTTCCAGGCAACACATAGGACATGAGGAAATGGCCTCAGGTTGCACCAGGGGAGGTTTAGATTGGATATTAGGAAAAATTTCTTCCTGCAAAGGGTTGTAAAGCATTGGAACAGGCTAGCCAGAGAAGTGGCAGGATTACAATTCCTGGAAGTGTCCAAATATTGTGTAGATTTGGCACTTCGGGATACAGTTCAGTGGTGAGCATGGTAGTGCTGGGTTGACAGCTTGACCTGACTGCAAAGGTCTTTTCCAACCTTAATGATTCTATGATTCTGTTATTGAAATTACATTGTTTCTACCTAAATACATTAAGCAGATCTTGGTATCCCAAGGGGGAAAAAAAGTGTTCAGAATGCAAGAAGAAATTGGAACAAGAACACTAGGAAGAATAAAATAAAATTTTAAAACTGCCTGCTTTATAGTATTTTGCTTTTTATCTATCACCTCGGTCTTTTTGCAGCATGCAAAAGCCCCCAAATCTCCTGTAGTAGTGAATTATGGCAGAGTTATAACCTAATTTAACTAACCCAAAAGCAGACAAAGCTGCATGGTGAACACCTGCTAAGAAATTTAAAGCCAGAGTAAATGCTCTTTTCTATTATCAGTATTAGTAATTGTGAAATTACTAATTTCACAATTATTAGTGAATTATTACAATTCACTAATACTGACAGCAATTCTGAAAAACAATTAGCAGTAAAAACTACAGCTGAAATACTATCACAGAAAAAAACTTGAGGTCTTAGGGAGCTTGGTATCACATTGGTATTTGTTAGTAAAAAGCTTCTACTAGTATTGATATTAGTATTGAGTAGGTAGCACTTCACATTTGGGATTGGAGCCACAATAAGAGCTGACAAATTTTTCAGATTGCCTCCCCCAGTTATTAAATTTCTCTAAGAAATCTATATAGCTGATATTCAGCTTACCAAAATCAGAATAAATTATGCATTACATGATTAACTGCTTCTTCCCTAAATCTGGAACTCATTTTTCCCTTTGGCATCTTCTATCACCAGCAAATACTTCTCTTGTTTTACACTTGCAGGATCATAACAAATATCCTGACAAGATTTTAATAAATTCCAAAAGAAAACTGAGCCAAAAGTGGTGCTCCTTATCTTTACCTTCCCTCTCCTATGGTCTTAGTGGTGCTACAAGTCACAGGAGCCCAAGAGTCTCGGTGGGTCCAAGTTACAATATGACTGACTTTTTGGTTGCTGTTGTCAGGTTACTTTTTGGCCAAGACAAGTTTTCTGACGTAATTTTTTATAATTATTATTACCAGCACATAAAGGAAGAAGAGAGAATTCATGGCCATGGAAATAAGTGGTGGAAATCCTCCTACTAGCCACTTGCTTTAAACTAACCCTATTGTCCTCACAGGTTTACAGTAGTTTTTGTTTTCTGTAGGCTCCAATGCTGAAATTTTTGTTTTTACATGATGCTTGTATTGCATCGGTACTTCCATAATATTATCCCCCAATATTTAATATATTCATTCTCCCAATATAGCTTCTAAGGTGAGCAAAATAATGTAAAACATATTAAACACAGCCTTAAAACCAAAGTAATAAAAGTTTTGACTGCCAGGATGATTTCCTTGCTCAGTCTTGTTGGGGAAAAGCAGGAAAAATGTTGATGTTCCAAAATACAAATGTAATTTCTCCTTAACAAGTGAGTTCCTAACAATAACCACAAGATGTCACTGTTTTACAAAACACACAATATTCTTCTCTGGCAGAGAGACGCTTGTGATTTTTAATCTGTCTACAAGAAAACTTAGTAGGGGGCATACATAGAAGGATGAAAACATCTGCCTCTTACTCATTCATCTTTTGGCCAATTCTAATGACAACACCTAAGGAATCAGAGCTGTTAAGGTCTTAAAAGTTTTTATCAACTAGACAAATATATTAAGCTAATATACGATTAGAAATGTTCCAAAGACAAGGAACACAAGTTTATTCTTAGACATCCAAACAAACATAGAGAAGTCAAATTACAGTTCTATCTTGTGACTGTGTCTGCACTGTGAACATGACTGCAATTTATATAATAAAACCTGAAGTAAGTTTTCTTGCCCTACCTTGGCTTACTTTAAATCCCCAAACAAGTTGCAACTCTGTTACCAATCATAGGTGGTTATTTTTCATCCCAGCTCCAGGGTAGATGAACAAGAATATAGCTTTGTCTTGCCAACATTTGCATTGCTTAAGTCTTTCATTACAAGTTCTAAAATGAACTAGGAGATACTGATTTTCAGAGATTAGTAAAGCTCATAAAGTTAAAAGAATTCTTACCTTGGTCTTTATGACTGTATTTTTTTTGTTAGTTTGAGCAGCAGAAAAGAGCAGAGAACATCGATCATCATTCAGTTTTGGACTGAAATCAGATTCCTTCAAGAGAAAATTGATCTGGTTTTAAAACAAATTGTCTTTTTGTAAGCAGAATATATATTTTCACATCTACATGTACACACTTTAAGCTACAGCGTTTTCAGCAGCAGCTCTAAGAACTTGTACAAAAACCTGGGCTTTTAGCAAGCAACAGAACAAAGGCATGCATATGCTTCTGAAAGCACTTCAGGGACTAAAAGCAGAGAACAAAAGGTTGCCTACAAGGTGTTTTTAAGAGGCACTGAAGTGATAGCAGCAGAAAGACTCAAGACAAACTAAAACCAGAGAACAGATTTTATTTCAGCTAGTATGTCAGTCCATTCTCTACAATTATATTAAGCATTGACAAGAACATGATCATTCTGTGAATCTATTTATAGAGACAAGTTTTGATAGCACAAGCTACATCATCTGTAGGGTGCCATTCTGAAAAGAAGACTTCACTGCATAAATTCTTTCATAATTTAAAGTGAAAACAAATGTTGAAACAATGTCCAATTTTCTTACCTTTGCACCTGAGCAGTTGCTGGACACTTGTAGGATTTCTGAAGACTCCGAACTGCATTCTGATGGCTCACAAGACCCATGAGACTGTGATGACTGTTCCAGTTCTATTAAGGGGGTGGACTCTTCCTCTGATTCATCACACACTGCCCCACTGATCTGATCTTCCTGGGATACAATGCAGTTGTTTCTCTGTTGGTGAAACTGCTGTGAAAATACATTACGAGACAGACCAAGACTTCCAGAGTTACTTTTGAGGCTGCTAAACCGCTGGAAACAACTTTCCTGCGTTTCTCCAGGAGGTGTAAAGACAGTCCGTGATGATTTTTCAGTTTCTGAAAACCTAGAAACATCTTCAGCTACATGTTTTACTTCCTGTTTCTGGCCATCCTGCTCATCATCTTGAGTTAGATCACCATCTTCCTTCTTTGCTCTACTGTCAAACATAACTGCTTCATTGCAGAAAAACCTAAAAAATATAGAAAAATATAAGACAAGGAGGAAGAAAGTTATGTGAGTATGCCATCGCCAATCATTGTCTCTATGCATCAATTTTATTTTCAAGGTATGCTTGCAGACAAATTATTTTGGCAGCTGGAGAAGTCCCTCAGGGAGATATATAAAAAAAAAAAAAAAAAAAAAAAAAAGGAAAAAGCATCTGTAAAAATGGTATTCTTTGATTGAAATACTAAGAAGATTCTTGACTTGAAAGAGAAACATCTAGAAATCCTACAGAATTTAAGAATATATTAATTAATAGTGATAAAGCTAGTAGTGAAATACTTCAGCACCACTTATCAAGGAAAATAGAACTTTAAGACTTTTTTCCTATGCTATAGCAGCAGCTCCTGAGAATACTCAGCACAGATTTAGGGAAGAACCTATCATCAGAGACAACTCTTAATTTTTGGTGCAATAAAGAAAAACTTCCAAAAACTTTCAGCTCAGAAAGGTGTCCTTTAAAACTAAGGTAATAAGACTGCTCTGTAAAATTGCACTGCTCAAAAATATTCAGATTATTTAAGATTAAAAATTACACAATAATAGAGTTAATTGTGATAATGTTTTGTAAAACAAATTCAAGCAGTTGTGGCCAAGTGACTAAATGAAAAAAACCCTAAGTTACTGTCCTCAAAGTGCTGCTGCAGAGATCAGCAGTGTCAGCTGAATGAGATGGGATAAGAATAGGTATTTGTCATTAAGCATGACCAGGTTTAGCTTTACTGAAACAAAAAACCCTGTCAACTTAAGTCCATGTGTTCATTAACTGCTTAAATATTTGCCACAAAGCAGCTACCTTTGTTCTTTTGGGATATGTCACGTGTCCTTTACCTGGAAAAAAACCCCAGCCCATGCCTAATTAATTTTGATACCCAGAGATATTGAATATTTTCTTGAGAGCCACTAAATTGATCACAGAGCTGGAGCACCTCTCCTACAAAGAGAGGCTGAGAAAGTCAGGGCTGTTCAGTTCAGCCTAGAGAAGAAAAGGCTCCAGGGAGACCTCATAGCACCTTGCAGTACCTACAGGGGAGCCTACAGGACAGCTGGAGAGGGAATTTTCACAAGATCATGTAGTGACATGACAAGAGGGAATGATCTTAAGTTGAAGGAGGTCGAAATTAGATATTGGGAAGAAATTCTTCACTGTGTGGTGCATGTGAGTATGGTGGCACACAGGAGCAGGCTGCCCAGAGCTGTTGCACACTCCCCATCCCTGGAAGTGCTCAAGATCAAGTTGGATGGATCTCTGAGCAGCCTGGTCTTGTGAAAGGTGTCCTGACAATGGCAGGGGGGTTGGAACAAGATGATTTTAAGGTCCCCTCCAAACCAAACCACTCTATGATTTTATGAATAGTCTCAGTCTTCACTTCTGCAGTAAAAATTAACATTATCTGTCTCACAAATAGATTGCATGCCTAGCACAAAGGATCCACCATCTTGGCTAAGATGCAATACAGTTGCACAAAAAGTTTGAGGTAGCATTTTTCCTATTTTCAGTATTCAGGCTATTTTAGCAACCAGGACAGCAAATAATATTTTCCTGCTTATGAAAACATATGATATAAGCATACCTGCTTCTTGTTCCTGGAACAATTACAGCATCCTTCTCTTTGTTTTTCCTTTGTAAAAAGGAAGCAAATTTATTTCTAACTCTGGGTAGGGAGTTAGAGCTTTCTTGAGTGATGGAAATTCCTGGAGAATCAAGGCTTTGTATTGCTGACACACTCTTTTGTGCTTGACCGTCATTATCATTCTCCTTCTTAATTCTCTTTGTTTTTGAAAATGAATATTGCTTCAACAGATCTCCATCTGAGACTTCTGCTGAATCTAAAGACAATTTAAGCATCACTGTAGGAGCACAAGCTACAATCAAACAGTTATGAGATAACTAAACATTACATATTTACTCTTACAAACTTAAAAATATCAGTAAGGTCTGGTAAGAAAATTATTGACACTAGAGTTTAGATGTCTTTAACATCACTGTTTTCTAGTACATAGCCTTAAAAAAAATTCAGTGAAAAGGCAGATGGAGTAAAGGCAGAACAACTACAATGAAACTACATTTGATTTAAAGACAGGTTGCTAAACTACATACAGACTTTGATAAGAGAGGGAATAGGAAGAAAAGGGAAAAGGAGTAACAAAGGAAAAAATAAAGCCCCAGCAGTATAATCAGAAAGCAAAGGAAGCAGAGGAAAACATTAAAGTGCAGTAGGAACAAAAAAGTGCCTCTTCTCTTACAAACCCACAGTTTATTTGAACAGGTATAACTCAGGTGGTATAGAAGATGAGGTATCACAGATGCACTAGAGGAAGTTGGCATAAAGAGCACTTATACAGGGGATAGAGGCAGCACAGAAAACATTTCTGAGTACAGAAGACATTCTTTAGCTTTCTGTCTGGCCTAATATCAATGCTAGGAGAAACAGGCTGTTTTAACTTCTCCACAAGCTATTTTAAATAAAAATTAAAACCCAAACTGTATCAAAATACAGACTGTATTAAACATAACTTGAGATTGAAACCACCAGAATATTATAGCAAACCAAAGAAAGTTAAAATCAAGTCCTGTTGAAAGTTTGCTGTCACCTTTAATCATTATCTAGGCTTTAATATTATGGCTTGTTAGTCTTGTAGCTTGTTGAAAGCAGAATACAGACAATAGCATGCAAGAGTTAATTCTCTAAGGTCTCATACCATAAAGTACCAGATAAAATCCTTTCTTTTACCACAGCCTTCTACTGTTATTCATATACTTATTTAATATAAACATACCACTCCTTGGCCTTTTTGCCAAGAGCTCTTGGCCTGCAAGCTTTAGTCCTTTAACACTAATGATCTTCTCCATGCCTTTGGTTGTTGGTTTCTCTGGGAAATGCATTTTAGGAGGAGCAGGATCTTCAGTGGGGCCAAACTTGTATTCTCTGCTCCAAATGCTATTGACATGATTACCACGTTGGTCATTCCATCCACGACTTCTCTGCTGCACAGGCTACAAAAAAACAATTAATAACCAAGACACAGGTTTATAATCTTGCCTTCTATATGAATTTCTGACTTAGCATACAAGCAGGGAAATGTTGACATTTGTACATCTAGTGACATACTCTACATAAACCTTTTTTTGTTCCCACAATTCTCATGTTTTTCATACTCTTTGTTGTGCTCCCATGATGTCTTCATTTCAATATGGCATAAGTGACTAACTGCTCGTCTCAGACCAAATTTGAAGTTTAAAATTTATTTCTATTCAGGAAAGAATTTTGGATTATTCTTGGAAGAAAACCAAAACTCTTTGAGAATTTTCTCTTTAAAACAGTTACTTCTGTAAATAGATTTAGGGTCTTACCTAAAAAGTTTGAAAGTAAAACAGATACTAAAGTCAAATGCCATGAAAAATAAAACTTTACCTTTAAAAAGAGTTATGTGCATGGGAGCACACAGCTTCTGTAATATTGGAATCACTTCCATTGACAATTCATTTGTGGATAACACTCAATCACATTTCCCCATTAACATCCAGACCCACATCAAATTCTTAATATCAAACTTCATAACAAATGTGTTACCTGTGCCACGTCAGGGTTATAATCATCAATTTGTTCCATTGTATTGATATCAATATTGCCAATAGCAATCTGAAAAGCAGCATCATCACCAACATGTCTGTTCCCATCATAGTAAAGGAAAGTATATGAATATTACATTATATTTCAACAACTGTACCACGAAAGTTAGAACAGCCACTTTCCCATTTTTCAGCTATAAAGCATGGCTAGAATATTAACCCAAATGATTAATACTACTACTCCTGGCTCAGTCTGAGGTAACAGCAATTATAATAGATCTGCAGTCTTTGGCAAATCATGAAAGCCAAAATTAAATCCTTCAATTATCAGCAGGAGAGGCAGCAACTTTCTCCTTCCTAATTTCTGCAAATGCCAGAGATTAGATGGCTTGAACATAGAAAGCTAGTAACTACTTTAACAGTCCCATCTCTTCCTTCATTTTCCTAATCTTCCAGGTTGAAATTTATATTGCACAGATGTGGCAAAATGCTACCTTTTCCATAGGAAGAGGGATCTAGTAAAATAGGAAATGCTAAGATTAGAGACTGAGTTGAGCACAAATTCCAAGAATTAAACTGGAAGATATTATAATACACAACACAGGCAGGAATTCAAGACAGCCATAAAGTAGTCAGTTTATATTTAAACTGTATTTAACAATTTGTTTTCTAAAGAAAACCACCAGATCAAAAACTTCTGCCTAAAACGATGTAGCAATAAAAGGTCATTTAGTTATCCCCTGCACTTTAGAAAAATTAATTAAAATCGGAGAATAGGAGAAAAGAAGAAAATCCCCACAAAAGCTTAAGACTGCAGAAAAGCCAGGCTTTAATCAAAGCAGGAATTCAACAAAAAAATCTAAGTACACCACAGATGCAATGAAAATTGTAAGATACCACATCAGCTCACTCTCATTTCCCCATTCTGCTGTTTCAACACAAAGGATACCGTCCTGCATAAGTTAATGTTTCTGGGTCAACATCATCTCCATATGCATTCAGAGGAACTAATTTTCTGTTGACAGGATCAAAAACTAACTGATACAGGAATGTATTATTAGCTCGTGTAAAACCCTGTATGTATTCTTCTGGCACTGTTATATTCATCTTCAAGTACTGCCCCATTTTCTTAATAACCTGTCAAAAAAAGAAATTACTCAACTGCTTCATTTTAACAGGTCACATGAAAGGTTAAATACATTTCAATTATTAATTATCTTTGCTTGTAATTAAATGTAGAATGAGTGTCCTACTGCAACAAGCAGATTTAACTTAAATAGGGGAAGGAAAGAAAACAGACTTCGTACATTATTTTTCCATTCAAATGGTCTACAATTACATAAATAACACAATTGAATTTTTACACCTTCTTCAATAAATAAATCAATATAAAATGTGATCAGAAAAACAGATAATCTCCTTAAGGTGATGCACACCAGATTCTTACCATTCATATTATCAGGACATATAAGCAATATGTGGGTGTACTTAAAATGGAAAAAAAAAAAAAAAAAAAAAAAAGGCAAAACTAACCAGAATAAACCTTGGAATTTTGCTCAGAGATACATTAAAGCAAATAATGATTTGCATGGGAAAAGTTCCAAGTTCCCCTTTTATTTCCTCAAAAGCCAAGCCAGTTGCTTTGATGTCTGCTCTATATGATACAAAACATTTTAAAATTAAAAATCATAGTTCTTTGTCTGTGAGAAAAAAAACCCCAAAATACACTAAAACACACAAGTAATTTAAGAAAGAAGATAACACACTAAGTTAATTAAACTGCATATTAAAATGCTTTTCTGGATTAGATTTACCTGCCTCCAGGACAGCCCCTGAGGTATTCTTCCTAAAAGCTCTTAACCTCTCTACTCCCTTACTATCCACACAGAAGTTGTTATTACCACCATCTTAGCTTCTGTATTTCCTAATTTAATTTCATACGTTGGACAAGAAAAAAAAAAATCACCCTATATTTGTTCTGCATCATAACACACTTTTCTTCCATACTGTTTTTAATATAGAAATGTCCACATCCATATATGTCATTAAATAAGATTCCAAATCTCTTGGGAGTAAGTACAGATAGATCTGTACTTATACAAAAGTAATAGTTCATTGAGCAATTTGAATAACTAATATGCAGAAGCAGAAGAAAGCAATAATGAGGGGAGAAAAAAAATCCAAGTCTTACAGAAAATTAAGTTTCCCTTCTAACAGAATATATCCTCAAAGGATTAAAATAATTCTTTACCTAAGTTTACTTTGGTATATTTCTTATATATGGCAGCTTCAACACTTGAGTAAGTTTAGTTCAGCATCTTTTTAAGCACAGGTAAAAAATACCTTTTAGTATTCTCCTCAAAATGGAGGAAGTCAAGAACCCCTCATATTTTCAATTCAGTGTTAGATTTCATATATACTGATATAGGCTCCCAAGAAATAAAACACAAAGCAAAACTGAGTTTACCTTTATGATATCTGGATTGTTGGCTAATTTTAGCAACTTGCATGCTTTAGCTAACCCAATTCCATGAATTGAAGGGAGGTAGTCACAACCAGAAAGAATACACATGTAGCGGAATTTCTCTTCTGTAAATACATTTCCAAGCTGCTTGCAGTTTCCTAGTCGAGTTTGATCTATCTCTAGCCCATTTCCAAACTTGTCAATTTTCAGAAACACCTGAAAATTAAGAGGAAGTGAAAACAATAATTTTCACCCATATAAGGTGAAAGTTCATTGCACTTGGTGGAAACAAGAGACACAAACCGCTATTCTCATCTCTTCTGTTTCCCACATTTGCTGTAGAAGAGTTAACCCGTACATCAAACATATTTGGCAACTTCAAACTCTACTTTGAGAGAGGTAAGTGCTATTAGTATTTTCTTCCATACCTTTTTACATCCAAAAGCCAAAAGATCAGAGTCTTCTGTAATTATAGCTTGAACCACGCCAGTCTTATTAAGGTAAGCCAGCTGGGCATCAGCTTCATAAGGAGCAACAATACAATCAACTCCCTGGGCTCGTGCAGCCTGTACATGAACAACAAGCATACAAGTACTTTGCATTCATTTTCAGTAATTACCTTAAGAGAGCTGAAAATGTAAAGATCTCTACATTAAAAAGCCAACACCATGACTTTTTTAATCACACACCCATCCTGCCCCCAGTCAGAACCTCAACTTTTAAGCAGTTTAGATCTACATACACTGGTTTACAAAAACAACCTTTCCTATAACACTATTGCCACTGGATGTGACCACAAGTGACAGCTTCAAACTCATGCAAGTTATATTCTGGACAAAGGAGAACAGGACTAGAACAAACTTAGTACTTCTTGATAAAGACCCTATGACTGCATTGAAAGTATAGCAAAAAACTACTAGAACAATTTTTAATCAGCCATTTTTTTTCTGTAGCCTATGCTCAGAAACTAGCCAAGGGAAAAAATGCAAAAAAAAATTTGATTATTTTTTCGTGCTGCAAAAGTGAAACTGGGTGTTACCAAATTTAGTTCATAGTGATAGGAAGAGCTGTGTTTTGTTTGACACGTTGTTATTATTTATACAAATGGGCATAATAAACTTCAAGTTTGTTAGTTGTGGCTCACATAATCCAACAACATACAGGACAACTAGAGACTAAGCAGGTGGGAATATTTTCTTTCCTATGCAGGAGAGGCAGTGATGTAGCCACAAAAATGCAGAGTAGGATATGCTACCTACCGCAGAGATTTTTTTTTAACTGGCATTATCAATAAAGTTGACAACTTACTTTAATAACTTCATGAGCCATAGCATGGGTAATATTTACACTGCGCCCAAAACATTCTCTAGCTTCTGACAGTCTCCCTTCCTGCAACAATTGTTTCCCCTTCAGAAGACTGGCTTGACGCCTCCTAAAAAAAAAGGCAAAAAATATCCACCAATCTCAGATTATTTTTCACTTAAAAGAGCAAACAGCAGAAGGGACTAAGAGAGACAGGTAAGAAAGGGGGGAAAATTGCAACACCTTTCAAATCTGGGCTACTGCATAATTTTTTAGAAGAAAAGAATAACTAGGTCATTGCATTGACAAGGACAACCAGATTTGAATGTTGAAACTGATAATATTTTCTCAGAAAACAGTGACAAATAGGAACTGAAATCAGCAGTGTAAAAGAAGAAATGCACCCACTCAGCCTGCAGTAAAATAGATTTAATGGGAGTTGGAAGTATCTGACACTAGATACTTATTGATTTGAAGGACAGAAAACCTAATTTACTTAATTTCATTAATCGGAAATTGTTCACTTCACGCTGAAGGACGCACGTGTCTCTTGAGAATTCATAAATAACAACCACTACTGAAAAATTCTCATGCTTCAGTGAAAAGTCCCACTTATAGGGACCCGAATCCAAATTTGAAACAAGTTTATCTTGTTAGTTGTAGAGAAAGATGAGGAAAGGGATGCTATTTTTAAATAAAATTATATTGGGAAAAAATATTTTTGTCCAGAGATCACAAGCGTGGGTAAACTAAAAGCCTCTGATACATTACAGGAACTACTGCTCAAAGGTTTACTTCCTTCCTCTATAAAATGGCTTTCATCTATGAAGTGCATTTCTATTTTTGGAATAAAACCTCTAAGAAGTTTGAATGATTTTAGATACAAATTAAAAAATACCACACTATATTGCAAGGGGGTTTACCAGAGCTTACTTCCTAGCTGAAGTTTGAGGGTTTTTGATTTTTACTGTAGTGATAAAGCTGCTTTGCTTGCAAATCAATACAGTTCGGTACTTACTCTCGTCGTGCCTTTTCCACTTCCTTCTTAGAGGGTAGGGTACATCCATCAAATACCAAAATTGGTTTAATTCCAAACGAGAGGAGCATATGAACAAGTTTCATACAGAAAGCTACATAACTGTAGCAACAAGAACAAAAGTAAGAAAAGAGAGAGAAAGTTTATTGTTAACCACAATTCTATTACATATTTTCTAGTTGCAGGAAAGGTGAACTGTAAGTTTAAGACTTGTTCAAAAATCATAACAGGCTGTATATTCCCCCAGTGTTACAAAAAACTAAGAACACTTGAACGCAGTTTGGTTGGCTTTTTACCAAGAGAAACAATCCACCTCCCAATTCAGAACTGTGCTGACTGCTCCTCTCTTCTAGACAAAATGAAATTCAAGTATAATTCAGCTGATTTTGCTACATTAGGATTTGATAGTGACCAAAATGTGACCAGTTAAGGCATGGATTGTCTTTTTACTTTCAGCAACTCAGTTCATAGTGGCAAGAAGCAGACAAGCACAATACATGACCTTTTCCCAGAAAGGCAGACTAAAAGCACTTTTGTAGAGTTGGAAGTGATGGGATTATTTAACCTCTCCTTGCAGAACTATCCACTCTTCTCTCCAGATAATGGATATATCCTACGGACAAGACACACAAACCTATCTTCCCATACCAAAAGTACAAGCACAGCACTGAAAATATTCCAAATGACAGAAAATTCCCCTTCTGTACAAACTATGAAGATGGTATATGGCCCAGGAGGCAACCCTGCCTTCAATGCCCATCCCTTGAAAAAATATTTGTTGGGCATTCCAGATGTTACTTATTCCCTCAGACCTCTCACCTTCTTACCTGTTATTTCTATAGATCTGTATGAGATCATTTTATCAGCAGCACAGAACTAAAATCTAATAACTGCTGTAAACACTAAGCAAGCACATTGCAGCGATGCACAAAGAAAAAAAAGCAAAGGTTTTTTTTTTTATTTTAAAGACATTGTTTAAAACAGCAAGAGCAACCTCATCAACAGAGGAAGGGAGGAGGAAAGTGGGATTTAGAAGCATTTAGAGTGCAAGGGTATGAGCACTGAAGAAACTAGATGTAGAGCTACCAAAAATAACTATGATTTTTAAATGACAGAAGCAAACGGCACTGTAGCTATATAATACCTTCATCCAGACGAATTTTAAAGTATGAAAGGACTCTACACCACAGTTAAGGTGCCAGTCTAGCACAGAAACAAGATTTGCCCATGAAGTACTCATGTGTTCAAATTCAACCATTCCAAAGTTTCCTATGACTATGAAAATTTCTCCTGACAGTCAATTTTTTCCTCAAGTGAAGTGTATCCTATTCTCGGGACTCTGAGGAACCCCCACTACCTTCAAGGTAGGGTTGGATTGAAACTCCACAGTTCTTCAGATTAACACAAACAGCAGTAAATATTTGAATCCATTTGCAAAACACCAACTCTCTCTTGCCTCCAGTCAAACATCTGATGGATCGACGGTCCCCTGGGTGGTGCCATGCAACAGGACAAGAGGCAGCAGGCAGAAACCAAAACACAGGAATTCCACTAGAATGTAAGTGCAACTTTCTTACTGCGCAAGTAACCAAGCACTAAACAAGTTGGCCAGACAGGTTTTCAAGTCTCTTCTTTCTCTGGAGGTATTTGAAAGCCATCTGGGCACAACCCTGAGTAAGGTGCTCTAAGGCAACCTGCATGAGATGACATCCAGTGGTCCCTTCCAACCTTATCCTTACCTATATCCCATCTACAACGGGAGTTCAACCCACATTTGGGGTTGAAGAGATGGGCAAGAAGTGCAAACCTGATCTAAGGTGTGGAGTTGAATCTGAAATATGACCACAATTTTTGTTCGTTTCCTCCCCTAGAAATGTAACTGTATAAATGTGTTTTAGAAAAGCTACTTTAACTAAAAAGGTAGTAAGTTAAGCAAAAAATCTTACACCTTATTCAGAGCACATCTCTCAAAATTCCTTGGCATCATTACAACCTTTGTCACAGCAGTATTTACAAACTCTCTTTGCATACAAAAAAGGCATCTTAAAATAACGTTAAATTTGAAACTAAAGAATTGCACGTACAGAATTTCATCAGAGAAATTAGATTATAGTTGAGAGCGAGACATGCCAGAAAAAAAACCCCTAACTACTACAGCCTTGGGTATTCTAACAAAAATATTTTGAGATTTTTTTCCCCAATATATATTTCAATTTTTTTTTTATTTTGCACAGCGGGAAAGCTGTTTATTTATCGTCAAAAATTTCTCATTTCTAAAGAGTTCAACTCAGAATTCAGAAGCAACAGTAAGAAGCGAAACTACTGCAACTTAGTTTTTAGTTCAAGAAACACCAAGTTAACAAAATTTCAGTTTGTGAAAGGGCCGAGACTCAAACGTAAGGAAGACTTACAAATCCGTGGGCTCTCCTCGGGCCAGCTTCTCAGCACAAGCATAGGCGCCTTTGTGCAGCCAGCAGTAGGTGTCCACAGCCACCGTCAGCCCTTTGTATTTCTTCACGTGGGAAGGCTCGGCAGCCTCCTTGATGAACTGGAGCAGGCCCTGGATCCCCATGATGCCGCAGAGTGGGGGAAAAAAAAATAAAGGAGCGGACACAGAGCCGAGTGCTTTTTGCCCTTGGTTGCTACTCCTGATCTTCGCTCGAGGACCGTCAGGTCAGCTCACGGGCGGGGCGCTGGGCCGCGCCAGGGCCACGAGAAGCTCCTGCGGGTGCCCCCCACGCACCCGGCTCGGGGCCGCTCCCCCGCACGGCGGCGGAGGCTGTACCTCGTTGCGGGCCGGCTCTGCCCGGGGAGTGGGGCGAGAGTGAGACCGAGGAGGGACGCGGAGACTCGGCCCCCGCCCTCACCTCGCTGGGGCAGCCGCGGCTCCTCCGGCCCGGCCCGGCTCAGCTCGGCCGCAGCGCGCGGCGACCGCCCCGGGCTTTCGAACAGCGCGCGCCGAGCGCCGTGGCCCCGCCCCGCGGGAGGGGACTACGATCCCCATGGTGCCCCGCGCGGGGACTACGATCCCCATGGTGCCCCGCGCGGGCGGGAGCGGGGCTGGTGGCCGTGGTGCAGCCGTGGGACAGCGCGTTTCTCGCGGACCCCGTGAGGCGGACGGGGCTCCTGGATAGCAGGAACGTGACGTTTATAAACATTAAATACGCAGAAATCAAAAAGCCCCGCAGAGTTTTAACAGGACAATGGACTCTAGCCAGCGCCGTGAGAGGGGAGGCGAGGGGCTGAAGCGGGTCGGTGAGGGCCAAGTACCAAGTGAGGGCCAGGTGTTATAGTTACAGCACTGAAACCCTGGGGTTAATGTAAGAACGAATGGTCAAAGTTACAATTATCTGATACAGTTTTTTGGTTTTTTTTTGTCAGTTAACGTAAGGGTTTGCTTGCATAAATAAAAACAAAAAATTGCAGTAAGGAGTGAATGTAGACCAATATCTACCAGATAACAGTTTCTTTTTCTACATGCCATTTTGAAGTCTCTACAGGTCTTAGATACTTTGACTCAGTGACGTGGATGACTCAGTCAGCAGTGTTTCCAGACAGAGGACAGCAAAGTTTAAATTCAATGCATTCTGGAAAGAGCACATCTGAATTACAACTTTTCAGCTAAGAATTGCATAGAAATAACTTGGCCACAATGATAAGGTGTTTTAATGTTGAAAATATTGATTGAAATCTGCTGTGCCAATTCTTTTTTCACTCTGTGATTCTGACTATATATGACACACTCCACAGGTTTTAAATCCAATTGCAGTTAGAATTCCATTTGGATTAGGTTCACTTCTCTTACAAATACGTTCTTCTATCACTTCTGACATTTCTTTTTCTCTCAAACTGCTGTGCTCATGGGAAGAACAGTAATCAGAGTAGACAATGTAATGTACCAATATCATTCAAAGTCTTAGGTGCAATTCAATTAAATATACTTTTGACTGTTTTCTGTAAATTATGTTAAAAATGGTCCTAAGGTGAACCTCAGAGTCAGAACCACTGGAGCCAATGAACTTGTACTGAAGGAAGCCAGAGCTACAGAACTCTTGCCCAACTCAGATGTTCCTTTTCAATTCCTTCACCTGAAAGGATGGTTACTTTGTAATTGAAGAGTTAGCACAACCTGCCTTAACATTCAGTTTATGAAAATATCTTCAGGCATGTATGAACTAGTATGACCCACCCTCTTGACATCTCATAACTTCTATAAAATAACAGAAGCTTAATACCATGAGTCAAAGGCTTTGTTGGGTTCAGTAGAGCTATCTCGACTTAAAACTGGCCGAAGACATGGATCTTCCACGTCTCTTGGAAGAAAGCAGACAGATGGTAACATTTTGGTGAGCTATTCTTTGAAGAATACCATAGCATTGCAGTTTTATTTCCCAGAGGTACCAGATGAAACAGGGAAGCAGCACCACATTATGGTTAGTTACAAGAGTTGTGGTAATATAGAGAATTCTTTTCTTTCACAAGTAGCCCCTGTGTCAGGAGAGCTGGTAAGAGTAGAAATTACTATGCCAAATCTCTGCTGTGTGTTTTTTCTTTCCTTGAGCAGTTTTGTAACAGTGACTTGCAGAATACATTTTAAAGAGATCTCTAAGTAGAAAGTATAGCAGAAACATTTTGTTTTCTTTGCAACTGTTTTCTGTTATGTAATATAAAAAGAGTCATTCTGAGTATAGCCTTGTTGACCCCTAATAGAAATTTGAGATAGGTGCCCAAGATAAAAACACTAAAGTACCTCTAGAACTGCTTCTTTCTCAATACAGCTCTCCTAAAGAGGGGAAATGGGATCACTTCTGATGTAAACATCCACCCTTTACACAGACAAGTAAAGCAAAATTGAATTTGTCCCACTGTGCACTACAGTGGGCAAGGACATCTTAGAGATTTTTCCTAAACTTCCTTCTGTAGTGTCTGGCACAGCTGGAAGTGTCTTCATGCAGTAGATTAAAATACTCAGAATGGAAACCAGCACTTTGCTGAAGTTCACAATCAGACCATCAGCTTTGGTGATGTTAGTAGATTGGGTGTTGCAGCACAACACAAAGAAACAACACTCACACACTGAGATGTCCAAGGCAAAAGGGGCAGGTTTATTTACAGACCTCAACATTTATAGAATTCCAACAGTGACCATGGATTGGAGGAAGAAAATTTTCCTCTCCAACCACACTGGTCAACCCAACAGTCCATCAGCAGTCTCCTCCTTATGAGAAGAATGTAAACATGGAAAGACAGTTACAATAACAAGAAAGGTTGTTTATGTGAAAATCATGAGAGACTCCATTGCAAAAGGTAAACACAGAAGGCTGAAATAGAACTTTAGAAAAATTTCTTAAAAAGACAGAGGAGAACAGAAAAAACCCAGACAATTGTCTGGTTTACACTATTTTCCCCAGACTTTCAGTGAATTTCTTATTACTGCTACTATATTGTTTTCACTGCTTAAGGAGTTGATCACTTTTATCTCAAAAAGTTGGTTTCAAAGTTAGTTGGACTATTTCATCAATTTCTTAGAAAAGAAATTTGATTTCTCTCTGATAGGTGGCAGTATTATGTCCACTGCACCCTTTATCTGTTTTTTATTGAAATTTCTATTTATGGACTATGTGTTTTCACAGCTTTTGTTAGCTTAGCTAAGAAGCCAGACTTTAATACCAAAAACGAATTCACAAACAGTATGTCCTGGGTTATGGAATCAAAAATGTGTATTCTATTTTCATCTGCTGAAAGCAGTTGGGGAATTGTTCTTTATTTCTTGTAACTTTGGAAGGAGGGGGACGGGGGGGAGGGGCGGGTGCCTTTTGGGTAATGGGCCATCAACAGACTATACCCCCGGACTATACCCGCTCCCCCCAGAGCCCCATTTGCATGCATGGTCCTATTGTGGGATGCCCCGCCCGGTGGGGGGAGTCTACAATTGCTGCCGGGAAAACTGAGCCGGCCGGGGACAGACTTCACTTGCTTCACCCCGATTCCTGGGAGGAAGACGGCACCCCATCTCATCTTCGCCAGACCCCATCTCATCATCGCCGGACCCCATCTCACCATCACCTCACCCCTGGACCCTTCCTCATCACCCCTGGACTCCTCCTCCTCACTCCTAGACCCTTTTTGGCTACAGGATCGTCCCTGCTCCAACAGAGCCACGTCTACCACCCCAGGAGGACTCACTTCTGGACTGCTTCCAACACCCTGACTAACAGGGTGCCAGGTGGCAGCTCTGATTCTATCAGGGCTTTCCCAAATTGTTGTTGTTTGTTTGCTGGTTTGGTGGGGTAGTTTTGTTTCCTACCACATTTGTATTATTGATATTCCTAGTAAAGAACTGTTATTCCTATTCCCAAATCTTTGCCTGAGAGCCCTTAATTGAAAATTTATAATTTGGCAGGGGTGGGGGGTTTGCATTCTCTATTCTAAGGGAAACCCCAGTTTCCCTGGCAGACACCTGTCTTGTCAAACCAAGACAGATTTTGGCGCCCAAGTGTGGGGCACAAGGGCATTGAGACAGAGGAATAACAGTTCTTGTGTACTAGATAGAAGTCTACTGCTGAAAATCATGTGGTCCAGCTTTCCCTGGTTTGGCTGGCACGTGGTTGTGGCTGTATTTCTGCCATTTGCTGGCCCTTATCTAAACATGGGCCCTGTAACTAAGGCTACTGTGGCTGGCATCCAGTTTATTTTGTGGGTTAATAAGGTGAGGAATTCGTGGATTTTTAACTTCCTTTGGAAAGCAGGCACATGGATTCAGGGCTATCATAGACTAACTCTGTGTTTCTGGGGTTACTTTAATAATGGTACATATTGTGAGGAAATGGCACCAGGGGAAATTTTCTCCCAACCCTTCACTCAGTTTTTTGGGTCTACTCCACCAGCTTTTCAAGGGTTAAATTTCCCTCTGAATGCTAATGACGTCATACAGTGGTTGGTGCTGCTTATAGGCCTATTCTATTTGGTATTCAGAGATAAAGGGAGACTGGCCTGGGTAAGCACTCTGATAACTACCCCAAAGAATAATGATGCTGCCCAAGAGCCCACCCCTGTCCCACAGCCAGCCTCAGGCATAAACCACCCGGTTTGGGTGAAGGCTCTGATAAAAGAAATGCATGAGATGAACCAGATGCTGAAAGAGTACATTTCCCCAGCTGGTGAGAAACCTTCGCCCTGCCCTGACAAAAGAGAATCTGATACAGAACCCGCAGACATTACAACTGTCCAGGTTCCAGCTGACACACAGGGGCAGTCACAGCCAGCAGCAGTTGCCCCTGTGGAAACAAGGAAATCTAAAGTGAAAACGGCAAACCCAGAGAGTAAAGATAAGAAGGGAGGGCCCTCACAAGACACAAGGGAATCACATGTTCAGATCATCACTGAGACCCTGTCGTATGAAAGTCTCCGTAATCTGCAAAAAGATATTGTACGACGGGGACGTGAGGCTTACACAGCCTGGCTACTTCGGGTTTGGGATCTTATGGGCACAGGTGTCCAACTAGATGGTGGGGAGGCCAGGAATTTGGGACCCTTGACCCAGGACTCAGGTATAAATCAGGTATTTGTAAGGGAGCCTGGACCTCTTTCCCTCTGGCAGCGGCTTTTAACGAGTGTGAGAGAAAGATTTGTCCACAGAGAAAGAATGCAGGAGCACCACCATAGAATGCGCTGGAAAACTCTGGAGGAGGGAATCCAACAGCTGAGGGAAGTGGCAGTACTAGAGGTACTTTTTGGGAGGAGTGGACAGCATGATAATGATCCTGACAAGGTTAGATGCACAGCGCAGATGTTATGGAACCTGGCAAATCTGGGGCCGTCTCAGTATACTACATTCATTGCAACCATTAATGCTGAGGACAACCAAGTGACAGTGGGGGCTGTTGCCACTAAGCTTAGGAATTATGAGAGCATGATCAATGGCCCGCTGCAGGCTCATATCTCTGCCGTGGTGAAAGAGCTCAAAGAGGAAATGAGGGAGGTGAGGGAGGAGATGAGGAAGAGCAGTTCCAATGTGGCACCGGTGCGAGTCACAGGCCCCAGAGTCAGAGCCCAACGACCCCCAGCCAGAGAGAGAGGGTACACCCCGAGAGCTGACCTGTGGTTTTACCTGCGTGACCATGGGGAAGACATGGGAGTGTGGGATGGGAAACCCACCTATGTCCTGGCAGCCCGGGTGCGTGAGCTCAAGGAGAGGAACACTCACCAAAGGGGTGCCACTAAAATGAAAGTATCCTCAACCTCCTATGCCCAGGCTGTCAGTAGTCAGGATGCTGGAACCTCTAGTATGTATGCTCAGGGAGGGAATAACCAGTGCTAGAGGGGCCCTGCCTCTAGCCAGGTAGAGGAGAGGGATAATCGGATCTATTGGACTGTGTGGATCCGATGGCCTGGCACATCTGACCCACAGAAATACACGGCTTTGGTTGACACTGGCTCCCAATGTACCCTGATGCCGTCGGGGTATGTGGGAGCAGAACCCATCTCTATTTCTGGAGTGACAGGGGGGTCCCAGCAACTGACTGTATTGGAGGCCGAAGTGAGTTTGACTGGGAATGGGTGGCAGAAACACCCCATTGTGACTGGTCCAGAGGCCCCGTGCATCCTTGGCATAGACTATCTCAAAAATGGACATTTCAAAGACCCAAAAGGATATCGTTGGGCTTTTGGAGTAGCTGCTGTAGAGACGGAAGCAATCAGACAACTAAATACCCTGCCTGGTCTCTCCGACGACCCCTCTGCTGTGGGACTGCTGAGAGTTGAAGAACAACAGGTGCCAATCGCCACAGCAACAGTACACCGTCGGCAATACCGTACTGACAGAGACTCTGTAGCTCCGATCCATGAGATGATTCGTAAACTGGAGAGCCAAGGGGTGGTCAGCAAAACCCACTCACCCTTCAACAGTCCCATTTGGCCTGTGCGTAAGTCTGAAGGGGAATGGAGATTGACTGTGGACTATCGTGCATTGAATGAAGTGACTCCACCACTGAGCGCTGCCGTGCCGGACATGCTGGAGCTCCAGTATGAGCTGGAGTCCAAGGCAGCAAAGTGGTATGTGACCATTGATATTGCCAATGCCTTCTTCTCCATTCCTTTGGCAGCAGAGTGCAGGCCCCAGTTTGCTTTCACCTGGAGGGGCGTTCAGTACACCTGGAACCGACTGCCCCAGGGGTGGAAGCACAGTCCCACCATCTGCCATGGACTGATCCAGGCTGCACTGGAGAAGGGTGAGGCTCCGGAACATCTACAGTACATTGATGACATCATTGTGTGGGGAAACACGGCAGTGGAAGTTTTCGAGAAAGGAGAAAAGATCATCCAGATTCTCCTGGAAGCTGGCTTTGCCATTAAGAAGAGTAAAGTCAAGGGACCTGCCCGAGAGATCCAGTTCCTGGGAGTGAAGTGGCAAGATGGACGGCGTCAGATCCCCACAGAGGTCATCAATAAGATCACCGCGATGTCTCCACCGACCAGCAAGAAGGAAACACAAGCTTTCCTAGGTGCCATAGGTTTCTGGAGGATGCACATCCCTGAGTACAGTCAGATTGTGAGCCCTCTGTACCTGGTTACCCGCAAAAAGAATGATTTCCACTGGGGCCCAGAGCAGCAACACGCCTTTGCCCAGATCAAGCAGGAAATCGCTCATGCGGTGGCCCTTGGCCCAGTCAGGACGGGACCAGAGGTAAAGAATGTGCTTTACTCCGCAGCCGGGAGCCATGGTCTGTCCTGGAGCCTTTGGCAGAAGGTGCCTGGTGAAACTCGAGGCCGACCACTGGGATTCTGGAGCCGAAGCTACCGAGGGTCTGAAGCCAATTACACTCCCACGGAGAAGGAGATCTTGGCCGCCTATGAAGGAGTTCAAGCCGCCTCAGAGGTGATTGGCACTGAAGCACAACTCCTCCTGGCACCCCGACTACCAGTGCTGGGGTGGATGTTTAAAGGAAAGGTTCCCTCCACCCATCACGCCACCGATGCCACCTGGAGCAAATGGATTGCCCTCATCACTCAGCGCGCCCGTATTGGAAACCCGAATCGCCCTGGGATTCTGGAAGTGATCACCAACTGGCCGGAAGCTGAGAACTTCAGTCTCACCGAGGAAGAAGAACAAGAGCAGGTAACCCGGGCTGAAGAAGCTCCACCATATAACCAACTGCCAGCAGAAGAAGCACGCTACGCTCTTTTCACTGACGGTTCCTGCCGCATCGTAGGGATGAACCGGAAGTGGAAAGCAGCTGTGTGGAGCCCCACAAGACAGGTTGCACAAGCCACTGAAGGAGAAGGTGGGTCAAGCCAGCTTGCCGAACTCAAAGCTGTTCAATTGGCCCTGGACATTGCTGAAAGAGAGAAGTGGCCAAAGCTCTACCTCTACACCGATTCGTGGATGGTAGCTAATGCTCTGTGGGGCTGGCTGGAAAGGTGGAAAAAGGTCAGCTGGCAGCGTAGGGGAAAACCAATCTGGGCTGCTGATGAGTGGAAGGACATCGCCACCAGAGTAGGGAAACTACCTGTGAAAGTCCGTCATGTGGATGCCCATGTTCCCAAGAGTCGGGCTAATGAGGAGCACCGGAACAACGAACAGGTAGATCAGGCCGCGAAGATAGAAGTGTCTAAGATAGACTTGGATTGGCAGCATAAGGGAGAGTTGTTCCTAGCTCGGTGGGCCCATGATGCCTCAGGTCATCAGGGCAGAGATGCCACTTATAAGTGGGCACGAGACCGAGGGGTGGATCTAACCATGGACAGTATCTCTCAGGTTATCCATGACTGTGAGACGTGTGCTGCCATCAAGCAGGCCAAGCGGGTGAAGCCCCTCTGGTACGGTGGACGGTGGTCCAAATATAAGTATGGGGAGGCCTGGCAGATTGACTACATCACCCTGCCCCAAACCCGCCAAGGCAAGCGCTATGTGCTGACCATGGTGGAAGCCACCACTGGGTGGCTGGAGACCTATCCTGTGCCTCATGCCACCGCCCGGAACACCATCCTGGGCCTTGAAAGACAAGTCCTGTGGAGACACGGCACCCCTGAGAGAATCGAGTCAGACAACGGGACCCATTTCAAGAACAGCCTTATAAACACCTGGGCTAAAGAACACGGCATTGAATGGATCTATCACATCCCTTATCATGCACCAGCTGCCGGGAAAGTGGAACGGTGCAATGGACTACTTAAGACCACTCTAAAGGCACTTGGCAGAGGGACCTTTAAGAACTGGGAAGTGAACTTAGCAAAAGCCACCTGGATGGTCAACACCCGAGGCTCCATCAATCGAGCTGGTCCTGCCCAGTCTACCCCTTTGCACACAGTAGATGGAGATAAAGTCCCTGTGGTGCACATGAGAGGTATTTTAGGAAAGGCTGTCTGGATTAACCCCACCTCAGGCAAAGGCGAACCCATCCGTGGGATTGTTTTTGCTCAAGGACCTGGTTACACTTGGTGGGTAATGCAGAAAGATGGAAAAACCAGTTGTGTACCCCAAGAAAACCTAATCCTAAGTAAGAACTGAGTGTAGGGGTTCATTTTGCATAGTAGTTCATTGCTTTAGGTATGACGCAGATGATAATAGAATAAGGGGTGGATAATGTCCTGGGTTATGGAATCAAAAATGTGTATTCTATTTTCATCTGCTGAAAGCAGTTGGGGAATTGTTCTTTATTTCTTGTAACTTTGGAAGGAGGGGGACGGGGGGGAGGGGCGGGTGCCTTTTGGGTAATGGGCCATCAACAGACTATACCCCCGGACTATACCCGCTCCCCCCAGAGCCCCATTTGCATGCATGGTCCTATTGTGGGATGCCCTGCCCAGTGGGGGGAGTCTACAATTGCTGCCGGGAAAACTGAGCCGGCCGGGGACAGACTTCACTTGCTTCACCCCGATTCCTGGGAGGAAGACGGCACCCCATCTCATCTTCGCCAGACCCCATCTCATCATCGCCGGACCCCATCTCACCATCACCTCACCCCTGGACCCTTCCTCATCACCCCTGGACTCCTCCTCCTCACTCCTAGACCCTTTTTGGCTACAGGATCGTCCCTGCTCCAACAGAGCCACGTCTACCACCCCAGGAGGACTCACTTCTGGACTGCTTCCAACACCCTGACTAACAGGGTGCCAGGTGGCAGCTCTGATTCTATCAGGGCTTTCCCAAATTGTTGTTGTTTGTTTGCTGGTTTGGTGGGGTAGTTTTGTTTCCTACCACATTTGTATTATTGATATTCCTAGTAAAGAACTGTTATTCCTATTCCCAAATCTTTGCCTGAGAGCCCTTAATTGAAAATTTATAATTTGGCAGGGGTGGGGGGTTTGCATTCTCTATTCTAAGGGAAACCCCAGTTTCCCTGGCAGACACCTGTCTTGTCAAACCAAGACACAGTAGTACACACTTGAGAGAAGTTTAGAGGATGACATCCTTAAACTATATTTAGTAGCAGGGGAAATGTTTTTGAAAGCTCCTCATTTATCAGGAAAATATTATATGAGTAGTGTTAGTAAAGTTATTAAAAACCTAGATTATCTAGTTAGCATAGTTTTCATATGGTTGTCTGCTGATTATGTTAGTATGTTAGCTTAGTATCTATTCTGGACTTGTCTTAAGCGTGGCTGTGCTACTTCTGGCTTTTTTTTTTTTTTTTTTTTAATCTCTGGAAACGTAATGTCAGTATAGAGAACAAAAGCATGCTAAATTCTAGTGCTCCACTGCATATTTTTTCCCGTGTGATCTGTCGTTGTGAAATCATACATCCGGGTGCTGCTGAAACCTCCGTTCCCTGTAGCTGCATGGCTCAGCCTGGCCCCTAGGGGCTTCTTGGGACAGAGCCTCAGCTGCAGCCGAGCGCAAGGGGCAGTTCTGTTTCGCTTTCGAAGGAGCAGAGGCAGGAAAAACTTCCTAAATTTGTAGGTAAATCTTCAAACTAATCCTGCAGTCATTACTACCACTTTAATTTATTCTTGATTTCTTTTTTTACCTCACAATAACACAGGTGCCTCCAGACTCTCCAAGTCTGTCCAGAACTTGAGCTGTGCCAAGGTGACTTTCTTCAGTTTGGGAATTATACAGAGCTTTCTCTCCATTTATCATTAAGGCACGATCTAGTAGCATTAACAGCTTGACTCAATAATTAACAAGAAATTGCAAAAAAATAAGCAAACTGCTGCTGATAAGACAAACAGCTTGGCATGCTGTGGGACAGGAACAGCTGTCCCAACATATTTAAGAGAGCCTGAGAGGAAGAAACCCGAATCCTTCTGGGGCAGGTGAGCAGCCTCTGGGGAGCTGTTGCTGTCGATTTATTTAACTTGGTGCTGGACCCCCCTGCACCTCAGGTAAGCTATGCCTAGACTTACACACTCTGCATGCATAGTCTATTTTTCTGAGAAAAGGGATTTTGAATAATGTTTGACAAAGTGTTCCTTTCCTCAGTGCTTCTGGTAGCACACAGTGAACTAGCTGGTGAACATCTGCTTCAGGGAAGTCTACAGAAACATGAACCATACGGGTCCTTGGATAAAATCTTGTTTTAAGCCAGTAGCTCAATTAAAAGGACTTTTTAAATGAAAGCTTAAAATGAAACAAAAAAAATCTTTTGTCATGAACAGGAAAACTGTAGATGAGATTCTCAGAGATCTGATTCCAGCTCAGACTCTTAAGGGACTTTCAGCCCAGAAAGAGGAGCAGAAGATAGATGTTTATTTTTTGGGCACAGGCTCCTGAGAGTGCAGTGCAGTGGGTAGGAGAGATTATCACTAAAAATCAAGCAGCTCTCCCTCATAGCAGGAAGAGAATATTTTGCTGCATTATTTGGGTGAAGTTGCCTTCTCCCTTTCTTAGAGTAGGCAGCTGATGGCAGGTGCTTCCACAGTGCCCCCTGCCCAGTATTACTGGCTGCTCTCATACATAGTCTCAGGCCAGAAGTTGGGGATAGATTTGTTCTGATCTTCTTTCTTACTCTCTCTTTTGTCTGTCCTCTCATCCTCTGTAATTCTGCAGGTGCAGTAATGATAGGGGTGGGACCTGACAACAGGGTACCCTGATTCATCTGCAAATGCATGTGTCTATATACTCCTCATCTGGCCTTTACTGAGGAGGTTGTTTTACTCCTGGAAGTGAAAAGTATTTTTTATTCTGCTTTTCATTGACTTTACTGGTTCATGTTACAGCCACCAGTTACACTCAAGATGCTGATCTTGCTAGAGATATCTTCAAACTAGAAAGACCTGTCAGCATCTTGTTGAATTCAGCTTTCCAAAAATGGCACAATTAGTGAGTGCTTTAAAATATCTTAGGTCACTTGAAGAGAATGGAGACTTACAAACTAAAGAGAACGGAGTCACTACTTAATACACTCACTAGTACCTCGCCATGAAGGTCTTAAAGTAACTCAGTCTGGAGCCCAGTTAGAGACAGAGTTTGCTAGCACTCACTTTTTATCAGTCTCATTATTTTACACAAGCCTGGTCACACAAGTTCTTGTCTGGACTGACATAACCTCTAGTTTATATAACCACATTGATAACACAAAGGTATTTCACACAGGTCAATGACATACAGATGTTTTATCAAATTTTGTTAGAACTTTCTTACACTTCAGAGATGAAAAAAGAGAGGCTTTGATTAAAAAAATAAATATATTTTGCTGGGATGATTCTCTGGAATCAGATAGGGTGATGAAATATTATTTGTGCTTCCTGGGAAAATGGGGGAGGCCCAGTAACATACAATTTCCCTTGCATCTGTTACATCTAGCCATACTAAGTGCCCTGTTAATTTCTTTTTCTCATATAAGTGTTCTTCTTTGTGCTACATGCAATAAAACTAAAATAGGTTAATCATTAACTAATTATGCCAGTAGCAGCTGAACAGACTCCTGTGTTCCCAGCTGTAAGTAATCAACAGTCTGTTTTTTACTTTTTTGTAGGTACTGATATATTATTTCATATTGCTGAGTTGTCCAGCAGCAAGTGAAAAATATGTATTTATTCCTCCTTTCAATTTTACCTTTGCTTTTGAAAGTCACTGGCACCAAAGATGTTATATTTGGTCATAATAATTTCACAGAATATCAAGTGGGCAACATGAACCTCATTCTCTCTGTCCCACATGGTGGGTCAATGGAAGCTAAAGACATCCCTGATCGAGAGGCTGCCTGTTGGGATGCAAAGACATCCTCTTGTATCTTCTCTCATGACTGTCCTCCTGGAAGTATTCAAAATTCTAAGGAATGCAAAGTGTCTACCAACCAAGACAGTTATACTATAGAGGTGGCTCAGGCTCTTGCTGAAGAAATCAACAGCATTACTCATGGCTTCTTCCCACATATCATCATAAACCACCTACGGAGGATCAAGATGGATGCTAACAGGGAAAAGGAAGAAGCCTGCTTTGGAATTCCCCAAGCAGAACAGGCCTGGGAGGATTATATGGGTTTTTTGACCACTGCAAAATCACAGATGTCAGGGGGCCTAATTCTGGATATCCACGGACAAGCACATCCTGAAAGGTGGATAGAACTAGGTTATACACTTTCAAAAACTTCCCTTAACTCAGGTATCTTTTCTGCACTGAATTCCTCAATTAGCCATCTGGCCAGTCAGCTGGTCAATGTGTCTTCTGAGACTTTGGTTGCAGGGAACAGAAGCTTGGGTAAATACATTGAAGAACAAAATAAGAGTTATGTTTGTGTGCCTTCTCCATCCAATCCCAGCCCAAATAATGGAAATTATTATAGTGGCGGATACATAACAAAGACCTTTGGTTCCCGTAGTTCTGGCACCATTGATGCCATTCAGCTTGAACTGCCCCAGTGGGTGAGGGCACCTGAAGGGCGTCACAGATTTTGTAAAGCACTTGCAAGGGCTGTAATGAAATTCTGGCAAATCAACTACTGCAGCCAGTACAAGCACGAACTTCAGCCGTGCTGAAAGAGGCTGTCTTGTTAAGATACCTTTCCTTAACAGAGTAGTGATCTGCAACAATCGAACAACTCATTCACCTGGAACATTTAAGCCTGCAATATAATTGTGGATGCTGGTAGAAAGAAACCATCCTGCAAAAGAATGCATCAGCATAGAGGAAATCCACAGTTAATATCAACAAATCCATTAACACACAGCTTTGTACTAGACCCAGCATTGAAAAGCCTGCTGTAAGATGAGTGGGTGCAAGTATCACTTCCCTGTGCTTAATTTCTTTCCAGTCTCATCTGTTTTGAAGCACACGATAAACAACTATTCTTCTTCTAATAAATTCTGTGCAATGCCTTAGTGGATTATCTGTTCAAATAAATTAAATGTCTCTGCTTTTCTTTTGACACTTAAGAACTACATGGGATAATGTCTATTGTACAAAATGTTTGGGGCCAGGACCAGTGTCCATTTGGTGCTTATAAAGCCCTAGGGTTTGGAGGTAAACAGTAATGCTGAGCAATGACATGCAGTCTGATCTACTTCAGGATTTTTTAATATAACAAATTAGGAAAAAGAGATCTGATAGCACTGTAATTTTGTCACACTTTAAATAGCATAACAGTAAGGTAGTGATTGGGTGGAAGTCTGATAAAGATAGCACACACACATCATGCATTTTTGACAATTTTCCTTACAACGTGATTCCCTTCTGAGAGCTTTTCCATTGATTTCATTCACCACAGGATAAAACACTTGATTGCTACTGGGAATAGTGCTACATGATGGGTAGTATCTGCACAGTGGAGAATATAGTAGCATGAATAGCCATGACTACAAGTCAAATCCTAGAAAACACAGGCAATTAATAAAGGAAACCAAAGGGAGAAGGAAGCAAGACTGAAAAAGGTACCATTTGAAAATTAAGAACCTGTGAAATCCTAGCACTGCTGAAAGTTCAGTAAAAAGAAAATACTGAGTAAATAGTCAGTTTTGAGGAAGTAAATAGTCAATAAACTGAAGAGAAGTGGGATATCTGCATCTTGCAACCACAGTAAAATAACTTGGCCTATTAGCAGGCACAATGCCAAAGAGAAAATATTACATTACCTATGATAAAATATAACACTTAGGAGCATCAAAATAAATGGGTAAGGATCTCTCTGAATCTGAACTGTGCACTTTAATAATCTTTGAAGACTTGGCAATTTTCAGGTAACTGAGAGAGACTTTATGTAGCTTTCAAAATGATACAGGGATCAGCATTGCAAGAATGTTACCTTTCATATGCTAATTGCTAAATCATGGGTCAGATGAAGTAGTAAATGGCAGATCACACTTTATCTGGTGTCACTTGGTCTGTCAGACTTATTTTAGTTTTAGACTTTTTTTAAGTCTTTTTAGAATTTTAGACTTTTTTTAAGTCTTATTTTAGTTTTGACCACAAGGTTGACTAATGTGGTGGGCTGACCCTGGCAGACACCAAGTGCCTGCCCAGTTTCTTGCTTGCTTCCTTACTTCTCCCAGTGGGATGAGGAAAAGATGTGGAAGAGCAAAAGTGAGAAAATTGTCGGGCCACAGTGAAGACCATTTAATAGGTGAAGCAAAGCTGCATGTGCAAGCAAAGCAAAACAAGGAAATCAAGCACTGCTTGCCACCAGCAGGCAGGTGTTTGTTTAGCCGCTTCTGGGAAACAGGGCCTCCACACACATAACGAAAGATTACATGGGAAGACAATCACTACAACCATGGACATCATGGTTCCCCACCCCATTCCATGAGGATGTCATATGGTATGGAAAATTTCTGGTCAGTTCAGGTCAGCTGTCCCGGCTGTGTCCCTTCCCAGCTTACTCACTGGGTGTGGGAAAAAAGCACCTTCTTGTGTTGGCATTGCTCAGCAATAGCCAAAACAATGATGTGTTATCAACACTGTTTTATTTGCTAATCCAGGACACAGCGCCCTACAGGCTGCTAAGGAGAAAAATTACATTAATCCCTGCCAGATCCGGTACAGCTGATCATAAGAATTTTAAGTATACTCCCACAAGATATTTTGCAATTACCCTTAAATCTGCCATAGCCTTGTAACCAGTTGAAGGCAGGTAAATAATTTCAAGTCATTGTATATTCAGTTCATGAGAAGAATCTTTTCGAGAAGGCCAGCAGATCAAACACCATTCAATACCAGTGATATAGAAAACCTGCTATTTCCCCCCAAATAGTAGGTAATAATGTCACTGGTTATATGCATTATCCTAACTACTCACTAAGGTGAGACACTTGGCACCATTTGTATGTTTTGCCACGGGATGAAAATGTGTTCTGTGCACTGTGTCATGTTGTGACATTGTCCTGGAATGCTGAAATGAGAGAAAAGATTTGCGGAATCATGATGGGTAATTAATCGAATATGAGCTTAGCAGGCACTTTTCTGGCTTAGAGAATGAACACACTCTTTGAAAGCATAAGCAAGGAATGAACAGGCAGAAACAGCAGGGCATATTAACTCTTCATTGACTTTATGATTAATCTGGCAGAGAAAAAAGCAGTGTAACATTCAGTATTCAAAAGTTCAAACTGGACAAATTGAAGCAGAAGGAAATTAGTGGTTTTGTCATAGAGAGTACCTGCCAGTAAGAATACATGAAGTCAAATGGGCTTTTCAATATCTAGTTATAATCATACACTGGCTTTATTAGAATTTATTCTTTGCATGAAGGATTGGAATAGAAGTAAATATTTGTTTTCTATATGTTCTACTTAATAATGAAATAGATTTTAATGTAATTTAAAAGAAAAACAGAGAAAAAAAATAACAAAAGAAATCTGCTAATCCACTTTAATGAAGACAGAAACTACATCTATTTGTCTTGACTCAAGTCTTCAACAGCATCTGGAGCCTTGTGCCGTCCCCTGTGACTGGACTTCTCAGCTCTGATCCTTTGAAGAGCTTTAAAAAGATTTCAAAAACTAATTAACATGATAGCATTTTGTGACAGCACAGACAAAAAATATGGTTTTGTGCACACAGCTTACAGAAAATGTCTGATTTCATTTTGTTGTAAATCCATTGCAGTGCCATTGGCTTCAGAGTAGTTGCTCCTAATTTCCCAAGGCACAAGAATCCCAGTATTTTATTTTCTTTTTCATGAAGAAAACAACAAACAGATTTCCAAAGTACATTTGTGGTTGGAAAATTAGCATATGTGCCAACTATGCTCCTGAGTTTTTTTGACACCTTGTAATGCTGCATGTGCAAGGATTAGGTCATACATATTAGAATGCAGAGGTGGAATGCAAAGTATTCTATTAATCCCACCTAACCAGTCATCTAGGATCTAACTTTTATCCAAGTTAGTTCTCTAGGTACCCGCTACAGAAAGGGTTCAGCACCTTTGCTAGGGGTGATTCTTTTCATCCTATGATATGTGGGATAGACAAGCCTGTGGAATATTCTGCTCTTGCTTCACAGAAGAAAAACCTAGGAAGCTTTGCTAGACAGCTTGCAATAGATCACATAATTAATATCCATAAAATAGTACTACCTTACAATACTCAAAGTTTTGGGTAGATGGGAATCAATAGTTTTGGGGCTGGTTAAAAGAATCAAATCTGAGCAAAACTTTAATGACATGAGGTTGAACAGGGGGAGTTAACATCTGTGATACTCACTTTTTGGCATGCTCACTTCAATTGGCTTCTCAAGCTTCCATCAAAGTTGGAGTTGGATGGGTAGTAATGCAAATCGTGTTAGAAAATTAAATTGAGAAGCAGACAATTAACAGTGGAATGTAATAATGTCACTGTAATAATGTACAAGTGCTAATGGCTTCTGATGTATGAACACCACCACAAAAGGTAGAAAACACTTGAGCTTACCTCATATATAGGAAGAAACCCATATACTGCACCAGCATGTTTGCTTGCAAAGTCAAAAGTTTCCGAAGATTGGAGCTGATCAAGGAAAGCCAAAGTCAGTGCAGTAGTAGCAGAAGACAAAGGTAATGAAGACATTCTTACTACAACTGCAAGAGAAGTTTTATATTCCCTCGACTTTTAAAGTTAAAGTCAGGCAAAGATGGAAGAGCTCCACTGACATTCAGAGTTATAGAAAGTATATGTAATGAAACCTAACTCTCCTGGCTTCTGATTTTGTAGGAACCCTGAAAGAAGTATTGTATGCAACCAGGGAATTCACTGTTATTCTAGTATTTTCACACTTCCTTCAAGTAAACTTCAGATATTTAGGTTTTCTGTTGAAGCAGAGGAAAATTCTAGGGTTTCTTTTACATGTTTAAATCAGTGAATCAGTTTGTGCTACCTTTTAAACTGAAATTTGAAAACGTGAAAAGTGAGAATGAAAACCACAGACTCTCAGATCCCTCTGTTTTTGCATTTTTGTTCTAGCTTGTCCATTGAATGAGAAAGATATGTGGGGTTATTTATGGATAATTTTTAAACAAGAAATACTTTTTTATTTTCTATATGTTGCACAGAACATAAATGTCATATATATTAGCTACCTTTTCAGGAGCCAGAGCTCTAAAAAACTTCAAGCCGTGAGCTGCTTTCCCAAGTTCAGCCTCTTCTAAATCTGAAGGTGAACTGGTCAGTGACTTCCATCTGTATGTACAAGACAGAAAAAAATCTGAAGTTCCTATCAAAATGATTATGAACACAATATTCTTATATGGCTTCAAAATGAAATTATTTCAAACTAGGCTCCAAAATGAAATTATTTTGAAATATAAATGATTTCATATATCGTCAAAATATATTTTATATTAGGACCCCTAATGGACACCCATAAGGTGTCATGGAGTGCTTCACTAATATTTTGTCAATCCAGGTATGTCTGTCATGTGTAGAAGGCAGGAAATCCTAATATAAACACAATTTACAAGAGTCATGTGCTACCTTACTGTCTGATAATGGCTTTTCAGCATTTCTTTAAGTTCTGACTAGTACACCTGAATGTCACTTTCATAACAAAGGTATCTTCTGCTCATAAGTCTGGTTTCCAAATTTAATCATGAGAAGAAATTATCTAGAGTGTTTGTTAGTGCAGATTAACACTTGCCTTTATAATCAGAAAAATAAGTCAGGCCACACAAGTTAAGGAACTACAGGGGGAAACTACAGCAGGTAGATAGAACCATATAGAAGAATGAGACCATTCTTCTATATGGTTCTATCTACCTGCTAACACTTTTCAATAGATCTCCTGAGATGCTTGTTTAAACTGTAAGCACCTGTGCTGCTCAGATGGGTTTGTGCCTTTTCAAGTGTGTTTGGGGAATATTTTCCCACAGATTTCTTCTGGAGAAGCTGGCTGGTCATGGCTTGGCCAGATGCACTGTTTGCTGGGTAAAAGATGACTGGATGGCCAGGCCCAGAGAGTGGTGATGAATGGAGTTAAATCCAGCTGGCACCCAGTCACAAGTGGTGTTCTCTAGGGCTTACCGATGGGCCCAGTTCTGTTTAATATCTTTACTGATGATCTGGACGAGGAGATCAAGTGAACTCAGTAGGTTCACAAGATCACAGCAAGTTGGATGGGAATGTTGATTTGCTGGACAGTGGGAAACCTCTGCAGAGGGACCTGGACAGGCAGGACCAATGGCTAAGGCCAATAGTATGAAATTCAGCAAGGCCAGGTGCCAGGTTCTGCCGCTGGGTCACAACAACCCCTCATGGCACTACAGGCTGGGGGCAGAGTGGCTGGAAAGCTGCCTTGTGGAAAAGGGCCTGGAGGTGCTGGTTGACAGTGGCTGAACATGAGCCAGTGTGTGCCCAGGTGGGCAAGAAGGCTAATAGCACATTGTAATGGTTTCACATTCGCCAATTTTTATATTTTCCCAGCTGACGCACCAATTATGTGATGGTTTCATCACTTACTACTTCTTATATGACTAGGAGAACACAAGGAGCAAAACAGGCTTACCTTAAAATTACAAGGATAGTTTATTTACACACACTAAAAGAATGAAAATAAGAAAAAAAGAAAAAGAAAATGAAACTGTCAAAACATCCTTCCCTCCCTCCACAAGTGTTAACTTTCTTACACACAACATAAAAAGACAAAACTTGTAATTTCAGTCAGTTTTACCATTTAAAAATAATCTTTCAGTTCTTTTAGGAAAGGAGTCTCTCTGGGTTCCATAGAGACATCGTCACAAGAGGAACAGTCCTCTGGGGGCTCCCATGCCACACATCTGCAAGGACCTGAAAGGAACCTCTGCAAACTGTGAAATCCTACCCATCAGCAGCTTTCCCAACACTGCACATGGGCCACATCTGCTTATTAGGGGGACTGTTTAAGGATGCCTCCTCTAGTATAACACAAAGATTCTCTTCTTCTATTTCCAAAATCATCTTCATCTCAAGAACTACAAATCTCCTTTTCCTTAGGAGCAAAGAGCTTCATATCACCTTTAACTAGAAACTTACATCCCCCGCAAACAGCATTCATATGTTACAGGACAAAACAGTTCATTGTCCATAGTTTACCAGAAATGTCCAGCCAAATTAGGCCACTTCTCCTCCTTTGCCCCAAACAGTCTTTTCACTCTCTCTTCACTGACTTCAGTTTCATGCTGTGTCTCTCTATGGTTCAATCACTTTGTCTGTCCTCACTCTGGGAAGGGTTGGTGCTCTGGAAGTTCATTTGCTGGCAGAAAGAGTTAAAGCTTGCCCAGGCCTACGGTCCCTGGGCGGCAGGAACTGCAAAGATCTCAAGGCCGTGCTGGTGCAGAGGCTGCTGGATGCCTTCTCTTCCACCCCTCGATCTCGTGGCCTGAGCAGCTCAGAGCTGCTCCCTGAGGCCTGAGGAAGGAGCAGGGGAGAACATCCCCTCCAGCCCCGGGACACGGGGCAGCTGCCGGGGCTTTTCCTCCCCTCCCTCACTGCTGCTGCTGCTGCTATCCGGCCCAGGCATGGCCGGGCTGCTCCCCCATGGGGCAGCGGCTCCTGGAGGCCGCCCAGGGGCAGCGGGGCCTGGCCCAGCCTGACTCCCGCAGGAGGTTACCTGGTCGCTCACCCAGAGAAAAGAGGGAGGTTCCCACACATTCTCAGCTTTATATGGGTATTACCATGTGTCGCATTCTGTTTTCTCACTGGTTAAACCACATGCCAATAACCAAGAACTGGCTCCTGACAGGTCTGTCTTTTCTAAAGAAATTCAAAGGTCCTAACTGAAACCAATCTGTGTTAACCCATAACACACACTAGCTCATAGTGCATGGTAGAGCATGGTAGAGCACAGTAGAGCATGGTGCTTATAATGCTATAGTTGTGGGCTTGATCCCTGTACAGGTCATTCACTTAAGGATTGGACTCAATGATCCTTGTGGGTCCCTTCAAACTCAGAGTGTTCTGGGATACTCAGTCTGTGATATAGTGTGGCCAGCAGGACTATGGGTGATTGTCCCCCTATACTCGGCACTGGTAAGGGCACACACACTTCAAGTGCTGTGTTCAGTTCTGGGCCTCTCAATTCAGGAAGGATGTTGAGGTGCTGGAATGTGTCCAGTGAAGGGCAACAGAACTGATGAAGGATTGAGAGGATAAGTCCTATGAGGAGCAGATGGGAGAGCTGGAGTTGTTTAGCCTGGAGAAAAGGAGGCTCAGGGGAGACTTTATTGATCTGTACAACTGCCTGAAAGGTGGCTGTAGCCAGGTGGGGGTCGGCCCCTTCTCCCAGATGACAACAGGACAAGAGAAAATGGCCTCAAGTTCCACCAGGGGAGGTTTAATTAGATATTAGGAAACATTTGTTTGCTGAAAGGGTAGTCAGGCATGGCAACAGGCTGCCCAGGGAGGTGGTGGAGTCACTGTTCCTGAAAGTGTTCAAAAGGCATCTGGATATGAGGGACATGGTTTAGAAGTGAATATGGTTGTCCTTGATTAATGGTTGGACTTGATGATCTTAGAAATATTTTCCAGCCTTAAAGATTCTATGATTTCATGAATATATATCTGTTAATAACACTTATAACATGATTTGTGAATGGAGGTCCTAAAATGTAATCTTAGTGATGAATATCGTATGAGTTATCCAAAAAGTGAATTACACTGGTATCACAAAGATTAGTGACTTGTCCCAAGACAATCGTCTGCATCCTGCAAAGAACAAAGCCTAGCATCTGTAAGTAACACAGTCTTTTGGATGATGATTGGCTAGCTCTCTGTTACAGTATTTGGTGCAGTTAATCCAGAAGAACCAAGTCACTCTTGAGGTGACAGAACACAAAGCTTGTAGAACAATAAGACTGAAACTTATTAAACTTATAAGATTGAAACTTTCTATTGCATGGTGTATGGCTGCTTTTTCCCCCCAGTTCTCTACACAGTTAAGCATTTCTCATTTTCTTTGTATGTTTAGTTAATGTGTTTAAATGCATGATAGCAATTCTCTTCTACTGAAATATTTGAGGAATCCTCAAAAAGTAGTCACAGTTTGACACAGGCATGTAATTTATGGGAAGTTTCTTGCAGGTTAGCTGACTCAATGATATTATCTTTGGTTCCAGAGGTTTCAAACTGGCTGCTAACTATTCAGAGGGTCCTTCAAACACAGCCAAGAACTTCTTTGTATTGATGAGTTACTGTTCCGACTGAAGTGACACTACTCATATTAGTAAGAACTCCATGGAATAATAGTTATTAGCAGGATACCAAATTAAATGGGGTAAGAGTAAAGCACCTTAACGCTTTTTCCATTGTCCCAAAATGCTTTGGTTGAAAGGCAGCCTAAGAATGGACATGGTATATGAAACCTTACCACTAAACAATGCATGACTTTTTAAGTCCTGGATATTTTTTTTCCATATTTGGATTGCTTTTGTTACTTAAGACACTGTGTGCATTGCCTCTGAAGATGCCCTCTTCAATATTTCTGTTCACTTGGTTAATCCATTAATGAACCAGAGAGTTTCCAGGACTAGAAATATGTACTTAAACTAATGGGCCAAGGCTCTCTGACTCACCTTGTAACTAACCCACATCCTTTAAGAACTCTACCTGGAAAAAAAGTTCAGCACTGCTATTGAACACACATTTATGCCAGTTTCAGAATGCCATGATCTGTGAATCCTCTACCCATGTATGTGAATGTATCCATAACATCCTAGCAAGTTTAAGATGACCATTTCTTAAACTGAAATATTAAATTTGGTTTATTCTTCTAAAAGGATTTGTGTTTTGCTCAGAACAGTTCACATTAAACTTTTTCAATAAATTTTTGGAGATCCAGAAATATAGCGACTTTAGGAATTTGAAAGGTAACAGGCTGCTAACATGAACAGTATATATAACATACCACCTCTAATTAGGCTAAAAACTGAGACAAGTATCTAGTCATCACGATTACTGAGTTCACACCTTGAATATCACCTAATCCTGACTGTCACCAAGATTTATCCATACTGGGTCAAAAACCATCTTTAAAAAGATTTCTCTGAATAACACATAGGTCAGAATTTTTTCTGACCTTCATATGAAAGGTGTTTTTAAAGCATATTTTCAAAACTGTTCCCCCAATCATACATGTATGTATATGTATGAGATCTTACTTGTCTCTGTCCAGCTTGAGAGGATATATAACCTTCTTCTTTTCCATATGTTGGCTCTCCTCTTTAATTATAGCAGAAAAACCACTAACATCAGAAGGCAAAATCAATCGACTGGTATCTGATAATTCAAAGTTCCTGGCTTGTCCAAAGTAACCAAAATAGTATCCAGTCCTGGCATGCCAAAGCCTACAGACACAGCAGAAGCAGTGCCAAAGGACAGAAAAGAAAAATGGATATTTTTAGAACTGGAACAGAAGTGAGATAATATTTGTGTACATTATCAAATTCTGCAGCACTGTTCTAGAGTTCAGCGTGCTAGTCATAAAAACATCACTGAGATTGTTTTTATAATTTAAATAATTTGAGAGTGAAAAAAAATTCAGAAGGTTGTAAAAAAAAAAAACCAGAAGAAAACCCAGTTCATGTTTGTATATATGAAAACGAAGAGTAAATGTACCAAAATTCTGAATTGTTCCTGTAGTGAAGCGCTGCCACCAGAGCAGGATCTACACAAAATTTCTTCATTTATACTTCCAGAAAACCAAAAGAAAACCCTTCAAATGTACTTGTTAGTCAAGAAGGAATTACAGTTGTCTATGAAGTATCTTCAAGCTTCCATGGTCTAATTGCATACACATTGATTAGAGCCCATGCTTAGGATCCATGTCAATTTAATAAGTATTGAAAGCTAAAATAGGATTAGAACAGGAGGTAATTTTTAAAATTATGTAGTCATTACCTATGTGTTCAAAGTAAAGCAAGGGCTGAAAGAAAATGACAGTCTGCAAAAGATCTGACTTCCAGAGAAGCGTTCCATTACAACCAGCTTTTTTGGGTGCAGAACAGAAAATGCACCCAGTATTTTACGTTATTTAAGTTCTGGCCTATATACAAGTGCAGCAGGAAAGGGAACTTTGAAGATAGCTTAACTGATTTGCCATAGCAGAAAGAAGTGTTAGTCGTTTTATACCTGACTGAACCATCAATGGATGCTGTCACTATCACATTTTTTTCCTCTTCAATAAGTAAGTCAACCACTTCAGTAGCATGTGCCCTCCAGCAGAGCTCTTCCTTTATTTGCTGAGGGGAAAAAAGCAACCAAATCACATTTGAGGCAGTTCTGTACCCCACCATGCTTGCTATCTCCATGGATTTATCAGCACGTCCTTCGGAAAATTAGAGGAAGTGAAAAAATAATCCCTCTATGAAACAGCCTGCAAATGGCATAGGGTAGAAATGCCACCCAGGGGACATGGATAAATTCATCCTTAATATACCTTCTTTAAACACAGTGAAATAATGCTAGCACCATTTTACTTATGTTTTTCTATTTTTTTTCACAGCATCAAGTTATTATTTCAAGCACAAAACGTGCACAAAACATTTTTATCTCTGTAAAGTTCTGCTTTTTTTTTTTTTTCTGTTTGTCTAGGTATACTGTTCAAGTTAAGAAGATCTGAAAGATAATTCCTTACATTTTTTTTATTTCGTGAATCTTCTAAGAATGAGGCGATGTTCCAGCGAATAATATATCCCTCTGTTTAAGAAAGGAGAAAGCAAAACATCAGTAGGTTTCCTTAGTGCTACACCTTCACTTGTTGCTGCCATTTACTCTCAGTAGACATGGGCAGAATGAAGCAGAGAACACAGGTCAGTTAGTTTACAGTGAATATAACTATCTTATTGTCTAGCTCGGAGTAGAAATAATGGACTGTTCATTAATATGCAGAGAAACACATATGCTAATTGTGAACAATGTGTCATTAACAGGATAGGTTTGAAATGGAAGTAAGGTAAAGCTTTTTCTTTAAATTATGAGAGCAAAACAAGTCATCTTGTCAAGACAGTTGTCAAGACAGCACAGCTGAGGTATGAGAGCTTCCTGGGGATTACACTGGTTTTCAATCCTGGTAAAATGGACAAATTAATTAATTTAATTTAATTTAATTTAATTAATTTAATTAATTAATTTAATTAATTGCATACATAACAAATGCCTAACGTTTTACAACCTTTTAGTGTACTCATGTGAAACTAGAATCTAAGAACCACTTTCTTTATCACCCACAACTGCTTTGTTCCCTGCCTAGGCTCCCTCTTTCCTGATGAAGTTGCCTCTTACTTCTCATTTCTACTACAAGACAGGAATATTTTGTGTAATTCCAACTTTCATACCAGTCACATCTGATTTCTAGGACTGTACATTTGCAAGCAAGGGAGGAGGCAGGCAGAGAAGCTGACCTTTTCATAACAAGGAAAAATCTGTAGTGGGGAAAGGAAATTGGTAGCAGCACTGCAGATAAAAAAGAAGTGTGGAAAGCATGAAAAGCAAAAAGGCAAAGGGAGAGTATTAAATGAATAGGTAGTCGGGTGGATACTTTTCCACAATTAATTGAAATACTGTTCAATGCATGCTGCATTTCTGAACTCATTTATTCATTTGAATCAAGAGGAGTGGAATCTCCTCATAATTTCCAGTAAAAAAGTCAAATTGTTGCTCAATTTTGAAACAAAAGGGGGAAAATCCCTTGTTCCATCCAGCATCTGACCACATAAGAGCAGGAAGCTAGCAGAAAAGAGTTTTAATATGTATTTTAAAAGAAAAGTGACGCATTATGATGGACACAGAAATGGAAAATTGCCAGGGTGATTCCAACGGTTTGAAGAAGAATCTGACAGCAGATAAACTTTTGAACATTCTGCCAAAGGAAAGCCAGACTTCATGTGCAATTCAAAGTCTAGCAATGAGCTGCTAGCATAGACAAGTGCTTTTCCTATATAGCTGTGTACTGCTGCAGCCATTACTGTGCTCTCCGTATCAGTGTTTGAGTCACAGCTCTTGGTATAGCTCAAGTTGCAACTTTTTATTTAGCATTATTACCATGGAAATGAAATTTTTGCTTGTTCTTAGCAGTAATCTTTACCCTGGGGATCAATATTGTAATTTAGATGGCCAGTATGGGAAGTATATTCAGGGCATGTGAATGAAGGAAATTTTAATGTCTTTTATGAAAACAATTCTACTGGTCACACTTGCAATGCTAAGCTTTAATCTACCACCCTTTTATAAAGCAAAACACCTTTTAAAATTATTTAATTATAGCTGTGACAGAAAAAACCTGGCAGCACTTGGATCATCGTTTCCACATTTCTGGCACATTTACAGCATGACATTTTCTTGTCCTACTGACTGTCCCGAACAGAATAACTAACATGTTTACTCACCTTTACTGCCTGTCAAAAGAATTTTAGTGAAGATGTCTGTACACAGTGCTGTCAGAGGACCTGTAGGATGTTTTGCAAATGGCAGAAGCTCTTTCATCAAGTTTCCCTAAAACAAATAATGAAACAAACAAATAAACAAAGCCCACATATTCCCCCCCCCTACATTAAAAATATTAATTCATCAGAATTTGAGTGCCATTGATTTTATCTACTCAACATTACTGAGCTTATATCTATTCAGAAAGCTGCTAAGAAGGTAAATTCCTGAATCTACTGAATGATGAAGAATGCTGTGGTGGATTGCTATCACTTGCACATCGAAAGGACAAGCTATTTAATTCTTCAGGCAAGTCAGTCTAGTTCTACCTAACCCTACTTCACCATTTACCCCTCATTTGCTATGGAATAACATCAGTATGCCACTCATTTGCTATTGAAATGTTTTTAGCTGCTAACGGGCCCATAATGTCTCCTTCACCAACTTATTCTATTTTTCAAGTCAGCACCAGTAGACTTTCTCCATTATTGCCTCTTCAAGATTGGGAGGATGCGAGGGAGAACGTCTTGCTGATAAGATTTTTATTTTGTCACGATGACAATCATTCCAGTGATGACACCACTGGCATATGAACTTGAAGATTCCTATAGCAATCTAAGCACACTAATGTATCAACTGTGAAGAAAAGAAAACCTGATAAAGCTCACACCTACTATACTTGGATACATTTACCATAATTTTCTATTTTTGATAAAACATCTGCAAGGTTACCTCACTATCTTTCTGAAAAATTCTTCCCATGATTTAGCTGGGATTCCTGCAAAATCCTTCCATGGCTGACTTTTTATGGTCACTGTCTGCCACAATGACCAATAGTACAAATCAACCAATCACATCTTGGTACTTTTCCTTCTTGCTGTATTTAATTTGTGTATCTTATTTAGAGTAACATGATGTCTGGAAAAGTCTTATAGATCTGAGGTGAGATGACAAATAAGCCTTTGCCATTTGGTTGCATGACTGGCTTTTCAAGCCCATAACAGTCGTAGATGTTATGTGTTAGGACACTATTCTCTCCTGGTTTGTTACCCTACTCGTGTTAGCTGGCTTGTACAATTTTCCAGATGTATTTATCCTCTTCTGAGAGTAGGACACTTTGCCTTGCCTGTCATTCTTTCCTAGAAGGTAAATGATGTGGGTGAAAAATCAAATTCTAGACTTTCACATAAATTTAGAGTCAGTTTGTTATAATTATTACAAATCATGTTTCCTTGTTTTCTGCTTGCCATTAAGCCCTGCTACAGTTACTAAAGCAGAACTAATTTGGGTCCATGGAAGAAATTGGTAACCAAAAGATGCAATTAATATCTGCTGCTGCAATTGCTAACTAAAGAGCAATTTTCCAAAGATGAGTGGAATTACCTGCTCAGTATCCCAGTCCCTTCCCAAAGACATTCAGTTGGCTACCTGAATACTCCATAGGCGGATACAGCTGCTTTCATGAGCAGAAGCCAGTAGAGGTGAATATCCTGCTTTAGCCATCAACAACTGTGCACTCATCTTTGGACTTTGGGTTTTCTTACAGCTAGTTGTTTCTTCTGCTTTGGAACACAAATGATCATATATTTCCTCAAAAGGTTTTAGTATTGCTTTTCAATGCACGGAAAATATGTAACATCAGAAAAAGAATTACATTTGAAAATAAAGTCCTTCATCAAGATGGCATTACTCTAAAAACATTAGAGGTATGGATAAAGGCCACTAAAAAGAAATGGGAACAATCCTCATTATCTTATCTAAATCAGCCAGAACTATTGCTCAGTGAGGTAGGGGAACTTTATTTAGAAGAGAGCCATAGATTTAAAGGAACTGCAAGCACAAATGAGAGTGAAGGAGGAGTGCAGGGTAGTGGTGATCAGGACAGCTACCAGGCAGATGTGCAGCCTCTGCATGAGGCTAGAGACAGCAAAGAATTCAGCAAGGAAATTTAATAACTACATGACACTTAACAATTCTGGAATCATAGATTTCTATACTTCTCCAATTGAAGATTTTGCTAAATGCAAGGGGATTGTCCCAGAGACCCTTTTTGAGTTTCTGCTGCAACTTTTTCAGAGCTGGAGATGCTGGCAGGACCTTCATAGACATTCAGTAGATGCAAGACCTAACATGAGTGTCTGTTTCACTGGGCAGCTATAAGGCTTAGGAATATTCTGGTTTTAGGACATGCTTTCTTTCCCAAATAAATGGATCTTAAATCCATATTGCAGATGATCCAATTTCTTACTATTGGGAAATTCTGCTTTCCAGCAGAGGGATTCAGAAGAATCTAAAGGATTTACTTCTTGCAAACTCACCAACTCATTTGCACAGCTTTAACTCTTAAGCACTAGGCTCTCTCTTGATTATGATTTTTTAAGGACAGACACCATAATGAAGAATTTTCCTTCTAAAATTTCACCTAGTTTCAAAGCTTTTGTTTGTGAGGCCATTTACTGATGCTTGACTCAAGTTGGCTTTTGCTATACTATTTTAATAATTAATTGCTTGAATATTTATGTAGAAGAAAAATGTGTATAGTTGACATTCCCAAACTCTGAAAGTGTTATCATGTCTACTTGGAGAAAAAAGCAATTAAGGTCTTGCATATCCTGCATCCTGGCCTGGCTTTTGGGAAATAATTGCAAATTAGGAGGGAGCAGAAGATTATGAGATCTGTCATCCACATACCAAAGGTATCCAATTATTCTAAACACAGTTTGCTGGACAAACTCACAAACTCAGTTTCTACAACAATCTGGGCAGAACTCATGGATCAACATCAAAAAGAATGAAAAACATCTTTCCATACCTGTTTTTGTTTCAGTATTAATTTCATCACTTTCTGCTTTTTCCTAAAAGAAAAGAATAAAATGTAAGAGAATTAGGAAGTGGAATTTGGGTGTGACTACAGTTCAGTAGTTGAAATTATTTTAAGAACTTATTTTTTTTTAGTTGGATTATTCAAATATTCCTCCAATTTCCACTGAGTATAAACAAGAAACACTACTTGAAGAGAATCAACAGATGAACAAACCACAAATGAAATTAATGGGAACTGAGAAGCATGTTAAATGTAAATTTGTCTGAATAACCTTAGTTTCTTAAGACAAGCAAAGTCAGTGACTTACAATCATGTGAATGTAACCTAGATCTCTTTGAGAGGGTCACTCGGAACATGCATATAGTCTTGTTACTGACTTGAGCAAAAATTAACAAAGTGTATAAATACATTTATATATATATAAATATTTACTCATGTCTGCATTTCCAGTAAGAGAAATTTTCACAAATCCTTATTTGTGCCTTGCCACACAGGCTTCTGAAGATCCCCAAGGCTGACAGAATCAGTATACCGACCTCAGAAATTGCCAAGTCAAATAAGACAGGGAAAGCTATGGCCACCTCAAACCAGTGTTTGAGGTATCTCAGAAGAGGACAAGTCACTTAAATCTCATCCTACACATTTATATGTAAGGCTTGATGTATGGGACTTTCAGGGTTCTTTTTAAAGGCTGCAAATCACTTTCCATTTGTTATTCTAATGAGGACACAGCAGTGCATTGGATACTTTAGTTTGCAGATGGCAACTAAGCCAGTGCTTGCTTGGGAATCTATCCAAGTGCCATGTTCTGCTGAAACAACATGCTGGTAAGAATCTGAGAAATAGCAAGATTTTCCTCTTTTTACCCACTTACTTTTTATTGTTCTGCAAGTATGGCATGTCGTTCTGGCACAGAAGGGCAAAAAGTGTCACAAAAACCATAATGCTATCCTTAGCAAAAGCATACAGATTGAGACACTGGTACAATGATAGTAAAAAAAACCCCAAAACCCCACAAAACAAAAGAAAACAAAACAAAAATTTTCATTTGAAAGAATATATCCAAGCAACTGTGGCTGCAATGTAGAAGTGGTCCTGCTTTTATTCAAGTACTTCATGATTTGTCTATTTTACCTTCCTCTCTGAATTCTTGTATACCCCTATTTGAAAGTCAGAATTGCTAGTGATAAATATTTGCCAAACACTTTGGTAGTCAGCTATACCATGTGTCACAGAGCCAGCTGACTAACAAAGGATTCTTTATGCACTTCCCCAGTCAGTTTAACAAAGCTAAACAAGGATAATTTCTTCATAATTCTTGATATTTAATTTTGTGGATGGTGTAATGGAGGGATTTTAGTACAGTATTTTTTTACAGTATTTTAAATCCAAAACCAAAAAGAAACCAGAAATTTGTTTTGAATGCTGCCAAATCTGTCAAACCACCATACCTACCTCCTGTAGGTCCAAAGAACTTCCCTTGTCCTCTGGAATGGCACTGGCCTCATCCTTCACAGAAGGGGAAGGGGACAGGGAACTTCTTTTCCTGTATGAAAGAAATTATTGAAGATCTCTGACATTCTTGAAGATACTATTTGATATCTGGAAGTCAACATCACCCAGCATTAAAAAGCATAATAAAATGGTTCTTGAACTGATTAGACTAAGGGTTATTGGTTTTAAATATTTTTTTAAAGTAACTAGGCAATATTTGCATATTACACAGCCAACCTCTCCTGGCAGGAGTTTTGAGCTAATGAAATCCACAGTAAATGAAAAGTAACATTGGTATTCATCCTTAAGGCATGAAAGGGAAAAATTAACTGCATGCCAATGGCTTGTTTGCTTTCATTTTACACGGTACTTTCTCTGCAAATAGTTTTCAATTAATTACAGAAACTTATTTTCAATTTATTATGAAAACTCTCAATAATGAGGTTTTGTGGAAGAAAATACAGAAAAAAATGGATGTGATCTTCAATGGTTTTGTTTCTGAGCCAAGAAGAGTTCTGACTGTGTTAAGTGGTTCTTGCCACATAACACTTGCCACACATAATGTCACAGCTGCTCTGTTTTTGGCAAGAGTATCTGAATAACTGGGATAGTTAGAAAGTATGCAGCAGTATCCACTTAAATTTGGTCATGTGGGCAGCCATAACTGCAATTTTCAGTGTTTGATTTTACAGATTTGCTACCACACTTGAACATTTGTGTGTGCGTGTGTGTATGATCACAGTCAAATTTCTCCAGGTATCTTCCTAGTAAATACAAAGATCCTAAGACTGTATGATTTTCCAAGTCATTGTAGAATCCTCCTCTTTAAGAATAGTAAAAGCTTATCTTCATTTATTAAAAAAACTATTTATAAATTTTAATCACTCCTTTTTTTTTCCTTTCCAATTTAGCTAGGATTTCTTAAACTAATCATTAAGTTATAATGTCAAAAAGAGACTTTATGTTCAATTAAGTAGCACTGATATCAAGTAGCATCAGCTACTTGAAGATTTTAAAGATTTTCACAAGAACAAAAAAGCTGTCTAATTGCTAAAAACTTAAAGCTGCATATGTATTTAAGTCATACTGAATCCTTTTGGCTACCATTGTCTTTGCATATCCATGGGAAGACAAGTCTTTGTCAAGTGATGTGCAGGTGCAATGCCTTTCTTTCAAAATGAGCATATTTGGCTAAAATTCTCCTTTTCATCCAACACTACCAACCTATGGAAGCTTCCATCTTGTTTTAGGAGGAATCTTGTGGCTACACACTTTGATGTGTTTGCCTCTTTGCTGAGAGTATCTAAAAGCAGGAGGATTTTATCAAGTTTAAAATAAGGAAAAAGCCTGCTGCCACACAATTGTCTCACAGGGATAAAAGAAGTTATGGTATACACTGGAAAACTGATATTGGGCAAAAGGTACCTTCTGTTGAATTCTTCATAATTGAGACTTATGAGATCATTTAGAGGAAAAAAGGAGAGCTGAGTAGAAAGAATAACATATCATATTGTTTGACGAGCATTATGAAAGTTTAAGAATGGGTAAGCTAATTAACTGTATGGGTTTGAATTGATTAAAGACAAATAAAATCTAAATTCAAATAAGCTATCTTGGAGAAACATTACATCATTTTACTACAACAAAATTCCACGTGACTGTACCTGTCCTCAAGGAAGATAAAATGCACAATTACCTGGAAGAGGAAACACTATGTACAAGGAATAATATGGCATTGACTCCAGAGCCCTGGTCTTCAGTAGTTTTACGCCTGAAAACAAAGGTATTTGTACAGGATATGTCAGATAGGTTGTGTATTGTTCCAGAAAATGTTTCACATTTAACTTGTAATTAAAAAATTTAAACTTTTAATTTCCCAGAATGCATGCCACCTAAAGTTTTAGACAGCTTTTCAGAATCAGTTAAGCAGTTATGACGGTTTAATGTCAATGGAGAGGACATACAGAATGTGCCTGTGCCAGGAAAAACAGGTACCTGATGGAATGATGAAAATTTCATTCAGCCAAGTATTTTCTTGAGGATTAGTATTTAAGAGGAAAGTGAGCTAACTGAGTAGCTAAGTTAATGTTAGCAATGTACACTTTTCCTGGCACTCAAACAGTGATGTGAACCCTGGGTAAAGTACTCTACTTAAAAAGCATTGACTTTCCTGTCTTCCATTCATCAATATGAATTGGCTGCCTCATATATGTGGAAGAAAATATAAAGAAATAGCCACTGTCTGAACTGCAGTGGAGTTTTGATTATTTTCCATGATACAGAAAACTCGTCTTACTTTCTCACAAACTTAGGAAAGATGAAGAGAAACTCTTGGGTAGAACAGTTAGATATTGACTTTGTGTGGTCCTAAAAGACATGTATTCCTTCACCAACACAGGAATGCTGCCATTGCTGCTCAGTTCAGTCTAACCAGACATACTGCCATTGTTCAGTTTGCTGATGTAGCAGCTTAATGGGCATAAGAATCTCTGGAATCATCCTGTGCTCACTCTTTGTCACTTTTTCTGAAAGATCTTTACTCTCAAACCTCCAAACTCACATCAGGTTTCTCCTCATTGAATGTGACTTCTAGTCTTCTAGGTATGGACAGTGATGGAGATACTGACAATGCAGAACATCTGCTATTATCATCTGACGTAGCATTACTTTCAAATGTCCTCCCAAACATAAAACTTTCAAAAGAAGGATGTTTCTACAGCTCAGTAGCAGCCTCTAGTCAACGAGTAGAGTGATGTATATAGAGGGAGTTTCCTTCAGTGGCAGTGCTGAGTTATGTTAAAACATTATTTTTAATTACATCATCCCTTCCCCAAATGACTGTCCTGCTCACTTCTCCTACCTGCAATGTCAGGACTAGCTAGCAAAGTAATTTGAAGTGGGAGGGAGGAGGGCCCACATAAATTGCTACTTTAATTCTGCTTGTAAGTCACCCTTTATATTGGGCATATTGGAATTCGCAGTATGCCATTTGAAAAGTTTGTATGACATACTGAAGATCAAAAGGCATGAAAGTAATACTTACAGGCATTTCACAGAGGCAGATTCAAAATCCCACAAATTTATTTCACCATTTGCACTTCCTGTAGCTATCATTCTGCATCCTTCTGCTTTCAGAACATCAAAACACTTAATATCCACAGAAGATAAAAATGTCTACAAAGAAGATTAAAAGAAAAAATTGAGTAGCAGTAAGAGTAGGACACTATAAACAGTGAAATATTTTAACTGTTAATCTAACAAAATGCCTAAATTGACAGTGTCTACAACAACTGCATATGGGATGCTATTTTAATATGATTGTATTTGAGCCACATAGAAGTACCAGAGGAAGCAGGGAGTGAAAGTATTGGGAGACTCCCTGCTGCAGAGGACAGGGGCCTCCAACCTGACCTACTTTTTACAGCACAGTTGTAATTTGAGCATGTGGAAACAGATGTAATGGCTGAAGATTAATCAAAAGTAGGTATCTGTGGAGATATTCTAATTGAGTTAAAGGAAGAAGTCACTGACCAGAGATATAATGACCTTTCCATAAAAATCATCCACACCTGTTACAAAGTTAGTGAAATTTTACATGACAGGACTTAAGTCTTGTGGACTACTCAAGTTAAATTGAAACATAATTTTGACATTTCATTTTACTTAAGCAGTAAGAGGAGAAAATGGAATCACTCTGATACTCAGCTTGATCTACATGCCACTATTACTAAAAGTCAGCCTATCTATAGGAAGAAAGACATCTCATTTCTAGAGGTGTTTGTGTGAGAACCTCACCTTTATTATATTGTGCAGGATTGGAAGTGTATATTCAGAACAACTCCTTAATTATGGTGATAACCATGCAATGGATTTCTAGGAAGATATAGCCCTTAAAAACAGTCACTTTCTTACAAGGTTTATTCTGTCTATTTATGTCAGTGTACTGAAAAGTTTGGAATCACAGAATCATAGAACATGTAAGGTTGTAGGGGACCACAGTGGGGAATAATTATTTGGTTCTTGTCCTGTTGCTAAAACAGAAAATTCTTGTGAGCACAGTAAACATTTTACTTTCCAATCTTCTGTAAATGATGTGAAACTTTGAAGTGTTTCTCACCTCTGTATCATTTTTCATGGAAGTGGTGTTACATAGAAGCCGAATATCTGGAAAAAAATCTTGTGTTTCTAAGGAGCTAGGCCTCAGTGACAGATACACAACTGGATTCCTTCGTGGAAATGGCACTATCTCAGGAAGCACCCATGTGACATACAGATCTGTTTGAGCTGAGTCACCCTATTAAAATAACTGACTTAATGAAAGAGGAAGGAAAGGATTTCTCTATTCATAAAGAATTACAGCAAGTGTATATCAAAAGCTTGTTTTCTATGACAAATCACAAAAACTGTTACAGTTATTAACTAGCATATGCATAAACTGGCAACTGAAGCTTCATCTAGACATATTCCAGCTCTCCCTAAATTACCTGCTTTTACATTAGAAGCTGCACAGCTGTGGAGTTCAGAGCTATTGATTTTATTCATTTTAGCTGCCTCCTTAAAGTAAGTTAGTTTTAGCTGCTTGTTTCACAAACATTGTTACTCTCCCTTTCATATCTACCAAAACATCCAGCAAAAGCGATGGTTGTTCCAGTTATGTGAGAAGAGAAGCTACAGTTCAGCTAAAGCCCTGAGTCTCTGATTCCTCCCCATTGCACCTAGAGGCAATTGGGAGTTACTTTGATGTTTTTCCAACTACAACAAATTCACTCCAGTATCTAGTTCCTGCTCTAACACTGAAATTTTTGTCCATTTTGAGAAGTGTTACTGAAATCAGCTCCTTAGGTTTGCTACTGTTTTCATAGATGTCTTGAGCTGCAGAAGGAAGCAATAATTAAGATTTCAGTAAATTGTATGCTATTGAGTTAATCAAACAAGAAATACCTTTAGGGAAGGACTAAAAATTGAGAGATCTGTAGTAGAGTCCTGTAAAGGATTAACTCTTTTGGGCTGCTACTCCAGTTTAACTTGCTAACTACTGTATTTAAAGCCTTTTAAAAAGCTAATAATAAAACAACCTGTATTTCTCATTATCACAGAAATGTTTGTGGAAGCATGTGAAAGAGAAATAATCTACTTAGCTTCATAAAGACTTGGAGGAGATTCAACTCCTCACCAGCCTGTTTGTCAAGGGATACATTTACATCACTTACAGTTAATGGATTGTTAAACAATTTCAAGAACACTGAGGAGCAAGTGGTGTGATTAAGTATTTCCAAAAAGTCTGAATAACAGAAGCAAACCCTGTATAATGCAGCTTTTCATTAGCAGGCTCAAAAGAATAAATTATTTATTGAGATGAGAGCCTGTATATTTGGGTTTTTTTTCTCAAATATATCATCTGCCTAAACCCACATTTTCTACCTTGCACATAGCAAGCTTTAAAGTTTCAGAAGAATTTTGTCCCAAGTTAAACATTCCAATTTGAGGAATGTAGTTCCACAGAAACATGGTTTGTCTGAGAAGTTAAGCCGTAATTACTCTAAGCTGTGAATTTATCCTGTTAGTTTTAGCTGAAAGGAACACAGAGTAGATGCTCAAAATCAAGACAAGCAAGTCAATCTGATTTGTTGCTGCCTTGTTTCTTTGTATCTGTTCTTAAGAATCCACTGTCTTAATCTATTAATTTTAAACAAAAATAAAATAATCTTTTCATTAAAATATGATCTTAAGAAGCTCTTTAAATAGACTAAACGCCATCTGTAGTAACAACACAAATATTTTAAAATCATTACCTCAAAGGGTCTGTAACTACTGAAACCTCAATGACAAATGAAAAAGCAAACTCAAGGAAAAAATGTGAGAATGCTGAAAAATAGTGATGGACTAATAAATATTTTAACACTAGACAGAAGGGCAGAAAGCTAAGTTGATTACATTGAAAAAGTAGATTGTTCCTTGACAGTTTCTAAAAGTTTATCTACTAATTAATAATAAGTCCTATTTTACCTCAGAAATGAGGGGCTACCAAACGAAATTAGGAGGGGAAAAAGAAGCATATTTGAAAAACCTGAATGATTTTTATCTTCCCTTTCTGCTCCAAAACAATAACAGCATGTTGACCCTCATGAGCCTTCAGATATAGTATCTTCAGCACACGATGCTCATCATTGCTGTGTTGTGCTGAAGGCAAGGCTTTAACTTCCTGCCCACTTTCAAACTCCCAGATTTTCACTGTTCCTACACAGGGAGACAAAAATGTAGAAAAGGGAATGAACTTTTAGCAATAACCTGTGCTGCAAATCCAGGGAATCAAACAGGGAAAAGAGAAAGAAAGAGAAAATCCAATTTGAGGCAATTAATTACATGTGACTTTTCTTTTGTAAGACTTGACAACATTCACCTTCTGTTGTGCTCTTAAGATCCATAAAGGGTGCAGTCTCTGCTCCCAAGTAGAAACAAGAAATGTTAGCCAGTATGTTGTGTGGAAAGGGCCATCATTTCATGTGAGGCAGCTTCCATAAATTTCACATATTTTAGAAATTCAGGTGTGTACTCTTGAATGTTTTATTCAAGCACCCTTAATAACAGATATGAAAAAAATCTATCTATTTATATCTTCCAGTGTTCAATTACTTCCAACACTATAAAATTGAACTTAGAGACTAGAAAATTTAAAAACTACCATTCTTCATCTGCAGCCATTTAGTTACAGATCTGGGTCCTAATTATTATGAAGACAGTCTTTCAAAGAGTAATAGACTAAAAAAGAACCAGAGCCCAAGCAGCCTAAAATCACATTTCTATGAACCACCTGTGAAAGAGAACTCAATCAAGACTCATCCCACCCTTCTACAGACTGACAGCTGTACAATCAAAATTAATTCTGTCACTGAGACAGTCAAAGTGAAGAGTTCTGTCTTCTAATGTAATATGCCATTTAAAAAAAACAAACCTAAAATCTCAGTAATAAAAAGTAGTAAAGGTAAAAAAAAAAAAGTAGTAATTATTTAATTGCTTTACCATCACATGCCCCAGTAGCAAGATAAATTCCATTTTTTTCAATGGCTGCACAGGTCACCTCGGTATTCAGCCCATGTGCATCTTCTATTTGATATATTTGAGATCCTGTTTCTAGGTCCCAGACCTGAAAAAATAGTAAGATAGTTATTTTTAATACATCCTCCAAAACAAGTCACACAATGTGTTCTACTGTAATAGGAGAAATTATGGCCAATAGCAATTTTTTACTGAAACACCAGTGCATTTTCCCTGAAAATGTCCCCCTCTCTAGGGAAGCCACCTAGGCAAGGGGAGGCTCCATTTTTTATGTATGCTATGATAAAGACCCCTGTTAAGTCAGAGAGATTGATATTAAATATAAAGTGTTTTTACAGTTTGAAAGCAATTTAATTAGAAAAAATTGAGTTATATTGTCTGTTCAGAATATACAAATGAGGCTTTTCAGAAACATTTGGTTCAAAAACGTAGAAACAACTATATCTGATAATTATTGAATCCTTTTAAAAATTTAAGCAACACCTTATAATAAAATACCAGTATAAAATTTGGTCACTGTAGTGGGATAGCTCAGATTTAATTGGATATATCAAGTAGCCACTAATTTCATATGCACTGGAATCTGATTTTCTGTAGCACCAAATGCTCCAAATTATCTTGTGACTGTAATAGTGTTGTAGCCATGTGGTCTAAGGAAGGCAGGGTTTACAGTGGCAATATCTTTAGAGAGAGTATAAACTGAACAAACCATTACACCAGCAAGCCTTTCTCCAGAGGAATGCCATGCATCACCAGCTGACCCAATAAAATATGCTACCTCTCCCTACAAATTTTGCCATCTAATGTACTAACAGCTGGTGAAAACTACGGGTTCTAAGTACCTCTTATGATTATTGTAGCACTGTTGAAAAATTGGCTCTTCTGAACCCAAATAGGGTTCATGGCTACCACTTATTTGGACCCCCAAAATAGCCATAAAAACAACACTTTGAATAAAAAATACTAGTAACTTATCAAATTTCCTGATAACTTATTCAGAATAAAAAAAGCTGAGACTTTTATTTTTCAGTGTAAAGGGTGACAATTTACACTCACCTTCAGTATTGACTCAGTGCAAATGCTGAGAATCTGGTGAAAAGCCCAGTTGTAAACCAGAACGTTGAGGCTCTTCTCATGTGTCTGAGGCAACTCTTTTGAGTATTGTATCACATTAGCTAGGGGATAAATATCAATGACTTCTGAACCTGCACAAGGTGAGAGAAGTGGGAATATATACATTTTGTGCATAATTACTTTTCCTGGAAATTAAAAGATTTCATGTAAACCATTGGGTTCATATAAATTCTTCTGAAGAGGATACGGAATATTGTTTGTTTTTTGAGAATACCTGTTCTCTGAAGCAGAAAACATTTACACACAGGCCCCAAAAAGTACCACTCAAACAATGGCTAAGTATTTTCCTGTCTTACACAGTCCTATGCCCAATTTGATGAGATTGACATCCTGACTGCATATTAGTAGAAGACATAAATCCCCCAGTAGCAGTGTTGGTTGGCATGAAACGGAATGAACCCAAATATATAAAACGCTAACTGGGGGATCTATCATTCAAATAAATTCTGGTTTCTGCTTTCTTAGAGATAAAGCAATTCTACCTGCAGGCAATGATGATGTCTTTCCAGTACCTTCCTTTATACAGCACTGCAGCTCTGAATGGTGTTCTCCAAACACCTTCCAGTGCTCTCAGATCAGGGGTTGCAAAGACAGAGGTAGATGGAGACAATGAGACAAAAGAAAGTACAAGGTCTGTACAGTGCTTTCAAGCCAGAGTGCATGTGCAGTCTCCCATTCCAGCTCCAGTATTCCTCCCCCGGTATCCCTCCTGATCTACCAGCAGAGGAGCAGCAGTGAGTACAGAGCAAAGGAGGAAATTGCCGAATCCTTGGCATAAATCCAGGCGCAGAGGTCAGCAGCTTGGAAACAGGCACAGAAGGAAAGCTATGGCAATATTCAAATGAAGCGTGAAGGTGAGCTGTGATTTACGAATGTTAGTGAATTACTAAGTGAAAATCTCCTCTGTGAAGCCAGGTACAGAGCAATGAGAATGAATTCACTCATAAGTAGCCTCAGTCTCTTGCCTCTCCAGGGGCAAGGAAACATTCACTTAGGCTTTAAATGGAATCATTAACAGACTCCAGGATCACACTTTTACAAGTATTTAGGCACTTATAGAACCATTGTTTATAAGGGCAAATTACCTCATTTTGTCAAGGAGTGACCTGTATAAATTCCTGACATTGCTAAGCCTTGAAAATCTCACAAGCATAAATTTGAAATGAAGACAGTATCTGTATCCTTTAGTAATTAAAAAATTCAGTAGAAACCATCAGGTAATTGAAAACAAAATATTTCACAGTCATCTTCTTAGATCTGACAAGCTTTGCAAGCTTTGTGCCTTGTTCCTAATCCAAGGACAGAAAAAGCTGTCTCCAAAGACAATTACTTTATTTACCAGGTACAGAGTCTCTGCCTTAGATATAAAAGGCTAACATCCTTAGTGACAACTGCAAAGCTCTGGTCCCTCAGAGATGCCAGGCTCCCTGCTACAAAGTCAGGAAACAGAGCCCAGAAACCCCAGGTCGAGTTCCCACGATATTTTATTCCTAATCAGTTTGGCAGTGTGTCAGCGCCTCAGGTTGTAGGGCTGTCCTTAGCTCCTGAGTTAAATAAGGAGGTTGTTTACTGAGTTAAATAAGGATACTTGTGAGGGCTCCACAGAGATTGTATGCTGCTGTTTTCATCTCCAAACAAGAGGTGTGTCCTAGAGGAATAGTTAGGGGGAGATCAGTAACTTAATAGCTTTCAAGAAATGGTAAGTCTGTATAACAATATCTGTAGTTTAATTTTGCTGTGGGAGGCTCACCTTGCCTTCAGGGAAGCCTTTCTCATTTCCTTTGGTTCCTGTTGTTAATTCCCATGCTGCATATTTTCATGCCATTTTCAATATTGAACTTAGCACCATATATAACCCACTTTAAAACAGTCTTAATGTGCAATACTCTCATCTTCCAGTATTCTGTATATTCTCATATACCTTACTCCTGTACTCAACTTCAGTTGTATTTAATCAAAATGATAATTGGATTCTAGGAGAAGGGGCGTGCTCTCACAACTACAATAATATACCTGTGAGAAGCAGGCCATGATCATTGTCAAATACCATGGGAAAGGCATTCATCTCTTCTGGAGTCCCATGATCTTCATGGAAGACCTGCAGCGGTGAAAGAGTCTGTATATCCCACACTCTAAAAACCTAGAGGGCAGAGGGAGAGGAGAAAATCTAGTACTGTATCTTGTCTGGATTTTCAACTATTTTGTTTCTACGACATTAATATTTTAGCCTCCAATGAAAATCATATTTTTTTAAATGGTACATGCCAGAATAAGCAAGAAAAGTATCAACGGTATCTTTATCCCCATTTTACTAAGGATAAAATGCACAGAAAGGCTGAATTTTGTAGTCTTGACCTGAGAAGTCCACAGCAGAACCAGATCTCATGAAAACTGGTTTTACCCCTTAATGACAAGATGATTCCATTGTGTGTCATAATTTTTTGTCACATATGGATAAATACCACTTGTTTAGAAACTTGTATTTGAACTGGAGTATGAAATGGTGTGCAACAGTACAAAGATAAATTTCAGGAGGTACTGGATAAAGAAATTCCTGAAACTTTTGACTGACAGCAGATGTTGGACCAACTCAGGATCAAAACACATTGCAGAGGTATTATTTTTATGCATATAAAGTTCTTGTGCTCTCCATAAGGAAATGCTATCAACTGCAGTCAGGGTTCCATCCTGTAAGGAGCACTGGATCTATTTAGATGTATTTGTTCTTTGTTCTTACCTTCAGGTTCAATGGAAAACACAGCATTCGCTTTGAACTCTAGAATAATTGTATGTTAGCAGCACTTTTCATCCTGCCTGATCAAAAGCTGTGTTAAACTTCTTGGTATCCCATACAAGATATTTTTAACACTTCAAGTAATCATGACTTAACTTCTCAGATCCCATGGCCTTTAGTGTGGTGTATTTCTCTGCAGATAATTTTACTATGCTCTCAAAAGTGTTTCTGTCATCACATCTGCCTGCAATTCTTATGCAGCTGCCATAACTGGTGAGTCATATATAGGCATTTATGCAAGTTATTTTTATTCATTCAATTGTGCTATTATTATGGCTTCACTTTTAATTGGGATTTTAACACAAAGGCACATGTTGGTACAACATCAACACTCTCATCAATACTCTGAGACAAAACAGAGACAAATTCTGTGGGCCTTGACAAAAGTCTCAACCTGATTTTAAAGGATGCTACAGTGGACCCATTAGAATTCTGAAAAGGAAGGGAAGGAACAGATACATCAATCAGTGTTTAAACAAATCACCTTTGGCACCAGAGAGAAATTCATACATAAGTGTTGCAGAATGTTAAGTAGAAGAAAATCTCTCCTTAATATTTTGTTTGTTTTCAGGAAAACTCAAAAAGAAAGGACTCTAAAGAACTTTTTACTGAGAATAAATTTTCCCTGAGACAGTACTGAGTCAAAAGAACCATGTCCACCACATTCCTCTAACTGACTTCTGATTACATTTCAGAGTTCACTCAGACATGCAATTTCTAAAGCCAACAACGAGCAAAACAGTCATTGAGAAGCCTTGAAACAGGAAATCCATTTGAATAGGAAAAAAATCATGAAACCTTTAATCCAGCTGAACAGTAGACCAGCAAAAATGGAAAGAGGAACTGATGATGAGAATTGAGAAAGTTAGGGCAATCCACCTTTGATGGATCTCCAAGCTCAATTCTGGTACACACAATCACAGCATGTAAAAACAGGGGTAAGAGCTGAAAATTAAGTAAAAGTAGGTATCTGTGGAGATATTACAGTCAGGTGAAAACAGTAAGTCACTGAACAGAGATAAACCTTCCCATAAACATTACCCAGATCTGTTACAATGTTAGTGAAATTACACAAAGCAAAAATGAAGAAGGACAATTCTAAAAGTCTAATGGATTATTCAAGTTCAATTGGTCAAAAAGTGACACGAGTTTGATACAATATCAAAGAATAAAAAGACAAGATGTTTTTATGGCATGAGAGAATATAAATAAGAGCTTCCTGCACAACTGCTTGCTGCTTGTTCAGCTGTTAAGGCCAGTAGCACATTAAGAAAATGCAGTCACTTAAAGTGACAGCAAAAACCTAGATACATTGCAGCTTTCATAAATCTCTTCCCTGCCTTATGGCTGCCTTCTTTTCCCAGCCTGTGGGCAGGGATGGGGAGATTACATAAACCACTGTTCCACATGAGTAACTCCCACACAGGGCATCACCAGCGTGGCCTCAAGACACAATGTCAGTGCTGCTCATCTGCATCGGCACACAGACTGCATGAATCCATGCATGAACAGAGGCAACAAAAGGCATGCTTATTTAGAAATCAGGAAGTGGCTAGGGGGAGTTGCCTTAGGAGTGTTTTTTAATACTAACTTTACTGTCCGTCCTTATTTATTGAAGAATCTCCCACAGCAGCCTGAGAAATACCAGGAATCCCTGAAAACCTCTGAGAGCATATTCTTTATGGCAAAGTGCTTTTGGACTGTGTGTTCTGAAATGCAAAATACAGACAATATACAAGCACACAAAACATATTAGGGAGGAGAAGGAATGTGGAAAGGTGCTTCAAGTGCTATTGGAAACAACCCAGTTTCAACTTTATAGGGAAAACTGAGCTGTACTTCCAGCAATATTATCTACAATAGTAGCTTACATTAACGAGAAACTTCATTTGGTTGTTAGCAGAATTGGCTTTGACTCACAGACAGACTTTTTTAAGAGTTAGCAAAGCAGGGATACTCACCTGTGTTCCCAAATCGTGGCCAGCCTTCTCCACACAGTTGGTATCTGGCACACAGCAGCATTCAAGGAATGCACAGTGCATCTCTTTCCTCTATCTTGGCTGTAACAGCCCCAGCAAACTACTCTGTTATCCTCTCCAGGACTGCAATCTGGAGCAGTTCCCTCTGTTCTGGGGTGCTCTTGTGTCATTTTTCAACCCAATGGCAAAATCATATAGTTACAGATGGAATTTCCACACACATTGATAAAAATTGGGAACCAGATGTCCCCAGAATTCAGTGGGAGTTAATGCCACTGAGACCCACTCTGAGCCTTCTGACATCTCCTGAAAAATTTACATGTCTATATTTGCATTCATAAACATTTTCCTCTTGAGCACCACCTCCCTTCAAGTCCTAAAACTCAGAACATAGAAAAAATTCTGAACAATCTATTCTGCTGACTCTGAAGTCTTTGTTTTATGAGCACATAAAACTAGCAACCTCTCTTCTATTTTTCTCAATACTCAAAGACAGACAGAGAGCAAAAGATTCATCTTAACAACCAAAATGTGAAAGCAGAGGGAAATAGACAAGATGGGAAGTAGGGACAGAAAAATTGGTAAATAAATTTTCTACATGATCTCAGTACAATAAATTTCAGGCTTGGGAACACTTATCTCTGGCCAGGTTTTTATGAAGATGCTACTGTGGAAACATGCTTTGACTTTGGAAGAAGCAAATCCTGTTCTCCTTTCTGTTTGTAATTAACTGAGACAGATAAGGACTAAAGAAGTTCAGGTTTTGCCCCTCCCCCATCCCCCACCAAAACATAATCCCTTCAAATTTCTGCTAGTTAAGGATAAGTGACTTTAAAATACTGTTCTGTGGGAAATAACTATCTAGAGAAAACAGGAACTTTCTTTCCGTTCCTCCAAACTCTCACATTCTGCTGACACTTTTTGAAAGTTGAAGAATATTTGTTTCTTGAAGTCAGCTTTCCTCAGTTTCACAGAATGGTGATGCTGCAAGTCTTTAAAAGGAGTTGTGAAAAAACGCTCATGCAGGAAAATTCCAAATCCAACCACTCATGGGGCAGAGAGAAGTTGCACTAGCCACAGTATTCACTGTAGGCATAGACAGGAAAAGTAAGGAACAATTGACATTAATTTTTTGTTGAAGCTTTTAGTTTGTTTGCTCTTATTTTCTACCCTGTTTACCTGTTTGAGAGGGTCATTTAAGGCTCCATGGTCTAAATGAAAAAAATCACAAATTCATACAGAACATCTCAGGCCTCAAAGACAAAAATCACCAGGCATGAATGTCAAACTGCAGTTCTGCTTGCTGTGTTATCTGCAGAGAGTGCCTGTATGTGTCTTGTGATCCCTGAAGGTGATCCTGCAAAGTGCTACCACTTGCTGTCACAGTAAGAAGACTTAGGAACAAATTGATGTCAATGGGATTACTTGTGAGGTTAAGGCAAGGAGGACTTAGTTCTAATCATATTAATGTGATGTGGTGCAGCAGCCAGTACTATAGCTACTGCCTTATCGAGATAGGAACTTGATGAAGTTCAAAATTATGAGCATTTCAAATCACTTTCTCAGATAACACCATTACCCTGGTAGCATATAAAATTACTTACTTTTCCCAGACATGAAGGGATGCTGGAAAGAAATCAAACTGTTGTATACAATAGTGAGTCTAATTACACAGTAATGAGCCTGAAGGATATTTACTGGGTGCTGCTATTGAGAGGGTGTAAATGCTCTCCATACTGTGTGCAGGATGTGCTGACAATAGACATACCCAATCCCTGCTGCAAAGACAAAATAACGCTCTACACTTGTGCAGAACACCTTCAGTGGACATGTAGATGGTGTGGGGGACAGAAACAGGAAGCTAGAGGTGTAGGACAGAGGTGGCTGTGTCAATCTTCAACCAATCTTAGAATGATTCTCTCACCTTAGACAAAGTTTCTGAACTTTGGAATGGATGGATTGGAAATATCTCCAAGGATGGAGATTCCACAACCTCTCTGGGCACCCTCTGTCTGTTCTTGGTCCCCCTCACAGTTAAGAATGTTTCCTGATGTTCACACAGAATCTCCTAAGTTTTCATTGTCTTTGTTCTGGTCACTGGGAGCCACTGAAAAGATCCTGGTACCATCTTCTTTACACTCTCCCTTCCAATATTTATCTACATGGATGAGATCTCCCTTAAGACTTCTGTAGGCTTTTGTAGTGGGTTTTTTTTTGTTTGTTTGTTTGTTTTGTTTTCCCAGACTATATAAGGGGATGAGTGATTTGACTATTAGAAAATGGGACAGGAAATTACAGAAAATTGAGTATCTTACATGAAAAGTCTGAAGAATATTCAATGCTATTGAAGGATTATGCAATATAAGAGAAGAATAAAATCCTTAATATCTGGGAGAAACAAACAAACCAAAGAGAATAAAGGCAGAGCAGTAAGAGAACTTTGGTTTCAAAGCTGTAAACAAAAAATGTATCTGATATAGATGTGGCCACATAATTTTTCTGAAGGATGACTGGAGCAGATTTCCCAAATGCCTCTTTTTCAAATTATCTAGATTAAATTTAATGTTGTTATCCAGTACATTCCAGTAAGAGCCGTGATTAGCAATGGTTTGACATAAATTAAGCTGTGTGTTTCCAGCTGAGTTGCTCTCATTTTTCAGGAAGACAAATGACTGTACTATAAATATATCCTTATAACAATAGCATGTGCTTTCAAAACTGGTTAGACAGAGCTCCACACTAACAGGCATTGATACAATCACCTGCTCAGTTCCAGACTGACAAAGACACTTATGACTTCCCACAGGGATATCGCCCAGCCGATATTAGGCAGATCAGGAGAGAGAGGACAGGAGACTGATAACATCAAGAGTTGAGTAAATTTGCAAAAGTCAGAAAATGAAAAAACTAATAACATATCTCCCTTTATCTTCTCTGAAAGGCTAAAAATCTACCCCTGGGCTGTATAAGAGTAAAGCTAACATATGGACAACAGAGTTACTTTAGGATAGGCAAATTTTATCAGGGAAATGTTTATGTGGTTGCATCATGTTGGCTGCATTAGATTTTGAAGAAATTATGAATGGAATGAAACTCTCCCATGCCCCAGAATTGAGATATGAGAAATCCCTGCTTATCACACTACTCTCCTGCCATGTTAAACATGTGCATTGCTCTTTAGCTACACAAAAATGAAATTACTTTTAAAAAGAAAAAACCTGAAGAACACTGCCTTCACTTGTTTAAAACAAGGGGTTTGTGTTTACAAATGATACTGTACAGTGGTTTAAAGACTGGGAATATACTTCTTATATTAGCCCTACTGATCATCAAACAAAACTAACTGGTTTTGAATTGAAGCCTGTAGGCTCAAATCTTGTTCTCCTGACTGACTTAGGTGGTCTAATTCAACCAAACCCACCACTGGAGATCTTATCTTTTAAAATCAATGAGATGACTGGTGAAGTAAATTTTGACTTTCTGACTTCCATTGACAATTCAAGTAGGCAAGACATGAAGCTGTAGCCTCCACTGTCCAAGTTGTGAATCCCCACTCTGCACTGAGAGAGAGTGATTGTCACTGCTTCACAGCCTTTCAGTACAAGAGCCATTCACTCAGGTCTGGTCTCTGCCATTAGCCTTAACCTCCTTGTTTCCAGGGAGTGCAAGATCATCTTTCAGATAATGGCCTGCTTCCTGCCACATTTCCAGGCTTAATAGCCCCTGTGCCTACGAGTGGTTTTTGTTTTTTTTGTTTTTTTTGTTTTTTTTTTTCCCTTGATGCTTCCTAAATGCATTCAATCAGTTCTGTAACATGAAAAAAATAAGTAATAAATGCTTCATGATGCAGCACAAAAATAAGAATGGGCAAACTATAGAGAGACAGGGGCAATGAAGGACTGAGTGACATGAAGGAAAGGAAAAACATAAACACAGCAGAGATTTTCTATGCAGTACTCTTCTATCTGTGCTGAAGCATCAAGTCAGTTTTCCATTATTTCCTTACCCCACAGACTGTACTCATATTACCATACATCCTGCAAAAGTAATGTTTCTGTTTATTGGGCCCAAAAGGAAAAAAATAATAACCAAACAACTATAGCAATTTCTATTAACTTAGCATACTGGTATTTGTAGAAAAATGCATTAGTGATAACGTAATAGCCAGGAAGATCAAGTACCTTTATATAAGACAATCTTGGCTTGAGACACCAAACTCATATCATAATTCATTGCCTATCTAGAGTATCTTGGAACATCTGAGGATGCAGCTTGGCTGTAATTCCAAGTCCAAAGCTGGCTTTTTAAAAAGAACTTAACATATTCTACCAGCATTTCTTGTCAATAAAAAAGTTGTTGCCTTAGTGCTTGAACAAGCCATACTATTTTACTTTGTAGAGAAAATGTGTAAAATAGTTCTAACAGTAGGAAGTAATCACTCATTCCTCTTTTTATAGCTCCCAAATGATAAATATCAATGGTATTACAATCTTAAATCTCGAGATATGCTTTGGCAGTCATCTTGGAAAAAATGTTTCCTGAAAACTGCTTTAGTGGCTTCTGCAGAATAATTCCAATCAAAGAGTTGTATACATCTGCATTTGCAGTTACATACATATGCTTTTAACGTTATGCCAATAATCTAATCTATGCCTACGACATGCTGACACTTTAGCAAAGAGTCATGTATTATATGAGAACCTGAGTCTGCATTTTGGTACAATGACACAAGGGATGAGTTAATATCTTCAGACAAATTTAACAGTAATTACTTTCTGAAATGTTTTCAATCAAAATTTAAGTCAAGACAGACACACTGTAAGTGTGATGAATGTAGCTCATGTTGGTCTGTGGTATATAATTTAACATACAAGTGTGTTTGTGGGAAATCTCATCACAAGATTCAGAGCACGTTCCTATAATTAGGAACACATAGATCACATCAACATTTCAGATCTTGTAAATTCACTTAACTGCTGAAGAAAAAACATGGCTGTGGACTACAGCTGTAACTGTACCTATGCAAACTGTTATCTCCAAGGTCTTTAAAATCTGGAAAATCAGGAACAAACTTATTTCCATGAATAATATAATCTGGAGCAAGTTCAGCACCACACAGGTATGAAAATTCCTGCCTTGGCTCTCCCCTCTACCTCACTGTCACTACTACAGAAATACTAATTCACATGACTAAAGGTCATATAGATATTATATACAAATCAATGTCTCTGCCTAATTTGTAGGTATTCTTATGTTATAAACCCCCAAAAAATAAGTTTATCTTTTTCACAGGAGAATTAGAAAAATTTTAATAGCTGCCTGACAACTTTTTACTAATAATTAGTTCTATCAAGAAATCCTTATAATATTAGGGCAAGCAAAATGCTTATGTGCTGGAATAGTTAAAGAAATCTTCATTTTCTTCAATAGAATGAATGTTTGAATTCAAATTCCAAAATAGTTTCTTAATTGTTGTTGTAATTGTTTTGTTATTACTGGCTCAGGACAACTTGTTTTCAGTTAGATTAAATATCACAGATGTTTTTTTAATGCTTTCCAGAAAGCTGTATTGCATATTGCCCACAAGGCCACAGAGTAAATCAAGCAGTCTGCTCCAAGAGGAAGAGAGCACTGCTCAGATGTTTCTTCTGCTGACAAAGGTAGAACTGATCTAGTGAAGTGTACCAGTTTTGACTGGGGTAGAGCTAATTTTCTTCCCAGTGGCTGGTATGGGGTTGTGTTTTGGATTTGGGCTAAACACAGGTTGATGTTTTTGTTATTGCTGAGCTGGGCTTGCACAGACCCAAGGCCTGCTGAGTAATCTGTACATTTGGAATCTTCCTCACAAAGTTAACACAGATGCCTCCCTCCCCTTCTCCTGGGATCTACTCTCTTTTTCGTGCTCTGGTATGTTCAGACTGTTAGAGTTAAAAATCCTCTAAACTAGCTCTTCCACTTTGATAGAAATCTCCTGTGTTCTCTAATTTTTTTCACAAGTGCTGCGAAACCACGGTTTCAGATTTGTTCATTTTTACATTTTTGTAAAAACCACAATATATATTTGTGTTCTATAGTATGGAACTAAGGCTAATACCACCAAATAAATTGCCTAGTACTCTTGTAATGGATGTGTAAGATTTTTGGTAACTTTAAACCATTCATTGCAGGTTTTGAGCCCTTAATTCAGTCAATAACTCTTTTAATTCAACACTGCAACGTGTTGCTGCAGCATGAGTCTGAAACCAAAAGCCAATGTGATTCCTTACTTTTGAACTCTGTAGTATAAATCAGTAGCATACTGGCTGCAGAGACATTCTTGTGAGCACATTTTGCATTGCACAAAAATACCTTTACAATGACAAGGAACTTTTCAATATAGTTCAAGAAAAATAGCCATAAAGTTTAAAATCAGTCTGAATCTTCAAGTGTAACAATTATGTAACAAAGATAAGAATTGCAAATTTTAATAAAAAAAATACTCCATACTTTTCATCTTGTTTTGCAACTTGAGTTGAAAATGGCACAATAAAAAAACTTTTTTAAATACGGATAGCTGATATGATTTAGGTTAATTTGGGGAAGGTTTTGAAAAAGTGTTAATTCAATTTTCCTAAGCTTTTCCTCTAGTTCTGCTATTCTGTCAAACATGTATTGTAAAATCTATATAAAGAGATCACTAGGATACAATGCTTCTATGAGATCATTGATAAGTCTCTAACTTACTTTCAGTAAAGATTTATAGGCTGTCCTTATTTTCAGTGGCCTCCTATATCACAGTCACTGAAAGATGGAAACGAAACAGAGAAAACTATTTTGATTTTTTTATGCTAGGCAGATTTAAAAGCAAGTTGGTCTTTGCTTTTTAGGTAGAAACAAATTAAATGCTAAAGTATTATTAAAAGCTCCCTGAGAAGTTGCACACCTTTATTTAATTCCTGGTTCTTGACTGTCAAACACAAATGTGCTTTAAGCAGGTTGGAAGCAACCCTGTTATAGCTAACCTCCTTCTGCTATTTGGTATACTCTATATCTTCTATAGATTGCATATTTGAGGTACAGAATGATAAGCACTTTATTTGAAAGTCTATGTTTAACCTTCTTTGTGAGGGATTCCTTCTTTCTTGATATAGTTTTCACTATGACCACAAGATTTACATGACACTTGAAAGTCTAGGAATTTGTCTATTCTTCTTTTTTTTTGAGAAGAGTAATTTCAGCCTTATAACTCACTGCACTATTTAAACACACATGGTTTTTAATTAAAACATACTTTCATATGTTCAATTGCAGGTACAAGTGGTCTCACTGATGTCATTGGCACTACTCAGTTATATTTAGCTAAGATTACATGTCCACATCCTTAGAGACTTTAAAAATAGATTTTGCTTTCTTATAAATCATCATACTGAATCATAGAAAAGCCCAGAAGGGCCCTCAAAAGATCTTCTACATTTACTGCCCCAGAAGCTTCATTCTCAGTTGCTTTTTCATAAATATCTTAATGTTCATTCATTCCCCTTAAGTCATGTCTTACATCTTATTCCATTTTTCCTACATGTATAGCTTGAGGCTATCTGTCAAAACCCTCCTTAATTCACAGTAATGTATGCCTGTAGCAAAGCTAGAGTTATCTACAGAGCAGACAGGTGTAGATTTATAGGAATGAGGAAGAGGGAAGGGTTATGTCTCCAGGATTATGTGAAGATAGGAAATTTTGGTAACTTATTTTCAGCTAGTATTAATTTAGAAATGTGAGGGTTTTTTTAAGAACAAGATTAAAGAAGTGAAAATGTGGTATTTACTGCCACCACAATTATAGCAGAGGGGTGGCATGGGCAGGACAAATAGTTCAGCAATATTTCCTACATAATCCAATAAAAATCTGGAAACCTTTGAGATAGAAGGACTTCAGCTGACTAATTACATTGGGTCATTATTGATTTATAGGAGCTATTTTTCATAATCATACCTTCAATTTTAATGACCACTCTGAACTCTAATACTTCTGCTCAAGGCCTGCAGCTTTAACCAGTTTGGCATAACTGGTTAATTTAGTATCTGTCCTCTCTACTCCATCATTGTAGATGCTAATAAGGATATTGAATAGTGTTAAATATTGGAAATATTGCATTGGACCATTTTGAAAGAGTTCTATAGCCATTCACAACTACTTCTTCATGGGATTCTCTTTTATTTTTGCACATATTTATAGAAGTTTTTATTCTCTCACGAGAAGTCTCATTTTGACAAATCATATAAATAACCAACACCATGATTCCACCAATCACTTCTCATATACCCATCCCTTTCCAGCAGAATCTTGCAATATTTGGTGGAATAAGTGTTGTTACTGATTTTATTAGCATTCCTGTTTATGGGCAATGCTTTGCATCCGTAAGCCTTGTAAAAGACACTGATTAGAAAGAGATCAATAATTGAACATGATAAATAGAGACACCAGAAAAACTCCACCTATGGATTTAGTAGGCTGGTAGGAACAGAGAAGTGCAAAAGAACTGGAGGAAATTTTTGCAGGTGATTACTACTGAATGAAGCATTTGAGTACAGGTTCTGTTTTAAATGTCAGTTATTAAAGTAATACAGAAATTATCAGAATGTTAGTATCTACTATTGTAACCATTCTTTTGTCACACTTGTGAAGATAATATGTCAAATAGTTCCATTCTAGTCTTGCTTTTCAACATAAAATAATTTGGAAAATTTAAGCTAAACCTCTGCCTTTTTATTAAAATAAACAAACTGATAACCAATTACTATCAGAAGTACTTACACAAAAATAGGTTCCTACTTGAATTTATAACAATGATTTCACAGAATCACAGAATCATTTAGGTTGGAAAGACCTCCAAGATCATTTGGTCATTAAACTCTGACCAAGCACTTCCTTGTCAACCAGATCATGGCACTAAGTGCCACATCCAGTTGTTTCTTAACACCTCCAATGATGGTAATTCCACCACCTCCCTGGGCAGCCCATTCCAATGTTCACCAACCCTTTCTGTGGATAAATTCTTCCTGATATTAAACCTAAACCTCCCCTGGCACAGTGTAAGGCCATTTCCTCTTGTCCTATTTCTAGTTGCCTGGGAGAAGAGGCCGACCCCCAACTGGCTACAGCCTCCTTTCAGGCAGTTGTAAAGAGTGATAAGGTCTCCCCTCAGACTCCTTTTCTTTTCCAGGCTAAATGCTGCCAGCTGCCTCAGCAGTTCCTTGTAGGACTTGTGCTCCAGACCCTTCACCAGCCTTATTGCCTGTCTCTGGACATGCTCCAACACATCAATGTCCTTCCTAAAGTGAGGGGGCCAACACCGAACACAGGTGTGGCCTCAACAGTGCTGAGTACAGGGGGACAATCACTGCTATGGTCCTGCTGGCCACACTATTGCTGATGCAGACCAGGATGCCATTGGCCTCCTTGGCCGCGTGGGCACATTCCCAGCTCAAGTTCAGCTGCTGTTGAGCAGTAACCCCAGATCCTTTTATGCTGGACAGCTTTCAGCCGCTCTTTCCCAAGCATGTAATGCTGCCTGGGGTTGTTGTGGCCAAAGTGCAGGACCTGACACTTGGTCTTATTGAACCTCATATTGTTATAACACTGATTAACATAAATCAGTGGCCCATAAATCCATTCTCTCCAGATGCCTCTGCAGAGCCCTCCTCCCTTCCAGCAGATCAACACTCCCTCAGCTTGGTGTCTGTGACTTTACTGAGGGTGCACTTGGTCCCCTCATCCTGACCATCAACAGGGATATTGAAGAAATCTAGACCCAGCAGTAATCCCTGGGGGTCACCTTTAGAGACTGGTCACCAACTGGATGTGGCATGATTCACCACCAATCTCTGGGCCTGGCCATCCAACTAACTCTTAACACAGCAAGAGTGCACCTGTGCAAGCTGTGGGCTGACAGCTTTTCCAGGAGAATGTCATGGGAGACAGTATCAAAGGCTCTGTTGAAGTCCAGGTAGACAATATCCACAGCCTTACCCTCACCCACCAGGTGAGTCACCTGCTCATAAAAGGAGACCAGGTTAGTCAGGCAGGACCTGCCTTTCCTAGACCTGTGCTGGCTGGGCCTGATCCTTTGGTTGTCCTGTATGTGCTGTGTCATTGCACTCCAGATCCTCTGTTCCATAACTTTGTGGGGCACTGAGGTTAGGCTGACAGGTCTGGACTTCTCTGGATCCTTCTTCCAGCCCTGTTTCCTTGAGGTTCAGAAAAGTGTTTTACCTTTGCACAGGAGAGGCTGATGACATGTTGATCTTTTTCATTTGTCACAATATCCACAATACTATGTCTGTGTCCTAATAGCTTCCCTATAGGACTAAAATTAACAACAGGATTCCACAAACGAAGGATTCTGTCATTACCTGAAATAAAAAAATATCATTATGTAGTTGGGACAGCAAATAACGATATAATACTCCAAATCTTCTTGGAGAACATATAGCAATGTTTATTAAAAGGCACATCCTTTTTATACACTGTTCTGATACAATTGGACATGACTGGTCACTCAACCCAACACTTCTTTGTAAATATCTTTGCAAGTAAACAAGTTGGCAAAACAGCAGGCACAAAGATTAGAAATTGTTCAGAATGTCTTCTCTGAGTTCCTCCAGAGCAATCCCTGGGAAAGTCTATCTGACTTGTTTTCCCACAGGCTCTGCAGCTGCCTGATGCCTAAAAATTTCTCTTTGACCAGGCTGTCAGCATCCACAAAAAAATATTAATATATATAGTCAGAAATATTGAATAGTCACTTGTATTACAAATAAGCTTTGTAATTGAGAGCTTAGTGTTCGTGTCTGTCCTTTCATTCAGGTAGACTACTCCCAAATAAGGATGTGAATTTTTCCATCTAAGGGCTGGATTGCAGCTTATGTTTCATTGCTTATCCACAAAAACATATTAAAAATGCATAACTGATTAGCTTTACAAAGCCTTTTTATATTGCTAAAGGAAGGGCAGGGACACTGAATGGGACTACATGGACTAGTCCTAGAGGAGCAGAGTACATTAACAGAAATACAATTGGGGCTCATATTTTGTTTCCTTCAAAGATGTAATTTAGAAAAATGTCAACAAGTTTTTGTGTCCAGTTAGCCAGGACACAGAGGAAGAAGGTGAATATGCAGAAAGGAGTGGGCATGAAAGTTGAGGGCAGACAGAAAACTAACTGCTGATGATTTAGTTTGTAGTAAAGTAAATGAGAATTAGGTATTTCATACTTATTTGTATGTTCAGACTTTGAATTTGCCTACAATTTAAGGAATAATCTTTGATTGTGTTATAGGTGAATGTTTGGGACTATTTTGCTAATAGTTTCCATAAATATTTCAAAACATAAGTATGCTAAAAATGCATTTTATCTTCCAATTCCTGGCAAATATTGCAATTGTATGAATTCTATGCATCTAGTGAACAGTCTATTTTGACACACAATAAATGAAACCACATTTTGTCTAGACTTCTGTCTGAATTCTACTTTTCTCTCAGCTTCAACTGAAGAGCAAAAAGCAAAAAAACCCCATAGACTAGGAAGTATATGCCCCAAGAGAACCAGCTCAATTATGTTAAGTGCTCAGCTCAATTATGTTAATCATCTTCCTTAAGCTTGTTCAATCTACTGTCATTAGTCAGTCCCTCCATTTCTCTCTCCAGAAATCTATTCCTTTCTTTCTTAATGCAGCAGGATGTGATTTGCTTAGGAGCACCCCATCTCCCTTTTCCTCCATTAAACAATATTGTTCTTTCAGTTAAATTGATTCCACTGTTTATGTGGCTTCTCTCTACATGAGAGAGGCTCATTGAAGGAATGATCTACTCTTAAAATAGCTACAACAGAAAGCTATTTTGATTTATGCCAGCTCATTTCACAAGTGTGACTGAGAATTCAACTATGCCAACAGCTGTAACAGCTGTACCAGCACAATGGAGGGAGAACTGCACAGGAAAGGAAGGCCATGCGTAAGTAGCTGACTGGCTTGAAACTTCAGGGAGAAGAGATTCCTTTTTAGGCAAAACTACTCTAGACAATCTGTATATGCTGTAAGCATGGCAGGAAGTAGCTTAAATGGGTTATAACTGCACAAATGGTTTATGAAGCCCTTTTGGATGGGGAAACTCCAGAATGTGGTGCATGTCCCAGCTCACTTCCTCAGAGTTTGTGTTAGGCTGTCCCAGACATGCCCTGCAATTTAGCAGAACCCTTGTGACCAGATCAGGGTTTAAGGTTAAACAAGTTCATGGGAGTAAAACTGAGCTTGCAGACCTACCATAAGAAGGACATGAAATAACAGTTGACAGAAGCCTCCAGCGAGACTGGTGAGATTGGTTATATCAGAGGGAACAGATATTGCTTCAACAACATACCCCTTACCAGCCCCAGATGGAAACTGTCATATCTTAAGATGATGGAGAACTGGGCAGAAGCTATTGACAATATCTGATCAACTTGACTACCTGCTGGCTGCACTTTTGAGGAACAGAACCTTTCTTCGTCTTCCTAACTGCTCTGTTCTTTATATTCCTGAAGTGATGCCAGATGATTGGAGGGGAGGATAGTGTCCTTTAATTCTAGCACAGAGTTTCTTTTAAGAGTAGAATCACTAATACATGTCATTTATTTCAGATATTAACAGGAAGATCAAGTGACATTTGGGAAGAAAACCTTTCCCTACATTAAAAAATACTGTTTGCTCTTCATGTGAAAGAGTGGATTAATTTTAGTTCCTTTTACTGATGTGGAGATTTTATTATAGTAGATGTATTCTCTTCTCTGTTTCTGGACTAATGCCAGATTGGCTGTAACATTCACTGCTACACTGGAACATTTCCTGGAACATTTGTTCTCTCCACGCTCCAAATATGCCTCCAGGATTCAGAATCCTGACACAGAAAGTGTGGGTACCAAGCACATTCAAGAAAAGCTTGAAGAAGATGATCTATCCAACAGCAGGTTTTTAAGATTTTGTGAAATCAGTGATTTGAATCAAAACAGATCCAGTTGTGTGTGGTCCTTTCCATGATAAATAATTATAAAAAAAGATGTTTAGGGTGTTTTTAGGAGTCAGAGTCTACAACCACAGCTCTACTCTAGCTAGATGTTATGGACTCAAATACCTTCTTTGAACATGTGATGCTTTGTCAAACAGTATCTCTTGCTGACACAGTTTTTCAATTTGTGTGGTATTACAAGACTGCTGAGATGTCTGGATTTCAGTGGTGAAACCGAATTGAGAACAATAACATATCTGAATGCAGAAATACTAGGCTTAGCCTGGCATCCTCGATAGACTGTAAATTAAAAATATACCTCCTGGTTTCTTTCTATGCTGCTACTCTCACCCAAAAAACTCCTTATCCTTTAAAAGAACTTGTCTGTCCTTCAAATTTGTCTTTTAAATAATCTTGCCTTACAATGTCTGCAAAACCTCTTCAGAACAGTCAGACATCTATAGGGAACTAGTTTATCATACCGACAAGTCTCTATTTTTTTCTTTGTGCTTCCTTCTCTTTGTATGTTCTTCTTAAATTTAGACTGCATCATAGAAAAGAGCTATGCTTCTAAGAGCTAATATTAGAGGAGTTCTGGTGATTTCTATCACTGGGATTCCTGGGAATTCCTGAAAATGTGCTTCACTTGTTCCAGGAATTCACAAAGGAAACTGAACAAGTACAGAATAGTTCCTTTTATCAGTTTTAATCTATTACTGTTAGATTTAGAAAGCATTAATAGTTTTTCTTCTGCTTCATTGCTCACAGGAAAACAAAAGCCAGATTTGAAGAACTAATAGGTTTAGAAGTTGATGTATCATTTAAAACTGATCATCTCCTGCTTTTATGTGCATACCTAACTTAACTTTAACTGCAGTCATTCCCTGAAGTGATAATTAAGGCATAGCTGGAATTGAAATTAATACAGAATAAGAAGAAAACTTTACCATTCAATTTAACTTCAGCATTCAATGTAATATTAATGCAAAATGGTACACAGAGAAGTTATTTAACTTCTCTGGGCTCCATATTTTAGGCCGCTATCAGGCTTTTATAATTTTACTGGTTGAAATCTAGCCTTAAGCATGAAAAGTAAATTCAGTACCAGGTTTGTTTTTATTTTATGCATTTTTATAAATGTCAAATATCTAGAAGACAAAATTAGATTGTGTCACAGTACTGACAAACTCATGAGCATAATCAAATACAAACAAATGATGGAAGAGTATGTTAAAATATGACTTCTTTAACAATCACAGTAATAATTCATCACAGTATGTAAAATTCCATTTGTGCTATAAACACCTGGCTAAATAACATTAAGTTGGGGCTTACTAAAATGTTTAGCAGATTTACCCCTGCTGAATACTTTAGAAGCTAGCCTGCAATCAAGGGCTGGATTTTTCTTTTATGTTAATTGCCAAATGAGACAAATAAACATAGCTTTTACAAATGTTTGAACATGTCACCAAGAAATCTATATATTACACTTCCTGAATTATTTACCTCTTATGGTCTCTCATTTTTAGGGTATGTTACAGGTAAATTGCAGACTCCCTAATAAACAGGACTAGCTTATGTTCATTTTAAATAGTTTAAATCTGTCATTAACCGGATCATTAACGTGTGTTTCTCAATTGGTCAGGAGTGAGATGACTTTTAAGATACAGAGGCAAACATAGTGTGCTCCAGCCTGATGGTGTGCTGTGCCATTGTGAGCAGTGTATTCTATTAACAGAGCACAGAATTCAAAAGCTCAGCTTTTGAAGGCTTCAGTAGAGGGGTCTCTCAAGACCTGTAGCATTACTCTAAATTCTGGGTGCAGCTTCATAGTAGGCCATGACTGATCTAATTTTCATAGCGAAACTGAACGAGATGACCCCACGCTGTCTTTGTCTTTAGACAAGCATTCATTCCCACTGTGTTCTGGGACTCTTAGTAATACTCAGGAATAATTTCCTTTCATATTCAAGGGGAGCAGCAGGGCTAAGTTTTGGGAATGAAGGTGAGAGGCAGGAGGATGCCTTTCAATAACAAGATGAAGGATGGTGGGTGAACAAGCAAGACAGGCTTCCAACTCAAGGATATGTAAATGTTATGAATGGACAGGAAGATTGTAAGTAAGTACAATTTCTTACACTTCTTTAAAAATCATCCTTACAGAATCCTTAAACACAATATTTTAAACTTTTTTCATGTTGCCTACATTTTCAGTACTTTCATGCAGTGAAAGTCAAAACAAATTAGAATTCAGTGTTGAGAAAACTCATCTGCTTCTAAAATATTTTGATTAGGGATCTGTTTGGATGGGATAGGAGCCCCTGCATTCTAGGTCTATCCTCCAACCATCACAAACAAGTATGCAATCTGAGCTTTTCAAATATCCAAGCTTCATTTTAAACTGAGAATATTTTTCTGCAACTGCCACTATTCAGAAGGCTCTTCCTGAACATCACTGCTCTATTTTTCGCTCTAACAGACATCAGTGGCATTCCTTGTTATTTGTCACTTCTCTAGGTTATAGAAAATATACTTCTTTAATCTCTGCACAATGATGCAGTCAGAGCTTAGCTCAGCTGGTTAGATCCTGCTGCTATAAACACCAAGATTGTGAGTTCAATCACTCTACGAGCCATTTAAGAGCTGGACTTGATCATTATGGGTCCCTTCCCTCACCCTTTTTCTATATTCAACTAATCTTTCTCAAACATGGTTCATATCAGCAAGATAGAACAAGCACGTGTACCTAGGGCAAATGTTGCTGCATGATTACCCTATTCCTTTTCTGTGCCACAAATGTTTACTGCTGGTCACTGACAAAGTGGGGTGAGTGCATTAGGCAGACCTTTGGTCTGGCCTACCACAGCTATTATAATTTTCTTAGAAAGTTTATCCAGATTTTTCTTTTCTGCTATTTCTGGAAGAAGAATTTTCAGTGTGTAAAAGAAACTTTTTCTAGTTCCTGTGTAATTGACCTTCTTTCCTATTCAGACACTTTACCCTGGTTTTATTACTACAGCAAAATCATCCTATTGTACCTGTAGGAAATACTGACCACATTTTGTTCAATTGGAACCTCCCTACTTTATCTCATCAGCAATTTTCTCCAGAATACTTTTTTTGTGACAAGGTAATCAGTGTAAACAGTATCTCCTTCAAGGCTAAACTTCAGTATTTTCACTAACAGCTCTTCTACAGCTGTATTGCTTTTCCTTTAAATCTCGCATTTAGAAAATCAATAGAACTGCCTGCTATTTATTTTTATATCTTTCACAGTTTTCCTCTTGGTAAACTGTTACAATTCAACATGAATTGCATTACTTCCCATATACTGCCATGTATATTATCAATGCTGGACAGCAGAATCTTGGCAATTTTTTAAATTCTTGTTGTATACAGATGTAAGAATTCTTATGTTTGCTATTGCAATTTTTAACAAAGTTTTAAGCAATAAAGACTTGAAGAAAAGCAGCCTCAATGTCACTTGAGGGCACCACCCTATCAAGCAGAATATATAAACAAGATTGCTGCATACTCCAGCAGCATTTCTAGAGCATCAAACATGACCACTGCAGTAGACAGGCCCATAAAATTATTGGATAACAGGGAAGAAGTGGATGTAAGAGTGCCAGCCTGCTTTGGGAGAAAGAACAAACAGTAACACTTTGGGGAAACGATCAGAGAGACCAATGGAAAGTATTAAGATGGGCCAATGTGACTGCTTAAGATACGAAAGGATGGTGAAAGAGTAATAGGGTGGAAGCTCTGCTGATACTGCAAGGAATAATGTGTATAACCTGGTCAAGGCCACTGTGACTTGGAAAGATACCTTAGACTAGTTGAACATACTATTTCTTCCATTTTATTATATAAATGATACTTGAATCAAACCCAGATGGAACCATTGACAGATTCCTGTCAGGAAGTATATCTCTTCAGACAAGGGCTGACAGCAATTAAAAGCAAGGCCTCTGTTTCCTCTAATTGTAGGCAGAAGCCATTGTTGAAATTCTTAAGATGCTAACTCAGTTTTATTTGATCTTATTTAACTTGAATTCAAAAAATTCAGATTTTTTTTCCAAGACCAATCTCTTGGAAAAAAACCCAGTACTTACCTCCAGTGACAATGACTTTTGCCTTTCCACAGTATGTGAAGGCATTTACTCCTTTAGGGACAGAAAATTCCTTTACAGGTCTGCAATCATTAATAAAACAATAATGTAAGAAATATTTGGAAAATACAGTCTACAGTCATTCCACCTTATTTTTCTGTAGTATACATCTCATGTTAAAGGCAAATTAATTTATAACAGACACTTAGAGTGATACTGGCATCAGTGAAACAGGAACAGAGCACACGTTCCATTAAAGAAATAAATATCTGATCTGCACACCTGAATCTTTTAACAGGCAAACTCTAGACTCCTCAAATGGTAGCTGTTGCCAAAGTAAACTGCATACAAGCCTGTGTGCTTTAAGCTTTTCATCACTGAGGAAAAGTACCAAAGAAACTGTGTTTGCCTGTTTCAGACATGGAGGTCTACAGTGATCTCAATGTTACATTAAGTAAGTTCAGTTACTTTTCTGCTGCTTCTGTATAATGTACTGTATAATGAATAGTCTTTATATGATCTACTTTGTGCTGTATGACAACATGAAGAGACCACAAGTATCTGATACTCAACAGGTATTCTATTACACCCACTGCTAAAGCATCGGAATTCAAACAGCCAGCTCAGACTGAAATGGACTCAGTGTCCCATCTAAACCCATCCTTTGTGCAACTTCTGTTTGTCTCTCCAAGCTTCATCCATTGCTACTAATGAGTGACTATTTTATTGATTTTTGGATGTAGCAACAGCAGGGTTAACACCTGTCATTCTCAGGAAAACAATGACTGCCAGTGTAAATAAGCTGTACAGAACTAAATGAGAATACTTTTAATTTTTTCCTTTGAAATTCAGACAAGTATTAGTTCATCTACTCTGAGCTAGAGTAGCCATTAATACTGAAAAACATAAATGGAGGTGGCAATAAATCTGACAAAAGACTCTGGAAACTTTGAGGATTAGTAAAAGAGTTGTTACTTCTAGGCAAGTGTAAATAAAAGAATGTTTGCTTCCTATTATTTAGAGGGAGAAAAGATTTCTTTCCAGAGCTTTAACAAAGAAATCTCAATTCCCTTGACAGTACAAAACAACAATTAATTGGTTTAAATGTATGATTAACAGATTTCCTAAGCTTTTTTCACCTTTTATATTTCTATATAACTGTCCATTAGCTCTTTAATGAACAGACTTGATACTATTCCAAGATCAGTGAGGATAAGGGATTCTGGAACTGTGAAGTCCTGCCCAAACCATGGCCTTGCAACAGAAACACCTTATAATCATACCCATATCTCTCTTTTTACTTTACAAGAAAACATTATAGCTGTTCACCTGTCATTATTGGCAAACAAACTTAAATCCCATAAGAGAGAAGATGCATTGCATCCCTCTTTGAGTACAATAACAATTCCTTGATACAAAGTTAATTGGGGAAATTTCTTTTGTTAGAACAAGTAAATCATATTTTTAAACTAGTTACTTATTAGATGGACATTTCAAAGTGATTTGATCTATAGGTATTTTTAGGACTATTAATTTTGTTTTAACAGCTGTGCAATTCTATCTACTGTGAGAAACTGCTTAGAGATATGTATTTATTGCATTTGGAGATGCAACTACAGCCAGCGTGAAATGAAAAAGACCTACCAAGATAGTCGCAGTTAATGTTCTGTATTGAAGTATGTGACTAGACTTTTGGCTCTGCAGACTTAGTCTTTTATAACTAGTTCTATTTTTCCAAAGCTCCCAACAAAAACAGACAGGATTTCTCAGCTTTTCAGCTGACACATATGTGACCTGGGACAATCTGAAAGTTTTTCATAGTTCACCTTCCCCATCCTCAACTGACATGCATTACTCAGAAAACCCAATGTTACTGTATTGATTCAAGAATAACTACAAGAATATTTATGGCCTGTGTTATCCAAGAAATAAAATATATTATAATAATTGTAGCTAGTAGCCTTAAAAATCTATTAATCTCTGTGGGTGTAACTCAAAGAGGAATTGAGAAAATGTAATATTTACAATCTTTTGAAACATTTTAATGAAAAGTTTCTATTTATGTGTTATTTATAGGCCCTTCTTACATCAAATTGATTTTGTATTATTTAACTGTGCTATAAACTTTTCTAAATTCACAGACTAATTAGGCTTGGAATCAGTTAAATCAGCTAATAGCACCAATGAGCCATATGAATTAAGGACTTGGCACAAATAAGGAGGCCTCTTAAAACCTCTTTTCTGCTGCCAAGTAGAACCACTTCACAGCCCTCAGAATAAACTGTGTTCTTGGTTTAATCTTGTGTAACTCAAACTTGTGAAAATAAAACTGTAAATGAAATTCAGTTGAGTTTATTTTTGACTGGGTATAAATTTTAAATGAATGGATACATGATATATGTGCAACAAACCAATCAATTTTCTACCTAAAATTTGCTTGCTGAGGAGAAGTTGGAGGAGATAACACTGTCAACATAATATATTTTAAGGGTTGTGAGTACTGAACAGATATGGACAGTCCTCTCCTACACCAAAAGCTAGCACACAAAAATATTCAAGCATTTAAACAATTGTATTTTTGTTTTTGTTAGCAATGCTAATAGAAAAGGCAGATTCAATATAACAAGATGACATCTTAGGAGGCACTGATCTCCAGCAGAATTATGAAGCAGATCTACCGTTTTCTAGAAGGCGTCAGATACTTACAAATGGTCCTCTAGTCGCTTTAGGTCATCCAAAACAAATGAATTAATACTGTCTGTGGAGCAGGATCCAAAACGTTTTAGGGCAGAAAAATACTTAACCTTCCCAACCCAGTCATCATGTAGCTTGCGTTTAGGACTAGGGATATAAACGGAGAAGTTATTAGGCTACATTAGCAACTATTGTGATGTGTCCATAGCTGGACAGGGATTTTGTCAATGAGATTATATACACAACCAATGCTAACATTTAATATCCAGGGCAGACACAGAACCACTCTTCCAGCTCAGATACAAGCAGAGAGAAAGTCGGTGTTGAACCATGCACTTTTCTAGTCACAATTGTGCTTCCACCTCATTGGGCACAGTAAAGCTGTTCCTTTGTCAAACTGGATAACAGCAATTGTGAATTCTCCCCTTGAATTGCATTCTGCATCCTCTCAGTTGTAAGATCTCTTGTAAAATCTTCTACTGAAAATGATGGCATTTCCTTCACACAACAACAAGCAAATCATACTTACTGCAGTCTGAAAAATTATTTTCTTTGGTTAGATGGGGTAAATTTATAAACAGAAGATAATCCTCCACTTAGGGCAAACAAAACCCAAATTAAAATCAAAAAATAATGCAAGACTGATAAAATTTTATCATAAGCAACTTACATGTCAAAAGCTTCGGAGTCCAAGACTTTAAATTGTGATACTTTTCCGACTTTAGATTGTTTCATTATGAAGTCATCACTGGTGATAGTAAGCAGATAAACATAACCCTTGTCATCTCCCATTAAGATGGTATCCTTAGCCAGGTTATCTGCCATAGTCACCGTACAAACACAGAGCAGACAGTTTTTCATTGGTTTGATGACAAAGCCATTACTCTGTGGAATATGGTAGAGAGTTTATTAGATATTGCAATAGGGCCCTTAAATTGAATCTATTCTACTTATCTAGTTACATCAGCATTCAAATCTTGACTTGGTTTTTTCAAGCTACCCCTGTGCTAGCTGTTTCCTGGTACCAGAAACTCATGGAAGACCATCATGAAGTGGAGTTAAAAGCAAATCCTAGAGGTTTCAGTAAGATTTTGTTTCATAGGTAGCTTTTTGCATTTCAGTGAAGAAGTATTAATTACAAATTCAAGCAAGGATCTCTGCATGCTCTGTGCGATGGTGTATTTGCTAACATATGGTTTCCTGTATATGGTTTCCTGTTCAAAAATAAGATGCTCTCTACAAGAAAATTGGAAATAACCAAATTAAAGTATAATTCAAACCACAAAACATAGCAGTAATACATAGGGATATGTATGTATACATACATATAGTAAGTATAGGAAGAATCTATACCAGAGTCCTAATTAATAATACAGCCTGGGAGTGTCAAGTGCACCAATATGGGCAGGTGTTTCAATTTTTGAAGCACAGAAATAGTGAGAATGAATACAGTTGCAAGACACTGTGGTATTTTGTTAGAAGGCCCAGGAATGGGATTTTGGGTCATCTGCATTACACTGTTTATTGGTTCTACTGCCGGACTCCATCCATTATTTGATTAAAGCATCTTTGCCAACCTAAACTGGGAACTGTTCACATGCCATAGGAATTAACTGCATCAAAGCTGTCTGTGTAGCACAGAAACATTAGAGATGTAATAGAGATAGAACTGTCTGTATATTATTTCTGTGGTCTTGAAAGAGAGCTGCACCTATTCATCAACAGGATATGTGCAGCTCTCACTGATATAATGAGTGGAGAGAACTTGGAGAATAATAGGTGGAGAATAAATATTTGAGCCCTCCTCCAAGAAGTCCAATTGGATTGACTTGGAAAAGACTTAAATTGACCTGTCTGAGCTTGGGAAGCAACCTTTTAATATCGAGGGGAAAAAAAAAATCAAATGCTAAGAAAATTTATCCTAAAAATAATTACTTTGCTTCTCCTGATCATCTCAGCTAACTTGGAATTTCCAAGAGAAGTCACAGGAACAGGAAAAAAAAAGCTAAGATATGGGTCAGCAAAAATGCATAAGACATTAAAGAAAACTTTAACAATTTGGACATATATTATTAACATCAAAATGTTTTTTATCAAGTCCTGAACAAAACACAGGATATGAAGAAATACTTTCTTTAAATCAGGAAGTTATCTCAAAAAGAATCTGCATTATATTCCTTGTAAAACCTGCTCCTTGATTCTTAATAGATTCTGAGATGTACACCCATGCACACATTTTAGGTATACAAGTGCACATATACACAACAGATACACACGGAAAAGAAATTCTTTGGGGGTTTGTTTGCACCATAGTGTAAAATTTTCCTTTTTCTTATAAACTTTTAATATACTTTAATAATCCCATTTGGCATGTAGAGAGTATTCCTCCTTTAGTGTGAACTCCACTGTTTCACTGAGTTTGTACAAAGAGAAAAGTTAAAGCCCTCCATCCTGTTGGACCAAAGGTGTGTGAATGTATATTGGAAACAAAGACTGATCAACTTTCAGGCTGCATTTTGGCATTTGTGTGATCCAACGTAATACCTGGCTCTCTTTTGATTTATAGTCCCAGAGAATGATTGTGCTTTCAGTTACAGCCACAACGTATTTCAGATTAGGCAGGTAATCACATCCAGTAATCCAAGCAGTATCCTGATGAAAATAAAAAGAGTAGCTAAAGAAGGATTTTCTCTGTAAATTTATCAGCTTTTCTATCACATAAGTACATACTTTAAACCATTTTCACAATAAATTTTCACATAAATCACATATACTTTATACTAGCACCTGCTAGGACTAGTTCCACTGAGAGTTCTAACTCCAGGAATAGCTCATACATGAAGCTACGGAGGCACCAATTACTCACCTGGGAGGCACAAATGTTGCAGAAGAAAGGACACAATACACATATACTGTTAGTTGAAATGCAGTAATGCTCTGGAAAAGCACTCTGAGCAGAGAAAGCTTAAGCTAAAACATCCATAGTAAAGCAGGTTAAGCTTTTACCTGGCTACAGTTTGGTTCAAAACAAAAAAAAAAAAATAAATGTAGCCGAAATTTCAGCTATAAAACAAAACTGAAATGAATGTTTATGAAAGTAACTTTATTAAATAATTTTAATTATCCCAATAGGCAGATCAACTATTTACAAACATATACATCTGCCCATATTAAGCCATTGTTCAAGTATACCTCCTATTATACAGGTATTAATGTAAAATAATTTCTCTTGCAAAGTATAGATCAGACTTCTGATGCTTCTATTTTTATTTCCATTGCTGTATACAATATTGGTTTTGCTCTTAGTGTAAAGGGTCCAAAATCCTGACAGAGGCTATCAACACTGTTGCAGGAGAAAGCTTTTCTCCTTCCTAATGAGCTGTGGGCAAGTGGTAATAGACTTAAAAGAATTTTTTGTGCCCTTTACTACAATAAAGGTGGAAAATGTCAGTTCTGCAGAGGCCTTGCGGATTTTTGGGTAATTCTTATGGAAAAGTTTGTTAATTGCAGCTTTTTGAGGTCCTTATAATAGTGTCAGATAACAATGACTACATGGCTTGAAAAAGATGATTTTACATTTGTAGCTGTCACTAATTTGCTGTGTTGGCTTGTGATGTTGCAGTCAAAGTAACAGGTTTCAGCTTCAGAGAAAAGGTTATGAGAATTTCTCTTCTTAGTGCTGCCATACTTGACAGATAAACTAGGCAGCTGCACTAGATCAACCTTTTCATTATGTTCTTATTCCATCCTGTCACCCAAGGGCTCTTAACTTTCCTTCTTTCTTTTCAATACAGCTTCTGCTTCACTTTGTCTTCCTTATCCATTGGCTCTGTTTATGCTTTTCTAAGTGATATTTAAAAGACATTTCATTTCCCTTTCTGAAAGAAATAATTTGTTCAGTTACCAGTATTCCCATCATCATTCAGTAATGATTCTATGTCAACTACTATTTTTGGGACCTGTCAGCTGGACAATTGTTAGTCAATGCAGCCTATTGTTTTTTTTTTTTTTTCCAGTGGTCATATTTTAAAACAGAAGGTTGTGTTGTGCTAAGCCAAATACTGCATAGAGTATTAAGTTTATTTTATTTATGCCTCTACTCTTCATTCAGTCACATAATCTCATCAAGAAATGAAATCAATTTTTCTTGAAGTGACCAGTTCTCCATAACATCCCTGTAACAAATGTACCCATAGCTCCTGTTCCATTTACACCATCATGATGCTAGGAAAGTTCTGATGGCTGCAGTCTGCTGGATTTTATTTCTAGCACTACTGTGTTTCAGTCTTTCTGGCTTAATATCCTCAGGGCCAAGACCTCTGTCACTCTGCTTGAGTGGGTCTCCATTCTGAAACATCTCAAGAATGAGAACACTGAATGGAAGAAAGCATAGCAGTATAAGAATTGTTGCAATCTGTAGGCCACCCTCTACTACACTAGAGACTGTCATGTTCAGCAGTAATCATCTCAACTGATCAAATGATCCCCAAAAGCGATGATCCTCCATCCAAAAGATGGAGAAGAATCCAAGCTATTTTTAACCTACTTCTTCCTGCCTCAAGGAAAGGTTGAAAAAGTGGAAACATCTCAGCTGGGAAAGGATGGGAGTGTGCCCTGTAACAACAGTGACAGCAGATCTGGGTAGCCCACACAGATCTGATGCAAAGCTGAAACAAGTGGATGCTCACAGATACTAAAACTACCAGCTTTACTATTGCATTTGTTTGGAATCACAATCCTAACAATTATGGTATTGCACCATTATACTGGGAGATGGCGTTATGTTAAACATATCCTTTTTTCATGTTTTATGGCAAAGGTGTCCTTCAATGGTTCCTAATACCGCCACAGCTGTCAAATATTGTCCTACTTTTGCTGCAAAAAACCCTTCACATTCACTTAGGAACCATTTTAAGACAAGTACTTAGTGCTCAGAAAGGAAAGGGACTCTGCAGCCCACTGCAGCATCAGGCTAGCACTCCAGCTTCTTCCAGCTTCTGTCCCTTGGTGTCTCTGGGGGAGATCCTACCTTTGCATACTTGAATTAGGGAAAGTGGTTCCTACAAGCAAAGTAGGAGTGACTAAAATTCAGTCCTGTTGCATTCCTGTAGGAAAGACTCTAATTCTAGTCAAAGTTTCCAAAAGTCAGTTGGTCTCAAGAATATTTCTCACAGTTACCTCTTTGCACTGGTTCCACAGGTCAGATTAGTTGTTGCAATAAATTAAATGCAACTCAGGCCCAGAGCTGTTTTCTGAGTTGGAGTAGTACTCCAACTCCAGTACTCAGAAGTACTCCTCTGGTGTGGAGTACTTCTACTGCATTTTAGAACTACCAAAATATGTAAGAGAGAACAAAGAAAATGCACTGCCTCCCTGCACAAGATACCTACATTGACTTTTAGGACAAGGGGTCACACCACTTTGCTAAGACTGATGTCTCTTGTCTACAGGTGATTTGAAAAAAGCTCATTACCTAAAATCTGTAGTGATACTCCCAGGGTACACACAGTTTTAATGCATACGCTGTGTAGCCAATCATCTACCTAGCAAAAATGCAGAACTGTTTTTCATTAACAAACTTAAAATTTTACTTATTTAAATTTTACAGTGACAGTGGAAGTTTTGGATTTTAGAAGAAAAAATTCTGGCAAGGAAATGGGTAAAGGATAATTAGACAGAAAAAGAAGCATTCACCTGAGGTTTCATTTATCAGATGAAATAAATGAAGTAACTCAATTGTTTCAATAACTGAAAGAAATAAATTGAAACTATTTGATCTACAGCACCCTATGAAAAGTCATGCAGAAGTCTCAAAGTTAGAAGTGGCATTAGAATAATGCTTAGTTTCTAATTATTTCAATTTAGTACATGCTGATTTTTACTTAAAATAATTTAACAGGAGACAAAAAAGAACTTACTTCAACTTCGATGGTTCTCAGAACCCTCATCTGAAAAATCATGAAAGATATCGTCACACTGACAAGGTAGTTTTTAAACTAAAAGTCTAAATAAAGTCATCTTTTCACAGACAGATCAGAACAATAATTGCTAACTGCAAGAGTAGGCGGTTAAAATCTGAGAAAGATCCTTAACCTGCCTGCTGTCTGATCCCCTTTATATTGTGAGGAACTTAAAACTTCTCTTTCCCTCACAATTGTTTCAGTTTCTGGTTTGGCTTGGGTTTTCTACATCAAGATGCTTGAAGTGAGCAAAATAAGTAAAAACCCCTCAGTTTTACAGAGTACAGATCAGCTGGTCTTCTGATGGAATTGTGCTTTTAATGATTATTGACAGCTAGAACAGCATCAGCTCCTGTGAGAAATAGGATGTGTCATACAGAAACCCAGGCTAATGCTGGCCCAATGCCATGTCAACTAGTGCCAGCAAAATCCCCAGCAGAGGCAACACTTCAGGCTGCAAACAGGAATACCCACATTGGTACAGCATCTCTCACCAAAGGTGGACAGTGTGGCTCAAAACCTGAAGTGTTTAAAGTGTCACCATCATCTGGCAGAGACAGGGTTATCTTCTATGTCCTTTAACAAAACTACTAAGTTTTCAAAAGCAGTTTCAACCTTTTCCCTTCTGAAACACCCACAATTTTTCACTTCCTCTTGCCCTGCCCCTGCCCCTGATCAGTAATTATCCAACAGCACCTCCTACCCATCCCAGCAATTCTACATTTCATAAACCAAGAAACTAGGATCAGAGTCTTTCATTCCACAGAAGTGAGATGCCAGGTGTCATCATGGACAGCCTTTGAGCAGAGTTTAGGAGTATTGTTAACCAAGAGATGGATATCCATGCACTGTATCAGACTTGGATTTATCTAAAGTAACTAAAATGTATCCTTAAGGCTGCCTACTCCTACAGGTCTTACCTGCTGGTCAAGGCAGTATCATCTGAGAACCTGAGAAATGTGTAGTTGATGGTGTAGAGCTGTATACAGGTGTTGAGTCATATTAGGCCCACATTTGTTGCAGACAGCAATGCTTAGCCCTCAAATAGAATAATGGAATCATAGAATAATTAAGGCTAGAAAAGATCTTTAAGATGATCAAGTCCAGCTGTAAAACTAACACTGCCAAGTCTACCGCTAGATCATGTCCTCAACAGCCACTTCTAGATTTCTTTTGAATACCTCCAGGATTGGTGACTCAGCCACTTCCCCAGGCAGTTCCAATGGTTGACAACCCTTTGGATAAAGGAGTTATTCCTAATATCCAATAAATCCTCTCCTGGCACATCTTGAGGCTGTCGTAATGCCTTAGTAAGTTTCAGAATATAGTTTTCTAAGTGGGAGTTTAGGTCCCTAATTCACTGTGTTAAGCAGGTGTAAAATCATTTACATTGCAACCACTGATGTCAGATAACATCAGTCCAGCCTATGAGGAGGCAGCAGTTCAAATTGAAAATAGCAGGGGCAGGTAGTGGATAGGGAGAGGAGCTATTTTTAATTTTATACTTTGGGAAAATATTTTTCATAGCTACATAAGAAGGATAATGTTCTGGAGGATAGGCTTTCAAATAAACTTTACCAACACTGCAGTACTGCTTTGTTATTTAATCATCTGCAAGAGTGCTTTCTTGGTTTAAATGCTCCCATTGTAAGTATTATGCACTGATTAGCTAAAACCCGTAGAAAGCATCAGTGCTCCTTTAAAGTTTTACTGTGTTGCCTGAAATAGCTTTTAAGAAATTGGTTGCAATAAAATTGTAAAAATGTAAATCACCAATAAGCATAGATGTGTGATAGCCTGGGTTTCTGTGTGGCACATTCTATCTCATAACATCTACAGGTGCATACTCATAGCATCTATACCATAAAATAGTAATACAATCATCTGAGAAATTAGTGTTAAAAAACTTTAGTGTAACAGCATCTTAAGCCTGAATTTCTACTTATATTGGAACAGATATCCTTACATTTTACTGATGAGGGAACTAACTGTGAGCCAATTTCATGCAGATCATTGTAAAACTCATGACTTTCAAACTTGTAGATATTGCTGTATTGAATAAATCTTATTTGCAAACAACTGTCTCTGACCATTCCAGATATTTTCAGTAGCTGTAGAAAACAGTTAATTCTCTGATTTCTACTCTATATCTAAAAGTTAATTCCAACAGCATATTTTTTATTTAGGGAAACCTTTTTGAAACAGAAATGGATATTATTTTCTATTACATGTATTTCTATGAATAATGTCTATTATTAGCCATCTCTACCTTCTATCAATTTGTGTGGACTGTCTAATAGGTTTATAATTGAAAAGAACAATGTGTATTTCCTGCTGTACTTAAAAATATAGAAAAAGTTAATTTTGGTAAGAAAGATATGTAGGTTTTTTATGGGAAAATTTGAATGCTAGATCACAGTCCCCTCAGTTCCCCTATGTACTGCCTAATGGAATAATGAAAGAGTTTGATTTAGAATTACCTGTTTCTTAAACACAGTTAGCACTCCTCGCTGAGAGGCTGTTATTGTGAGATTCAGATGGGGCACAATCACTATACCCTTGATAACATCTTTTCTCTTGACAACTGTCAATGACAAAATATTAATCTTCATCTTACAGATAGGGAAAACATAAACAGAACTATATTAGTAAGGAAAAATAAACAAATAGGACTATAATAGTAAGAACTGTAATAGTAAGTTTCTCTTCCTGAAATGCATTTTGGTACCATATACAAGGTAGTGATGCAATACATCATAAATTATCCTATACTTGGTTTAATGAATCATGTTGCATTTTAAATATCATTAATATCATAATTCTGGATGTGCCAGTTCTTCCTCCATATTTTCAAAAAATACAGAAAGATGAGTAACTGCATAAATATATTGTCTGGTTCAGAAAAGTTCATAATTTCAAAATAATTTAGGAATACAGAGAACTGGGAAATGCAGCAGTGGAGTGTTCAATGTTTAGTAAAAACGCATGTATTTTGGAACACAGAAGAAGAAGAAGAAGAAGAAGCATGACTAAGCAAAGACAGACATCTTATCTTATCACTCTTATTCAAGGAAGTGAGCAGCAAACTGCACTAGAAAAAAATATAGTTTTTGATGTAAGATAAAGTATATCACCTGAATGAGTAATCTGCTGTTTTTCAGATACAAGCAAAACCATGCTTTCCTTCGATGGGGATGACAAGTCATCCCTTTCTCCTCTGAAACAGCCAAAAATCTAAACAAAAACAAAATAGAACTGAACAAATAATTTATTGCAAAACTACTTCTGTAAGATATACGTATAAAGTCAAATAGTTATCTCACAATTTAATAATTTAATATTCTTTGACTAAGTACCTTAGTATTATTTCTTTAACCATTGTGACTTCAATGTGACTTCAGACTGCTGATACTCGGACACAATCTTTCTTCAATTTTTGTAAAGAAGTCAGCTTACAAAGGGCTTCTAGGAATGCAGCCCATCTATTTTTTAAAGTTGTTAGTACAGTTTTGCTATGTAAATAACCATATTCAATTGTCATTTTCCAGTTCTACCTACCTCAACTAGGAAAAAAACCAAACAACTAGCAAAAGGCAGACAAAACAGACAACTCCATATCTATAAACTGAGATACTCAATGCAGCATAGTGGTTTGGCCTACACAGAAGAGCTTTTCCACAAAGATATGTAGATTCCCATTTGCTTGAAAAAAATTATATAAAGACAAATTTTAAAAAATCCTTTTTTGGCCATCTCCCTAAGTCTGACAACATTCCATTTGTACTGAACATGATGAAGACCCCTGCACAGGATAGTTAGGTAAGTAGCTTATTTCTGCTCCAGGGTGTGAAATTTTCAGCTGAAATGCTCTACAAATCTCAAGCTCTGTACCCAAAAGTAGTTTAGTCATTTTTTTAGGAAATTAGTCCCACTTAGCTGTACAGATTTTTTAATCTCCTTTCTTATATTATAGACATTATATATACTTCCTTTAATGAGTTCTAAAAGCAATGCCCCTTTGGATGGGAGACAAAATGTTGTATTTTATTCTAGTTCAGTATTTTCCATGTTATACAATAGAGCTGCCATTTTCATTCTTTGAGAGATTCAGGTGTACATCTTTCAAAAAAATACTCTCACACAACATTACTCTTCATCTTTCACTTCACAGCTTCCTCCTTTCCATATACACAAATATTAGCGATCATACATTCACATTTTTCAAGAAAGTTTAAATGCAAGCCATATTAAAAGACTGTCATCAGTCAGCTCACACTTGGTAAAATTTGAGAAATGCTCGTAGAAAGGGTTCTGGGGAATTTTATCCCAAGGAAATCATGCACAGATTTCAAAAGGAAACTAAAGGGGCTTCACCTCTTTTACTAAACCCCATACTGTGCTTGCTTGTGTAATTATGTAGCTGAATTATTTATGTAATTATGTAATTTGGTAACTAGTCTGAATGCATTAGAAACTCAATAAGGTTTTGGAGTAAATGATCCTCACTCCAGCAAACACACAGAGCTTCCCTTCCTTATCTTATAAACTAATGAGCCCAAACATAATTTGCTACTGTTCTGCTACCCTAAACAAAGGACAATCAGTCCTTCAGACTGCAAGCTATTTTCCAGATTTGGCCCAAGCTCTACTTGAAGGAAATCTTTAATGGCTGACATGAGCACAATCCATTAATAATGTGACACTGTAAGTAAAAACAACAGTTAAGAAAGGCAGTAACCAGAGATGTTCCCATACAGAACCTTATGAAATAGAAGTGGCTGAACACATAGCTTTTAGGATGATATTAGGAAATCACTTGATAGCAATTGTTGATAACATGTAAGGAACAGGTGATGGGTATTTTCAAGGTTCCAATATTAGCATGATGTTCCAGAGTAACATAAAATGTAAATATGCTGACAAATTTATAGTTCATGTTACTTGCTAATACCCTGCCATAAGACTTTAAGTCCAGCAAGGATTTGCCATGTATACAATACCTCCTGTGCTATCATAGGAAAGTCACTGTGTGCTGGGAGTTATGTCCCTTCTGCACAGTTCTGTCTTTGGGTAAGAAACAAACAAAAAAGTCCTCTAGTAACATATGATGATGGGTGCTCTTGATAAGGATTGGCTCTAGCAATCTAAGAATCAGTAATTTTTCTAGAATGGTTGCCTGAAACACTACCCATGGGAAATACCTTAGTAAAAGACACATTTCTAGAGCAAGTTCATTTCTCATAGTGTGCAAATAGAAAAGTGTGCCATGTTTTAAAAAAACCCGACAAAGTACTTTTTCACAAAATGTGAAAAACTGGGTGCTATGGAGATAACCTTCTTAGGTGGATTCAGAAATAACTTACAAATGGATAGTTTAAAAACCCAGGCAGGGATACTAAACACAGAGTGTGTTTGCACCTCTGGCAGAGGAAAACCTTAAGACACCTGCAGACAGATGCAAAGAGGCTAAATTGTATCTACTGTTTCACAGTTACCTCATTCTTACATGCTTTTTACAAAGATTTGCTATTTACCACTATTAGAGACTGAAAGATTGATTACAAATATCTCATTCATCTACAGGACTAAATAATATATGCAGAATTCTCTGGTTAAAAAACTCTACTAAAATGCTGCTCTACCTTTAATGCTTCATATTCAACGGGCCAGATTTATGCTGTGAACAGGGGAAGACAAAGGCAAGGAAGCAGAGGTAAGAGAAAAGAGAGGAAAGGAGAAAAAGAGGAAGCATTTCTGAAGGTTTAGCTAAAGATAGACTTCAGACCTCAGAGCACAAATGGCATACTGTAGTCATAAGAGATTTGCATTTTGTCAAGGAGCCTGAGGATAATGCACATCAGGGAAGTAGTTCTGAAGACCTGAACACACCCAGGCTTCAGGCAGCTAGGATAAATAACGAGAGGGTGCTTCATTATGCCATGGAGCTCATGAACAGACTCATGAACAACACACAATCAACAGATAAATACTGTCACCATTTAAAGTTCTAATTAGTTTTTCATATTTAAGAAGACTAGAAATCCTTACCTCAGGCCATTCTGGCCTTTCATCAGGGTTGCTCATAATCTTCCTGAAAAAGGCCTGAATATTCTGATCCTTGACTGCTGGGCCAAAAAGTGTTCGTGTGGTTGAATGGAACTTATCATAGTCTATCTCATCTGTATGGGAGGAACAATGTCCACACAGTTTAAAACTGGCAAGCTACAGATTCCTTTCTTATCCACCCTACCTCTGGTTTTATTTCTCCTTCAATACCAATAGCATCCAAGTTCCAGCTTGTATTCACTAAATTCATATTGTATTCACTAAAGCATTTGAAAAGAAAAAATATCAGTCCTAATATCTGCCCTTTTCAAAACTACCTAATTTGCAATGCATGACACAATGCATGGGGAAACAGATAAAAGAATAGGTAACATTTTCTCACTTCTTTTCTCTTCCCTTACCATAATTATGATTTGGTTTTTTGAACCTGAATGGTGTGTGGGATAAAGTTTATCCTTTCAAGCAGCAATAGTCACTTGCAATGAGAAAAGCAAGATTTTACCCCCATTATTTACAATTAGTAACTTCATTTACATAATTCATCAAGTTTGTGCTTTTACAGAAACAAGTTAGCATCATGCTAACTTCTATATGTGCCAACTCCACCAATTATATTTTCTGAGTGATCACCATGGCCTTATAATTTGGCCAGAAATCCCAACAGGAGGAGAAAAGAACTTTCAGAGTGCAATTTCTCTATTTCCTGTAAAAATCAAACAGTTCCAGTTAGGACATCAATTTGAAGGAAACTATCCTCTCTCTATGATATGTTCTCTCCATGTGAAAATTACACTTTTCCATCCGAATTAATATAATATCTCTTACCACCATCTTCAGTATACAAGTCCGAACTCTCCTTGGTCCTCTGGATGATCATTTTTTCAACTAGATTCTGGAACTGCTCCAAAGCATTCTTGAAATCAATTGATTCAAGATCAGAGCAAGTCTCCTTATGGCGAGCCTTCTTTCCAGACATCCTTTACTAACAGAAGACAAGAGGGAGGGCTCTTCTTACAGCCATGTCCAAGCCTTGCCTCGTTCCTTTAACTCCCACGTGAGTTCACATGAGATGCAGCTGCATGGCAGGTATACCACACATTACATAATAAAAAAGAGGAGACTCTGACTTAGCATCTCGAGCTGGGAAACAGTATAGTGAACCGTGGATGTCACAACATCCCATCACATCACAGACTCCTACGCACTGAGTGCCCCCAGGTCATGAACCAGGACCACTAAGTAACCTGGCATGTGAGATTATTTCATTTTACCTCATGTAATCAGCGACAGAAAGACTTCATGCTCTTTCTCACAGAATAGTTAAGGTTGGAGGGCACCTCTGGAGATCATACAGTCCAACCTCACTGCCAAGGCAGGGTCACTTAGAGCAAGTGACACAGGAATGCATCCAGGTGGTTTTGAGTGTCTCCAAAGAGGTATTTCCCCCCAGCCTTTTAGTAACATTTTTCCAAACGTTTCTTTGGGGAGAGAGCTGAAGGGGTGGACAGAATTTAGCATGAATTAATTGCATTAATAAATCTGACCTTTAGCTCTACTTTCACCTCCTTTATGTTACAGATCAATAAATATCAGCCATTTACATACGCTGAGCCCAAAACTTTTTTCCAAAATATAACTTGTGGTAAGGTGTCCACGTATCTTCAGACACAAAAAGATGGTGAATCAAACATGTTTGTTTCAAAGGATAATTGCACAAACTGTTAAAATTTAAGCCTCTTTGTGTGGTTTATGCTTCCTTTCAGCAGTTCTTGTAATACCTTTACTAATTTAGTTGGTACATTCTTGTACATCTAGAGGCCTTTGTACCTGGACTACTTCTCCTTTCCTTTAGGTTTCAATATAATTGTGATTCTTATCCACATTTTTCATCTTTACAATATCTTTAAATGATACTGATGCCATGTTACTGAGGTATATTGATGCCTTGAGAAGCTACCTGGAACAAAGGCCAGACAGTGTTAAAGGAATAAAGTAGGTACTTATTAAAAAGGCCTTCAAAGGATACACCTTGGGCAGTACAAGAGCCTGGCCAAGGCTACACCCAAGATGGACAACGGGTCACAGGTTTTTACACTTTTATAAGTTTTGTTCCATTTACATATTGGGGTTAATTGTCCAATTACAGCTTCAGGTTATGAAGTCCCATCCTCCCAGATTGCTGTCCTCATTTCGCTGCTGTTCATGCTTTTTGGGCCTGAAGCTGCAACAGTGTCCTTGGTTCTTGGGCTGGAAAAGGATTGTTTTATCTAACTAAACTGTGAGGAGAACTTGCTAATGCTTTATATGAAGTTTGGAGTTATATACTAATGCAGTACAGAATCTGCAAAATATGAAAGCTAAGACTTAAGGCATCAGTACCATAATAGGCAAATGATGAATTTCAGACTATTTGTTAAACTCACTTTTCTGTAGACCACACTGATCAATTTCTTTTTTATTGTTCTTTAGCTATTGATCTCCAGATCCACTTTGCTATTACTTCATCCAAGGCTGATGCCAGGTTTACTTGAATTCCTTTCTTGAATTCCTGAGTGTGGAGTCTTAGCTCTGTGGAGATTATAGTTGAAATGGAGAAATTACATTTTAAATTTTCTTGTGGCAAGCTAGAGGATTGATATCAAACAGGCATATTTCAAGAATATTCCAGTCACTTCTTCAAAGAAAACAAAACAAATAATCTTCACACACACTCAGTATATCAGCTAAATGACATTTTTGAAACATATAGGGAAAGCAAATAATTGATATTAAACAGTTACTAAAAATAATGCATGGAAATATCTCTGCATGAAATAGCTAGTTCTTTGGGGAAAGTGGTGTCTCATGATATGCTACCTAACACAAGCAATCCAACAGCTTGGGATTCTATCATTTCAAGGGGAAGAACCCAAAAGTTTCTGGGTACTTCTGCTCTACTGCAACGAACATTTCTTTTGATCATAATAAGGAAAAGAGCTCGGCAGAGAAAAGCAGCAATGATGCCTGGACAAGGGAGGGATAGCTTGAGGATACATTTTTGCTGTTTCCAACAGTAATTCTCCAGGCAAATATTTCCTCTGTGTCATGGTACTCAGTGGCTGGTCAGATACTATATCTTGGTCAGAGTTGTGGTATATTTGACATAATGCTTCTAGCTGAGGTCTTGTTATGCAGTGCTTCCTGTTGATTAATTTTTCCAGTCTCTCTCATCTAAGCTTGTATGACAGCAGGTTATATTCTCATTTCCCAGTTAATATCAGTGGTTTAGGTTTCATAAAGGGTATTAGCATCCATCCTCAGAATACAGAAGTTAAGAACAGAAAGCTGTGTTTTGTTTTCTTGCAAAAACCCATGTGAAAACTTCATGTTATGTAACATAATGAAAACAAAACCCCCAAATGAGGAATCATTGCTTTCAGTACCAGCTGATTCTGTCCTCTTCAATGTTTACAATCAAAAAAAAGTAAAGTACAATTTAAAAATAAGATGTGATGACTGAGTGGACTAAAAAAAGCATAAAAGATAGGAATTGCATTAGAAGATAAGCGAAGTCTAAAAGGCAAATTCAATATTTAATTGATGAGTCAGGAAATCCTTGCATTAGTAGCCCTACAGTTGCATTAACTGAATGAAAAGCATTTCCTTCACTGTCTCCTTTACTGATAGTGTGGAAAGCACTGGATATGGAATACAATATAATTGATGTTTATTCAGAAGTTGACTCTCTCAGCTCTTCTCTTCTTACCACATAATCTTATTAGTCTCAATTATTGGAAATTCTCAGATACAAAGATAATGATATGTCTGTACGGGTGCAAAGAACAGCTGCAGCAAGTTCATTGTAGGATTGACATCTCATTTGAAAAATCAATAATTCTCAATCTTTATCTCAATAACTACCATAAGCCTATGAAATGCCATGCAAGTTTTAAAATTCCGACCATGTAATTTGATGGCTCATAACAAATAACCCAAACCTACTGAAGAAGACAAACAGCAAAGGTGATAGATCTCTCCTGCCTGTACAAGGCTGTCAGTCACTCTTCCTGGTGGTCTCATGCAAAAGCAAATTCCCCCCAAGAAAAATGATGGTTCAGAACAGCCCAAAGTGGATCACACAGTGGATCTAAACTGGTCTTAGTTGCCCCTAAAGAGGCTCTGGGACATAAAAGACTGTTCCTGACTCTGATTTTGGTCCACATAAAGTCCAGCCATTTTTAAAAAGGAAAAAATAATCAGTCCCTGAAGATGTTTCCTTTTGATAAGCTTACCCATCCTTATTTCTTCCTTATAAACATTCCATAAAACCTAGCTGTGTTTAAGTTGAACCAGGATAGAGCTTCTTGAGTTCAGACTGACTGAACTAGGGCTAAAGAATAGCAAAAACAACATGTAAGAAAAAAATATGCCAGGAGAATACTGTAAAAAAACAAAAAAGCTGAAGCTAGGTAGCCAGAGTTTTTGGGAAGTGATGTTTGTTTTGTTTTGTTTTGTTTTGTTTTGGTTTGGTTTGGTTTGGTTTTGAGCAGCCTGCATTCTGGCTCCCTACCATGCCATTTGAAATAATAAGCATACAAAGTTCAAAACAGGCACCAAAACCCCAGAATTATCTGACTCCTAGAACAAATATATTTAAAACAGACAAAAGCTTGACTTTCCTGCTCACTCTCTGCTTGTTAGGAAAGATGGGAAAGAGCCTGTGACTTCAAAGGCACACTAGGAGAAGACAGAACAGAGAAAATGAGTGAAAGCAACACATAAGTCAGTGAACATAAAATGAAATAGGTCTCTTGAGTTCCTCAAAACACTCTTTTTCCACCCCACAATGTTCTCACTGCAAAAGCCCAGACATTTTTAATGGTGCAGCTACAACTGGGAGTCATATTTGTGGTTTGTATTTCTACCCAAGCTTAGAGAGTAGTAGTGACTTTGAAAATTGCTTTACTCTGTTTCAGGTTCTTCAGCTCTAACTTGTGACACTCAAAGTTCTGGTGTTCTGAAGCATTCCAATTACTAAGTACTATAAACTTTTGAAGACAGTCCCAGACATCTGTAAACTTTCTACTTGTGAATTACTAGTTCCAAGGCTGGGTTTTGAGGCTTGTCTTGTGAATCTGTAAGCACATGCTGGCCACCTGAAAATTTACAACAAATGTATTCTTCCACCCCATGTGAATTGGGCATAATAGACAACATGTTAAAAGGACTGTTTCAGAAGAGATCTAGGAAGTCCTTGGGAGTTTCAGAGACTCTTTTGGTAGTACAGGACTGGAGGAGACCCTCTATGCCTGCTTCTTGTTATACGTTTTTAATCCCATGAGCTCAGCTACATACATACTTTGACACACTTCCAGTAAGCCACACACACACACTTTTAGAAGTGGTTCTGGTCTATCCTTTTATGCAATGGTAAAAGTAAAGGTAAAACCCTTTTTGCAGCAGAAAAGGATTGGCTAAAGAATTAATTAGATATTAAAACCATAGCTGCATTGGTTCTAGAGTGGGTTAGGTAAAACAGAATCTGAACTTGAATTGGGGTCAGGGTTTTGTCCAGCTTTGCCTTTGACCTGATGATACAATAAAACAGCATTTCTTTTTGTTTTGGCTCATATGAGAAGTGACACTGCATGAAAGATGAATGGAACTCTGCTCATGAAGTACCCAAGACCACTAGAACAACATTAGCAATTTGACAGTGTTAGTAATGGGACCTTTGCAAATAAAGCATTGCAGAGATTGCACACCTATGGATCTATTTAGTTTTGCTATGAAAAAGCTCAAACCAGGAATTCTGAGATATGGTCTTTATAAAATGCAAGTTATAGGTTCTCTCACCTTCTATAAATTCAAAGACATCTCGAGGGAGTATTTTTTGCAGGTGCTCTAGTGAAATACCTATTGGAAACTCTAAGTATATAATGGAATCTGCCAGTGGACACTACGTTGTCTGGCATGTATTATTACTTGCTACATTAATTTTTCCCATTCTCCCTACCACCTTTTCTCTCCTCTCATTTTGCAGGGATAAAAAGATACATCAATTAAGATTTTCCTTTACAGAGAGAAGATATCTGGTTCCCAATGAGGTGTAGTATTAATTTGGTTCAGTCACGTCATTGCTAGGCTTTTAGAATGCAGTGAATGTTCTAAACAAACCCATAATTGTGCATTGACATGATATTTTTGCACATGGTCTGCCATGTACAGATAAGTTTCTTTTGTGGATGAGGAAAGACAAAATTATGTCTTCCCTAAAACTGATGCTCAAGTACTGTGGTGTATTACCAGAAATTTTAGAAGGCCATGTATTCTGTAACTACAACTTTTATGGTAAAAAACATAAAATTGATTTTGAAAAAGGAACCTGCTCCTTCCTTTGTAACGAGAAAAGCCCTGTCGACCAGTGATGAAGAAACAGACTGAACTAGCTTTTAAAAGTAAGTTTCGATTACTGATTACATCATATATGAGGGATTTAACAACATGGATCATAAATAAACATCAATAAGAATAGAAAACACTTTAATCAGTGTTTAATTTTTCTGACCTATGACTTTGTTTCTACTGCCTTGTTTTACGCAGTAATTTGTCATATAAAATTTATTGCCATGAGAAGCCCATAATATGTATATAGGTTTGTTTTGAAAGACATCAAACCTACCTCAGCTGTCTATGTTTTCAATCTCACACCTTTCAAGTTCACCCTTAGTCTAGGCCATTTAATACCACTGTGTATTAGAGAAGAAAAAAGCACTATTTTTTGACAAGACATGTATCCATTAAAACATTAAAATTCTGTTACTTTCACAGCTGATTTTTTTTTTTTTTTAACTAAAGTAAGAATAGACTTAAACTGAAAGTTTTCTTTGGGCCCTTAAGAAGGCTGTCACTTGTCAACACATATCAAAGCAAACAAACTAGAGGGCCTCCTGTGAGGTAAAACCGATGCTTGGTCTGGCAAGGTGTTTTGGGCACAGAACCATGGTGAGCAAAAATCCACCGTGAAACCCTGCAGGGTGGGTTGGGTTTGGAGACAGTACAGCCACCCCAACACAGCTGCTGCTCAAGGCAACACCGTGACTAACAGCGGCCGGAGCTGCCCACAGGCAGCCACAGCATTCCTGTACAACACACCAGGGAGAAAAAGGTATAAAACGGGCGATTTCACGGTGCAAACTGTGGTGTCTTACTTGCCCCACGGCTGACAGAGTGTTCACCCACACCACAGGTTCGCACGGGCCATGGTGTTGCCGGGTGGCTTTGTGGGATTCCCACTCCTAAAGCCAAGTTGTGAGCACTGCGGGGAACCTCCTGAGAAGACACTATTGCCGTAAAAAGAGTTTTCCTTGACAGGACATCTAGCGAAGAAGCCTAATTAAATATCAGCTCTACCTCTTCCCGGAGCCGGCCGCAGAGCAGGTCTGGCCAAAGGCGGCCCCCGTGAGGGCCGCGCTGCTGACGGCAGCCGTGGCCCAGCCAAAGCGCAGAGAGGATTTTAAGGAAGAGGAGACAAGAGCCACATCCCGGCCACAGCCGAGCTGCTCACCGCCCTAAGGGCACCAGAAGAGCTGCTCGCTCAGAAAGCGCCATGCCGGGGCCCGGGCCCGCCCCGGGGCAGGCGAGGGCGAAGCCACTCGAGGGCGCGCCCTCCGTGGGCGGGAAGGCAGCCGGGACTCCTCCTCCTGCCCAGAGCATCGGTGTGCCATGGAGCTGGGAGCGGGCCGTAAGAATTAGCCCCGCTCCGGCCGGGAGCCATGCCCGCGGGGAACGGCACGGGCACCTCCAGCCGCCCGGAGCCCGCGGCGCCCGAGCAGGAGGTGCCGGGCGAGCGGCCCCTCTTCAGCGCCGGCACCTACGAGCTGCTGGCACTGCTGGTCGCCACCATCGGCATGCTGGGCTTGTGCAACAACTTGCTGGTGCTGGTGCTCTACTACAAGTTCAAGCGGCTCCGCACGCCCACCAACCTCTTCCTCGTCAACATCAGCCTCAGCGACCTGCTGGTGTCCGTCTTCGGCGTGAGCCTTACCTTCATGTCCTGCCTGAGGAGCCGCTGGGTGTGGGACGCCGCCGGCTGCGTCTGGGACGGCTTCAGCAGCAGCCTTTTCGGTGGGTGCTGCGGCCGCGGGCGCCGCCTGTCCCTCCGTGTCCTGCTGGGCCCCTCCTTACCCGCCTCTACCGGCGGTCCCGCGCCCCGTCCCCGCTTCCCAACCGCCCCAACCGCGCTGTCCCCGCTTCCCAACCGCTCCCTCCCCGCTTCCCAGCCGCCCCAACCGCCCCGTCTCCACTTCCCAACCGCCCCAACCGCGCCTTCCCCGCTTCCCAACCGCCCCAACCGCGCCTTCCCCCCTTCCCAACCGCGCTGTCCCCGCTTCCCAACCGCCCCGTCTCCACTTCCCAGCCGCCCCAACCGCCGCGTCCCGGCCGCTCCCGCGGGGCAGTCCGGCCCGGCGGGTTCAGTCGCCGCCCTGGCGGGAGGGTGGAGCTGGCGCTTTTTGGCAAAAAAAGGTCTACAGTGCTGGACAAAAGTATCCGAAGCAGAAAAAAGAAAAAAAAAAAAAAAGAAATTATTCGCGAATCAGTTTTTCGGCCTCCCGCCTTTGCCTGTATGAAGTGTGATGGGACATTTAGGGAAAAGGGTAGCAGCGCTGTTAAAAGAGGTCTCCGGTTGACCAAGTGATGCGCAGAATTCATGAGCATAAACGACTGTATTTTATAGGAGGAGGCACTGCAGTCTGTGGATAAGGAGCACATATGACTCTGGGTGTAGGGTCAGCAGTGTTCTGCCACCGTGGAACAGGTGGAAAAGCTGCTCCCCAGCAGCCTTCTCAGTGTTGTGACTTGTCTGTTTATAAAGCTACGCAGTGTGTGGCAGTGCCTTGAATTTTCTTACCCGTATGTGAAATTCGGGTACCATCTTTTAGTCGTAACGGTGTCACAGTTGGGCTTTGGGAAACCACTGATTCCCATGAAATTTTAGCACTGCAGAAGCAGTATTTACATTTTTTCCATTTTCAAAACCTATAAGCTCTTCACTGCTTTGCTTCCTGAAATGAATACATAGCCTTTGCAGAGGTCTGCAGAAGAATAGGTTGCAGGCCAGCTATGTACCTGCAGCCTCTTAAAAGGAATATTGCTTTTTCTTTACCAGTAAAAGATGCTGCAAAAGAAGAGACTCATGTGTCTAATGGTGAAAGTAAATGTTTGGCTAACCAGTAATGAAATCTAAAGCTCACATTAGTTACTTCTTCTGGCAGAGGTGTATAAATTAGAGGTGGATCACAGTGCACCCACTGGACGTATATACACTGAAAATTGACTCTAGGGTGACACATTAAAGTCTTCAATAAGCTTTCTAGCTTTCCTGTATACATAACCTCTGTTTCACATGGCTCTGTGGTCTGCATTTGGTGGGCTACTCTGTGAAGGTGCATGGCTGTTCATGCTTGATTTGACTACTGCTGCACAGTGCAGCAAAAATTTTATGTCTTGAAAGTTATGGTGGGTGCAGGATTTAGTTAATCATTTGTGCAGTGTTTGGTATACCAGATGATTTCTGCAGTGCACAGCTCTCAGACGTTTGTGTAGCTGTTGGTATCAGGGAAAGTACTAGGGAACCTCGCTGGCATAAGTTTGTCTCCATCACTCAGCCTGCTCAAATTCTTGAGAAACTCAAGTACTTGTCTGCCAAACAGATGCTGCCAGACAACTGAATGTTAATCTTACACAGGGGATGTAAAGTACTGTTCTGTTCCCACCTTTATCTCTTATATATTATACCTATTATTTTTGATGGAGGCATTTTCCATATAGGTTCAAAAAATAAGATATATAGTAAGGGTAAAAAACCAGACTATAATAATTTCATACCATCTTCTGAAATAGTAGAAATAGAAACAATGAGGTATATATATAAATTGGCAAGGAAATTGCTTGATCACATGTGACTTTTAATTTCTGTTTATTTTGAGGTGTGTTACATAATTTGTTACTATAAATATATTTAGTATTGATGCTTTCCTGCATCCCTCTATTTAAGATTTTTTTTTTCCAAAGAAATGTAGGCAAATTCATGGGCCTTGTCTAGAGAGTAGTCAAATTAGCATCTGTGGTTTGCAAAATTACATCTTCCTGTGATTGGTCATGCTATGTTCCTCTTCCATAATGTGCTTCATGGGGAAGAATTTTTAAATTACTATTATTATTAGAAAAGTGTGTTTGTATGTAGTTGATCATATGGAAGTGGAGAGTAAATGCACAACTTAATGTTCAGGAATGATGCCTTAGTTTACTTTTTTCAGCTGCCATGTAAAGCAATTGAAAATATTTAACTTGGCTATCATAATTGAATGCTAATCTGATAAAGTGATGTCTAATTTTAACCTCTACAGTATTGTTTTCATATTCTCATCTAGAAATAGAAGGGTTGTTCTTTTCTGTTTTTGAAGATAAGTGGTTCCTCACCTGTATAGGAAAGCAGGGGCATGTCAATCCTGAGGAAAAAGAAATTATAAATGATGCCCTGCAGGTAGCATCATACTCTGTCTGCCATCTGGATTATCTGGATTATTACTACCATGGCTTCTATTTTCATTTAGTAATGTGTTCATGGAAAAAACGAGTAATTTGAAGGGTTTTTTGTTTGTTTTTTCCTGTTTGGTAATGTTTTGTTGTTGTTTAGGGTTGGGTATTTTGGTTGTGGTTTGTTTGTTTGATTGGTTTTTGAGGGGGGGTGGGTTTTTCGTGGTGGTTTTTTTCTGGTTTTTATTTGGGTGGGGGTTTTTCATTTGTTTGTTTATTTTTGGGGTTTTTTGGGTTTTTTTTTCCTGGTAGTGGTGAAGACACTGATTAAAGATTTCATTCAGAGTAGCCAGGTATTATATTTATAAAAATACTTCTCTTGTATATAACAACCCAAGTCACCTGTTATCTTGAGGTGATGGTGGTAGGGAAAGTAATGTAGTGGAATCTTACATATGTATTACTTACAAGTGCTTCTGAAAGCATAACATTCCCCTCAGGAACTTTTGAGAGTACAAAGTACATTTGTTGATCAGAAAATATACAAAATTGACAGCTTTGAAAAGTGAAATTCTCAGTAACTAAGCAGAGTGCTTACAGCTTTGCAGTGTTCAGTTGCTCAGTAAGCCACAGTGACACAATAAAGTGGTGGTAGCTCTGATACCAGATATGGAGTCTATTAAACCATAACAGATTCACGTGAGGTTACTTTAGTGGTGTGGATATGTCCTGGGGTTGGACCCAGCCTGGCTCATTTGAGATGAGATGACCAAAACCTCTTTATTTACGGTTTTGTGATTTCATTCTTGGGTATGATCTTGAACATTGCCACGTGAGCTTTCTGTGTCAGCCCTTCAGGTCTGAAGGCTGTTCAGTCTTACTTTCCATCCTTATGCATCTTTTTTAATCAGAAGAACAGCCACTAAGACTCAATACATGGTGTAAGTTGTTCTCTGCATGTGTTGACTTATAAATGAGAGGTTCCCTGATAGTAAACAAGTTTGGGATGAATTATTAAATTTGCCATTTTTTTAAATAGGATTGTCACTTTAAATTCAGAGCTAATTCTCAACAAATTTTAAGAATCACTTCCTAATTACTGTAGTTAATCAGGAATCACGTTGAAAATCATGATTCAGCAGCTTTATTTTAAATTTTCACGTGTTGTTATAAGGTTTTTTCTCATACTGTTTTGAAAGCTGAGATGAAGGTATTTCTGTGTTCCTCTTAAGGATTTCAGTATGATTAAATAGATGGCATTTATGCTTAAAGTGAACCAGTAACATCCATATTTTCAGAAGCCTTCATTACATAATGACAACTTCTTTCCCCCCTCACAGATATGAGGGCACTCTCTATACTTCTAATAATTTTTCATTGAAGAACTGAACATTTTATTTGTAAGGGCGCTTCTCATTTTGCCAGGCAGTTGGAGGCATATTAAGATCTGGAACTTAGATGCTGTAAGCAGATGTTCACAGTCTGAAACTTGTAAGTTGAGAAGATGGCAGCAGAACTACAGATTGTCTGTCTAGGAATAAATGGCTGGTTTTTGTGTTCCTCACAATAGTCTACTTCTGCATTATCGTGAGATTCACTTTATCATGAGAGAAGCCCATGTAGTAGCATCTGCTCTTGAGTTGCATTGCAGAGCTCAGAACCTGATGTTTGTGCTACTTGCCTATGTTTTCTGTGACTTGAAAGATTTTCATTGAGCCTTTAGAAGGTGCAGAGACCTGCTTGCTACAGTGCAGAACTGATCATTTTGACTACTGAACATCCGTGCTCGTCACACAAATAACAGTCCCTATTTTATTTAACTCATGAGAGTCTGAAGTCAAGATACAGTTTAGTTAAAGGTCTTCAGAGCAGAGCTGCAAGAAGGGCTTTTTTTCTCTATTATAAAGCCATTCTTAGCACCTCATATATTAGTGTAGGGAAAACGACATAAATGATTACCTGACAAGTCTTAGTCTAAGCTTTTGTGACGTAGATGTCTGTTTTAGACATTAATCCCCATTTAATTTTGTTTCTCTGAGTTCCAGTGTTTATTTTGTTACAGGTGATGTATCCTGGTGTGATATGGTAGCTGCACATCAATTAAGTGATGTATTTGTACCATGAGGGCCACCTTTCTATGGAAGTATGCAGGCAGCTCTATGCTTGCCCTACTGCATCTGCCAACCTCTCCCTATGTAGAAAGCTTCTAACTCTTTCCCTGTCTGTAGTCAACTAAGCTAAGTAGTAGAGATCTGTGTAATCTCTTTATCTGCTTTAGCATACAACTCAAATTTGGGAGGTGTGCTGTCTATCACTGACAGCATAGCTTTTTGGTTATGATTTCTAGAGAAGACACCTGACAGCTAAACATACCCAAAAGTCTTGGTTAGCAGACACAGATAATTTCTTTCTTCAGGCTTACCTGAAGGGGTAATTGTGAAATACAGGATCATCTTTGTGTATACCTGCTGGATTCTCACAGATATTCAAGGGGTTTTGAATGACATTGACTGTCAGAACTTGATATGCACAAGAGAAATTTGTGTACTGCTCACTCCCAGGCAGTGGGTGTCTGCTTTAATGCCTTCTGTACATAGAAATAGGCCCTGAGGGTTTTGAGGTAAGCTGGTCTTATCACGTGGAGCATACACACATAACCCCTCAAGCATAAATCACTTCAGCTAAAAGTAATGGTAGCTAAACCATTGGCCAGTACTGGTGTTTTAACACCTTCTAAGTTTAGTTGTGCAAAGGAAGAAAGAAGTGGAAAAAAAAAAAAAAGTTGATAACAGGAATGGTCTTGAGGAACAGGCACCAAAACTCTTTATCTAAGGCAGTCTCTTGACAGAAGATTGCATACTCAGGGTGTATGCTGGGGTAGGCTTTATATCATTAAACTTTGCAATTGGAAGGCAACTGTTACTGAAGTGTGGTTAGATACCTCTGTCTTTCCTAACTGCAAGCTGTTTTTGTAAGGGTAAAAAAAAACACTGCCAGATTTTAATGTCAAATTAATTAAAAGTATTATGTCCCTTCTGGACAAATTACCATTGGTATGCAGCAGCTAGATCTTGATGAGCTACCAAATCAATTTGGAAATCTGAGTATATACTCCATTCCAGTAATGTGAACTAGAGGATGGGAAACATTGTAAGACTTTTACAGACTGTATTCTCCTGTGAAAAGCTACCCTGTGTACAGCTGAGGTTCTTTTATTTGTTTGTTTCAAGGCAAGCCGATACCACCACCACCACACCCACCAAACACTGAAGTAAGGATTAATTGCTTGAGTGTCTCAGGGACCTGGCTTCAATTACAGCCTGCTCAGCTGAGGCTCTTCCCTGCGCAGTGGCAGTGATGTCCTGTGCCACCCTCTTGCATTCCCATGTATGTTATGTGCACTTATGCACTGATTTAATCTCACTAAAAGCATTTTCTGTTGTTACTCAGCAGATAGTTTTAGGATCTTGTGTTACAAATAGCTGGAGGCTCAGTCAGCGTGCGTTCAGCTTTAGCTGCTTTTTTTTGAATATTGAATTTGGAAAAGGTGATTTATTTCACCATATTTTATAGGACAGCTACATATAAAATATACTTGAATTCTGTTATGTGTAAGAGAAGTGGTTTTTCACCTACCTAGGCTTGAATGCAGATGTTAAAATTGCTTGAAAAATTAGAAGTGATACATAGCTGGTGCCTAAAACTTATTGTAATGCCTAATTGCTGAATTCAAATAACTGGTCATATATTTTGTAGTACAAAACTAGAGAGTGCAATAACACCTTTTCTTGCTATGGACAGGAAGTTGCTTCTACTAAACTGCTGCTATCTAGCTTTTCAGATGTGCAAAGAGGTGAAGAGGGATTGCAGAAGGGTGGCTTTCTTCTGTGATTAGGTATGCAAAATAGTAATTCAGCACTAGAATGTAGGGCAAGGATTAATTAATATAGAAAATAATATAGTCTGAGACAGAAGCCATGGTCTGTCTCAGAAATGGATCTTGTTTGCTACATTATGCTATAGTTGCTCTGTAGAGCTGCTCAGTCTTCAGGAATATTTGCTATCACCTCTGACCAAATTACAGGTCATGCTTGGGGTGGCGGCTCAATGTGAAAATAAGGTGCATCTTGCATGGAGAAGGCAGAAGCTGTTGTGATTGTTCAAACTTATTTGAACAAGCACTTCAGTTCTGAAGGACTGCAATATTTTTCTTCTAATTAAGGATTATAAAGTCAGGATATACACATTGTATGGTATAACACAGTACAGCTTAGCTGTGTTTTGCAGTCTTCTCTGTGATGACCTACACTATGCAGATTGAAGTAGTTAATGATGTATCCAGAACTGACTCCTGGAAAAGCCCAGGATAGGGAAGAGATAATTATAACATATGGTACATAATCAAATCTACATTAAAGGCAGCATTTCAGTAGGAAAACAATACAAAATGGCAAAAATGAGGATTTTTTTCATAAACATCCAAATAACAGGAGGTAGCTTGTCATTGCTCTCTGATTCTGTGTGGCTGGCTGCTGGAGGAGTTGTAACATAGAAATTGCAAACTAGTGGCTTAAACAAGAAGACACTTCAGTTTTGCTACATTTATCTCCAGCTTCAATGGAAATGACCCCATCTGTGCTGAGGTAATTGCCCAGGCTTAAATCAGAGCTAAAACTAGCAGCAGTTCCTAAACACAAAGAGTGTTTATCTTTATAATCAGCACTTACAGATCCTTATCTGAGATGAAAATCTGTATATCAGACATGCAGTCTCTGTAAACACTGGGCCATAAAGTCTTTCTGAAAGAGTTAGAAAGAGTGAATTGCTGGTGGAGTAAATCAACCCTCAGAATCTTGGGTCTTAGCCTTGAATCAAAATACGTAGATCTCCAGTACTTCAAGAAGTGTAACAAAATATATTTCAGATGAAAGGTAGAAATTGTTTTGAAATGCATACTTTTCCTAAGAGGGGGGCTAATAGCCAAACAATAACCATGATGGCTTTCTGTAACAGATTTGGTTTTTTAATCAGCACACATTTCATCATATTAATATATGCAACTCACTCAGGATGAAATTTAATAATATCCAGAAAAGCTCCTGTAGAGGAGTGGGGGCAGGGAGGGAAGTAAAATTCAGTGCTTTCCTCTGCACTGGACCACAGAAACTGAATGAAAACAAAGCCATACACATGCATAAATCATATATATCTCATGCTGTGACCTGCATTTCCTGCCTCATGTCTGTGTGCTGCCGGACACCCCTTGAATGCCAACAGAGGAGGGATTTGCATTTTGGTGCATACTGTCCAACAGGCTGTCCAAGGTCCCATTTACAGTTCAGAGAGGAAAATTCAAGTATGTCTTTCAAGAGCAGTGCTTTCAGACTGAAAGGGGTTTGATAGAACATTGTTCAAGTACCTATGTGCACATACTGATTTTTAGAGATATTGAGCATCCTGTGACTTCCTTGAGAATGTCAAGGACTCAGTAAATTATTGCTTGTGAACACCTGTACTTTCAGCCAAGCATGTGTGCTTTTGATTACTTTGTTATGGCTAGAGTTCAGCACTCATAAAAGGGATGGGGAAGTATTAAGACCACACAGGGACATAAGTCATTGAATACCATTCAATGGAAGAAGGTGGTAAGGAGCAAAAGGTTAATTTAGGTATTCTGACTCATCATCCTGAGGAGCTGCTCTTTCCCTTCACTGATCAGACAACGCTGCAGTGCACTATATAAAAACCTGAGCCTTCAGTTGAGTGATGTGATTTTCCTCCATAAACATGTCTGTGGATGACTGTCATAATTGTCAGGTAAACTTGTAATTCCTAATCTTTGAGTAGGAGAAATGGAAGGGTACTTGTTGCCTTACCTTGTGTTCAGGAAGAAGACTGCATTTGATTGAATAAAGCACTTACCTGAGCCATTGTAAGTGTAGAATAGTACCTATAAAATCCTGTAGTCATTTTCTAATGCCTGCTAATATTTTGCTTAGATCCACATTGTTCAGTTTATTTTCAGCATGTTAGGTCACAAAAAAGGGTGTGAGAGACTGCTTTTCAACTTTATTTAAAAAACCCCAACCCAACCAAAAAAACCCAAAACCCCACAAACCAACAAAAAACCACTAATAAACCCAACCTTAGGTCTTTGGAAGCCTTCTGGCCCACATTTGCTAGTCTGATTTTAAACTATGAAAGTGAAATTCTACAGCAATGATTTGTACAAGGAAAAAAACCTACAAAATGAAATGTGAAATGTTACTGCATGGCCAGCAATGTCTACATATTTTTGTCATGCAGTTTTAAAGATAACTAGAAAAAAGCACATTTAAAAATTGTTTCATTTTAAAGACATCCATGGAAGAGTGTGGCGCATTTTCTTTTAGAGTAGCAAATTCTCTTAATCAAGAAAGCTTTCTAGGCTCACCTCTTATAAAAAGGGAATCCTTTAATAACTGCAGCATAAAGTAACTTTCTTAGAATTCTAAAGGATATCCCACTGTGACATACTTGGTTAATAATAAACTGCTTTTGCTGTTGAATACCTTTACAGAGAGGCTATAGAGCTGTGTTGCTCTAGATTTTGTTACTCTTAGTTGTCTTTCTAAAATCCATGTTGCTGGTCCTTCTGTGCTGTTGTTAATTTATCTTCAATAAATATTTATCCTTTTTTCAAAGTGAGATCAAGTTCCTGCTGAGTATAAAATGGTTGTTCTCTCTTTGGTAGTGAAATTTGCAGAGTTAACCTTCTTCGAGCTGTATACATGCACTTTATGCACATATTAATATACGTGGAGAAATTAAGTGCTGTGCATATACATGAAAAACTACTTGTGTTTTGGATTAGATAAGTTCTGTACAAATTTAGACACAGATATCATCTCACAGAATGCTATGAAATGCACCCTTTTGTTGTTTAAGAGCCTGGATTGATGAGTGAATCAACACATCTGGCAGTTTCCTGATAGGCAACTTCGTTTTTGATCATCAAGAGTTACAGACCATTGAAGTAGAAATCCTTATATTCTAATCAAGACAGAAATGCCTTGGCTTCATGAAATTATAAAAGTGTCTGGATAGAGTAATACTGAGAGCTGAAGATCATGTGTGATTTCTGTCATAACATGTTAATAATTGTGTACTGGGCTTGAGGTGCACAGAAAAGGAATAGAGTGCATAAATAAACAAGGACTAATATTTTAATGAAAACAGCAAGATAGGAAATAATGGAATAGCTTTCAGATGGGACACCTTCAGCAATGTAATGCTTTGACTTCCTGGTTCTTCTTGGAATGCAAAGACTTCCATGATATCTTGAAATAAATTGGAATTATTCTAGTAATTTTGTTCACATTAAAGGTGCACATCTCTGCTTTCAGTTGCTGAAGGCTTTCTTTAATTTCAGTCTCAATTCACTAAGTTTCTAAGAGATTTTTTTATTGTTGATTATCTCAGTTTTATACGATAGCTTTTTTTAAAAAAACCCCTAAACAACAACAGCCAAAGGAAACCACAAACCCCAAAGGAATGTATGTATAACAACAACAAACCCTACAGCAATTGTCAGTAATAAAAACCCCTAAACCTTGGACCATGATACCTCACTTAATGTTTAGGAAGAAGTATTGACTTGGTCTCTTTTTCCCTTGTCCCACTTCTTAGCCATTGTACATCATGGATCAGATGTCAGTGTCCTACTCGGAGTAGTTTGAAGTTGGTGATTCTGAAGTTGTTAGTGAGTAATGCACAAAAAATCTTACTGGTGTTAGATTCATAATATGAGCCAGGTCGTTTTGGGTTAACCCGCTAGCAAAGGAAACATTTATCAAGAGGAGTTCAGTCCAGTCTACAGTATTTGTGAATAATTTAATTGATTTTCATTTTTTTTACAGGCATTGTTTCAATTATGACTCTCACTGCGCTTGCCTATGAACGCTACATTCGGGTGGTCCATGCCAAAGTGATTGACTTCTCTTGGTCTTGGCGGGCTATCACATACATCTGGCTGTACTCACTGGCCTGGACTGGAGCACCTCTTTTGGGCTGGAACAGATACACACTGGAGATTCATGGATTAGGTTGCTCAGTGGACTGGAAGTCAAAAGACCCCAATGATACCTCTTTTGTGATCCTTTTTTTCCTTGGCTGTCTCGTGGCACCTGTTGGGATCATGGCCTATTGCTATGGCCATATTCTGCATGCAGTAAGAATGGTAAGTTAGTACAAATAAGACTTCACTTAATGTAATATTATCAGTGAAAAATATTGAATTAAGTTTGGATCCAAGACAAATTTGCACTCTCACTTTCCTTTTAAACTTTGGAGTATTTGATGTTCATCCATGTTAGGTACCACTAGATAGGTTGTAGGATTGGGAGAGAACCAGCTTAGAGCTACTGAGGTCTGTTTGGTGTGTGGTTTACTGGGGGGAGGTAGGGAGCTGCTTATGCTTACTAATCCACATCAGATCCTCACCTGAAAATTCAATCCAAATCCTTAGTATGAGAAAGTGTTAATGATTCCTATTCTGTGGGTAGTTAGTCTGGACCCATTCAAGTTTATGGTCAACAGTATTGGCACAATGGATAATTTATGGAGTGTGTTCATGTGCATGTCCTATCTTTTCCTTATTTTATGACTCAGGTGACATGGGAACCTGCTGCCTAGTATTCTGCTTTAGAGATTTCATAATTTTAGGAAAACAAATTATGTGACAAAGCAGTACAGAGAAATCTATTTATGAATTGTCTTTTTTCTAAGGATGTTTTTCACAAATCTACAGGGCTGTCTAACTAGTCAAACAAATGACCACTGATGCAAACTGAACTAAGTTTATGCAATAGCTGAGGCCTAGTTATTTTTCTTAATTACTTATAACTGCTTTGTAAAATCTCTGGATTCGTTGTTTTCTAGTAGATTGGCTATTTTATTTTTTCTCAGCTTGTATTTTGACACTTAATGTAGAGAATAAAATTATGAAAAACATGATGTAAGCTTCTGGAAGAATTATGGTTTAAAAGATAAGGTGCATGGTGTCTGTGCCTTAAGCTAAAAGAGTGAATAACTTACTTATAAATAAATCTAGAACTATTCGGGTTCAAGCAAAACATAAAGGTATTTTTTTTTCTCTACAGCTTCGCTGTGTAGAAGATTTCCAGACAGTTCAAGTGATCAAACTTCTAAGATATGAAAAGAAGGTGGCTAAAATGTGTTTCTTGATGATCTCCACGTTCCTTATTTGTTGGATGCCCTATGCAGTGGTCTCTCTCTTAATAACATATGGCTATAGCAACCTTGTAACTCCAACAGTAGCTATCATCCCATCTTTCTTTGCCAAGTCAAGCACTGCTTATAATCCAGTTATCTATATCTTCATGAGTAGAAAGGTAGGTACATTAAAGGTTTTCTTGTTTGAATTATTAGTAGCCAGTATCACAGGTGTGGAATATAGGTCTGATATACTTTAACCTGAAAAACTTATTAAAAATTTCAACAGCTAGGGTAAATGGTAACAATCTAGAAGAAATAAAATCTCTGATGGTGCTTAAATACTACCAGATTAGAAATCTAATTTGCTTATATGTGAATTCAAACATTTAACTTACATGAAAGGGATGGGAAAGAATGTCAGAGTTTAAATGTCTAGTTTTGACAGTTTACCTGTGAAATGGATTGCTGCTAGAAGATCTCATCTGAATCACTCTCTTACCACTGTAGAAGGGGAACCATCAGAGGAAGTTTAGAATAATCAGGGTCTGTTTTTTAGGAATAAAAAAACTTGCCTCTGACTTCGATGTTACAGCAACACAAGGACTGAAACTGGAAGAGTAACTTGCACATTGTAAACTTCTGAAACCAAGATTGTATAAACGTATTTGGTGTTTAATAGAATTCCTTGACAAAGGGTAAAAACCATGAATGATTGCTGGAGGGGTTTTGCTGGGTTTTCCTTACCTTTAAACCCATTATAGAGATGGAATTTCCTGTGATTTCCTACACTGGCTTGCAGTTGCTGGGCAGCAGCCTGGGCCAGCCAGCAGCCTGTAGGGACAAGGCAGCCAAGTCAGTGGGTCCGATCAGCCACAAGGGCAGCCAAGCAAAGCTGAGTGCAGCTCAGGTCAGGACCAAGGGCAAGGGGGAGCTTAAATGTTTTCCTGAGTAAAAGCAGGAGGCCTCCAATGTGGCATCTTGTGCAGTTCTTCCCCCACAGCTCATTTCGCAGCAGGCTGATCCACAGCTACACGGCTGCACAATATCAGAGTTATCCTGGATATGGGAAGCTAACAACAGTCATGTTCAAAAAGGCTTTTTCAACAGGGTGACTTTTTAAATACACTGCCACTGACTCTCTACCTAGTTGTTAGGCTGAGTATCTTATCTGGAAAACATTTTGTGGGTTCTGATACCCAGCAGCAAATCAAACTTGTATCAGATATAATGCCAGTAAAGACACAGCCAGGATAAGTATCAATCATCTGAACATGCTTTTTGGAGATCCATTGTGAGGTATTTTTCTCTTGCCTCTAATTCTAGATTAGGACCAAAATGATAGTATTTTTGCTTAATTTTTTTGGTTATTTTACCCTCAGAAGGAATCCTAAAACAAGTTCTCTATAATAGCCCTTTTTTATTTGACCTGATTCTAACATGCTTGTACTTTCTAACTTTTTTTTGCTATTCTGAGGTAGACCATTACCTGTGAAGTTGTCAAGGCTTCCACATGACCATTCTTTCTCTGAGATTATCCTTCTATGAGATCTTGTAATTAGCTAGGTTCATTTCCCAACAGGACAGACCTGTTGCCTTCCCTGTGTCAGAGTAGGATTAATTTTCCACAGCAAAACCTTGTTCCAACTTGGCATGTCAGATTACTTCTTGCATGATATCTGGGAAAACAGAGCACTGGCCATATAATACAGGATAAGAGAGAGTAATCCTTAACACAGCTAAATGGAAGGCTGTTAAAAAACGATGTTCTACCCCCTTTTCAGAGAAAAAGTGCATTATTTCCCAGCTGCCTCTGGGTGTTTGTTGTGTTTGGGGTTTTTGTTATTTTTGTTTTGGGGTTTTTTTATATTTTGGTTGGTTGATTGAAGTCTTCTTCATACATTGCAAGCAAATCTTGTTACAGGTTGTTAAACAAAGGGGAAGTTGCCCTCTTATTTCTTGTAGAACCAGAGTTCTTCCCCAAAGGATCATATTTGAGCTTTAAATGTGTGCAGACACAGAACTACTTTAACCCTCATACCTGGATCTTTGTTTTGTTGAAGGGGAGACCATGATTAGAGAATTAATACAGTGCTACTGCTCAAATTTCCCTGCTGGTGTGAACTTTCACTGAATACCTCACATTATTTAGTCACACAGTAGAACAGACTTTCTGTGTCACAGGTAGCTGCTAGTTAGCGGAAAGACTTCTGTTCCATCCATATTCAGTTGGAACATTTGACTTCTGTGTTACTAACCATTGAAATTTAATTTTACATCTGACATTAAATGACTTTAAGTGACATTAAATGCTTTTGTTAAAATTCCAGACCCTGGAGTTACTTAAAAGGAAGAAAACATCCCTTTGTATCCCCTTCCTTGCCTTGTTCATTCCCTCTGTATTCTCCTGTGAAGTGTTTGTGAGAATATTCTTTCCCTGCTGGATCTAATGTGTTATTTTTGAATATGGAAACAAAACCTATAGCACACTTTGGAACCTAGTACTCTTGTCTTTTGCAGATCTTGTAGGTGATAACTTATTCAGTTATCATCTACAAGATCTTGGCATTTCAGTGCCCTCTGTTGGCTTGGTGATCCTATTCAGATGTAGAGAAAAAAAGTACGCACTCCAAAGGCACCATATTTTGTCACTGAAACGAACTCAGAAGATATGCAGAAGTCTCTTAATTTGAGTCATGTACTGTACTGTGCCCCTCACTTGCTTGTAGGTGATAGTGAATGCTTAGGAAGCTGAACATCATTCTGTTTATCCTCTCCTGCAGTTTCGACGCTGCCTTTTGCAACTCCTGTGCTTTCGCCTGATGAGATTCCAGAGGACGATGAAAGAGACACCAGCAACAGGGAGTGACAAACCAATACGACCAATAGTTATGTCTCAGAAGGCAGGGGACAGGCCAAAGAAGAAAGTGACTTTCAGCTCTTCCTCTGTCATTTTTATTATCACCAGTGATGACACTGAGCAAATGGATGATGGCAGTAAATACAATGAGACAAAAGTAAATGTCATCCAAGTAAAGCCATTGCAGGGATGAGTTGACATGAGAATGAGATGGATTTCAGCCACTAGACTATTGAGGCTGGAGACTGGTTTCAGTGGCAGTGTCTGTGGGCTGCCAAAGGAAACTGCATTCTTAAGCTGTGAAGTACTGAAGGGATTCAGCATCTGAAGATCTCCAAGTAGTTCACTTTTGGTCACAGTATGGAAATCTCTGCTAAAATTGTTGATGGATGTCATTACTCTGAATTTTCTTAAAGCGTGTTTTATGACTGCCATTCAGAACTTTTGGTATTTTAATGTTTTCTGTATATTGAGCCTTCAGTATATAATTAAATGGATCCTATTTATATAATTTTATTCTCAGTGAAGTATTTTTTCCCCACCAACTAGGACATGATCTGATATTGTAGCTTGTTGGATACAGTTTGAAGGGAAGTACTAGAACCTGAGAAAACAGTGGTATTTCAGTGTTGCAGCTGACCTTTCTAAAGATCAAGTAGAGAGTTTGTAAAGACAAACTACCCATTATTCAGATTTACAAAGGTAAAATTTGAGTAATTAACAATAACAGTGTGTGATTCTTTATTAATTGATGTACAACGTATTTTTACCACACTGACAATCATGTGACAATATATGAAAACTAAACACTAGAAGCTGTGGTAAATTTTTTATCTTAGGTACTCAGAAATGCAGTGAAATGAGCTGGAACTTCATGAAACAATTTTCATTGAAATAGTGAGATTTCATTTCCTTTCATAAAAGGAAATGAAACAAGAAATCAACAAATGAAGTGAAAATACAAAGAAAGGAAATATAAGGAAGTGAAATGAAATTGAAAAAAATGAAAATTCTTTGGAGAAGTTAAGTTGTTGAAGTGGAGTGGAATGAAGTACAGTGAAATGAACCAGAACTTCATGAGGAGATACTCACTGAAATTGCAAGAATTAATTTCCTTTTATGAAATGAAGAAATTTCATCATGGCAGGGTACTGAGATTGCTCACTCTACACTTTTGGAATCTGGGCCAGCCGTGGTGATGGGGATCACAGCAACAGTGATAAGTTGCCATTAGGGTTTTTGGGTTAGGGTTCAGAGAGCTGTAAGAGTGTACAGCTCCAGGAAAACTGGGGCTGGAAAAGGCGTGCCAAGGCAATCCTGGCAGGGCACAAATTTTGCTTCTCCTACATCTTTCTAATCTGGACCTCCCGTGGTGATCAGAAACTCAGCCCCAGTGACAAGATGCCATTAAGCCTAGGGCTGGGTTTAAGAGAGGAAACCCCAAAAGAAACCTAGAGTTTCAGGGACACTGGGGCTGGAAAAGGAATGTCAAGAAGATTATAGTAGGGAAACAACTTTGCTGCCTTCACACCTTGCAGACTAGGGCCATAAATGGGGATGGGCACCTCAGCTACAGCCCCCAAGGTTTCTAAAAGGTTAGTGTGAAAAAAACAGAATTCTGAAATGAAGTGAAAAGAATGGAATGGAATGGAATGACTGAAACTTTGTAAAATGATACTCACTGAAATTGTGAGATGTCATGAAAATGATTTCCTTTCATGAAATGAAGAATTTTCATTGAGAGATTAAGAAGTGTGGAGCCAGCAATGTGGGCACCCTGCTGTGATGCCCTTGCAATGCCTTTTTGAGCGTCAGTGTCCCTGGAGCTGTAGGCTGAATTAACAACCTAAAACTAAGGTTTTTGATCTGTTGGCGGTAACTTTTTCTTGTAGCTTGTCATTGGCTTTGAGTATGGCTCTGTGAAGTTAGTGTGCTGCAGTCCTATTTGCTAATCTTTTAACTATTTTCTCTACTTAGTGCAGCACTGTTTCAAAATTCACACACACCCTGCTACAGAACTTAAGTGTTGTAACTGTCAGTCTTTGAGTAGCATCAGGTTACTGACAGTTTTGTCATGTTTTTAAAGACTGAAAGTCCATTTTTGGTCTATTCTGGTGTTGTTGCAACCAGAAAATTTATTACAGTGTTGACAGAAAGACTGATGCTGGTCCTTTCTCTTCCATTACAGGCAATGGATGATGGTTAGAATTAGCATTTGAAAGATTAGCTGTTCTTTGAGTAACAGAAGTGCAAACTAAGAAATCGGAGAAGGAGAAAGTGGGAAGGACAGAAGGATAAGAAGGAATAAGCAGGGTATATAATTAATGAAGATTTTTAATAAACTAGTTGGTAAGAACGTTCATGATCCTGTCACGCAAAGAGAAATTACAGGTGTGGTGAGTACCATGATAACCTCGGAGCCAGTTAATTTCTCTTAAGGATGTTTCATTGATTTTGTGCATTAATAGAAAAATACATATAATGATTTAGCTAAAATAGTATTTTTAATCTGCAAATGCAGAAGCCTCAGTTTACTTATTGCCTCCCAGCACCTGGTGTGTCAAGACTGTTGGGAGGCATTTCAGCATCTCCATGCTGGGGGAGAGATCCCCTCTCACCCTGTGTTTTGAGGCAGTCATGAATCCTGAAGTGGTGCCCATTTACCAGTGCTGGGGCTTCTGCTGCTGTGCTGGATCCCATGGAGGCAAGAAACTGCAGGATGGCAACAGATCTGCTCCACAGCCATGTGACCTTCCTTCTTTTTCAGCTCCCAGAAGAAACTAGATTTGTGCTGAATGTACTGAACTTCATGCAGAAGAGTTGGGCCTTATACTATTAAGACTTTTTTTTTTTTTTTTATCAGGGATTACATCAGTCAGGAGATCAGTATTCACAAGCATACCCTTTTTGCTTGTGCCCTGCATAACATTGGTCTCCTGCTGCTGTTTCCTGCTAGAATACTGCATCAGCTAAGTGAAATGGATATGCAAGCACTATACTGTGCTAAACCACCCAGAAAGAGCAGCTTTTAAGAATACATTTATCCTTGGCTTATGTAAACAACCTTCAGCTCAAGAACAGAATCTGACTGTCTAATATCCAGAGGTAAGAGATTAGAAAAATCTGGCTATGATGGTGGACGATTTCACAAACTCATATTTGATGCACATGCAAACATCTCAGTTTGAAAATATCTGCAGTCAGGTATTTCTTTTGTCAGTCTATGTCACCACAGTTAAGGAGCGTTGTCGTTTCTCATAAAGGAAAAAAGGAGCGGGGTGAGGCTGGAACTGTCCCAGAGGATAGGAATGCCTGTTCCTGCTGCTGCTTAGGGTTGGCAGCAGGTGCCCCTTTGGGGTTAGCCTGGTGCTTGCACATGCCCCTGCCCCTCCCTCAGTGGTAGCAAAAGCGGGATGAAAAGGCTTCTGCAGGAGGCAGAAGCGCCCAGCTGATCTCCGTTTTCTTCTGCCGCAGGCAAGCCCTGCAGCCTTTGAATTCCACTTGCCTGGTGCCCAAGGCTGCCCTGCCTGCTGCTCTGACCTGGCTCTGCATTCCATTCATTCAGCTCAAACATAAAGAATGCTCTTTTCTTGCTCGGCCCTGACCAGATTAGTATTGAAGAAAAACTTGTAACACGTTAAATCTGAAGAGGAAATGAAATTGATTTTTAGTACAAATGAGAAGGCACGTTATTAGCAACAGACTTGGCACGAAGCACTGCCTGGCCCTGGACCTTTTTCCTGGCGTTTCCTTGCATTTTCCAACAGTGTTTGCGCTCCCTCTTGTGGCTTGCTCAGCCTGGTGGCTGCTGACTGAAGAATGAGCCTGGCCTAAAAAATTTGTTTTCCTTAGATATTTCCTCCGCATACAGGAAGATTCACTGTTTTATGTCTATTGTATTTTGTTTATATTGCATATACTTCTTCTATACGTCTTTGAAAAATTATAGGAGATAGATATCTGTAACTAATAGGAAATCTGGCTTGTCATAGTGATAATTTGAGGACCTTATGTCTTTGCACATTCTGGAGAATCCAGCCAGATAGGGTGATTATATAGATTGTGTAGGCATGGTGCTAGAGCAGCATATCAAAGTGCTTCTAAATCAATTTTTAGCCTTGCTGAAACTTTCTCCAAGGGAAGGTAAAATTCCATCTGTTACTTCTCAAAAGAGCCTGAGGCCTGCTCTGTGGGGGAATAAAGTGTATGTGTATCGATTAGCCATGCTGGTTTTCACCAATCTATTTTCATAGATAAATGATTGAGACCGAGGCCAGGATACAGCATAGAATTATCAAACCTTATTTAATAGGCTTTCTGCCACCCTCTTATTTATCTGTATTAACTGAAATTCTGTTATATTAGTGAGCTTCCAGGTGTAGCTAAAAGAGGAATTTGTTTCTGTGATGCACAACATGGATGAGGGTATTGAGTCTTTCATTAGTAAATTTGCAGATGGCACTAAGCTTGGGAGTGTGTGTCGATGTGTTGGAAGGTAGGAGGGCTCTGCAGAGAGACCTAGAATGGTTGGATGGATGGGCAGAGTCCAGTAGGATGAAGTTTAATAAGTCCAAGTGCTGAATCCTGCATTTTGGCCACAAACTCCCCTGCAATTTTACAGGCTGGGGATGGTGTGGCTGGACAGTGCCCAGAAGGAAAGGGACCTGGGGGCACTGGTGACAGCAGCTGAACAGGAGCCAGCAGTGTGCCCTGGTGGCCAAGAAGGCCAATGGCACCTGGCCTGGATCAGGAATGGGGTGGCCAGCAGGAGCAGGGAGGTCATTCTCCCCCTGTACTGGGCACTGGTGAGGGCACACCTGGAGTGCTGTGTCCAGCTCTGGCCCCTCAGTTCAGGAAGGACATTGAGTGCTGTGTCCAGCTCTGGCCCCTCAGTTCAGGAAGGACATTGAGTGCTGTGTCCAGCTCTGGCCCCTCAGTTCAGGAAGGACATTGAGTGCTGTGTCCAGCTCTGGGCCCTCAGTTCAGGAAGGACATTGAGACGCTTGAGTGCGTCCAGAGGAGGCAACGAGGCTGGTGAGGGTCTGGGAACACAAACCCTGTGAGGAACAGCTGAGGGAGCTGGGGTTGTTTAGCCTGGAGAAAAGGAGACTCAGAGGTGACCTTATCACTCTCTACAAGTGCCTGAAAGGTGGTGGTAGCCAGGTGGGGGTTGGTCTCTTTCTCCAGGCAACAACTGACAGAACGAGAGGTCACAGTCTCAAGCTGTGCCAAGGGAAATATAGGCTGGATATTAGGAAAAAGTTTCTTACAGAAAGGGTGATAAAGTACTGGAATGGCCTGCCTGGGGAGGTGGTGGAGTCACCATCCCTGGATGTGTTTATAAAAAGACTGGATGTAGCACTCGGTGCCATGGTTTAGTTGAGGTGTTAGAGCTGGGTTGGACTCAATGATCTTGAAGGTCTCTTCCAGCCTAGTGATTCTGTGATTCTGTGATCTGAGAAAGTAATGAGAAAATATTTTTCATCTTCACATATCCTATTGTCTTTATGGTTTATCTAATTGACTTACAACAATATGCCCTCAATACACTGTGCCTTTCATTTTGTTTGCTGTGGTGGTGTGAGTTGAGTATTGAGTACATAGGATGGGCCATGACTGATACCTAGAACAGTGTCAGTGCAGATCCCATCTGCAATTATGCTTTTCTAAGGTATGCTGAAGCCTTCAGTAAGAGGCCCTTACACAACTGAGCAAGATTTTCTTTCCTTATGCCAAATATGCATTTATTTTAGCACCCTTTCATTAATACGTCTGCTGGTTTGGTCTAAGGAGAGTTTATGCTTGGGAGCTCTTGAACATGAATTCTAATTATCCTTCTTAGAGATAAAATACAGAAAAGGATTTTTGTCCACTTCGGAACCTTTTCAGCACTGAGCTTAAAAGATCTTTTGGGTGTTAGTACAGCACCTATTCATGTCACACAATATGAGTGTACACCTCAATGTCACATCATGGCTCCTATTAATCATAGTTCTGGCTTTACAGAGACGTAAAATAAGTGTTTATTTGAACACATTGGATATCAGTGAAACTTTACAATCCACAGAACTATGTATGATTTTCACTTTCTCAGTTGCCTGAAAGCTCCTAAACGAGGGGCTAGTAGGACAGGAGAGGGGGGAAAAAGTGTGGGAAGACATTATTCTCTTTTCAAAACCACTAGAACAGTGGCTGCTTTTTCTTCTAGTGTGAGGAGATGATGGTAGCCATATGACTAGTAAATACTTAGCATGTTTAAGAGTATATAAAAGCACCTAGAGATGCTCAGTAAATAAATAAGTTCAAGTAAGATATCTATTTATGACTACACAAAATAGTCCAACTCATGAATTTTAGATGTATTTAAAATTTTAAGTAAAAGCTTAGGATATGGCAGTCTGTCTCCTGCCCTGGAGCTATTTCTATTAAAGTTAATTGCATGTCTGGTTTCCAGAGAATTACTGTGAAATGTACTGACGGTGGGGAGCATTTGCTTCAGCAACTGTTTAGAAATGGCTTATTGGTACCTACTGCTGCAATAAGGTGTGATAGAATAATAATCATATTTATTTTGAGTTTTCTCTAACTACATTTTATACACCCAGATCAGGGTATTGTAAGACACTCAGCTTTTAAAAGAGATTTGGGAGACCATGTGCTGCCAATTTCCAAGGTGAATGAGAAATTAGTGACTAGAAAAGGACATGTTGCTGCTACCTAAAGTGGACAGGATGTTTTCCAGGAACAGCACGTCCCAAGCCTGCGCTTTTGAACTCCTAACAACCAGTCCTTGACACACTACAAAGAGGCATATAAATGATCATGTCTTTCTCTGAAAGATAATGAACAGAAACAGAAATTATGTTGAAGAAGTCAAATATCAGAAAGTTTGATAACCATGCCTTCCTTTCTATATCTAGATTTTTATTGTTATTAGAAATAGAATTTTCAGACTAACAAAACATTGTTGTTTTTCTGAGTGATGTCCTTTCCATATTCTTGTTTTTTTCTGGGTATTCTTTTTTAACTAGTTTTAATATTCTTTCATCAAAACTGTGTTCTTTTCTAACAGAAAGGCTCAGATGTGTGGACTCTGATAGGTAAAGAGGGAAGCATTAATGTATTTGAGACCTCTACCTTATTGCAAGGAGGTTTTTGAGGCCGTCATGGATTTAGGTGTGGGAAAGGGAACTGAACTGGTACATACAAAAAATTTTGAGAAAATGATGTTCAATGACAGTAAGTACTTTAATATATCATACATTTATTCTGCACATAACACACAGTTTGTATCTGAACACAGGGCATTCACTGATCCTGAGAATATGTCAGCTTCCACTGGAAACAGCTTGAGATACACATCAGATACATAGCGAGACCATTTTGCATCCAGATGAGATCTGTCACCCTGCAGAGGGAGCCATTGGGTTATCAAGCCAAACAAGACAGTTGTCTTTTTATTGCAAGAATTTGACTTTTTTTTTTGTGTGTGTGTGTTCTTGTTAGGTCATTAGTTTTGTTTGTTTTATAGTGAGCTTGGATGAATGATTACAGATTTAATTTTCTTCAGGCTTTGCTGCATTTTGCAGAAATTCATCACTTAAACCATTTATCCTTCCTAGAGGTGACAATTACATGCTTAGTGCTTTCTCTACAAAGGAAACAAGCTAGGAAAAGAAGTTCATCCTGTTCCAGAGTAGAAAGGACAATGCTTAATTTGTATAAAATGCAGCAGATCTCACAAGGGTACAAAGAGTCCAAGCATCATATCTGGGTTTAGGCTGCTCTGTGCAGATGGGAGCAGAATTCTGCTGAGGAAAAGAGAACAGGGTTATTTTCATGGGAAAGAAGACTTACTATCAGGGACAGTCTGATGTAACATGTACAGAAAAGGGATGGTCTTTACTGATCAGAATTTAATTTGTTGCTGTTTCCAACTGTAATTATACTGTACCCCACCATTGCTAGACTTCCCTCAAATCAGAAAGCTGCGCTCCTGGTTGTTTTTTGCCATTCTGTTAAGGTGACTGTGTCTGGCATTGCCTCAGATGTTGGCAGTAGACACATGCAGAATTACAATTATGTCAGACAGTTCCTCTTGGGAAGCTAAAGCTGTTCCATTTGTATTATATGTGGACTGAACTGGAAGACATAGAGCCAAGAGATTTTTAATTCCAAACAGAGGTTCAAGAGATGTTTTATGCTGCAGCACCTTTCTATTTGAAAATTAATGTTTTACATCATACTGTCAGATTTCAGTGTTCAGTTAAAGCAGTTATTTTGCTTTCTTCCTAAGTAAATGTGCCACCAAAATAGGAACTTCACCCATTAGAGAACAATACAAGTCTGAAGAACACAGCAAGTAATTTTCACCGTGTCAGTCCATTTCCTAATGTTTGTGATGCTTTCCCCTTTATTTTGGAGCCATTTAGCACCTATGACCAAAATGTATCTGTGATCTGCAAGACTTTCTGTGTTATGACAGAAGTGTCTTTCTTGGAGCCAGTATATGTCCAAGAGAGCTTCTATTCTTTTCACAAACATTATTTGCTCTAGTAAACTGTAAGGCTGTGTTGCCTAGGAAGAGTTTTCTTGTATTTTCTGGCTTATTCTGCTCTTTCACAGTCATCCTAAAGTTGTTTTTATAACATTTTTGAAGTGGTCTCCACTGACTCTTGTACACCCCTGTTTAGATAATACTGGAGAGTTATCTCCTCATTGCATTTCTCCCTTCTAAAGAAGAGAGGAGCATGCTTTAATTTTAAAACAGGATTATTCTTCCTTAGCAGCTTGTATTTTCAGACCAGAGTTTTCAAATGTGTCTAAATTTTGGTCAGGTCATAATGAAACTTATTGACTTATAATATCTTTCTTGGAAAGTGATATTTTCCAAATATAACTTGCTTAAAATTAGGGACAAGGATTGCTATTATTGTCTTACACTGACTATGCCTGAGAAATATGCTGGGGGAGGAGGAAATACCAGTAGGATGGGGAGGCCAGTAATCGATATCACTACTGCAAACTGTTCTTACTCCTTTTCTACCCAGTGAAGCACATGCTCTCCTGGTTCCCCATTCTCCACTGAGTCACTTTCTGGCCCAGTTAAAATTAGTAATTCATAAAGGCAGAGTAAAGGGTTTTTTCCACAGTCCATGCTTCTTGGACTGTACTTCAATTTACTGTATAAACATGGAAACCTTTTTCATGCATCCATGGAAACCACAGCAATTTCACATTCCTGTAAAACTCTATGCTAGTACTTCAGTCAGGTTTTGGCTTTATTTCCTTCCTAATCCACAAATGTCTTTGCAGGTCAGTCATCTCAATGCTACTTTAAATGGCCTTGGAAAAATATGACCATGCAAGCAAAACCTCTTGTCTTTGGTACTTGAAGATGATTTCATAATGATGTTCCTTCCCACTGCGTGTCTGGAAGTCCTGAAAATAACAGCAATATTTTACTGACAGATCTGATAGATGGAAACTGCCTGCCCTGATTTAAGTTACAGTGTTGTTCTGTCAAATCTGTGTGGTACAGACAATGATTTTACTCAACCCTTTGTTGCCCAAGCAGGCTGGTAGGAAGAACCAGCAAAGCTCTGGTCTCACCTAGTTCCCACAGGGAGGCTCAGGCATCAACCGTCTTGTATTTTTGTAAAGTAGCAGTATTACTAAACAGAAGTATTGGCTCACTTCGTCACTATTATTTCATTCTTAAAAAAACAACAAACCAACCAACCAACTATGACTCTAGAGAGTTGTGCAGCTTATCTTGGAGCAGCTGCATATGTTTGATTAAATGCCAGATTCTGAGAATTCCATTGCCTGTATTGACTAAAACTATTGATGGCAATGGTCATCAAAAATGCATGGCCTCAAGCTGTTGTGTTGTTCCACCAGGGTGCAGGTGTTCTGTAGGTCCTATATCAAATTTATCATACCTGTGGATGTATTGAATATCCTAGAGCATCTCAGGTGTCAACAGGCATCTCTGTGGGTGCAAAAGTATGGTGAATTAGATCTCTGCTGACTTCAATGAAAACCTATACATTTATCTCATACCTGAGCATTTAAATTTTATGTGTCCAACTATGGGTGTCTGAATGTGGGCTTGAATTTCCCCCCACCTGGCTTTGTAAAACAATGAGTCAGTCATATCACTTTGTAAGTGAGTTTTATTGAGGGCTTCTCTTGCCTTCCTCTTTCTTTCTTTCTTGAGCAGAATACTCTGAACTTCACCTGGACACTTTGGTTCCCAGGCAGCTAGCCAACTACCATGCAGGCTGTCACATGTAATAATGCTTTACCCAGATGCATGAGATGGCCCAGTTTTTTATCACTATCAGGTGGCCACACAGTTTGAGGCAAGCTGTTGTCTGGAATGTGCTCTGTGTGTGTATCGTGATCGTTGCTGGTTTCTCCTATGAGTTGGACATAATGAACACAATTCCACTAAATGGTGTAATTTCCTTGGAATAGTGTTCTCTAATGGAAAAGCATTGCATTGAAATATTTTTGGCTAGCACTACTTGAGAAGAATGACGCAAACAGAGGTCTTTCAGTCTTTTTTTTAAATAAAAAGTTTTTAAACATCTTTATGCCATCCCAAGTCAGTAGGGATTTTTTTCATTTCAAAGTGAGCAGCTGCTGAAGTATTATGGGCTTCAACAGGAGATATTTAATGCTACTATAAAAGTAGCACGAGAGATGGAGGGAAACTGTTGAGAGCATTACTCCTGCAAACCATGTTCTAACTGAAATAGCTTTGCTTAGGAACATATAATTAACTTGAAAAAAACCAATTTTGACTTCTCCACAAAGAGTAAATCATTGTCAATTGAAAAATTTTGTTTCTGAGGATCTTTCAAATCCAGTCCTGTTTGTTCCTTCATACTTGTGGTAGTGTTCTGAATGTTAAACAGTTTTCAACTTGTTTTTATCAGTTTGTTGTCAACTGGTGAAAAGGAGATGCAAAATGCTGCCAAATCAAGATTGCAGTACTTTGCATGCATTTAGCATTCTGGGAAAACTAACTGCATGAGATACAAGGCAAAAGGGACCCCAACATGAAGCTTCTCCAGTAGAATCTACTTTGCATCCCAAAACATTGAGTATCTCCATATGGCTTCTCCATCACTGTACTGCCTGATCATCCCAAATTATCCTCACATTTCTGTACAGCAGGACAGTACTATGTCTCATACAATTAACCAAGCTGAAGACAGACCCCACAGGAAAGTCCGTAGCAGCAGGAGTATATTTCTGTATTTTAGTGGTCTGTGAACCCTCCTACTCATGAAAAGACAACAGAGCTTTGAACCACTTCTCTTACCAAGCAAGAAGATATTCTTACTGCTGCTAACAAAGAAGAAGAAAGCAGTTCTTGATCAGAACACCACAGGGGGGTGATTTTTCTGATGGACAAAGTAATTGTTTTCCATTAAATAACTTGTAATCCCAAACTTCAACATTGCTTTCCTTAGCAGCTATTTTAGGTTTCAAGAACATTGGAAAGTTACATTAAATTCCAGTGTCTAATTATTTCTTTAATCTTCATTTAAAAAGCTGTTGAAATAAAGGTCACAAAATGCTAACTATAAATTTCCCAGGTCACTGCCTTTCTAGAATTCCTCTGCTGTTACTAGAATAAGCAAAAATGTTATGACTGCAAAATGGATTAAATATGCTGGTATGTTTTTACTCCTACTATCCTAGCAAGACATAATGATTTAGCAGACATTTTCCATGGCTTGATCAACTACTGAGTTAACATATGAATTCCTTTCCAATACAATTTCATAGGAATGTTGAGCATTTCTTTGTTTCAGCTTATGATTAAGTTTCAGGGGACACTGGTAGACATAGTGGCTACCTTTTTTCCACAGTGCAGCACAAAACAAGCCATTATTAGAAATTCAAATCTTTAAAATGCTGAACATATAAAAAACTGGCTTTGTCTGTCTTGGAGACAGACATTTCCTTAATTCTGTGAAAACAGAGCACAGGGGTTAAGTGCCTTTCCAGCTTGTTGTCTTAGTCAGGCTTCATCATCTGTCAGATTTCCCTACAAGCACTCTCACACTTGGCTTACACTACACCCCTAACAGCAGCAAGATTTGGAAAATCATTAGTAAGAGAACAAATGTAAGTGCTTTGGGGACGAACTTTTTGGTTTGTTTTTGTATTGTGCCCATTGTGGTTAACGTTGACCCTAAGTACTTGACAGCTGACGTTACAAACCATGGTGTCTCCTACGGAAAGGAACAGCATTGGCACGCTCATTCATTATGCAAGAAATCTAGCTGAAGGAAATTTTGGCACCTGCAGTCAAAGCCCCAAATGGAAAAGACATATCCCCATAGAGACTGCTCAGACTGACCTTGGGTAATAAAACACCATTTCATGTTCATGGACGTAAATCCATCATGGAATTGTCTTGTTAGCAATGCTAGTAGCACTGCTTCAGCTCATGGAGGCTTGATAAGCAGAAATGTTATGTGGGAAAATGTAGGGTAAAACAATGTGTTGCAAGTACTTGGATGAAGCAACAGCCAGAGAAAATCAAATAAGAGAGCAAAATCCATCTGTAGCTGTGAAAAAGGTTTTGGCCAGGGCAAGGCCATGGGTGAGCAGTGAATTATGAGGCATCAGAGCCATAGCTATGGGAGGGCAGACAGCATGTGGCAATAAAGGTGCTACCTAGGAATTAGGGAGGCAGGTCTGTGGCAGAGAGCTGGGCAGGAGGTGAAAGCAGGGCAAGCTTAGAGAATCTGGCAGGAATCTAAACCCCACAGAAATAGCTGTGTTTTCCTGCCTCAGGCTTTCTTTCTGAAAACGGGCTAGCTGCTGATAGTGTAGATCCTTTGCTGATAGTATACAGAAGCTATGTTTTAGTTGCTAATTTGCCAGAGATGTCACTCAGAAAACCCTGAAATCTGTGGCAAAATTAAATAAGAAACTCTATTTAACATAAGCTGAATGGTGATTAGTTGCTACAGTTCAGTTTGCTGAGTCAGAGGAGAATACATCTCATTTGGTTGGTATCAACAGAGCTTGCTTACCACAGAAGAGGCTGAAGTCAGTGGGAGATGGGTGTAGGCAGTGCCTACACAATTATTAAACAGATTAAATTGCTTTGACCATCTTCGGATTTGTTTTTCAAATGAAGTTATACTTTTCCTCCTTCCTCTCTTTTGCACTGGTTTTGTCAGCTGCTGTTGTTTACAGGAAGCATTAGGAGAGAAGCAAAGCTACAGACCCAGCAGAGTTCCTCAAGGTCAGCTATTATGAGGCTGTTGTCTATAAACAGCATTGTGCACATGCTGTCAAGGTCCACAGGTTTTTCATTCCTAGCAACTGCAATTTTCTGTTAGTGGTAATTGGGAGGTAAATCAGGGCCTTATGACATCAAGCCACTGAATCTGTTTCACTTCTATTCTCTTTGGTTTGCGTGAACACTGAGAAGCAGTCAGTATGATTTTCATATTAGCTCATTTTAATGCTTAAGAGTGCTTGGATATCACAAAGGATCACTGGAATTCAAGGACAGAAAAACTACACCACAGACAAAGAAATGCATGTTTTTTGAGGCTTTAAACACAGTAACAATAAAAGCAAGTAAGAGAAAACTATATGAAATACTGTGGCCTGTTGGTGACCCTTTCAAGAGAACAAATTAACAAAGATTAAACTCAAAGTCACTTGTAACAGCAAGCTCAGACCATGCTGGTATAATTTGCAATAACGTTATGGAGAAGTAGGGCTGCCCTTTGCTGTACTCTCTAGAGATGAGCAGAGCTGGCCACAGGGTAACCCCAGGCAGAACTTTGATGCAACAATCTCACTTGGAAATGCCAGATTGGTGCCTCACTATGATGACATAGGAGACAGAATAGAAACTACAAGTGTCAACAAATGTCCATCTGTCTGGGTCTCTAAGCATGCTTAGTATGTAATTTACCCACAAAGAAAGCTCTGAGTGCTGTGTCTTAGCTTCTGGCTCTGCAGATGGGCCTCTGCTTTTCCTTCACCATCACACTCCTTTGGCAGTATGTGACCTGTGGGTAGCAATGACAACACTTTCCTGGCATATGCTATCTGTAACACATGAGATAAAAATGCATGGTTGTTTTTGGCTTTTGGGTGCAATACTCCCAGCTCATTCCAGTGCCTCCATTCCTATCTGCATTTATATCCATGTCAGTGCTTCCTCTTTGACACTAGCAGAAGTGCATACTGTCCAGGATTTCTCTCCCAAATTGCAAAATGTCAGAAGAGACTTTACTCTCAAACCATAATTACCTTGAGCAGAGACAAAGCAACCGTGGAAAGTTCAAGCTGTTAAGGAACGTAATAAGTGAGGAGTGTCTTCAGCTAAGAAACTTAAATTTAACTTTTTCCAGTCTTGATTGCCTCTTGCTACCCACAAAAGCCATGATGAAACAGTTGTCTTTAAACCCGGATTTCTGTTCTGGACTCATGCTGGGATTTCAGCTTGTTAGCTATGAGAAGATATTCTTCCAAGCAGATGACAGATTTTGCAGAGGTAAAAACTGGGACAGGTTCATACCTGATGTCATTCCTTAAATACACACTAGTGCTAAACCCTGTGTTTAAAAAGTACCCACTGGAAGATCAATCAAACAATCTGGTTTTACATTCTTTTTCATATCAGTGTCAACCTACAGGTAGTCTGCATTGTGCCCTATAGGGTCGTCAGGCTAATGAAGATGCCTGCCTTCAGTTCAGGAAATGCATACATCATTTATAGTTTCAGTGACAAAACAGCTAAAAATTTAACCTGTTTCTTCAGTCCTCACTGTAAAAGTATTTTGTGAGGAGAGAGCTCCTGGCTTGGGGTTACAGTATTAAGAAATGGTGTTTTTTCCACTTTTTAATGTTTTAAATGTGTGGTGGAGTAGTATCCCTCAACTCATTTCTGTCAAGCAGATGTGGCAGCTAAACCAAGACGAAAGGGCTGGCAGCTGTCAGTGGAGAGATGTTACAGATAAAGCCTTCATAGACAGCATTTTGCTGTCAGCTGCCCCAGAGGTGTCATGAATTAAAGTGACCTCTAGAGTGAATTTTCTTCCCTAAGCTAACTGGGGTGCTCAGCAGTGTGGCTAAAATAAAATTGTGAAATCCTAAGCATGAAGTATTGTAAGCAGAGACCTACCTGGTTGCTCATGTTGTGAAAGCAAAGGTGTAAGAAAGGACAGAAATGGAACCCAGTGCTGGAGGAAGGGTCTGCAGAGACCATTTTGCCTCTCTTGCTACTGCTGAGTGATAAGAAGACAACTCAACAGCAACTGGTGGGTCTTGGGTTCCCTCCCTCTTCCATGTTAAAATTAGACTGGTCTTCCTGAATGTCCAACACCTTACAGTCTTTCTTAGGGTAGAACCTCCTCTGCAGCATTTGTGCATCAATTGGTGACTGTCTTAATGATGCAAAGGTTTAGTCAGAAATGTCACCTTGGAAATAACGTCACTGAGCTTATTACTATCAGGTCCTACCTTATTTTGTGGGGCTGAGGTAACCTGAGATAACTTTAAAACCACTTGAGAGCTGTAGTAAAAGTATCCCACTTTATTAATTAACTGATAGGTAAAAGAAAAATAGTATATTCTTGAGGACATTGGAAGTTCCTAATGCCATTCTCAGTTTAATAGCATTTGCAAACATGATTTGCAGCGTGTGGCTACTCTGCCACACTTTGCTCTCTTCTTTCCTCTGAAACAAAAAAACTCTATAAAAACTGGGTTTATGGTACTTTTGTGGGCAGTCTTAATGTGTTAGGAAAGCATGTTCCAGTGAAAAAGGTAGAGAGGTTTTGGGCTCACACATTTGTCCTCTGAAATTAGGTGTGGTGGGAGGCACAGAGCTGTACAAGGACATGAGAAGCCAATTTCAGTGACAGGTTTTTATATAGGCCTTAGCATAAAAAATTCCACTGTTATAACAGCTCTGTCTCTTGGAAATACTAAACTTCATAATAGCTGCAAGCTTACAAGTGCAAGGTTTAGGAAGGGTAGAAGAGGAAATGTTGCTTGAAGGTTTTGTTAATGTGCAGAGCTGTTTAATTAATCAGTGCTGGTATCTATTTATCAATCTGACAGCTGCTTCCCTCATCTCTTTCCTACTGTTTCTTGACACCCCATTTGCTTCTTCATTTTTGGAGAATGGAACATTAAGGCAGTAAAAACTGGTGTAAAATGTGACTGGTACGGGGATAGTGTAAATTAAATCTTTCATTGATCTTTCTTGAAAGGGAAGGTGACCCTACCCTGTGTGAAGCTGTAACCATGGCAGCAGATCTAGTCACTGGGAAAAAAATAATGCTGCTTTTACAGTGGGAAGTGGAAATGGACATTCTGAGCTGAATGTTTTCTAGCCCATGATTGGGAGCTGGAGACCTTTTCATTTAATAGGCTTTGATTTTCAAAATAGATTATGCTACTCTGTTTCTTGCAGGAAAGATGTCAGTGGGAAGAGACCACATTTGATAATTGGGCTACACCAACACACAGAACTGAGGGACACTTGCATCAGAAGAAAGCCAAATCCCTGATGAAAGTTTCCAATAGTGGGTGTCAGGGACATAACAGTGTCCCAGATACATAGGGATCAACTGTTACTTAGATAAAGGATCTTCACATCATTGTCTGCATAAAGGCACCTTTAAGCATTGAAAAAGGACCTGGAAGCATTGAAAAAGGACCTGTATGTAACCAGGAATTCAGGCCATAGCACCTATGGGGCCCTGTAAGTCTCTGAAGTCCTTTAAAAAGAGATAATTATCCTTATTGCCTGGGAAAGAGGGCAGCATGGGTACTGAGCCAGCAAGGCCAGCTTGCTTGCCTAAAGCTGGAGAGAAAAATCTGTGCCAAAACTAGTGCTGGGAAGCATGATCTTCAAGTCTGTGCTCAGAGCATTGCTGATCCTACACCACTTGCCCCCACAGCTGCCAGAGTGCTGTCCCAAGCTGTGCACTATGTAGTTAATTAGAGACCTCCGTCCCTCTTTCTAGTCACATCAAGAAAAGTCAGCTTGGACTCCAGAAACAGAAACTTGTTCCACAGCAGCATTTTGATTCAAAACTAGTTTTGTAATATCTGCTGTGCTACAGAACCGTGGTAAAATTAAAAACACTTGTTCTTTTAATGCCAGTTAAGAGAGAGACAGAGAGAGAGACTTATATACAAACTGCTGCTTCTGCTTTTTTTGGATGGCTGTTGCTCCATAGACAAATTCTCTGCAGTAATACACATCCAGTTGGAACTCAGAGGAAATAAGAGAAAACAATAAGCAACTTCAAATGTAGCATTGAAAATCTGCCAGTATCAGGAATTATGCCCAGTGACAGAGCTGGACCTGCTGCATGCTTTACCCAGTATGCTTTTTGTATACAATATCTAAGGGCTCCCTTTTGAAATCCAAATGGGATTTCAAATCCCATACTTCCTTACCAGTTGTACAAAAGACTGTGGCCTTGTTTGTGCCTCCTGGAGACACATCAGGCCTAAGCCTTGCTGCAGAGGCCAGTCACATTTCCAGCGGAGCCGTTAAGAAATCTCTTTCTCAGGTGGTGACTTTTTGCTCCAATGGAGACATCCCCGGGGTTTGTATCTACAGCACTGTCCCCCTGGCCAAGCTAAGTGGGAAAGCAACTGTAAGCAGGCAATAAGGGGAAAGGCAATTTGCTTCAGTAGGCACAGAGGAATGTAAGAGTCTTCAAAAAGGATTGGCTTGAGGATAATGATCAAAGGAGAGAAGCAGAGGTCAGAAATAAAGGCAAGTGTGAAGGCTAGAGAATCAGAGGATGGGAGAAAACGAAATTAAAAAAATATAGCAAACACTTTAATGATCTTGCTTGAAGATTTCAAAGGAGGAGAAGGATCAGACTTCCTTCAGTGCTGGGTCACTGCTGAAAGACTTCACTCAGATCCTCAGAAGATGCATTTTCCATCTTGACAGCTAACAAATGATTGTTCAGGCTGACTGGCAAACCTCTTTTTCAATAGACTAATCTGCTGTTGGGATTTCTCTGGCACCATTTTTTTTTTTTTAATAGCAATTGGAAGAGAAACAGAAAGAGACAAATAAAGCAGATCTCTCTGTCTCCCTTTCATATGAATCCCTGTTTTTCCCACCTCATAACTTATTCTGATGCTGTGTAGGGAGTGTGTATACATCTCTCTGTATATCTATATCTATATAACTATATATATATCTCTCCATAATAGTAAATGGGAAAGGGTAAAGGGAGAACTGGCCACAGAAAGACAGGAAAAGAGAAAATAATAGAACAGAACATTCAGTGGCAGGAGAACATCCACACAATAGAGCACATTAGAGGACATGAGAAGAAAATTAAAACAATGTGGTTTTTAGAAGAAAATGCTGATGCAGATGGACAGATTTAGGATAGGAAATTGCAGATACAGATATAACCAGTTAGTGGATGTGTAAGGTGAAGGAAGATTTTGTCCCAAACTTCTATTTGGGCAGTAGATAAGACTTCAAATATTGTCTCAGCTTTAGCAAATAGTTTAAAAAAAAAAACCCTGTAAAAATACCTCTCAAATAAAAGCTTTAATGAATGTTTGTTGGTTATTTTTGCATAACCTAAGCAAAACTAGTAAAGCATGTTTCTAAATGACTAAAAAAATAATTGTTCAAAGCCTTTTGCAAGATTAACTTTGTGTGACTCAGATTAGCATATTGAAAAGGCATAATCACACTCCCAGGAGGAGATGAAAACGTCCAGTTTTGCAGAAATATTTGATTTTTGCTGTATGGTGATCAGTTGCATATTGTAGCCACATTATGTTGGGTGTTTTTTAATTGTGAAGCCACATAATATGAAATACCTTCTAGTGGCATATGATTTATAAAATCTTCATTTTGCTTGGGAAAGGTGATATTAGTAACACACTGGAGGAGCTGCTTCAATGCTGAGAGCTCAGAATAGTCCACAAAATGCTCTAATGTGCACTGATCTGGATAATCATCCTACTAAAACATTCTTTAGGTTTTGATATGGCTCAGTTTCAATACTGATAGGTAATAGCCACTGATAGGTAATACCAGTGAATATGCACGTCTGAGTGTGTGTTTATGTGCTGGACAAAAGGAAAAACACAGGTACACATGCAGAAGGCAAAGGCAAACTGCTGGTGTAGAACACAGGCCTTCATTAAAGAGTTGTAGCTATTATTGTGTTATTTATATAAAAACTCATGGTTTGGATCCTGGAAATGCTAATCACTGCTTCTGATAACATACACATGTTCTTTGGAACAAAAATGCATTCAACTCCTAAAAGCTCTTAGGAGATGCCTGCAGCTCCCTCCCTGTGGTCACAAACTAAGCCAACAGGGCGTGAACAAACTAATAAGGAAAGCTTTTGATGGAGGTGACAGAGCTGAACATCCACGTAGGCAGAACCTGAGGCAGATCCCTGTTAGTCTGAGCTTACAGAAAGCACCTGCTTCAAAGATAGAGCATACCAACAGTGAGAATAGCAACTAAGTGCTTCGAAATTGGCCTTTGTTACAAACCCTATCTCCTTGCCTTCTTTCTCCTTCTCCTCTCCAGCACCCTATGTGTTGTATTTACTTTGGTAGAGGGTGCACTCCAGTGCTTGAGCAGTGGTTTGTTTTGCCATACTGAGTAAGAAATCAGATCACAGGGAGCAGAGACTTTTTCTAATGTTAATTAACAGGTACGCTGCTTTCATGCTTGTGATTCATGTTGAAGATCTCAGACACTAATACAGAAAAACAAATACTACAGAAAAACAACCTGTCTAAACTAGAGAGTGAAGAATGCTATCAGTATGGGTAGGTGCTTGAAGAAATCCATGGGTTCTTCTCCTTTTTGGGGGTGTGAGCCCCCTGTTCATTGCTTAGGCTAACTGAATTAAATTAGACGAATATTAAAATACAGGTGTCAGGATAACAAATAACATTGCATTACCAAAATCATACAGATCACAGTCTTGCTTTTTTATTAGAGATATGCTTTTTCTTCTGTTTAACTCAACCAGAGTGATCTTTGCCAAGGCTTTATTGTATCAAACACTCTGTTGTATTCATAATTTTGGCTCATGAACAATAATTCCTCAGGGAAACCTTTCTTGGTCACCACCTTGCTTGTGTAGATATGCAACTTGAATGTTGATCTTTTCTTGTCATTACTTTTTTTCTTGTTCAGAGTAGAAAAGCATGCAAATGTCAGAGAAATAAAAGCATTTCCAAACAAGAAGCTAAGCAGTGAGCATTGTTCAGGGTCTGCTGGTTTCCTTCCACATCTTTCAACTCACAGGGAAGCCTTTCACAAATGGAGGGCTGCTCCTAGAGATATGCATAGGAAGAGGAAGGCTTCACTTAGTGATGGGGTAGGGATAAAAGCAACCAACTGACATGATGCAACATGTATTTCTAAAATGCTGAGGAGGTCTAGTTTGTGTTTTTCTTATGCTCCACAGTTCCTGTCTGTTGACACTTTGCTATTTGTACTGTGCTAAAAATCACTAGTAAACATATCAAACATTGCACAGGGGTGAGGTCTGACTCCCTTTGCTTTGTATAGTCTTTAAAGGTGAATTGTGCAGTTTTTCAGTATTTCTCTTTTGAGAGCATGGCTTCCATGTTGTGCTTACAGGCTACATAATCCATCACGCTGTATTGTTTCATGGACTGAAGAAGAGCATGTAATTGAATAAATACTCGTGGACAAAGGTTTGTGTCCATCAGCATGTATTTAAAATTACATAGTAAGACTGTACCTGTGCAGTTGACACCCTGCCTGCTCTTCTGGCCAGCTCTGACAATGGGCCAGAGGAGCACCTTGGAATAAGATAGAAAAGCTCAAAAAGAGGGCTGAAGCACAAACTGACAATGATTTTTCATACTTGTGTCTTCAGCAGCCTGAAGATCAATTTATATTTACATGAGTTTACTTTGAATTTTATCCCTGGAGGAACAACCTTCATGAAGAAGCCTTCATGAAGAAAGAGCTTCCTTGTGTCCAAGAGTTAACATGGTGATATGTTCCCAGTGTAACCCTTCAGAATGTAACCCTTATGCTGGGACTGGGCCCTCCAGTGCCACATGTGGAGTGCTGACCTCATCAGCCACCTTATCCCTCCTCTAGCATCTAATTTAGGGTACCTTGCAGGTCCAACGCAGAAACACTGTACTCCCCACTCCTGTACTGACAGAAGGGCAAGGTCATAAAAGGGCAAGAAAGCCAATATTACTTGGAAACACCTTCAGATTTCTCCCTTAATTCAGCTGCTCTGGGACCCCTGAACCAGTGTGGATAAAGGCCACCACCACCTAAGTCAGGAGGCTTATTTGCTGCTTTCCTCGAAATCATTGATGCAGCTGAAAATCTGTTCCCTCCTCCCTTAATCCTGCCTTCCCCATTCTTTTCTGGTTCAGTGTTAGGGAATCAAAATGCCAGGCAGAATATTCAGCAGCTAATAGGTACAAGGATGAGCAAAATAAAATAACTAGGATCAGTGGGAGCAAGCTAACCTTATTCTGTCACAAAAGATGTGAATAGACGTATTAGTAGACAAAATAATGTTTGCTTTTGGATTAGGTGTACTGCCCTGAACTCACTGCAGTCATTTAGGTGAAAAACAATATAAAAGTTAAAAAACAGGCCAGTGGCAGAAAGGAGGTTTTGTTTTTCCCCAGGGCAAACTAGAAAATTCACACATACCTTCCTATAACTTATTCTATAAATTCTATAACTTCCCTTCTGTGACTGGGAGAACATCCAAATGGAAATGTTTTCATGGCAAGAATAATAAAAAAGTGGCTACTACCTAAGTTTCATCAGACACCTCTGGGTACCAGTGGAGATCAATCAATAAAGATTACTTGTTCAAAAAAAAGTCATAAATTAATTAGATCATTCTACTGAATGTCTGTCATCCTTGATTTAAAAAGTACACCCCCCAAGATGTCATGGTTGAAAAGTGGGAACCACACAAAAATTTCACTGTGCAACAAAATACCTTGGGATCCATTCTATGAGGTCACTAAAAATGACCTCATTAATCTCCTTCTGAAGCAGATATGTATTTCAGCAATTAAACTGATAGGCATCTCTAGTTCTGTTGGCTCAGAAAGGATGTTTACTTTCCTACCTGCATCTGGCCTCCTACATCAGACAAGACAGATGACTACAGTGTATAAGCTTTTTCCCACAGTCTCTGAAACAGATTGAGATCTCTAGACAGTGATGCACATTGGGAACCAGAGGAGCTGCCCAACAGATGGCTTGGGAGACTTCAAGCCAGTTTTCAAAAGCAGTTTAGGAATTAAGGAGGTGATGGGACTTGGCGTTTATTTGAGAAATGGAATTTTAAAATCTCCTGGATTATCACACTGCTTCCAAATGTTGGCCTCAAACCTAGTTCTATTGAGGATACAGGGTGAGCTAAGAATATTCAGTGGAACTGTGTGGGTGTAAAACCATTTCCAGTTTTTACAGCTATTTAGATTACTGGGGAAGGTGCTGTATGTCTGACTGTTTGACTTGTACATAGAGCTCATGGATCTCAAGTCAAGTACAACATTTTGAGGTCAGAGCTGCTGAACCAGATAAGCAGAAGGATTTGGTGACAGACAAAGCCCGTAAAGACATTGCAAAGCAAGCTAATTTGGTAAAAAAATGTAAAGAGGTTTTAGAAGAAAATCTTCAGAAATTTTTAGGAGGTTTCAGATTACTCTGAAAAAGCATTGGCTTGAATGCTGATTACTTTTATTTGGAATTTTACTTCCATGCACAGGAAGACCAGAATACTAGATGAGAAGATTAAAAGGCAAACTCTGAGGGAAAAAAGGTAGGATACATCTGAACCAAAGCAAAACATCTAAACCAAAATGCTGACAGCAGTTAGTTGTCTTTGAGCTGGGGACAGAGTAAATGTGACCCACAGCCACTTGACATGAATAAAAAGAATCTCCTATATAGAGATACTTTTTAAAAAGTGTCTTTCTGTCCTGGAAAGTATGTAAGATTTATCACTAAACAGGAATGGTGTCAACAACTCCGACAATTTCCAGAAAGTACCTCAGTGAGGACAGTCCCTTCCTGGTGGGGAGCAGCACCATGCCAGAGGCATCCACAGAAACATTACCATGTTACAAACATTACACACAGACAAATGTGCTCAGAAATGCCACAGGGGCAGCACCACCATACTGCTGAACATCCCAGCAGGGGAATGATGCTGAGGACACACTGCTGAGGAGTTGTGGCTGTTCCTCAGAGGAACAGGCAGCTTTACTAGGCTGCTATTCTGGGGATGCATGAGGAAGGGATGGTGATGCTGCTGGGGATGGAGAATAAGTCCCGAGTTCATGTGGCAGAGGCTATATAGGTCCAGGATTGGATGGCTCCTTTGTAGCATTATCTGGCTTATCTTCTCATCCAGGAAATGAAGCATTTTCATTTCCAGAAGAATTACATCTGTTTCTAATGTACACTTAAGCCCTTTTATACAGTGTAGAGGGACCTTAAAGGGTGTAATTTATACTCACACACACTTCAAAGACCCTTTACATTGCCAGTGTACCGAGCAAAGCCATGGCAGCCTCCATGAAGGAGGAAATTGGTCATGGTTCCTCTAAAACTGAACTTCATGGCAGATCTGCAGCCAGCACTGAGAGGTGGAAGGGCACCTGGGCAGTTGAGGATCTAGGAGTACTGTGTAGAGCAGTGCCCATGAAGCTTTTTCCTCTAGCACACACCTGTCCTCTCTTTCCCTCTCTCCTTTCCTCTCCTGCTCATGTATCTGTTGCAGCACAGAGGTCTCACAGCTAAGTAAAAGAAAGAGAGGAAGGAAAAGATTTTATCACAATGATTTCATGTGATCCCCTGGGTAGGTAAAAATAAAGTTGTTAAACTGGTGACCATGCATGAATCTCACAGAAGTGACAGCAGCAACTCCTCTGTGCTTTTCTTATATAGCAGAGCTAAAAATAGGCAATATGATATTGGCATGAAATTTTATAAGACTGTCTGTGTTTCCCTGATGACAAAGAAATGACCTAGCACCACCCATCCCAGTGCCAGATCAGGATATGGCATGGAAGAGATTACATCAAGAACAACAAGAAATGATGGGGAGCCTTTCAACAAAATCTTTTGAGGAGATTTCATTGGGGAGAGCAGGAGACTGAGTGGTTAGTGTGAGGCTAGGAGCAGCAGGAGACAGGATGCAATCAGTGTTCTATAGTGGGAGCAGGCATGCCCCCTTCTTCCTCCCCTTCTTCCCCTCCATATGACAGAGCCAAGGTATTTTTTTTTTAAATCTGAATCCTGATTCTGATATCCAAGAGACTACTCTGGTTTCAATGTCAATGGCTATACTCAGACAACACTAATGATCACTCTCACTATCTTGCCTTTCTTCCTGCTTCCCCAAAACACTCCAAACATATCTTGAGACATGTCTTTTCTTCTGGTTTCACTCTAGAATCAAAATCTCTGCATTCGTCATCAAACAGAATTATCACATTCTGGCCAATGCCAGTGAGAATGAAAACGTGGTGAACAAGATCTGTGTGACCTCCGTGTAAAATTATTTTTCAACAAACGCTTCAGTAGTATGAGGACTGAGAGAGGTAGAAAAACCACTCACAGTCAAGAAAGAAATGGGTCCTCTCTGAGCAGACTTACATCTCTGCACCCTTTTTGCTTTCAGAGGAGCTTCACAAGATGGGCTGGGAGAAGTTCTGACCCAAGCAGACCTTTCATAAGTGAAATCCGCTAAGAGAAGTGTCTAATAGATCGATCATGCAAAAGCATTTCATGATTGCTATTGCTTTTCTAGCCTACAGTCATTAGTAATTTCTCATTTCCTTCCTCCTTTCTTCCACAGGATGTTACAAGGCAGAGCAGATTGCCAAGACAGCAAATGAAGGGATGGCACCAAAAGCAGCTGTCAAGTTTGGATTCTTAGATAGGAACAGTCTGATCACCAGCAAAGCCCACAGAAATATTAGGCTTTGAGTCATTTTCTCAAGCATCATGGGGAACAGAAGAAGGGAGAGGGATAGTAGTGAGAGAGATTATTTTACTGCCTGTTTGATTTTGCTATACATGGACATCTTTAATTTGGAGTTGAGTTTTTCATGCACATAACATAAAGAAGTCTAATATGATAAATATGAATCGGGTATTTCCCAAATGCTCAAAGGATATTGTTCAATTTGAGAAGATCATATACCATGACAAAGCTGTAGTTATCTTTTGTAGTTTGAATGCACAGTTAAATCAAAAGGAGAGTTATTCCCATGCCAGATTAAGGCATGGGCATACAAAGACTCAGGCAGCCTGTTCATTATGGAAATTTTGCTACTTGGGTCAGGACTGCCTTCTGATTTATTTCTGTGAGCTTCACCTGTATGATTTGTTAATTTCTTTCAGCTTTTACCTTTGATATCTGTTTTGTATTTCTAAAGGGTCTCAAGAGATCAGTGTGCCATGGTAACTCATACACAGTTAAGTACAGACAGAAGAGACACTTTCAGTGATCTTTCTGACAGCAATATATGTTGTTTCAATGCTGGTATGATACCAAGCATGTGGAGTGGCAACTTTCCAGTTTTTGTAGGAGCTGGCAGCTAGTATAGCTCCTTAATAGAATAGCAACATATTTCTCTTTCAGATTTGCTGTTTCTAAATGTCACTCTTGTATTGTTGATTTGTAAAGATCTTTTCTTGTCAGACCCAACCAGAGCAGTACATATATATGAAATAGATATTATATACTCCAAAAATAATGCTTTTCCCCTTGATTGAATCAAAAATTATGGAAAAGTATTGTAAAATTTGTCTCTTTTAGGCCATTTTACAAAGTAAATCAAATGGTTGGATCTCTTTGAAAGACAAGTCTTCTAATTTTACATAGAACATTGCACAGTGCACTGAAGAATAAGACCTAAGAATAAGGCTGCTAATTTACAAACACTCTTGACCATATATTTAATTCCTGGAAGAGATTGTTATTTCACTGCCTAATTTGATAAATTTGAATGAATTGAACTTCTGTATTGTTCACTGAAAGGTATGTTCAGATTTCTCTTCTAATATTTCATTTGAACACTCTAATACACTCCAAACCTATATAAAAGTGGGAAAAAAATCTAATAATAAAAGTACCACAAATGAGATTTTAATTGGACAGTGCCAGGAAAGACAGTCAGTCATTCTGCAGTCTTACTCCCATTATCTCTCATGAAGAATTTGGTGGTCACTCTTAAAAAATCAATATTTGAGCAGCAAAGTTCCAATTTAGAGAAAAGCAATATTGTGGTTTCTGCATATTCAATACAGAAGTTGCCCCTAATATTGGTGCAAACATAAAGAGTTTGGAGTCTTCCCAGGCTCCTGGGCTGCAGGTGAGATACCTCCTGGGCTGCATGAGTCACCGTGGTCAGTGTCACCCAATTTGCACTGGGCTGTGTTATAAATAACCCCCAGTTCTCTGCTTGGCTTATTTAGTTAAAACAGCTGCCAGTGATGCTCAGCAGATTTGTAGCTTTCATGATCTTTCAGGTCCCAGTTGACCTGACAGCTTCACCTTTGTCCCAACACTATCTCTTTTGCCAGAGCTGCTGCAGTTGCATCATGTTTGTTTGCCCTGCCCACTTGTGGGGTTTCAGCTCCTCAGGTGAACAGAAAGCTGAGTTTGTTGCAGTTAAGATTTCTGCTGTCTCCTGACCTGACCTATGTGGAAAATGGAGAAAAAAAAATTTCCTTAATGCAGGTGTAAAGACTAAGCCACGGGAATTGCAGCAGCATCTTAACTTTGCTGCCTTGAAAGAAACATGCCCAGAAGGGCTGTTAGGACACCTGTAAGACTGCTGTGTCTTACAGGTACAACAGTCCTGCACAAATGTAATTTGGTCATTCACAGACAGATACCATCCTCGTGCAATGGACAGATTGGGCTGTAGTTTGAGATTATCTTGTTTGAAATGAACTCATTACAAAGAATTGTTTAGAGAAAGGTTTTCTTTTCCCATCAAGGAAAGCTGATATTTTTCCTGTATTGAAGAAGAGGTTTGAATTTTTCAGAGAAGGATCATGTGGAAATGGCTATGAAGTTGCTCAGCTTGGCTCAATTGTCTTGGAATGTTTTGGATATCAGCTATTTGTTTTAATGCACTGTGTACCCATTCTGTGCACAGCAGCCTTGAGTGCAAGCAGAGAAAATGGCCACTTAGACATTTGTGCCCTCAGACTTTTTTTTCCACAGATAGAGATCTTGTCCACAGCTGGACCTGACTCCTTTCCAGCAAATGAAAGGGAGAAGGCAGGAGTCCCTCTCATGATGTGACCCGTCATTTGCATCCAACATATTGAAGATAATTTCTACTTTCTACAGAATATCTACATTGAAAGATTAGAATATGAGGCTTTCATTGAATGGCTGTATGGTAAATACACCAAATATTTCTTGCAGTGTATTAAATGGCTTTGTAAGCCCAGAAAAATATTTTTAGAAGTATTATATCTTTTAGCCACAATTCAGACTATTGAACAATTCTTGGATGAAATTCTGTAGGTATTATTGAAGTTTTGTAATAAGTGATCTGATTTATGGGAAGCAGCATGGTTGCTGAGGCCTAAAAATGATTAATTTAGATGCAGAGCTTAGTCCAAGTACAAGGTTGAATTTAAAGATGTAAACAGGTTAATTGCCAGTGTGACATAAACCCATGTACAATTAACAGATATGATATTTCAGGATGCACTTGTGGATAATAAGTATGTTTTCAGAAAAGCAGCAATACAGAGCAGCAGTGAATGTCTTTCCACTCTGGTGCACTACGATGCTATTATAATTTCCTGCAGTTTTTAAATGAAGTTCAACTTCATTATCTACACTAACTATTTGTGTGTGTTTGATTAAACTTATAAATAGACCAGAAGAAAATAAAATTATGGGATATAATGGTGAACACAACAAACTGAAAAGATGAAGGACCTTTTAGAATGAATAAGAATACATTGTAGTGGATGAAGTAAAAAATAAAAGTGAAAACAAAGAATTGGAAGAACTCCTCCTCAGAGGCACTTGATTACCACTTCTCCTTCTAATGGCTGCTGAGTAAAAAGGCTCAAATAATGGGTTTGTCATATCACAGGTTTGTTTATTTTTCTCTGTAATCTGGTTAGCTGTAATACTTGTAATCAAATTTATTCTGGCAATAACAATGTATTCAGTGTGCTTTTTCAGATGGGAACCTCTATCCCTTGTTAGTTTTTGTAGTTCTTTGGCCAACTGGCAACAGAAGCAGTGACATGACCACTGTTCCACTGCAATCAGAAAGGGAAGTTAGGAACTAATAAAGCTGCTCCATCCCCAGTTCTTGTGACAAACTATTATTAACTATCTGTGTGCATTTTGGGTAGAACACTCAAACAGGAAGTAATGAAATGTCTCCAATATGTTAATAAGAAGTAACTCTGTAATTAAATTAAATGAAAGGAAATTTCATAGCAGCTTGTCAGAAGATTGTTAGAAGCAGATTGGATCAGATGTTTTTGTTTTAGTCCAGAAAAAAAAAAAAAAAGACTTTTAAAAAAGATTGTTTGCCTATCCGTGTTAGATATTTTTTTGCTCATGTCAAGTGGCAAATCCAGGAAAGCCTAATCCAAAACTGAAAAGGAAACACCAGAAAACATATTTTGTTTCAAGAAGGAAAAAAAAAGAATTAAGATTTTACTGATGATTATCAAAATTACTGTGTCTAGTATCCATTTCATGTTTTTTTTTTTTTTTTTTGGTTTGGTTTTTTAAATTGACGAAAATCTCAAGGCTCTGCCTTGAGATATTTTCTGCTTATTTTTTCTGGTAATAGATATTCAACTGGAAACACAAATTTGTCAAAATGTAATCATTGGATTTTCCTGGACCCAGCTGCAATTGGTCCATATTGAACTGCCATGTTCCTGCTACTGGGAGAAAGGAAGTTACCCTTCACACTGAGACACAGCAAAAACATCCTGACAAACCTCCAATGTATTTGCACTCTGTGATGCAAACCAGCACACAGTAGAGTGGGGACAGCTGGGAGAACTCACTTCCCTACTGCTCTGAACTAAATTACAGATGATGGCATGCTTTAACAACTTCACTGAGGTCTGCTCTCACCTTGTCATGGAGAGGTGTTCCTGGTAGCTTGTTCTGCAGCCTTTAACAGGAGACAAATCACAAATACAGCATTTATCATCTGTTTCAGGTGATAACCTGTGTTGCTATCAATTCTTTCTCATCTGCTCTAGCAACATAAAAGGCATTTTCGTGGCTGTAATACTTTTGGAAGGTGTTTGGTCAGAAGTCTGGGTTCTCACAGGTCTCAGGAAAGTTTGCACGTTACGCATGTTACTGGTAAGTCCCTGAAGATAGAAGGATCACTTCTTGTGAAAAGGGGTAGTTCACATTTCTGGTGCATCAAATTGAGAAAAACATCTTTAATTTATCACAAGGATCTTACTATATATTTTTGTGTTTGTTTGGGAAATAAATGCACACATTATTTGTATAAACTACTGAAAAGCTACCAGATTAAAATTACCTGCTGTCTCATGCAACTGACTGATACTGATGATCTAGGTGTGACAGCTTCTAGATGCCAACCTCTTTGCCATCTGATCTCCCAGAAAAGTAAAAACCCCTTGCATTTGCTTTGAAAAGAGTTATGCCATATGGCAGCATAGTACCTATTTAAATTCTGATGGCTAAAGCATATCCTTTAGTTTTCATGAGTCATGCTTTGCAGACATCTGTCATTGGAATAACATCTGTAATACCCATGTAAAAGTGTGTCATATTTAATATTCTGATCCTCTCCTTTTCTAACGGATACCTTTTTTCTTATTCATTCACCAAACACACATAAGATTATATGTTCTCATGAATATATTTGACCTTTATGCTGCTAAACACTATGCAGGTTTAGTGACTAATGCATCATGATTCCTTTGTAAAGTGTTTTGGCCTGTAGTCAGAGCACTGGAAATAATTCTAGCACCTTAGCTTGATGAGAAGTAATTGTGCTAGTTTTAGTAATTGTGTCAGTTTTTGAAAATACACTTTAATTTAGGTCCAAGTAATGCTGGAATTTCAAGCAGCTCAGTTCCCAGCTACACCTCATATTTAAACAGAATGCCAGCTACTAATCAACACTAAAGATCAAATTGTAATTTCCCAGACTGCTAAATTAATATGGTTTTAGCCTTGAAGAATTGTAACAAAAAATATTTTTGCATGAACTGTAAATTTTCTGTAATGCATCTGTAAGAAAACTTCTCTTTCTGCACAGGCATAGTCAAAGACAAAAGTATGTGAGTGTGAAGCAAGGAGAAAAAAGTGCAGCAAATCTCAGCCTTAACCAATGGCTTTAAAGAAGACATTTCCAAACATCTTGTGGCAACACTGTTTACCTTTGTCACCTCTTTGCTGGGCTTCTAACTTCAATGTGAAAAACAGGTCGAGGTGGCTCTTAGAAGTGCAGAACGATGATGAAAGAGTCAAGTGTGGCCCCCATGCTCTGTCAAGAGGTAGCCTGCCTGCAAGCAAATGACAGAAAATGTGCTAGTGTGAGAATAATTAAACAAACAAATCTGGTTTAGACAAAAGCAGAAACTTTCCCAACAGTAATCTATTCCAGATTGCAAGGAAGCATTCAAAAGCTTTCTTTGAATTCTCAGGGGATCACTGTAAAATCAGAACCAACAAATGACAGAGAAATAGAGGGTATTCTTTTGCACTGGGTTATCATCAGCTACCGGGTTCAAAGACCTCAGGATCACATCTCCATGGAGTTGGATTTAAGACACAGGGCTTAGATGGGAGTGGTGTCACAGTAAACAATTGCTTTAGCAGCTGTGGTCACACAGGTAATATATGAGCAGTTCCAAACTATACCACATAGGGTGAAGCTTCTTTTAACTCTTACACTTAAAACACTGGGAACACAAGCAAATTCCTTTTGTCACATTTCAATGTCACATTTCATTTAGCTGCTCTCACAGGGAAGTGATGGGGAGCAGGAAGTTACAATGTGACTGCTGCTTTCCCTGTGAGCCAGCAGATGCCATGCTGAGGTTAGCCAGAGGGAAGGAGTGTAACAAGGCACATGCACAATACGTGGAGGAAATGTCTCTGAGGAGCCTGGACCTACTAAAGACAGCTCCCATACGCCCAGGTGTGACCAGACCTTCAGTCTCTCCAGCACAGCAGCTGTTTCCAGCCTGGCTTGAATTCCTGAGATAAAGCAATTTCTCAGTATGGGTCAATCCAGGCCAGGCAGCACTGGCTATGCTTGGAATGCTGCCCTTTTCTCTTTACCTAAATCATGTCTTAGATGGCAAATCTGCCAAACTCTCTAACTGCATGCCTTGTCAACTGCAGTAGTCTGTAGAAAGGGTTTACTTCCTAACAAAAAAAAATCACTTATTTTCTTCAACCAGAACTACAGGCTAAGCTAATCATCCTAGACAGCAGTACATACCATTCCAGAAGCTAAAGGTAAACTATTGTCAAAACAGAAGACAATTTCAGCTAAGGGCTGGATCTTAATTTTATTCTGCAATTACACAAGTCATCATTAGTACAGGTAACTGGAGTTGTGCCAAATTATCTGTTTCTCCCTCACACTCCCTGACTTTCTTTTTTAAAAGCTGTGGTTTCCTTTTGAGAGAGAAGGCAGCCAAGTTCCAGAGGTTTGGTGTGCTTGAATTAACCTGGCCTAAAAAGCTGTCTCAATATACCTGTTTTTTAATTACCTGGCCAGCTAAAACCACCTCTTTTTGATCACACAGATTGGTTTTGTCAGCTTTGATTTCCCTTTCCTCCCCTTCTCACCTATCAATCTGTTACTAGCTGCTAGCTGTCATCTGTGAAATACTAGTGAAACAAGATGCAGTTGTGGTTTACTGGCACACTCTGGTAGCATCTGCTCTGGAAGAAAAGAGCAAGCAGATACCCAGGCCCAGAACTGAGGATTTATCTGACACACAGCTTGGCGTGTCAGATAAATGGCCCAGCCAAGTAATGGAGCACATTTGGTGATGGGAGTGCTCTGCTGGGGACACTTGTGTGGTTAAGAATTTGTGAACAACCATAATGGATCAGACCAGTATCCTTCTCCCAATGTGGCCAGCAACAGATGCAGAGGAAAACCAGACAGAGGTGAAATTTGCCTAGAAATATTTCCCTAGTTCCCCATGATTTGCAGCTTGTTGAATTCCCAAGAGAAGAGAACGTGGTTTTGGTATCGAATACCCCCCGACGTATTTTTCTATGTATTTGCATCAGTTGTTCCACAGCCATGAAACTTAGCACCCTCAGTGTCCTGTGTCTCCAACATTAGGAGAAGATTTATTCCCCATTTTAATTAGTATTTAATCTGCAAATGCCAAACTGTCTTTTGGGGAGAGCTAAGAACTTCACCCCTTCCTTCTAGAGGGAGTTCAACCCACACAATTCTACCTCTCCCCTCTCAGGCCTGTCCGACATGCCCCTGTAAACCAAAAGGGGCCTCTCCCTACATCTTTAGCAGATGTTTATCCAGTCAGGGTGGGCATGAGGTCACTGAATTTGCTGTTGCAGTATAGATGAGAATATATACGGTTATGTAGGGTATATATCTCTTTAAGATATGCACAGATTTATGAGGAGATATATACAGTGATACAGTATAGATCAAGGCAACATCTGGGTACCTTAAGAACTGCAGAGAAAGCACTTCTGGGCATGCTATGGGGAGATTTGCATTTGTGCATTCCCACCACTGATATGGCCTCCAGCATTCAGCAAGCACTTGTTCAGGAAGCCTACAAAGCTGATGCAAATGTAGAGCTCTCTGTAACTGCTTCTGGCACAGCACAGCTGGCCCAGATTTCAATTTGGTAATCTGTGCCTCTTTTAACAAAAGCTTTGGAGAAAGATCCAGGCAAAGAAATCGTTTCACCTGTATATGAATGCAGAACTGTAATTTGCCTCCATAGTGCTGCACAACTAGTAACTTTTTTTTTTGATAACAGCATAATATATTTTTTTAAGAATATACAGAAACAGTTCCTGAGACATTATCTGTCACATCTGAGGTAGCTATTTATACCAGCTGCAGAGTTGTCTGCTGTTTCATTTTCCCAATATTTTTTCAGTATTAATTTCCAATGCAATCTAAGCAGACCAGTAATAATAAAATCTTATTTAATTATTGTATCAGCTCACTATAATTTTTCTAAATTGTCTAGCTTTTTACCATGAATTCTATTATCCGCTTCCAGATTTTCATTTAGCTTCAACAGTAATTCACTCTCTCCTAAAAATGCAATGCTGGCATACACATGAGAACCTAACGTATCCCACAAAAGAAGTTTAAATATATGCAAAATTTTTTTAATATTTTGTAATCAAAATGTCTTCAGTTAAGTGTTTACAGTTTACTGCCAGTCAGACTTATAATTGTTTCAAACAAGACTGCAATCACTTATGGCAGTGTGTTACAGAAATAGATTAGGAGACATCATGGCTCAAATAAGGTGTCAATTAAATATATCAAAGCCATCACAACTGGCAAAGGCAAACAGCTCAGCAAACTGCAAACACTTCTTAACAATAAATTAGTGGCAGAGGCGAGACAATGGTCAAGGTCTCTGGGGCCCCACATTTTGCCCTTGCTTCTTGATTACTTTGCTCCATCCTGCATATGTAAATTTTGGTCCTGGCCATGCAGTATTTCTTTCCAGTGAACAAACAACATTTGGTTTGAACAACAAACTTTCTTATACTTAATCAGCCAGTTTATTAGAGCATGAAGGAAAATTGGTCATGACTTCAGTTCCTGTACTGCTGGAATTAACAAGCTGGCTGATGCCAGCACTAAACTTGGAAGTGCTAATGGTAATTAAAATCTATTTTCAAATACATCTGACAGCTTTAAGGTGAAGTACTTGTTATTCATGTGAATTTCCAGACTGTGTATAAAAAAACGTGCTACTTTCTTCACTAAGGTGTCAGCTGTGGGAACAACATAATCAGTTATAAATTAATTATTAATTCTCTCTGATATAGCATTTGTTCTCTTTTAGTGAGTATATGGCTATATGTGTCCACCAAAGTCTTTGAGTAAGGAAAGCTTGAAACTAGGATTTACAAGCATTGCTATTTTTAGTTACTCTGTTTTACACACACACACAAACAGACACATGTATGTACATATCTCAGAAGGATATGACAAAATAGTGTGAACATTGAAGCGGACATAAATTATCAGTAGCTTTATTATCATTTGACAAAAGTCCATGTAGCCCAACCAGTCAATTTTCTCTCAGATGCATTTGGGTAAAATACTTCATATTAACAAAGTACTCTAACACCTAGCTCAAATGGGACTTTGTTCTTCCAAAAGGTAATCTTAATTATTCAACATATTCACACTATGCGGGATGGAAGATAAGGGGAGGATAATCGTACTTGGTTTTCCACTTTGTTTTCTAAGCTTGCTTCCTGGCTAATTCAATCTATTGGATCAGTAGGAGGGACATGGCATAGATTAAAAAAATGTTGACTGTCAGATCACCAGGGGATTTGAATTAATGTTCTTCTGCACAGAGTGGAAGCATATGGGCCACAGAGTGCAGTCCTCCTTGGAAAATTACTGTCAAAGCAGTACCATCTCAATTAACACAGCTGCTGACTTGTGAAGCAGGAATCAGGTTTTACTTGAGTTAACCTTCGAAAGCAGTTTCAGAGTAACTGCTTACTAATAACCTCTTGCTACACCAACAACATTGCCTTATGATAACTTATGCAAGTCACACCTGTACAACTCCACAAGTGCTACTGGAGCATATAACATTCTATAGACCATAGGATAATGTGAAGGAAGGAAAGTTATATTCATCCACCCTGACAATTACTATCAAGATCCCATTTTCCTCCTGCAAAATGGGAAAGCACTTTTGATCAAATATCTTTCATATAAATAATGGGAATTTCACAGTATGGGCTTACTGCTCAATTTGCCTGCATTTCAGCTGATTTCCAAGGCTAAAGTTGTCTTTGTAGCTAATCAGATACAGACATTTCTTTTCGACATTTCTCCCACAGATGTTCTAGCTGGCTTCCCCACCAATTTCCATGAAAAATAGGGAGGATCTCTTATGTGTAATTTCTCTATGTGCAAGCTATGAAATGTTTTATCTGAAGAGATCATTAACATCTGAAAGTTAAGCTCTAAGAATAATAGGAGACTGCAGCTAAAGATTTATCTACACATGAAATAAGACTGCAGCCCAGTAGGCAACCTCTTCTGCAGAAGCCCCTATGCCTCTCGGTGTGCACCAGAAAGGGGTCATGAGAAATTCTGCTCAAAGTACTATCAACTCACACCATTAAAAAATGACAAATTTTGGTCTTCCTTACCATACTAAAGAAAAAAAAGACATTCCAGCTATTAAAAATGCATGCAACAGTTGCATGAATTTATTGCATGAATTTATTAATGCCTTCAAAGAAATATAATTAAAAAAACCCTCAAAACAATGGTACTGCATCAAGAGAAATTTTTATCTGATACTTTCACTAGTACAGTATGTAGGTCTCTGACCTCATTCATCATGCATAAAGACTGAAACAAGTCTCCTACACAAATGTGACTAGTGCAGATTTTTATAACAAAGAACATCAGGATGCCAGTGGAATGTGCACCTTCAAATACGTAATTAGTTAGTTCTTTATTGTGTCTATTTACACCTCAAGATCCCTGCAGCATATGGTTTTATTTTCCATATGCATCAAAATTATGTAATGCATTTTCAGAGTCACCAGAGATTCTGAGTGCTAAATGTAAGAAATATCTAAGGAACCTGTTTTACAGTGGGCAGCTCTGAAAAGTGTTATTCAAAGGTGTATTGACTGGGATTTTTCTTTTGCCTCTGTATGTGCAGAAGCTTGTGAGTACAGTGCACATAAATATGCTCTGAAGTAAGAAAATTGCTTGAGTGGTTGGGTTTCAGTCTGAGTAAATGGTTTGTCCTAAATTCAGGGTAATCCTATTCCATAAAGCTGCTATCACTAGGACATGCATTCTGCAGCTGTCTTTGGCAAACATATGAGGGACACCTCGTATATTTTGAGGTTCCCTGTGTTCGCTATGTATTTCTGCAGCCTTTTTGAAGCAGATGACTCATTCTTCTCAGATAAAAAAAGCAAACCATTTGCTCATCATTTACTCTCTTTTAACATCTACTTTCTCTATACAACGTTATAAAAAAAATTTTGGACTTTCCCCTTGCTGTTAAATGCAAAAGCCTCATGGTTTCTTTGAAAAAGATAACTGATGAGCTCAGTTTAGCACACCTAATTGCTTTCTTTACTACTACGGGAGTCAATACAATGCAAGTAACACACACGCAAAAAACCTTATCTAATAAGGACAAAGTGCATTGTATCATAGATGGTAATTCAGCATCCTCACACTAAAACTGAATGAAATATTTATTATTATATTTTTGCTTTTTTAATACTTACATTTATAAACTTTAAAGCAAATCATTGTTAAATGCTGAGCTTTGCCTGAAGTCACTTGAGAATCCAGTCATGAGCCTTTGGACAATAGGCTACAGTAAAAATCAAGGCAAAAACATTACTTTTCTTGATTCTTCTTTTCCCTTTCTCTTTCACCTCTTGCACTTTGTGCTGAAGGGCAGGCTTCAGTACAATGTGAAAACTGAGATGAGGCACATTTCAATGGGCATTTCAACATTTTGAAAGCAAAGTAGTTGGCATTACAGTTTTGTGACCCATGGTAAGGAAGGAACACTAATATTCGGACACTTCAGTTCCTAATTACCAGAGGATAAATGGACACAAAGTTATTAAGCAAAATAATTTGAACAGCATCAAAAGCAATAAATGTTCCATGGGAAATGAATTTGGTACATTTTAAGGACATTATAACTATTCACCGTAACTTCTTCAGGAACTATAACTTATTTGGTACTCCATTAAATTATTTTAATCCTTTCTTTAATGAATAAAGTTCAATTCCATTTAACTATGGAGTTATTTTTGAAAAAGCAAATTGCAAGATCTAAACGCTCAAATATCTGTTTGTCTCCTTCAGTTTATTTCTCTTATCCAGCTTTTTATGAGTCACTTGAATTACTTCTGAATCACAAACACATTTGGGTGATTTAGAAAACAACTGTAAGAAGAGGGATTCATCCTGGATTATTAAAATGACGACTGTAAATCTAGGTTTTAAAAGCCTTTTTATAACTTGCTTATGCATGGCTTTCTCAAATCATCACTGAAGGACTGGTACTGACCTGCAAAGAGAAGGTACCCTTCAGTTCCTGCTGCTGCTTCAGAATTTGTATTCTGAAAAATGATGCAAAATTGCTGAAAATTATCATTTTCAAAATGACTTAGCTATTAAGACAAGAACTTATTTTTTATAAGGAAACTACTTCTTACCCCCAAAATTACAATTCTGTCATGAATACAGTAACTTAAAATGCTGGTTTTTGTGGAAGGTTTTTGAGGTTAGAAATGCCTTTTGGCTTGCATTTGCTTTCTTTGCCAAGAGGAAAGGAAAACTAGAGGTGTGGAAATGTCTGCAAAACAGCATAAGTAGGTCTGTTAAAGTGATACAGAACATTGCTCTGGGGGAAGAACACACTCTTTTCGCAACAGAAAATGTGCAACAGATCATGGAAGATCAGCTGCAAAGGAAAATGAGCCATTGCCTGGACATCAGGATGGGGTGAGCAGAAGTCTTGCACAGAAGAGCCTCTTCAGTCTTCTGCTGAAGCTGGGTATAGCCAACTCTGCCTTGGAGAATAAAGCCACATAGGATGATTTTGCTTCACACACTCACAGCACACAAAATGTCTTGTTGATTAATATAAAACTGTGTGCAAGTGGCTTATGCCACCAGTTTTTTGACTGATACACCTCTAGTGGAAGATGTAGACAAGCTGGTGCTATAAAACTTTTTTTATCCTAGACAAAGAAGGAAATCAGTGCCATGTCTGCCCCAAAAAACCAAGACAGTCAAAAGAATATCCATTGCCTTATCCAAATTCTGGATTTACAAAGAGACTGTCAGGATTTTCACAGTCTGAAGGCAAGTGAGAAGGCAGATGGCAGAGAAAAGCTTTCCAGTGGAGGAGCAGAAACACCCTCCAATACTCTGACCATGGAAATCACAGGGAAATCATCCTTCTAACACATTGGAATGTCTAAATTGGACCAGAGTGGTATAAGGACATGGTCACACCTCCTGATAACATGCCCTTTGGCTCTGGGCTGTGAGGACTCGGGGGTTTCCCTCCCTTTCATGTAACTAACTCAATGGGGCTGAGAAGCAATGGAAAAAGTTCACAGGTCAAAATGCTGTAATTCCATCTCTTGAGGAAGCACTACAACCAGGAAAGGAAATCCTGTACAGGAGGTAGCTGGAAGTCACTGCAATCCTGAGGAAGAGGGCTGCCTCAGGAGACACCAGGGTCCAGAGGCAGCATGGCAAATCTACTTGGCCATACCCTTTCCCAGTGACATTACTGGGAATTCCACCAAGTGAGTGAAGCTATTTTGCCTTGAAGCCCTGCTCTGTGTTACACACCAGGGGTTTCACTTTCGTATTGGAGGTAACTAAAAGGTGAGGCAAATATGAAAATTCTTCCATTTGGCATAGGCCTATTTAAACTAGATTTTACTAAAATACCTTGTCAGTTTCCACCTCTGTCAAAAGCTGTGTACATCAGACCTCTTATGGGATGTTCTTGAGAGTATTGATTCCAAAATGGCTCTTGCTCTCCTCTCACTATCACCTGGTACTCTATTCCAAATCTTCCACTGTCTCCTATGGGAAAAAATGTGTTTTGACAAGTTGTTGAGCTTCCTATTTCAAAACTTCCCTTCTCTTCTGGCAACCTGCTCAACTTCCTCAGCTCCTTTCATTTTTAATTTCTTTTTAATAGCAGATAAACAGAATCACTGAGAAACACTTCCATTTACTGTTTTGGTATAAACTCTAGTGCTTTTGGGACACAGGTGCTATTCTAACTGTACTTTGACTCTGCATTTGATATTGTTAACACCCACAATAACCATATATTAACTGAAATTTAAGGCAGTGGCCTCTTTTCTAGAACCTGTCAGGAAGAAACAAATATTTTCTGTATCTCTGTAATCCAAGACAGGTATATGGGAAAATCTTCCTCCATGGTAAGGGGAATAAATTTATTCAAAAATTCAAACAGAACACAATATGCAAAAGTAAGTGAAAGAGTAGCATATCTGAATTCTAAAATAAATTAAAAGTCTCAAAGATTTAATGACGATGACCAAGTACAGGCCACAAACAGTGCATAGCTAAAATGTTACTGTGGAAACAAAAGAAAAATAAACTCCACTGTAAATGTTGAGCGATTGCCTTGCCAAAACCCCCGCTGACCTACTGGAATGTACGAGACTGTCAAACTCCAATTTTATAATCAAATTCCACCTTTGTAATCTTCAGTGTTATTCAAAGGTCAAAGTGCTCAACAAGCAGACTGAGAATGAGAAAGGGTGCCAGGGCTACTCCATGAGAGAGTATGAGCAGGAACTGAGGGAGGCCAGGGGTCAAAGAGCAGGGCACAGTCCCACTGTCTCTGGAGACAGCAGGTGAAGACAGTCAGTGCAGATGGGTAGAGCCCATCCATCAGAGCCCCAAACATGGTTAAGTGACGAACTAGTTCAGGGTACTTCCTGGGATTCTAGTCAGGAGTGCGAGGACAGAGCTGGAGGCAATGCTGGTGAGAAGGTTGCAACGCAGTTTCAAGACCTGCACAGGAGACAGGTACACCTGCTGACACTGCTCAGGGCAGGACTGGGGCTGCTCAGGGTAACTGAGGCCCATCAATGCTCTCACAGCCCGAAACAGTAACACTGACACACACTGTGCTCTAGCACAACTCAGGTGCACTTTTGTTAAATGAAGTGCTGGCGATACCTGACGCCTTATCAAGGACAGTAGGGCTGTTTCTGGATTTTGGTCAGTTTATTACTGTTGTTTCAATTTTTTGGCTACCTGTGCTTCTTTTTGATAATGTGAAATAATCTGAACAATTATGAGGCTATTAATTAAAAGGAAAAGCAAGCCTGCCAACCATATAAATAAGAAAGTGTTATATCCTTTGAACTCCAGAAAGTATGCAGGAGTAAGCCACAGGCCTTGTCCGATGAACCACAGAAAGAGAAGCAGCACACCCCGATGCCAGGACATCTTAATACTGGGCATTACAAGGGGCAAAAGGCAGAGGTACCAGACAAAGTACTGGGATGTGCATACTTTGTTAAAAGTCACAAAAATAGCGGTGTGAAGGAAACAGCTGAAGGCAAGGTCTCTGTAGAACGCTATGGACACAACCAGGAGCAAAAGCAGCTGGGGAAGGAAAGCTGCGAGCCCAAGGGCAAAACTCCATTTGCTCTCTGCTGTCAAGTACAACATGTAGAAATAGGGAGAGAAGTTATGACGGATATCCCTCCTAGTCAGGTGATAGAGATAGGCATGCTCCAAAAACTCCCAGCCATAGAGGTGATAAAACGTCACAGTCAAGGTAGCCAGCACTGCTCCGGCAACTGTTCCAAAGAGCAGCACGTCGCGGTTCAGCATCTTTACAAAAAGGTGCCAGAGGCGCGCCATAAACGTGAACTTTGCCGTTTTGTCACCCGGCGCATCCAGCGCCCCTTCCCCGCGGGCCGGCCCGGTGCGCAGGCGGAGCGCAATGGGCAACGCGTAGGTCAGGGGATATATCTTCATGTGCACGGCCAGCCCGTAGCACACGGCGGCCTTGCCCACGCTGCCCTCCTCCACCCAGTACAGGGTGGCGAGCACCAGCAGCGCCACCAGCGCCTCCGCGTTGCCCCGGCTGGACACGGCCATGGGCAGGGGGTTGAGGAGCCAGGCGGCGGCGCAGCACCCGCAGGCGTGGCGGGCGGCGGCCCCCCGGCGCCGCAGGGCCCGGTAGGCGACGACGGCAGCCGCCAGGTCCCCGGCCACGAACAGCAGCTTCCCGAAGGCCTCGGCGAGGAGCACGTTGGGCGTCAGGAGCCAGGCCAGCAGCGGCGTGTAGCGATACGTGGCCCGCCGGTAGGGCGAGCGCCCCTCGGTCACCAGCCGCGCCGCGTCCGTGAACACCCGGTAGTCGACGTCGGTGTAGCGCACCCGCATGGCGCGGTCCTGGTGCAGCCCGTACAGCACCAGCGCCAGCCTCGCCAGCAGCCCCGCCAGCAGGGCCGCGCCCGCCCCAGCCATCCCTTCCGCGCGGGGTGGGGGGAGTGCGGGAGCGGGGGAAAGCGGGAGCGGGGACACGCGGGGCTCGGGCGTGCCCGGCGCGGAGGGGACGCGGGAGGCCGCGCTCGGTGCAGCTTCCGCCGGTGTGCGCGGGGAAGAGGCGGCCCCGCGCCTGCGCGCTGCGCGTCCGAGCCGTGCCCGGGCGGGGCGGCCCCGCGCTCTCGCGGGGCCCGCGGCGCCGCTGTGCCGGGAGGGCGCTGTGAGGGCGCTGTGAGGGCGCTGTGAGGGCCGGGGCTGGGGGTGCGATCGGCGGCGCTGCCTCGGCTGCGGCGGAGCGCCGGGAGCCTGGCAGGGCATGGGCGCCCGTGTCCGGGGACAATTGCGGGGCGTCGCCACCCGCGCTGGCCATTGCCCCCTCACCCTGCCGGGAGCTGTCGGGCTCCGCGAGCAGAGAGGCGGGAGATGCGGTAGTAGTTAAGTAAGAAGGAGAAGGAAAAACAACATCTGTTATTTACCTTCCGCAAGTGGCTGTGTTTTGCCTAGACGTATGAGCTCTGTCTAGAGCACTTAGGTGAGGCTTCCTGCCACAGCAGATTTCTCATTTAATTAGATCAGAAACAGTGTCGTGAAAACTGGAGCTTAGAGAGAGTTAGTTACAACGAAGGAATTCATTCCACTCTATTTTGAGGGCCTGTTTTGTATGCTTTTCAGATAGTTTTCCTGTCTGGATATTTGCCATCGCCCATTTGAATTGTGGCTGATTGAAAAACAGGCGTTTATTACTTACCACTATTGCGGGATTCATATTAGAACTTCGAAGGGATTTTCTTAGAGATGCTTTAGTCATCAAAAATATGCATTTGCTTGTTTAGCAGTTAATTGCAACCACACTTTTTGCTGAATGGTTTCATTTGGGAACATTTTGGGAGCTGTAGCGTTGCTGGCTCACATCACTTACAGAAAATCTGTTTTTTTCTCAGTTCTGGGGACACTCATCAAAGAACTGGGAACAGATCTTTTTGCATTTGGCAGAGGCATCTTGGAGGGTGGCCTAACTGGTAGGATGTTCAGGGGACAAAAGATATTTTTGTTTGTGTGCACACAGCCATTCATTTTTATCTGTTAAGGCTGTTGTTCTGTGTATAACAGTACAGTGGGGTATAGTCTGAGGTATCCAATGGGAGAAGCATAGTAACGAACCTGGAGAGTCAGTTTTTCCTCTGTCACATACTTGTATATTTTTTACTAAACTGGACATTTCCAATAGGAAATCTCAAGGGATTTCTCTGTTAACTCACCATATGATATCAGTAAGTCCTAAAACTGATTGTTAGGATGTTTCTGGGAAAGGGAATGAGGGTGGTTGTTGATCCTTGGTAAATAATTTCTTACTCACTAATACTGTTCGACTTTAAAACAGGAAGAATTGGTAACATTTTATTTTCTTCCCTCTTTTATGTATCTTGTACTATAATGGTTGGGATACTTTTAAAAAATGCGTCCATGGCTATATCCATTGTTGTACCCAAGCTTTTCTCTGGAAAACCTAGGAGATAGATACTGAATAAAATCACTGGGACTGAAACAACTTGGAAGTATATATGTAGATATTATTACTTTTTTTAGTTTGGAAAGGTTTGCAAAGAGCTATTCTTGCTATCTGCCAACTTTCTCCCGTGATTGTTTGCCATTTTGTTGACTTCCTGGATGGAACGTGTTTTATTATTTCAGACCCTTTGAGGAAGCTGCTCATAGTCAGATCAGAGCACATTGCAGTTTATTTGCTGAAGTGTCCAGGTTTAATGATATTGGTGGAATAATATGAGTTTAATAAATAAACTTAGGAGTATGCTGGTGTCTCATGGTTTTCTTGTCTGTTTCTGACAGTCTGTTTTCAGACAAATCTTTTATTCTTATCTGAAGTTAACAGAGGTTGTTAAGCTATCGGTAGTGACTGTTTATCAGGACTCTAAAGAGGAAAAAAGTAGGTAATTTAATTCTAAAGGGTCATGAAGTAAATAAAACAGAAAATCTGCCTTAGCTGTTGCATATACTGTGACTGTATGACATTGCCTGAGCTGGAAAAAGAATTGATTTTCCTTATCAATAATTTAACATCTTCAAAATATGCTTGAAGCTCTTCAGAGAATTAAGATTTGGCTCAAGAATGCATTTGGCTTCAGATTTGATACCAGCTTGCTTAACGTGATTTGTCATGTACTGTAGACTGTAATGCAGGAAGGAGGGCAGTCTTATTAAAGTTATAAATCTGTTGTTCCTGTAAAAAGCGGCTTTTATTTATATAAGTCACCAGGAGCCACTTTTAGAAAATGCTGGGAGATAAAAACTAATAGGACTGCTGGGACTGAAGCTGATTGATTCCGGTGCACATGAAGGTACAAGCAGCATGAAGAAAAGTGTGACATAAATAGGAATACATATATACATCTATATTCACTTGGGCATAAAGGTTTTATTTCACTACCTGCCAGGCATTTTGTTTACATGGTCTCAAAGATGGACCATGTTATGAGGTCCGCATTTGGAAGTGACTGAGGTCACTTCCAGATGTGCTTCTATTGCCTACTTGTGATGGGGGATTATAAACCTGAACTCAAATACTAACTTCTCGCTTCACCTTCTGTAATGGAGACTACTTGAACAGCACCAGGACACATATTACATAAACTATCTCATACAAACTGCCACTACTTATGATTTACACAGCAGTGGAAGCATCAAAAAGGCAGTGAACTTGGGGCCTTGTTAGAGTTTTAAAGCCTAATGGGAGTTTTAACCATCTGAAAACCTGAAAGGTACAATTGGAGGGTGGCAGCTGGAGTGAAGGAGATAGTGCCATGCTGGTTCCTGCTCAGCCAGGGGCAATCCTCACATTTGGTCAGGTGTAGGAGAGGGGAATACAGGTGACCTTGCCTCTGATAAGTCCCAGCTGTGTTAATTACCCAATACACCCTGGCCCTGATGAGTCACAGCTGTAGCCAATAAAGGTAAGTGTGATAAAAGGGAGTGGGTCAGCTGGTGAGGGGAGGATCATGAAGGAGAGAGAACATCGAAGAAGAGGGAGAATGAGAAGCTTAAGAAGAAGGATCCTGAGGAGAGAGTATCACTGCTGTGAGGTGAGTCTGGGTCTGCAGTTAGAGCTGTTGTTGGAACCTGCAGTCACAGTCTGGCTGGGTAAAAGCCTGCAGTCAGTGTCTGCAAACCAACACATGCAGTCATAGTTTAGCAGGAATTAACCAGCAGTCAGAGGCTGCAAGGGAAACCTCCAGTGGGAGCTTGCTGCAGCCAGAGTCTGGTTGGAGTGAGGATGGCTGAGCTGTAAAGAGGAATAAACCAGGACCCTTTTCATGCTGTGATAAACAAGAAGTCTGTGTCTTGGTTCGTTTCTAGCCTCTAATGAGAGGGCTGCTGAAACAGTCAGGTTCTTGCCTTTCAGGGGTTTGCTATCCACACTAAGGTGGAAGGTTATGTTTTGAGAAAGGTTAAGCCGAGGCTACTGCCATCAATAAAGATAAATACATGGCTGAATCGTAGCTCTGATGGGTATAGTAGGGCTGTTGGAGAGACTAACAGATAAAATCTGAGAACTTTGAGAAGAATAAAGAAACTAGTGAATGTTGGCAATTAGAAGATGATTCTGTTGATGTAACATACGGGAGACGTGACTGGTAGCAGTGCAAGGGAAGAAAGAACAGGTGCTGAGTTGTGATGGTGAGACCCTTACTAAGATTCAAGTGGCCTAGGGGGCTAGACAAGCTGGAATATCTGAAAAATTGTGGAAGAAAGAGCAGCAAAAGGCTCTGTAGGAGGAAGGCAGTTGGAGGGTACTTCCAGGTGCTGTATTTTAGATCATTCTACAGAGATCTCAGGGTGAGGCATTTCTCATGCAAGTCTCCTCTCATAATCTAATTGTTAATGGCTAGCTATACTTTTAGACTTCGTTGTTATGAGATAAAATTTGATCATAAGGATGGTATTTTTTGTATAAATTGTCATACTGTATGTATGCACTGACACAAGTTTATATGTATAAAAGGTGGTAGGAAGGTTGGGTATTTAAGGAAGTAAGGAAGACACTGGGCAGTAGCTGATACTTGGTCTTCAGACTTCTGAAAGGGGAGACTGCTGTGCTGTAATGTATTAGAGTTCCCTTTCAACTCTCTTGGGTTTTGAACTTGGAACCTTTCCTTACATGAGAAATACTCCTGCCTAATGTATTCGTAAACTGACAGTTGGTTTTTGATAATATGATAAGTACAATCTGTTTCTTGCAGCACATGAATTTCTGTAGAAAAAGTGACTAACACTTTTCTTGGATATTTGGGCTTGATAAAATAAATTGGTTTTGCAAATAGGATTGATGCCTATCAAATATTTATAGTGTGTTGAATTTTAGATATTATTAGCAAAAGAGAAGTATACTTAAGACTACATAAGATTATGTAAGGAAGTTTTCATTTCTGCTTTAGTACTGGAGTGAGTAATACAGGAGAGTTTACAAAAATTAGCTGAAAATATGTTAGAACTCTTTGCAGAAGAAAATCACTGTTATAAATAAAAGGCCACCACTCTCCTTTAGGCTTTTTCGGTTATTGTGTTTTCTTAAAACTGCCTGATAAATCTATACCCTTATTCACACATTGTGCTATAAATGTGGTTATCTGGAGAATGTGACTGGAGTTGTAAAGGAATTATTTTTTTTCACCACATTATGATTTTGCACAGTATGCTTTCAAGTGGTGTTGGCAGAGTTCTGCTTGCAGTGGTTGTGCTGATTGTATGTCGGTGTATTAGGTAGAATTCCAGCCCTTCAGGGAAAATAAGTACTAATAAAAATTAGTCTGTAGGGAAACTTGTTACATTTATCATTAGCAAGAAAAGAAAATATTATGTCTGAGTAAACACATGTGGCAGCAAGAATAAGTCCACTGAAGTATGATGCTGGCCTAGGAGGCAATTGCAAAAATATGGCCTGTTTTGCTTCTAAGGCTGTGGTGAATCTGAGGTGTGATATAGTAAACAGGAGTTTCCTGCATCTAAGATGCTGGACTTGCAGTCCCCAAACAAAGCACTTTCCCCCTTTGTGCACTACTTCTATGGCTTTGGCTAATGGTGCAGGCAGCCCAGTGGATTAGGACTCCAGAACTGGGATCCTACAACCTGTTGTATGAACAACATTGTGTTGAATTGGATTTGGAATTGGAATTGAATTGGATTGTGTTGAATTTCCTTTACTTTTAATTTTTTTTCTTATTCACTTCTGTTAATAAAAGAATGCAGAAAGAGAACTGATTAAGCCAGGCAAAAGAGCCAAATTATAAACTATGGATATAGGTGACTGAGGGTTCCTGGCACCAGACTGCTGGCTTCTGATTATTGTGCAGAACCCAGTAACACCTCCAGAAAGCACCTGTGAAAGGCTAAATCTAATTGTGTTAAGCATTGCTTCTTGCCAGCTTTTGAATGTGTAAGGGAAACATTTTGTGCATTTTTAGTTTATGACTGCTTAATTTTTTTCCAATTCTTTGGAAGGGGAAAAGAGGCAAAACTTGAAATATAACTTTGCTGTTCTCAGGCTGTGCTGTTTGCAGTAACTCACTGAGATAAGAACAAGTAACTGTAATTGCAGATAAAGTCTAAAACTAAATCTTGCAGAGTTGGCTGACAGGAACACTAGGTACTATTCTCATTACCTTATACTTTTGTGCATCAGATGGATTTCCAAGCTGTTTTATTTACAATAGATAGAAAAATGACTTCCAAGTCGTTAGTGCAGATGGAGCACTTATTTTATATAGCACTAAAGGGTTTATAAATTTACACAATAAAATTAGTGATGCAGTTTCCTGCTTTGGACTTCATGGCCAAAACTGATCAGAGAAGTTTATATCTTAATTTCGTTTATACTTTATGACCAAGAAATGGCTTATAAAGTACCGCCTTTCCTTCTCTCAATAAACATTGTACTGTTTCTCCCCTGATGACAGTGTTGCATGTACTTTGAATACCAGGTGCAAACAATGAAAATCATGAGGAGACTGTCTCTTAACTTTCTCACTTCTTGATGGCATTTTGATGCAGTCACAATGAAATAAAGGGGAGATAGCTGAACAGGGATAGGAATATAGTTGAAAGTGAGTGTGAGGATCAGTGGGAGCACATGCTTCCCTTTGGGTGATTTTCACTTTCATTGGGGAAATCCCACATGCTTGAGCAAGGGATCATTGTCCTACCACCAGCTTTGTGCTGGCAGAATGCATGAGCTGTTCACGCAGGCAGAAGACTGAAGCAGTATGCTATCAGAGAGTCAGACCTGCAGGCTCTGTGTTGGACAATAAATATAAATAAAAGTAGATGCCTTTTGGATTATTATTTCTTTTACTTCTTGATAATATGGTTCAGCCTAACTATTTTTCCAGCAGTGACTGTGCAGCAGTTTAGAAGCAGCTCTTTGAAAAGGCAGAGCTCATCTGCTAGGGCTGACTGTGCTGGAAGCGCTCCAGAGATGCTGTTTTTGAAGAGTTGAAGCATGTGTGGGTGTGTACAGGGACCCTGGGAGTGATGAAAGAGAAGAGTGAATAGCTTGCTGTTGTTTAGTTTCCTGTTCTTGACTGGGGGTGTCTAGAAGGAGGAAAACCCCATCTGCACTATCTCCCTTGGGGGAATGAAGGAATGTCCTGTAGGAGATGGGAGCAGCTCTTGGGGGACTCTAATTTGTAGAGACATGAGTAGTCCTCTGGTCTACCCAAAGCTGATTTTGCCTTTTGCTTCCAAGGGTGTTTAAGGTCTATATACCTAAATAGATGTCTGGATTAAAAAAAAAACAAACCAGAAAACCATGTTAGCTTTTCTCACAAAAGAGAGCTCTGAGTAATGGTTGGCACTGCTAGCAGGTATACAGTGTATGTGGAAAAATGAAGATTATCTAGGTTTCTGCATCCTCCAAAAGTTCTGAAGAACCTAGTTCTTCTCTGTTACATTAAGCTTCAAATACTCCCTCTGGAAAGGGAAGGAAGGATTCTTTTAACTGGCTTTGGTGCTTTTGGCCTTAACCAATAAAGTATTTCCCTGTCTTCTCTCATGAATTATTTACAACTGGTTAAATAACTGTTTAAATAACTTTTAAACTCTTACTATTTAGTATTACTCTTACTAAACTTTTCCTCTTTGCTATTTTCTAGGGAATGGCATGGTCTTCTAAATATTTTTTTGGGAAAGAATCCTCAACTTTCCTAAAACTGTTTAAGTGCATTAATGGAAGAATGAGGATCTATCTTTTTAATGCCACTGCCTTCCTCTTTTTGATAGCTTGTCAGAGATCGTCTTGAGAAGTGTCCCTGAGTAATAATTCTACCTTATTACTCCTTTTGCAGTATCCTGTTGTATTCTGCATAGTGGTTAAGATGCCGTTGTACTTTGCACTACAGAATCATAAGTTAAAGAGAGATGTTCTAGAGACTCAGCTGTACAGGGTGTTTCCTTCAGTAGCTGTCTCTGGAAAGTCACCTTTTTTCTTCCCAGTACATAGGGTTTATTATCTCCTAAATATTTAGCTGCTCTTTGTTCAATCTCTGGCAGTTACTTGGCCAGATCTGTTGCTTATGCACTGTCTGTCTGAGCTCTGCCTCTTGCTGTGTTAATGATCCTGGGTGCTGGTGCTTCTGCAGAGTATAATTACCTGGTAGCAAAGTTGTGCTGTCTTTGGCAGCCACAGTTCTCTCCCTTCTTTGAGCTCCTTAGAATATAGAATTATACTGTCCCCTAACCTTATGTACGTGTGTCTCTTCACTCAGACTTCAGAGCTTATTCATTCCCTGCTGATTCAAAGTGACAGCTGTGCCATCAATCTGTTTGTCATTTTTTTTCCCCATTTGGTGTGTTGGAGATGCTCTGCTTCACACATAGGCTCAGGAATGCTGTCTGGCCCCTTGTGCTCTGCAGGTCTGCTGCACCTGAATCAGAAGCTGGAGTCAGACTCCATTGGTGTGAGCATTTGCAGTTTCAGTGGCAGAACTCCTATCACAGGAGGGAAAACCCAAGGAAGAGGACTCAGGCAAGCCACGTTTGCAGACTTGGGACAATTCATACATGGTGTTCTATATCTGCAGTGCAACTGGCAACAGACATGTCACTTGTTCCAGTATTGCTTGTCTTTCTTCATTCTGGTTACTGTTGAATTTCAATATTTGTCCTTGCTGACTGCCACATTGCTGAGTTTGACAGGTTGTTGCCAGAATTTGAGTCTGCTGACACAAACTTTGCATATATTTAAGTAAGGATTCAACCAGAGATTGTCCTGTGTCAGAGTAGATCCTGCTTTGATTGTGTATAGTAGAAGATTAGGAGAGGGTGCATTTTGAGAGGAAGAGGACAGCTATATCTCATATTTAGGTGATGAATCTTTCAAAGAGTTGTTTGTACCAAAAAATACAGTACGAAAATATCCCCTGGATAAGATGTATGTTGGGTTGAATACCAATGCAATGAAAAGTAACTGTAGTTTTTCCTTATTTCAATTACTGTGTATTGGTACAAATTGTAAGGTAATTGTTTCTGTAAAAAGAACAGATTAGTCAGAACTTGATACTTACCAAGAAGCCATGCTATTTAAGGGTGATAGAAATTGTCAGAGTTCCTTGAACAATCAAGACTGGAATCATGCAAAATTAACATTATGTTGAACTATATGTCATGCTTCTACAGAATGCATAAATTACTTGCAATGAATCTTACTATTCAAGTGCTTTCTGGGGTTACTGTGTTATTCCTGAAAATTAGATGAAAAGATAGATTTTCTACTTCGAGTAAAAATCCTGCTGTAGTAATTTATAGGTAGGATAATCCAGAGACAGTTGAAAAAATGAAATTCCTGCATCAGTGGACCTGTGGGCTTCTTCAGAAGGACTGCTCTGTCAGGTTTTAATTCTTGTTAAAATCATTAGAATTTTTAAAAGATGGAACAGTTATTTGTATAAAATTACTAGATTTTTTTTTTGTCTTGTTCTGTATTTTTTTGATTAAATTGATGTATAAAGACAATTTTCATTTCTGACAGACAGGCTATTTATAGAATTGCATAGGAAAAAATTGAACAAAACTTGCCCAAGGGAATACTGCTATGCTCTTTTTTCAACACCAGAAAGATTTATTTGCTCAGTGTCCCTTTTGATTTTCCTCTGAATTTCAGAGTTCAGATTTCAATGAAGTAAGAGTATCTCGAGCAGAGAGATATACCATATTGAGATTTGTGTTCCCCATTCCTTTGATGTTCTAGTGCAAAACTTGGTGAATATTTTCCATTTGAAATAAGTGAACATATCTGCCTGATTCCTTGGAGAATTCTTAAAAACTAAGAAAGTTCATAATGGGAATTTATCTCTAAGCCTAAGTCTAAAGTGTTGCATCTGTTTTTCCTTATACCTCACAGACTTGTCATGGTTGTAGCTTTTCATGTGACCATAGTAATCACAGGGGCATCGCACATTTTTGTTTGAATGGATTTAGACAGAAAACTAAGAAAGTTTTCACATGAAGTGGGGAAAGTTCTAATAGATAATTCTAACCTAGGTTGATTGTTTTAATTTTTAGTCAAATATTAACACACTCTCTACTGTTTCTCCAACCTTAACAACTTACTAACATACATTGATGAAACAAATGGTATAAAACATTTCTGTTATCAGAGTAATTTAACAGTTTTATTTTGTGGCTCTTTAGAGTCTCTTGCCATGACTCCCCAATTTTGGAGATCTATTTTAAAAACAAAAGAAATCTTCTGCCATTCTATTTGGAGAGGGGAGAAAACAAAGCAGGTTTTCCTGGATATTCTTCAAACCAGGAAAATCTACTCGTATTGTAATCTTTGTCACATTTTCTGTGGGTTGAAAAACCCTGTCACCAAAACTGACTTCCGTAGACATATTTGAAAAATTTCAGGTACTGCTCTCAGTCTGGGAGTTGTGAAACCAGTGGGTAAACAGGTACCTAGAGTGCTTTCAGCACTCTTCTACTCTGCTCAGAACACTCACAGTTGACATGGAAGGGATGGTGTAATCACAGAACCACTTAGGTTGGAAAAGACACTTACGGTCAGGTAATTGTCATGGTACAGGTTCATTTCCTTCCTGCCTTTTGTAGACCTGGGATATCTGCCCTTGTTGTAGATACCACTGTTCTGATGAGAGAGGTGGATAAGAAATATAACTACTAAGAAGAGCTTCCTGCAGGTGGTGGTGCTGGTGAAATCAAGTATTTTCCAGGTGTATGTTTCATGCTAGTTACAGTGGTACCAAGAGGATCAGACACCATATGGCTTTGTCAGGATTTATTTAAGAAAAACCATCACACTATGTATGGAAATGGGAACATGCTTCCAGGAGCATATGTAATATCCTCAGGAACAGATCAGTATGTGTCTTCTCACTTGGTCTTCAGGATGCTGCTTTTGGGGTTACTAAAAAGCAGTGGAGGTGACAGAATAAGCCATTTCCTATAAAATGGGGAAAAAAGTCCAGAACAGGAACCTATTCTGTTTCTTTAAGTAAATAAAAATGAAGCCAAATATAAATTAAGCAAATATGAGATATTAATGTGATAGGTTTGCTCCCTGTAGCATTCTTGTCCACGTTAGGATTTTTGGATTTAGAGAAGTTTACTGGCAGATTAGGGGTGGCAAGTGATGTCTGGCTTTGGTTGCAGCATAATCCTTGTAGGGGTGGCAGCAAATGGGCCTGCATGCTTGGAACAAATCATAAAGCAGAAGTGCACAGTCAGTACATTTGTGTGAGGTGTTTACTTTGAGATAATATTTACTTATACAGTGGATCATGCTCCCATTGTACAATGAAAGTACAGCCAATAATCCTGCTCTGAAGAGTTCCTTGTTTTCTAAAAGTAAATATATTGTTCTGTGTAGGGGAAGGAGAAGAAAACATTAATGTCAAGGAAACGTGTGCAACAGTTCAAGGCTCTTGATTATCAATCTTCCCCATGAGTTCTGATTGCATTGATTTTTTTTTTTTAATATACGCCAGATACATCATAATTTATCTTTTATTACATATTAGCATATGTGATGATGTTGCTTCTATAATTGTCTGGCAATTCAATGAACAGTTATGACAAGAATTGCTCATTTTTTTCCTTATTTCTTTTTGCTTAAATACAGAGGCATATAAAATTGAAGGTAATCCAGTTAAACTTGGCAGACAGTTGCTAGTTTGAATTGTTTCAAAGAAAATGACTGGAGAGAAGATGAAAAAGCAGTAAAATTAGAAGTATTTTTTTTCAACTTCTCATGAGAAGACTTTGTCTTGGCATTAACTGTTCCATGTGACAGTTTGATTTGAATGTCATTGAAGACTGTTCCCCAAGGGTCTAGATGAATATTTTTGAAGGTGTACTGAATTAAAGATTAATGGCAATAGAAAAGGGCATACGGAAGGGTTAACTCTAAGGGATGATGGGCTTCACTTACTCTCTTTTAGAGATCAATTTGTAACAAAAAATTTTATGAAGTGTTGAATTTCATGAACTAGTTAAGTCTGTTCCCATGTAAACTTAAGCCTTTCTTCTTTCAACCTACTTTTAAAAGTTTGAATATGTATAAGTGAAGAAATACTAAACCCAGACTTTGGTTCATTATCACAAAATACAGTTCACCTCAATAATTCTCCTGTTGTGTTCTTTGAATGAGATAATGCATATATCAAGTTTTTGTGTGTGTTTGTGTATGGTCTGTAGTGATATCCAAGTCAACAGTGCAGAATAGTACTAGTTGACCTTAGGAGGATTTAGGAACTGAGTGACTTTCAGAATGCTTTTTGCTCTAGGAAGGTGGAAGAAACTCTCATGTAGTACAGAACTGAATGGAAGTAACTTAGAGTTATGCTACAGTTTGCAATCTGAAAGTTCCATGTCTAGCCTATGCTAGCTCTCTGCCTTTCCTCTAAGATCAATGGAAAGAAGCAGAAAGAAGCAGCTCAGAGAGCTGGAGCAGGTGAGTCTGCCAAAATGATTTACAGAGAAAGGTAGACAAGAAAAATACTTTGTTTCTTTGTGCCTTTTGTATATTTTTACAGTAAACATTAGGTGTGAAAATATCAGATAATGTAATAAGCTAAATTTACTCCTTTGTAATTAGTAAAAATGAAGGTTTTAAAGGAGGAAAAATAGATCTTAACACAAGATTAGTATACTATTACAATCTGTTTCAAATTTTTGCCAACTGAAGGGCCTGCATTTAAAGGTTGTATACAAGGAAGAAAAGTGTTGGTTTGTGTAGTAGTAAAGTTTATGCTATTCTAGTTCAGACTGCCAATCCACAGATAAAACACCATAATTTTTCCCCCATAGTCTCAATCCATTTTTTTCCCATGTGGCCAATTCTGAATATATGTAGAAGAGACAGACAGAATAGCTAACCAGTAAGTCATTTATTAGTTCACAGCAATGTCTGTTTGATATGATTTGATTTTCCATGTACGTAGCTCTAGGACTTTTGTGAGTCTTAAATTTTTGCTTCAGTGGTATGTGTGATGTAATAAAGCAGCTCTTCTTGTTCAAAGAGGGAAGACAGCTTTTAGAGTTTGCCTTTTGTTTTGAGGAAGAAACTATTTCTTCTTCAAATAAATGGTTCTGTTTATTTTCTTAGATTACATTTTTTTCATCTCCTATACTCTTCAGTTTTTGAGGTGAGAGCTTGCTGGGAAATATGAGACACTATCTTTCACCAAAATACCCTAGAAGAGGAGTGGGAATCTGCAACAGGTTGATGGGTTTGCTTCTTTATCCAGGAAGTCCAAGCACGTAAAAATCACCCCTCAATCTTCCTTATTCTTAGGGTTGTCATAATTTGTCCATATGCCTAAATTGATTGTACAGCTGAGAAAGGTACCTTTGTGGACAAGTGACTCCAGGATTACTCAGCAGTGTAAAGCAGTATCTGTCCTCCTTCAGATTCCTGTACAATCTGTCTCTCTGCCTACGCACCAGCTCTCACTTTTAGCTTCTTTCCCTGTTCCAGTATCTACTGCCTCATATTCTCAGTTCATGTCCTTTTGTTAGAACCCAGTATTGCTTTCTCCTTGAGTTTTTGAGGTGGCCTTTCCAGGAGTAAAATTCTTCTTTGCTCTTCATCCAGATCTATTCCTCTCCATTTCTTGTGGAACCTTCATATGAAATACACAATTTGCTTCTCCCTAAAGGGTAGTGGTTGAAAATGTAGGGTCTCTAACCTCCAGCTTGGCTGATAACAATCTGAAACAGCAAGGACAAGGAAATGCCCAGTCACTGCAGTCTTCACCATCTTCTTGAAGTCCTCAGGAAGATTCAGGCTAGGACCAACACCTTTTGTGGGAATAAATTTAGCCCAACAGTTTTTGGTAGATTTTTAAGCAATTTTAACACTTTTAAGAGACGTGCTAGACAGCTTTAATAGATAACTTTATGGTATGACCAGCCTTTTGTGTGCTTGCTTATTCATTCCCTTACCATTGCATATTTTAGCTTGGCAAGTGAATCTTGTCAGCACAATTACATCATCCTGTATAAGTCAGGAGGTTTGCTCACGCATTAAAATTCATCCAAAACAGAACTGAGCCTTGGTTAATGGCAAGGAGAAATTATAGTCTGAAACAAATAACTCTTGCAGCAAGAACAACCAAGAACTATTTTTATAAGATGTCGAGCTTGTACATTTTTAGAGTGCCAAGGACTGCTCAACATGACAGCCTTTCTCATAAAATCGGTAGGAGGGATACCTGCTTAAATTTGGAAATGAGAAAGAGTATCTGTATTAAACTGAAAATGTTATTTTAAGGGTGTAGCTCTTGCCTTTGTGATTTTATTTTTTGCGGTATTAGGTGTGTTATTTTCGCAAACTGTTCTAGTTAGGCTTCTTTCACCCTCCCTCCCCTCCCATCTTTTTTTGAAAGAGTGGGAAGGAGTCACACATCTTTAGTGCATCTTTAATGTGATAGTCTGAAAATAATTCTAAGTATAATACAGTAACTGTGATGAGTAAAGGAGCTGTTATCTTAAACCTTGTTACTTTTACACTGCACCATCACAAATATGATAGCACTCTCAGAAAAATTTGAGAGCCTTGAATACAGCTCCACCAGCCAATTGTTTGGCCATCTGCATGATGCAATAGTATTTCTTCTTGTGCACTAACTGGAATATGGATGAGTGAGGGAGAAATAATCAGTTTGGGCCTTAAGACTGTCTCTGTCAGGAAACTTAGCAGGTCTGGGGATTGTGTTTCAGCACTGTCCTGTGATTCCGTTTTTAGTGAATTTCCTGGTGTGGTTCCCTGAGGCAATTGCTTTTTTTTTTCTGACAATACCTTGCAGTGTATATCATGGACTAGCCACTTACAATAAGGAAGAAAACCCCCTTGTTTTGAGGGAGTGCAGATTAGCCAGATGGATGCAAACTGTTGTGCCACACTTCCCAAAAGTGAGTGAATGGAGAATAGCCTCTTTCATTTTCCATAGAAATGCAGTTCTATGGCCCAGTAAGACAAGAACTTGGTGATGGGACTGAGGTCTTAAAGGATGCAATTATGACAAGAATTGCAGTAATTTTCAGTAATTGAAGTAGTAGAAGAAACAGAAGTATCTCGGAGGAGATGGCTGTCAACTTGAGTCCGTAACAATGTGCAAATGTGGGTAACAAATGTGGTTAAAGTTTGAGTTCTCTAAGAATAAAAATGTCTGTGTTCTTAAAAAGAAATCTGAAGTTTTAAATAAAAGCTAAACCACTTGCAAATAGAGAATGGAGTGTTATCTGTAGGTTTTGAACCCAGAAACCCCTCAGCAAATTCAGGAAATCTTACCTGAAGTTGCTGAAACAACTTGAAAAGCAGCTGTATGTGTAAAATTGCCTTTACTTAGCACTGATATTCAAATACTAATCCTTGTTCAGAAAAACAGAAAGTAACTGATTCCTTAGTCTTCTAGTTTTCCCCACAAAGTAGACTAATTATCTGCACTTGAATTGAGTCAGAGCATCAGGATCTACCTTCCAGTCTTACTTAAATCCAAAATTAAATGATGAAGGTATTTGTTAGATTAAAATACACTCTCCTTTTACTGAAACAGCACTCACAAATCCTATGATAGGGTTTGTATTGAACACTGATTTTTGAAAAGCTAATATTACTTCCCTGTAGAAATAGTATTTTCCTAAAAACCTACAGAAAATCCATGTCTGCATAATTTGTGGAACGTATGAAAGTCCTTGCCTTATGTGTTACATATCTCAAAACACAAAGCAAACACAATTTTTTTGCTTCCAAAAGAATGCATCTTCTGCTTGAAATTGCACAGGTTTTCCTATATTTTGGTGTTTTTTACAAGCCATTCTTTCTAGTCTCTTTCCTATGATCCTAGGAATATTACACCTGTTTTTTCTGAAAGATGACTATATTCAGGGAGACATGCCTGTCTGCATGCTAAAAATGTTTTTTTTTTTTTCTTTCTCTGTGTTCCCACCTCCTTCTTTGACAATAAAATCCTATTTTATGTCCCTTTATTCTGTTTATCTAACTGTACTTGACTTACTATGGGCCAGAAAGGTTTTGTACTATTGTCTCCTTTAAGTTCATGGCCCTAACTTTTTCTCTCATTGTTCATCTGCTTGCTTCATACCTGCAACTTTCTCAGGTTTATTTTGCTCCCTGCGCCAGAGTGACTGTCTTACAGCTGTTTGCCAAGTAACACTTTTTAAATGACCTGCTCCCATTCGTGACCTGGTGTAATTGCATTTTTCTCTCCCATATTTATCTCTTGTATTCATGTTAAACACCTCTGTTGTGTTATGTGTCAGAAACAAGCTCACTGTTTCCTTAGGATGCTGCTGGAATGAGGTTTCAAAGAAGCCTTCTCAGGTGGGATTCCACAGGGTCTGGAGACCAAAGCTCCTTTCCTTACTGTACCTCAAGGAGCTATGGTTTCTCAGGTAATTGCCATGAAATGGGATTTTGAAAGCTATGGAATTACTAAGCCTTTCCTCACCTATAGGGTCTTGGTGTTCACGTTGGGAAGCTGTGTCTGTTCTGAGAAACACTTCTGGATTTTTCTGCACTTTGGGAAGCCTTTCTTGGAGCTCTGTGTTGATGCTCGGAGTGTTCCCAAGTTCCTGCCTGCCTTGGTAGCCTGGAAAGTCAGCATACTAATACAGAAAGTATTAAAAAATAAAAAGTTCAGGACTGAGAGAAAGAAAACTGGACAGCAGAAGGAAAGGGGATCATGCTTGCCTCAGCACCAGTCACTCAATCTGAGCACTGTAGCTGAAGGGTGAAATTCAGGCCCCAGTGAACAAGTTGGACTTTGAGTTCCCTACACAAGAAATGAGCTTTTCAGGTCAATTAGCACTCGCTTTGTGAAGTCAGTGTGTTCTTAACGAGGGAAACAACACAGGAAAGGAAGAAGGTAGTTTCTCAGCAACTCATAACTGACTTGTGCTGTCAGCAGCATAACTAGGAGGTCGAGCCTTCCAATAGTCTGTAATGGAGGTATTTCTCTGATAATCATACTTTCAATCTTTCCCCCATCTCTTTGACAAATAATTTGGGAAGATTCTACAGTTTATGTGCTTGTCCTGGATGTAATTTAATTTGCAGGAAGTGAAATTCTTTGTTTAGATCAGGAGACAGACAAACAAGACCCTGTATCTAAACCTTTGTATTATATCCCACTGGTAAAGGTTGTAAGAACTACATAAATTGGTACCTAAAGGTGGATACGGTAAATAATGTTTGCTTACAAAGTGAATGGTGAAATTCTTGATCTTTTTCCCCAAGTGATTTAATTTAATTTTCTGAGGCAGTTAAAATTGTTAATAATTACAAATCACGAAGTGTTTGATGACCCGAGCAACATGAATCTGCATGAGTAATGCAAATATGTTTCTTTTAATTAAACATGTTTTTAAAAAGTTAAAGATCTGAAAAAAATTAATCATGCATTGTGTCCCACTTTTGATGCCCTAGAAAACTCCTTTTGTGATTAACTTTTTTGCTGCTTCACATGTTTGATTGTAATGTTTTAGATACTGTTCCAAGAAAATCTTCAAAAGTATTTTATCAATGTTAAGTAAAGCCTGTTGAACTTTGCCATATGAACAGGTTTCTTTGTTGGTAGGGGCCTTATTTTGCTCAGAAATCAGTGTTGCATTTGTTTAAGTGATTATTTATTTTGAAAGGTAGAGATACCACCTTTTAAATGACCTATTGGAACTTTCGAAGGTCAAACCTGATTTCTTGCCTCCTTATTATGGTGCCTTTTTTTTTCCTAGTTATGATTTCTGCTAGGCTACTTTAAACAGGTAGCACTGTTCACTCTTCCACTGTGAGAGTGTCTTGGGTTATGGAACCTAAAATGTGTATTCTATTTCATCTGCTGAAAGCAGTTGGGGAATTGTTCTTCTTTATCTCTTGTAACTCTGGAAGGAGGGGGGTGGGTGCCTTTTGGTAATGGGCCAACTGTTAACACTAGGTAGGGCATTGTTCCTTATCTTTCGCTGCCCGTCCTCCCTCCAGGGGAATATTTTCTGCTAATGGACCATTAAGACACCCCTACCCTCCCCAAGGTAGTACATCCACATTCCATCATCCTATTGTGAGCTGCTCCACCCAGTGGGAGGAGCCAACCATTCCTACCTGGATAAAACTGGGACTCAGGAACACAAAGCCATCTGGCTTCGCCTGATTACCAGAGGAAGACTGGACCCTTCTCACCATCACTGGACCCTTTTCTACAAGATCATCTCTACAACAGAACCACATCTGCTGCTCCAGGAGGACTCACTTTTGGACTGCTTCCAACACCCTGACCATCAGGGTGTCAGGTTGTAGCTCTGACGCTGTCAAGGTTTTCCAGGATTGCTTGTTTATCTGTTTGCTTGTTTGGTTGGGTGGTTTTGTTTTCTACTACATTTGTACTGTTAATATTCCTAGTAAAGAACTGTTATTCCTATTCCCAAATCTTTGCATGAAAGCCCTTAATTGCAAAATTATAATTTGGCGGGGAGTGAGGGGTTTATATTCTCTATTCTAAGAGAAACTTCAGCTTTCCCTGGCAGATACCTGTCTTTCCAAACCTAGACAGAGAGCAATGTCTTTGGCAAGAGAGCTGGGCAGAGAAGGATCTTGGAATACTGCAGAAAAGTTAGTATGTTGAAGCAGCAAAACTCCTCATCTGCTTGTGCTGATGGATGAAGCCATGAAGTAAAAACAGTGACAACATTTTCACTTTTATGAAGGATGACAGTAGTGGTTTGAGAAGGAAGGAAGGGCCTGTGAGGTGAGGATGCCTCTATTACAGTCTGTAGCAAAAGCTGAATAAAGCTTCTCATTTCTCTGGAGTTGTAGGACTTACTCTTTGAGGATTTTTATCCCAGAATGAAAACTGCAGTGTAAGTTTGGCTGCTTAGACGTGCAGTCATTGCCTCAAAGCACTCTCCTCTCTGCATTCGGAGACTGCCCTACTAACTGTAGAGTAGCAATACCTTGCTTTTCTGCAGACTACAGGACTCGTAATCAGCACTGTGGAGGAGGGGGAGGAAGTGTGACTTCTGTCCTGTTCACTTCCCTCTGAATTGCTGGCATGGAGAGGTTACCCAAGTGCTGGGTAGTAAAATGGAGAGAGGCCAGAATGAAAAGGGTGGAATTGGATGCAGCATTTGTACCCTGTGATGATGCCATTACTATCTGGTGATATTTAGAACTGAAACATTTTCATGTTACTGCTAATCATCATTTGTTTGAGTTCATGACTTAATTATCTTCCTACTCTAATTGACAAATACTGACCTTCCATTGTCACAGATGCCTGCATACAAATTATTGGGATATTGCGTTTAGCCTTGGGGATGAGGCTGGGAAGGACAATCAATAGCTGTGTTGTGACTGGAAAAGCACTCTTACAATAGTTAGAACATTAGTAACAATATACTGGAACATGCTTCTCCAAACAAAATGGTATTTAGTTGGCTAAAAATGTGGTTATGTTGGCTTGTGTGCTTACATTTCTATATCTGCTGTTTGCTTCCTAGATGTGAGTTTCATGCCTGATGAAACTTGTTGTGGAAGTGATTGTTGAAAGTGATTGTTGCTTTACAAGGTATTATCAGTCCAAATTATAGGGTTGGTTCCATATTTCAAGGTTCTTCCTCTTCTGTGTTTGCAAATTTTGATGTTTTAGGAGAATGAAAAATATTTCTGATGATGAGAACTGAAATGGTATTATGGCCACAGACATAATCTCCAAACTCAGAAAGGAAACATGAAATCAACTGGGAAGAGCTGTGGCTGACTCTGTGGACCTGATCACTGGCCCCCCGAACGTCTGCTGTATGCCAGAGGAAGTACCTTGATTGCTGCTTTTTGCTTGGTGAGCTTTTGGTCTGAGGTAAACTGAGCTGATGCCAGATTTCACCTCTGTTTATTCTTCTGCTATCAAATATGAAACCATTTTCTGTGATGAACTTATGCTAGGCATAAGTGCATTATAATGACATAAAATGACTTCTATTACATATACTACATATCCAGCCTGGTGAATGTAGAATAAATAGTATTGTGAGGTCAAAAGCACAGGGTAGAACCTTTGCATTACCATCCTGTAGTACTCTCAGGTGACAAGATGCTGTATAAGGGAGGGAGTGTGAAAGAACTATAAACAGTGCTTTGAGTTTGTCTGACACATAAAAGCCATTTACTTAGGTTTTTAGCCACCCTATTGGGGCTTTTTCTGCCTGTAGGGAACTCCCTGAAATCTCTTGTGGCTTAGACTAATAAATTAGGTTTGCATATATTGCAACCAGTTTTGTTCCTTACTAGCCAAACTTAGTCCTTGATACAAAGCCATGCTCTCCCCATCTGAAAGTTTCTCAGAACTTGTTCCCTTATTATTTGAAGTCAGGAAAGAGATGTTATCAATTACATTTGAAGACTGCTTGTCCTTGTCCAGTAACAGTGGACTCTTTCTGCTCTATACCTATATTGCTCTTTGTTTTCTTTTTTTGTCCAATCTCCAAGTATTTTGGTTTCCTCTGACTCCCTGAGTCTTTACTTCTTTACTTCATTCTCTTTTTTTTTTGTTGTTGTTGTTGAGGTGAGTAGCCAGGTGCATTCTTCTTTTCTATAGCATTCAATTTTTTTCAGTATTCTTGGATTTAATTTTATTTTTTATTTCATTAACTTTATCCTGAAAATCTAACCAATTTGCAGAGAAAGTGGGATCAATGCTTGCTTTCTGAATTGTCTTCCTTGCTTCCTCTGTTTCATCTTAGTCCGTTCTCTTATGTTACCATTGGAAGCTGCATAAGTTTCATTTGGCATACAGTCATTGAGATAGTGAAATCTGATTTCACTCTGCTTCCTTATTAAATAAGTAGTACTGTCCTTCCCCACTGTGGATCATTTTTCAGTCTGGATGTATTCACGCTACCTTCCTGCCTTCACTATTATGACCTCTTTATTCATTTTCCCCTGTCTTTCTCTCTTATGTTATCCACGGCCTAAATATCTATCCATGGCTAAATATCTTTCTTTCCTTCCTTCCATACAAGTCTTTATACTGCAAAAATCTCATGCTGGACACCTGATAGCCTTGCATAAAATTTTAGTTCCCAATTTAGCACAGCAAAGCTCTGCTTTCTTTGGTACCAGATTATTTTCCTGCTCCTGTCTGTCTCTGTTCTCCTAAAAAAAAAAAAAAGTTTAAACCATTTCTGTATTGGGGGGAAAGTAATTCTTTCATGCTAAGCATTTTATCTGTCACATGCATCATCAGGCTTCAGTGTCTGCTTCTTTTACTTGAAGTAAAACCTAGTGACAAAGCCAAATGCATGTATCCTTGTGTTAAGTAGTTCTTTAACTAGAGAGCGATACTGTGCACAGTACCAAAAGTCAGACATTTTGGAAATAGAGTACACAAAATAAGATTTCTTTTCCTACATGTCTTGCATTTTTAAATTTCCTTCTTGTTTTTCCTCATTGCCTGGCTATTTCAGGCCATGAGGTCAAGGCTGCTTTGTTTTCCTTGCTTGCAAAGTGGCTTGGTATTATACTATAGTTGAGTAAAGATGCAGTTTTTATTCACTGACTCTCAAATATTGAAAGCTGAGGCGAGTATTATGATACAGGATTTTTGTGAGACTTTTCTGGACTGACTAAACTATTGTGACTGATTACTTTGAACGACTAAATCTGTATCTAGTTTAGATACACTGTTTTTCAAAAATAAATAGCTTGTTATGATTTTAGATAATACAGCCAAGGGTTTGACACTTTTCTAAAAATAAATATAATTTGTTTTCTCAGCTGTTTTGAACTATACATCTATATTTTGGAATTTAAGGAATTTTCCTTTAATATTGGAAGAATTGTATAGAAGTTGAATGTTTGCTAATTATCTTGTAGGCTGAAGGAAAACAATCTTTGTGGCAAGGAGTGCATTCTGCGGGGGACCTGAATTTATACTGTGGTTTGAAAAAAGCCCAGCAAACCCACATCCCTTTTTTTTTTTTTTTTTTTTTTTTTTTGGTGTTGTTGTTGTTATTGTTGGTTTTTTTTGGCCATCATAGACACCTGCTTATTTCCATTTTGTAATTTTTAGTCCTTTGAGTTTCTGGAGAATACGATTTAAAAAATAAAGCTCTCCTTTTAGCCTGAATGCTATGTAGAGTTTAAAAGAATGAAAACTCCATTCATTTCCTTTGAGAGAATGACTATATTTATTGTGTGTACTTGGATATAAATAGATGTAGATTTGGTTCAGTTTGTGATGCACAATCAGCAAATTGATTCTGGCTGATTTAAACCTTTAGAAAAACAAAGCAACCTTTGGGGGAAAAAAAGCTGTTTTATTCGATTGTCTGTGGATATGAGGCAGGGAATTCATTAATGATAGAGGGATCTTCAAAATCAAAGGTGGAGGAAGGAAAAAAAAAAAAATGATGAACGAAGCCTGTTAAACTGCTGAGCTCTCTTTTTCTCCAGTGCATTCAGCTCAGTGAATTAATGAGATTAAGTCACATCAACTCTGATTGCTGGAGGGAATGAGCAAAGTGGGCAATTTCAGTGGTAGCTTGCATAGGCAAGTTTAGTTCTTGCAGGCTACCTATGATGGTGTGTTGCTGACATTTGAAGCTATTTCCTGACTTGATAGCTGCCACAGTTTTTATTATTTTTGTGGTATGTGTAAGCTTATCTTGCAGTCTAAAGGTAATGTTGTAGAAATTTTTTTTCTTAGTAAGAGAAAAAACCTGTGAGAACTGACATAAACCGCAGAAGTCAGCCAGTATTCTGTATTTTTGGCATTTACCTATTTAGCAGGAGTTTCTAGAAATTCTGTCTCTGTGTATAGAGGATGAGATCAGACACAATAAGGGACAACTTTTAATTTTAAGTTTCTCAATTGCTCCTCATCTCTCTTTATGAACACTTTCAAGATACCGTGCTCCAAAACTATTACAACAGCTTCCAAGAACCACCTCCTGCTAACTGTGACCACTGTGAGGGTTTCTGAATTTTGTTTGTTTTCTCCTTGTTTTCTTCTGCTGCAATACTCTTATTTATCAGCTCAATTCTTTGCTACACAAATTATTCCTCTAGCTAGTTCTCAGTGTTTCCTGTTAATTCTGCCAGGAGATCTTTTGACAATTAATCTGTTCTGGTCTGTAACCGTGGCATTCTCATACACAGTGATCTTTCCTCCCTCCCTTTATAGGGTTTCTGAGTCTCCTTTCTCTGGTCCTTTTATGCCAAAGGATTCTAAATCAATGTCTTCCTAACTAATCCTCAATAAGTGGCTTATTCTATTTTGATCTGAGCAAGTGCTGTCCTATGAATCAGGCCTTCCTGAGAGATTATTCTTGAGGAATGAAGGGGAAGAGCCTATTCCTTGATTTCTTGGAGTTTTTTGTTGGTTTAGTCACAAAAAAATAATGCTGTGGGTATTTTTTTTTAACCTGAGACTACTGTCAGATTGAATTAGGCTAATAACTTGGGCTAAAAGCATTGTAGTGAAATTTACAAAGCCACAATCACGGTGTTTTCTTTCCTTACTCTGTATGAAGTTGCTCGGTAACTCTCCTATGTGTGAAGTATGTGGCATCTGAAGATGCAGATATTAACCTATGGACTGCTCATCTTTGCCTCTGGGGAGTGTTGTACATACCAAGTGATAAGAGATGCTGATAGCAACACACCCTTATCTTAATTGTTTTATCTGAAGCAGAGACAAAATGTCCCATTTTGTGAATTTAGGGTTTGTTCTGTGTCAATAATAATTTTTTTACACAAAATGGAAAACATCCCAAGGAACTATTTTGGAAGTTGGGAGAGCAGGATTCGGAATGGTGCTTGAGTCAAGGCTGTTAGTATGGTGAGATCCAAATTTAACTCAAACGTCCTTTTTTTTTTTTTTTTTTTTAATTTGTTACAGATTTGTTCTATCACTCCATGCTTGATTGATTGATTTCTCCAGCTTGTAACTTATTGTAAGATCAGGGCTTATTAATCACAGGTCTTCCAGGCAGTTTTGGTGGATCTTGGTGTGATGTTTAATTTCTGTAAACGCTCTCACTTTTTGATGGAATGATGGTGTAGAGTCAGTTATGGTAACTCTTAGGTGGAAAAAAAAAATCCTAGCTGTGCTGTCAGCCAGCTATCGTAGCGTCTCTTTGCCTGAGGAAGCCTGCCCTCTCCTGGGTAAAGTTAGAACTGGATAAATTGTCAGGACTGCAGTGGAACTGCTTGAGGTTGTTCTGCTTTGTCTGGAGAAGCTGTTGAATTTCCATGGATAGCTTTGGTGGGCCACTACATTGATATCAAATTCTATGTAGCTGTGGATTTGCTGTTACAATAAGAGTAAGGGATAAAATCTGTTGCATTAAGGTTTGAAATCTATGTAAATTGTACTGTGTTCTCTGTGGGGGTGTGTGTGTATCAACTATCTCATACTTAAAAAAAAGATTATGGAAATATGGGCTTTCCTTATTTCTAATAATTTTGCATTCCTATGAAACTGTCTGTCCACGATTCTTTTTTTTTTCCTATCAGATCAGAATTATTTTTGTTAAATCCAGATTTCTTTTTAGTTACCTCCTTCTTTTATGTTCTAAAAAACCTTTTTGTTGTTTTTTAAAATCCTTCCCTAACTGACAGAATAGCAGTAGCTTTGTCAGCATCATAAATTGACAAAGGCAATTAATGTTTCAATAGGGTTGTAAGGTAGGTGACAAATCAAATTCTTAGAGCGTAAAAAAATGCCATGAAGGAAGTGGTGAAGTTTCAAAGTCAGTCCTGGTCCAGTTCTGGAAAGCTTATACTGAAACCTGCAATCATTGCAATGACATTTGAAGCCCTACATTAAACAGATTGATTGCAATTCACTCTTGAGGGAACAGGTGTTCAGATCTCATCAAAAAGGCCAAAGAATGGGCCTGGAATCACTGGGTACCTACTCAGAGCCTGGCAGTGAAACACTTGTGGTTCCATAGGGTCACAAATATACAAGTTCAATTAAAGTAGGCAGATTGTCTCTGTGCTTAACCAGCAAGTGAAAAAAAGTCTGGGCCTTATATTTAAGGTACCACAGTATTAACTCGTGTCAATGTTGGGAGCCCAGTTAGCATGTTTACATTATTTTAGTAAATTTGAATGTGGTGTTTATAATGCTGGAAAGCTTTAAAAACTTGGTCATAGAACAAGATCATGCTGTGCTAAGAGCTTGCACAGCATGACTTTACTCCCAGGAACATTTAGTCTAGGCATCAGACAAGATAAATTGATGGATATGGGTGGCATAGTAACATAATGCTACAACATTGGCCAGCAGAACAGACAGCAAAATTTCTGATCGTGTCCAGATAGGTTGTTGTACACATCCTGACATAATATTTTTACTTAAAAATGCCACTGCCTGTGATGTTATTGGAATACTTGAGCTGTACTGACAGTGAAAGCTAAACACAGAAAATGTAGTCACCACCTTGCTCAATCATGTGTACTTATTGCCTTGTTAGATAAAGCTGCCCCTTGGCAGCCTTTCCCCATCATCTTTGTTTTATTAATGAGTAGTTTTGCCTTGCATTTTTAAAAGGCCATTCCTCTTCTGGCAGACCATGCTTTCTGGGGAGGCTAATGCTGGTTGTATATGAGATAAGTGATGACTTTCAACATGGGAAAGATGTGTAAGTAATTTATAAATTAAAGCCTTTTATAGGCTATTGAAGAAACACACCCAAGTACAATAGAATGAGACTATCCTGTTACATATTTTTTAAATAAATTATTTTCTTTCTACTTGCATTTATGGGAGTAGTCCAGCCCAGGGTTTCTTTCACCGCAAAGTGACGGCAAAAAGGAAATTGTGTTGGGCTGTTTCTGGTCTTCTCTTGTGTTTAACCCCAGTAGGGTTTAGAGTTCTACTTCATTTAGACAGTGGACATGCCGGTGAAAAATTTTTGGTGTGCTTCAGTGCAGCATGTCTGTAGTTGTGAGATACATCACTGAGATGTATAAGGTATTCCTCTGACTCTGAGGACAAGACTAAAAACAATGTGGAATACAGTTCCTTTTGATGTTACTGGAGAAATACCTATTAACTTCCATGATGCCACTTAATTGCTCTGCTTTAGAACTGCATTTATATTATTAAAATTTGATTATTTCTGAAGAAAATATATAAACCTTGCATATTAGTATAGGAGCTTGTATTTTACTTTACTTGTAATATAATCAGAATAGTTAAAACAAAGTTAAAGCAAAGGCAAAACTGAAGGCAGCATAGCTGAAATCTAACTCAGCTTGGGATGCTTATGACCTTAGTTTTAAGGACATTCTGAGAAAATAAAAGCCTGGAAAATGTTGCTGCCTAAATTAGTCAGCTTTGTTGGGGAGCTTCCCAAAGACACATAAATGCTACCAAAATCTGTTCTCAGAGTACCTTATAGGAAGTAGGTAGTTTGAAGACAGCTTTTAAGTAACTTCATGTAGGTAGTCCAAGAATTGTAATACAAAACAGTTTAATTTTATGTGGGGTTTTTTTTTTTTTTTTTGGTTCCTTATATTAGCAACAAAATGAGGCGGAGTAAGAAAACAAATACTTGACCTCATTGCAAACTTGCTAATGTTTGATTTTTATGCCTTTTAACACAACTGCTCTGTTAACTGGATGGCAGAACAAGTGGAAAGAATGTGTCTTATCAATATTTTTAAGGATTTTTCTCCTGTCTCTCTTTAAGGGTAAAATTGTATTTGAATTGGTGCAGTTTCTGTTTTTACTCTGCAAAAGAAATTTAAACACCAGTCTGATAAATAAGATTTTGAGTTTATTTTGATGCCACACAAGGGTGTCACTTGTGTTCTTAGCAGATCTTGGGAGGCATTTCCCTTGTCTTCTAGTGTACCTGTCAGACTTGCAAAGTCAAATCACTGAGCTCTGAACACTGCAGTGCTGCTTGTCTGGGATGTCTGTGTGAAAGCTTGGGAAATTATAGACTGAGATCTTTGTTGCTGGTTCCCATTTCTCAACAGTGGTCTGGGCTGAATCAGAGAATCTGTTTTAAGATTAATATTTTGATTCTGACTTTATTAGCCTCACCAAGATGCTATTGTATGTCAAGTGATTTTTAGTGGGAAACAGGTCTTAGTTCTCTGTTTAATCTTTGGTTTGGTAAATTCCTCTGCCAACTGCTTTCAACATTGATACTTCTTCACTTTATGCGTGTGCTGTTGAATTCTTTCCCTTGTTCTCTTCCACCTCAAAACAACAGAGTTCTCTCTTCTACAGCATTTATTTTCACATTTCCTTTTCTTTGTGACATGCTAAATTATTCTCCTCTATCAAAGATGAAACACAATGTCTATCTGCTACAGAGGTCCTTTTGTTTGCTGTCAATGTATGTCACTGAACAAAGTTAGTTGATGGTTCTTATTGTGTCATTTCACCTTTTACAATATGTCTCTGCAAAAGATTCCTATTTGTGATGGAGATCATCTTTCTTTACTCCGGTGTTCATTCTGGGACCATTATGAAACTTACATCTTCCTTTCCTCAGCTCTCCAAGAAGTTCAGATCAGTTCTGTCCTTTTTACTTCATTTTGTTGTGGCTCAACTCCCTATCATTGCCTGAGCTAATTTACCACATCCTCTGTTAAAGTATCTCAAGGAATCTGCAGAGTTTGGAAGAGCAGTTAAAAGTAGTTGCAGTAGATGATAATAACAAACTTCTTGTGGGATAGTGTGGGTTTGAGGCTCTCTGAGATGTGAGAAAGGTAGAACGAGTAAGGGTGAAGGTGACCCAGTATGCATTGAAACCTCTTTGCTTGAATTGCATCATTTACCAGCACACACTCCAGAAGGTGCAGTGCACAGTAGAGGATCCTTTTGCAAGATTATTCTTGTAATAAGAGCCACTGTTTCCAGAAAAGACACTTTTAAACCGAAATATACCGAAGCTTAACCACTTAAGTATCTTGTGTTCTTGTGGATGTTGAATTCTGGGCATTTCAACTCCCTTGCAAAAGCGGTATTGCAAAAGTATTCTTGTCTGCATGTGATGGGGAAGTATGACTGACAGACCTGATCTTTTTCCTTTATCGTCACCAATGCGAGGCCTTCACAAATTAGGCAGTTGCCTAGGACATAGCAAAATAATCCCGAGGGTGTCTTGAGGTGTCCTCAGGGTTTCTTCCTATCTGCCTGAAACAGACTCACTCTCTGCTCTCTCTGTTCCACTGCTCAGGGAAGTCTGCAGTGCCAACAGAGCACAGGCTCTCCTTAGTTTTCACTGGAGAAAATACATGAGGTGTCCAGCATAAGACAGAGGAAGAGGCAGATTCCCTGTTGCTGTCGGTAAAGAAAGATGAAGGAGGCGACACAGTTTCTCCAACTCCTCCTTTCCTTCCCTATCCCATTAGCCCACATTCTCTTCCTGCCCAGCCCTCCAGTGATGCCTAATCTCATTTACAGGGGCTGCTGCCAGATCCGCTGCAGTTTCTTGGCCGCTGTTTTCGGCGAGGGAGCCGAGAGCGCCGAGGAGGAGCAGGAAGGAGGAGGAAGGCTGCTGCTGTGTGGCGGAGCGGCAGCACCTTTGACGTGCCCGTCCCCCACGTGACGGCCGCTCCATTGCGGGGAGGGAGCTGAGCTGCCGCCGCTCCGGCAGAGCACGGGAGAGCCGCAGCCTCGGCAGCGGCAGCGGCGCCTCCGCCCGCAGTGCGTGTGTGTGCGTGTGTGTGATGAGCGATCGCCGCGTCCCTCCGCCCGCTGCCGGCTGACACCCACCGCGCGGGGCGCGCCAGGAGCAGCAGGAGCCGGCGAGGAGCCGCGGCCAGCGCGCAGTGACCTTGGCCCAGGAGGTAACCGAGCGGGCGGGCTCCGCGCCCCTCCGCGCCCCCGCCCTCCGCCTCCCGCGGCGGGGCCGAGGCCCCGCTCCCGCCGGGCCCCCTCGGGCGGCGCCGCCGCTGCCGCCGCTGTCCGCGGTGCTGGAACTGCGGGCGCCGCGCCGGGCTGCCCGCGGGAGAGCCGGGCTGGGCTGCCCGCGGGAGAGCCGGTCCGCCCGGCCTCTGGCCGCCCGGAGCCGCGCACCCCGGCGGGCGGTGCGGGGGCAGCGCGGGAGGACGGGGGCAGCCGAGCCCGAACGCGAGGGGTCTCGGGGGCTGGGGAGGGCTCGGGAGGCTAGCGCTCGGAGTCGGGCTCGGTGGCTCTCCGGGCTCTCCGCATCCACCGGTGTGGTCTGTAGATGGAGCACATTCTTACACCTGCGTGCAAAGCCGGAGCTACGGCATGATCCGAGCTCTCGCTTAGTGCAGCTCCCGTGTGACCCGGGGGAAGGCGGGGAGGAGACGGGGCTGGCAGGGAGCCGGTGTTTGGCGGTAAAGTGCGATGAAAGTAGGTGAAAGCAACCGGAACAGTGTTCTGGCTTGTTTCTTCATTTTCCCTCGTCACCTGCCCCCCCTGCCCCGGCGTATGTACTAGCACAGATGTGCTGGTGAATTACAGGGAGGCTCAAAGCGTCTGCTTTGCTTTTTGTGCGCTCGAATGTTGTGAAAGTTGCTACGACCCGAGCTGTGAGCGGAGGGCACTGCTGAATACGCGTCATGGGCCGAGTCAGTCCTCCCCAAACTGGCCTGGAAGGTGCAGAGCGTCCCTCGGTGAAGCCCGTGCAGGGGAGGAAGAAGCACTTTGTGAGGAGGCATCTGCGTGATGTGGTGGTTAGCGGTGTGTCAGGGACCTGTTCCGAGTGACAATTCATTAACGTTTAAATTAGATCAACGCGTCACGTCCATTATTTACCGGCAAAAGAGAGTAATGACAGTAAATGGCAAATTAGCACCTTTGCTCCAATGTAAATATCTGTTTGAGTAAGAGCATACGCTGTTTTTGATAACGTGTTGCTAGAAAGTCAGGTTCATTAATCATCAGGGAAGCGAGGAGACCTGAGGTGATGCCCTATTGAAACCAGTCTTACCTTTTACAGTGCAACATCCAAAAGCGGATCAAATTTGTGGGACATGGCACAAGGAAACAATTATGGGCAAAGCAGCAATGGGGTGGCTGATGAATCCCCAAACATGCTGGTGTACAGAAAGGTAAGCCTTTGTATTTTTCAGAAGCTGAGGAAGGTGAAGTCCTGGACCCTTTTCCTTGGCAAGTGAAGCCATTATTTTTGCTGCTTCTCTCCAATTTCTTGAATAGAGAAATGAGTGTATCTGTTGCTTGAAATGGTAAAATTTGCACATGTCAACTTTGCATCTTGTTCAGAAGCAGCTGCTTTTCAATTTGAGATACTTGATGTATTTCAGTCTCTTTCTGCATTGATACATATGATATGTGAAGGTGGTGTTGTGCCAGAGACTGGACCATGTTTTGAAGTCAAGTGTTTACTTTTAAAGTTTATTTGTAAAATGAATTCATATGTATTAAAGCTAAATATCAACTGTTCAATACAGTGTTTCTGTCTTCTGCAGAGAAGTCAGAATCATTAATTTATTTCATATGGGGGGAATAACTGATTAAAGATCTCACTTACCTGCAATTGCCACAAGTCAAAAACCCCCCAAAAACATACACTCTAGAATTTTTCTCTGGGAAGACTTCTAGTGTAGTTATCCTAACATCAATACACAAAGTTTCCAGCTATAGTGAGGCTTCTTTAGTGGTTATACTTTAATGTAAGTGACAGTAAATGCTTGGAGATTTTGAGATGCCTTTATACATTTTTTTAAAAAAGCCTCAATTGCATTTATGAAGAAAGGAATTACATAAACTCTAATAATAATGGAGAAAAATAATTTTGCTGTTGCAAACTGAAAAAAGTAATTATGCAACTGCTTGTTTATTCTTAGAACACAGTGCTTCTTAACTTGTTTGTGGTTGTTTTTATCAGGTGGAAAAAAATCAATACTTTACTTTGTTAGAGGCATTGACTTTTCCCTTACAAGTTAACTGTAATAGAAAGCATCTGATATATACTCAGTTTAGTCTTTGAGGTGAACTGAAGCATAAACGGTAACTGTGGTAAGTGTTCTTTTCCCAGAAATTAAAAAATAGTCTCAAATTGAAGTCTGATGAATGCTTTTTTCTCTTCCTGTTTTCAGATATGTTGCTGATTTCAGTTTGTTGTATCTGCTATTTTGTGAAATTAGGCTCCTTTTACATAAGTGAATGAATTTATGAACATAACTGCGGTTATCCTTCTACAAACATGCATCTAGAAAAATACAGGATTACCTTGCCATTAACACCACAAGTGTGTTTCAATAGTCAGTTGCACACATGAAGATCTTGTTGCACCAGATCTTATATTGTTTGTTGTAGGTTTTTGATCTTTCTAAACGGAATCTTTCCACATTTGCCATTTACTTCAATGCTAGCAAAAATGTCTTTTCTCAGCTTATTTGGTATACAGAGGGATAACACAGAGAAACTGTTTCTCTCTTCCTTTGATGAGTTTGGTGAAATTTGTGACCTATGGTATTTAGCATGACCTTATGCCAAAATTTATCAATACCTCTGGGTAGTATCCAGATTGATTGGAACACCTGAGGCAAGTGACGAGAGTCCTGCTGATGCATGGCAGATTTGAAAATGAGGAGTGGGAATAGGACATACCACTTCAGGTGTATGCTCAGCAAATCAAGACACCAAACACCTCTTTTGTTCTCTGCAATACATCTCTAAAGGGATGGTGTGAATTTGTGTCCTTCAGTGCAGCAGTGGTCCTTCCCTTGTTGTCACTAAACAAGTGGTGCTCTGAGTATTAAGCTTTGAAAAATGCTGACCTTCTACAGCATTACCTGCCTTTTTTTTTCTGCCTACTTATTTTTTGTAGCACAGTGAATTAAAGATAATTTCAGATTATGCACACTATGTATAATCTGAGTACAGAGGGGAAAACTAAGTAGCCCTTCCTTTGGCAGTACTCAAGGAACAGGCAACAAAATAATAGTTACCTTTTCAAGAAGTTGTCTGCATTTTCTTGGAATAGGATATTGATGTAAGCAAACGTTCTAAATTCTAGGCCTGGAACATAAGAGGAGGATAGTCAAGTGGAAATCATTTCACTTTAGAGTATATTGTCTCTGAGTATAATTCTTTAATAGGAACAACTAAATCACAGGATTCCTTGTAATACATTTGAAAACACAGTACTTCTCTGTCTGTCATTGTGTTGGGAATGAAAGGACTGTATGAACAAAGAACTAGATCTGACAGCTTTGTGAAGGACTCTTTTTTTTTTTTTTTTTTTGGCCAACTGGAAAAGTATTAATAGTTTTTAGAAAAAAAAATAAACATGCTTCTGGCTGGGTTCAGTCCAAACTGAATCTCAAGTCTTATATTTTGAATAATGTTCCTGAAATGGATAAAGGTATAAGTGCGTTTTTCCCAGTAGTTTATACATCAACAGATGGAAAAGCACACATTTTGTGATATCTGTACCTGCAAAGAATCGATGGGACATCTATTACGAATGTTAATGAAGAGTTAAAATTTGGCTTTACTGTGAAGGCTGTTATTTTGCCTATAAACCACAATTTTGTAATCTGGTAATTCTGCTAGTCTGTCAACTTCCAGACACACAATCTGAGCTAAGTATGTTCTGAACTGTATGAAGTTACAGCTCTATATTGTCTAAATCCTGATCCTGTCAGGAGCATTTTATAAAAAATTCTGTACAGAATGAAGTCCTAGTGTTTTCAAATTTGATTTTTAAGACTTAATTGTTTCAAACTCTTGACAAAAAAAGACTGGTTTTCTATTTTTTAAAACGTATTTTTTTTTTGATAAATCGCTTATTTGACAAATTGTATAGTTGATAATCAAATTGTGATCTCAATTAATATAGAGTGTAGATAGTCTCTTATTCTCATAGCAGCTTTTATTCCTAGCCGAACAAGGGTTTCATTACATTTTGCTTTCAAAAAAGAATTTTTTAAAAAATCAGCATAGGATAATTCAATATTCAGTACACACATAACTAAGAATTACTTATTTGATTCTGGAAAAGACAGCAGCACAGATAAACAGTTCCCTATATAATTTTTACTCTGCCTTTTAAGACACTCGTTTCAGTGTTTTTGTGCCTTAGGGAATAATTTTTATTTTAATAGTATGTCAGCTGCATTATTCTTTTTGTCTATCAGCCTAATTATAAAGTAATGACATGTGACACATCATTGGCACTGACATACCTTAGGAAAAGTTCTAAATTTTTCTGCTGGTAGCCTGAGGCAAATATGAAAAATGTAAAACCCCTCCTTTCATTTCTTCTCTGACAGAGTCCATTCCAGTCAGCAATTAAAAGAGAGATAAGAGACTGAAATCCGTATTATTTTAATATCACAAATTGCTCATGCAGAAATCTCATACTTTGGCAATGCTAACTTGCTGCTGCAAGCTAGGTCTTAGGGAAGAGACTTGAGATGTAGTGTAGTAATAGGCCCATACTGTGAAGTTTTTGTAAGTTTCAGATCCTGACCTGCCTTTTTTTTTTTAATTAATTAATTTTAAAACTCAGCACGCAATTAAAAGAAAAGAGTAAGAATTTCCTGTTAGGAACTTCTATTTTACATCTACTGCTGGTTTCTTTATCTTTCTGGTCTGTGCTTTGCTTACTTTTTCAGTCAAACATATGCTGCAACTATTGTGAGTTCTGATTTGCAAGTTTAATGGCTATTGTATTGGTGCCTGAACTAGCTTCATTTGAGAGCCAGTAGCTTTATTTTGTAGCAGTAAGATTATCCTTGTCTGAAAGGTAATATTCTTGTGACTGAGATTTTGGCTCTCTGCTGTCTTCCCTGCCCCAAGTATTAAAATGGCTTTTGCCAAGTCTGATTAAAATCACTGACAGTGGGGCTGTCAGTGTTCTAATAAAGATAATGAGGTGTTTGTTCTGTTTCTGTGACAATAGTGGAAGGTCATATATGTCAGTACTCATGTATAACAAGGGCTGTATTTGTAATTTAAAACTCCTTAGTTTATCATGGTCTGATATTCTTCATAGAAGCCATGCCTCTGAAACATGATGCTTTCCAATGCTGTTGTAAATAAGCAGTAGTCACGTAGGGGCAACATCTGAGGAAACAGTGACACCATCTTCTAATAACCATTCTCCATCACTGTTTCCACCAGAGATGCCTTCCAGTGTAGACTGCAGATAATGCTGTGTCCTCATGTGGCCTTTATCAACTGCTCCCTAAAAAGATTGTTGGAAGAAAATGGTGTAATGGATAAATGTGTTCCTTAGAGCCTGTTGAGACTAAGGAAGGACATTTTAGGTGGATTTTTCTAAGTGCCCTCACTCACTTTGAGAAGGGAAGAGTCACTCTGATACTTCATGTTTCTGAATATGCCATGAAATTCTATGAAGGCATTTTGTTGTTACTACTTTGGAAAACTCAGGGTGCTCTAACGTACTGGAGGTAAGTAGTGTGGGTTTTTTTTTTCAGTGTGGTTTTCCCTAGTGTGTTTATAAATTAAAAATATATATTAAATCACACTATGCCTCTAGATTATGCTGTTTCTTCTTCCAAAAAGAAGAGTGGCACTGGTGTGAATCTGGTTGATCTTCTTGGTGTTATCCCAACACTCATCATTATAGAATTGATGGGGAAAGGGTCTACATTTGTGAACCTTGGGAATTCCTGCTGTAGGAGGAAAGCAATTTACCTTGCTATCCAGTAAGTTATGAGAAAGCTGTAGTCCTGGAGTAACTGGTTGACAGTGAAGTAAGCTTCTGCACAGAGAAATTTAGGGAGCAGGAACTTAATAGAGATGATCAGAATCAATTGCTAGATGCTGTGGAGTGCCTTTTGTTTTCCTGTATGCTCTCACCCTCATGTTTTGTATCTGTCCTCTGTGCAGATATGCTTTGCTGTATCTCTCCTGGAATGCTGATAGTTAGTACTAGGTGTAGCATGTACCTAAATTCTGTCATCATTTGTGATAAGAGCAGTATAAAGGATATAATTGTCTTCACAACTACATAAAACAACTGAAAATTCCAAGGAAACCTGATTGAAAAAAATGTGTTTGAGTCTGCAGGTGGCTAGATCAGTGTGAGGGACACTTGCCCTCTTTTGGTGATTCCTGCTGGTATTTTCCATCCTTTCTTTTCTCCTCTTCCTTCCACTAGGTGTAGAAATACATCAAGTGATACTGCGGTGAGAGGTTTACTGCTGCTTACTGTTCTGAGCTTGACGTGCTCGCATCACTGGCATTACTGTCAAATGCAAAAACCCCACAGCATTCTGTGCTACCGTGTTAATTCCTTTCTCCATCCCACATGTGCTGTCTGAAAAATGTATGTGCCTGTTTTGATTGTGCATTGTCATTTTCAGTTTCTCTGCTTCTTTCCTTTGAAGCAGTCTACATTTGTAGCTATGGAAACAATGATGCTATTGAGAGTGACGTGCAATGTCGAGGCAGAAATTGTTTGTTTTGGAGTTTTGTTTTCTTTCAGTTCAGGCTTAAAACATTCTTTGTGGACTGCAGGAATTTTTATAGTAATCTCTATCATATCATAATATTTGACAGGTCCCTACCAAAGCTGATGTGAACTGTACTGGTAAATACCCTAAAATACTTCCATGTAAATACAAGTTTTAAAATATGCTATTTTACCAATTCGGCAATCTCAAACCAATTGAAGCCTAATTGAAACTTCTAGTATAGGAATCACTACACTCACTTCTTCAAATCAGTTTGTAAAAGCTGCTAAAAGAGTAGAAATTTGGCTTAATTTCCCCAGTAAAATGGTTAGCTGAGAATTTTGACTTTTTGGTCTTGATTGCCACTAGCTATAAAAAAAAAATCCCAGGTCCAGCCTAGAAAGAACAAACCAATGGAAACAGCAGAATACATTTACCTTTTTAAATATGCTTTAGAACTTTTCTCACAGGGTTGTGGAAAGGTAAACAGTGCAGGTATATAGTAATACAGAATGTAAACAATTGCCAGTTTTCAACTATAACTCTAAAAAATAAAGCTTTTGTGAAAGAGAAACATAGAATTGTTCTCTGTGTTACAGATGAGTAAACTGAGATGCAACAGTGACATGTCAGAGCAGAGGAAAAGCTAAAAAATACTATCTGGAATGGCATCCATTACTCCTGCTTTTTTCCCCTTCCCTTCTGTTTTTGATCTTTTTTTTCCTTCTTTTATGGAAACAGATTTGCAGTAGTAGGGCAAGAAAAGTCTGGGTTTTATTAGTGTTAATATGAGCCTTACCAAAATGTATAAGGGAAGAAAACTTTGAGGGTGGGCTTAGTACTAGTAGAGATGGACCACTTCAGAGAAATGACTTCAGCTGAAACTTTGAGATGATGCAGTGAAGAAAAAGTACAGGGGCTATATCCCACAGTGAAAGGATCAGCTGAGAATTTTGATTTTGGTGAGAGATTGCCACCAGCTATAACTAAAAGCTGAAGATAAAAAAGGTTGAGCTAGTTATTAAAGCATGTGTTGGTTATAAGAGTAGCTGGAGTAGGTACAGTGGGAGTGAGGCTGGCTGGGAAGCCACAGGAGACATTGGAGCTGAACTGTCTGAGAAGCAGAGTTGGGAACTGCAGTTTCATCTGGCACGTGAGAACAGTCTGGATTAGTCAGGAGAGCAGGCTGGCCAAGAAATAGAGCTGTAGGAACAGCTCTCATAAATTCATTTCAACTCTCAGGGGAAGCTTTTACTAGATAACATACAGAATTCTTAACTGACAAGAATGGGACCGTGGCATTTGGACTATTTAGCCTCCAAAAATTTGGGGCTGGTTTTGTGCTTGTGTGTGTATTTATCTGTATTTGAAAGTTTTCTTTTTCAGATGCTGCTGTGGATCTTTCTCAGTTTGTAGTGTTCAGTGTGTCTTTGAGAAGACAGTTTCATAGGCTTAGTTTCAGAGAAGCTGCCTTCTCTGGGAAGGCGATCAAAAAACCAGTGACATCCCTCTTACATTCTCTTACTGTTATTGCCTTCCTGCTGTTATTCCCTCAAATATACTTCTGGCTAAAAGCTTATTGCTGATGATTAGAAACTGGAAAGGTGAGACTGTAATGTGTATTTTATCCGTATTTTCCAATGAAGAGGCCAATTTTTCGAGATTTTTATAGTTCTACTATTTTGACTCAATTGAGGACATCTCGATAGCTGTTAAGTGGAAATGAAGTCTATTAGATCCATGGTGTCATTCAAACAAGAAATCCTTTTGGGGAAGGCTCTAAGAATTTATCATGTAGTATTCATATCAAGTATGTGCTGGTTTGCATCTGAAAAACCTCAATCAAGAGCCAAGTAAGCACCAAGAACCATCTGGATGGAAATTTATCCATTGCAGTGAAATGATCATTCTTCTGGCATTCATGTACTGTTTTTACCGAAACTGGGTAAAATGGGAATTTTGAAGCTGTATTAGCACTCCTTCTGCGTCACTTCTGCTGGACTTGTGTGTTTGCTTTCTTTCTCTGACCTGTGCTGAATCCTGTTGACTAATGGAGACTGAAATTCTAGGGAGATTGTGCCACAGAGAAAGAGGTAGCAAACACAGAGTATCTCTTCACAATGCAGTTTGGATGTACAAGGATTATCTAGCTGAAAGTGAAAACTGCTCCTTGTAACATTGAAGGATTTTTTTTCCTTTTCCACTTACTCTTGATGAGGAAGATGGTTGTATAATGTGAGTGTACACCTGTGTATATGCATATCCTCCCAGCCATGCAGAGTCCTGCTGCCCTAAGACCTATTGATTATTGATTCATAATTGAGTAGAGATGATCAAATGCTTATATTAAAATATGTAGTATTTGTATTTAAATATCTAATAGTTTTTTACAATATCTCATGTATGTGATGTAACACTATTGTACATTGTCTTCTATGTTATGAAAATGAATTGCACTGAAATATTTTAATTAGCTGTTTAAAATCATCCTTAATTCTGATGGAAAACTACAGTTTTTCTGATTTCCTTTTCTATCAGAATGAATAAGCAGTTTACTGAATGCCTTTTGAAAGACATATTAGTGCTGCTTAACACCTACACTTCTCTGAACTAGAAACTGCAATTAATCTTCTTTGAGCTAGATTCTGCCCTCAGATGTAGATTCATGGCATCTCTTGATATCAGCAGGAACTATACATCTGCATTTGATGTAGAATCAATATCAAAAAGAAGAATGGCAAAGTTTAGTAATAACCCTCAAAATTACAAAAACCTGAGTCAAGTGTCTTACAGTAAGAATTCTCTTTATGTTGTATACTTCTGTCTGTATGGAGGCAAAAATACAGAACTTTGTGGCTGTACTGCAAAACCCCTGATATTATCATATTTAGTGCTGCAGGCATAAGTTCAAATTTGTGAAACAGGATGGCTTCCTAGTAGCAAATAAAAAACTTAATGTATGAATAATGAATGCTATTGTATAGTGCTATACTGAAGTTTCTCTGTGTCATGAGTAGTTTATTTTAGCTGTGTCATCTGCAAAATAGGTCTGTGGTATAATTAAACAAGTCTTAGTGAAATTCTGTAAAGATCTGTTTACTTTGTCCAGAGTACCTTGAGTTCATCGAAGTACTACATTACATGGTAAAGTACTACAGTTATAGGTATGCAGTTTTAGACAACCAAGACAACCAAACGAGTTCTGTATAGCTGCTCACAGCATTACTGGTTTTCAAATGTCTCAGTTTCTTTAAGAGTTACTAAGCAACAAAAATTCTCATTCAAATCACTGGGAGCTAAAGGTTCTTAGTACCCTTTCATAAATCATGTCTGTGTCTTGGTGGAGTCATCACACGACCTGCCTGAAATATTTAGATTCTGTCTCCTGTGATCTGGAGGGTGTATCAGTGTCTATCACAGTACAGGAACCATACTAATGCCCAGTAAATGTAAATGTTAGTTAAATTTAAAGTTAATGTATTGGTTTGGTTTCCAAAAGTGAGGAGAAATACCTTTGCCTTGTTTAAAAGAGGAATAACTGATACAGTGTTTTCTCTGTGCTTATTTCTTAAAAATCTGTACCTCAAGAATAGTACCTCTGCTATAGGAAAATCTTTTTCTGAGTTTAAGCAAAGTGCTGCTCTACAGTTGTGCCCTGAAGCACTTAAGTTTGTTTGTAATGGAAAAAAATAATTCTGATCTTGCTTTCTCTTTACCATCAACTCCACTTCTGTAGCATTATTTTTGGATGTTAACGTGCATGTTCAGCAGTTTACTGAACACACTGTCCTGTTCTTGTATTGAGGTAGTGTTTGTGTCTTGTTTTGAGATACATTCAGTAGAAAGAACTGTGGAAATTTTCTGTTTATGTAGTTGTACTTGTATTTATCTATGATGTATCTGTGGCTGTCATGCCATCAGCCTTTTAGCAGACACTGTCGTGCACAGCTGGTGACACAAGCCATAGCCAACACTTTTGTTTTCTCTGGGATTCTTTTGCTTTACATTTGTTTTGCTCCAGAAATTGAAATCAAAGTTAGCCTTTGATTCCAAGATACTGGACTTGACAATCATTTCTAGTTCCATATTCTGAAGTTAAGGAACTCGCAATTATAAGTTACAGAAAATAAGATGTGCTGTTGTGCAAGACAAAGTTCAGGGCTTTCACTTGCCATCATTATACAATACATGTATAAATTTAATTTTAAATGTATTGAAAATCTGTACTTCTTCCTTCCCCTTCAAACAGGAATTCTACCTTTTTGTCCTGTTTTTTCAACAGATCATTATATGGGGTTGATTCTTGGTCACTTTTGGCAGTATTAAAGGATATGGAGTATGTTCAAGGACAAAATGCTGAGTGTGAGGCATGGAGAGAAATATATCAGCATGGCATTATTCTGTCCCTTGCAATACACTGTATTCACGTGAGCTACACCACCAGTTTCTCTGGCTGGTGAGTATGGCGAGGTAATCAGGGATGGCCGAGACCACTGGAATTCTGCAGGTGCTTCAAGAAACGGTGCCGGAGCTTCACTAGGTGGTGCTCTTCCTCCTGGGTAGGGAACACACACCCCACAGGGATGCTGAGAGGGATTCTCTTGAGGAAACAATGAATGCTGGTCTCATAAAGTGGTCTTCCATGCTTGAAGTTGATGTTGGTGCCACTGCCCTGGTCAAATTGTTGATCAAGTCTTTTGACAGTGGTTTTAATTCATTGATCCTTGTTCTCCAGGATGGGAAGTCTCCACTGTCACCATGTGTTCATCAGTCTGTCTAAACACTGCTGTTACACATGGGAGGCTGCACTTGTCTGCACTTGTGTTACACATGGGAGGCTGCTGGGCTTGGCATTCTGTTGGCAAACTGAAAGGATACATTTTGGCATAAGATTTTCAATCTAAATATTAAATAAGAGATGTCAAAGTGATTTGGGGAGACCAGTCAGGAAAGGCTGGAACTAGGTAATTTTCATTTTTCCCTCAATGCATGGAATGTTCTTTGTATCACCTTCAAAATAGTGTTTGAGGATCACCAAAATAGAACTGAAACATGCTACAAATTCAGTCGTTCACATGATTTGGTCCAATACAGGGCTTAGTAAGGAGAAATATGTTTCTGTATATTCTCTCTTTTCTCCCGTATCCCACCTTTCTGACCTTTGTATATAATCCATATAGACATGGTAAATAGATTTTAGCTGAGTAGGCTGTGGCTGATATGAGTATATTAGCATCAGTTGAAGTTATAGCCATATGGTTGGTTGTATTCATACATTTTTGTCGTATTCTTTTTCCAAGCTATCTTGATTAGTAGACAAGATGGACTGTTTCTGTGCCTATGTATTAGCCACTTAGACTTCAGAATTTTGCTAGAAATGTGTTGTTATTTATCCTGGGGACATCTTTAAACATCTCAAACATGTAGTAGATGCAGTTGAGGGTAAAGGTGTCTTTTTTTTTTTTTAGCTAGGTTCTTTCCTATTTACTTTGTAGAAATAGAGGTGCAATTTTGTCTTATTTATGTGGCTCTAAGTGCAGAGTAACTGCTGTTCTCACTGAAGTTATTATGGTTAATTCCTTAAAAAGTAGTACCACAAGCTTTCTGTGTTGGTGAATGCTACTACTACAGAAGTTGTTACATGCTGGGGCTCTGGTGGTGCTGTACTAGAGGTGTCAATTCCAGCTTTTCTTGTTTTCTGCTGGAGTAGGCTTTTTTGTAGAAAGGATTAGATTAAGCATTAAAAACCATAATGTTTTCCATTTTCCCTTCAAAGAAAATAAATTTAATTACTTTTGATTGACTTGGTCCTTCTGCAGGCCAAATAAGTTTTTACAATTGATATATCAATTGTCACATGGACTACTAATGCAGTGAATGATATCTGACAAGTGAGAGTAAAGGACATAATAGTCATTACCCAGCATAGAACCTTTTTCCTGGAGATGGATGACATTTTGAGGACATAATCTGTGTTAGAACACAGTGGCAAAACAGTGGCAGAGAACACGTTATACTAGAATTGAACAGTAGGCAGACTCTCTGCCAGGGCTAGGATGACTTGTGATCAGTGCTCTGTTACATCACTGTCATAATGTCAGATCTTAGCTGATTGCTTCCCTATAGGGCTGAAAGTGATCATACAGGGGGAAACTGAAAGTGTGAGGAGTTGTCTGGGTTGTGCTGCTGAGTGGTTTTGAATAAACCGCTCCATATCAAGTGAGCTGAAAGGCATATAGTCACTTTGTGCTTAACTCTGGATACAAATAAAAGGTGGGTATTATTTTAAACAATATGTGAAACAGCATTTATCTTAAAAGTAAATGACCCCTTTCCATTTACCTAAGAAGAAAGATTGGAACAACAGAAAAATCTTGATTTTTGCTGTGCTTTAAAACTGTAAACTCCTCATGGCTGCAGAATTCTTGTAATGCTACCAGAATGCTGTTTGCTTAAGAGCAGGGAGTTAGTTTAAAAATTGAGTAGTGGAAACATGAATATGAATAATTGTTCTTCTGTCGTGTTTGAAAAAATGCTGGTTATTCTCTGCTTCTCTTTCCCATTTTCAATCTGGAGATAATTCAGTTGAATTATGAAGGCACTCTGATGATAAGATTAATTTTGTTTTTGAACATTGTATAGTGCAGTGATGGCAGTTTTGCAATAACCATTATTTCCTTATTTTTCTGACACACCTTTTTCCAGTTGTTTTTCACAATATTGCTGTGATTCATTACAGATCAAAACTTTGATGAAGTGACTTTGTTTCCCTTTTGAGTTAGGTTTCATAAGCCTGGAAAACTTTGTCTGTCTCCCAGTTGAGTGTAAGTGGAGATATAGTGGCTAAATCTCCACATGGTGTGCTGATAATATACTGTCTAGAGTCATTGCTTCTGTTCCTTTACCTGCTTCTAATTCTTCAGTAAGTGATGACAGAGGAAAGGAGATGTACATGACCTACAGTACAGGCCCATCTGTGAAGACCAGATGGCATATTTAACAAATTTTCCAATGATTTGGTTATTTTCCCTTCCATTTCCTGTAAATTGTCTAGGGGAAACTCATGTGCTGAAAGAAGCAAGAATGATGGAAGTGCTGACCTTTATTGACAGAATGGCATTTTATGCTTTATAATCACTGCATCCTAATCTCACTTTGTAATGCCTGTAAGTGCTGTGTCCAAGTGCTTGTGTTTCTATGGAAGCCAAACACATGGGATGGTGGGGGTTTTTTTGTGTTGCTTGTTTTTTTTGGTTTTGTTTGTTTTGTTTTAATTCATGCCACTAAAAACACAGAGGATATCTGTAACTGATGTGTGGAGCCATGTTTGTGAGATTTTGCTTTTCAGGAATTTAAAGCTAATCCGAACTCTGAATGGGTGTCACGGAGAGTGTAACTCAAGGAACATTGATCTGCACTCTATTTACTCCAAGGCTTAATTTTTGTAACATATACTTAAATTGTATCTTTCAGCAGTATATCCTAACATTCATGATGCTGACTGAAAGCAGGCTTTCAATTTACATTTGTATGGAAAGAGTGAGTCTAATATGGATAGCGATTTGAATGAACCTATGCAGTTTCAGACACAGTATTCCCATAAAACATAATTATACCTGCAAATCAAGTGGCTTGTTTGCTTCTTTTGCTTGGCAGTTGTGGTTGGTTTGTGGCTTTTTAGTGGTGTATTTTTGTTTGCTTGTTTGTTTTCACTAACATTGATATTATTGACTTCTGTGCCATTGCCAGCAGGATGCAATTCCCCAAACTGTGTGTGTGCATGTGTACCCATGTAGGGTATTCTGGTATTCTAGTTTTGCCTAAATTGTGCCCTGGAATGATTAGCTTTACCAATAATATAAAAAGATTTTCCTCACTTTGGATTAGTGTCCAGTTTCTTTTTCACTTTTCATAAACTTATAGCATGAAAAACACCTTACTATGTCACTTAAAATCCATGATGCTAAACCATTATATTTGTCAAAAACATATTTACCTCTCAGCAGCTGTTTTTTTGATTATAAGTGGCAACATATAATCAAAAATACTAAAAGCAATATCCCTTTAAATTGTTTTTTTAGGATGTTGCTGTGTGCTTCTGCAATCAAAAAAACTTTTATGAGCCATTGGATGTCTATTTTTGCAACTTTAGTTCTATTTTCAGTGCTTCAGTTCAGTATAGAAATCTAATAAATCCTTTAATTTGCATGATTTTATTGCACTGAAATTTAAACCGCATTCCCTGAGCAAGTGACCAAATTAAACACCACATACATAGTTGATGTGGACTAAAGAAATGCAGCTTATATACAGAGGCAAGATTTATTTCTTAGTCTAATGAAAGTATTAGCATCCTAATCAGAGCTTTTATTTGTCCCATTATATTACACAGATAGACTCTCAAATCTCTATCCCTGATTATCCTATTATTATTAATTTCAAAAAGTTATGGAGTTAAAACTCAAACATGAGCTGTTTAGTATCCATTTCTTTCTCTGGTGTTAGGCTCTTTAGGGCCCTAGGGTCAATAATGCCAAATTGTCTTCTAGAAGGATGGTGAAGCATCTGCATCCTGATAGAAAGGGTATAACGTTGATGTTAAGTATTTCTTCCTCATAGCTCTTGGATCTGCTTGTATTTCTTGTTTTGTGTTTGCTACGTGATCATATTGCTTGCTCTTTATTTGTTGCTTTCCAAGTTTTATTTTATATCTGAGTCTTACTGTATAGGTCTTGTTTTACCCAGCTACCAAGTCTGTATTCCTTCACCAGGAATTTGACAATATATGATTTGCGTCTTTAGCCCTGAAGCTCAGGTGTCAGCCTATACCAGTACCAGCAGAAGTGTCTGCTATCATCTGCTTCTTGGACTTTTGGGGCTTTCTGTAAAAAGACCCCTATGTTTCTTTAACATTCAAGCTTCTTTAATATGAGTAATAATTTATTAAGACATCCTTGTCATTCCCTTGTATTTGGGTGACTGAATTTTTACGGCACAAAAACGATGATCCAAAAGAAAATCTGTGTATTTACTGATACATGTAGATATAATGTTTTGGTAATTGCTCACTGTTAATTTTATTAGTATGTTACCAAAAGTCCTGTATAACTGTTTTTGCAAAAGAAGACAGATTAGTCTGGTTGTAAATACAGTAGCCTTTAAATCTTCTAATTTTTTGCCTTTTCTAAAGTAATGAGAGAGCCACTGGGTTTGTCGTCTAAATCTTGGATCTGTGTCTACAGTCTTGGATCTCAGTCTGCAGTCTGTGGACCAGAACACACCATTTACACGTTACTAGTAAAACAGAAGTAAATATAACAGGTCAAATCCATAGCTGTTATTCAAAAATAGTCACTTGTGCAGACTTGGATTCTTGGTGAGTGTAATCTAAGAGGCCCTATTAAAAACCGTGACCTTTAGCAAACAAGCGATTATTACCCCTGTTTCCACTCAAGTCTGATGCCTGACTTTGCAGCAGTTTGAACTTTGCAATCATCTTAAATAAATGCAGGAGAAAGACCTTATTAAATAAAAACCAGAAGCAGAATGATTTTGGATATAATTTGAACATCCTCTCGGATTAATGACATTTACAGTATTAATCAGAGATCCTGAAAATCAGTTTTTGATGCCCAGAATAATTGAAGCATCTCAGCTGACAGTGTTGATGCTCTTGAATTTTATATACATGCAAAGCAGTTTATTTGCATATAACTTTTCTTGTTTCCAAGTGCACTCTGTCATCACTGACTATTTTTAAGAAAGGCTAAGAATTCTATTTCCATTGTGAGGGTACAAAAATGTGTATTCTCTTTTTATATTAATCAAGCAATATTGCTGTGAAAGCTGCAGCTCAGTAGATCAACTAACAATTGCAAGTGATATTTATAGAAGCTCTGTTGGAACCATATGTCTTCTTAACCACTGCAGCCAATGACTTCTGTTTGTTACTTTTTAAGTGAGAAAATATCTCTGAGCTTATTTTAATAATAGTCTACAAGGCCCTTTTTCAGTTTTGGCTGTTCATATTTTTTCCTATCTTGAAGTGCTCACCAGACATTGTAGTTCAGATGGACAGAGTCTTTGATTGTCAATGCTTCTCTGATATGGCAAGAGAAAATGCCTTTTATCTCACAGCCTGACAAATTGATTTTTTCCTGCAGGGTACTGTTGGATCTTACAGCTTAAAAGTGCTCCAGTAATGTCCCAGATATATTTCCATTTACTGTTCCTTAAATGGAATTTGTAGTTTCTGAATTTTACCTTTTTTGGAGCTTCTTTGAAAGAAATGATTCTTTTTTAAGACAGAAAAATGTGAGGAGAATGTTCTATACATTATTTCATGATTAATTTCAACCATACTCCCTCAAAGGAAGTGTGTTTATTTTCTTTCACTTTTGAAATGCTTCGACTTCCAGTTTTAAAATGAAGTTCCAAGGTTGCTCAAAGTTTTGAAATTGTTTCTATTACTTTAGTTCATTTTTAAAATGGTTTTATTTTAGAGGAATGACTGGGTGATTGAAAACTAAGCTGTACACTTGTGATTTTGCTTTGAAATACATACTCTTATCAGTGCAAGTGTCCTAAAAAATTGAAATTTTTGCAAGCACTGATTGGATGAATTCATGATAAACAGCATGGAAACCCCCCCCCCCCCATACTGAGTGATATTATCATCTCATTTTATTACATGGAATTAATGTGCTTGGAGAAGGAGATTTTAGGGAAATAAATTGCCGAAAGAGCACTGACTTTTATTATTCTGATTTGATTGATCAAAGACATGACATTACTATTTTTTTCAGTTGCTGTTAAGATCTTGACTGTTATTCTGTTTGAGAGGCTCTTAAATTTCAAACTTGCATTCTGTCTCATGTGTCTCTGTATGACCACTGGCACTTATCATTTCAGTCCTTGATCATCATAAACTTTGAAATGCTGAAATACTATGTGTAGATACTTGCTGGAACAAGTTCTCCTGTAACTCTGTTGGTCACTGATTACTTAATGCACAGGCTAGAGTATGCTTTTGAAAGAGATCTACTATTTTAGTATCCCAGCTGCAGAATAAAAAAAAAAAAGTAATGGCAGCATAAACCACAAGATCCTGATTGAGTGGTCAAATTTTAGAAATAACAGAAAATGGCACTATATTTTAGGGAGTCTTCTGAACCACAGTTAGTAGAAAAAGAATAAAACATTTTTCTGACTGCATACCCATGGCTATCTGAAATTTGACAAATATGAATAACATTGCATAGGTCAGAGTAAGTTAGGTGACCTTTAAATGTCTCTTCCAACCTAAACTATTATTGTATTCCATGAACGTGGGTTTCTTTGTTCTTTGGCGGGGGGGGGGGGTGGGGCGGGGAAGTGGTGCTTTTTCAATGTGGTTGGTTCTTTTTTATGGTTTGTTTGGTTTTTTTGCTGTTGTTATAGTGTCAACACTGGTTCTCTAAGTCTTAGCAGGAGACAGACTGTTGCTGAGCATTTATGTTGCCAAAATGGTGAGGCAGATCCGTTCATTAGTAGGGCTACATGGCTATGTATTTTTAGAACCTTCCTGTAGTTCAGTTAAGGCAAACTGTGTGATTTGTCTTTGACACACAACAACTAACACACAGTTTACCATGCTGCTGAGCTGACTTTCAGCATGATCTAGTTTTATGCCTCCTCTTGCACTGCAGAATGTTTGGCTTAGAAGCAAAACACTTGGCAAGGTTTTCTAATTGAAGAATACAGACCTTTATGTTGGTGGGTACAACAGCTAGAAGTATGAATTTGGAGGTTCCTTAGTTTCCTTCTGAAACAATTTCTATATTCAAAGAGAGGCAGATTTATTTTTTGTTATTGTTTTGGTTGTTTGTTTCCCTGTAGAGGATCTATCATCCAACTGCCTGACTATAATAAAATCTCTTTCTGTTTTTTCCAAATGTGAATTGTGTGTTTTATAAAGTAGGTGATACACATTATAATTGAACTAGTATTTTAAAAATTACTTTTTAAAGGAATTTTAATTAAATTGTGCTGTGTTTATTGGATATAAATCCAATTTTGTTGATAATGAGTTTCATTAATGTTGCTTTGCATATGGAAGCATCTGTTGTTTGATGACTTTCTTGCAGGTGTACTAACTGACATTAAATTAGTGGTTGATATCATTCTAATCTGTCAGTGTTCTCATCTTAGGCTGCATTGTGTTTATATTTAACTACCTGCTTTACTCTGCTGATAAGTATCTATTGGCTCACCTACCTACCTGCACATTACTGTATTGATCTCTCTTCTTATCTTGCATTTTGTACTCTTGTACTTGAGTCAATTTATTCCAAGGACAGAGAGTACTTTTCAAGTCATTTAAACACACAGCAGGAAGATTATCCAGGTGATAGTTTTATCATTGATTTTTATAAAAAGGACTGTTGTTCTTTATTCTGAGCTGGCACCTAAGCACCACACAGATGCTCACTCTCTCTTCTCCCTTATGGGACTGGGGAGAGAATCAAAAGGGTAAAACTGAGAAAACTAGTGGGTTGATATAAAGACAGTTTAACAGGGAAAGCAAAAGCTGTGTGCACAAGCAAAGCAAACCAAGTAATTTATTCACCACTTCCCATGGGCACACAGGTGTTCAGCCATTCCCAGGAAAGCAGAGCTCCATTATGTGCAATGGTGACTTGGGAAGACAAATGCCTTCCCTCTGAATATCCCCTGTTCCTTTTCCATGGCTTTATATGCTGAGCATGATTCTGTATGGTCTAGACTATCCCTTGGGTCAGCTGTCCTGGCCCTGTCTCCTTCCAATTTCTTATGCACTCATAGCACACTTGTAGGTGGGCTGGGGTGAGAAGCAGTAAAGGCCTTGATGCTGTGCCTGTGCTGCTTGGCAATAAATAAAACCTCCCTGTGTTATCAACATTGTTATCATCACAAATCCAAAATGTAGCTCCAAACTAGCTGCTTTGAATTGTAGTTTAGTGTATAGTGGTTCCTGTGTGCTTCCAGGGTTCCACAGCTATGAGGTGTGGATTTTATTGCTGGAGGACTGCTGGTATTGTTTTGCAAGCTTGGAAACAGTTTTTCAGCAAACTTGCCTGCATTGCACCAGGAGGCAAGAAGAGGATAAAATGCTTTTTAATTGGATGATTTAATGAGCAGGCCCAGAGATAACTTACAACTCAGATTTTTGTGATGCTACTGAAAAAGTTTTGTGTAGTGTTAAGTGGCTAAATTTTTTGTCATCTTGTCACCTTCCCATGAAATGTAAAGCCCGTAACACCGCTGGTATTTTGGTGCATCTTAACTTCTAAAGCACAATGCTCTTTTTGTTGGTTCTGTTATCCTTCTTCCCGGTGCTTAATTTTCCTGGTTTTTTATGTTGCTCCATCTTACCATATTGTGAATAGGTAAACTCTGTCTGAATGTCTTAGTACATGAGCGGGGTCCTTCTAAAAAGGCTGTTTTGCAAAAATAACATGCTCTAAAACTCTTGGAAAGTAGCTCTTCGTCAGGACTATATTCTTTCCTTGTGTGCATTTGCAGACTGGGAAACAGATCACCTTTTTAAAAAGTAAAAGTGGCTGCAGCCACAAAGAGGCTAATTTTAGTTACTGTTGCAGATTTTGTGTGTCTGTGTGTGTCTCCACGTAACTGTGAATTATACAAATTTGATGACTCTTTCCCTGCTTAACATTTTCTCAAACAAGCTGTGTTTAACAGCTTCCTTTTTCAGGTTACTCATGAGAGTAGATGAAGTGACTGGTTAAGCATCTGTACCCTGCAAATTTGGTGTTTGAGTAAATGTGTAATGGTCTTGTCTGCTTGGTGAAGTGAGACGCTCCAGCCAAAGTTTTCAGCCAACAGGGTTGGGTCTGCATAAACTGGTGGAAGATTAATAACAGCTTCTTTTACCAACTGTTTCCTCACCAGTTCCTGGTTAACACAAGAAAAAGTCTTCCAGGGCTCCACAATAATTGTTTGTCCACTGTCATAAAAAAAACCTTTTTGTTCAGAACCTTCTATTTTCTAAAATATTAAGCTGCTTTCAAGTGTATTGGAGTAACAGACCTCCCACACTCTCTCTCTGAATATACATTGTATCCGAAATATGCCAAGATGATAGGAAAAGCTGTGACCAGTTATTTTCTTATAAAATGAAACTATTCTGTTGATAACTCTCCTAATCGATCTTCTCTTAAAGAAGGCAAACATTAATTTATTGTCTATTTGATTAGTTAATATTCTCTTGCAGAATATCTCATGATTATCTTTGTCTTGTGGAGCCCATTTGTGCCTGCTCCAGCTGACAGAACTGTTCCTGGTACCCATCCTGTTGAATACACTTTAAAGAGTGCTGCAGCATTCTCTATAATGCAGATTATTCATTGTTGTTTATCTTTTGGTACATTTTATACTTTGCACTAAAATGGTGGAAATTTTTGGTTGGCTTACTCCCCGGGTGTTTTATATTGGTGAAATGATATTTGGGCAAAATATTGCCAACTCTTTCATGGGCTGAGATGTTTTCTGCTGTATTCCCTGTGTTGTACAATGAAGTATGAGGTTTCTGTGCTGTCATAGTGCCTCTGATGAGTTAGCTTCCAGCATTGCTGGAATTCCCTCTGTGGAATTCAGGCCTAAGGTGTGCGCATCACTTTAATCTGTGCTCTACTTAGTGTGGATGTGATCTTCAAACTCTTCACTTGCAACACCCCCCATGTTTTCCTCTTACCCAGTAAAGATACTCTGCCTCACAAAACACCCTGTAATAGACAGTTTTTTAAGTCCAAGGTTTTTGCAATAGGAGTTCTCCTATCACTATGGCACCTTGCTTTAGAGGTACAGTCACTCTTCTAAGTCGATAATGAATGGTCTTATTAGTTGGTAAGATAAAAACATGTTTTCTGAATTTATATATGGCTCGATGTGCCATCGAGCACTGAATTTCCAAAAAATCCAAATGAGATTGTATAAACAGCTCTGAAATTTAATCTCTTGGCCAAGTCATATGCAGTACACTAAATACTTATTAAGGATAAGCTGTTTCTACTTTTAGAACAAACATTAAATGGCAGATGCCCATAATTCTAATACCAGATGCCTCTGATGGAAAGGATTTGTGACCTAAATACTGAATAATTTCTTCCCTAAATGCACATTCACGGTGGCACATGACTTAACTGATCTAGGTAACTGGAGAAGCTTTTGTCTCTGCTCATGTAAGGAAACATATATTGGCAGGGTGCCCTTGATACAATTCTGTTTGCAAAGAATAGAGGAGATAAAAGTACAGAAGATATGGAGCTACTCTGTTTAAACAGAGTAATCAGTTAAAACACTCTGACTCCAATATGGAGGCCTGTGGACCAATGTTTTAATTGGAACCTGAGAGTGCTAGGGAGAAATATATTGCTCACCTTCTCCTGAAGAGGAACTGTTGGGTATTTCTGAGTTACGTCCTATTGTACACTGAAAGAGCTCGTAACAGTGCTGATGTATGCTAAAAGATAACATTCCTTGGAGGAGAGAAATGTTTGTGAAGCAGAGTAGATGCAAGAGGCCTGTTTTTTTTCCTTTACAAGCCATTTGGAAGTCCTAGGTTTGCTGCAGAATTAATTAGAGGAAGTTCTTCCATGCTTTGTTATATACAAGGTCAGATTAGATTGCCATAATGGTCTCTTGGAGCTTTGTATTAAAACGGAGTCACAGTTTAACCCTGGCTAGCAATTAAATAGCAGACAGCTGCTCACTCATTCCTCTGCCTTCTGGGTGGGGAGGAGAATCTGAATAACAAAAAGTAAAATTTGTGGGTTGAGATAACAGTTTAGTCACTGAACCAAACAAAAATATACTAATAATACTAATGATAATAATAAAAACAAGAACCATAATGATAGTAATAATAGTAATGAAGAGGAGAGAGAAAGGGAGGAATAAAACCCAAGACAGATAAGTGATGCACGATGCAGTTGCTCACCACCCACTGACCACTACTCAGCCCCCCGAATGGCTCCTCTTGACCAACTCCCCCAGTTTCTATACTGAGCATGGTGTTCTATGGTATGGAATATCCCTTTGGTCAGGTCAGCTGTCCTCATGATTCCCCCTCTCAGCTCCCTGGCAGAGCATGAGAAACTGGGAAGTCCTTCACTTAGGGTAAGACCTGCTCCACAACACCAAAAGCATCAGTGTCTTACCAACAGTATTCTCATGCTAAATACAAACCAGAGCACACTGCACCAGCTGCTAGGAAGAAAGTGAAATCTATCCCAGACAAAAACAAGACTAACAGTCAAAAGGAAATTATGCTTTCCTATAAAATTCTAAGATCTAGTTTACCTAAGCTACAGAAGGTTACTTTTGTTTTAGAATTAGTTGGCAGCTTTGCCAGTAAAATATCCACATTTTTATTCTTATATTTATTAAAGAGAAGCTATTATTTTCTGAAAGTTCTTTCTTTTCCCTGTCTGGGGCTGTATGTGCCTGCAAATGTCACTTTGAGACACAGTCTCAGAGATCTCAATCTGTGGTGGATTCTAGCATTGTTTTAAAGCCCAGTGATAATCAGCTTTAGCAGGTGCAATGGCTATGCGCTTGTCACTGGCCATTGTGCCCCAAACTTTGGGTGAAGGAGTACTTATCTACCTTCCACTGCTGGTTGCCCTTGCAATTTTTTTAAATGAACAAGATCTGTGGTAAACTAACTCTGGCTTGAAAAAAATTGTATCCACCTGTTCATCTGGATCCTAACTGACAGGGAAAGTTTTGTGTACATCTGTAGTCTCTTTTAAAGTAAAGGAAAAAAGACTTGTTCTCCCTTATACAAATGTTTCTCCCTGGCTTGTGGTTGAATATTTTGTCACAGATATCATCCAGTCTAATGTTTCAATGTGGAGAACTATTTTAAATATTTATCCTTATAATCTCCCCCTTTAATTCTCCCAGGAAGAATGTGTTTGCATTTTGTCCAAAAAAAAAGTATACCAAATTAGTTAAACATAGACTAAGCAATGACCTTGCTATACGGTTAATGTCTCTTTGTGTATCTTTTGTATTTTGAGATTAAAATTGGTCCTTGAATCTAAATTTGTCAATAGTCTCTTTTTTTTTTTTTTTTTTTTAGTCTTCCTAAACAATTGCTTTACGATTTGATGTTTCTCTTACCTTCTTTCAAGTGTTTTCATCTTTTCTGTGGTGGGTTTTTTTTTTTTTTTTGTTTTCCCATCAATTCTATTTGTCCCATTCATGCTGCCAGGCCATTCAGGAATGACGTGTGCAAATGCTTTGTTGGAAATGTTCCGATTTTGGCCATGGATTAACCTAGAAATACTAAACTGTGATGCTTTGGTTAAGGTTTGTTTACAGTGCCTTTCAACAGATCAAATGGAAATTTAATCTGTAATTATGAAATCTTACCTCCTAATTCTAGTTATTTACTGGATGTTCATATGAAAAGAATTGGAGTTCACAGAAGAGAGAAACTACTGATATTCCATATTGAATCTGAGTTGTAATGGAAGTTCTAACCAAAGGCAGATTTTTAAAAAAGAATATGAACTGTAGAAGGAAACCATAATGAATCAGTAACTTTTTTATTACAGTTGATATTATCACTGAACATGTTCTGTGCTCTTAAATTATGTGATATTTGAATTTGTGTCATTTTTAAGGAGTACGAATGCAATGTAGATGAAACTGCAGTTGGTGGAATTTGAGAATAAACTTCTGCATTTATATATTGGTAGCAAAATTAAATTACTTTCTAAAAAAATCTCAGTACAGAGAAGGTAACAAATGCGACTGAAGCAAATTCATTTGAAACATCTGTTGATTTGTGGAAAATATTTTCCTTCTTTTTGCTGCCTTCTACTTGCGTATTCCAAACCAAACAATGCTGGAATGCTGAAGAAAACTTAGCTGCTGTGGTGGAAAAAAGAAAATACTGGGAAATCTCAGTGTGAAATAACAATAAAACATGGTGTTCTGGTCTAGTAACAAGGTAAATTAACTCCCTTCTCTTTGTAGCTTGCAGTGGTACATACAGGGAAAAAATCATTTAGAACTGTAGAAAGCAATAAAATTGGACAGTCTATATTGCAGTCTGTAGACAGTCAAATAGTTCTGTTACTAAAACCTTGGTCAATCAAATAATTTTGTTACTAAAACTGTAAACTAAGTTATTTCTGTGACTCAGAAGGCAATGATGCCTCATGATGTGAAGCAAAAATTCTCCTCCATCTTTGATGCTAGTATGTAATTGCAAATTTTGACTGCATTACTTGGAGAATATTCTTTTAAACAGAAATGCAACTAATTGGTTGGACAGTAGGCTTGGGTGGTTGGTTTTTTTTGTTTTGTTTTGTTTTGTTTTGGTTTTTCTTTTTTCCGGTGAGGGCAGGGATTTAAAATAAATTTTGTTATTATACAGGAGAAGCTACAGCAGGAGAAGTTAACTTCTCCCCAACACGTGTTCTAATGAAGTCAGTGACCAATGGCAATGCTTCTTGTAGAAACAGTGAATCTTTGGAGAATTTAATCAAGATGGAAGACAAGGGTTGGAGGTATCCAGTTCCTCTCTCAGATACTCAACAGAACAAGAAATTTACAATATGTTTACTTTGAATTTTAGTGACGTATCACCTGTCCTCAAAAGCACAGCAATGTAGCTTTCAGCATAAATACCCTTTAGAAAAAGGTCAGTGTGAGAGTTGTATCATTCAGGCACAGATAGGGACAGGATTATTATAAACTGGTCTTCATGATATTGCATATCAACACCTATGTCTGCAAGGCAGAGAGTACTTATTGCACACTGTGACATTTGAACTGACTATCAGCTGCCTATGGAACATTCTAATGTACAGCAATACCTCTATTCTGAACTCATTCTTTTACAAGTTCAGGATAGAAATTTTTTATAACGATCGATGAGCAAACAGAAAGAGGTATATGATGCATGCATCCTTTCAGAACATCCTTCAGTGTACCACAGAGCTGATATAGAATAGTCTGCAGTATGTAAAGGAATAGAATTTTGCCATGAAAGGTGGGTTTGGCTTGCATAGTATTTGTAACAATGAGTTTATGCAGTTCATTACTTGTTAAGACGGAAAGGTGAGACACGTGGCTAACTCTCTCATTGCATTTCTAGCTAACCCAGGAGAGTATTGTCAAGACTGTCCTGGACAATAGGATATTTTTCAATAGTGTAGGTTTACACTAGTGCTACAGCAGGTGAGCACACACTGATATGGCTGGTTTTGGAGTCATGTGTACATACACAAATATTACTTTTAAAAAATTATATAAAAGGCTGAGTGATGTTATAATAGATTTGAGAACACTTATTATTATTGCAAACAATCATGCCTCAAGAGAAATGCTGAATATCTTTTACAGAAAACATGATGGTGAACAGGCAAATGAGTCCCTATTGACCTGCATGGATGTAGCTGCTGTAATCATGTCTAGGAACAAGTTCTGTTAGTCATTTATCTGTGTGAAGTACAGATGGAATAAAAGCAATGGAGGCATGCATATGGAAATTCAGTTCCTATTAGTGTAGCAAATAAGGAAGAATGTAGAATTATGGTATGTTGTGACTGACCTTGCTTGTAAGAATCTATTAAATTTACTTGGTGTTCACTGTTGAAGTATTTGTACTTATAATAACACATTTCTTATTCTTCCTACATAATTCTCATTTCCAGTGAGAATTCCATGCATGAGGCTATATTTTATGTGTGAGGGGAAAAAAGAAAACTTTATTCTGGAAGCTAGCTGTTTTATCAAGTTTTAGTAAACTGGACATACACAAGTCTGTGGATCCTGAGATGGGAGGCACCTACCAGCGCTCAGGGAGCTGGTTGGTATTGTTGAGTTGTAATTGAGTGTGCGGCCACTCAATTATCTTTGGAATGTTGTGGTGATTGGGAAAGGCACTTGAAAACTGTAGGAAAGCAAGTGTCACTGCTATCTTCAAATAAAATAAGGGGGACTCAGGCAAGTCAACCTTGAACTCTGGAAAAGTGAAAGAATAGCTAATATTGGAAAGCTTTTCCAGGCACATGGAAGGCAAGAGGGTCATCAGGAGAAGTCACCATGGATTAAACAAGGGGAAGCCCTGCTTGACCAGCTTGATAAACTTCTGTACTGAGTTGACTGCATTCCTAGACTAGAGTGGAGCAGTGGTGTTGTCCACCTTGACTTGAGTAATGCTTTTGATGTGGTGTCTCCCATAAGATCTTCATAGAGAAGCTGATGTAGGATGAGCACACAGTGAGGTTGACAGAATACTCATTGAATTACCAGGACCAGAGGGTGTTGATCAGTACTACAAAACCTAGTTAGAGGCCAGAATCTGGTGGTGTGTCAGGGAGATTTTTAGAGTCCTAAGTTTAATATCTTCATTAATGATCTGAATGATGGGGCAGAGTACCTCCTCAGCAAATTTGCTGATAACACAAAACTGGGAGGAGTGGCTGATACACCAGAAGATTGTGCTGCCATCTAAAGGGACCTCAACAGGCTGGAGAAATGGGCTGACAAGGACCTCATGTAGCTGTAGCTGTAAAGTTGTTCCTGAGTGTTGGTTGATTTTATAACAAAAAATGCAATAAAATTGCTAAGCACTATGCAAACTTAAGCATTGATTTATACCATTTTCTATGCATTGGTAAACATGGGAAACATAAAAACTCATTTGTCAGTCAAAAGCCCTAGACCTTATATCTCTCCTTTCACTTCCCATCCTCCTGCCAAGTCTGCTTTCTTTCATGAGAGGCTGAATATGATGTGGTACTTACTTTAAATTATTTCCTAAATAACTCTGTTGCTATGGCAGCAACTGCTGCTGCTGGAATTTACATGCAGAGCACTCCAGTCAGGAGATTTACAGAAAAGTAATTTAAAATGGTCAAGTTTGTCAGCATTTTTGTAGCCCACCCACAAAGCAGTTCATTATGCATCTCTTTGCTAGAAACCAGATGATCTGTTATGACAGGCACATTAGCAATATAATAAAAGAGAAAGAAAGGCCCAAGCAATCTAGTGTAGGATCTTGGTTAATTTTTTTGGTTCTTAGAGAATTTAATTTGCTATTGTGTGGGAACAAGACCTCAGTATGATCAAATGGTTAAGTGCAATGACATTTTTTGCTTTTGCTTACAAAATAAGGCTGAGCTCTTTGAAAAAAAGCTTTTTTTTTTCCCTCAAGACTTTATCACTATACTACTTTCTGAAACATTCTGACATTGCTTTTGAAAGTGTTGCAGGAGTTCTAACCTTGTACCTTGACACCTACTTTCAAAGGTGAAGCCCAAGCATTGCCATGTTTACTTGATATGCAGGAGTGGTTTTATATGTAGACTGAAGAAAGTATGTGTAGCTGAAAGGGCTGGGTTTGTATTCCTCCTTAAACTTTGTAGTGAGATTTTAGCTTTTCCCTGAGTAGTAGTAGTGAATGTTGTAATTTTGACTCTATGAGAATTAAGTTTGCCCAGCAACACTGAAAGTTCATGATGAAATGATGGAGTGAAGATCTACTGGTTAAAAAGTTTGTGTCATCCCTAACACTTAACATTTTGTTTAATATTCTTCATTTTCTGAGGTCTTCAGTCAGTAATCAATTTAACCTGCAGCATTATCTGTGAAGGGCATCTTTCTTTGTTCTGTGGATATGAAGCAATGCATATGTCATGTGGTATTTATCTGGCAGGTACATACATTGAATTAATTTGTTGACATCTATAGTGGAGCAGGAAAGAAAGATGAGCTGTCTTAGTCCATTCCATGTGACCAGAAGCTTTTCCCATTCTGAGGCAGCATTGTTGCTCAAATGGTACAGGTTATTAATCTGTAAGCAATTCTCTGTTCCTATAGTCCCTATAGAAAATCCCTAAGAATGGAGTCCAGAAGTTGAGAAGCCATGTATAACTGGTCAAGAAGTGTCCATATTGTTGTGGTGCTGAGCTATGGAGAAAATCAGCTTCCCTTAGCAGTTGATTAAGGTATCAATCTACTTTCTCCACAAAGACTCTGTTACCTTACCTAAAGCAAACAATACCCTTCAATGCAGTAAAACATGAGTTAACAGATACATAGTTTTTCTCTGGTTTAAGTGGTTTATAGACCCTTTTTGTGTGGATGTACAAATAAGTACAGCACTTCACAAAAAAGTAAAGTTATATTCTTCAATGAGGAAGTAAATGTTCCTTTATTTTTGCTGTGATATATAAGGCTAGAGCAAATGAATGTAGATCACATCTATCCATTTTACTTATTCCTTAATCAGTCCTTATTTTAAACATAAGAAAATTTTCTCTATTTCACAAGCCTTGGAATAAAAATCAGCTTTAAAAGCCAACTGATTTTCTTTTGAAGTTTAATTACAGATACTACATTGGGATGATTTGAAATTACATTTGGCTTAAAACGGAAATTCAATGTCAAGAGTATCTTCTGGCTTAGGTGTATTCTGAAAAATAAAATTTTCCTAATTCAAACAGCTTTGGGAAATTGTATGGAATATCCTAAGTTTCCTGAGAGGGTTCAGGCATTGTTGTTTCCTAAAAGTTTCCTTCCTTCCTCCCTATCTTCCTCTCGCTATTCTTTTAAGAATGGGATTCAGGTGTGTTTTATATGTTTCTGGAAATAAATGCGACTAGTGACAACACTGCATTCACACTGACTGTCAAGATAGCCAGTTATGAACATTTGATTTAACAAAACAATGTTACTTGACCTTGTCGTACTCAAAATCAAACATAATGCAAATTTATGCTCTCAGAAAAATGACTAATTACATCCTTAGATCTGTGTTATGGTATGTAAAACAGAGAACTATTAAAATACAAATTGAGTATGTGCAGCTTTAATTGGAGACTTTGAAGCAGGATTTGAATTTTAAAAATGAATTTGCCTGTGAAATCATTTGCAACAAACAGCATCTATCCATGAAGCTAAATAGAAAATGCAGGTGAAAAATAAATGCTTTAATAAACTATTTTTTTTCTTCCATTATGTACAAACTATTTTCCCAAAGAGATGTGTGCCTTAAAAAATTTCAGGGCTTTGATTGCCACGAAGAGTTTTCCTTGTATGATGACTTGTTATGCCGTAAAAAGACACAGCAAGCTCAGAGTTTCAATAATATCTCTATTAAGTCTGGAATAAAGGCAGTCATACTTTTACTTAATTAAGGAGTACCTGAAATTTGTTAAACTTCTATATAATCTGCTCCAGTTTGAGAAACTCTTTGTTATGTAGAAGTAATGAGGCAACCTACAAAGCTGACAAGCCTTTACAGAAGAGAAAATGTCTTAATGTATTTCAATTTACAAGCACTTATTTATGGGGTAATGAATTGCTGAATTAAGTAAATATAGTATGATGCTTTATCTGTTTTGCTAATCAAAATACTCAGATGACAGGATAACATGGCACACACAGATGCCTACTTGTAAAAGTTAGAAGTCTTGAGGAGTCTCTATAATTATACCCCCTTTCATTTGCTATGTATAAGAGAGAGATTCCAAAATGCTTCCCTGTACAATCTGTCATTATACTATACCTAAAATGAAAAGGACAAATCTGGAAGAGTTTTGGTAGGTTGTTGTGCATTTGATGGAAGTTTTGATACCTCCTTTTGGCTGGGCATGGAAGTACAGCATGTAGGGAAATGCTGTATTAAGGAGATCACATCCTAAGTCCTCAGGTCTTGGCAGTGAATTGAACAGACTTGCTCCAGACCGTGTAGTTGAAAGAATAGTTTATATAAAAACAGACTCTCGGGACTAAATGCAGTATGCACATAATTGTTTCTGTAAACTTGCAGACTTCAAAAACTCTTGCCTTTTGCCATCTGCCCTCTCTTTTAACTATCTGTGGCTTTACTGGCTTTGCTTATAGGTAGTACTTTCAAAATTCATTATCACCATCGTTAATTCTCTTGGGAAAAGTGCTCAATACCTGATTGAAGATGCATGCTGAGATTGCTCCTAGGACTGGTACTACCCTGAACAGAATTACAGATGTTTGGGGTTTCTTTGGTGTTTTATCTTGTTTTTTTCCCCCAAGTCTCCTAAGTGGGATTTGTTCTCATTTTGTGAAGTAATGTGTACATTGTTACTGTAGATGTTATAATTTCTTTTTTCCTTGTAGGGGCAAAAGGGAAGTGTGAGAAGGGATAAGATTTTAATGCTAACCCCATATTGACAGTGACAGAGTACTAGTTGAGCTAGAACCTCAACTAGGGTTGAAAAAGGAGCCATCCTAGATGTTAATTTACCTTAATATTGAAGGAGCTTCTGATCTGACATGCCAGGTTTTACACTGTGACCAAAAGATCTGAGAAATAAAAATTTCCTAAAAGCTTGTAAATTACTGAATCTTTTGACTGTTATGCTTATGCAGACTTGAATTTCTCTGCTTGGCAAAGAGCCTTAAAACATGGTATGTAATATTTAGGGTCACTCTTCACCCTTCCTTCCCTCAAAGTATACTACTTTTAAAGATATTACCTATATCTTTTATTCTTCTTTCAGTTCAGCCTATTATAAAGTTTGAGTACTGTATAAAGTAATAGTAACAACCCCTCACACTTTTCAGAGTTTTTTTTGGTTTTGCTTCTAGTACACATTATGGGTACTTTTGAGGAAGATTTCGAAGGCTGCCACACTTGTTGCACAGATTAAAAGATATTTTTTAGTCATGCTAAATGGGGTCCAAAATAAAATGTCTGCTCTAGGAAATAGAGCACCAATACGTGCTACCAGTGAGAAAATCTCCTAGTTTCAGGTGTTATGTGTGGCAGGCTTTTGGACAACTTGATAAATGGTATAATGCATGTTTTTTACTGTGCCTGCAGGAAACCAAAGGCACCCAGTCTTAAATTTAGTGCCTTGAATGTGGGAAGCTCTGTGGAACTAGGAGGTGGCCATCGTCTCATAAAACCTATTTGTTTTTACTTGTCCAACTTAGAAATTCAGGGGTGTGCCTTTGAATCTAGGTGTCATCAAGATTGCCTTAGAGGAGGCAAAGATTTTCTCTACTGCTGATGGAAGGAAGGAATGTAAGAAAGAGATGTTACAATTCTTAGTAAAATAAAAGCAATGATTAAAAAATAGGCTTTAACATTAACTAGTAATTTTTGACCAGGTGCATAGATCTAGCATTTTAAATACTTCTACATGGGAAGATATACTTTTATGAAGAAGTAGTTTAATATATATGCAATCTCTAATGTTTTTAAAACTGATTTTAAAACGAAAACAATCCCAAGAGAGTCATGCATGCTTTGCAATAATTATGTAATTATGTAAATAAGACCACTGCAGAGTTTTAGTAAAATGAGTAGAATGTCCAGTGCTGCTTGTTAGGACAAAAAGTATGTTGCTGGGAAGAATATATTCCTCTGAGCATAGCACAGCTAGTGTTCTTTTAATGTAATCAAATAATCTTGTAGATTTCAAGTATCTCTAAAATTCCCTTAGAAAATAGTGCAATAAAACTGCCATCAGGATGATGATGGTAGTTCTTGTAGAAATTTGTTTGTGGTAGCTTACTAACCAAAATTCTTTTTTATTTGTAGATTGTGCAGTTCAAGTCTCACGCTTTGCAGTTGTGTATAGTTCAGCTCAAGTCACTGAATGCTAATGAAATATGTTCTTTTTTTTCTATTGAAAAAAGCTTACATTTTGGGTGTTGAAAATTAGGAGACTTCATACATTCAAAATGGCCACTTGCATCAGCATTCTTATAAACCTTTTAAGCTGAATTTTGCTGACTTCAAAGGCAGCAGTTTCTGTTGATTTTTGAGAATATCCTTGAATGCTGTAAGGCAGAGCAGCATTATGAGACAGAAGATTGGAACAAAGCCACAGCACACCAGAGCAAATAGGCTAAATGCTAAATATTTTACCAAAAAATCTAGGTGCTGTTTAGCTTTCTTGTCCTGAGACAAGGGTTTCTTTTCCTCTCTAATCCACTAGGTTAATGGATATAGAATGGCTGTTGTTTATTTAAGGTTTTAGACACACTGTGTCCTTCTCATAATAAATCAGTTTAGAGTAAGTTTGCAGGGTACAAACCTCACAGTGCCCAAAAATGCTGCAATACATTTCTGTACTCATTAGAAGTCTGAGTAACAATGTAGGGACAGTTTGTTCTGTGACTACACACAGCAGCCCACATAGAAAGTAATGGGTTAATAAGAAAGATGTCTGACCTAGTCCAGAGCATGCAACATTATGAAACTCCATAGCAAACCAGGTTTTTAAAAACAGTTCTCAATGTCTGTGAGCTGTTTTTATTCACTAAGAGCATATACTAGGAAAAAAGGTGACTTGCAGTTTCAATAAAATTTCACAAAATACCAAAACACACGTTTTCTTGGAAGAAGTGGGAAAAGGAAAGGAAAAGGATGAGACTTTCTTAGGTAGTACCATGAGGGAGAAATTTTGTCCTTTTATGAAGTACCAATTTCCATGCTTATCATGTGCAATGGTATGTTGATGTCAAGTAAAATGGCAAGCTCTCTTCAGAACATGGTGAAGATAGCAGAAAAATCTAAAGATAAGAAGTGATGCATTTCAGAAAATCCTACTGTTTATTCTAAGAGCATAGAGAAGCTGTGATTAAACTCTTGCTTAAGCTATAGATGACCCAGTTAAAGCTTTGTTTGCAACAGAAACTAACTTTAATCAAGCCTATCTATAGAATCTAATTATGTTTCAATGTGTATTTAAGACTGAAAATGTATTTGTGGTTAGCTGGGGCAACATGTTGTAACTTGCTGTAGGCAATTTTGTTTGTGGGTGAGAATGAATGTAATCATGTAATTCTGTTTGCCTTATATTTTAATTGATTAAAAAATTCTTGTGTAAGTCTTCATGTGTTCTTTACCTGTTCAAAACTGCTTTTCATCATCTTCCTCTATCCACAACTATTGGGTTTTTTTCTATAGATATGCAAACTGTAGCTTCCTGCTGCTTGCTTTGGCTTTGCAGATAGGGATTTCATATTACAGGAAAATAAATGGGAGCAGAAGAAACTTCTGCTTTCCTGTAAGATAATTTACCTGTAAGGAGTTTTATTATTGTTGATGAAGAGTGGAACACAGTGGTTGTTAAAAACTAAAGTATTTGACTTTGAAAGAGTTGATATTTGCTGTTTATAAAACAATATCTAAAAATGAACTGAAAAAGTACATGAACACTGCCTTCTAGTATAATTAGTGAGGGAATTGAAATTACTATCACCCTCAAAAGAGGAAACTTGTCATTAGACTTGTAGGCATGGTCTCTGTTCTTCCCCACTGACATTATTAGTTTCATGGAGCAGTCTCGCATATTCCTTGTATTTGCCTTTCGTGGAAAGAAATATTATGTATCAGATTAGAGGTAATGGGTGTAACAACCATCTACTTACTGGAGAAAAATGTATAAAACGGTTACATTTCTGGATCAACCAGAAAACTAAATTAGCCTCAAAACAATACACAGAAAATAGCACTCCTCCTTCCTTTTCCATGTTGCTTGTCCCTAAGTTGCATTTTCTTTAATGGAAGTTTTGTGAACCAAAGGAAGAGTCAAAGAGTAAAGATGGGACAACTGGAGATAGAGGAATTGATGCAGAAGAATAATAGGGTGTTCCAGCTGAACAATTTAGCAAAGAAACTGTGTGTATCTGTGTCTTCCTGCATTCAGAAGAATTTAAGTCTTAAATTCATTTTAGACAGGACTCTAACCATGATTTGTAGGTCTAATAATTTTCCTACCTCTAGCACTTTTTCATTGTTTGCAATAAGCTGGAAGAGTCTTGTCTTGAACTACCTGATGAGGAGAAATGTGAGAAATAGCACACTTCTCTTGGCCAGCAAGAGCTAATTCTGGTGGAAGCATGTTTTCCTATATTTCTTTGTGTAAAAACTAGGTTGTTTGGCTGGTTTTTTTTGGTGAGGGAGAACCTTGTTTTAAACAATGCTGTGCTTCTGGCCTGTTCTCCAAATGACCCATGTGACTAGAAAAGGAATGAGTGGTTAGAGTTTTAAGTGTGTGATGGCTACTGCAAGTGTCAAATTATTTTTGCCTATGTTATGCCTCTTACTACATGGTTGCCTTGTTGCAGAGTGGGGGCATTCTTAAATTTGCTCCATTTATAAAAGTACTTACTTTCATCTGTGATTGTGATTAAAAAAAAAGAAAAGAATTCTCTCCAAAGCAGTGGAGAAGAAACTAAAATTGATTTAGTGTCCATGGCCCTAGTGACTTCCCAATCCAAACTGTATGTGCTCTTTTATTCTGACAGTATTTGTTCTAATTGAATGATGTTAAAATTCTATTAAATGTAAGGGAAACAAATTTGGTAAGAGGTCTAGAGCACAAATCCTGCAAGGACTATCTGAGGGAGCCAAGGGGTGTTTATCCTGGAAAAAAGGAGGCTCAGGGGAGACCTCGTTGCTCTCTACAACTGCCTGCAAGAGTTTGTAGAAAGGTGGAGGTTGTTACTGGGTTCTCCCGAGTAACAAGCAGTAGGAGAAGAGAGAAATGTCTGCAGGGGAGGTATAGATTGAATATGAAGAAAAATTTCTTCACCTAAGGGGTTGTCAAGCATTGGAAAAGGTTGCCCAGGGAAGTAGTTTAGTCTAAGTTTAAATACCCCTGGAGGTATTTAAAAGATGTATAGTAGAAGTGGCACTAAGGAACATGATTTAGTGGAGGACTTGGTAGTGCTGGGTTAATGGTTGGATTCGATGATCTCAAGGTCTATTCCAACCTAAAAGATTCAATGATCTGAAAAATCTGGAGATTTTATCATTAAATTGTATTATGTTTTCAAGGATTTTAATTTTGATTGTTATAGCTCAGAAACAAGACTTCCATTCTTTAGGTAAGTGCCTGTGTTTCAATACACACAAATATCATAGGCAATTATCATATACACCAACACCAGCAGCTCCCTCCTGTAACTGGCAGAAATAACAGAATTACATTTATAGAAGAATATTTGCTGGGGACATGCTTGAGTGTCAGCTCAGTAAAGATCAAACAAACTGCATTTTGCATAGCACTTTAGTGCATGGGCTTCATTGGTCCCAGCTTGAATCATCACATATGACCTATATACTGTCTTTTTCCTCTTGTCCCCTCTCCTTGTTTCCCTTGTTCTAATACATAACATTCAAATATATAAGAAATAGTTTAGTATTGTCATCTCTGATTTCCACAGTCATAGTAGGTAGTAATTATTGAAAAATGGCAGCCATAGTAGACCTCCAACAGTCCTTGCTCCAACAGCTAGAAAATTACAAGGTGTCAGTGTGGCACTTTCTGTATAATTACATGGATACTGTAACTTAATTTTCATGTTTTGAATGAGTTTGCAGTTTGGTTTTTTCAAGTGTGCCTAAAAGTCAAACATCAGAGTGCAGGTCTTGAGATATGCTGCTGTTACTACAGCATTTAACATTGTGTATTGTAGCATTTCAAAATGTTTTTTTTTTTTTTTTTGCCTCTTAGAGAGAAACAGTAATGTGACAAAGAAAAGGTTCTTGCTGAATAAGCATTCATTATTTCTGTACTTATTTCTTGTTCATATGAATACAGAAATACAGACAGATTTGAGAATTCTTGTGCTTATTCAAATACAGAATGTTTTAGTGTCTGTGCAATTTCAAATTTTGATTGTCCTGAAAGAGATCTATGGCAGAAGTGAGTCCAATCAGTGGAGTACAAAAGTGAACAGAACTAGCTAGAGGAGAAGATTTCTGGTTTGAATTCCTAAAGATTCATTGTTATGAACAGGTGTGCCCAATACAGCCCATTGGATTTCAGGGTAGAATGGCCTCTGTGACTGGCCAGGTTTCAGACTGATTTCTATTCTAAAATGCAGGAGTTGTTTTAATATTAACATAATAATTTTTTCTTTTGATTCTTGGAGTTATTGGCTTTTCTGAAATATTTTCAAACAAAAGTCTTTAGCACGTGTCAGGTATCTGGCACTTGTAGTTCATTGGTTTATTTAGTATAATTTTATAAACTAGAAAAAGCTTCTCATTATGGGAAATACTGATCTCTTGTAGTAAGCAGTGCTGCAGTATTAGGCAGATTTTATCACTAAGCACTGTCCACTGCTAGGCAGAATGGAAATGACATCTTCCCATTTTACTAAATAGATTTTCATCCCTTGGGAATCATTAAAGCTGTAGAAGTTTCTTTTGTCCCCACTGTGATAATATCACAAATTAATTTTGTCATAACCTTGGCAGCCTTGATAAGGAGTGCTCTCACCCCTTTGTTAGGCAAGTTTTACTGTAGGACACAGGCAGATATCAATTTACAAAAGTACAAATTATGCCTGGGGATGATAGTTTTTTGGTGTCTTAATTATATTTTTTTTCTAATTTACTGATAAGTGGTTGTTGCTTTACAAATGTAGAGTTATTCTGTGTATCTCCGGCTTTGTGTTGTCTTAGCTCTGGAGATAAACACTCTAGATATACCATGGTAATTCTTTGCTTGCTTCCTCTACTCCTTCCCCATCTCTTATTTGCAGACAGTAAACATTATTTTCATATATGCGTCAGAGTGCATTAAATTCCTGATAAAATGGAATAATGCCTTAATAACAAGGATGTAAATCAGTAGGGATTCACTGTGGCTTTCAATGTCATTAATGAGGTGCAGCTTTTCAGGACCTGCTTCAGGCTCTTAATACTGTTTCTAGACTTTCATCATACTGATATCTGAAGTCAGACTGTTATATTTGGTTATCAACACATTCTGCTTACACATATAACACATATTTGAACTTATTTGGTTCCCTTGTGGTATCCTAATCTTTGAAATTCCTACTAATCTGAGTGTCACCATCACTCCACTCCAAAATTTTATACTTCACTTTGATGCACCCTTCTGTGATTAAACTTTGTCTTCTCTAAGAAACAACATTTCTGTGTAATATCTAAATGAATGGTGTAGGCCTGAAGCTAATCTCTGTTTTTTCAGGGAAGGTGAAGTTCTATCTCTTGTTGAAGATATAAAAGTTGTTTTTCCCTAATTTGATAGTACAGCAAATTAATTTTGTCGTAAAATCCCCAGGTTTGCTCAGGTGAGCTCAGGTTTGTGTTCAAGAAGTCAAAGCCCAGAAGTCCCTTAGAGGTTCATGATAGTTTGTTAGATGCTGCAGAATCTAAATAACTGTGGACTTCCAGAAAAATCAGTAGAATTGGTTCAGGGATTAAACTGGCTCTAAGCTTTCATGACCCATAATGTGAATTTTATATTATGTCTAGCCCATTTGTAACTTCATTCTAGATTTTCTGATATCTTCAGATTGTCTACTTACAGCACCTGTTAATAAAATCTCTTCTAAAGAAATGGATTGTGACTATATATTTGGAGAGACCTCTAGACTTTATATTTATTGAAGGCATTATGAACTCTGCTTGAGTAAATCCTTTGTTCTTTACCCTATTTTTTTTCGGTGGATGTCTCCTTCAGTTTTGCATGCATAAAGTAACTTACATGCATAAAATCTGCAAAATTTGTCCCTGAATCCCTAGAATGCCTAGGAGAACACAAACTGGCATCTCTGTCTTCCCACATTTCTTCTTGTTGGCATGAGATCCAGAGATTGAGATTTTTTGCTTTAGATTTATCCTCTATACCAAGAGCCAAGTAAACAAAGAGGTATGAATGTTCCTGTTCATGTAGAGCTGAATTTAAAGCATATGTTCTACTTTCTGGAATTTTTTTAAAATTCCTTTTAGGAACTACTTTTGTTTTTGACATCCTGAGAGGTTTGAGCAAACATGGTGTTCATCTATGTTGAGAGCCCTTGAGAATGATGGTCAGATCACTTCAAACTGTAACTCACACTCAGGCTTGTGTTTGTTTGAAGACTGTATTCAAAGTGATTTGCAATGAGTTCAAACGTCCAGTTCTTGCCAAATTTGCCTCATTTCTCCAATCATTTTTAACACCACCTCCAACATGATTTAGAGTCAAAGTTATATTTGTTCTGCAGTCATACTGGGATTGCAGTGGGTTTGTAAGGCTCTTCTGAATTTGGCCAAGGCTGCGAAGTGGCTGCTGGCACCCATTTGTCAAGGATTATGGCATGTTTTTTATAGTTGTTATAAAAATTTTGAGTTGCAGTTGGGAAACAAAAAGCTTTTTTAAAATGATACATATCTGAAAAAATATACATTGTGAGAACATGATATGTTGAATACTGAGAACTAAGTCTTATGCATTCCCTGCAAGACAGAAAGGTCTGCAGCTGGAGTTTTTCAGATTAAATTGATTTCAGATTAAAATGTGAAACTGAGTTCTGTACTAAAAGTTTTGAATATGAATATGAGTAGTGGGATGCCACATCCTTCCTGCTGATAAAGTTTTCAAAGGCAAATCATAATATCTAAGAGTTAGAAATAACAGAGGCTTATTCTTCACATTCTCATTCTAAGAAGATGTAGGAGAGAAACTGGTTTGCCTGAAAAGCATATTTGATTAACCATGAGACAGTTAATGCTGATGCTGAAGTGAAACGGAAGAATTCATAGTTCTGAGCTCTTATGTCAGTCTTTATGCAAATTCAGGCAAACATGACTTCTACAGCTTAATTGCAGTTTATGATTTTAGGTCTTATTTCCTACCAAAAAGCTACACTAGAATGATATATTTTTTATGCTACAGAATCTTGATTTTCTACACAGATAGTGTGGCAAAATACAGCTGCAGAATTAAAAAAACAAACCAGGCTTTAGTATGGTTTGTTATTTGATTCTGATACTTATTACACCTATGCTCTTTTAGAAAATATTTGGAATACGTCCTTCAGGAAAGTGTGCATTTTTTTAACATGTTTTGTTAGATAACAAAGTATTTTTCTTCTCTCTAGTTTTAATACCATTTTTTTCAGCTGCCCTGTCCCTACCTACAGGTATACCCATGGAAGTCTAGCTGCACAGGGTGAATTCTACCTCTCTTATGCTGTGCCTCCCATAAAGTTTGTAACTGTCTTTTGTGAAGTCAGACAAATGAAGGCTGCTTACAGCATGAGAGATAATTAGGAGTCTGCACAAAATTTTAGCATAACTTTACCTGTGTCAGACCATTCTTATGCCTTTGATTATATGACATGGCATATCTTCAACAGATTAATGCCTGTAAGCAAAGGAATGTTTGAAACAGGTGAGTCTGTTCATCAGAGTGTTTTGTTCCATGATATGGCTTCAAGCACCCTGAACAGAGAGCACCATATGCTTTCCAGTAGGACTTGAAATTTGTGAGTGTATATAGGTGCTGGTGAGTTAGAGTAAATAAAAATATGAATTCAAGTTTGTTAAGGTAAACTGGCCATGAAGACCTGTGAAGACCATGCTCAGATTTAATTGACACAGCTTCTGCTCCAAAGTATTAGTGCCAGGTGTACCTGGCTGTAGAAAGACAGCTAAAATTAAATTGTAAGAACAGGGATTTTTTTTTTTTTTTTTTTAGTTTTATCTTTAACAACATTGAGAACTTAAAAGCAGAAGAATTATTGCATGAAATTGTCCCTGAAATAGAAATAGATCAGACATTTTGTTTCAGGTTTAGTGCACGCCATGCACCACTATGATGACTAACTGATAGCACTCTTCTTGGAAAATGTTATTTGGCCAAAATGCTTGTGTGATGCATTATTTAGAGGTAAGAGAATTTGCTGAGCAGAGACATTTGCATCAGCATGAATATTTGACTCTTATTTGAACCCATTTTTAATTTTTGCTGTTGATAGGATTAGACATGATCATCCAACTCATCACTGGGCCCTCTCCCACTTTTCAGAAGATAACTCTCAGGCCAGTTATCCAGTTCTGATGAGCTCATGAAACAGTTCTCCCTGCACCACAAAACACATTCCAGCACTTCATAATAAACTGCATATGCTGCCAGATGGTAAAAATATGAAGCTTCAAATGTTTAAATAGTTTAAAATATGCTGTCTCCTTTCTCCTGTATTTTTCTCCTTCCTTAAGGTTCTTGCTCACTTCTTTCCCACACCTTCCCCCATACTTTTATGACTTCACTCTCAGCACCAATTCTTCTTTTTCCACCCCTTCACCCAGCTGCTTCTATTGCTCCTCCAACTCTTTAATTCCATTCTCTGCTTCTTTGTTTTTGTCTTTTTGCCGTTCTCCTAATTTTAGAGCTTTAAATTCTTCCCTACATTTTAAATCTGATATTGGAATTCTTCTTCCAATTTATCTTTATAAGGTTCTTCATGGGTTGTCAGTTCAGAGAGAAATTAGAGGGGGGAAGTTAACACTTGGCACATTCTAAGGTGTCCAGTGGTACTTAAATCATAGCAAAGTTAATCAGTTTTTGCTTTCTGCTTATGAAGACGATGTAACATATTTATTGTTAAAATGAAAGCAGTTCTGTACCTTAATATGGACAACAGATGTGTTTTTCAGAAAAAGATTTGAAAGGCTAAAAGACCACTACTTGTAATGTATTTTTCTCAGGCTCTGCTCTGCCTTTGGTCTGTTTGTACTTCCACACCAAGTAAAAGCAATTTTGATGGTGGGAGATAGAGTCACTTCCAAATTTCAGGAGACCTAAAATACATTTGCTTTGTTTTGAATGATGTTCTTAAACTTTGGCTTTCCCTGATTATATTTTTTGCAAAATACAGCATATCACTCAGATCTGTTTTCTCATCTCCCCTCCATAAATCCTCTGTTTTTATACATTTGATGCAGTGTATGCAAACTTTTACCAAAAGTACCCATCTTGGTGTCAGCCTTGCAAATCTCTTGGCATATTGGGAAATGTGAGTTACCCTTTATGTGAGGAGTATTTGGAAACACAGAAGAAAACCCATTGAATTCAATAGAGAGTGTATCACATCTCTGGTTTTAGGTATGATTAGGGTGCAGTGAGGAATAAAATGCCTTGAAGATAATCTCTATCAATGTTCTAATGTTCTTTCATGCAGCTGCTGTCTCTTGTGAATATTTGTTTTCAATTTCATATTAATGGATTGATGTGCATTTGTTCAGTGATTTCTTACCAGTTTGGAACATGACTTGCTTCCTCCATCCCTACACAGTCATCTCAGCCTCACAAATAAAGACCTACGTGTAGCTCAACTTTTAATCATCAAACATAACTAATGACAGGGAATATTGTTTCATTTCTGGTAATTCAAATGGTTCAAAATAGTTGAGTAATCCATCCTGATTTTTAGTGATTTAATTTGAGTTAGAACCTTAACAACGATATAGGCAAATTCAAAATATTTTAGACTTTTTCCAAACTGCCTTTATATTTCTGCTTAACAGAAACATGAAGATTTTTTCCTTTCATTTTAGGACTGAAAATACGTTTGAAATCTTGTCTCTTTCTTTATGGGACAGGAAAAATCTTGGTCTAGCTCTTAGAGCAACTGGTGGGTTTTCTGTTTAATTTTATTGCATATGTAAGAGTTGGGATTTGTATGTAGACTTGAATGGGAGCTGTGATCTTTTAGTGTGAATGAAAAGGGCCTGATTCTCCTTGTTTCTGTCTTCCTGTCTAGTGTCCCATCTCCTTTGCCAAATGAAGGCTGTGTGAAACCCTGATTGAAACAAGATGTTCTTTTGAGCACGTTATACGTTCCAGAGTTACAAATTTAGGACTACTGGATTTCTGCCTGAGGAAACCTAGACAGACATGCAGGTGGATGTGTTGGAGAGTACACATGATGTAAAAAAGTTTTACTAGGGATCCAACCACTATATATACTCAGTCAACCCAGCTGCTGGACTGCACTCAGTGGGCAGAATGCTGCTGGAGTTTCTAGAATGCTGCAGGCCAAGGCTGGGACTCTTAGTTTAGTTTACTGTAGACGTGAGGTTGATTTAGTGCCTTCAGATTCTCTTTACGGTCAATGAGGATAAACAGATACTTTGTGGGATTTGACTTTTCCCAGCCAAATGTAGATGTTCTCTTTAGCAGAGAGAAATCACACCCCAGAGAAGACTGTTGGGCTAAAAAGAGAGCTCAGAAGGATTGGCTTACAGGCAGATGTCTGCCTTGCCCATGAAGTCTATTCAGATGTCAGCATATCCAACATAAATGTATTCCCTCATAAGAGAGGGCCAAAAGCTTTGTAGTATTTGTACCCTCACTGCATTTTCCAGGTCCAGCCTAAACCCAGTTTTTTCCTGTTGCTGTAGCTGAAATTGAGAGAAGAGACTGTGCAGTAAGAACTTGAGGTGAGGAGCCAGAGAATAAGCCTGTCCTCAGAATGAAGTAGTTTTCGTATGAGAGATGTATTTCAAGGCTTAGAGAATCTGTAGCTTCCTGAACAAGTCCTTCACAGAATCTGTTTGCAGAATACAACAAACCACATGCCTCAGGCTTTAGTTACACGGTATCAGAAATACAGAAACAGCGGGGAAAAAAAAGGGGTGAACAAAATCACTCGAGCATTGCAATGTAGATGGGAGCCTTGCAGAGGACTGAAGGAAGTGCTGTCTTGGTTTTCTAAGGTCTTTTTAAAGAACTGAAGAAAAAATTTTTTTCATTATGATAGTCCAAAGTGTTAATGGGCTGCTAAAATAGCTCAAGGCTGGTGATGGAAGGAATAGATTTTTTTTCCTTTGACAGCTGAATTTTTTTTCCACCGACCTGTGCAAGAATAAGTATTAAACTAAATAGTGTGACAAGACTGTAAACAGCAGGATTTCAAGTTGGTCTTGATTATGGAAAGGAGTGGGTGATTCACCTGTTGATGAAAACCCCATTTTTCAACTGATGTTTAGTGCAGAGGTTGAAGAGTAGATTGTATGTAACAAAATGAAAATCAAATGTAGAATGGAGATTTTTATATCCTATCAGAGGGTGTAAACTTTTAAAAAGTGCATTGCTGTTTACCTTCTCTCCCTTAGAAGAATGACACATTACCCTGCTTCACTTAAAGATTTGTGGTTAAAATCACAAATGGTTAAAATGCACAGATGGTTAAAATAATCTCTACTGATGATTTTGGAAAATGAAATGTAGGTGAACAAAACTTGTCCAAGCTTTGGCAAGGCAGGGGTTGGAAAATCAACCTGCAAAATAGAGAAAATGTCTATGAGGTCAGTGAAACTCAGGTAAGATGTGAACCCCAACGTCACGTGTAAGGATGTTTGAAGTAGGATTATACCTGGAAGGCCCCGTGCAGTGTCTGTGTGTGCTACCTCACTGCTTTCTGTGCCATTTCACAGGGAAAAACACTACTCTATGTCTGGCTGTGACAAAGATAGCCTAAATAACATAAACTGTGACATTGGCTAAACTCTGAAGCAAATGTGAGGCAGCTATGTTTGAGAGTAGCAGCATTCTAAAGGCTCTAAGTCATGCTCTGTCAACTTTAAGAAATGTGATTTATACCATTTTCCTTTTGAATGGAGGGTATATTTTAGCACTGATCTCTGAATTTTATGCAGTTGAGGCTTTTTCTGATATTAGTACTCATATTTCCCTTAGCCTTTCTTCTTATCTCATGCTTTAATTGAGGAAGAGTTTGGCAAAAGGGCCTGTAGTTTAATGTTGCTACCCAAGAAAAGTTTTAAAGGGTTTGTGCTTTCTAGTTTCCTTCTGAACCTTTGTTTCAGGTGATTTGTATCTGGCAAAGGAAATTTGTATAGCTCATTTCCTTCAGTCACTGCCTGGTTGGGCAGAGATGTGTGAGCTGGGTTTGTGTCAGGGAGATGATACTAACTGTGTGGTAGTAGTTTGTCCTATCTGTATTTTTTTCATATGGAATTGCATCTTGTAAAGAGAAATTTTATTTGGGTTTGTGCATTAATTTTCCTTCTTCAAAGAAGGTACCTTAAGATTAAAGGCATCTTTTCTACTAAAAGGGTCATTATTATTATTGTTTAAATCCTGTATTAAATATGTGCTTTTTGTAGAAATATGTCTGGAATACTCATTAAGCATTGTAGCATGAAAGCATTTTCCTAACTAAAAAGTATCAGAGCAGCCAGCAGATCCACAGAATTGCTTGCTGACTTGTTTAGGCTGAGCTGAGCTGACCCTCACCTCAAGCTCTTATCTATCCTGTCTCTTGCTGGCATAGTGCTTAATCACACCGTGCCACTTTCTTATGTGGGCTGTGTCTCAGAAGGAGAATTCAGACATGTCTAAATGACTTTTACAGCTCTTAAGTCAATTTTTTAATGAAGTGAAATAAAAATATTGAAAAATAAATGTTTGGCAAGTTGGAGGATGCCAAGAGAACACCTTTTTTTGCTTCTCATGGTTCCTTGTAAGGGACATTTCTGTCAGATGTCATTAACCTATGATTGTTAGCATAAGTTAATGATACTTAGCTGTACAGCTAATCATCAAACCTCTATAAAAACTGGTGAACTACATCAAGATTAAAATTCTTTTGCCTGTATCTCTGAGAAATGGCAATTTTCCATAATATGGAACAAAATGGAGACTAAATCTCAAATGGAGTTTGTTTTATAGGTGAAACTCCTCAAGGAAGCAGAACATCTTTAGGGCAGGGTTTCTCTTTGTGAGATTGCAAAGCCAGATATGAGAATTGGTTGATGAGGGTTTGTTTTTTTTTAAAGTATTTCAAGATACATGAGTCTCTTTTTTGCTTATGAAGTGAAATCTGAAATGCTGCTGAGGGGAAGCTCAGTTATACTCTGAAAACTGGAGATAATGGGCGGCCCGCCTGCTCATGCAGCACTTTCTGTGTTTCTAACTTGTTATTGTTGTATCAGATGACATGGTGTTATTTTCAGAGTGGCACTGTGGGCTTTGGGGAACTTTCTGGTGACTTGAAGATAAAACTATCCTTTAAAAAAAAAATTCGAAATGCACTCTATTTCATAAAGTATCAGGAATAGAAAATAGTCTCTCGTAGGTTCTGAACACCTGTAGCTCAATTCTTTCTCTGTAATGCTACATACATTGTGGAGGAAAAGGAGGTAGAGGAGAAGCATATCTTATTAACTCACATGCATGACCTGAAAGGAAAACCATCTTTAGCACCTCAAACCACAATCTTACTCTTTTTGCATGTGACACGGATTTTTTTGAATGACTAGATAAAGTTAAATCCTGCCTTTTGATAACTTGTTTTTAATTACATTTGCTGGGTGATAGTGAGATTGCCTATGCTCAAGAATTGTACCACTTTGCTTATTTGTTGTGTTAGTTTTGTAAAGCTAAATAGCAGCATTATCATGGGAGGAGAGTTGACACTTCTTTTGTGAGGCAGTCTTATTTAACTAACATTTCAGGTAACAATGATACCACTTTTTTGTACCTATCAAGTTTAGTCTCAACACTAATGTTCTCGCTATTGTGACAGTAGGAAGCCTCAAGATTCTTGAACTGCCAGTAAAAGCTGAATATAACTTGCTGTTTACTTGAAACAGTCTGTATTGGAGTGATGTCTTGGCAGTCATCTAGTCTTCTGATGGTATTTATTTACTTATAGTACCATTTATTTTTTTTTTCTGTAACAATAGTTCGCTATCAAATCCCTGTTGAAGTGTGAGGAAATCCTTGCAGTTCTTCTGTGCATTAATTTTGTCCTGGTTGTTACTTTTAGGTGATTACTAGATGGATGCTATCTGAAGAAGGACTTGGGCAAAAGCGTTATTTTCTGGGGTAGGCAGCGCTTGGGAAAACCCCCTGTGGGGGTCCTTGCAGGAGTGCATGTGGACTGCAGCTGAAACTTGCTTTGATGAGACAAAATGCTTCTCTCAGTCAGGGATGATAAAAAGCTTTGAGTGACAGTGTCTCCACACAGGGTAGTAAGGGAATAATGAGAGGAGACCTGTGCAATGAAATAACTGGTGTGGTCCCCAACATACACTTTAGGGACATTATTTCAGCCAACCTCTTGTCTGGTCCCATGGTACAATGGATAATTAGGAACGTATTTCTGTGTTTACTTTAGTGTGAAAAGAACAGCAGCTGATGTCCTGTGAGGAGACTGCTTCATGATGTGAGTTCTCCACAGTCAAGTGGAAAGCTTGCCTTGGAAGAAGATTTGTCATCTGAACTGGCACACTAATGTAGATGAGTTCACAGGGAAGCTGTCATCCTGTTAGGAAATGCCAGCGAGAAGCACCTCACCCTAGATATCTAAGCCTTGGGCATGGTACCTATCATGCAATCTCCACAGCTATTGATTCACTGGCAGCTTCGTAATGGCAGTACTTGGAACTGTTGAAATATGAGTACCATCCAGATATGAAGCCTTTTAAAACCATACTTAATAAGAAGCTTTCTGGAAAAAAAGATGGTTTTCTTTTTGGAGAATGTTGAAATTTTAAGCATATCTGTTAAGGAAAATTTATTCTTTGAAAGAGAATAAAAAACTGAATAATTCTAAATGAATTTAGTAAATTATTAAATTAACTATTATGAAAGGTTTTTTATTCAATGTATTTCTGTAAATTTTTGTGATGCATGCTGCTACTGGACAAGAAGATTCTGTGAGTTGTTTGATTTTCTGTTGTCTTTTCAATTTTTGGTATATCTTTTTTATTACCCCACTTTAAGCTATCTTTGGGCAATTGCAAATGCAAATTGTCTTTTCAAAGACAATTTTCGTCCTGATACAAGAAAAACTTTTTGCAGTAAGAACAAACTTTCTCTGGAATGACCTTCCCAGGAACATGGTGGAGTCCCTGTGACTAGAGATTTTCAAGATGTGGCTGGACAGGGTGATGAATAATCTCACTTTAGGTTCCCTTTCCTACAAAAACTTGGCCTGGAAGATTTCTTGAAGCCCTTTCTAACCTGAGCTGTTCTATTTTTCTAAAATTTAGTGTCAGTTATTTTGTAATTGCTTTAATGCAGGCTCAGTGTGTTCTATAGTTGCTTGAGTAGCAGTTAGCTAGAGTTCAAAATTTTCCATCAGACTTAAATACTAGGAATTGATGCATATAAAGCTTACGTAGGCTTAGACAGTTTTGTAGTTGCAAACACTTTGGCTGAGCAATCGGGGTATTTTTCTCAAGTGTAAAGCTTTATTTTCTCTCTCCTTACACTGAGTAATAGCTGTGTCCTCCTCTTGCTCCCTCGTGGAGCTTAGTCACCCAGGAATGGCTCTCTGAGCTCTGCCTCTCTGCGAGGTGAACCTTTCAAAGACCTGTTGGTGGCTATTAAAGTGTGGTTGGGGAGGCCATAATTTGTGGTTGTTTTTAACTGTCTGTTTTGAGGTTGTTTATTTTCTGTAAAAGATCCACCTGTCCTTCAAATATATCATATTTGAAGAATGGGAGGAAGACAAAAAGCCATGTGTTGTGAAGGTGTTTTGGTGGAGAGCAGATGTAATTTTTCTTAACTTCTACACATTGACTTCCAGATATTAATCTTCTTTTATGAGAAGTTTCTCTCAGATGTGTAGAAATTCTTCCACCACTTTGTGCTGTTTTAAATCATGCTGAGGTAATTAGGATATAAGATGGTTGTTCTCCTGTCACCTCGACCTAGGCAGTAAAAAAACATTGTTTACTTGCCATTTGTTCTGTAAGGATAATGCATTTTTCAAGAAAGAAAGGGAACTAGAGAATAAAAGAAGAGTTCAAACAAGGCTACCAAAACTGTTTCAGAGCTCTGTCTTCACTACAATTCTAGCATGGCTTATTTTAGGAGAGTTAGGAAGCAACTTAGAGGTGATATTTAAAATGTATATTTAGTACGTGTCATTTTCCCTTACCGTACTCCCATCTTAATGCACAATTGCTCAATTGGTTGTAACTCTTTTGGATTTTGTGATGGCCTTTTGAGGGAAGATGAAAAGACAGTGGCTCCTCTTGCTTCTGTTTTATGATATGTGAATGATTCTCTGATATAATGAAATATTAGAAAACGTAGGACAAGATAATTTCAAAAATTAAATCTTAATGGAAGTATAAGGTAAAATTATCTGGGATTTTGAGTTTCTGCCTGAAAATGAAATGAAGGGAGGTGATGGAAAGGACTTTCAAACCAGCAATGAATGCACAGAGAAGACATCTAAAAGGATAATGTTACAAATATTTGAAATCTGTCTTTAAAATATGAAGTCTAGTATGTGTTTTCTAAAAATTTTGTCTTGTAACTATTGTTACTGGTTTCTTTGTTAATGCTCTCTCCTCCCACTATTCATAGTCCAAATTGCCTAGAACTAGACCTGAGCTCTATCATTTGCAGCATATTTCTACTACTCAACAAGGGCAGTTCAATGAGTTTAGGTTACAGACCTTCTGGGCCCAATCTGCAGCTAACCAGGGTTGTGAGCTTCTAAGAGTGAAATGATTAATTTTTGTGCCTGTGTGAAAAGGAAAGTTTCTCATTCCTGAACACATTGGTGAGTTCAGATTGTAGGAGTTTTCATGCATAACAAGGTCTGTGTTTTTCGTTATTTTGGATGGGCTTTGGTATTTCATAGCTAATACAATTTTTAATGAATTTCTAGCCAGAGATTCTTCTTTTCCCTTTCCTAGAAACACTGAAATGTAATGTTTCTAAATTTTAGCATTCCCCCTGTGTGCTACAGTTGCTCAGTGACATTATCAAGATAGCAGCCAAGGGTTCCTGAGGTTCTGAGTCACAATTCTGCAGTAGGGTGCCAAAATCCTTACTACACTTCCCAAGCATGCCTGATTGCAAGCTGAGGCTCCTGGGACTTCTAGACTGCCAACTCTGTGACAGAAACTCTGGCATAACTTTCTTTCCTGTATCTGGCAAGCCGTGGGTGCTGGTCTCCTCTGTTAGACACACCTGGCACACTTTTCCACAACCCAGAAATCTCATTTTTGAATATCTCATGACGTGAAGAGACTGCTTGGTATATATGCCCTACCTCTATGGATTTCTTTATTTCACCTGCAGCTTTTTGTGTCAAGAATTTTGAAGGAGGTCTTGGAGGAAGTCTCCTGGCAGGAGAAGACCTACTTCTATGTCCTCATTGTTCTGCAGGAGATAATAGGTGTTAGAGATTACCCTTTTAAATTAATGCATATTTTGAGATGCCAGGTACATTTTGAATTTCATAGCTAAAACATGGAACACTATTCCTGGAATTGTACAAGAACTTTTTTTGCAAAAAAAAAACCAAACCAAAAAAACCACCCCTCCCCGGCCCCCCCCAAAAAACCACACACACACACACACAAAAAAACCCCAAAACCAACCAACCAAACAAAAAAACCCAAAACAAAACAAAACAAAAAACCCAAACCAAAACAAACAAACAAAACCCCCAAAAATTTGGATTGATATCTGGATTTTCAGGAAAAAAGACTGGAATAAAGTACTCATGAATATCGGTTTCATGCCCAACTACCTCTTTTGAAAAACTCCCCCTAATAAAACAATAGTGTCTGAGTAGTATACATGTTTTTCAAATATCAAATGTAAGGATGCAAATTCATACACATGAAGAAGCTCAGAATAGGAATAAAAAATTTTAGCAGAAATAACTAAGAAATTCCAGGGGAAAAAAAGTTAAGAATTTCTATGATTTATTCATTTTCAGTGCTTGTTATTACATATCTGATTTTTATGTCTTACAAAACAGCTACAATTTTCATGAGGTTTCAACAAGTTTTCTGAAAACGCTCAGTATTAACTTAAGACTGATAATAAATGTTTCAGAATAATGAACATGGACCTTGAAGCAAGAGCATTATGTATTATGGCTGTTCGACTAGCAGAACAGTAAAAAAATCCTGTGTCTTTCATGATGGCAAATCAATAAAACATGGTTGTTCATGTAATGGAGATATTTGGATTTCATTTTTCGATCAGGCTTATATTGTTCTAGAGCAAAATGGCTTAGATCTAGCATCTGTCCTAGAAATTTTTCTGCTCATGCACACCAGCAGTCAAACTGCCTGGGCTTGTATTTGTGGGTGGAAAAAAGCTAGCAAGTAAAGTGTTCCAAGCAATGTCTGTGTTTTTTTGTTTTGCTGCTGTTATATAAAAGGCCAAAATAATATTATGAGATCATCTGAGAATCTTAAATATGCAAATATGGGTTACTGTTACCTAACACTTGCTGTTTATTTTCCTGTGCTTACTTGTTAGGTTCGGGAGGATTCTATTTTCTAGAAGAACGCAAATTTCTAGGTGTTTGCCATAAGCAGCACATTTAGATTCTGTGCGTTTTTAATGAAATAATGCAAGTGTAAGTTTGTGCATTTCTGTGGCTCAGTGGACATCATTACTCTTATATTTATAAAATATAATAAATATATGTTAAATAAAACATTGAGTTCTCTGTAAATTTTGGCTATACCCAATCTATCTGTCAGTGGGGTTTCTGGTATCACAGTCAGGTAATTTATGCTGGTGATGTCAAAAATCAGACAATAAAAATAACATACAAAGGTGAATTTGATTAAGTCAGTTTATTGAATTGCTAATTTGAAATGTTTAATTGTATCTAACAGTTATACTGCTTCAAAATATGGAACAGGAGGAGTCTTTCAGTATGTCTGGACAGCACCTACTGCCTTGATAACAAACTACTTTTGGAAGAGATGTGGTGTTTGCCCAGGAGTGCTACAGGGATTCAAGGGGGAAATATCTGTACTACTGATGATGCACAACTTTTCACTTAAAATTTTCTTGGTTCCTAGGATTAGAGGATGGTTGATACAATGCCAGTGTTTAGAAAGGCTTTAATATGAAATCTAAAGATCTGCAAGCCTGTAAGTCTCTGCTCTATATAATATAGTACAAATTACTTAAAATAGATTTTGTGAACTAGGGGATAAATATGATATAGATATGGTAGATATACTTGGGAAGTGTCAACAATGGCTTTTGTGAAAGGTGGTCTGGCATAACCATTGTTTTGGAGTTTTCTGAAGGATTTGGTTCATTGTTGATAAGGGTGACCTGAATGATGTGCTGTACTTGGACATCCCATATATAGTAACAAAATCTATTTTGTTACAATCTGGTTTCATAAACCAGATGATTTTAAGGAAACAAGGCAGTCAAGACCCAAGGGGGGAACATCTTTCCTTTGACAAAAAGTCAGTGAAAAGCCAAAAACTGAGGATAGTAATGAATTATTTGGTTTGGTGTTGGAAGGAGGGAGAGAAGACTTGCAGGGGTTTGGTCTGCATTCTAAATTATTCAGTATATTTTTAAATGAACTGAAAAAGGGGATAGTGTAATGGCAAGTTATTGTGGGAATAGGGCTTTGGCTAACTGTGAGGAATGGCAGAGGTATGTTATAACATTGTCTGACTGGTTAAAGAAAAGACAGGTAAAATTCAAGTTGATAAGTATTGGGATCTTTTTTCTTCCATCAATTCATATATTACATGATGATTTCCAAGCTAGTCCTTGCTACACAATGTTAGACTTACTGTCTAATAAGGACAAACACCAATCTATCATTACAGATATAGTCATGGAAACATCAACTTAATGCTAAATAGCAGTCAAGGAAGGAAATAAAATGCTAGTAGTCATTAGGAAGAGAATGCAGAGCAAAGCAGAACATCAGGGCAGTGTTGCAGAAATCCATGGTCTGCCAGCATTCTGAATTCTGTGCAGGTTTTTGCTCTTCTCAACATGATGAGGGGAGAGTGGACAAAATTCAAAAAGAATAAGGATAGCAACTGAAAAACCTTTCTTATAAAGAAGCTTGTTGCTTGTGCATTCCATAAGATTAAGCTACAATATCTCACCCAGTTTTTAGTCTCTTACAAATAGGAATTCAAACTACTGGTTCCAAAATATGCCTAGTTTGATACAATTTGCAATATGAATCCAATTAATGTTATTTTCCAAGCAGTTTTTCAGGATGTAGCTGAATCAGAGCTTAATGACATCAGCTGGCTAGGTTCCTGTGAACTGCAGTGGGCCTGGAATCAGGCATCCCAGAACAAATTACGAGAGGGTTTGGGTTCTTACATAACAAAGCAGCAAAAAAAAAAAAGCATAGTGCAGTTTTGCCAAATGTCCATTGGATGCACTCTCTCCTAAAAAACCAATTCTTTATGCCTGCATCCCAATTTATAAGGGGGAAAAAATGTCTTTTTAAAAAACCTTTATCACTCTTCAGATTGCTCTTATTATTGCCAATATCTGGGTGAGATATTCTGGGACAATCCACTTGTGAAATATATAATAAGGACTAAGATTGAGAAGGCTTTCTGCTATTTCTTTGTGTTAGAAAACATGCAGCATCTTGAAATGCATAAAGGGTTATATGTTACACAACACTATTTGCATTAAACCAGTGCTAGTCACAATAAAGTTTTTGCAAATCTCAGCTACTCTTCACGTTATCATCTGCAGATAGGGTAGTTTCTCAATTTTTCTGTTATTTGCAATTTAAACTTGTATTTCAATCACTGGCAGGAGATATTATTTTTAATAAGTATAAGCAGATGCCTTCTCTTGCTTTTGGCAACTTTAATGTGAGGGGGAAAATAAAGATGATTTACTAATTAATGTTTTTGCCTGCTGAGATGCCTTACTTTAAGCAAGCCCTGTTTGCCACGGTTGCGTAGCAAGCGTTTTGTCCTGAGGACTAATTGGCAGGCTAGGTGGACTGTGACATTCAAAAATATGGAACAGAATTCAAGAAAGTAGAATGCAGCCAGAATTTTAGACACTTCTGTGCATTTAATATGAGGTAATCTCAGTGGTTTCTCATACTGTTTACAGCTTATGAGTATTTAAAATTCCGATGAATTCTGCTTCTTTTATTTCTTTCCTTTTTTTCCCCATCCCCTTAGAGTAAGCATCTGATTTAAAACCAAACCATTTCTTTCAGAAACTACTTAATATTTTTTGAAACAGTGGTATGATGATGGAAAATCGATTGTGGTTTCAATATACTCACCCTTGAATGTTGTACTACATTTGGGGTATTTTTTCCCCTTCTCCTTTAGTTTACTAAGAAATTTTATAATTGACTGTAGTGGATTGATGCTGGCTGGGTGTCAGGTACACATCAGAGCCACTCACTCCCCTCTACAGCTGGACAGGGGAGAGAAAATATAATGAAGCATTCATGAGTTGACGTAAGGACCATGAGAGATTGCTCATCAGATACCATCATGGGAAAAACAGGCTGAAAGTAGAGATATCAGTTGCATTTATTGCTAACAAAATCAGAGCAGGAAAACAAGACCTTAAAAAACAACTTCCTCCCCCCCTCAAAAAACACCTCCCCCCCACCGGTCCCTCCTTCCCAGCTCTCTCCTCCTCCCCCAGTAGTGCAAGGAGACAGGGAATGGGGGTTATGATCAGTTCATCACCTCTGCTTTCTGCTGCTGCTCAGGGAGAGAAGTCATTCCCCTGCTGCACTGTGGGGTCCCTCCCACAGCAGACAGTTTACTGAGAACTTCTCCAACATGGCTCCATCTCAAGAGCATCTCTGAACTGCTGCAACCTGAATCCATCCCAGGGGCATCAGTCCCCCTCAGTCCTCTGTGGTGTGGGTCACTCTTCCATGGGGTGCAGTCCTCCAAGGACAGGCTGCTACAGCCTGGAAGCAGGGCCCCCCTCTCTCCACTGAGCCTCAGTGGAGGCTCCTCACTGAATCACAGCCTCCTTCAGGCATCCACCTTCTTTGGTGTGGGGCTTCTCCACAGGCTGCAGATGGACCTCTGCAACCCTGTGGACCTCCAGGGGCTGCAGGGGCAAGCTGCTTCACCATGGTCATCACCGCAGGCTGCAGAGAAACCTCAGCTCCAGCTTCTGGAGGATCTCCTATCCCTCCTTCTGCACTGACCGATGTCTGCATATTTGTTCTCACATGTTCTCACTCTGCTCTTTTCTGGCTGCAATTACAACTGTGCAATTACTGTTTTTTTCCTCTTCTTCTTCTTAAATATGTTAGCACAGAGGTGTTACCTGATTCCTAATTGGCCCAACCTTGGTCAGTGGGACACCTATCTTTGGGGCTACCAAGGGCTGGCTTTGTCAAACATAGGAGATCCTTCTAGCAGCTCCTTACAGAAGCCACTCCTGCAGCCCTCCCCGCTACCAAAGCTTGGCCGTGCAAGCCCAGTACACTAACTGATACAGTACTTTGAATTTAGGAAGTGCACATTAGAGGAACTTATTCTCTGGGATAGCTAAATTCTGCAGGTCATCACATGTTCCTGCCTTGTGTGGAGACTGTGGTCTGAAGCTGATGTTCCTCCTAGTCCATGACACTGAAGTTTAGGTGTTACTGGTACTATAAATACTCTGCTCCTACTGACTCCATTGTGAATACTGATGTCATTCAAAACTATTTGAGCCTTATTTAATATTTGCTTAAAATTGTGCATTCCTTTTGCTTTATCTAGACTTGTCCTGCCACTCTCTTCTTCCTTCATTCTCCATCGGTTTTATATCTTTACTTCTCTGCTAGGTACACTGTTCAAAATTAAAACTCCTCATTGCTTGGATTGTGACAGTGCCTGTAAAGCTCAGTCAGGATCTGCACTGTTGTGCTGTGTGTGACAGAAGAGCATGCTGTTTTTTCCCTTTGGGAATCCTCTGATAGTTGTATCCTGGAGGTTACTTATCCCAGCAACTGTAGGCTGGACACACATCTGACAGTTTTCCCATATGCTGCACTCCTGTTACATTTTGTGATAGCACATTAATGACCAAGGAAGAGGAGTCCAGAATTTGGCTTTAATGGCTGTATTGAGATCAAGTTTAATCCCTGGTAAAATAAATTTGAATTTTAAAAGAACAAATTTGGTGTTATTTGTCCTTTGAAAAAGCTGAGAAAAGAACCCTAACAAACCCAAGGCAAACCAAACGAACCTGTCGTGTTAAGAATCCACAAACCATGAATGGAGAAGGAGTAGTTTACTCACTTAGGGCATAGACATTAAATCACTTGTGCTCTCTCCAAATTTGGGCCCTCTCTTTTCAGAATGCTCATAGTGAGTGCAGTAAAACAAATCTTTTATGGAATAGTTGGAAGTTTATGCAGTGATTGGCATAAAACTTGCTAGCAAAAGTGTAGCCATGCTTCCTGTGTGCATTTTCCTATGCTGTTTGCATATTTTGTTAAAGTATAATCAATCCTTTTTATCCACAGATGTAGCCCTTTCAGTGTTTATAGTAATTAGAGAGCAAGTCTAAATTTACCTCATCAATGTCAAATAACATTGAATACCTATTGAGCTTTTAACGTTATGTCTGTAAAACCTGCAATTGATGATTTTTAGGAAATATATGGGTTTTACCGTGTTTCTAAGTATTTGATTACTTGATCCTTGTGTAGACTCAGTTGTGAATAGTTACCCTGAATGACAAAATAATATAAATCATGAATAGGCCTCAGACGAAACTATTTTTTTAACTAAAATATTTGCTGAAAATTTAAGGTGTAGGTGAAATGTTGACAAGAAGGGAAAAATTTAATGCTTAGTAAAATGATGGATTTTCAGTTACTAATAAATGCTGGTATAGTTTTTGCAAAAAAAAAATGCAAAATTTTATTTGTGGAACTGTAATTTAGCTGGCTATTATGCCTTGTTGCTTTGAAATCTAGCATTGTTAACATGAACTGTATCAGCAAACTTACTGAGACTGCCTTATTTAGCAGTGATACCTTAATCTGTAGCTATGATTTTGTGAAGCAACAGGGGCATGACAGAAACTGTGTAACATTACAGTTACAGAAGTGAGAAGTGGACCAAATTTGAAAAGCTTCCTTAAATTTATATCTCCTTAAAATAGTATTTGAAAGCATTATATGGGATCCTGGCGTACTTCACATGCCTGGGTGCTTCAGCATCTGAAATGCTGGGGATTCAACAAGCGCTGTCTTAGAGACTGCTGTGAAGACTGCTACAGATTTGAGGACATGTTTTTTTTAAAATTTTCTTGATTATTTAAGTGCCGTTTAGGTGATAAAGACATTTTGCTGTCCTTTAACATATTTTAATTTTCAAATGTCTTTCTCCTACCGATTTTCTGTTATTGCACCACTGCCATGAAAGGATTTTGAGATTTGTTTCGCTTTTAGGTTGAATAGTGATGATAGGTTTGTGACATTAACAGTAAATGAATGTTGCATATGTAATGTTTGAATTCTCCCCTACTCACGTGTTTGGTTTGGGTTTTTTTGTGGATTTCCTACTTAAATTAGTTGGGAAATATAAAGGTGTATTTATTCAAGGTCCTAAGTTCTTTTCAGACAATATTCAAAGTGTATTCAGTAAAAGAGAATCAGCTTCACATTTTTAGTCATCTGTGGTCTTTGAATTGTATGGATTTTAAAATATAATGTAACTTAGCAAAATCCACCATGGTCCATGGACATATCAGTGGCTTTTTGATCACCAGGTCTCTTTGGGAGGTGTGGGAATTTGCAAATGGCAAAAAAATTGCTGTTATCTGGCCTATGACTATGATGCATTCTGCTTTGTCTTCAAAAGCATGGAATCCAAAAAACTGAGTGTTCAAGGTCTTGGAGGCTTGATTTGTGTATTTCAGCAGAGATTTAACCTAGTTGAAGACAAAGGGGCTATTGATAGAACTAATTAAAATGATGTATGTGTTAAAATCAATTTTAAAAATGTTTAGAAATATCCCTGTACATTTTTTAATTGGATTAATGTCAAAAATCTTTAATTCTGAGAAGAAGAAAATCTTGCTTGTGATTTTTTTACTAACTACTGAAATTAGAAAGGCTTGGATTTTGGAATGCGTTTTACCTGTATGTTTGATAACAATTTTTAATTAATTGAAAGAAGGGGTAATATATTAGTTAATCTGTATTTGTGTTCTTGGTAGGAAATGTTTGACACTGTTCCTTCTTTCTGTTTTATCCCTTTCCCTCCCCTTCTGATCTGAAAGAAATACTTTTTATTGATTCCTTCATTAACTGCAGAAGTTTAGCAGGGCTCTCTTGGGTGAATTGAAGTTTGCTTCTTTCAGACACCTCCATGTTTTTGGGAGAAGTTATGAAACGGCAAAAAGCTTCTACTCATCCAGAAGAGGGTACAGATGAAGAAAATCCTCTGTGCAATTTTATATGGAGACTTTTTATAGAAAAACGAGAAATTATATGTCTTAAAAAATTATTCAAAAGACTGATATAGTAAGGGCTTATATTATCTCAGAGATTACCTTGAATGCTTCTGTAAAATTTCAGTATGTTCTAACTGGAAGTTATATTTAGTACTTTAGCATTTTCAGTGTCATTTAGAACATTAATAAATTTGGAAACTGTATCAATTGCTTCCCAGAAATTGCAAAATTACTCTTTCAGTTGAGGCTTCCAAGCACATAATGTTCTGAGACTAAATATCAGTATTTACTGATAATAAACCCGATAAGAGGCAACTTCAGTGGGCAAATGAGAGAAATAATGACATGATAGTGCTAGAGGTAAATGACTTAATGAAAATAATTTTTCAAGAACACCTTTGTTCAATTTGAAAAATGTGATTCATTCAAATAAAAAAGCAGTTAAGTTACCAACCAGAGATGGTATCTTTTTTTTTCTTATGTAGTGTTTTGACACAGGCAAATGGCATCTGATAATTACAGTGGCAAGATTGCTTTTTTCTTTAAGACAATTTCTTCTGAAACTATGGAGAATTTAGTTTAGATTGTTTTTCCACCTTGTTGCCAGGACATCTTAAATGACGTGAATGGTTAATTGAAATTACTTTTTGTTTCTAAACCTTCTACTTCTGCATTGCATGTTTACATGTTTTGAAGAGACTTTTACCTTTGAATAGTGTAGCACTTTTTCCATCACTGGATTCAGTGGGATTGAGTTTGGATTTTTATTTTTGTTTTCATAAATTGGAGTTTTGTTTCTGATCCTTGAAGGGCTTGCTCTGAGTTTCAAATCAATGGCAAATGCTATGTGACTATGTTTTGTCTATCATTCTTTGAATACTGAAAATAACATTATCTGATATAGTAGAGTCCTCTGCAGGAAGGTCCCAGGCAGACTTCCAGGCAAGGATTAATTCTTGATAGTTGGCTAGTTACTTATCTTGCCTTCAGTAATTTGATTCTATTTGTTGACAAGAAGTTGTTGTGTCATGAAAATGGATACCAAAAAGGATTTCAGGAGATCTAGTCTCTCCCAAAAATGTGGAAGCAAGACCAAAAATAGTCTTAGGCCAACCTTGATAGTTTTTGTTTTTTTTTTTTTTTGCTAAAACCTTCTTTTTGGAGATGCTTTGCAGAATCTCTGGATAGTCTGGTTCCAGTTATTAACTGTTATTTCCTACTCATTCTTATTTTCATATCTAGTTACTTTCTAAGATGTTACTTTCTGAACATCAAAACACAGTTGCATAAACAGCCTTAAGCCTGGCATCTAATATTTCCATCTTCTTTGTTAAGAGTCATCTTATATAAAATGAAATGTGGGAACACAGCTTAGTTTAATTATTGGGGAGTAGGGTGGTGGGGGTGCAGAGGGAGGTGTTCTCACAAACCACATACTGAACACCATGTTATCTTGTATGCTCCTCTAAAGTTGTTTAGCATTGCCCAGTATTTTCCTGAGTGCCACAGTCAGATCATCTCGCCTGTAAGTTTGTCTATAGGTTTCTCCCTCTGACTTTAAAGTATTATATTTGTACTTCACAAATCCTTTGGGATTTCACTGGTCTTCCTTGAAGCATCAAAAAGATGTTACTTTAGCTGATTCTTAAAATACTCTAGATGAATTGCTGAGTTCTGCTGAATGAAATAGATTTAACCTCTCTAAATTCTGACCTGTGTTCCTGCAGACAGCTGGTGGAAAGAAAGGGGTACGTGGTGTTAAACAAAGGTGAGGTGTAGATGCAGAACAAGGAAGTGGCTGCTGCTTGGCCTGCAGCACATGAATGACTGGTTCTATTGGTGTTCTTCACCTAAACTGGAGATTTTTGAGATGCAGCAGAATGTTTCAAAATCTGGCATTTATATATTACAGATTTCTTTTGACTGTCTCTGGAATTAACTTCATGTGCAGGACAGCAGTTACATTTCACTGAAGTAGGAAGAAATATGTGGGGCAAGTTTTAATCCCAATGTCCCAATACAATTATGAAGCCATAGTGCCAAAACTCTAAAGCTCATAGTAAGTAGGTAGTTACAAGCCTACCTCGTACTCATTTTTTGCCTTGAACCCTGCCCTTCTTCAGTCCCAGGATCAGATTTTTTTACTAAGGCAATTGGCCATGAAATAGTCAATGAATAATTGTTATTTATTTATGTAAATAACTGTGGAACCCCAGAGATGGGGCAAAACATTTTGCACTCTTCAGGATGTGAAACCGTATTTGGAGACAAAGCCCAAACTAATTCAGAGATACAAACATTAACAAATGTAATTTCTGAGACTAGCAGGTGATGCAGACTGATATTCTGCCAGTTCAACTGTTATTGATTATATGACTGGATCAGTACACCTCAAGATAAATCCGGTGATGTGAAACTGTAGATATGTCTATCATAGATGCATGTTTTATTTAAAAATTCCTCAAGTGGCAGCAGGATGAAAAATACAGTTCTTATGGGAAAAAATAACAGTAGAAATAATTATATAATAATTATATGAACAGATTCTGTGCTGTGTATTTTCGTGCAGGAAATACAAAGATACCTAGGTGGTGACGTGGTTCGTGAGGTGTTATGTAGGGGGAAAAACAATGTTAGAACTAAGAAATCTGTGAAAATGGCTTGGCTGTGCCTATACTGGGATAATGTAATGTAAAAATTGCAGTTGTAAGCATATTTTATCATGTGTAAAATTGTTCTCTATTTCATGCATTTTTTCAAAAATACAGTGGATTCATCTCAATTGCATCCATACTAAACTATGGTTTGGATACCAGCCTGTGCTTAGGGGTTGGAGACCTTTAGGGGTTGTGTAGAAAGCCCTTAACACATGCCCAAGATTATTCCTATGAGGACATAGGGCAGGGTGAGCATACCATGTGTGGCCTTGTCCTTGCCACATGTTCCATCTGACCCTATGCCATCTACAGCCAAGCCCCTGGCTTGTCCCCCAAGATATAGCTTGAAAATCTTATATCCCTATCTAAGATTTATTTAGGATTAATAGAACCTGGAAATAAAATTTTTGGATCACAAATTATGTGGCAAGAAGATGAATGCTCAAAATATTTAAAAAATTCTAGTGGAAAATTAATTTTCAAGCTGGTGCTTGTACAGTAAGCAAGTAAATATGGCAACTGATCAATAGAAAAGAAAATTAATTTAGATTGTTAGAGTGGACCTTAAGAATTACCTAACTTTACTGCTTGTCACGAAAAAAACAAAACTGAACTGCTCAGTATAGATTCAGAAAGTACATGAACTACTTTGGTGGAGTTTGTATTAATAGACTCACATACATTGTCTGATGGATAAAACTGCTTTTGAAGTGAGTGCTGTAGGAGTGTTAGCCATTGATAAATTGAACTCACTTTTTCTTTAGGCAACTTCATACCTCCCACACTGAGTATAAGGAGTTATATGTTAACATAATCTTAAAAGATTATGTTTGAAAGGAAATATAATTTGCACACAATACTCAGCTTTCCTAACAGATGTTTAGTGGAAGAGAAAGATACTACCTGTATGACAGAATAATTTGTATGATACTAATTGGAAACTTAATTTTGCCAGACAAACAAAAGCATGCTCTTTGAATCCTGGAAAATGTGGAGAAAGTTGGATCTGAGGGACAGCTGTGCTTACATGCTGGAAGAATCTTCACAGATGTGAATTTATGAAACCCAGTTTAATGGCAGCAAACCAAAGATGCTATGACTCATACAAATTGAAATCTGCTTTACTTATTCATCACTTTAACAGGGTTTTTTTTGGACATGTGCATTAGTTAACAAAGACATGGACTATATCTGGTTACAGTGAGTTACTGGGGCTTTTTCTGAAAAAAATGCTGCTGATTTTGCCATAGAAATGCAATACTAGGGTGAGTTACTGAAATTTTAAAATCTGTAGAATATAAGAAAGGTCTTTAGGAGTAGTTACTTTTCATATTGCACTACAAAACTTTTTCAATGACAAGCGCCTGTTAGAAAATACAAAATTAGTGTATACTCAAACTTCCCATCTGAATATTCAGATGATCTATGATTATGTAACTGGACCATGTTAGAGTCTGCCTTTTAATAAAATTTTCCTAAATTTCATAATGGTTTATAAATGTTTTTATTTAAGCTTGCAAATATATTGAAAAGTACTTGAAAATCATGAAATTATAGAATAATATGGCTTCTGACTTCATGCTGAACGGTTTCTTTTACTGGGCAATGCTGGACCTCAGCTGTCTTGTGGCAGAGGATTGCTGCAGCAAGTAAGTTACATTTAAAAAAGAAAAAAAAAGTTTTATCAGTATATTGCTCCATAGACGCATTTATTAGAGGTCTTCACCAGACATTTTAAATAGTTTCACAATTTGATTGTGCATCTAATTCCCTAGTCTTGAAATATAACCCATTAAAGTCCTCAATCCAAATATCTGCTAACTCTAATAAAGTTACATTTGATTTTGGTGCCAGTGAATTCTGAAAAAATCCCAGCCCATGTCTCATTAACATGTTCTTGTATTTTAGGTAAAGGCTAAATAATATAAGTTTATTTATATCTATTTTTAAAATTCTTGTAGTGTTCAAGAGCTAATAAATTGCCATCCTGGTTTTGAATAAAAGAATCAGACTTTAAGAATAGTATGTATTTTATTGCTTTCTCTTCGTAAATTTTTTTCTACTCATTTTGAACTCAGAGTTTTCTGATCTCCCCCTTGCCCATGCAAAATGATTAAATCTGTTTAGTTTGTTCTTATCAGCTTTAAGGGATGAAACTTCATGGTTTCTTAGCAATACATATATTTATTAACATATTCTATTCAAACATAGTAGCTGGAGGGAAAAACTAGAAACTGCCATCCCTCAGCCTTATACAGCAGTTAGTCTTATGGATGAGGAAATTTTCTTCAACGTGTGGAGCTTCATGAGTACTGAGTGGTCAGCACAGGAAATGAATAATAGCTAAGCTGTGCCTCTTTCTCAAATTAGTTTCTTCCATTAGCTGCTGATTCTCCTAAATTTTACAAGAATTTAATGTTCAGGAACTTTACCGTTGGGTAGAACGGGATAAAACTGTCCCTTGAATGTAGGAACTAATAAGGCTGAATGAAAGGGCACAAAAATATCAAATACGTGATATTAACTTCATAACCTTGATGTTTTTGGAAACCAGCTACAACTTCTCTCTGTTGCTGTCAAAGTTAAGAGTAGCAGTGTAAAGGAGTTCCTCCACTCTTGTCCTCGGACTCTTGAAGTGGCACTTCTGTTCTTTGCTACCAGTAAAGTCTCTTATGGCTTCCCACTGGCTGAAGGGCAGAAGTGGACATACCTTTGACTCTCAGGTTAGCATGCACTTTTAAAATTAAGCCATCTTCTTTGTAGTAATTGCTGTTATTTAGCTCTCATGATTTGCTTCCTTCCTTCATCGCTGTCTGTCTGTGGAGCACGGCCATCATTCTTGATTCTCTTCCTCAGTAATAAAGTCACAGAATGATTTTGCTTGTGATATGATTTTAACTGCAATTAGTATGCCAAATTGATAATGTTTTTCTATTTGAAACTAAATCTTCTTGTATCCAAACTAAATCTGTTTGTCTAACCTACACAGTCAGCTGGAATTTTAACTAGGAAAAAGATTTTTCTTCTAAGCCTTTTTTAAAAAAATTGTATTGGCTTCTGGAGACCTTAGGCTGACAAATACAAACATCTTCAGTTCAGGCTGAGTGAATCTGGCCATGTCTTCTTGCAAAATATTTCCTTTATTACTTTTCCTCTCCAGCTGTGCAGCACTAATCCAGATTTTGCCAAATTATATCTGTTATTGAAATACTTTCCTCTCTGTTTTGGGAAAGTGCAATCTAGTTCCACTCATACTTTTTAAATGCTTTTTAAAATTCTGCGTGTTACTTTCACTACGGATATTTTTTCTTCATTTACCTCTCACAGTGTGAGTTCTTCAAATATCTCAGATTTACAAACCCTTTTGTCTCCAAGTTTCAAAGTCGTTTATATTGGAGTCCTTCCTTCACAGCAAGGTGTTGCTACATTTTCCTGGCTGGTTAGTGGTGACATTCAAAATGAGTGCTTGTTTGGAAGACTTGTTTAATGCTCAGTTAATACTTGGATACTCAGATTCCCAGCATCGTCTTTAACTTTTAATGCACTGTTTTGCATGTGCATATCCACTCATTTGTGACATGTCTTCCTTTGATGCTGTGTCACTCTGGGTTTTTCACTTGGGTACTAACTCAGAACTGCCATGGGTCTGTAATTTTGTCTTGCTTAGGATATTCAGTCTGAAACACACACTGAATTTTCAAAAGTGAATTTGTTCTCCATTTTGTAGTGTTCCAAACACATTTTGAACACTAGATTATCTAATGTTTAATATTTTTACACAAAAAAATGCTAATTGAGAAAGATTGAGAAATACTGTAGCTCTTTGTAGACAGGTTCCACTCATAAAATTTTATTTAATTAAAGTGAGGTGAGGCATAGCATTCTATAAAGAAATATTGAACTTTGGGAGAAAGAAAAAGTAATACAGTTCATTTCTTGACAAGAAACTGAAGAGATCTCTAAACACTGCAGTTCTCAGTCCTCTTAGTGGCATAGGAAAAGTAAATGGTTGTGGTTATATTTAAGCACATTACTGTAACACAAAGTTCTGTCTTTTCACTAATCACATTATTTAAATAAACTAGCAAAATATTGGCAGAGCTTTGCATCAAAATCTGCACTACAAAGTTGATAAGGATGTTTGAACATCCATCCAATTAAACCTAGAGCAACTGACATGTTTACTGTCTCCCTTTCTTAGGATTTAACTAGACATGAACAAACATTGCTGTTTACATAAATAAGCTGGCTTTTGTTCTTATTCTTATTCTCAGTAGCACGTAACCTCCTGGAGTTCTAGTTCCCCATGTCAGTTGGAAGAAATCGTTAATAATTTTTGTCATTGCAGCCCTAATACAAACTGTTCTAAGAAGTTAGCGCAGAAGTTTCTCCATAGGTGGCATTAACAGTGACTTTGCAAGGAACTTTCCTTGGGAATGACAATACATGATAGGAAAGGATTTCTAGCACAAACTATAAAAACATTTTGAGAGAGAGAGCATTTAGTACAGAACCACAGACTAAAAGCTGTTGATTTGTTGCCAGATTACCCAGGGATACAGAAATATTTTGCATGCATGTTATCACAGTGCGTGCATCAAAGGAGTTTAAGTTTGCTGAAATGCTGTATGCAGATCTGCAACTTTCTATAAGCTCTATGCCTCATACAAAGTGAAATTTAAAGTCTTGATATTTTTCTGAGGATACAGCCATGTTTTTCATGCTGTATATATGTACTATGCTTTTCATAGTCAATCAATGTTTTTTCCCTTACGCTTCAAGGTATTGAAAAGAAAATTTGTGTAATCACCCACGTGACAAAGAGCTTCAGTCTCAAACAAATTGTAAAGGAGACCAGGAATCTATGTTAAATATGCAGAAAAAAATGGAAACAACAGAGAAACTAGTAGCATTTTGTATGAACTAAATTTGCTTTATGAACTGGATTTCTTTTATGCTGGGAAGTAAATGAATTAATGCATTTATGTTTCTCCTCCCTGTTTTTTCTTGAAGTAAATTCTAGCTTGTCTGCTTCAAGAAGTACTTCCCAACTGACATTTTCCAAACTTTCTGATTGATATGATGCTATTCTAGTTAAGTCCCCATGGTAACCTTTTCAATGTCTTCAACTGGAACAGCAGCAAGATTGAGCTATCATTGAGATGGTTAAAAGTTCTTCAGGCCCTTCAGCATCAGGGAAATAGCACTATATAAAAATGCTAGTGGTGTGATTTGCATTACCTTTTTTACATAGACTGAGTGCTTTGGTTTCGGACAGATTCTGGGCATTGGATGTGGACAGAAGAGAAAATCAATACCAGCTGTCAACACTTAGCATTATTTTGAAGTTTGAAGTGAGCTAAAAAAAATATTTTTCTTTTTAGGATGAGCAGCTGTGCAAGAAATAAAAAAAAGAAAATATTTGAGTAAAAGTGCAAATTTTTTTAGAACTCCAGCTCCTGCAGGCATAAAACTAAAAACTGTCTCCCATTCATTAACATCTGTTTAATGTTTTGTTACTTAGTGTTCATCAGTAAACATATTTTTCACTGTACTGTGCATTTTAGAGTGTTTACCATTGTTTAATTAGTTTTTTCTTACATCAATGAAAAGGTGAAAGCTTAAATAGCTTAAAACACTCATTTCTGCCTCTAATTAAAAGGGACTATTATTTAAACCAAGTAAAGCTATTTACAAAATATCTTAGCTTTTTCTGCAAAAATGTAACAGTTTTAACTGAAAGTTCATAATGTTTCACTAGATAATAACACCACAGAAATATCAAAAGGATTTAAGCTATTAGCTTTAGGCAGCGCCACAGATTTTTTAATGCTACTTGCAAGAGTAGCACTTGCAAGAGTTCTAAAATTACTGAGTAGACCACTGAGGTTTTGCACATTCAATTGCAGTGTAATTGACCCTGTTTTGAGGAGTGTCTTTGGACTACATGATCTCCAGAAGTCCCTTCTGATCTCAGTGGTGCTGTTTCTGTGTCATACAAGTGAGCAACAACCAGGTGAAGTTTCAATGCTCCTTTGCTCTGCTGTTTCAGGGAAAGGTGTGGAAGGAGAGGCAGTGGACTTAACTATGTGTTAAGGAATGTTTTAGTTGTCTGGAGCTTTATGATGGTATGCTAAAGTGTCTGTTGGGTAAGACTCAGGAGGAAGGCCAGTAAGGCAGATACCATGGTGAGAGTCTGTTACAGACCACTCAACCAGGTGAACAGCCAGATGAAATGCTCTGTAAACAGCTGGGAGAAGTCTCACAGTTGCTGGTCTTTGTTCTCTTGGGGAACTCCAGCTTATCAGATGTCTGCTGGAAATAGCACACAGCAGAGAGCAAACAGTCTGGGGCATTCCTTGAGTGTGTGAGAGATAACTCCCTGACGCCATTGACGTGAGAGACAACTAGGGAGCACGCCCTGCTGCGTGTGTTTTCTGTGAACAGAGGGCTGGCTGGTAATGTGATGGTTGGAGGCAGTCTTGGGCACAGTGACTGCAAAATGATAGATTTAATTAATGGAGAAATAAAGAACTTGGTTTTCCAGAGGGCACACTTTGGCCTCTTTTGGAGACTTGTTCAGAGTCCCTTGGGAGGCAGTACTGAAGAGCAAAGGAATCCAGGAAGGCTGGACATTCTTCGAGAAGGAAATCTTAAAGGCATTGGAGCAGGCCACGCTCTGATAATAAAAAAATCTTCCTATAAATACATTGGCAAGAAAATTAGGGGTAAGGAGAATCTCCAGGAAACACAGTGACAAAGGCTAAGGTGCTTAATGTTCTCTTAACTTCAATCTTTAATAGAAAGACCAGTTGTTCTGGGGATACCAGGTCCCCTGAGGTGGAAGACAGGGACAAGGTGCAGAATGAGGCCCTCACAATCCAGGAGGAAATAGTTCCCTTCCTGCTACGCCACCTAGACCTTTACAAGTCTATGGTGCAGGATGAGATCCATCCAAGAATCCTGAGGGTGCTGCAGATGTGCTCGCTGAGCCACTGACCAGCAGTCCTGGCTAACTGAAGAGGTGCCATTTGGCTGGAAGAGACACCCATCCACAGGAAGAGTTTTAAAGAAGATCCAGGAAAGTACAGGCCTGTCAGCGTGGCCTCAGTGCCAGACAAAGTTATGGAACAGATCATCCTGAGTACCATCATGTGGCACATGCAGGAGAACCAGGGGATCAGGCCCAGACAGAATGGGTATATAGAAGGCACGTCCTGCTTGGCCAACCTGATCTCCTTCTATGAAAGGATGACCTGCTTAGTGAAGGAGAGAAAAGGTGCAAATGTTTTCTTTAGGAGGACTTTAGGGTCTGGAAGTCAAGTAGGCATTGTCATAGGAAAAATCTGTTTCCATACTTAGCAAATCCCTTTCGGGGAGGAGTAATTTGCAGTGCCTTAGCTTATTGGTGTATTATCTCTGGGGTGAACTCTTAGAATGTTTGTTTTTTGTTATCGAGACCCTTATTTAAAACAATGGGTTTTTTTCCACTTTAAGAACGCTCCACCCATACAGCAAAAGAAGAATGAAGTAGGCCTGAGTTGGACACTGAGGCAGCTCTAGGAGAAAATCTCTGTTGTTGATGTTTTGTTACAGACGTGTCATAGAATTTGAGGTAATACAAGCTGCCTGCAAAGAGTTGCTTATGTCTGCTAAAACTAAGTTATAAAAGGAGAAGAAGTTCCATAAAATGACAAATGTTTTCTTCCTACCCTTACATTTTGCAGTTCCCTTGTGGAATGTACCTCATCTGCCATAAATGCAGTAACTTTATTTTGGACCTATCTTATTCCTCTTAAGCCCAAACTTGTGTTTCATAGTTACCACACGCTATTAAACCTGATTCAGACTGACAGCTCATGGAGCAGAAAGCTTACCTCTGAGAAATGCTGCTTATGTAAGTAAAAACCTCACTAAAGGTGCTTTCTGTGAATTAGGTCCAGAGTGTAAGGTAAATCGTACAGGTTACTTAAGAATTTCTCTTTAAATTGGTAGTTCATTAACTACATGTTCTTTCATAAAATTTGTGGCTATTCTGAGCGAATTAGATAAGAAACTAGTAATAGGCAGGTGTTGCAGGCTTTTAGAAGTATTTTCCAATGGAAACATAGAAATAAAAGTATGGAAGTCTTCACACTTTTAAGTACCAACAAAAATATTGTGAGTATACAGTTGTCAAGAAAAAGCACATAGTTACTTTATCCCAGGGAAGCAGAAAAAAATATGTCTAGCATCAAGATGATGGAGTGTTCAGTTGCCTGCTCGTGTTTGATCCAAATATTGTGCATGAGTTTATTTAGAACTTTCTTTGCTGACACATGTTAAATATATGCATCTGTTTGGGTGTTTTGTGCAATTTTTTTTCTTTAAAAAAAATTCCTAACTTCAATTCTTAGAGATACACTACATGTGCTTCTGACCACAGTTAAAATAACTACTTTCAAAAGAGGAGCATATTGCCTTTGCTTTTGAAATTTAATTCCTGTGACTTATACTATACTATGTTTTTTCTTAAGATGAGCATTGATGCTAGCATTTAAAAAGGGTTTCATTCTTTCATAGTATGACCAAAAAAAAACCCCAAACCAAAGGTGTGGGGATAGTATTTCCTGTCTTTGTAAGTGAAATAATCAGATATAATCAAAGAGCTATGTGCATTGTTTGGTGGGGTTTTTTTTCCTATTATAAACATACTCTTTATGTTACAGAACTTCTACTAAAGAGAAAAAGATAGGTAATTTAGGGTTTTTCCCAAATATAGGGAATTTCTTTCCAAGACATTAAGATTCTCTCACATTAGGATTTCTAAGCCAGCCCCATCCTTGGTTGTTTTTTTTTCATTGTTTTGTTGCTTCAAATAGCTTGTAAGTAAAGACCAAAGTGTTGCAAACTCTTTAATGAAACTGAGGGATGTAGGTGTTACCTGAATCTTCTGCCATTTCTATCCTGTAATTATTAAAGTTTTTGTAATTATTAAAGTTTTTGTAATTTGCATCATTTCTGTTAGGAGACTGTTGGTGTTAAAACTTACCAGTCACACAGTAGTGTGTAGGGGGTTTGTGAGGTGTACCATGTTGTGCTTTGAAAGGCCTTTTCCAAGATACTCTGTTCATCACTATGCTGTGTTATTTATTCTAATGCCTAATACCTACTTCAAGACACTCCAGATACTTCTTCTGTTTCAAAATATTCTTGGGTTTTCCTGACTTATTTTGATTTTGTTTTGTTTTTCTTTTAATAAAGGGGAGGATTGTGCTGTGATGTCTCCTTGGATATTGCTATCTAATCAGCCACCTCCACCTAGGTGCCCTGTGATAGGGCAGATGTTCATTGAAAGCTTCAACAATCTGTTATTTTCACTCTGTAAAGGTGATCTGCAAAGAGGAGTGTGGGGAACATGGTTTTTCTTTTTATGAAAAAGAGCAAGAGCAGATTTTGTCTGGCGGGGGGGAGGAAAACAAAACGCTATTTGTATTATTGCAGTAGGCTATTAGTCCTGAAGTAAACATGGTGAATTCTTGTGTCCTTGAGAAGGGTGATAATCAGATTCATGAGGACAGTGATTAATGTGGGCTGGGTGATTACTCCACGTGCTTAGACATCCTGCTCCAGGCTACCTGCAGATTCAAGTCAGTATGGCTGTGTCATTCATGCTTACTGTACTGTTGTGATATGTCAACTTTCTGATAAAAACCCTGACAGTTTCCAACAGAACTAGGGGAATTTCACTTCCTTTTTTATGTAAGGATGCCTCACATTTGGGATGAAGACTATTGGCAATAATGTTAAAAGGTAGTGGCGCCTCTTGGCCTCCAGTATTGACTGCAGCTTTTGGCTAGCAGTGGTTATTCTCACTGCTCAAGGAATAATCAAGAAAGAGTGTAAATTAAAGAAATAGCTTGTGAACTCTTCTGTCAGTGGGTTGTGGAGTCAGCTTGGACTGCTCTGAGTCAGTGCTTCTGTAGCACTTATCTCGCCAAATCCTCTTCACATGGGAGCTGTTTGTTCTTAGCGGAACAGATAATCTAGAGTCCTAAGCCTCTTTTTCTTCCTTTCAAAGTAACTATACAATTTGTCCTCAGTTTATACAGGAGATTAACTTAGATCCAAGTACCAATGCCTGTCTGCAACACTAACTTTGTTGATAAGGCCTAACGATTCCTCAATTCAGTAAAAGAGCCACAAATCATTGTATGAGTCTCTGGCTGAAGGAAAATACTACAACAGATTGAAGAGGACTCTAGTTTATATCTTATGAGCATATTTATAAGCCTTGTTTGTTTCTTTTGCATAATTCCTGTGTCCAGACAGGAAGAATCCATATTTCATTCTCCTTACAGGAACAAAAAGGAAGGGAAAAGAAAAGAAAACAAAAATATATATATAAACAAGTCTTACTTTCAGAGTAACTGTAGGTGAATAAAATATGCTCAACTTATCTACTTTATAACTATTTAAGAAAATCATAATGAAGTTCAAAATGCATGTTCATGTTTTTAATTACTCCAGAAGAATAGTATCTGAAAATATAAAACACAGACTTATAACAGGTACTTTTTTTTAGCTATATGTAAAGAAAGCATCAACCTTTTAATCCTGATTTCTTGCCATCTGTGCACTAATGAGAAAGATAATTTTGGTATGAAGATTGTATTAAGTTTATCTTTTCAGGCAACGCACCTTGATATGGTAGCTATGATGGATTTCAAATAAAAAACAACATCCAAAATCTGTCTGAAACACATTGATACCTTAAAGTACCAATAATAAGCTTCATGTGGTTATATCTGTCACTTTGTATCAACTTGATTTTGTTGTACTGATTAAACATTACGTTTGCATTACTACAAAGAACCACAGTAGTCTTTAATCCTGACCCTCGCAGGTATCTAAAAGGATTTTGTGATGTACTATGAATGTCTTTGACACTGAACTATAATATAGTATTATGAATAACCACTCTACATACATTAGAAATTTTTATGCTTTATAGCCCCATCAGGCCATATGTCCTTTTGTACGTCAAATGTAAGCTGTTACAAATGACATCAGACTTTCACTGCTTTGGTGCCAGTAAATAAAACACTTAGATACGTCTACAAGAAGCCTGCTTTGTTTCTATTTTTGTGTTTAAAATGTCAAACAGACAACTCTCCTTGATCTTTAATGAGGACAGCACTCATTAGCAGCTGCTTGTGCATCTCCTATCTCATACTTCATACCACTTCTGCTATGGCAAAAGCGTGCAGCTGTGCAGGTAAGGTTTAGGTTGAGTGCTTTGGAGGCATTTCCAGCAGTGGCAGCAGAGTCACCTGTTCCTCCACAGGCAGAATATCTAAAAGCTTTTACAAGCAGAGCTCTTCCCATATTTCTGTACTCTGAGCAGATCTGCTTTAAGTGGGTGAACTACAAAGCTTCTCATTGCCTACTCCCTTAACGTGCAGTGGGGAGGAAAGGGAGATGCCTCCTGCTCCTCTGATTACTCTCCCTAAGCTGAAGGGACTGTTGCACTAAGCAAACATTGGTAGCCAGTGGAAGCTGTCAGTGTACCTTTTCTGATGTCTGCAAGTGAGAAACCTTGCTGACAGCAGTTGCTTTTTCTTTGGTGATGGGCAATGCCAAATTCATGCAGAGCTCCATGTATTTTGTGTAGATTCTGCTGGGCTTTCGTGTAGGTTTTCTTTGAGCAAATGATGGCAAATTGTCTAGCAAATGACTAAGAGCTAGATAGCATGATATATGTAAGCATTTCAACTGAAACAGTGAAAGTAATAAAATCAAGCTGAATATTTCCCCCAATACATTTTATATTTCATAATTCATGTAGACATGACAAATTGGGCTATTAACTTCATATCCCAAAGCTTCAAGAAATATTTTGCATGTGTTGATACTAAGATTATGTGCAGATCAGTTAGGCTTAATTATTCTTCCTACAGCCCAGTCTTTTGTCTTCCCTAGGACTCACAGCAGACTATGTAACCACACCTTAGAGTATTACAGATTTTGTTTAATAACAACAAAAAAGAAGAAGCAGATATGTGTTGATCCATAGGCTTATGTAGATGAACAATAATTTGTAAAAGTAGAGTTGCACCAGTAGCTTTTTCCATCAGATTTATTCCATATTAATTATTTCTGAATGTTACTTACTTTTGATTTATGAAGTCTCTCTCTTTATGAATGTATTGCCCAAACTTCTGAAAAGTTGAAAATGCCTTTTGAATTAAGAAAAGCGATTTTGACTCTGTTTTGAAAAGCTCTCTGAAATTCATTGTTGAAAAATAGTGTTTGATTCTGACTCCTACATGTCGAGAGAATGTTGGTCAAAAACTCAGTACTGCCAAAAAGCAGTAGAGCAGTAGGCTGGAAAAAAAAAACTATGGAGTTGTCAGCTATGCCTCGCTGTTTTCAGTTAGTCTTTAATCTTTTGAGGTGAGGCAAAAATAGTACAATGTCATGTTAGTGTCTGAAAGGGAGAGCATGAAGGCAGCTAGGCAGAGCAGTGCTGGCAACCCTGATTTTGGCTTTACTTGGTATTTTTAATGATAAAATGACAGTTTATGTTATTGCTGTTTACCTGCTTTTTAATATCTATGCAATGATAATATGATTATTTTATTATGCAATTGTGTGTAAGTAGATTAAAACCAAATGATAATAACAAATGCCTTGTTTGTGAAAGAAAACATAGCCCTATTATAACTTTGCACAATTTATACTTAGCTTAGCCTAAGAGATTTTTAAATGTTCATTGTTTGTATTTTGGATTTTCCTTCATTTTCTTCGAAGGTGTACATGGTGTTTCTGAATCCTCAAACTCAGAGAAAAATTGAAAGACAGAGTGGAAAATTTATAATCTCATTCACACATATTGGTGTCTTTCAGATGACAGTATAATCTGGAATTAGATGGCATTTATTTGTTTGAAATGTATTTTGGTAAGTGACATCTCGTAATTCACAAAGAGAACAATTTTCTGAGAAAGACCCTTTTTTTTTTTTTTGGCATAATTAGGACCAACAGAATGGGAACATTAACATGAAAAAAATTGAGTTCCTGGTAGAATTTTGAAGGGAACTTCTATCATGGCCTTTTCAGTTTCTATCACATTTGTATCTACCTTAAAATAAAGTCTGCAATATTTCATGCATGGTTTCTTGTTAATGGACCATGTATAGAGTATGTGCTAAATTTAAGGTATATTTGCATATAAGATACTATGAAAAACAGAATCTCTTTTGTAGTGCTGAAAAAACAGTAACATAACTATAGCAGGAAAACCTTGCTCATTGCTGGTGATCTCAATCATGCATTTTGAGATTTGTAAAAGGAGTTTCTGAGCTTGTTTTCTGGGCCAGGTTTACCTTTTATGATTTTGTACCACTATTCTGCCAAACCTTGGCAGAACATCTTGCTTTATGCTTCATCTTCTGCTTGCACAGTGCTCACACAGACCATACATAAATGTGCAGTTCACATGGCTACGTGAAAGGTGCTGTAAAAATCAGTGCAGAAGCATTATAAATACCAAAAACATGTGTATGCTGAATTAATTATTGAGGTAACAAATTTAAAGGAATTAAACCATGACACAGGCTTTCCTTCCTTAACTGCATCACCTTCAGCACAAAATCTGCCACTAATCCATTTCCTCATAAGCACAGCAGTTGCTGTATTCTAGTGAAGTGATGTCTGGGTGCATTTGTAACATAGCAGCCCTTGAATCTGTGGTGATTTTCATGGACTGATCAGACAGTGATCACTAGTAACCCTCCTCCCTCACCCTCAAATTACTGACATAAATGCAAATTTATTGTACCTTTTAAATATTTCAGTTTGCATTCTCTAAGATGATCTTGCACCAAAAATGTGGTGATATTCTCAATTAGCTTAATTGGTGGAGGTTCACAGCAGTGAAGAAACTCTAGAGACAAAACAATAGAAAACAGTATAAATATCGAAAGATTTGTCACAATACTCCGAATACTCCGGGTGACACTATCTTTGCTTTGTCACTGAGCTGATGGAATTAGCATGCAAATCACATTAAATTGAAATAGATGTTTTTCAAAAGCCTCAGTGAGCTTCCTAACTCAGTTAAATATCAGTTCTGCTTTTGTGCGTAGATCAGGTACCTCACAGCTCTGACCTCTGACTGTACACTGGCTCAGTCTGAGCTTATAAAAAGTCACTCTTGAGGAAACCATTTGACCATAAAAACAAAGCAAATCAGGCAAATGGAAGAAAGTTTTTCAAATGTGGTGCTCCGCTGCTGAGTGCTGTCTTTGGAGAGAAATACTTCATGCAGATATTAATGGTTTTCTAGACTTTTCCATTGAGCAAGGGAAAGAGAACAGGCTGAGGGTTTGTCCGTTGTGAATCCCTCTTTTTAGTTTTGATGAGCATGTGTTTGTATCCTGTGTCACCAAAAATTTGTGGAAGGAACAAAGTAACCATTTATAACTGACAATCGCACAATTAGAAACATAAAAGATTTAAATGCCTTTGCATGTGAAGTATCCATCCTCTGAAAGAAAATACCTTTTCTCCTTTGTAGTTTTAGGATTAGCAATAACAAAATAACATTAGTGGACTCATTTCAAATCCACTAAATTTCCCCCAAACTGGTAGTATTTTCTTTTTAATGGAGGGTAGCTTTAAGGCTATGTAAATATGCAGTCATATCCAACTGTTCTGGCTGGGCTCCTCTGTGGGCTGCCAGGGAATCCTGCCCCAGTGCAGATGACACAACTTCCTGCCTTCTTTGGGGATGACCTGGATGCTTCCAGAGCTGTTTCTCACACTTTTTTCCCTCATCCCTTGTTGCTCTACAGGCATTTTTTGTCCTTTCTGAAACACACTTTCCCTGAGACACTCTCCAGGGTCGGTGTGGGACTCAGCTGTGCCCTGCAGTTGGTTGGTTGGAGCTGACTGGCATGACCTGCTCCTGGTATGGGGCAGCTCCTGTCTCTCCTCCAGCACGCTGGTACCTGGGCAGGGAAGCAGCAGAACATCAGCTTATGTTGTATTCTGTGATTGTTCTAAAGAAAAACAGCAGTGAGAAAGGAATCTGCCGTGTCAGTCACGGCCACAGATGGCAGACTGGGAGCGACCCAAGGTGGGGTAGCTGTGCTCTTCCCTTCACCTGTGCATGCTGCCCTCCATGAAGTTTCTCTCAGGCTTTGCATCGTGTGAGTTCTAGCTGAGTGGCACTGAAACACAGAAATCTTTAAGGGTTAAAGGAGAGGCTAAATTATGAGAGTGTGGGCACCGCTGCTGTGAGCTCAAGTGTAGGGGGGACATCCCTCAGTTAGGGCACAGGCTGTGAGAATGCCGATGTGTAGTGCTGGGCTCTGAAATGCCATCCTCAGCCTTGGCTGAGTGCAGCCTGAGCAGCAGCAGTTTTTAAGGCATACCTGGCTACAGTCCAGGTAATTGTTTCTTGAACTTGAAGCAGCTTTATATAAAGTGTATTAATTTCTCTAAAATCCCACTGATTCCATGACCTCCAAAAGCCTTGAAAAAAGAGATTTTCTTACCTACTCTTTTTGCTCTTTTTTATTTGACAGACTGATGACTCATTCATCTGTTAGCAAAACTAAAACATCTGAAACTTAAAAAAAAATTTAAAAAAATCAATCCATATGGAGTGCTATGCCTAATTATGGCATTTACTAAGAAGCTGATAATACTTAAGAACAATAAATGGTAGAAACATTCAAATTTCAAATTGAAATATTAAAGCAAAGACTGTTTTCAGTTATGGTTTACTGAAGTGTTGTACATCTTCATTTCATAAAACGAGTTTAGGCTCAGGTAGAAAGCTGTGGTGCTTTGAAATGGACTGGCAGCAGGACTGAGGCCTTGGCTTGATGGGCTTCTGCTAGTGAGATAAAGACTAGGAGGGGCTGAGAAACTGGAAGATGAACAATTCCTGTTGTCTTTCTTCTTGGTGTTTAAAAATGTAGGAAGTTCTGTGCAGTACCAAGAATATAAAAGGAAACTCTCAAAAGTCCTTGTTGTTTGTCCCACTGCTGAGTTGCTCACTATGATGTTGTGCCCACCACCTCCTCCCCTTCTTTTCTTTCTTGCTTGAGTACTAGATATCAGTGGTGGTATGACTGGCTGTCTCTGGCTTAAGCTGGACTCTGGGAAGATACAGAACACAGTAGTTAAGGCCATAAGCCCTGCTGAACAGCTGAGGACTATTTGAGCATGTGCCAACCAAACTACAGCTGGTACGTGAATGTGACTATAACCAAATCATCTTACTCATAAAATGTGAACAGCCCAGGGCCACTGAACTTTTGTGCATGGCAGAAGGCTGCATGCCAGGATCTTCCCTTGAGTTGGGACACCTCTCAAAGCTACTGCTTTGGGTTGAGTCAGTAAGTGAATTGGGAATAAATGTGCTGAAACTTTTGAAACCTTTTCTAAATTATATAAAGGATTGATTGTACACATATAATTCTTTAGACATAAACCATTGGCTAACCATGGGATTAGGTCTTGATTCAGCACACTTTAAACTCCCTCTGAAAGGAGTTTAGAGACTGAGGCAGTCCTTTCTTAGTTTTCTCTGACCCTCTTTTCTAGAGTAAATAATGAAGTGTACCTTGCCATTGAGTCTTGTTAAACCTGTGAGATGTTTACTATTCAACTTCATTAAACTGCTGTTTTATATCAACAAACTTATTGCTGCTTCTCTCTTACAAGTGCAGTGAGTTGCTCCAGTCCGTGACACCCACGCAGTAGGAGTTTGTGCATCCTCACAGTGCCTCTTGTTAGGAGCATTGGTAGAGTTTTTCTCACAGGAACCCAGCTCATTGACAGCGTAGTAAGTGAAGGCCTTGTGGAGTAATTCAAGGTCTTACATACACAGATTTAGGATTTATTTGGAATGTGTGATGTGGCTTCAGAAAGAAATATGTTTACATATTTCTTATTTCTTATGTTACATTCATATATGAATATGAATGTAATATTCATATGTTATCTTTGAATAGATAATTATAATAAAGAAGATTTTGGAACTATTAGGTTCTTTGATAGAAGCTAAGCAGTCTCTTCCTGTTTGAGTTTTTATGGGTGAGCTCTGTTTAAAAGGATTTTAATATTACAATTATTTTATTAAAATTAGTATTATAATAGATATTACTAAATACTTTATATTATTATTTATACCTTTTTGATGCTGTATATAATCATGTATGCATAACATATATAATCAAACCATCAAATCATGAATAAACTGTCCATATAAATCTGAACGTGCATGTAGAAGAGAACAGTTAATATTGAAATGTAATTGTAAGAATAGGCAAAAACACAGTATTGTCATTCGCTTACACTGGAAGTCTCTTTATCACATTGTGTCTCCAACTAAACTCCTATTTCTTTCAGTCTTATTTGCACAGAAAATGCAAGTGTACCTGTAAAGTGCTCACTACTATGTAAATGTAGTGGCAGAATTCCAATAAGCATTGTATTGGTATGTTTCTATTTCCACAGCTGTAGTGAGGTGCTCTCTGTTTCTATCTGTTCTTTTGAGAACTTAGCATGGAAAAATTTGTCATAGGTCAAATTACAAATGACACTGTGCTTTGGATTTTATTGGTAGATATTCTCTCATTCTGTCTGCTTTTACTTTTGAGATTTTTTTCATGGGGCTGGTAAATTAAAGATTGAAGCTGGGAGTCCTATGATAGAAGAAAAATGTGTTCTGGTGTTTTATGTGAGTTAGAGAAAAAGAGGCAATGAAAAGCTATTCAAACTCAGAAGTACAAACAGATGAATGTGAAAGAATACCTCTAGTCTTTCTGCTGATGGATCCTCCTATTGCTATCAAATAATTGGCTTGGATAGAATCTACAGGTTAAACGGATTTAGGTGGTGGTGCTATGTACAATGTCTGTCTATTTGGAACACAATGCTGACTAGGAATGCAAATTTTTTCCCCACAATCATTTCCTGACTACTGTCACTGATTGAGCTTTCTGCCCCTACATTAGTGCACACAGCATCAGTGATTAATTCAGCACAGATAAGGATGTGGAAGTCATCAGCAGTAGAGAAAGTGTGGCATGAGGAAAAAAAAGTCTCTGGATTTATAAACCTTTTACATAAATTGAATAAAAGAAATGGTCTCCATCAGTGGTAGCTCTACTAAGTAACTTTCTTATTGAGGGTTTCTACCTCTTTGTTTAGCTACCTGCCAAATCAGTTCTCAGTTGCTGTTTCATCATGGCTTGGAAGTCCTGAAATAAAGTCAGAAATGAAATATTATTTTTACATTGAAATCAGTGGGTGTGATATTTGCAGATACAACCTTGACAACCTTATTATTCTTTTAAAGCTCTGAAGTATCTTGACCCTCCTTGTGAGACAGGGCAGAAAAGAGGGAGTCCTGGGTCTGTCTCTATCTGGCAGTGGAAGGCATAGCATTCAGGATCTGTAAAATTTGAATGGTGTCTGTTTGGAAAAATCATTAAAGAAAATTTTAAATAGTCAGGTTTTTAGTATGCAAAATTACTCATAGATCTTGTTGTCCTGCCAGAGTATCTCACTTTCATTGTGAGGACACTGTGTTGCTGCAAAAAAGTTATAAACTACCTTTGTCACACTAAGTGATTGTGATTGGTTGAAATTCAGAATTCTCTAACTCAATTTTACTAATATAAACCAAAACTAAATTTGAAATAAAATATTCTTCCATTTAATTTTCATAATTCTGAATTAAGAGAAACTCACATTGGTTTTATACTATATAGACTATTTAATACTTAATATTTATATTGGTACTTAGCAACTTACTTTACAATAAATACAATAGAATAGAAATTTTAAAAAGTAAAAAAAAAAACCCAACCAAAAAACCCTCATTTTGCAATAGAAGGAGAAGAAAGTGGGAAATTGTTAATAAGAGGAGGTGCTCAGCTCTAAATAGGAAATACAGTATTCATTGAGTTTATTTTATGGAAACTCATTTTTTGGTAACTGCGTCTTGAGGTTAAGCCTGGGTTTCTTTGAAATTATGCATCATGATGCATATTTATTTTGTACTAGAAAAACATTAAATTTTAAAATGTCTTTTAAAAAACATTAAATGTCTGTACAATACTGTATGCACTTACTTGTTTAGTCTTTTGATACAGTCATATTGAGATTATCCTTCTGTAAATGAGCACAAACTCTCTGAAGATTTTGTGAGTATATATTTGCAGTTTTTGGAAATGTGTGAAGTGCATGGTTTTTTGTCCAGGTGTATCAACTTGCTGTTTCCTCTCCCTCTCCTTTATGCTTCTTTTTCTTTTAAGGATTGTCTCTTTAATAATTTGGATGTAAGAAGCTGATGGTGTGGTTCAGTTGTGAAAGAAATTGAGTGGCAACGATGTCTTCATACTTTCAGAAAAAGACCTGAATTAGCACAAAGAAAATGGAAACTTCTACCTTGAGACCTGAACTGAAATGATGATTTCCTGAGAGGATTCATTACCAGTACTAGTCAGTTCTTTGTATTTAGGAGAGAGCAACCCCTCCATTAATAATACTAAAAAAGAAATCACCAGAAGTTTTTTATGCTATTTTTTCTGGCAATTTTTTCACTCTCATTCTGAAGCAGTACATCCTGCAGTATATGCACGCCATAGTGTTCATTAGCTGGCTCATCATCTGTCAGTAAAAGATTTTTGTTTTTTTCAGGCACCCAAAAGAAACTGCAGAAATCAATCTACATAACTACAAAATCACAAATAATTGAGTTGGAACAGAGCTAAACCATCTGTCTACAGCTGTCTTAAGTTCAAGATACTGCTTGGAAGATATTTGTGTAGTTTACAAACAAATTATTGTGCTTGATTTGAGGATGTCAGTTATAGTCTCTACCTGAAAAATCATTGACATGGGGGATACTTACTGTGTGGGAGCCTGGCAATGTCACAGTTTGAATTCTGGAGGGCAGAGAAGAGTTCTGTTTGCTTTGGATGAAAAGGGTTGAGACCTTAGCTGAATTCAAGGATGTATTACCAACAACTGGAAGGCAGATAGGGCAGTGAGAGTTTGAAAGGAGAGTAGGTTACATTTGGAAAAGCAGAGAGGAAAAAAAATGCTGAAGTTGATGCTCAGACAGATAGTGGCACACTTTTAAACGGAACTATTGAGAAGACCAATTGTAAATATTTGGGTTGAATTGCATTTTACAATAAAAAATATATCTAATAGTAGCTGTGAAACCTTGAATCAAAAATTTGGAAGAATTGCTATATGTTATGGTAGGAATTGATCATCTCATTTAACTTCCTATCTGAGCAAGCATTCCTGTATTGTTATCACTCTTAGTTCAATTACATTTAATTGATTAAAAGAGTTTATGAACCAAAATTAAATCCAAAAAGAAATTTGCATGCTATTAGGTGAGAGGCTCTGTTGGCAAGTACAAAAGAATTTATGAATTTTATAAGCCCTTAACTGCCTTTGAAATAATTCTTTATTATGACTGAAATAAAAAGGAATTCCATGGTAACATATGCTGCAGTATAAGCAAACCATTTTTAGTGGGTTTTATTTTATTCTTTGCACTGTTATTTAACAGTATCACTTGATCATATAGCTTTCCTAGTGTGCTGATTTCCTAGGAAAGGCAAGAGAGTTTTCCCCACAGTGCTGTCCTGTAGGCACATCCTTAGGTGGACATGCTTGAGGTGGGCTCATTTTAGTCCTGTGCTGCTGATTAGGAGGACTCTTGTGTCTGACAAACCCCAGACAGCTTTTGCTTGCCCATCTACTCCACCACTTCCTCACTTGATTGTTGATCTTTCTTTTGTACCCCTGTTGGTCTTGGTTTATAGCAAAGATGCTTTTGCCTCATTTAGTCAGAAATAACTTAATTGTACTGCTGTGGTGGAGAAAATATGGATTTGAAAAAAAATGTACTATTTTAGGATTTTTTCAACATTAGTAACATAAAATGGAATTACTGGATAAAGACTTCAATGATACATTTAAAAAATAAATGATGTTACTTAGAATAGTTTTTGAAAATCAATGGTTTGGTTCCCAAAGAATTTGATGGGATGGGGAAAGGATGAACGTACGATGAAGTTCAGAGATCTAAATATTGAAAACATGTTTTTATGTCTGTGCACTATGTCAGCATGCACAGCTATGTAGGTTCTCTTCAAAAAGTGTTTCTATTTTTTTTTTGTTGATTAATTTCATTATTACTTGATTTCATCATAAAGCCACTACCTCATTTTCTTTTTTCTTCCATGTATGAACTGTTTTCAGTTGTATGCACAAAAGCCATGATATATATAACACTCCTCTCTCATGCATCATCCTAGCTGAGCCATTAAATGGTTACTAAGGCTCTCAAAAGCAGTCATACCCTGCCAAACCTTTTGCAGTGAAATTTTGAAGATACCAAGGATGAGAAAACATGACCTGAATTTGAATAATGTGTTTAAAATAGTATAGTGTTATGCATCTTTAATAACTGCAATTGAGGTTCTTGCAACAGCACTGAAAGCTGTGCTTTGCTCCCAGTATAGGTAACATAGAGATAATTTAAATTTTGAGAACTCTCCTGTGCTGCAGAAGCTGGAGTAACTATTTATTTTTTTATTTGTCTAAATTGAAATTGTGTCTCACAACTTATTTATGTTCTCATTTCTTTCTTTGCCTTAAACCTTTTACCTAATACAATTTAATTTTTTTAGTTTGTGTGTCACACAAAATATTAATTCTCTTGTACTCTTTTTTTTTTCTTGCCTTTCATGGGTCAGTAGAAGCACAAAAGACTACTGAAAGGGCCCTTTAGGATGATCTAATTAAAGTTCCCTGCCATGGACATGGATGCCTTTTGCTAGAAAGGCAAAACCTGTCTATGTCTTTCACTTCTGTCCTTTACCTGTTTGATAATCTTTATTCTTCCTTTTTCAGTGCAGGTGTTTAAGCCCTTTCTTCAGGGACCACATTACATAATTTCATTTGTTCTTCCACGTTTCTCTTTTTCATCACTACATCTTCTCTAGATATAAATATTAATTATTTCTGTATAGTCAGAAGAGGGAATGATACTGTAGTTTTTACTTACGCAAGTTAAATTTTAAAAATCTAGAGAAGTTAAATATTTTAAATGCTGTTAAGTTTGTAATCAATGTAACAAAACTACTGTGAATGTTTTAATTATATAAGCCTTGCTGTAATGTCTGAAGTTCTAAACTAAACTTCCTGTTAATCACTTATTAATTATAGTAATCTGATTTTTAGTGCTGGAGTCATGGATTTGACTGCATCTGAGATGACATTAGGAGAGCATTAGTGAGGCTAAGAACTAATTATTGTTTTATGTATGTGCTTGGCAAGGATGCAAGAGAAAAGGCAGCAAAAGCAGTTTGGTACTCAAAGCAGCCCTTGGGGTACTGCACTGTCCCAGTTGCCTCCCTGCAGAGGGACTGAGGTGGGTCTGTCTGGGTGCTGGACCCTCCCTCAGGCTTCGGGTCAAGGCCAGAGACAGCTCAGCCCTGTATTTCAAATGGATTTCAGAATGGATTTCAATAGATTTCAACAGTGTGGCTTACTGCCTTACCAGTGTGAAGAAAACTTATTTTGGATATGACTGAGGTGTGCTGGTGCAATAATCTTGTAGGATTATTGGTTTGCCAGCAACGCTGTTCAGTACATACAAACTATGGGAATTACCACGTGTTTTTCTATATTTTGGCACCTGGTTTGTCTTTTAATTTCTGTGTCTCTGAGGGCTATCAAAGGACATGCACTGTGCTGCTTTTGAGCTCTTGGTAAAAAGTTACAGTTTTATGATCTAGTTTGGAATATGTAGTCCTTGAAATAACTTGGATGCTAAAATAAAGTCTAGATTCCATATTTTGCTATGCATGCTGTGGAACAAATTCTGATTTGCACTTTCCAGTTGGTTGTTACAACTCCTTTAGATGCTTAGAACACACAGTGGGGATGCTCTCACAGGATAATAAGCCTAACTGACATAATCAAAAAAGAAAATAAAGCAAACCATAACTGCCTCCTTTTTGGGTCAAATGGCTCTCATAATTATTTCTAATGAACTATCTGTGTCTGGGAATTTCTTGCATGTATTTTAGTGGGAAAGTACAGTTAAATGTGCAAGTGATTACTCTGTGGATTCATAAATATAACAAAAATTTTAGAATTTTAAGTCTATGGTTAGATAAGAAATCTAAAACCATTATAATAGTCCAACATCTCCAAAAAAGCCCTTTTGCATCAATTTTTTAAAGACATGCCCACAGCTACTTTGGTATGGAGAATGGACTACTGCTTAGGAGTGAATGACGTTTCAGTGACGTTATAGAACTAATTCCTAAAGTTAAGCCAAGGTTTAAGTTCACTTCTGGGAGTTTAAAAATGTTATCAAGGACAAAACCAACTCAGAATGGAACCTGATCTCCTCCTGATTACTGCGTTTTAAGCCCAGGTGGAAATGAGGCACCATGCAGCCTCTTGCTCAACCCACACCTCTCTGCCCCTTCACCATGGTGGAACGGGGAGGAGAATCAAAGTAAAACTTGTAGGTTGACATAAGAACAGTTTAATAATTGAAAATAAATTAAAATACAACAATAATGGTAAATTATAATAATAACGATAATAAAAAGAAAAGATAACCGATACTCAATGGAATTTGTTGCCACCTGCTGACTGATGCCAGATTCCCCTTCCTGAACCCAGACTGGTCAGATTTCTGGATAACTCCCCCAGGAGTTATATACCAGGCTTGATATTCTATGGTGTGGAATATCCCTTTGGTCAGTTTGGGCCACCTGTCCCAACTGTGCTCCCTCCCAGTTTCTTTTGTGGACCTCCTCGCTGGCAAGGCACGAGACAAGAAAAAGGCCCTTGACTTGGGATAAACATGACTTAACAAAAAACCAAAATATCAGTGTGTTTTCAACACCTTTCTCATTCTGAATCCAAAACACAACACTGTAATCACTACTGAGAAGGAGTTAACTCTACCTAGCTGAATCCAGGATACTGATGCAAAAGTCTGCAATTCAGTTTGTATTAGCCTGCAAGGGATACAGAGGGCATTAATATGTTCAAGATGCTCCTGAACCAAGTGTATCATGAATGTCCTGATATCAAGCTATCTATGCTGGATATGTAGTGTTCAGAGATTAAATATTTTTATTGCTTTTACCCATTTATACTACCTTAGAAGTCATTGCTGTCTGCAGTCTAATCTCAGCAGATTTACTCAGAACTTATAGTCTCCATCCTCTTTGGTCAGCATCTTTTTATATTAACTCTCAACTTCAACAATAGTTCTTATGAGAACAGATCTATAAAATATTTGATGTAGTACTGGAAGCACAATGGTCACTCTCTGGTGGAGACTGTTTTAGAGCAAGGAATGATCAAAATGTGTCTGTGTTTGTCAGAATTTGTCATTTTTGTCATAACACTTGGATCTAGGATCTTCGATGTTATAAGATTTCCCTAGACACCATTTATTCTTCATTTATTTGATCTGTAAATGAAGATTTCTTTTACAATAGAGTTTAAGGATACATTGCTGTTACTTAAGGAATCTATTCTGGATGCAGGATTTTGGGAGGTCTTGCCAAATGTGACAGTGAATATTTTTGTAACTTCATTTTTCAGTATTAGACTTCAAAGATCCTATCTAATTATCTTTAAGTAGGATTATGTATGAAGAAATAAATCCTGGTAAGGGTGTGTATGATGACCATAAACTAAAATGCAAATCTACACAGTTTCAAAGGAGATGAAAAGATAATGAGCATGGATCTTTCCTTTGCCCTCTTTGTGATTCCCTCCTCCCCTTCTGCTTTGTCTAATACATAAATATTTCTGTGTACAAGTTATTCCTTATCTCTCTCTTGCAACATCACGTACTGCAGCAGGATGTGATAAGGTAATGATGGAACAAAGAGGCATACAGTAAACAAAGATGTCTCTAAACATTCTCCTTCAGAATAATGAACTTCTTGGCTAAGTTTAACATATAAATGCATTCAAGACATCAACATCCAAGATGTTAAGTTAGTTGTAATGGGGGACCATGCAAAAATACAGTTTGGTGGTTTTGTGTATGGAATGCAACATCTCTAATTTAATTTCTGGAACTTTATAAATAGCTTTTGATAGAAAAGGAGGACATGTGCTGTGACAGTCATGAAGTACTTAATATTTAGAAGCCTAGTGATGCTAACATTTATTCTCAGAATATCGAAGGAAATGCCTGCATTGACTGCAGTGGACTTTGATTCATGTCTCTGAGGAGATATAGGGTGGAAAAAAGTATTTTTTCTCTGCAGCTTTCTGGAACAGAAAGAAACTCCAATCTGTTTTAAAATCTGTATGCTCTAATCTTATCTAGCATTACAGTGCTCTAGCACATCAAAAACTTTAGTTCTTTTGGTTTTATGCTTTTTTAATTTTAATTCACTCAAATCCATTTTCATTTTTTTGGTTTTTAAGTTACAGTGTCTGATTTTAGTATTGTCCTAATCTCATTGCATACATATAGTAGTATGCAAATACCAAAACTTGTTTATAACAAAAGAATATCTCTTTTCCCAATCGTGTATCAGATAGAATAAAGAAATGGTTTCATAGCCATTATTCACAATTCTCAGAGCTCACATATTTCAAATCTGTTAATGACTGCTGCTCTACTTTCTTTTGTGGCACAAATATGATTTGACAATAAAGACATAGAATGTTTCTAATCAAAAGGAAAATGACTGCAAAGGAAAGTAAAATGTAGATACTGTAAATGTCAAACTATGAGTAAATTGGACAAGTACAGAACATCCAGACCTGATTTGCTTTAAAGTGTCTAAATCATGAGAATTTAAAAGCTCTAGTGTTTTGATGGCAAGATAGCCTTTTCTGCTTTCTTTAGGAATAAAGAGACTGAAGTGTGGTTGGTTTTTCTGGGAAAATATAAATGAATTCTTAAGACAAAGGCACATAGTCCATTTTAAATTTCCTTAATTCCTTTGGTCCAAGTCCAGTGGACTTGCTAGAAGTGATACAATTGCTGGATACATCTGAAAGGAAGTATCATAAAATGTGTTCTGCTTCTCCTAATTAAGCTACAACCAGTCAAAATATAAACTGGGAAATGTCACATTGGAATAGGGTCCTATTTCACAAAGCACTGGAACATGCACAACTCACTGCTGTGTCACCCACTGTCTTTTGATATGTCAGTTCACTGGTTTTTAATGAGGTAGATATTTAGTTTCTTCCATTTTCTTTGAAAATTTCAGCCTTAATGTTTACAAACTGTTTAAGTGATTTGATAAATAAGCCTTCACTGAAATTTCTCCCAAATCATTACATAGCAGAAGGTCCTTATGAAAATACAGCAATTTAGAGTGGGATTGAGAGCAAACTGTATCCATTTTCAATGGGTGCAGAATTAGATTTAATTATAACCGATGAAGCCAAGAAGTCTTGGCGTGTGTCTTTGTAAGGTAACTGCGTACAACGGAATTAGGTGTGGTCTGGCATTACTGCTCTTTAGCAGTGATTTCTTTTAAGAAAACTCCTGTGAAAGCTTACTTTGATCAAAGAGTATGGCTAACTCAGCTTTCATTTGTAACTAAGGAACTTTCATTTCTGTTTTGCCCATTTGTTGTGTAGAATCAAAAATCTATATCAAAATTCTGACTCTCTTCTTCCAAATAAATCCTAAAGGAAACAATGGGCTACATTCTGTTAATCAAGTTATTTTTCTATGACTTAAGTAATTTTTAGAAGAATGCCAGGATTTTGTGAATGGCATAGAGACATTTCCTCTGTTTTAGAAAAATAAGATGTTAAATTTGTCTTTGAGTCTGGCTGATGCAGTTAGAATCCTATACAGAATAACTCTGGAGATGCTGAGAAATTATAAACGAAATAGTGACAGTTTTGATATTCTTTGCAAAATACCATTCATTATTTAAATTACATTTTATAATTTTGTTTCACAGCAAATACTCACATTTTGTTTGGATGTTTTTCCACAGTCAAATTAAAATAAATTTTAAAACTGTGAAAACCAATGCAAAAAATACCGTTTATTTCCACATAAATTCACCCCAATGTTTTTGTTTTTTAAATGCATGTAGAACTTATTTTTGAGTAATCCTTGCTGAATAAGAGCACCTATGACCTATTTTTCTTATATCTTCTGATGTTTTGATTGATGAAAAGCTTGACTGATTTCTGTAGTCAATATGAGATGAAAAAAATTGCTTGATATGTAGAAATGCATAATTTTTTTCACTGAAGGGCAGGCTAATATTTGTATGCATTACTTGTCTTACATAAACCTATAGTTTGCACTATAGTTCCTGAATCGCTACTAGCAAGAGCTATATAAAATAATTTTGCTTTTTAGCATGAAAATTAGTACTTAGAATGTGTGTGATCTTCTCAAGAGGAATAAAAAATGATCAGCCCTGGAGCTTTTGCTGGCTCGAAGGGGAGATGATGATAAGACTTTTAATAAGGAGGGAAAATGTACTGGTGTTATTGGAATGCTGGTAGCTATTTTTTTATGGAAAAATGTTCCATATGGTTCATTTATTTCAGTATTCTTCTTGATTTTTTTTAATTGAATAGGGAATGTACCATGTTTGTTTTTTCTTTGGACTTTTTCCATTAATTATCTGCTTTGTTCACTTGGCAGATCAATAGTTCAGTATTTAATTTGTTTTCATTTCTTTTACATTGTTCTTTATGTGAAAATGGGTGAATTCAACATGCTTTAAGAGCTGACATAGCCAGAACATCCACAGCTGTCTATTTTGTATCTATTCAGATTAGGTAAGAATAAAATATTTGTTTTCAAGTAAGTTGTGTAACAGAGGGTGAACAGACTCCTGTGAAACCAGTCCATCTGTCATATAATGCTACATTACTCTTTTATATCAGCAGCCTATTTTTTTAAATGCCAAATAGAATTGATACTGAAAGCTTTCCATACTGTAATACAGTTATGAACCTTTTCTTTTACAAGAACATGATTTAAAAGTCACTTGTAAAAATTTATTTTGATGGTAGCAGTTTTACTTCTGTATTTAATGGAGTTTAATGACTCAGAGCAATTTCAAGGACCAAGAGACTAGAAATGAAGTTTTTATACAGTATTTCTCTTCTCTAGGTGCTGAAATATTAACAGAAGATTAGCTTGACTCCTTCAGTCTTCCCCCACCACAGGGCAGAGAGCAATGCAGAAATCACCAAAATACTTACCATTGTTTTCCCTAAAATGTCATTTCTGTCAATTTAATTTGAAACATTTCTTGTAATTACTTTTTTGCTCATCAGTGTTTGAAGGATAATGATACTGTACTTTTTAAGAAAGATTTCATCCTTGGTCAATAGTAGCTGCTTCTAAAATGATCTGCTGCTGTGATATGGCTTTGTAATGTTTGGGATCATTTGACAAGTGAGAAGAAGATATTCCAACCAGACAAATTCAGTTTTAAACCCATTAGTAACAAATGACATAAGAATGATGGACCTGTTTAGGAAAAGAATAAAAATCCGTTTTTTCAGACTTTAGATGAAATGACAATATTTTGGAGCAAATGTAAGTGTTCTCCAGAGGAATATAACTTTTTTATTAGGTAGATGAATATATCATAACTCTCTTATAGCAAATATTTTTGTGACTGTTTTTTGTGAAGGCAAAATGTGCTATTGGCTACAATTCACTTTTGTATCTGAGTTCCCTATGTATAAGCTCACTTATTTTATTATTTTCCATCTCCTACAAAAACATCTGCATCTGTTTTCTTCTTTTAAATCCCAGGCTGCATACTGACCAGAATCTGTCCTTTAATTTTTTTTTTCTGTTGAATTTTGACGTTTTACTTTTCTTCTTTTTTTGGAAAAAAAAATCAAACATTTTGACCACTTTTGTAATATTGTTTTGGAGGGCCCATTTGGGATCTCAGAGATCAGGTTTTCATTGAAATTTCTCTGTCTCTGAAATGTACAGGGGACTTAATTTTTAGTGTCAGGACCATCATATTTCAAATGATCAGTTCAACCCGGGAAACAGCTTGGCTGTATTTTTAAAAAATGGTATTTTGCCAAAGAAATACTATTTCTATCTCTGGTAGCACAGTCTAGAAGCTCAAATCTTGGCCTGACAGATTAATAAAAATTATTTATAGGTTTAGCTGCTTTAAAATATATATATGTTTTATTCTGAATGAAGTATTTTATGCAGAAATCTGTCCATTAATAAAAACATTCTTTCACCAAGGCCTCCTTCATCAAGCTGTGCTTTCTTCTGAAGTGTCCATAGTGATGCTTCTCTTTCCTCTGTCATTCAAACTAAAGTTTCATACATGTAATGGAAATAATTATTTCACTGAAAGCAGAAATGCAATTTCCAAAATTATCATTGACTTAGATGGTTTTGAAATTTCACTATCTGGATGTGTTTTTTAACTCCTTTGGGTAAGATTTCTCTGGTTTTGTTTTGCAACAAGAACATTCAAGGTTTCAGAAATGTGTATGTTTAATTAATTGTTGTTAATAGTTTCTAAGTTCCAAGAAAAACAGGTAAATAAAATTAAATGCCTTTCTTTATCTATCTGAAATTTAAACATGAGAGCCATTTAGTTAAAGTAGTAATTTTTGCTATCAGGTCATAGCCTTTTATATTTCTGTATCTGATTCTGCCATTAACTAAATATAGAAAAAGCTTCTTAGCTAGGAAAGGCCAGAGTAAAAATAAATTATGAAGTATTAATACTATGAAACAATTTTAAAGCATATCTGAATTATTTTGAAAGTGGTTAATAAAAAAATAGCCTTTTTTCTTGCTCAAGATATTTTTTTGTTGTTTGAAGTTGTATTTTCAGGAGGGCTAGGGAGCTGGAATTGCCAACTGCCTGATTTTTCATGGACTTTAGTATAGCATTTTCTACAACCTTTTCTTGATTTCAAAGCTGAATCAGTATGATATATTCCTTCAAGTTTATATCATCTTTCTGTAGTGCCAGTTGAGTTGTTTCTAGCAACTACTTCAGTCTGCTCTGCACAGTCCAGCTATATAGCATTGATACACATTCAATGAACTGGGTGTATGTCTTCTACATCCAGATGTAAGATTCTTAGGTGAGATAAAATTTAATTGAAAAAAGTGGGAGTAATAGCCCTTGCAGTGTTAGATGTTTTTTTTGACAGTGTTCTAACATGCTGATCTCTCAAAAAATCACAGTGGTAGAAGCAAACTCGCATGAAGAATATTTTTTTGGGGGGGGTGGGGGGGGTGGGATACAGTATTAAGAAAGTGTTTTCAGATCAATTTATCCAAAGAAATAACAGTGAGAAATAACTGTAGAATGATGGAAGAAATAGAAGGTTACTGGGAGATTTTCTGTTTACCCAGTATATGAAGAGAGAGCGGTGCATCAAACCACGAGCTCAAGACTAGCTGTCCATAGGAGAAAAGGTAGTTACTTATTGGCATAAATTACTACCTACAGAATGTACTATATGGTATCTTCAAGATTTGCCATTCAGTATTTTACAGTTTCTTGTGATGGGGATTACCCTTTATTCAGTCTTTGCCTGGGGATCACTGACAGCTTTAGCTTCCAAACTAAAGGCCACATGATTACAGGTTAATGACAGCAGCTCAAAGCATGCTTTTAAGTTGTACTTCTTTCAAAAAAGTATTATAATAGGTATTTCAAAAGCACAAGAGCTACTTGTATGGTTTGCATTAAACTGCAAGAACCTTTCAAATGAAATGCTGGTTTTGATGAGTCAGCATTTTAGTTGCATGAGTAAGACAAGATCATGCTTAAAATTATCATTCAAACCCACAGTTTTAAATGAGCAGTGTGTAGAGCCTATCTTATTGATGCAAGTTCAGTGATGAACATACAGGGTTGATAGTAAGAAGCCAAGTGGGACTGTTCATTTAATTAGGCCTCAAAAATAATTGCACAAAACTGGCATCAATTTTCAAATAAATTCAAAATAGCTTTAATTATTCTTAATAAATGACAAAGCTTTGCCCTGCACTCATTTAATGTAAGCACAGGCTTAGATATGTAGTACCACTCTTGTTTTACAACCAGTCTGAAACATTACCTGTTTGTTGAATCTGAAACAGTACGGATGGTTAGGGAAAATAAATTTGAATCTTAATTAGAAATTCACATTGACAACTACAAATGAAGCCATAAGGGTAATGACAGATAATGAATCAACACAGACCTTTGTGCTACATGTGAAGCCAGCACATCCTTTCTCTCCACAAGTATTCTGTTTAGGGACAGAATATGAACTATTTGCTCACACTTGTGTCTTCTTATACAGAAGGAAAGCAACATGAGGCAGAGATGCCAGCAGCATAGGTACATGTAGAAAATAAAGCTCTTCAAACTACCTCCAATGCATCTATTTAATATGATAGGAAACTTTTGTGTTGGTTTGTCGTTTGATTTTATGATGTCAAGTAATTATTTCAGCAAATAGAAGCTCTGAAAAGAATGAGACCAGTCATTCTTGTATTCTTTTAATTAAGTTATTCTATAATTTAATGTTCATCAGAGAGTACCTAGGGCTGTTTCCTGTATTGGTAGACCAGAGATGCAATATTGCTGTCTTAGAAAAACTCCTGACTGACTGCTTTTATATCAGCAAGCTCAGAGAGTTCGTGCATGACTGTCATTAACAGTTTGGTTAGTCTTGCATGTTTCAAGCCGTCTTTCAGCACTGTATTTTAGTCAGAAATATAAATTTAAATATAAACTTTTCTGAACTTCTGAATGTTTTAAACTTGGTTTTCATATCAAGTAGGAATGAAGAGTTGAAATAATCCAATTCTGCATTAAATGGAAAATGCTAAAGTCTTTGACAACGAAGATACTAAACCATCTTGTTTCTACACATTTGATTTAGAAAAAGAGTTGTCAGCATTCTTAAACTGAGATTCCTTATTTTACTTTGGTGACTTTGCCTCATACACTGGGTAAACTGAAGGTCTCCCATTAACCTTCTATCTCCACATCCAAGGTTATTTAGTATTGATTTGATCTGGAAATCAGTTTGCCTGTACCTGTGCTTGTCAGTGAAGCAGTCAGAAGAAAAGTGTCCCTTAGGTTGTAAGGAACCTTGTATCTGTCTCCTACCCTGCAGGTTTTGTTCAGCCCATGTTGCTCAATGTACATCTCTACACACGGGACAGGCTGAGGAAAACTTCCTGCAACCTGCTAGCCAACTGCACTGATGACATGTAAACACTGTTAAGTGTTAAAGTAGAGAGGGGACAAAATGTCTAAGGAAACAGGTTGCAAACTGTAAGAAATACACTGTGGCTCTTTGTACTTTTAAACAAGTTTGGATGAGGTTTGTAGCTAGTTCCACTGGGCTATTCCACCCTTGCATTTGTGTAAAAGGAGGAAAAAAAAAAGCAAAATGAAGAAAGCTGTAATGTGAGTGGACCCCAATACACTCAACATAAGAGCAATCCCCGTTCTGATGTATGATAACTGAGTACAAAATTTTGCTTATTTCATTTTGGTATTCCTGACTATAGTCTTAAGTCTCTGGTACTGTATTAATTTTTTTAAGGGACAGAAATCAAATTAAGACATCTGTGTATATGCCTAAGTAGGCCAAGGCTTCAAGTTTTTACCATGTATGTCTTGAACTACCTTAGTTTCAGATGAATTGCTTTTTCTAGTATCCTTGTATCTAGTGATCATCTTTATGTAGAATTGAATTCGGCTTGACTTTAATGGAAGAAAAAACCTTTTGTCCTGCACTAACAAACATTTTGTTTTTCACTGTTGTGTTTGAATTAATGGAAAAAAGAAAACCCAAACCAAAACCAGTTCTTAAACTGCAGTGATGCTGAATTATGGTTCAAGTTGATAGTTTTTGCAAGATGTGCAGCAATGAAATTCTTATTTAGATTTGGAAGTTTAAAGAGCAGGGTTTCCCCTCACAAACCACAAACCATATGGCACGGTCCCACCGAGGGACCATAAAAATTCTTCTCTTAAGGGCTGTATTTCTTTCACCTAGCTGTAAGTAGCTAAAGGATGCTGTCTCTGGTGTGTTGTCAAGACCTCCACTGGTTCTGCTCCTGGGGTAAATTGGGCATGCCTGCATGCCTAGCTCCCAGTGTATTTGGAGCTGAGTTAGTTGTCATTATTCAATGGTTCCTGTATCCTGTAACCCTTCTCTTACAGGATAATGTTATCTGCTTTCTTTTTGCTTTAGAGAAGATGCATTGTCACTGTTGTCATAGAGTTAGGCTTTGAAATAAATTTTACAGTCTTTACATGTCAAGATGAAGGCTGCAAATTACCTTCACAAGGAGACAAGTGAAGTTTTAAATATTAATATTGCAAGTTTTTTTCTGAGTTGCTTATGCATCAGAAGTTTAATGAGTTTTTGTCAGGGTTAGAATTACCTCACTGGTAAAGAACTGGCATGTTTTGTGAAGATGTTTATTTAGAAAGCCTTCTGTAGGATCTGTGCTGCACTGAATCGTCTTTCTAGCTATACTTTCCCAGTTAATGATGTATAATGATGACTGAAAAACTAAAAGATGTGCTTATACAACTTCCTCTTCTCAAGCATATTGACTTTCATTTGCAGAGTGATCAGGAGGCTAATTATTTGTGGGTTTGTTTAAGAATGTTTCGGATATAAAAGGATCCCACTGCAAGATGAGAGCCAGACAGGTTTAGCCAGGTAAGAGCACATGAAAGAAAATGTCCAATTTTGAGGTGAAGTCAGGAAGCTTCTGTTTCATTTTTGAGCATTGGGTCAGGTAACTCAGAAACAAACAATGATACATCAGGAAGGAAAATTATTATATGAAGCAGCAGCATGTGTTTCCCAGATTAGGCTTCTTGAGCAAAATTAGATTAAGATTTTCTTTCATCATTCTAATTAAACTGTTCTGCCCTTTTCATTGTCTTAGGTCATTGTTGATGAATGACAGAGGAGTGCCTTGTCTGCTGCTTCCCAAATATAATTAAGTTTGATGGTTTTCAGTGGAAGAGGTTATATATTTGCTGAATTTAAAGCAGCTGAAACAGAAACAGCAACAGCGACTGCATATTTTGAGTTAAACTGTGCACCTGTATATGTTAAGCTGGATAGGTTTGAATCTTTAATTTAAACTTTTTTTCTTTGAAATTCTCTTCATTTTCTAGAGTTCTTATGTTTAAGATTTAAGATAACCACAAACCACAAGTAACTTCTTAGATTTCCATGCAAGGGGTCAACTGTACCTAATTAGTGGACTGCTGTTGTGTGTTCAGAACATTCCTGCTCACTTAGGAGGTAATCTCTGCTCATTGGGTTATCCAGGCAGTTCCAAATAATGCTGTCTGGAGTGTGAGCTGCCTTGCACAGACAGAATTCACTCCCAACACAGAACAATAATATGAGTTTGATATAAAGGGGAAGGTGTGATTTTGCAGCTCAGACATCCTAGAGTTCCACTTTGCTAATAAAAACCAGAGGACTCTTCCAGAGCTTCAGTCTCTCTCAGAGTAAGATTTTATGCTGTTTAGATTCAATTCTGTCCATGAAGAAATTCTAGGAAAGCATATGTAAATGCATGTTAATGATTTGTTCCATTTGCTCTCAAAAGACTGACTACTGACAGCACTGGGCATTGAACATTTGCACTCGTGTTCTTGAGCAAGCAGTAGCTCCATCTCTCTACCTGAAATACTATGTTTGAGAAGTGTGTCCTGTGGTTGTAGTAACCTTATTATATTGCAAATATACCTTTAACGTGTTGCCTTATGTACAATTTGTCTTTACTTTGTCCTAGTGTAACGTATGTTATTCGCTCTGCTGTTCTAGCAACATTCTCACAAGCTTACTCTGCATGTGTGGAATTTATCACCAAATATGATCAGCAAAAATATTTACTTGAGTTTGAGTGAATTCTTTTTCACTTAAGAGCAAAATAAGACAGTTTACCAACTGAAGTTGATAGAAACCTTCAGTTACTATGTGGATAAAAAATGTAGGGACAGATGCCATTTCACGTATAATGGTTGACAAGCATAGATATGCTTGACAATTTCTTCAGAAATCTATTAATAGCCTTTTCTATTTAAATAATTAATTTAGATGAATATTGATTCTTTTCTTCTGTTACATTTTGCACATTACTTAATTCTGAGCAATAGTCTGAGCTTTTCACACCCTGCTAACGACATCTACTTCTTGTGTTTACTTTTTGGTTTGGACAATGACACTGGATTTGTATTCCTTAGGTTGTTAATATGTGATCTCTAAATACATGGAACATGGGAATGTCCAGGCACTCTGTGTAGAAATAGCTTTTTCTTGAGCAGTCAAGCTAAATCATTTTTTCTTTTTTCCTTGTTTTGGTATGGATATTTGTTCTTTTTCCTAAGTACACCACTGGTGATCCCAAATGCTACTCCCTTTCCTGGCTCTATATAACTCTCTTATTGGGCCAATTAATGCACAGCTGCACCCAATGCTGGTTTGCTATTTGCTATTGTGGGACATCTGATTTTGGGGGGAAAAGGGGCATGACAGAATTTCTTCTGATATTCTGCTTCCACAGCGCAGCCTAGCCACAAACTTTTAATGAAGTTTTATTAGGGGTACAGAAGCGACATACAAACATTTTTTAAACTTTGACTAATAAAAGAGTATAAAATGCCCTGTCACACAGAGTTTTTCATATGGAGCATGTTGGGGATTTAAGTAAAAAGAAAGGATAGTTGTAATTAATTTTATCATAGTTTCATTGAACATTTTGAGAAGTTAGATATTCAAAGAAAGAAAAGTGGAAATTATCAAATGTGTAAACTTGAATTATGAAATGGGAAAAAAGAAAAACTGGCATTGTAAGCCAGTGACTCTACTTAAATATTCATTGTGTTCCAGTGAAAGGGTTTTCCAGTCATATTTCATAGGAAAGTGAATCTTTGAGTTGGACACAATATATAAAATGTATGGTCCAAATTAGCCTAAAAACTGAATTGGAAAACTGAGCTAATATAAAAAAAATATACATAAGAAAATCAGAAAATTGATTTAAAATATTTTTATACCTACTCCATTATTACCTACAAAGAAATCTTATGTTTCTGGCTCTGCTGTCTCCAGGAATACATGTTGTATTTTTTTGCACCTTCTCTAAAGAAAAGAAAGAGTTTTTGCTTTGAACTTAAAAGCTCTATTTTGTTTTGAACATTCTATTTGAGGACGCTGTCAAGTCCCTTTAAAAGCCTGTAGGTGTCCATTTTGCTTTTATGTGTGGTATAATACCATTAAAACAATCAAAACCTGAAGTTTGATATCCAACCATGGTTTTTGATAAATTCTTTTAGGTTCTTTAACTAAATCTAACTAAGTTGTTCTGCATTGCTGTTTCTTTCTCAAGAGTCCTTGAATACATATATTTTTTACTGTTTTTCATGAATAAATTACTTGCAGTTTTAGCCTGTTCAATAAAATTATGGAATATAAATCAAAGAAAGAAATAGAAAGAGAGAACCTGTCATTCTGAGAGACTGATCTAGGATTTCTTGGAGATTAATTTCAGGAAATACTTCTGGATTTATTTATTCTTTCTTTTTTAAATTTAATTTTCGTTTATTTCTCTATTCAGATGGAAGATGTCATAGCCCGCATGCAAGATGAGAAAAATGGGATTCCTATTCGTACAGTGAAAAGTTTTCTTTCCAAGATTCCCAGTGTCTTTTCTGGTAAGAGTCAAAGTGAACTTCATACTATTTTAAAGTTTTCACTCTGCCTTATGCAAGGGGATGGTCTAGTGGGAAACACTTTTAAATTTGTACTCTTGAGAATTCACAGTCATCTGGTCTGGAGGAGACATTCTTTATCATTTGAATAGTTTAATTAGAGAAGTTTTTGATGTTTCTCTCAGATTGCAGTGGGTTTACAAAGGTCTGTTTTTTAGCCAGCTTCCACAGCAAGTGTGAGTGTAGTGTATTGGCCAGTACATGAAGATAAGAAATTTCATAGCAGCAGAACAAAAGAAAAATCATCACCACACTCTGCAGCTGATGCTGATTAGGGGCTGTGATATTTATTACAACATTCGTGATCTGCTTCTGTAGCTCGGTGCCTGTGCTTGAGAAACTAAGGCTGAGATCTTTGTGGTGATTTTCAAGGCAGCTCTAAACTTTATAGCTGGTCAAAGACAGTATATTCATAGGCACAAAAATCTATTTAGTTATTAATTATCATATAATTATTCTGTTGTTTACATAATTTTATGACAATCTGTGCATTTATGTATGTGGCTATATACTCCAGTGAGTATGGAGTTCCTTTGAAACAGATGCCATTGTTTAACCTAATTTTTCCATAATCTGTAAGAGTGTATCCTTATACAGAAAGTATTTATACAAGTTTCTACTGTCTGGAATGCCAAGAAGAATTCTGTATTTTAATTTTCAGCCTTTGGAATGTTTATGCTAGTGAATAATCCTGCCATAAAAAAGGATATAATCCTAAGAGTGAGCAAAACTGCTTCCTGGTTTTAGAAAGTAGATTTTAGATTTTAGAAACTTGCACAAAAAATAATTCATATTATTTGTTAATCTCTGCTTTAACTTGTTTACTATGGGTTTCAAAATAGACCAACCAAAATGTTGGTGTTTTGTTTTGTTTTGTTTTGTGTTGTTTTTTCTCTCTCCTGGAATAGACATCATACTTTTAAATGCTGAGTTAGAATACTTATGCAGTTATATATAGCAGTTACTGATGTACCAACTTTTCTATCAATGCGTTAACATTATTATCTTCAGAGGGAAATAAAAAATCATAGGAAAGTTCATTTATTTTTCCTCTTTTCTGATTTTCTCTCTCAAATACCAGGGAGTACCAGTAACTTTGGCTACACATGACTAAAACTCCCACCAGAACAGCATAACTGTCATTTTAGTTCAATTAATCTACTTTCCTGTCAGTTCTCTATCCTGAATGGAATCTGAAAGCTTCAAATCTATGTCCCAAGTCATTAATTTCATTCAATGTGTTAGGAGTTTATGTATATGTAGCAAACAAATATCAGCTTGAACTCAAAACTGTTGATTGGTAGGAAACGTGGAAATATTGTCTAAGGATCATGGAGACAATGCAAATATATTTAACAAAAACTTATTGTGCTGTTAATACCCACAAAAGCATCAAAGTAGATGCTCTTCAGTTAAAATATATATACTTATATGCTCATATATTTTTATATACATATGTGCTGTGTCTGTGCATAAAGGATGTCTTGGACACACCCATCTCTCCTTGATTATGCCCCATAAATACTGGAGCTTTGCATTTTTTTTTAATGGGATGAAGCAAAACAGATAACTCTACTACAGTGAAATCATGTTCCTGCAAGCACTTAGGAAAGACTCTACAAGTCCTTTAAACAAGTTGTAAAAGCTAAGGATGTCCATAAATTGTCTGTAGGAATAGGGTCTTATGTGATATAATTTTAATTATGTTGTTACATACATTTTTTGATCTAATTGTTTTTCATGGTATTGCTTCTAAAAACAGCAAGTGAGAAACTAGTTGAAAGAGCAGTCACTTTTTATTGCTGAATTACTGACCATCTCTAAAGATGACTGCATTAGCAAAATCAACCTGAGGAGTGGTATTTGAATTTAACAGAATGTTGTGATGGTAATAAATAGGATGATGTAATCATACTATCTCATTTACTGAGTCATTCCTGAAATGTTTTCACAGGTAAAATATCAACAGAGAGAAACATTTGAAATACAGATATTTCCCTATACACTATACAGATTTTTGTGCTTCAGAAAAATACAATCCTAAATTAAAGATTATTCCACTTTTTGAAATTTTGAAAATATGAGGAATCATTTTGCTTGTTCATAGAGACCAAATAAAAATTTGAAACTTTTAAGGCTCTAAGGAAAAAAGTAGGCAGGGAACTTTGCTCCTTCTATGTGATTATGGATTTTGATGAACAAAAGGACTTACTGTTGTTTTCTTCATGCTTTTGAAATGTTTTGGAGGAGTGAAGAAGCAAATGGATATAGACATCTTGCTGGTCAGCAATAATAATTGCATGAAGGTTGTCATGTGCATTCTTTGTAAATGTGGATTAGAGTATTAGAAATAAAGAGGAGATGATTCTCCTCATCCATGGTTCATCTTTAGACCTGAAAATGGATAAAAAAAAATCTTGCTTGAAATGATGAATTTAGGGAATCTGACATATGAATCATAGAGATTAGAATGAGCTGCTAAAATATAATTTTTATTTTTGCTAAGGAGGGATATAAGAAAATGCCAAAGCTTTGCTGTTCACTTTGAAGCAGAAAGAATCATTCAGAGTTTACTGACAAAGAAATAGTTGAGGATATGCTTTGGAAGACCTTGTGAGGTGGTGTGGGTGGTTTACCCAGTATTAGCACTGAAAGCTTCATAAGCTAGTCAGAACATGAAAATTTCATTAAGAAGATGTAGTGATGTCTTGTGGTCATTATGGAATATCAGTGTGATTCTTCATTGGATTTAAAGTGTGCAATACTTGGGTGAGCTTGGTGATGAATAAAACCTGTGGAGAACGTGCAGCTTGAGTGGGGAACATGAGAATTTTTATTGAAGGAGCAGGGAGAACTATGAGAGACATAAATTCAGTTCAAGAATACAGACAGAGGGAGAATAAAAACTTTTCAAGAAAATCATGCGCATACTAGTTATTACTGGGTGTTTCTGATGCATGGCTCAGTGATTTTGAAATGTAGTCACAGCTTGAACCAACAAAATAGGAGAAGGAGATCAGTAGAAAGGTGTGTTTTTAACATCTCCAGTGTGAAAGAGAAAATGAAAACATTAATTTAGCTTTCACTGGAAAATATGATCAATGTGAAGTCTTTAGTTTTTTCTCATTCCTGTAGGTGAAGCTGATATAGTCTTTTCTATATAAACATTGTGTTTTCCCATTTTTTTTAGAAAGATTATTGCCACCATATCTAATTTTTTTAAATGCTTTTCCTGATTTCAGAAAATGCTTATTTCTCTTTTACTGGGAAATCATGAAAATAGTGAGATATTGCATTTTTATTAGCAAATGTATTAATATAATGATTAATTGCCAGTAACAGTATGCTTGGTAAAAAATTAAAGGATTTATGTGTTTGAACATAAAAAAGCCTGACTTAAAAGCGGACTGGCAGTCTCAGTAGCCTGGACAGATGTAATGAGAGACTCCGGAGGAAAGCAGTGTTATAATAGCTCATCATACTCACAAATCACAGGTGGGTGAGCCCAAGAAATGAGTCACAGGGGCTACCTGCAACAGTATTGCCTGTTATACAGAGGCAGGCAGCAAAAAATGAAGAGCAGTACAGTGAGAATTGAATGACTCAGGGGACTAATAACAGGAAAGAGAGTTTCATCTGTCAGTAGTTTTGATCTTTTCCAGTTGAGTAATGAGTTGTTAAACTCCCATGACTTCTCATGTGCTGCATGTGAAACTAGTTGATTGGTTTATCCACTTCACTACTGGAGATTACCAACGTGAAACACAAAATGAAATAGAAGGCTCTGCTACTTGGTTTGACAAGAAGCAAAAACCACAAGGCATAATACTTAAATCATCTGGTGCCTTTGGAGAAAAGTAACGTTGCATTATAGGTAAATAAAAGGATTTTGGAATTTCTGTTTTTGAGAGATTTTCCAGAGTAAATAAACCAATTTGGGCAATCTAGGATTCCCATCTCCAAAGTCTTGAATTTTCTAGACCTTGTTTTTAACTTTAGTGTCTCCTAGGCTGGGATGATGACAGGTTCCTACTTTCTTGTTCTATCCATTTTTTCATCTCTCTTTTCATGCATTGTCCCAAAGTGTAATTTAATGGTAGAATCATTGCTGATTTCTTTATGCCAAATGAGCCTCCTGTTATTTGCAAACAGAGCCTTCAGTGTTAAAACTGCAAGCTCACTGCCTTGACAAGGTTCCACTCTTAGTGAAATGCCTTGATGAAAAGCTTTCTGTCAGTTCATGAAGGAGAGAAGCTAGATCATTCCTTCTCCTGTGCCCTGTCAGATTGGAGCAGGGACTTGCCATCTTTACAGTTTCACTTTTCAAAGCAGAATTTTGAGAATGAAAAGTTAATGAACATCTATTGCCAAATAAATAGTTTGTTTGAGGTTATACCACCAGTCTCTTGCATTTGTCATTTTGTCAGTAACTGATTTGCATTCAGATATTCGTGATCTTTTGGGAGTGGATATTTTTTGTTCATGATTTTTAGAGTCAGGAGTAGAAGAGATTGGCTAAGTGGAGCCATAAGATAGGACACACAGTCATTTCCAAGTATTGACATAATTAAGTGATTAATGAGTGATGATTTGTATGCTTTAGAGAAAACCAAAGTGGATATTTGAGTGCTGTCTTCATCCCTTCACCTCCTGTTTCTGTTTGTTTGTCTGTCTTGGCCTTGTGACTGGGATAGTATCTAAAGGTGATCTTAAGCTGCTTAAAACTTGACAGAACTTTTGCATCTTATGGAAAATTAGATTTGTGACAGCTTTGCCATTGGGAAGTGTAGAATGAACAAGCTGTGGTGGGCTGGGATCAAATAAGATGAATGCTCTGCAGAAAGAAATGAAGAACTCTTTCCACTATCTTTAAGAATAGAGTCATAAAATTGTTTGGGTTGGAAGAGATTTTAAAGATTATCTAGTTCCGGTCTCCCTGCTATGGGCAGGGATATCAGCCACTAGATGCAATTGCCCAGGGCCCCATCAAGTCTGGCCTTGAGCACTTCCAGGGATGGGGCAGCCACAACTTACCTGGAGACCCTGTTCCAAGATGATCATACTCTCCATTTTCATTTTAAGCAATGTGTTAATATCAGACCTTTATTAAATTACTATTGGAATAAAAAGCTTTCCAAAATATGAAGTTATTTTATACAGAAGTACTAATTTAAAGGTAATTGCTTCTTCCTAATCAAGCAACATAACAAAAAATTTTATTCTTATGCTTACTTTTTGATTAAGTGGCAATTGCCATTGGGAGCATTAGTAAAAAGAAGGAAATAAAGTGAAAAAGTCTGAGGCAATTTTGCAAAATTGTCCTAGGAAACTGAAATACACTGAAAACCTACTGAAAAAGTATTTTAAAGTAATCTGTGTGCAAAACAATCATCATAAATTTGTGTTCCCTTAAAATATGAAAAGATTGTTTTCACAGACATTTGCAAAAGAAATAGGTATAGAAGTCCTGCAATGATGGAAAAAATACCTTAATAGCTATTCACTTGTTGTGAGATGGAAAATTGCTAGGAACATTCATCTTTGAGGTTTGTCCACATGAAATGCACAGCTTGAATTAGATGATCTCATTTCCCAAATGCATGCTTCCTCCCAAACTCCTGTTGCTAGAGGTAGCTCTGGGCCTTGTTGATCGCCAATAGAAAATTTTTGCTACCATTTCCTGCTACATTGTTTCATAATGAAAATCCTTCCCTCCCTTTGCTGCGCCTTCTTACAAATCTCCTTGTGTGTAAGGTTTTGCCACTGTTTTAGGTGGAACAGGATTGTAGCTTTGAAGTGTGAGAACATTTAAGAGGAGTATGGGAAAACCTGCTGCATTTAGCAAAGCCAAAAATGTACTTAGTTTGTCACCCTTGACTCTCAGTCTCTGAAATCTGGATGTGCAACATTCATGAAAAATGTGGGGTGAAAAGGGAGCCCTGAATCAGCCTCACATAAATCTGAAATTATCAGGAATTCCACAATCTATCACAGCTTCGATTTCAGTAGTGTGCCATTTTTTTCTGTTAACAGTGGTTAATAATTGTGTTTTACTGTTTTTCCATTGTCAACAGTGAATACTACTTTGAGAAAGCAGAGAAAATAGCCCCATCCAACACAGACATACAAACATAAGTATTATGTGTATTTATGGCATTTGTATCTGCCCCTGGAGGCAGTGCATAATATATCAGCTTAACAGAAACCCTCTTAAGCTGATATAAGCAGCATCTGTAGTAGTGATAGCTTAACTAAAATCTGTTATGTGCACAAAGCCCCGTAGGAAGAAAAAACTAGATTATGTCTAAAGAAGAGTGAATGTACAGAAATATATTCAGGAGTTCTGTGAAAATGATTTTCCTTCCTTGGTATCTCTTGGAAGTCTTTTAAAAAGAAATCTTACTGATGCTGCATAGCAATGATTAGAACTAGTGGAATAAGTATCAGTGAGAATTTGCCGGGGATGTGTATTTTAAGTAATTGTTTTAATTAGAAAACAGAGCAAAGTAAACTGTTTAACTCCACTGGTTTAAGAGGTACTTCTATGACTGCAAAGCTGTTTAAATCACATTGGAATTTTTACACAGTGCAATTTGACGGAGGCAGAAGAGAAGTGGTTTCTCAGAAGAAAATGTCTGCCATCACTAATTTGGGAGACAGGAGGGAAATTGGCAGCTCACATTAAGAATGGGGAGAGGAAGTGTGTAGCTGAAGACGAAGTCCCATCATGAAGTCCTTTTTCAGCATTAGTAATGTTGCCACAATGTGAAATCTGTTTCATGGTACTGGATACTATTTCTGAAATGAGCTACCAGTTGGACAAAGGAAAAGAAAACCAAACTGGTTCCTCTAAGGTCAGAACCCTTGAATCCCAAAAAGTATCCATCGTGTTGCCAAAAACCAAAACTTGGCAATAGTACGTGGGATGTAAATGTAGCGTGCAGTATAATTCTAAAGTGCAGTGTACTTCTAACACTGGAAATATGTGTTAGCAAGTTTGGGTCCTGAATATATTGTCAATTAGAATGGAATAAAATAGTTACAGGGAATTTCTGCATGCAATGCTGTAGTTAAGCGGGTACTGTAATTGTTTTATAAACAGAGACAATAATTATTGATGCAATTATATTTTGGAGTACAAGCAGAAAAATATCTAATTTTTAGATTTATGTGGCATTGTATCTGGTGTCATGTTTTTGGTTGCATGATGATTATTAACTATAATTTAGCAAGCAGTGTAGACATGTGATAAGTATTTCTGGTACAGGCACAAATAACATTTTTTTTACAGGCATCCTGGTAGGTGTAATACAATGTAAACAAATTTTCTTTTCTTTTTAGGATAATACATATGTGTCTGGAATAGTAGTCCACTTTCCCTCTTAAATGATGTCTAACATTGACTCCTTTTGTGACTTTTCAAGAAACATAATTTCTTTCTACTTCAGTTTCACTTTTTAGTAGATAATTTTCTATCTTATTGTCTTTAAATTTATTGTTTCAAAGTAATTTGAAATATTTAAATGAATATGTAAAAAAAAAAAAGTGGTTTTGTATTTGTAGATTTCAATCTTCCATTTTTACAGGCACATACATATAGTTGGCCAGCAGTTAAAATAATCAAACTAAGTAAAATCATTCCCTGGAGAACATGCCCCTTAAGCAAGAAATCAAGTTAGCGGGGTTTACAAGATTACTTGTGATTTAGCTCCTAATTCTGTTGGTTCCAGCTATGAGGAAAAAGACATTGTCATTGCACTTATATCAGAAGTTTGCAGACTTGCTATTGCAAAAGGAAGCAAGGAATAAATTGTAGTAATTGTAATTGTTTATATTTCTGTTGTTGCTGGAATTATCTATAGGCTAGTTTTGCATGGTGCTGAATGAGTTCTGCTGCTATTTTCTGCCAGCTGCGTTCCTGAAAAAAGTAACATAGATTAAATTAGCAAGTCACCCTCTTGGGAAGTAAAGGTAATTTCATGAAGCATACTGTGACTGACAATCTATCACTACGCAAATAAAAGGTCCATTGATAGTAATCAATTTTTTACAAATCATCAAAATAATTTTAAATGGAATTCTGGTATCAAGAACAATTTGTTAACAGGAAATAAGAGTGCTCAAATGTGCAATGAGAGTTGCTTGCAGTGCTTCACACATTTCACAAACCCTATTATACTCCTAAGCTCCATAGTAAAGGTCAATAATTGAGTTTATTGTTTAAAAACCTACTTTCTAGCCTATGCAGTTGGAGAGTAAGCCTTGATGTTACAAAACCAGCATGTAAGCTGGCTGTAGTTACCACGTTTTCTCCTATCCCAACCCCACAGACTAAGCAGTCCCCGAGGCCAGAGGATGTTGGCAGCTTTGGAGGCACAAAGCCCAGCGTTCCTGCTGTGTGCCTTGCCACACAGCATCTGTGGCTTTTTGCCTTAAGGATGGAAGACCTCAGTGAGGATACTCTTGGTTTACTTGTTTCCTCTTCTAGGGAAGATCACTGGAGTAGTGCTGCTTCCTGCACAGCTCTCTGTTGGAAAGGTTAGACTGCAGTGGGAAACAGGCAGAGCTGCTGCAGTAATTGTCAGGAAGTCAGAAGGAGCAGGCTGTGAGTTTGGTGTCTGAGGAACAGAGCAGAAACAGAAATCTTCCAGAATTCCAGGTAGATGGCACAAAATAATGACTTTTTGGTAGGAAGGACACAGTCATTACTGAGACTTGGCTAGTGAAGCCAAACTAATTAGAAAGCATTGAGAATGTTAAAAAAAAAAAAAGGGAAATTAGAATTAAACTCTCCTCCCCAAGCACACATTTTGTAAGATAATATTTTTTATTAAAAGGCCTGGTAGTGTTTGAGTGTACAAGCAGACATGTGGGACTTCTTTGCATTTTTTTTCTTCAGAGGCAATTACCATAATATTTGCATGCAAGACTCTCATGGATACCAGCACCCTGATAACTGTGCTTATCTGATACCAGAATTCTTGCCTTTTGAGATTTTATACAAAACATGAGACAGCTATAATGTGGAAGTAGTTTAAAGACATATAGAACTGAGTCTATAGGTCTATATGTCAGATGCTTTGCCTTTTCATCACGACCATTTTCTTGTAAGTTTTGGGCTGACTTATTATGGAAAGAAGCTTGCAGATCTTAAAAAGTGTACAGTAAAATGCTCAGTTGTTTTCTGAGCTGTATCTCTAGACCAGGCAATATGTTGGGAATAGAGAAAAGGCATGGAGCCAAACCTGCCCATTATTGGTTTGATCACATAAATTCCACCTTCTGCTTTTCTTCCCACATTTTTACCCTCTCCTCGTTTTTCTGGTTGCTTTAATCAGTAATCAAGTTGAATTCTCATTTCTACCACACACTTTAGGAAAAATAGACTTTCTTGGTTCTCTATTCACTTGTTTTCCAAGTAGTAGTATTTTTGTGTTCCTAGTACCTGAGTTCTAGAAGTGGGTGTTTTTTAAAAAAAAATTATCAAATCCTTTCATACTTACAAAAGCATCTGTTCAATAGAACAAATCAAAATCTGTCTTAATGAAAGGTGGAGGTGGAGTGACTCATCTCTTTGGCTTTTGTGCCTGAGGTCAAATACAGTTTTACAGAAATATTTTGGCCTTGCGTGTTACTTACATCTTTTCAGACTGTTGATATATCATCTACAAAATTTATCACAAGTACTAAAATGATGAGCCATGGAGACATGGTTACCATGGTCAGCATTTGCAGAGGGACCCCATCTGTTCTGCAGGAGTGAGGGGTTGGTTGCTCTGGATTGGAAGTAGGTAGAAAATATGGTTGTGTTAAAGAACATCCTGTTGCTCAAGCAGGCTTTATGAGGCTAATCTTAATTTTGTGCCACGCTTACAAGGAAGCTTCCAGCAGGCATGATGTCCCCAAATTCTAGACCATTTAAAGGCCAGTAATTGAGTCTATTTTCAAGAAAGTGAATGGAAAACTGGTCGTAGTAGCAATTTACTGTTCTAGGACAGTTGCTGAAAGTCAATAGAAGAGTGCAGTTTGCCTCACTTTTTTTCCTCTGTCTTAAAAATACTTTTCTTCACATTTAAGAAGTAAAAACAAACAATGACTCCCCAACAAGTGGGGTGTCCATCTCTCTCCATGTGTTGGTTATAGCTCCTTTGGACAGCAATGCAAGGGACAGGGAACACAGCTCCCATGTACTGAGCAGGTACAATTCAGCAGTGGTTGTCCTGAGCTCTGTCACATCAGCAGAAAGGTAAAGTATGCATGAATTAGATGGTCTAATGTATTGTTTAATTTCATGTGATGTTGCTGAGGTCTAGGACACTAATTATAAATTACCTCTGCAATGAGTTAAATGACCTCTGTAATTTAGTTGCAACTAGTAGAACTCTCCTCCTGTTATTCTAAGGGATGATATGCCACGTTTAATCCAGTCACCTAGTTAGTTTTGGATTTAGTCTGATAGAAATACACTTTTGATTATTCTTAAGCCTTTTATTTCTAATTGTTAATGATGGGATGCAAAATTTAGAAAAGCATTTAAACAAGTTTATGTGGACACAGCTACATGAAAATGGAATTGTATATTAGGCAGAGGAAGAACTTATAGGGCAATTAATAGGCTATGAAAGCCAGGCTATTGTAGGAGGCTAAAGGGAAACCATTTTCAGTGAAATGCTAAAACTGAGAATAAATTGAGGATGAAATATTCTTTTGAAATGTATTTTAGTAGAACCAAAATAAATTGGTAGAGTAACAAATTTAAACTAGTGTACTAATCGGAAAGTCCCAATAGAGAAATGGAGGACATCTGATTTTAGAAAGGGGAAAGGGACCTGTGAGCTCTCAGTTGCAGGGAAAAATTGAAACAGACTTCTGAACAGGAGTGCGTTGGGAAGAGGAAAGGCACCATTAAATCTTTTAATGAGAGAAGGAACGGCATTACCAGACACTACCAGTTTGAAAGTTCCAAATTGCTTCAAGATTTATACTTTTTGATCAAAAGCATTGCATATTTTTTTTTTGGAAACAGTATATGTTTGGATTATTTGGGAGTAGTGATTATTCATGTAGGTGTCAGAAAATAAGAAAAGACTTCCTCAGTGTACATAAATTATTAAATGTGGAGTGAGTCATTACTTCTTGTGGAAGAAGCAGAATTTTATATGGAAAGTGTGTCTTAACTTTTGAAAGATGTGACTTTTGAAGGGCGTTCATGTTCTATAAAAGGCTATTTGAATTATGGCTATCCAGGACAAGGTGTCTGTGTAGTCATTGTCTTTATTCTCTGTGGCAATCTTACTATTTTGTAAGAATTAAGTACCTCCACTACATATGCACTGGTGTCTTAAAATGTAATGTTATAATTGGTTTCAATTAAAAACTCCCTGCTTGATAGCTGAAAATTAAAAAAAAAATTAAATTTCCTTCCAATTTTATTCCTTTTAGAACAGTACAGAAAGCAAAATAAATACTGAGGTTAAAGAGTGAAATGTCAATTTAGTTCTTCTGTATATTACATCTATTTTAGATCAAGTCATAATTGTTCATCTGAGAAGTAGCTCCCAGTTTAAGAGGTTTGTGTCAAACAGTTCTGGATCCTTTGTTATAAAAGATGAGATAAAAATCTCAAATTCAGCGTATTTGAAATGTTCTTCTGGCACATCTCTACAGCCTGGGTATTCAGGCCACTCCATCAAACTTAGACATCAATATTTGCTGAAGCTCTGTGCTCAGTTTGTTACTAGTCAAGCCAAAATAGAAACTGTCTGTACTATCTGTACTCAAAAATGGAATCCTGATGTGCAGATAGATTTAGTGAGAGATCTACAAGTCCAGAAATAAAAGAAAACAATAAAATATAATTAATTGTTTGTTAATATCATTAATTATTTGTTACCTTCTGTCCAAGATACCACTTACAGGTGTAGAGAATTATTTGTTTTAAAAATTTACCTGTCATTTGTGCTTTAGCAAGGGAGTTATTCAGTTTAAATGCTGTATTCTGCAATGGATTATCCAAACAAGGAATTTTATTTACAGAAAAATAGCAAACAGAAAGAAAAAAGGACACTGCACAGATTAAAAGCAAGAGTTTTAGGTTTTGCATTAGCTTCAGCAAGCATATAAACAGGCATAATACATGGCAAAAAGAAAAATGGAATATATTAGTTGAAACATTTGCAGTAGGTGTCCTCAGTCAGCTGAAACTCTTCTCAAATCAACAGATCTGTCAAATAAGAAGGAGATTATAGCCCTGGGTCTCAGATCTAATGAAGATTTGTATCACTATTGGAAATCTTTTGGAACTATCTTTTCTACCATTATTTTGGAAAGGAAAAAGTTCCTCTTGCTGACATAATTAAAAAAAAAAATAAAACCCGTTTTTCATCTGTGTTTAGTATTGACTTGGTAAGAAAGAATAAAAGAAACCGAGTAAAAAGATCTGCCTCAAATCCAAAATGCTTTTTTTTTTTTTGCTGAGTATTACTATTTTCAACATGAAATTTTTCTATTGGTAAGTGAACCCTGCAACTTTAGTGTTAATAAAATAAATAGATTCATTTGAAAGATTTGTGTACACAAAAACAGTACCCAAATATCTTTTACAGGAAGAAAAACTTGAGTAAAATCCATGCACATTTGATTTGATCATTCTTCACTCAGTGTCTAACTAAATCCCTGAACTGAATGTGTACCACAGCACCAAGACATGAAGTATATGTCTAAGCAGCTATGAAACAGCAGCCTGGTTTTTAGGATTATGGCTGAGGAGTCTGAACTATTAAGGGGCCACAAATGAGGCAGCACCTAGCAAGGTCAGAGATAAACAAGAAAGATGCCCTCTGCCCCTGTTGTCAGGGCCCTGGGCTACTGCTCTGCTGGAGGGTCTGAAAACTCCTGTGCCTGCTCCTGCTGCTGCCAGGAGCTGGGTGCCCACATGTGGGTATTAATGGAGCTGCTGTTGACTGAAGAGCAGGGCTTGGGATCCCCAAACTGCTCTTGGCCAGCACTGCACTGGGTGCCCTCGTATAAAACAGACTCCCTCTGTGGCTGCATTAGAGGGCCAGTTAATTGTCTGAAATCTAACAAAGTGTGGGTGCACGCATTAGAGTGAGATGTCTCCTTGGGTTTCCAAAGGTGTTTACTCTTCATCTGCAAGGTTCTTCTCTACAGTTTCCAGCTGAGGATGTTCATTAACAGTATCAACCTTAGCATTGAATCACACAAATTGTCCTTTAATGACCATTCATAACTGCAAAATAATCCTGTTTTTCCAAAGCAACTTCTGTATAATACAGCGGACTGAATGTAATTAGCATTTCAAAAAATGTAAAGGACGTGATAGGAATTGAAGTCCTGGCAAAGAGTGATCAGTATTATATACATGCTATATTTTTTCATGACCTTTTTGTCTGGCAGGTACTCAGAGTAATATATGGTTATAGTGCAACAAAATCAGAGAGAAAGCCTGAAGTTGAACCCTTCATTGCTCAAGTGTTCAGTTTATATTCCCTCTCACCTGCTTAAATAACAGCAAAAAAGAGAAAAACGTGGCAAAATGAATGTTAACATTAATAAAAAAAGCAAGAAAACCCATTTAACTTGTGCCCAGCGATCAATGCAAATGGTATGAAGAATTTTCATATGAAATAAAATCAAGAACAAGCCTGATATGCTTGGAAGTCCTGCCTGAATTCATTATGTTAAACACTGACCTTTATCTGTATGTTTCCTGTATCTTGCATGGCTTTTATAAATAAATAGTCCAAGGGTCATTCATTATTGAAGAAGTACTTGCAACAGATAGTTCAGCAGTCTAAAAATCAATGTTATTAAAGCTGAACCTTCCCATTTGAAGCAACATGAAAATTTGCCTGTCATTCTTTAATTATGTTTTCTTAAATATTTTGAGTATAGTATGAGTATAGTATTCCTCTTATAAATGCACCAGCCCCCCACCTCCCCACTGCCCCCCAAAATCCCAAACAACCAACCCAAAACCCCTGGTGTTGCCAAAGGCATGCTAGCATATCCTGTGGCTCATAAGTGGGGCTTAAAATTAAGTTTCTGGGATTTTCATCATCAGCTTAACTATTCTTTCTTTGTGGCAACAGTCTTGTCGTTTGGCCTCTCTGACCATTACCACAGCTATGAAGTGAACTGTGTACTCACTTCATCAGAGTAATACTAGGGGACTTAATGCTGCTGGAGTTCTTCCATATACCATTGCACAAATTGTAAATAAATAATTTTCTGTAATTCTTTACAGGGAACTTTGTAAATTTTACATCTTTAGGAAATCAGACTTTAGTCAGTGCAGCTTCTGGGACAAACAGCATTGTTGTTTCTCTTGCTGAAAAGCTTTTTTAAGCAGTGATTTGCAGAAGCATTCTTCTGTCAAATCCTTTCCCTTGTGCCAAATAAAGGTTTTCCCTTGTGCCAAATATAGGTAACCAGCTTTGGTGCAGGCGACCACATCAGTCAAACCCAAGACAACAGCAGGTCCTTCAAGTAATATGTCCCTCAGTAACCTCATCCCACTTGTTTGTACATACTCACTTGTCTTTTCCTTTTGCTTTGTTTTCAGCATAGTTACCTAATTGGCATCTAAGGCACTCTCTGCCTGGCACCCCAGAGACCTGTCCTCCCTCAGCTTCCCTGTACACAGGAGGGAGCACAGCTTCTCCTGGTTTTTACATACGTGACTTTAATTACCAGCATTCGTCCACTTTTCCTTGTGAAGACATCAATCATACATCAAACAAAGTGTTTTTGAAGGAGGGAATGTCATTGCTTTGCTAATGCCTCTTGTAAAACAAATGTGTTCTGTGTTTTATTCCAGAATAGTCTGAATGTTTCTTCTTTATAGAGTGTGATCATGTCCAATTTAGAGCATGGCTACTTTCGTTTGCACAGCTCAGGAAGGTGCTTGAGAGATGATCAGGATCTTAAACCATATGAAGAGTTGGAGCCTTTTTTTTGCACATCCCTTTCACCTGTTAGGTAGCAAATGTGCAGATGAGTATAAAAATGAAGAGTATTGTAACAGAGAAGTTTTATATTAGAAGTAAATAGCTCTGCGTGGTTATGGTTTCACCACAATTTTGCATGCATACTGACCTTAGAAGGAGTAAAGATATAGACTTTAAGTTTCTTAAGCAACTTTAAATTGCCATTTGTTTTCTGTAAGTCTCAACATATGTCGTAGCTGAGAAGAGTTTGAGCCATATTTTAGTATCCTAAACTTTTGAAATGTTCTTAGTGACTGTAATGGACTTACTTTGGATTTTCCCATTGCACCTAAGAGAATGGTTTTATAATATTCCCTTTGATTTATCATTCAATAAAGAGAAATTACTTGTAAACATAACACCAGAATTAAAAATAGTTTGGAAATTAAACCTTAAAAGGACGTTTCAAAACTGCCAAAAGAGTAAGTTTGCTCTTATTTTCAAAGAAAACATCTTTTAGAAGCCAAATTCCGGATACTTCCCAAATGTTTTCATCCCTACTGCATATAACTCATTGTCAGGAAACTGGTATAGGAGTTACAGGAGCTATGACTTTACAAATACATTTTCCAAATGGTATTTGCTGTACGAAATTGCAAAAAGTGTTAGCTTTTCAGGGCTCATCTGTTTTCTTTACTACATGGTAAGAGGAGAGATGACTCATCACCAAGAGAGAGGCATGGTATGAAATGAGGAGAGCTATCACTGCTATCATTATAGTGTTTATATTGCACTATAAGAATATCTTTGAATTTGGTTAAGGTTAAAATGCAAGTGGCAAGTTATTAAAGATACACAGTAGAATAAAAAAGTTTTTACTTATTCTGATAATGATTGACAAGCTAACACCTTAAGAGAAAAAGGCAGATGAAATTGCCCATTATTGTCTTCTTATTTTATCTCTTGTGTCTAAAACTATCAATTGAATGTCCCTGAGTGCTCCATGTAGCAGATCCTATGGCTCTGTCCTTTGGTCTTGTCAAAGAGATCTTAGAATCATAGGATAATGAAGGAACATCCATCTTAGTTCTGTTCAAGCCTTCTACACCTCCTTAATTTAGAAGAATTAACCATTAAGAGCCCTTCTGATGATATATCTGGCAAACTAGTTTTCTGCTGTGAAATGTTTTCAGAGCCACACTTTTTCAGGAGCATTTTTTTGACATTGCCATTATCAGAAAGTACTGAAATACTAAGGGGTTTTTTTATTGTTTTATTATTATACTCCAGTTAGAAGTTGTCATATGAGTCAGAAAGATGAAGATGAAAAATTCTGTTTGTTTTATGCTAAGAAAAAGGTTTTGTCCCTGTTGAATCACACATTTTGATAGCATTAAAGGAAAATATTTTTAATTTTTCAGTTTGTGCAAAGCTTTGATGTTTGATGTTGGGGTTTCACTTCATATCAAAATGAAGTTTGAGAGCCTCAAAGTGTGCTGCAAGGTAAGAAACTCTGGTGTCTCTGGTTCTGTTGTGATTCGTGAAGCATCCTTTTGAAGATTCATTTTTGACTGGGGAAACTCAGAGAATAACAAGTCAGGGGCTTTATTGAGCAACCACTAAACATGATCAACAGAGAAAATCTTAATTATTCAGTTAAATTGTCACATCAGAAATACTGATTGTAGGGTCCTTAGCAGAGGGACTAACTGTTCTAACATGTTCAAATAGCAATTAGTATAAAATGCTTCCATATTGAAATTACTGAATGAGCTCTGCAGCATGAAACAGCAGAATAACTCCTACCTCTGCCAGATGATTTGCCTTCACTGATGTGCTTGGTTTTGTGATCATCATCTTTACTAAGTTTAGAGTACATCAAATTTAGGCATCACTAAAGCTTTACGTGTTTGTATTTGCTATGTATGTAACAAGAGTTACTTGCGGGGGCTTCATCTTAAGAACCTGTGCTAAGGGCTGTAATTTTCCTCTATTTTCTTTGTGCACACATTCTTGTTTGAAGAACAAGAACTTGTCTACCTTTGTTAGCTTACTTGCTAAAAACAAGAAAACACTAACTAGCAAGGACATCTTTCATAACGCCAGCTAAACGATAATTTTAAACATGTGAGAAGGAAAAATTGCTGAAAGGTAAAATGTACTAACAGTAGTAAAACCTTGATGCTTCCTTTCCCTGAGTGACAGTCATTTCTAGACTGTATAACATGGGAGGGAAAACTCAACAGCAAAAGTAAGAAAGGAAGACAGTTTTAAATTTGTATCTATAGATATCTTTTAATATACTCACTTAAACCAGTAAGCCATCGCTTTCGTTACAAAAAAAAAACCAAACAAAAACCATATAAATATATCCCATCAGCCATTACTTAAAACTAAGGAACGTTGTTCCAGAAATGGCAGTGGCCAGAGACATACTCTTTGTTAAGTCAATAAAAGATGAGAGTAATGAATTTGAGATGAAGAAATTCTTCTGATGTTTTCTGACTGGTGTGACTTGCTGCTGTGTTTGTGTTCTGCAGGACAAATAGAGTGGTCATTGCTCGCTTGAGAGCAGCATGTTTTACTGGCTGTTAATGTGGCTAGCCTGTTCCCATCCATTGGACATAATGTGTTGAAAACAGTGCTAAAGCAGGCATTTATTTGTGTATTGGTTATTGACAGGAGCCCAGTTTTATGCTGGGTCAGATAGAATTGAAATAATAGAAAGGAGGACTAAAACAGTCTAGTATATTCTTAGTTTCTAAGTATAAACCTGCCTCATTCAAAGTGAAACTGAAATTTGAAGGGGATAAGCTACTTAAGACTTCCCTTCTATGTGACTTATGTCCATCCTGTTTTGCATCAAGAAGAACTCTCACCAGTTATATTACCACTATTCCCTTTCCCCTGTATTTTTGGAGAGGAGAACGGTTCTGTTCCAGGGCTATCAAGAGGAAGTGATCTGCATACTGCCGAAATCAGGCTATTTGCTAGTCCAAGCACAAACACCCTTTTCTGCTCTCCCCTGATTTCTTATCTGACAGTAAGGTAGCAGGAGAATCATATTAATTGCTGGTGCCAGATTGAACAGGGTATATTTATCTATGAAGAAATACTTTACATTTTTGAATTACTGGCTTTTGTTGTTTTTTTTTTTTTTTCCTGTTGCAGGGGAGGGCAGCTTTCTTTTGTAAAGGAGGCAATTTTCTTTTGTAATCTGTTGATGAATTCATTTTAGCTCTTTTAAGGATGTAAGAAGGTTGAGCAAGAACATGTTTTTCCCAAATGTCTTCTTGCCCCCTCCCTCCCAACCTTGGGACCATATTTCATGTAGACGGTACAATTCTTTAGCTGGCTGACAAATCCTTATTGTCTCCAGGCCCTCAACACAAGAGTTGTATCTACTTTTGCCTTCCACTGGTGAACAGTAATCCTAGTGCTGGATATCTATTTGCTTTATATTTCTTTACTGATCCTGCCTTTGTTTTCCCAAGAGAATATATATGTATCATCTGTTCCTGAGTCTGCAATCAGTGGTTGAGGAGGAAATGGTGGCCATAACAATTTTGCATAAAATATGTACAAATCTTCAAAAATTACATGGAGAAACCAAAAGTCAAATAAATGGTTTGTAGAGTGCCTGGGAAGGGGGCCAAGACTGGTTTGGATAGGTAGCTGAATGGTTGTGTATACGTGTTCTCTCACCAAGGGTGATTTTACATCTTGATACTATTTATTCTTCCTGTGACAATGTAAACAGCAAAGACGCAACAGGTGCTAAAAGTAGTATTCACGTCACTGCATACTCCTAGGCAACAGGATGACCCTTATTTTTTTCTACATTTTGTGAAGAAGGAATAAAATAATGAACTACAGTCTCATCTTTACAAAGAGCTTCTGTACTCACAAGTCTAAGTAATGAAAAACCCATCCTATGTTCACAGTAAGACACCATCAGTTCTCATCTGTTTCATCTAAGAAATAAAACATTGAAATATACATTAAAATAACATGAAGAATAGACTCCAGACTCCAGGACATGCACTATTATTTATTGCACTAGTACTTGCAGGTTGATCTTTTCAAAATACTTCTCTGTTCTCTAGCCCCTAAAATCCACAGCACAGTGTGAGGAACTATTATCTTTACTGTAGAAATAAATACCGGAGGTTACATCGTGGGCTAGTGGTCCAGGATTGTTCAGAATAATGTCTTTTTTTATCATTCTTCTACTTGATAATGGATGGTGGAAATCTACTCTCTCCAGGTTTTCCACATAAACTTACAAATGCTTCCCATGAGGTTGTGGATTGGTATTAAATGGTTGCTCTGGATGTAACAAATGTGAGAGTAGGGATAGGAAAAAACAGGTTTTTGCAGAGATTGTTTCTTTGTCCAGGTCCAAGAGACATTCCTAAAATGGAGACATTAGTGACGGCTCTATGAACATCGCCTGATACTGATGGAAAGCAAAGTACTTTGCTTCAAAAATATGTTTGATTAATGTGGCACCACGTTACTTGTCAAAGCAGAAAGGTGGCTTTTGAATTCCTATAAAAATATTATAGAAAAAGGTCATTACTAGCTACAGGGCTGCAATTTATATCTTACAAATGCTGATGTGAGTGTCCCTTGGGAAACAGAGCAGCAAGGGAATGAACTTGGTAAACTGAAATGTAGAGGGATTCATTTTGTCCAAGTTTTACTTGGTTTGCTAAGTTCATTGTGATGGATGGGACCATAATATATAAAATGACTGGCATGTATACTCATATCTATGAGTAGATACCATTGAGCATATACCATACTTCAATTTGCAATTTGAGATAGAAATATATTACATATTATGGATGATATGATTAAGTTTATTTTAAAACCAAGAGCTGTCAATTGCATATTAAAATAGTAGTTCATGTCTATCTCAATTTTTGGTAAATATCCATTGATGGATAAATCGTATTAGAGAATTTCAATTGTCAGTAGAACTTATATTTCAATGAATATTTGGGAATTTCATCAAGAGCTAGTAATTTTTACCTTTATTGTGACAGGGTTCTTGAGGTGCATATGTAAAGAGCTACCATGAGAAGAACTATGAGATTTTTATATCTTTGAGAACAGACCCAGTAATATCTGCTTCACATAGTTGTGTGGCACAATTATTGACATTTAGAATAAATTAATTCATAATCTCTGAAAAGTGACGAAAGACTTCAAATGAAAATGATGCTGAATTTGGTGAAAGTATTGAGCTGGAGCAAAGTAATTTTTATTTCTAACACAGTTAATTCCATACTATATGATGTAAGTGATTTTTGTTATGACAAGCAACTGAGCATACTAAAATCTTGAAACAGTCCCATATTTTGGGAAAGCTGAATGGAATTAGATTTTCAGTCAGAATAATACTCAAAAATATAAGTACTTAAAATTTGAATAACTTAATTTCCTTTCCTTTTTGAAAATGTAGCCCTGCAGCAGATTTTTAAACTCCAAGACATAGCAGTATTAAAATAATCATGGATCTGGAGGAAATACCACAAAAACATCCAGCACAGATTAATCAAGAATAGAAATTCATTTGAACTTTCTGTAGTCTATTGAATATTAAAACATTTCATATTTCAAATAGAAAAAAAAGAAGCCTTGAGCAAAGTTTTGATCAGAGTCAGTGACATTTCTGGTGTAATACTTGAATATTTGGATTAAGGTTGAAGGTTTCTACTCAGCTTCAGCAAACTTTCTTGTATTTTATGCTTTGTATTTATTACTAGTTGAAAAATAGCTGATCTGTGCTACAGGCTGAGGAACAATGAGAATAAAGAACTAAAACCCCCAGATGACTACTTTGGCCAAACAAAGTATTTTTGTTCTGCAATTTTGTGGCATTTTGTTATGAAATTCATGTTTTCAGACTTTCTGTTATAGCCTTTTCCCCTACATTGGATTGTATCTCTGAAAGATAAGAATGCAATTGATGTATTGTAGATTTTTCTTTTTTTATTGAGAAGTTGTTTCCTGTTGGAGTTCTTTCCGTATGTGTGAATTCCGAGAATGGCTGGGTAATGATCAAATTCTTGGGAAACTTGTGGTTCAGGAACTTCTGCAGAACATCACATTGTGCTTTTGCTCTCTCTAAAAGGTGGATTTTTGTCAAAATAACTAAATTAAATAGATTGGGTTAGTCAGGAAATCTACACTGATCAAAGGGTTTTTTTTTTGGACATCAGTTTTGAGAGTCTTAAGTGAAGAGAACAGTAAAGGCATGAGTCACTGAAAGAGTGTTTTGAAATAGCAACAGTGGGAAAACTCGTTTTTAAACCAACATTATAAATTAACTATTATTGTATAGGAACACTTTGTGAGGAAAGACATTGACATTGTTGCTGGCAAATGTCAAAACTGCAAATCACTGTGTCCCCACTGACTTTCTTCCTGGAGTCAAAATCCCAAATCAAGTCTGATATAATTTATATATTTATTCCTATTAGCCCTGAATTAGGACTTGAGGATTTTCCCTGTGAAAATCCTCCATGAATGTTAAAAGTGTCTAGCAGAAATTACATTGCTCCTCACTTCCTTCCATTGCCATCTGTGTGTGGGTGTCTTTTGGGGGCCAGTATGACAAGAATTAGAAGAAGCATTTCTCAAGGAAAATATTGTATTTCTTAGAGATACTAATGTGGAAATATGTAAAAATTACATCACTGCTTGAAGCATGGTCAAGAGTTTCACAAAGCTTTTTTGTTGAACATGGAGGATTTTTGGTTTTACACTCTATTTTCAAACTGCTGATGTAAAAAAATAAGAAAGCAAATGAGTTTATTGTGGCAGAGATAAACTCAGGCAGCTTTTACTGTGCTGTGAAGATTATCAAAGTGCAATGTGCAAACACTTACTGATACGTGTGTGAGAGAAAGAACGTATGTTTGTCAATCTACCTGTCTTCTGTATACAAGGTTGTCAGCAAGACACAGTAAAACATCCAATAAATACAAAAAGAAGGCTAGATGAACTATTTATGGCAAGTAGCAATTTTTTTCTCTTAAGAGTACATTGCCAGTTTTCCAGAAATAATCTTGGATGAATTTTTCAGAGTGAGAGTTCAAGATAGTTAGACAAAAGTGAGGTTACTATCGCCCTTTTATTTGTTTCAGGAATGGGAGGTCAAACTTGGCATAGTAGTCACATTTCCATTTCCTTCTCAGCTTTTCTTGAGGGTGGCTGCTCTTACACTCCTACCCTGCAGCGTTCTCCACCAGGATACACTTGCCAGTGCTGTTCTACTTCCCAATAACCAGACTGCACAGCAGCAGGGAGGGGACTCCAGGTGCTCAACTTCCCACATGGGTGTCCTACAGGGTTGTAAATAATTTATTTTCTCTTCTCATCTCCCAGGCTATTTAAACAAAAGCGTTACAGCTCCACTAAAAGGAGTTAAAAGGGGCCGCAATTAGAACACCTAAAAACTGAGGTGACACACAAGTTCGAAGGCCTGAGACTGCTTGTGTCTGAGCAAAAATTTGGGCTAAGCTGCCTCATGATTTAGAGAATGTAATTAGCAGGCAGTAGAGACTGTTCTCTTCCATGTCGAGTTTCTCATTATTTTTAAGAAGAAATTACATCATCATTGAGAAAGATAGAAAAAAATGTTCTTTAAGCTGGTGAGTAGGCGCTCACCTACAAGGTGGGGCATTGATATTGCAGAAAAGCCTCATTGCCTGTTGATTTACACAGTACACACTGGTGCCTGGGAAGAATATGGACACCATTATGCTTGTTGTTTGGAGGCTTCCTGCTCTCCACTTGGTGTTGGATCCAGAACTGTTTTGGAGGATGTGATTTAGCTTGAGCTCCCAAAGGTAGTGGTAGATGGAGTGCATGAATATCTGAATTCTTGGCTGTTTCTCTCTTAATAGTACCCAAATGTGTCTGCAGGTGTTTGAAAGGTAAAGAGAGAAATTGATTGAGAGAAAAAGAAAGGGGCATCATGATGAGAAAAGCTGGAAATCATTTAGCTTCTTATCTTCTTTCAGCATTATTTAAGATTTCTGGTAAACAGGAAATCAAGTAGGTCTCACTGGTAAGTCTGGACTCCTTGTTTATCTCAGTCTTTAGAAGTTTTGCTTGAAGAAAGCATACAGTAGTTAGAAATGAAGTGTGGGGTTTTTTCTAGTTTTGGTTGATTGGTTTTTGTTTTGTTTTTCTTTAGTTTTTTGGAGGTGAAGATTTCTCATAAATGAAATTTCTTCAGGGCATTTTTATGGTGTTCAAAATACTATTTATAGGCTTTTCCCCCCACAAATATTTTTTACATAGAGGAAGTTTTTAAGAGTTTACATGTCATGTGCACACTGATACTCTCTTAGCGTTCATCAAGATCACAAGGCTTTATATCATTTTGAAGAAAAGCATAAAAATTCCTTTGCAGTAGACAGGCTGTACAGGGCTTTCATGCAAATTAATTTTTCTAAACAGCATCCCTCTTGTCTTGCAAATCTTTAGCATGGAGCAATGTTCTTCAGCAAGATGCTGAACTCTAGTGCATGGGAGGAGAGCCTTGGGAGTACAAAGGTTTTATCAGTGGTTACTGGTATATTGCCAATTATGCACAGCTAGTGTCATTTGTAAAACAGTCATTCGTGGCTGTGGAAGAGATCTAAGTAGAGGATGTCTTTTGGGAAACTTCAGAGATAAATGTTGCTGGAATGAAGCAGCAATCCCTTTTTGCTGGAGGACACAGGGACCTGTGTGGATTGCCACTTTTAGAATAAAGAGTGGCACAGATACACAGCCATATTTAATTATCCTTTTAGTGTTTATAAACCAGATTTTTGCTCTGAAGCTTGATTATGAGACAGAGTATGACTCCTGGGTTTACATTACTGAACTTGTTGGTCAGCACCATTGATTTATTTCATATTGGTATGGAAGTGGAAGAGATTTTTGCATTCTTTATTAGCTCTTTCACAACGTCAATTTTCCTGTCTAAAGCAGAAAGTTGTAAGTCATAACAGTATCAAGCAACATGTTGTTCTACACAAGGTTAGGCTAGCCAGAATTATGGATCCTTTCTGCCCTTCTAGGCTTGAGTATTTCTTAGGGCTGCTTACAGCTGAGAAATAATCCAACTCAAAAGCAGTGGGATGATTCATTTGAGGGTTTTATTTCTGCACGCTCCTGTATCTGCCTTCACTTTGGAAGAAAGTATATTTTCAGCTTATGTTGTTTTAAAACTAGAAAACTGCAATTACCTTTGTGCTTGAGTAGTTTCATTAAAATATGTCATATTCTCTCTACAGTTAGTATTATTCAGATGACATTTTTAAATCTGCACCTGGGTACAATCTTCCTTAACATAACTCAAACAAATGTGTGGTCCACCCTCAATTATAATAAATCAAAAGAGTAAGCTTCTGCATTTGTTTTCATCAGTAATTCTAAAAGAAAAAAGTTGCAGAAATGTGTGTGAAAGTTGAGATGTAAATTTTTTCCTTAATCAAATTGCACTCTGATCAACAACGGTTTTGTTTCTTTTAAAAAGTCAACCCATTTAAATAGTAAAGGTCAGAAAGTTAACTATATAAGTGCAATCAGCAGGGTATTCAAATTATCAGTGTCAGCTCTGTTGCCACTCATGATAAAAATTCTACCAAGTTAAATCTATAAATCTATTTTACATTAATCCAAAAGAATACCGAAAAGAAAGAAAAAACCTAGTAACTAAAAATACAGGGTGGAAAGAACTTCTGGGGTATATGATCCTCCAGGCACTTCTGCAACCCCAGTCTCAGAGAGGAGTCCCACATCCTTCTTTCACCTTTCTGTGGATACTGCAATCAAGTGATGCAAAGCCTCTCTTTGCTTGGCTGTAATAGACATTGAGAAAAAATAATCTGAATAATCCAGTATAGGTACTGGATAATAATGTAGTTTTCCATACTTTAAGCCTAATATAGTATAGCCACTGTTTTTCTTCCTTCTGCTCTTCTACCTGTAACTATACAGTACTTGATTTCTTTCAGATATATTCATGAAGAATTCACACACAAACTGTTCTTCTCAGACGAAGAAAAGAAATTGTAAAATATCCATGCTGCCATAACTGTGGCGATATACGCCATGGCTTGTGATTGTGAAAACTTTAGGGAGAATGCAGATCATTTTTGTCCATTCACCAGTGAAAGGCCTTCCTTGCAGAGTCCTACCCTCCATTAGGCAGCAATTTGTCTCGAAAACAGCTAGTGCTGAAAGCCTGAGAGACCACTGGCTTTTACTATCTCCCTGCTCATCTAATCCACTTTCTGTGTTTCCAATGTCTGGATCAGTGGTGAGAACTGAAATTACACATTATTTTTTTTTTAGGCATCATCAAGGATTTTGAAGTTTATATCAGTGACTAAACTTAATTTCCCGATGTAGCACCATGAAGTGATGGTGTTGAAGACGGAATTTAAAATGACCCAATACCCTCCTCTCTCAATATAAAAAAATAAAGAGAAACAATGCAAATACAGTACTGTTTCCTTACTAATTTAGTAATGGTCTTGTCTTAAATTTGGACAGTGATATTTTCTAGTCAGGTTTATTAAGTTATCAGAGAGCTGCCCTGCAAAAAATTCTCTAGGTTCTCATGGTTGGTGGTGGTAAAGCACTGAGGCTGAGCCAGCTGACCAGGAGGCTTTCTTGAGGGAGCACCCAAATGATCTGCTCCTGCCTTTCAGCACCAAACAGGCCCAGCTGCCCAGATTTCACAGTGCTGGGCACACATAACCATGTTGTTATGTTGCTCTTGAGAGTTTAGATTGCAAAAGCCTTCATTGTCAACAGCAAAACCCTTTCTCTTGGTATCAGCAGTGCAGGGAAGCTTCCTGCGTCGCTTTCCCTCTTCATTATCTGCAAATACTCTGAGGTCTAAAAATAAAAAGAAGAATAAGTTTTAGTTTCTAAACCAAGATATCAACAGAAAATAACTATTTCTTTGCAAGGTTGAACCTGTCTCTTTATGAAGTAAGACTTCATTGAATTAGGTTTCTCAGTAGTGTCTTGGTTTGTGATTCTGATTAGTAAAATATACTTTCTAGCAGCTGTCTCTTCTTCCACCAGATATGTTTTTGCTTTTTAAAAAAGATAGAGCATTTTGAATTTTGCTTTTTATTTTTTTTTAGTACTACTTTAGTATCTTTATTCTGTCAGATCAAGGCTTACATGGCTCATTGCATCTATGCATAGCATTGATTTATAATTCCTGTGAAATTTTCTATAGGTCAGAGCCAGCACCTTTTGAAGGTGTATTCTGTAAGGACTTGTTTAAAATAGGTGATTTTTTCTGGAAGGTAACCTTAGCATTGCCCTGGCCTTTAGGCCTTTGACTTGGAAATTAGTGTTGCAGAGTTCAGAGAGCATGCTTTCCTCAAAAATGTTTTCTTAAGATGCTGTGACAGCCTCAGCAACTGCTATTTTTGGACCATTTCATTTAAAATTAATCACTTGTGGAATTTTCAGCAAGTACATTTCACAAGGAACATGACTGAGTCTTTTTCATTTGTATATGAATATAGACATGTTTTTGCCTATTTCTTTAAAGAAGATTAAAGTCTGTCTTTTTTGGGGGGGGATGCTTGAGTAAGATCTTGTGAATTTTATTGCCTTTATCAGGATAGGTGCTGGTGTTTAAGGAATCTCACTCTTGGCTTTCAGGCTCTATGTCTAAAAAGCCCCCTTTTTTCAAATGTTTTCTGCTTTTGCTAGCTTTAAGATATTATTAAAAATTATTGCTTTGGCTTTTCCAGTTTCATTTGCTTTAGAAATTGGCATGACGGTTTTTCTGGGACTTCAAAATTCAGTCAGCAATTTGACTGAAGTCTTCTGCACCTTGCAGATCTAATAGCAGCTTGCCTTTTTTTTTTTCTGCTTGCTGGAAGTGAGGCAGGGAGATCTGGAGAACTTGAGAATCTGCTTTGAAAATGTTATAGCTGGGTCTTTGATATCACACATTATACAGTACACAAAAGCTGAGTATCTGACACAGCTAACATTTTCTATTTTGCATTGCTGAAATTTTCCTTTTCAGGTGAGTCCAGTACCAAGGTAGTGGCTTCCATGGAATTTATATCATGTGACTAGCTTGTCTTTTTGCTAGATTTCTGGTGATAAGACAGAATCAATTTGAAGGTTAAAGACTTTTCATCCTATTAGTATTAGTTCTGGTTTAAAAATAAGGAAGTTTATAGTCTTGGATCATAATTCCTATACATGTGAAGTATTGTTTATGAAAACTCATGAATTTACTGGTCAGTTTTTTTCAAAGCTACACTCACAGGAAGTATTTTTTTCCTGTTTTCACCTGTTTTGCTGGCTTTTTTTTTTTTTCCTGAGATAAGAAATTAGAATAATGGTTTTGCTTTTAGAAACACATTTGCATAAGTAATAAACCTTAGAAAAGGGCACAGGAATAATTAAGGGAAACAATATTGTTGATTAGATAAACTAGTAGCTAAAACAAACACCCAACAAGCTCTACAGGTTAATACCTTTAGTATTTTAGGACTAGAGTTGGCCCCAAGTTCTCCTAAAAAATATGAACGGATACATTTCTTACTTACCATATGACAAATTACTTGGAAGTTTGTTTTACTTGAGTAGCCTTCACACTAGAAGGAGAGTGTTGATGTTGATATTTATTCATCTGTCATGAAAGTCATACCTCTGAAATCATCAGTGTGTTCGAATGCAATAGCTGCCTTAAACTCCTGTCCAGGCTTTCATGTGCCAGGGCAGTGGCTTCAGGGTAAAGTGTGAATAGAGCATCAATGAACTGTCATAATCAGATGGTGCCCTTTTCAAGAAAGTCAGTTTCCCACTATGATTTATAATAAGCCAAAATACACTGGAACATATGGAGGTGAAATTTCTGATGTGCAGACCATGTATACTCAAATGTGAGGCCAGGAGCTGAGGACTGAGGAATACAGCATCTCACTGAACAAAAGGTTTCAAAAGAGGCAAAAAGGAAAAAAGTGTTTGAAGGCAACATGGAAAGAATAGAAAATTTTTTCCCATATGGTACCTGAGAGATTTGAAAGAAGACAGAGTTAAAAATCAGTATTCAAAATGTCATTTTGTTTTTCTAGATTTTGCCTTTGAAGATTTAGGAAAATATTTAGGACTGACTAACTTCTCTAGTCAGCTGACAGAAAAATATAGCTATGCTTGAAACAGCGTCATTAAGGTTGATGAAGTTTCATCTTATATTAAACTAAAATTCTTCCTTCAGTGTCAGCCTTGTACATTTCATATGTATAAAAAAGGATTAAAATTGTATTTTTAAAAATAAATATTTTGGGGTAGGAATATCTGTCTGAAATATTTTGTATACCTCCAACAGCATGCAAAGATAAATTTAATCATTTAAGGTATGAGGCCATGTAAATGCTGTGGGACACTCTGTTAGTGCAGTTTAAAATCTCTCAAAATTTAGACATTTGACATAGCAATGAAAAACGTTTGCCCTGGACATGGTTGTTAAGTCTCTAGAAATTTTTACTGCTATGTAATCAACTTTGTAATGCACACATACATGGAAAGCCATGATACAATCAATGAGGCTTTGTAAAATACATGATAAAACTATTCACTAAGTGTAATAAAAGCTAGAAGGAGAAGTAAGTTTCCTTTCTTTTCTGAAAGGCATTTTTAAAATATTATTTTCATTGCCTTAAGAAAAGCAAAGGAAATTATGCAGTATGTAAAGTACAGGAAGAAATCTGAATCTAAGGAGTGCCAAGGGAAATACAATCCACATTCTTATTTTATATATTATAGTACATTCAAGACATTTTATTGTTTTGATTTGGTTTATCTTTGTGTAAGTTGTATAGATTTTTATTATTGTTCTTAATTTAAGGCTTATAGAAGAGTTTTGTTATTATGCTTGGTGGGAAATGGATGAGCAATTTAATATTGTTTCTATAAGGAAACATGTGATGTCTCTCTCTATTACATTGTGTGTCTGAACTGGGTGCACATGGAACATGAAGAACACGCCTGTAACATCCCTCAGTGCTTCACCCATTTTCCCTCTAAGCCAGCTTGGTTATTTCAAGTTGCTCAAATTATGACTGTGGTTTGGGGTTTTTTTGTCTGCAGCAATGCTTCATAATTTATTTTGCAAATCATGTTCACAGTGGGTGAAGTTCAGCTGTAGCTTTGTATCTGAAAACAAGGCTGACTTCAGCTTGTGGCACAAAGTGCAAAGTGTGATAGAAGTGCAATTGATAGAAGTGCAGCCCAAGAGGAGCAGATGGGTTAGGAATTAGGAGGTGAGGTTGGAAGGATACTCAGTGTGAGGAGCAGGAGGAAATCTAGTATCAAAGGTATTAGGAGGTAAGCAATAGCATGGGACCTTAAAATAAGGCAGGAAATTAAATGGAAAGAAATGGATATGCAATAAATGAAGGGATAGAGAGCAAGGGAGACTGGAGTGGTAAGGAAAGCATTTTAGCACCAAGGGAAAAATGAATTTTATCAAGAGCTTAGCCAGGAGGTGGAATTTGATACACTTGTAGTCCACATGTAGGTAACTGAATATGCCTTTACTGGTAAACTAATTTTTAACGGGGGGTGGTCAGGGGGTGGGAGGTGGGAAACTTAAATTAGTGAAGTGTTTTTCTATGTACACTTTGTGGTAGTGTAGTTTTTAAAATCCAGACTACTATTGCACATTTTATGCACTTCTATTACTTTTTGTAAGTCTTAGCCTAAAGAAAGATGTTCTATGTTTCACTGCTAAAAGAAAGCTAAAAAATGAAATGAAACTAAAATAAAATGGCCAGTGTTTTTTTTTTTTTTTCTAGACAGACTGAGCAAAAAATGTAGATCTCTTTCATGGAAGAACAATATGAATTGCCTCAGGGATCTGAAGAATAGTGAGAGAAAACTTACTAATCTATAAATGCCTTTTCTTTTGTTCCTAGGCTCAGATATTGTTCAATGGTTAACGAAGAACTTATCAATAGAAGACCCAGGTAATTTCTCTTGTTTTTTCATCTTCAAATTCTAGGTTTTTTAAAAATTATTGGACCTGATTTTGTTTCTGCTGTGGTGGGAGTGATGAGACAACATTTGACGAGCACAATTTCAATAGCAAAACAAATAAAATCTTAGAAAACTTTCCTAACAATCTGAGGATTTTGATTATCCACTTTATTGCAGCAGGTACCAGGAAACAATATGAGAATTATAATAATGATAGTTCTTTGGCAGAAAATGTTCCTGAGTCCATGAGAAATTGATGCAGTGTTATGCTAAATTGTTAAATATTTGCTGTTTTATTACAGAATTTTTCAATATATACAAAAAAATAGAACTATGAAAAAACATTCTTTTACCCTTACCAAAGGCTAGTCTTAAATTTGGACACTTCTATAGCATCTTAAATGGAAAGTGAAATGCAAATAAAGTCAGTGAAATGAGGAAATGAAGGAAGAATAGTTCATTGCTTGATCAGCTGGGTTGGGCCATGGAAGTAAGGGTTTAGTTTCAAACTCTGCCATTGATTTTTTTTGTGCCCAGCAGGAAACACAGTTTGGTTATTGTATTTAGCTATTATTTATTTCCCGGATTTACAGAAATTTTCTATAAAGGAAAATTTTCCAGTAGAAAATGCTGAATTGTAGAAACAAAATATTCTAGGGGAGTTCTCATTTTCTTTTGGTTAAAGGAAAGATAATCTTTCTTTAAAAATGATCAAAAATGCTTTTTTCCTTGCTTTCTTTCAGGATTTTCTTACATTTTTGGGGGTAATTTTTGTCTTTATTTTTAAAATGTGTTTTTCTATCAAATTAGAAATCAAAATATGATCATTGCAAAAAGCAAAATCACTGTATTTAAAATTGTGACTTGAGCAATGAGGATCTCTCAATACATAATTTGATATTTGGAAGTCGTCAGTTCACAACATATTGACATGTTATGTGAAAGAGATCACTACATTTTTAGCTAACTTTGAATGGTGTCATATGCTTGCTTCCTGGAGAAAAGGCTTTAAGAGACCCAAGTATGATATTGCATTTCTCAGTTGTCAGCTGCAAAACACTCACCTATTTGTATTTATCAGTGTTTGAAAGATTTTTGGGCTACGTTTATTTGATGTGGAAGCTTAACCTTTATTTGTCAAACCAGAACTGCAATACTGGAATAGGCCGTTATTCAGATTACCTGCTTGTTGCAAAATTTGGAATAGAAAAAGCTTCTACTAAACAGAAAACATGTCTCCTTGGTTCCTTATGTTCATATCCAATTAAAATTAAACAAACACACAAACTACTAACATATGTAACCAAAACATCACAGTAATTTAACTGAAGCTGGGCTTTATCCTCTCAGATTACGTGGATGGAAAAAACCCTATCCATAATGACAAAAATGTCTTATGTGTTTTGGTCCTAGTCCAAAGTCAGCTATTCTGGAACTGGTTAAATTCAGATCTTCAGAAAACAAATAGCCCTAAATGCTTCCTTTGGGTAATGCTCAGAATTGCCAGATGACAGTGGACTTGACAGACGGTGAGCAAGAGCTTTTCACATGACGGAACTTCTGAAAATGTTCTGTTTTTTTCAAAATACATAGATCTCTTGCTTTTCATTTCAGTTCTGGACAAGGCAATCTAGAACCTCCTGTGGAAAAGCCTCAGATTTCTGCAATATGTTGTCACTGTAATTTGGATTTCTGTCTTCTGATTGCTTTTAACCCGGGTGTCAGGGTTTAACCCAGTTTTCTTTTAAAGCAACCCTTTGGGGTCCTGTTACAAATCACTTGTGAAGCTATGCAGTTTTGTGATGCAGACGTAAATAATGCCTTAGTTTGCACTGAAAATTGTCATCTCTGTCTAAGTCTGATATCAACCACATACCTGGAAGAACAACATAAAGTAGACCTTGGAGGGCATATTTTAAGAGTATATTCTACTCTGTCCAGAAAAATGTAAGTACTATTTGCACACCTCATTTGCCAGTGCTGTGCAACTTCTCATGCAAGGCAGGCAAATTGTGATTTAAGGGATAAGTAGAGAGATTCACACAAGGGACCTCAGGTTAGAAGGGACCTCAGAAGATCTTGTGGTCCAAACTTTCACGGAGAGGCAAGCCTGTGTGAGATTACTGAGCACTCTGTCCTGTCTCATCCTGAACACTGCCACTGATGGGAACTCCACCACATCCAGTGATCGTTTGTTCTCACTGTAAAAAAATTAAATAGATGAAAACTTTCTCCATGCAACTTGTACTCATTGCCCTTTATCCTCCCAGTGTGGCTCCCTGTGAAGAGAATTTCTGTCCTCTAAACACTGGAAAAATGTGTTGAGGCCCCCGAACCTTCTGTTCTCTGGGGTGAAAACATCTAACTCTTTCAGTCAACCTGTTCTTTAATAAAACACAGAACTAGTAAGAAGGAAGTGATGCTACCACACTTTATATATTAAAAACTAATGCTTTGAAATGCAAATTTTTCCTTTGTTTTGCATAGGGAGTAAAACTCCCATACCATTTAAGTGGGAATGAAGTAGGCAGCTTTATGGGTAGTTGGAGAACATAAGGCAGAAGAAGGCCTGACAGCAACATTTGCTTCAGTATGTTAATAAGTGTAAGGCTTTCACCTGGAAACAGCAATTTACAGTAAAAAATAGTAACAAGTTGGAACTTGTAAACTGCCAGTCAATAAAACCATGCAAAGTTTTAATAAATGGAAAATAATATTCAGTGGAATATTTGAAAGATTTTGGCTTGCTGCAGTAGATCTCCTTCAAGAAAATAGGCTTGAAATGATAGGTGGATTCTGCTAATTTGTACCAGATTTGAAGTTATTTCAGTGGAGCAGAGCTTGTGCCCAGAATAGCTGTGCACAATGCAATGTACAGTTGCTGTTACATTGTTTGCTATTCAATATGTACTCAAAAATGTTTGTGTTTCAGCCTACAACTCATCTGTAAAATTTTAAGAACAGAAATTGTCCAAGTTATTTTTAATGGGGAAGTTTTATTCAGGCATGAATATAAGCATGATCTCAACCTGAAAAGAAGCAATTAACTGAGTTTACAGAATTGCAAGAGCTTGTGGTTTGGCACTTAGACATATGTTGTTGAATTGACCGTTACAGGGTAAGTGCTGACTCTTCACTGATGTTGCCAATTACTCTTAATGTGGAAAATCTACTCTGTTTTTCTACATTGTGTTTTTATTTCTGAAGTGATCATTAATGACATGAAATGCACCAGACTGGCCACATCAGATACTGAAGCTCTTTTAATCTTTAGTGGGAAAAATAGAACAAAAAAGGGTAGATGAGCTGATTTAAAGATATCAGATCAAATTGCCAATCCTGTACTTGGTTCTTACATTGATTTCTTCTATGCTCTTTCAGCAAACACTTGATTTCTCTATTCCCTAACACTCAACATCCTAATAGTACATCATGCTTTTGTCTCCTAAAGGAGAAAGAACAGTATGAGTTTTCCAGTCTTTTCACAAGGAAATGGTGTCATTCACAAACACTCATTTCATCTTCAAGTCATCCCAAGAATAATTTTCATCTAGATGTCTCAGAAAATACCTTTAAGTGTAGACAGTATATTTAGATATAATCCTCATGTTCCTTTAAAGTACCTTTATTCCTGAGTGTTGCTTATTTAATTTTCTCATAGCTGCAAACCCACTGAATTTGGCTGGAGGCATTTCTTTATCAAATGGTTGCTCCAGCAGAACCACTGCAGCCACTCTAGAATGCTCAACCTCTGCATTCACATTGCTTTGCTCCAGCTTGTTTAGGCAGTCTGCTGAAGTGGTTTGCTACTGCTCTTGGACATCAGGAATTACTCTGAAATTTATATATATCTATATATATTTATATATATTTTTATATATATATACATATATATATATATATAAAAACCTAAGTTTTATAGTTATGAAAAAAGACTACCTTGATATTTACGCCCTCCTGTGATTTTTCAGTTTCAGTTCTCACCATTTATAGTCTTTTCACGTAACTGGTGTAACTGATTTGTAACTAGATGCCCATTGGCATCTGTGTGAGCTGTGGTCACTGATTCAGTGCAATAAAAAGGGAGGGCTCAGTAGCACAACATCTGTTTATGTTTCTTCCAGTTTTCCCTCTTTAGTAAAATCTCTCTCCAGCAGCTGGTGTACTAGTAATGACCTCGAGAATACACAGTACTTGCTTGAAAGAGGTAGAAGAAAAATGTTAAGGTTTTTATTTGAGTTTATGAAAGTTTACTTGAAAAAATGTCCAGTTCTCAGTTTTTCCCTTTCCCCAATTATATGCAGAAAGGTAGCAGCAAAGAGCAGGAGCCAGACAAGATGTTCTAAACAATTGCCATTTGGGAAACAGCACCAGAGAGCTGCAAGCAAAGGGGAGGTACTTCCAGAGATTGCTAGCAGAGAAAAGAGTCTCTTATGAGAAGGAATAAAGAAGGGAATGGAAAGGTCATGCTTATCTTTGAAGTCTTTGCATTAATCAAAACCTGTGGAAGTGGAGCAAGAGTAGGATGCTCCCCTTTTATTATCTTGATTAAAAAAAACCCAAATAATCAAAACCCCAATAAAAGTAATTTATACTGCCTGCACCCATACCATAACCCTCATACTGGGAACCCAGGGACACCAGACATTCTCATTTTTCATATGCATGATAGAAATTTAGGCACATTTTTTTCGATAGCAACCTCATGAACCTTTGTCAATTTTAGTGTAACTAACTTCCCAACTTCCTTCTACTGGGTGAATTTGATCTGGGCTTGTCAGATCCTGTTACATTTCAATGGAATAACAACTTTAATCTCAGATGAACAAAAAGAAAGTAAAACAAAATTCAGATTGAGAATGGAAAATGTCAGAATTTACAGACACTGTTTTAGTGCCAATAATATTGACATTGTGATACTCATGCAAAAAATGTATTGGTCAGGTTTCCTACAATTACAAGCAGCATAGGGGGTACTTACCTGTGTGGCAATCAGAGGGCTTCTAGCTACTCTTGAGCTTCCAGGAGTGCAATGGTAAATGTTCACGTGAAGAGGGTGTTTTATTTGCCCAAAGCCTTTAGAGGGATTTTGTAAATGGTGAACAGAAGTGTACTGTCTGCAATTCAGTTGTGACAGGATATATCAGATTTAATGGATTTCATGGTTTTTTTCCACTGAAGCGTCTTCCAGATTTGTATAATCTGCTATCCTGTGTAGACTGCGTGTGTTAGGATTGTTTCCCAAGAGCACACAGACCTGCAGGGCCACCTGAAGTGAGCTGTTTTTCTACAAATGTGCCTGTACTGTTTGAACAGTCTCATTTCCAGGTAGTCACTCTTGAAAGTGATTAATATGTTCCTAGTTTGGCCATTTTATTTTGCCACTTATAGATAGGTGGTAGGCTACATCAGTACTCATTTTCCATTTTCTTTGATGGAGCAGTCGTTTCTTCTGACCTTTTTGGTAGTATGGCATCTCGTTAAAAAAGAACAGGTTTTTTTACACTTAATGGGAAGATACAAAGTTTGTGACTGGTATTGATGTCAAGTATGGTATCAGTATTATGATGCAGAATATGTTACCAGGGTATTGGTGACATAATACTTCTTTCACATAGCTAGATAGGTAAAACTATTACAACTATTTCATCATGCTAAGCATGTCCAAATGAAATTCTTCCTCTGTTATTGTCTTAAGGAGGCATTATTTTGCAAGATTTTATAAAAAATAGTTAATGTCTTTTTTCACCCTAGCAATTAAGAAACTTTATAAACATTTGAATTACCTGGGAAGTATAAATGAGCTGTGTCTGTTTAACTTATAAATAGATGTCCATCCATCTTGGATTAATGGGTAAAGATGACAAATATGGAATTTGCTGCTGTCTAGCATAATTTTCTGTACAATAAAATGATTGTAAAAATAGAATGATAGTACCAGGTATTGGTATGAAAAATACACATATTCTGTGAAGTTGTTTCTGTGAGCAACCTGTCTGATATTGTCAATAGAATACTGATTCAAAATGGATCTCTTTTGGTTCTAATTAGGCTTTGAGCAACTTGACCTACTGAATGGTGTCCCTGACCATGTCAGCAGGGTTGAAACTAGATGAAATTTAAGGTCTCTTCCAACCCAAACTGTAATATAATTCTATGTTTCAACTGTAACTTGTGTGACATATACACATTATCTGTATAAAACAGATCTCTATTGATCCTTCCTTATCTCTGGTTAAAAGCAAGGCATCAACTGAGTTTTTTAAATTTTAGTTTTTCTTAATAGTAGCCCTGATTCCATGGTGCTGACATCAAAGATATTTATTTTAAGAGGAAATAATTATTGCCTTTAATATTAAAGTCTCCAGATTATACTCAGAATTGTTTTCAGTATTAAATATAATACCTTCACATGACATTCACTCTTTTGTTTTAATCATTAAAGGTGAAATTCCAACCTCTGCAAAAGTTGAAGGTTTTATTTTTAACTCCAATGAAACAAGATTCAACTAAATGCCTTTTAAAATAGGATTAAGTGTAACATGGCCTTTAAGCTACATCTCATGCTAAAATCCAAAATCTAGTTTATAAAACTGTCTGATACTCAATTACATTTTAAAAATGGAAACAAACCAACAGTCAGCATGTTCTTTGCAATTCAGTAGGCAGCATGGGCTTTATTACACTGAGGTCTTTGAGAGTCCTATTGAGAGAAAAGGATGAAGAAAAGAACTGACTAGAATACAAAATACTGATTAAAAATAAGTCTGAACAAGCCTACTGATATAAAAAGTTAATTTTAAAACTACTGCCTGATCAAGCTGATAGAAGCTGAAACATCAGTAATTTTTAATTTTAAGTAATTTCATTGGAAAAAACTTCAGATGCTCTCTTGCACCATTTGAAGGAATTATTTTCATCCTGTCACAGAATAAATTAGGACATAATCTAAATCACACAATTAAAATATTTACCCATGAAGTTAGGGCAAAGTATGTTTGTTTAGGGAGAACTCGGATAACTTTTAGAAATAAATCTAATTCTTTAATTGCATAAGTTGAATTATAATGACCTTCTTAATAAATTATTTTATCTCATTTCTGCTAAAGCTACTAGGAATTTTTGTAGTTTTCTTACTGTTTGACAGCCTCGTTCTGAACCTTTGTGATCATACCAAGTTTTGGAGATTTAAGAGGAAGATTATTTACTAATTCCCAATTCACACTGACATAATTAATTAAAAGCAGCTAAACAACTGTCTAGAGACTTCATTAGATTTCTGCTTCCTTGTTTGCCAAAGAGCTGTGTTATATAGTAATGGAAAATGCAAGTAGGTGGAAGTGAGATTTTAAGTCTGGCCAATTTAATTGAATAAAAGCAGTTGAAATCCTATTTCATCTTGCTGAGAGCTGCTGCAGCTATTTATAATCAAGTAAACAAAAATGTTTTGATATTTACATATTGTATGTAGTATTCGATGACTGGAAGGTTAGTGTGAGACTTTCTCCTGATTTTGTTGATAATTGACCTTAGGAGTGTTTTAAGTTTTTCTGTAGCACATGTAGAGAAATACTGCTCTATACACAGGGGCACAGTGATGGTCTGAGATCAATCATATTTACTATGCAAGGACATTGCTTGCCATAGATTAATATTCCCTAGGCACTCTCATTTTTTTAAATCTCTCCTCTCCTCTCCTCTCCTCTCCTCTCCTCTCCTCTCCTCTCCTCTCCTCTCCTCTCCTCTCCTCTCCTCTCCTCTCCTCTCCTCTCCTCTCCTCTCCTCTCCTCTCCTCTCCTCTCCTCTCCTCTCCTCTCCTCTCCTCTCCTCTCCTCTCCTCTCCTCTCCTCTCCTCTCCTCTCCTCTCCTCTCCTCTCCTCTCCTCTCCTCTCCTCTCCTCTCCTCTCCTCTCCTCTCCCTTTTTCTAATTGCACTGGTTGCATTCAGGCATCTACTCAAATTCCAAAAATTACCAGGATTTTAATTGTTTGTGTGGTGGAGTGGGTGATAAGACCACTCTGTGTAGTCGACTCTGGTTTTGTAGCTGCAAGACCTCATTTGGCTTCAGAACACTTGGAACCTCCAAAGTATAAAATATCTAGTGTTAATAGAATTTAATTTTTATAGGTGATAAAAAATTACTGTTCTTACTAAAGCTGAGGCTCAAATTAACTTTAAAAAAATTCAAGCCATAAAAAGACTCTATTCACCTCAGTTAGGCATACAGAAATCGTTACAAGGAATTTACACTACCTTTTGAAAATTTGTTTCCTAATTACCATTGACTTTATGGTGCTACCTCAGTTAAACTGGAAAACTTAACCTTTTAATAGCCTTTAATCTTATTAGAAATGTTAAATATTTGCTGCTTGAAATTTTGGAATTATTTACATTATCAAATATAACCACTAGCATGAAATAATAATAATAAAAAAGGCAAAAATATAAGAAGCAGCTACTATAGCATGGTAACTGTGGAATAGAATCATAGACTCGTTATGGTTTGAAAAGACCTCAAAGGTCATTGTGTCCAACCATTAACCCAGCACTGCCAAGTCCATCACTAAACCATGTCCCTAAGTTCCACATCTACACATCTTCTAGATACCTCCAGGGATGGTGGCTCAATACTTCCTTGAGCAACTTGTTCCAGTGCTTAGCAACCCTTTTTGTGAAAAAAGTTTTTCCAGTCAAAATCACCCCTTGCGCAATTTGAGGTCACTCGCTTGTCCTATTGGTTGTTACTTGGAGGAAGAGACTGACCCCCACCTGGGTACAGCCTCTTTTCAGGCAGTTGTTGAGAGTGACAAGGTCACCCTAAGACTCCTTTTTTCCAGGCTCAACACCCCCAGCTCTCTCAGCCACTCCTCACAGGATTTGTGCTCCAGACCCTTCACCAGCTCTATTGCTTTTCTCTGGACATGCTCCAGCACCTCAAAGTCTTTCTTGCAGTGAGGGCTCAGAATTTATTATGTGTGTGTGCTATGCTCATGCTCCTCCTGTCTTCCAGTTTGTTTTCTATTTCTTTCCTAATAATTAATTATTTTCTGTTTGAGATTTGAATGGATATTTTCACTGAATCACATATAACACCTTTACTTTTTCTTGAACAGCAGCAGTAACCTAACAGACACTTACTGGCCATATACAATTGGGGAGGGAAGGTTCATATCTAAAATGTTTAGCATTTATCAAAATTCAGTTTTAACAGCAATTTAATGTTTAATGAATTAGTATTATGTAGTTTTACATGATCTCTTCACAACTCACTTTTTGCTAAGTAGTTATACTTTCAGCAAATTTTGTATCTGATGTAATTTCATCATTCACATCCTTCTGTAGATAATTTGGGATTATCCTAAACAGTCCAAACAGTCCAGGACCTACTAAACACAGTTACTGTGGTCATCCCCCCTTCAGTGTAATATTATTACTTCAGTGTAAAAATACACTATTTAGTATAACGGATCTGCTGTGCCTAACCTTTATTCTCTCATTTCTACCTATTGCTTTTCTCATGATTTGCTTAATACCTTTAGAAAACATTTGAGGGAATCATGCCAAGAGCTCCCCGGGAATCCAAGATAATATGTTAACCAGATTTTCATAACCTTGCACGTTCTCTATTTCCACATAGGAACACTCACAGAATTGTGAGACGTATCCAGCAACAAATGTCATCCTGAATCTTCCTTTTTGTTGCAGTTATCTTTATTTTCATTCCTTCTATGCTTTATTATAGTTCCTATTGTGTTGTCTGTATGGGTGTCTGGTTTGTACATCCTTTTTTCCCCCCATATTTCTGCTGGATGTCTTTCTAAAACCTAAAGACATATTTTTCAACATTTTTCCTTTAGTACAGAAGGTGATTAAATGCTAAGTGGCACACTATGGCTAACAGTGCAGCCATTTAATATTTTACTTGCCATAGAACACAGATTGACCATAATTTTGAACCAGATACTTCTGTTCATTTTATCAATTTATTTTGAAGACTGATAGTTTTTGCTGCTGCTGTTGTCATCAGTCCCATCTCTTCCTTCTACATTTAGATTCTGTCACTAGAGAAGAAATAGGTCATTCATTGAGGCCTCTTCTCTTTCTGTGGGAAAAAAAAGGGCACTCATGAAAGAGTTTTCACTGAGCTATTTTTGCTAGTTAATATCTGACAGTATTTCTGTATTTTTAATAGCAGAGTTTGGATGAACTGATAATCTCTAATCTCTGTGTAAATCCATTGCAAAGGGGAGAAGTGAGCACTAGGAGTGGGAGTTATGATAACAGGAACACGGGATGGTGTAAAATGGACTTTTGCAACATTGGAAATTTTGCTCCTTCATTTTGATGAGGACAGTGAAATATATTTTATTTGCCAAGCAAACTACTATAAATAATGGACAAAGAAAACTCCCTAAAAGTGATCCTGTTTATAATAACTGCCATGGGGATTCTTGTGTATGTGCATCCCAGATAACTGCATCTGATCATATGGGGAGTGGCACGTTATTCTTCAGAAAAGCGACCTCCACATTCTTTGTTGTCACCCTTTCCTGAGCTTTGATGGCATTTTTTCTTGATGTGTGTCTCAATGACACCAGTTTAATTATGAAGCTGTTAAAAACGGTGGACTTTAAAATCATGGCACTCTTTCCACAGAAAAAGGTACAATATTTTCAGTATTTTATGCTCTCAGTTTGCTGGAGTTATGAAAGTTGTTGTAAAGAGAATTGTTTTCTTCTTTATTGAATTGAGTGCAGTGAAAGAGGAAATTATTTTTCTAGCTGTGGCTGCTGCGTGTTCTTTGTATTTCTGAACTGCTTGGTCATAAGTAGGTGTTCTGTGATTATGATAGCAATGCATGAAAATGACACAAAGTTAATAGTTGGTGCAATAGCAATTCATATCAAAACAGAGTTAGAGACTAAATAACATGTCATGATTAATTTTGACCAGCAGTAATCACTGTGAGAGTCAATGTTACCTATTGCTTCCCTCACCCAACTTCAGAAACTCCACACTAACTGCTGTCCCTCTGATTCAACAGAATTATCTTCTGTAGTTCCTTCAGGAACAAATATTTTGTGCACTGAAAAAGCCTGAGCTTACTTTTTGTATTTGGTGGCCATGAATCCAAGTGGTGCATCAACCACACTAGTTATTCACATGCCCCAGATCTGCCAAACCTTACAGACAGGTCTCCTCTGAAACCCCATCCCAGAGATAAAACTCTCTGTGGCAGTGCCTATTGGTCATGCGCCTGGAATTTGCTTTTCTGAGTGCTCCAGTGCTTGTGGTGTGCAAGCAGAGCTGACTGAGAGAGGAGTTGGCAGCTGTGTCTTCCCTTGAGTGTGACAAAGAAGGGGACAAGCAATGGCACTGTGCTGCTGCTCAGAAAGAACACCATCACACAGGGCACTATGTCTGAGGGAATCGTGACGTAAAATACCTTTCCTGGCTGATATTAACATGCACAAATCCCTGGGTGTCATGTGGACAATGAACCACATGCTTCCTGGCTGAACATTTCCAGCCAAACAATTTCATCACTTGTCTGTAGATTCGGCCACTGGGAGTGAGAAAATAGGAAGATCTGGTGTGCTAGCAATGACTGGCAAGCAGTATACAAGAAAATCTGAAATAATAGTGTAATAACTATAACACTGAGTAGAAGTAGTCTATGTCCAGTATTTTGGGTCTTTTACAGATGCTTGAAACTGTGGAGCAAGATTTCATCTGAGTGAATTCTCAAAAGTATCGTCTTTTCAGTAATTGGATTTTTTGTAACTTTTTTTTTGTCTTTAGAAAGTTTGCTCAAAAGGATGCACATATGAATTTAAATATTAGCTCAGAGTTTCATACTGGAGGAGGTGAAATGAGTGAAGTGTTTGGAAATACCTTATGGAGATAAGTTCAGAGAGTCATTAGGGAAAACAAGACACACAGGTTTTGATTTCCTCTATTTTGCCTTAAAGAAGCATGGGAATCAAAGCTTAAACCAAAAAGTTGCAGTTTCAGAGGAAGACCCAGAGGGAAAAACAGGAAACCCATACTTCAAAGGAATTTGGATTTCACCCTTCTATCATTTCAATTTGAAGAGACTAGAGATATCAGTGATAGAAGAGCAAAAAGTATGTGATTTCTACAAAATTGAAAATAGAAAAGATCAAAGAGTAGTAATAGTGAAATTAGAGGAAAAGTTTTATAAATGCTGACTTTCATTGGTACAGAGCTAGATTCCACCACTGGAAGGCCTGATTGCTGGTGTGATATTGATAGGTACTTTAAAAATTGAGGCTGGAGAGAACAGGGAAACTATAAAGGCAATTTTAAACATTTTCAGGCCACTTTTCATGACTACATACTGAACAAACTGCAACAAAATCTAGTTACTAAATTGTGCCATGTTCTGTTTTTCCTGGTAATTAAGTCTACCTGTTGCTTACAGCTTGCATGGATTTCTTCCAGCCTCAGTAGCAGCGCATTTCCAGTTTGCCAAACAAACACCACAAATGAATATTCCAGAGGTGAAGTTATGGCACAGCTCAATGCCAGCACCTCACTCCTCATTTGTCTGTTTCTTGAGACCTCATGTTGCAACTCCAATTTTTTTTTTTTTATTATTTTTTGGTCAATGTGAAAGCTTTGGTTATTACCTCAAGTCATTACATTTTGACATCCCAGGCATCTGCCTTTCAAGATACAAATTTATTAAGAGAATAAAAGTAAAATTTAATAGAACATAGCAACAGTTAATGTATAATTAGCTGAAATGCAGCAGGAAACAATCACATAAAAAATTAACATGAAATACTTAAAAAGTTTTAGAATGGAGGGTTTGTGTGTTGCTAGCTGGGAGATGCAGCATTGTTTTCAAGGACTATCTTTTCCCACCAATATGATAATTTCTTTCTTTTTTTTTTTTTTCTGCTTTCCTGTGAGTGAATAAAGGTAGTTTGCTTTGGTTTTGTCTTGTTCTTTCCTGAAATTGTACGCCAGCTTCTCCTTTCCTTCAGTCTTTGATGGTGACACGACTTCTGTTGATCTTATTTGGATAAAAGTTGTTCAGATTTAGATCAGTCCTCCCATTCACCCGCATCCTGTGAGCACATAAGGCAGGAGTGGTAGTGTGTCCCTGTAGCAGGGTAATTGAGAAAATGCTCTTGATCAGGCATGAGAAGTAGGACATGATGATTATGTAGATGATTATGATCAGATTTATTGCTAATACTGTCACTAGAGAAGAAATCTTGCCAATACAATATTTAAATACCAACTGTATCATCTAGTACAGTGGATTATAGTATAATCACACTGTCGTCCTTCCTGTTGAGTCAGTAAGACTCCCCTGCTTTCTAAATTTCTCAGACAAGTCTGGGTGCAGCTGAGTCCTTAGTCTCAGATTTGGTCAACAGTTGATGTTTAAAGGCTTATAATATAAGCAGGTTTAGCTAGAAATGTACAGGTTTGCTGTCTTTGGCCTCGCAGAGTTCACAATTACAAAGCAACAAAGCATAAATATAGCTACTCCAGGATTTTATCTCTGCATTTGACTGGATCTTAGTGCATTTTACTTACCCATCCTAAAGTCTTCTTCACTTTTGGGCTGGATGTACTCTGCCAGAATCCCTGCTGGGGGGAGTTTCCGCCCAGAAACTGTGTCCAGCCTTGGAAGACCAGTTTGCCCAGCTGGACCAGTCTCCAGAAGCATATTACATCCTCTTGCAGGCTGATGCGGATGAAAGTCAATCACAAGCATTTCATCTCCCCCTCACTGGAATGCACTAACCATGTGAGCATCTGGAAATTCCCCCTGAAATACCCACCTGGTGTTCTTATCTTAGGGCAAACCACACTGCCTATCAGAGACAGGGTGGAAAGGGGACTGGTAAGGGGAGGATGCAGGAAGACCCAGCTGTCTTTCATCACTGTCACAGTGCCTCTTTTTTCTGGATGTTTTTGTGAAGAAAGCAGTTGATGTTTCAGGTGTGCATCATTGTTTCTATGCTTGGGATGCACCGCATGTTACACATTATCTCAAACTGTAAGGGTGGAAATTACCATTCCTTGGGCAGATGACGACTCATAGCCCATCTTTGATAGATTGTCCTCCTTACCTGCTGAGTGATGCTCCTATCAAAGCCTCTGCCCTGTTGATGGCATCAGCAGGCACTGTCTAGCACAACAAAAATCCTACCTGTTTAGGTAAGATACTTTGTTGATGTGGTTTGTGATTGTTCTCTTGAAATCAAGTATGAATCTCATTTTAATTGTGTTGGGGCAAATAGTGCCTCTTCCTTCACCACCTGGTTTATCCTCCTTGAAATGACTCTCACCAAGTGCTGCTCCCCTTACAAATTCTGTCCTTCAGATGGGACAAAGGAGAGTGGTTTACAGTGTTGTGGGTGTTCAAGAATGTTTCTAGCTGGTTTATTTTCTCCTCTTTAAACAGGCTGGACTTCAGCCTGTTTAAAGAGGAGAAAATAAACCAGCTCTCTCCAGAGTCAGGTGGAGACAGTGAGTGTCTCCTACGCTTTATGTCAGTGTGAGATGCAGGTTGTATTTTATTACTCTAATCCTTTGCAGCTTGTGTTCACACTGGCAATGAAATGACAGCAGGAGTGAGGTGAGAGTAAATGATAAAGTCTTGGCATTAGACACTTACAATGAATGTGTGCTTGTGAAGTTCTGACTCATTAATTCTTTTTCCGAAGGCTGCTGTGTGGTTTAGCAGTGCACTGTGATGGATTTTAGATTCAACAAATAACCCAGAATACCAAACATTTCATTGTTTCATGGAAAGGGAAGTTTTCATTTGTTTGGCCTTCTTGGATCCTAAAAATATATGAAAAACTGGGAAGTTTGGGGTTTTCACTCTTTTTTACACCATAAAGCAATTTTAAGGATGCAAGATGCCTCAAGTCGCGTTCCTTGTAGAAAATCTCTCCACATAGAATATAACACAGATTCCAAAAATGGACTTTTGAAAATGAGCCACAATTGGAAAATATTCTATTTTCTTTTCCTCACTCCCTCAATGATTACTGCAAGGCACTTCAGATATTGCGAGACCATACTGGTATGATACCATGAAGTGTTTTATGGACTTCAGAATAAAAATAAATATAGATACCACATCACATGTAGACCTGAGATATGTAAGAAAAAATAGAAGTCACGCTAATCACTGAAAATATATGCTTTAGGGGCTTCAAAGCACAGAGACGTGTTTATTCCAAAGAAAAACAAGGAACATTCTTCCTTTTTAATTCCCTCCTGTGGACATTATCATAAGAAACAACTTGTTCCACCAATACTACCATACCCTGCAATTTAAGCTGAACAAACTGTCAGCAATCCATGCAATAATTATTACAGTAAGGAGAAAGCTTCACTATGTTTAAAAAGAAAATGAAGTCGAAACTCAACCACTAGGGTATGTTTTTCATTCGTTAGATTTTGTTACGGTGTCCCAAAACATTGAAAATATCTGACTCTTGTATAACAAAGTATATTAAAAGTGAGTCATTTGATGTGACATTTAATCTGTCAAGATCACTGTCTTGTAATGGCACAGCAGATGGCTGGGCAATATTATGTCTCACAAAAATTATTTCTAATCAATCTATGTACATGTGTTGTTCACTTCACCCACTCAACTAAATAAAGTTCAACAGAAGAGTGAACTGTGGAATTTTTAGCTTTTTCTGAGCTTTTAACCCAGCAATAACATGCACATTAAGAATCAAACCTACATCCAAAGCAGTATATATATAAAATATTTTTTATCCTGTTGAATTGCAACAGGCTCATAAAGATGCATTTCTGTCTTTCAGCTGAGGAATTCTTCCTCTATTAGCTATACTTGCTCTCAATGCTTTTCTATTTTTTACCTATAAAAATTAAAAGAGTGCTTTGGGTAAATTTGTTTTTTGAATGTGTCCCTCCATGTTTCCACAGTTTAATTGCTAGGAAGTATCTGGAACCTTAAATCTGATAATTGATATATTCAAAAAAAGATGTTGAGTCGAGGAAGCCGAAGTCAATTCCATTTTACCACTTACAGCTTCAGGTGCTTTGTCTTCCTCAGATTTTTTACATGACATCTCTGGCTACAGTTTGTATTCCTTGTATAGCAGCTGATGCCATTTGAATTATGCCTTCTCAGTGAGGCTACCTGGATGTGACCAGGGATGTTGTTTACATTCTATGTTTCTTATACACAGTGTCTGAGGGCTGTGAAATAATAGTTGTGTAGATATCACATTTCTGTGTGCACTTGCCATCTAAAAACCCGGTATTTTTTTCTTTTATTCTGTTCCTCCAAGTTTTTGAGTTTGTATTCTGAATACATATAAACATTACTCTTTCTACCTGGCAACCAGTATGTCTAAAAACATTTCTTTCAGACTTCTTTTTTCTTCTTATCTAATGCACTTCATAGATGTTTTTGATGTTCCCAAGCTACATTTGCCATTTTTCCAGATGAAATGAAAATCCTCTAACTTCACATGCAGGAAATAGCTGGGAGATATAGAAGCTGTCTGTGTTTGAATTCTAGGAATTTAGACATATCAAGTTAGTCTGCTGCTGGCTTCATTTTCCTTTTCAAGCTCGTGGGTCTGTTTCCTAAATACTACTGTTGTACTTCATTGGCTTCTTAGAGTAGTTATTTTCTCAGTCTGATTTTAGCAAATTGAGATGGATATCAAAGTGTTGCTTCTGCAATACACTGGACAACTTGTTGCTTGGAGATTAGAAACCTCCTGAGAGCTGAGTTTTCTTTCTGTGCTGTAGTTCTGCTGCTGCTGCACAGAGAGCATCAGCATTAGTCTTCTACCAGCCTGGTGTGAGGCAGGAATACAAACTTGTGGATGTCACTCACTGGGTTTAATTTTGTAACACTCAAAGTGTGAGTTACAGTGGATTTTAGGTGGATACTAAGGGGGAATATTAATGCATTTATATTCATGTATTTTTGAAATAAGCTGATAGATTGACAACCATATAAAAATTGAAAATTAATTGTGCGTTAGTTGAGGAAAAAAAAAAAAAGAGAGAAGTTTATATGTCCATATTAAGGCTTAGTGGCTGAAGGGACAAAGATATACCTTAGCATTGAGTTAGTGTGGATTCCAGAATGAGATTGCCTGAGGTAAGCATATAATTACCTTACTCTCCATACATAATTGGAGAAGATATATAGGCTGCTGTTGGGACTAATTCAGACCTTAAATAACTTAAATTGACTTTCCATTCTTCTATGGAGAACTATTTTGATTCTATACTTGCTTGTATGACTCAATGATCAGTGAGAGAAATATAAGCTCTTACTGCTACTGTATCCAACCTTGCCTGGAATACTGGCTGTTCTGGCAGGAACTTTCAAATAGTTTCTTCTCCAGGTGTCTTCATCCTTTTTTATGTTCTATATTCCACTTCTGCTTGACCAATTTAGAGCCACAGAGCTGTAATATAATTAAAGATGAGAGAGACCTCAGGAGGATTCTAGTCCAACTCCTTGCTCAAGTCAGCGTAAACTGTGAAGTCAAACATATTGCCCTGGACTTTATTTGGCCAGGTCTTGAAACCCTCCAAGGATGCAGATTACACAGTGTGTCTGGGCAGCATCTCCTGCTGCTTGGCTGAAAGTCAGAACTATACCTGATTTGGTTTATTACCATTTTCTTTTATTTATTTCTTCATTTATTTACTTTATTGCCCTTCAACTCCATGAAGATCCTGGCTCCCTCATTTTGAAATCTCCTCTCAGGTATTGGAAAAGTACTTCTAGACACCTCCAAAACCTTCTTTTTTTCAGTCTGACCAAGCCCAGATCCTCCAGCCTCTCTTTATATGGTGCATTCTCCAGCCCTAGTGATCTTGGTGGACTCCCACTAGACTCACTCAAAGTTTGTTGATGTCTTTTTTGTACTGCAATGGACATGTTAATCATAACTGGACATAGTAGTCCAGATGTGCTCTAAAAATTACTGGGTAAAAGGAAATAATATGAGCTCCTTGTGATCTTGATTATGATTTAGAATCTGGAAAGCACATGAAAAAAATCTGGAGCCTATTTAGTGTATGTTAAATCAAAAGAGAATGCACTGTCATCTGTGTCAGAGCTCCCTGGCAAGCCTTGTCTGAGAAAGCCTTTCTCTAGAAAAGTCAGCACATTTCTTCCTTGTTTTTCTCTCATTCCACCAAGATACATAATGCATGCAAAAATAATTTTTTTTTGAATTGCCACAATGTGAAGAACAAAGAAAAGCTTAATAAAATTAAAAAGCAGAAGAATTGAAAAAGTAAAAAAAAATCTCACTGACTGACACACTACAGAAAATTGATTCAAAATTTCTGATTCAAGGGATAATAGTATTTAGCAGTTTGAAATGAATGAATAACAACAATATATGAACTTTTTATAATTAGGACAAAGTTCAGATGGGGATTTACAGACATCACAGGCACAAGGAACAAATCAACTCCCTAGAAGAGATTTCTTGTAGGCTTGCAACTGGGAAAAGTCTAATCAGCATTGCAGGATTTTACATCAGGCCAGAGAGGGTGTGTTGTATTTTAGGTAATGGCTCTGGCTGGAGGGACAAGAACCAGTTTGCTAAACACAGGGATGGCAATAAATATTTGGTATCAAATAAACCCTGTAGGGTTATGTGCTCTCAGTTAAGTACTGTCCATATCCCCTTTCCTGTTCCTTTAACATGCTTGCTGGCTTTGGGTTAGCCTAAACATGTCCCACTGCTTCTCCTGCATCTCCTATGCGAGATCCGTAATGCGTGATGTCTGCAGGTGAGAAAAGGGTGAAGGCAGGAATTTTTGGGGATGCTGATGAAGTCCAGGTAGATAAATTAGCCTTCTCACATTGAAAATAATAATGGGTGAAACATAAGTGAATGTCTCTTTCTTTGTCAGCAAGAACACAGATGTCAGGACTCGAATTTCTTTCTGCATGATGATGCTTGACTGCTGGTTGAGTGCTGCAGTGGTGTTTTTAAGAGTCAGAACAAGACAGATGGGTGCTTGCCACTGCTGAAAGCCAAATTATAGGCAATAGGAACAAATGAGCACTTCTTAGAGGATGAATGTGAATCTGGGCATTATCCAGAGGAGTTGTAGTGTCTCACTCCTTTGAGTTATTCAAAGACACTTGGACTAGGTTCTCAGCAAGAAGCTTAAGGTTTCTCTGCTTGAGTGAGGGAGCTGGACAAGATGACCTTCACAATTACCTTCCTACCTCAACTGTTCTAGGAACCTGTAATCCTTTGTTATTTTTCCAGTAATAAACTTTTGAGGAAATCTCTATTCTTTATGGTAGCTCTGATAGAGCTACTGGGAAAGATATTATGTAATTGGAATCAACTATTTTAACATGTAATCAGAACCTGTTCTGAAGAAGAAAAGCAGGCTGCACCATCAAGGTAAAAGTGATAGCTGTTTTCAGCTTCAGAACAAGTGAGTGAACATTGTGGCTGCCTTTTAATGTCTATGTAAGTAGGGGAACTCCAGCTACAAGTGGGACATTGAAAAGCTATTTGTTAAGGAAAGTGAAGTATTTTTTTTTGATTGCATCATTATATTGCATAGAAAAAGACAGCTCTTTCATTGAGAACAAAGTGGTTATCTGCAGCGTATCTTAACAACAAACCGAGATTACTGAAGTCATTTGACTTTTTGAGCTTATCTTTCTTTTTTCTTGAAACAGTTGAAGCTCTGCATTTGGGAACTCTGATGGCAGCACATGGCTATTTCTTTCCAATCTCAGACCATGTTCTAACACTGAAGGATGATGGCACCTTTTATCGATTCCAAGTAAGTATTTTCAATATGTTCTTGACTTGCACAAAGGTCAAGACTCAAAGGCCTTACAGAAAAGTTCATAGTAAATTTAACCATACTTTATTTCTTACATAACCTGGTAAAGAGTAGAAATTCCCCTAAAATAAAAAAAAGGTGTTTATAGAATCCTTTATAAAAAAAGATTTTAGTTATAAATTTTCAGCAAAGTGTTGAGATGATAATGACTATTTTGATACCTGGAATAAAAGTGTGATAATGCTGAGTATGGAACTATCCCTCATGAAATAAGTTAATGTAGTATTTTTGAAATATAGTGAACTAAACTATGTTATTGCTTCTTATTCCTAGTGTAGTCTGAATTTGGAAAAAGGGAGCTATTTTAAATATTAAGTCTATAGCAGAGATCTGATAAATAATGGAGGGTAATATTTATTTTTCTTCTTTTGTGAGAAGAATTTCCTTACTGGCAACTTGGTAGTACTGGAGTAGTGTGTATTCTTCTAGCAAGTACAGAGACATTTTTACATTGATCTGTCAGTCCCACTGTGTACAACAAATGTGCAGATGGTTCAGAAGAAGCTGGAAGCATAGATATGTACATATGTCAACACCTACACTTGCACATATATTATTCAGAAACCTACATAATTGTATTTTATTATATTAAATTTCAAACTAAGGCCCTGGGAGCAGAAGTGTTGTTTTTCTAATAATGACTAGTGGGCTAGAATTTTGCAGAGCAATATCACTAATGACTTGAAACAAATATGACTGCAAAGTATCAGATTATGGATTCAATGGAAACAATTCACTTTGCTTGTCATGTGCCAGTTTTGACAATGGTGGTTGTGCTCCGTGTTGCTCTTTCTATTAGGTGGTATTCTTGGTAAGTATCACCAACAGCTGATCCAAGCTCTTTTTTAGATACTTAGATATTGCTTTGAAATGATATGAAAATTATCACTATGAAATTGATTTTGTTAATTCTTCTCTGTTGCGTCTAACTGTATTACATACTCAGTAAAATAACATCTGGTAGAACAAACAAAGAATAAACAAAATCTATTGTCTTCAAGATATATAGGTCTAAACTTTGTCTAAAAGATTGTTTAAATAAGAAGCCATCAAGAATAAAACAGTATTGGAATTGTGATCTTTCAAATGCAGAAGAAAACTAGAGATTGGAGACCAGTCATAGTTTCAAACATTGTATTATATTAATCTCTGTATAATACTCTCACCAATATTTTGGCTTAAGTCCTATAGACCCACATAAGGGAAGAGAAAAACTTGCAATGTTTGTATAAATCAAAATCTTAGCATGAATATAATTAAATATGCACAGCACAGTCTGGCAAGGAAGAGAATTATTATTGCATACATGCAAACAATATTATCCTATTTTCATATTTAGATCTTGTGAGTCAGAGTGCAATAAAGTTGTTCTTCAGCAGAACAGAAAGCTAGATGTGTACATGGGTAATACTAAGAGCAAGCATTCCAAGCCTCCTCCCCTAGATGCACAGTTACCTTTGATCCTGGAGAGAATATTTGAAGGAAAAGGGTTTTTTTAAGCTCATGAGGCTTAATTCTCCTCAGTGCTGAATAAAAGGAATAGAGATGGCACATGGTTGAAGGGGCTTGCTGATGTGCTTATGAGGTAAATGGAAAGGAATCCCGGAGTAGCTGAGGCTCCAGTTCTTGGCTTGGTGTCTAAATAAGCAGTGTTGAGAAGGACAAAATATTGCAGAGAATAGTACTTACTTACAGGAGTGCTAGTCATTGAATTCTGCACAGCTACTGGCCTGCCTCCATCCCTAGCACAAGAAATAAGCACCTGTGCTGGCATGATTGACTGAGGGAAAGTACAGACTAGAATGAGCTGCACCATGGACCACTGAGAGTACTGCAGCTACCCTGCTGTGAGCTTTCCTCAGAGAGCTCCAGAGCCTGCATGTTTGGACACAAAGCTTCAGTGAGGGCTACACTGTAAAAGCTTCTCAGTTTATTTACATAAGTGAAGATTTTGGCACCTATTTGACAAATGCATATGAAATGAGACACTTTAATCAAGTGTTGCTCAGTCTGTATCTGCAATGTTTGGCTGTTTGCTTTTCTGTGGTACCTTTTGCATTGCTATTTCTATGCCAACAATGTGACTTTGCTGTTGTGACAATGCAACTTTAGCTGTTAATGCATAGGATGAGAAAAAATTCATAGTGGTGACATACTGTTATCTGGAGTTATAACAGCAAAATTTGTGTGATTACATCTCCACATTCCTAATCAAAATAAGGCTAGTATAAAATCTGTTACTGAACTGTTAAATTAGAAGATGAAGAGAACATATGCAATGGGGAGGAAAGTTTGATTGCAAATGTGTGAATTTTGCACTAGAATAGGGATTGAGGTTCTTTGCAAATAGTACCCTCTTAGTATTGGATAGGATTCACAAATTCCTGGATATTTTGATAGAAACAGAAAACCATGCACCTGCCACCACTGAAAAGTTCAGAAGCCATGCCTGCAGAGAAATGTATGCAATACTAAGACCTAACCTACAAAAACCAGATTAGCTATAGTAATGTTCTCCATGTGCTTCATGTTTTGTTTTCCAAAGGGTGACACATTCCCTCCTGACAGTAAAATTATCTCTAGTTTTAAACCACCTTCTGTTGTATAGAAACAGCAAAAAGCAGTGGAGATTGTGCTTGATTTGTACAAATGCCCTTTTATGGGCAAAAATTATACTTTTTCAGCTATTACTCTTGCCATCAGGAGGCAAGAGTGTAGTTACATCTACTTTATTAAATAACGTGAACTAAAAAAATTTCTGGATCATTCAGTGACCTACTCAGGTGTTAATTAGGTTAGTTTCTGTGATATTAATTTAATTGCCTTATTAAAAGAGGAATTTTTTTATTAGTCTCATTAAGAAAAAGCAGAAACAGCTGCATGGCCTTTTCCTGGTAATTTAAACCTGTGACCAAAAAAGAAGCTGAATATTTGTTCACCGTCCTCCTCTACCTGAGAGCCAATAAATATGAGGGGCTCAAATAAGAAAAACAAGCTGCATCTTAGAAAGCTTATCTTCCCTGGGCCACGGATTACTCGTGGAGATGTTTCATTTATGTCCACACAAATGATAATATGTCCATCTTGGTGCGGAATGCCTGACTTGCCATCTCAGCTGGTAAGCTTCTGTAATGTCATCCTGCAGAAAAATATGCTGATTTCCTCTACAAGCCCTAAATGCATAGTCTCTCCAGATGTTAATTGTGAAAAATAACATTTCCCAGTGTCTTTTGGCTGTAAACTAACTCCTAGGATACCTGAGCCTAGTGATAGTCACATTCCCATTTTTAAATGAGATTAATTCATGATTTAACATAAATTAATTTTCTGAGATGAGGGTTAGGTTTTGCTGTTGTTTTGTAACTTTTAAGATGAAAGGCAGAAACATGAAAAAAAAGTGTGAAAACAGGGACAGTTTCTTGTGAAAGCATGAGTCTGGTGAAGATAGCAGCAAAATTCATGGACCTGAGAAAGATGAAGGTGTGGACTTCGATGTCTTCTCCTATTCTGCCACTGGGAACACTTTCTTGACAAATGCATTTAACCACTCTGGCCTTGTTTTCCCATGCCTAAACTGGGGATAAAATTATATAGCAATCACTGTAAGGATCTCGAAGTGTCTTTGTTGCAGAATAGCTTAGAGTGTGAAGCGTTGTGGACACCTCGTGTCTCAGGTGGAGGCATTGCTTTACTCATCTCCTAAAGCAGTACATTGTTTTACTCATCTCCTTGAGTCAGCCTTACTGAGCTAGCTTCTTCTTGGCTCATTCTGGACTGACCTCTGGCCATCCTGAATGCTGAGTCTGTGGCTGAACATCACAGCTCTTCACCCACTCTCCAGAGCCTTTCCGGGTCATCTACTGTGCCTTGAGGGAGGGATTTCATTTGAAGCCAGATTTTAGAAATTAAAAAGAAGCAAGTTATATTATACAGCATTTGGCAGATTTTCTTTGGCAATGCAGGTGCAATAACTAATTCATTGTCTTTTCAAGTCAGGCTTGGCATATAGAGGTTCTGTTAAGGTTTGTGAGGGAAAAGGATTTTAAATCCATGTGTCTTTCTGACTTGCCCCATCAGAGCCACTTTTGATATTTTTTAACTCGTTACTCAGACACAGTTTACTCCACCCTGCTTTCCATGCTCATCCTCTTTTTGGTTAGAAAAGAGGAGTCACAGAGCCAAAATCTTGTTTCCAAATTCCTCAATTTTTTTTTTTAATTATTCTGAGCCAACCATGGAGCACTACTTGCTTCCTGTATGGGCTTGACAGTGCTAGACTAGCCATCTTACCCTTTTACTTTACCAAAAAATCATTTTTGTCAAGTGCAACAAATGGAAATGGAAATGGAATGCCAGTGAAATCTGCTATCCGTCATGCAAAGAATTTGAGATTGTACATAACTGCTTTTCAGCAAAGGCTTGATTTCTGCAGTTTATAAAGACTCCCTGGTGCCTGAGAGAAGAATAGCAGTAATATGCAAAGGTTATAAGTGATTTTAATACTCCTCTCCCATCCAAGTAATTGGATTTTAAAAAATTTTGTGGAGTGGAATGGAGCAGCTTCAGAGACAACAACTCTTTTCTTATTACTATTAACAAGGGGTAGCTGAAAGATGCTCAGTGATTTCCCTCCTCAGTTATGCAGTTTAATGCATAGAAATTAATCATGTTTTATAAATCTGATGGGCAGCACTGGTTTTTACAAGTGGCTGTTTCATTAGCTCAGATATTGCTATTGATTGATTTTGAGGTAAAGCCAAAGCAGATCTATTTACTTTATCACTGGATTCCTTACAATGCATAGCAGCCACTGCTGCTAGCTTGTTTATTGTGGAAAATGTGCTATATTAGAGGATTTTGTTTCATATGACTTTATTACAGGAGGATTATGGATTTATGTGGTTAGGTTTACCTAATGATATTGATGTATAACACAAGAGAACCAGTATGTGTTTGTGTGTGCAAAACCAGTTTCCTGGTTAAAGGGCATAAAGATCCTTGTAACTGTTTTGTTCTGGAGGCTTAACTGTATCTGCAGTCACATCTGCAATGCTAGGTAAGCCTAATTTCTCTAGCTCCAGACTTGTTCTGGCTGCTGATTCAAATTACACCTACAATTAAACAAAGTGCCTCAAAATCTTGCTGATAAAAACTGGCAGCATTATTTCTGCCTGGGCTGATAAAGAGTCCTTGACTTTCCCATAACCACTCTACCACCCACCTTCCTTCAGCTATAAGTGGGATGTCACGGCAAAATGACAAACATTTCCTCTTTAATACTTCTTTAGGATGAACTGCTTCATATTTCCTTCTGAGGAAAAGTGAAATTCTTAAATATGACAATTCTTTCAGGTTTTCTACACTCATGAAAGATAACCGAACCCCATCAGGATTTCCTAATCTTCTCTTTGAAAATGGTGGTGTTGTGGTACATATTATACCACATCCACAGCTCCCATGGGTGAAATATTCACTTATGAGCTTCTAGATCATGAAGCCAGGCACACAGATTGTGTAATACTCATGCTATAGGAATATATGACATTGTAAGGGATGCTATAATTCTTCTACAGTGTATTTGGATATGTGATTTGTAACAAATAATTGAACCAAGCTTTGTTTGCATAGTCCAGCTATTTAGAAGGTAATTTATGTGAGCAGAGCCTCCCTGCATTGCTGTGGGATATCTTTAATAGATCAGATGAGAACAGGCAGCTTTCTCCTTTGCACACAAGTCCTATTCTCATTCCTGACCTCATTCCATGAAACCAGAGATCTTCTTATCAGACTCTTCTTATTTCCTAATCCTTCTGTGTTGAACAAGGCAAATCTTTCTCCCGTGGTCTTCATGGATAACCTCTCTAGCAAATTCTTCTCAGAGATTGTTAAATATCTGGAGCATGAAATTGCATGGAGACTTTTGAAACAGAAATGGAAATGTAAGCTCAGCACATGCATTATAGTCCCATGTTATGTGATTAAACTGTTTGATGTCTGTAATAAGGAACAAGGTAAACTTCAGATTAAGACCAGAATTTCATGACTGTCAAAACCAAGCAATTAGACAACAAGAAAATATGGAATATTCCTTTGGAAAAACATCAGTCATTTTACATGCATGCTTATTGTTGGTGTATTTTGTCCATACAAACACAGCATTGCAAAAGTCCAATAATCAGAAACTGATTTTTATATCAGGCTTTATTTTCAGTGTCTAGGGTTTTCAAACATTTTTTTTCTTGATGTTTTGGACTTTCTTTCTGTTTAAATCTTAACCTGTCCCTTATCCCTATTTTTTGCCTGTTTTTAGGAGAGTTTTCCTTATCTCTGCACACATCAATGCCATTTCTTGCTTTGAAAGTGAATAATATGTATCTGCTCTTGGAATACAACTTTATCAGCAGCCTTAGCTGCATTTGAACACATATCTTAGGGTGATGCCATAAGTTTTGCTGGTAAGAAAGTAATGTAGGACTTTGCCTTGGTCAAAATACATACATCTAATGTTTATTTCTCCTCTGGTAGGGGTTTTACCCTGTCAGTTACTGTGTTTTTGAAAAATCCAAATATTAGTAACCTTTAGCTTTAGCTTTCAAAGATTGGAAACATATAGTGTATTACAACTGTTCAATCTAGAGTGTAGATGTAGAAACATGATAAAAGAAAAAAAAATAAGCTTTTTTACCTTTTCTGGAAATGTACTTCTTCCCTTTGCTGTAATCTTTTGAAGCTCCTCTGCTTTATACATTTATTTTTTTTTAATAACTGTCCGTGTTTCAAAGGTTACTTAAATAAGTATTTTTTCCATTAAATTGCCCTTCAGATAACTTGCACTCCTTTAAACATCATGCAGATATTTCAGTACTTTTGATATGTCTCACCAGTTAGATAGTCATTGTTATAGAGTACTGGAGAGAGGAGAAAGAGAAACTCCAGAGGAAGAATTTCATCATATTCACACATGCATATAAATCACAGTCCTGAGGAACCAGGAGTCATTTTTTAGCATGGTGAGGCTTTTTTTTTGCTTTTTCAGAAATAAACACAGTTTACCCGTGTGAAAACACAAGAAATCCTTAAGCTTTCTGCGCTGAATTTCATCGGCCTTCTAACCTGAACTGTCTGACCTCATAAAAGCATTTCCCTCCCAGATTTTTTTTTTTCCCTGTGCTTTGCCCTGTAGCCTTATCTCCATGTCCAAATTAATTTTGGGCATGTTCTCAGAGCTGATTGCAGGCAGAATTGAACTTTGTTCCCTCTGGGAGCCAGCTGGCTGGAGGCCAGCTCTGGCCACGTTGCAGCGCCTGAGCGGATGAGCTGTGCTTCTCAGCAAGCCCCATTAAATGCATCCCAGCAGCAGGCAGGCAGGGTCATGGCTGGCACTTCAGAGACAGCTTGTGCCTGCCCAGCTCAGAGCATCAGCAAGGAGACCTCATGCCTCTGTGTCATTCCCTGGGCAGAAAGACCTTTGTCTGCCCACCGTCTCCCTCCTTCTGGAGAGTCAAACAAGGAAGGCATTTAATAATCTTCTGTACTTGCCTGTACTAGCTGTTATTTGAACCCCTTTCTCATAGTGTAATGTCTGCCTTTTACTGGGGTTGCTTTTTGGCTTACCTTGTCACACATCTTTGAAACCTTTTAATATGGCTCATCATGTGCTTTGCTAATTAAAACTCATGTTCTAACTTTCCTGCTTTTATCTCCCTGGCACAGGGAGGCTTACACTCATACTTAGTAGCCAGTGCATTATTTCTGCCTTTTCCTCAATCTCTTCTTCACATTTAGGTTGCACCTTTTTATCCTTCAGAAAAGCCTTGGTCATCTGTGCCTCCTAGTGAGCCTAAGTGACAAGATTTCACAACACTGAAGATCACGTCCCCTTTCCCATGTTCTGTTTAGTGCACCCACTGCCTTCACCACCAAAGTGCAAGTTTCAGTAAAAGTTAAATGTGTTATTTCAACTAAACACTGAAAACAGTATTCTGGCCACATATAGCTTTTTATTTATATATGAAGCAACAGAGTCCTCCTTTAACATCACTGACATGGTTGTGAATATATAGTATTTGTTCATAGCATGTTGTGAAATGAATGCTGAAAGCAAAGTCTGTGATTTTTTCTCTAAGTCAGAAGATGGAATTTCTTTTTAATCTCATCTGGGATTGGAGTATGTGCAATTTGTCAAGAGAAATCCTAAGTATGCATGAGGAACTTTAATATGGACTTTGCAGCAAGAATGCCCACAACTGGGAGAGATTCAGCTGGAGTGCTGCCTGAGCAGATAAGGTTTCTATGTATTTAGTAACTCTCACTACATACTTTTTTCAGAAGCTCAGCTTGAACCTGTAAACAGAGGTTAACCTTTCTTTTAGCAGAGAAATGATGTGCTTTTCTTCTTGGGCCTCTCTGGATATACATTTCATGCCTCTAAGGAAGGACTGTTACTCACTTCCTGAGTTTTTAAGCTGTATATTTCAATGATGGTGACTTTTTGCTTTATATGAATCACACTATGAAATTTTATAGTTGCTTCTCCAAAATGTGTTGAGTTCTGCAATTCATTCTTTAGGGGTTCATCTTATTTCCATTTGTGCTTATATGTGCTTCTTCTACTGGTCACTTTGATTTCAGTGGCACTGTGAAAGAATGGTTGATTGGAGAATTACTTATTGTTGCTTCCTTAAAAATTACAAAACAGCTTGCAAGAAACACATCTTAGCCTTTAAAAGTAGCTTGTGATAGTTCCTTTTTTACCCTTTAGCTCCTTGCTGTTGATTGATAAATAGCAAGTTCTAAATTGCTTCTATTAAATTTGATGTGTCAATGTTATAAAACCAAGAGATTTTTCACAATATATATTTAATTTGACAATTGGTGTGAATGTGTCACCCTTCAGCCCTGTTGGTTTCCAGATTAACATTAAAACAATTTTGAAGGGAAGTGGGCAGCAAACAAGTTTCCATTTTTGCAGCTGGGAGATTTTTGAGAAAAAAAAATAAGAAATAGAGAGTAAAGCAGCTTTCCTGAAGAACCACCTGTGTTTTGAAATACCACTCAAACCACTTCACACATTTAATGAGTTTCATTCAACTACTCGAATATTATATAATTCTCTGTATCTGTGTGCATGTGTTTATATATAGATTGGTCACTCAATCACAGAATATTCTGAGTTGGAAGGGACCCACAGTGATCATCGAGTTCAACTCTTAAGTGAATGTCCTCTATGGGGATTATGTGCTCTGTAAAAAATGCCATAATAATACCTATTTTAGCCAGAAGTTGCTATTTTAAAAATGAATAATTTGTATGAAAAATGTCTATACAGTCCTATATTCTCCACTTGTTAGAAGTGAATCCTTTTAACAATACATGTAGGTAGCACAGTGTTAATAAGTATAGTGTCGAAGTAGTTTTTGGTACTTTATTGTCTTTCCCTTAAAAAAAAAAACAACCCACATTTTAAATCACAACTGGTTAACAATTATTTAAAAGTAGACTTTGATGTCTTTGTGAAAACAGGATGTTTTTAGTGGCATTTTTTAAACAAATAACACCTAGGAAAGTATATTGAGTGTTAATCTGTGAATGAAAACTCTCAAAAATCAAGAACTGAATGAACTTCAAAGCATCTTCTGTCTTTATACCTCTAAACCTGATTCTCCAGGACATGTGAGAGATGTATTTCTAGGGAAGATGTAAAAGACAACCCCATTATCTAGCCTTAGTTAGTTTTGTTCTCAAAGTTAAATTTCCTTAACTTTGAGAACAAAAAACCTGCCTTTTTTCCTTTTCAATGTCGTTCTGACACTAGCATGATAATCAGGTGCACAAATGTAATTTTCTGTTTTGATGCCTATTTCAAAATGTCAAGTTAGCAGTATAATAGATCTACCAAAAATATAAATTGATTCTGAAAACCATTAACAATCCAAGGACTGTATAATGCTTGCATTGTCTAACTTGAGTTTCCTGCTTCTTTGTTCTGTTTATAGACACCCTATTTTTGGCCATCAAATTGTTGGGAGCCAGAAAACACAGACTATGGTCAGTGTAGAAATATTTCTTATTTCTTTTGGAAATATGCATTATATTAATGAATGTATCATTGCAATCTGTCTTGTTTCATCATCCCAATGTTAAAAACATAATTATATGTCATATAATTCATATGCAAGAGCTGCTGATATTGAAATGAATATGTTGCTACCTTTTTCAAAGTCTGTCAGAAGCTTATCAAAGTCATATTTTGGAGTGGATCTGAGGAAAAAAGAAAAAAACCCAAGCCCCAAAATTCAAGACTCATTGAAACCTACCTTGCCATTTATATTGTCTGTTTGCTCCAGCAAGTGTAATTATTTACGGTGAGAGAATCTCAGTGAAGCAGAGAAGACTCTATTGATAATCGTGCAGTGGTTATTATCAGATTGAGACCCAAAGATGTGCCGGGTTTAGAAATCTTATTTCTAATATACACCGTGTGCAAAATTACTTATTATGAAAACTAATATAGTTCTAATATGAACTGTATTAGGAAATACAGTTTATTGTTTATTTGCCTGTGTCATGGGGGTTAATTAATAAATTATGTATTGTAATTACTGATGTGTGCCTAGACAGCAAAATCTGAAGATAAAAGGTAGCAATGTATTAGGAAAAAATATTATTAAAAATGATAACAAAATTAGGTTCCTCTGTACATCAAATAGTGACCTAATTTTTAAAGGAAGTGGATCTACGAGCAGCCTCCTGTTCATTCTCATCCAGACTGTAAGTACTGAGCTCATCTGAAGACCAGGTCACTTATTTAGGTAATTGAGCATGTACATGATAGGTTATGTTCTCAAAACTTCAGACCATGAATGTATCTTTTTACAGCTTTTCAGAAATTTAGGTGAGTGTTCGCTTGTAATTTGGATTCTATGCCCTTGGGAGCCGGAGACTTCGGGGATGGATGGTTCCAATAAGTGCTCCCTTCCTTTTTGGAGCAGACACAGTTTGATTTCAAATACATTGCCAAATAAAGCAATTTTAAGCTGAGACTCTCAGCAGAGCTGAGTGTCTCCAAGGTACAGTTTGAAAATGTGACAGTTTCCTCATCCTATAGGAGTAGAAAAATGTTCAATTTTTTACTGATCTTTGAAGATGTCCAGTAAACAGTTATTGAAAACTTCCAAGGAGGAGGGATTCTTACTACATATGTGTGCTCAGCCACTCTGTATGAGGAAATTAGTCACTGAAAGAAAAATGGTTGATTTATCATTTATTGCTTCAGTATAGCCCCCTAATATGTTAAAGGTCCGCAAGTAATTAACTATGGTTTAAGAGACATGGAGTTGTTCAGCTGTAATGCATATCCCATTACTGGGGTGATTTTAATAAATAATTATATGCTTAACATATCTGAATTTGAGATCAGGCTGAGAAAGTTTCTATTAATATCCTTTACTCTAAAGTAGGAAATACTAACTGATCAGTGGATTAGTCAATGAATTATCAACCTCACTCAGTAAATAGAAATCTTGTATAATGTGTCCAGGTTTGCATGCCAGGAATACAGAATTAAACCTGGAATCAGTGTCTTGATCCTGCAGGGAAGTGTTTTCGTTGAACAGTAAATGTACTCATTTGAGAGCTTTTGAGATTTAAATATGTTTCAGGTGCTGAGTTAAGCTCTTTGGTTGCAGAAGGCAGAAGGAAGGGGAGCAAACCCTCCAGTCCTGCTACCTCATTTGTCCTTCCATGTCATGAGCCAAAAGTGTAATCCTGTATGGAACAGACCCACAGCTTCCCCATGCAACAGGGCCAGAACATTGCACAGGAGCTACCAGAGGTGACTGTGTGTCACCAGAACTGGATAATGCCAGAGCATTTGCAGGAAAATAAACTTTTAAGGCACATTTTCAATACTGTTCTTATTAGGTAAGCATCATCTGAGTCCCAGAAATTAGCATTTCCCTTGTAAACAATGGTGATCAGAAGAATACAGGAAAAGCAAAATATTTAATCAAAATATTTAAGGAACCAAAATAAATCTAAAGTAGGCTTGAAACATTTTGAGAGTATCAAAGGATAAATATCACCTCAAATGTACACCAAAGAGGTTCTGCAGATTTTCACGGTAATTGTTACTTCCTGGAAAATATGGTAAATAGAATTTATGTTATTACAGATACACAGATGCATTTCATACTTATCATGCATTATGGTGCTGTGTAGTGCTACCAATTTCATGGACTTGTCCTGAACAAGCTTGAAACTGTGCCCTCTAAAATTAATGACTGTGGCAGGCATTGGAAGTCTCTCAAGACCAGCAAAAAGTAAGCTCTCTCTGTAAGCTTCCTTGGTCAAAGTTACTAACAAGGCAAATCACTTTCTTTGCCATTAATCTAATTTTACAAGCCATTGGAAATACTCTAGAATTTTATTTTAATTTAAAAATTAATCCTAACCATTCATCTTTACTCATCCATAACTGGGCTACTATCCAGAACGTAGCAAACTGCCAGAAAAATAGTTTATCTTAAACAAGAAATTAAATGAGATTGTGTGTTAGTTTATTACCAGAACTAACTAAGAAGCAAATAACCTGTACATATTTGTGTGAAATGGTAATGTCTTCTCTAAAATATAATTGATTTATATGAACTTGTAATACCAAATATTTGCCTTAAAAGTATTTTTCCATTGAAAGTATAACTGAAAATGACATAAAAACAGAATCTTCCAATATGTCAAAAAGCCACAGACACATTCTCATAATAAAGCTGTAGTGCAGTGCTACATCTTGGTGGCAAAAAGAGGGCTTGTATGAATTTAATTTATATCAAAATGGAAAATAACCTTTTGATTGTAATTTCCTAAATATTGAGTATAATCATTCTGAGGTTACTGAGAAACTGCTAGTTTTCATAAAGTGCTGAAAATCTCCCTCTTTTTTTTCTTGAAAATCATGCTTAAAGTGTTGTCAAGAGAGATTCCTCAAATCGCAAATAATTTTTACAAAGGCAGTCCTTAAGTTCCATCTGTTGAAGTCCCATTTTAGTGCCATATGTCTTGGAGTCCACCCAGGCAGGACATGTTGTTCTTTGCAGAATCCCCTTGGTTTTAGTGGATTATGTTAGTGAAAATAAGTAGTAATAATAACAACTACTATTATTAAAATCAGTGTAGTTCAAATAACTTTGTTTTTTCCTGTGAGTTAAGTCATGTTCCTGAATTATGACTAGGTTTTGTGACAAATAGAATTGGATCTCAATTAAGAAAAACTGGCTCTTGAAATGAACACAGCTAGTGGCTGAACATGTGACCTGCTTGTAATTATCTTCTCTTTCCTTACAGATATAATTTTGTAACTGATGGATTTTTTTTCCTGGTGTATTATAAACAGGTCATGTCATTAAGAATTAGTTAAATAGGGAGGTTAGTTAAGACAACTGTATCCCAGAAAGGGGAAACATAATGCCACATATGAAATCGTTATTCCATGTGCATTTGGTCTCAGTTCTAATGGAACCTGTCAGGTTCTCTTGGAGGTTTAGAGACTCACAGCTGTTGCAAATTTGATGCATTTAGTCCATTACTGTCCTCTTTTTTGAGTAAGTAAAAACTACTAAATGTTAGGGGGAAAATGTGTTCACAACGAAATAGCAATTATTTGCCTAATTATTTTTTAATTCTTTATGCTTAATTTAATATATTTGTGAAAATGTAAGAAGCTTATAAGAGCTTCAGACATATAAAATAAGAATTAGTAATTTTTAATAATTTTCTTTAGTGAACTTTTGCTGATAGTTAGACTCAAAAGTATCTGTGACATATCAGACTTTTTCTTACAGTTAAATGCATATAAAAAAAAGAATTTTGCTCAAAGGAGAGACAGAATAAAATTTAGAAAGTGCCACAGTCACTTACAGTCTTAAGGAGGTTTGGACCTACTAGTAGACAAAAAGTCAATTGCATCTATATAGTTGCAACAGGATGTTTGAGCTTTGTAATTTTTTTGTGTGCATTTCTCTCAAATGAGATAAAAATGCAGGAGGACTGCAGAATGTTGGCAAGTTATAGAGAACCCAGGAAATAAGATAATGCAATATGAATTTAAGAGCACTTGACCATGTGATCTTTAAATTGGTGCTAAATGAGACTATTTTTCTCTGTATTCAAGGCAAATTCTTAAATTCTGTTGCTGAGAAGGGCAAGTTTTGAAAATGTAATATATTTTCAGTAGCCTTCCAGGTGAAGCCATGTATTACAAAGGCAATCTCCTAGGAAATTAGAGCAATCATGGGGGTTAGGGTAGGTCTTAATTAATTGCTCCCTTTAAAAGTGTAAGATACTTGTCTGGATAAATGCTGCAGTTCTTTGGATAGTCATCACTTTGTTATCTATCCTGTGTTACAGTAAAATGAGGTAGCCATTTACTTTTGCTGTGTCAAAGCTGTTTCATTGTTGTTCTCCAGCATTTTAAAGAAAGTACAAGTCTTTCTTATTAAATTTACTTGATAATCAGCTCACAAGTCAGTCTGAGCAACACTTCCTTCCTAATGTTACTTTCTTATTGCTTAAAAGTAAACTGACAGAGGCCTCTCCATGTTCTGTCTCTGCTGCTCTGTTCTGGACATGAGCCATTTCCCCTGGCTCATTTCCCTCTTCTCCCCCAAACCCACTGTAGTGCTAAAAAGTACATAGTGCACAAAAAGTGACTTCAGTCATGTATCATGTTTTTCACATATTGAAAAATTTTATATAATTTTCTCTTCAGAGTCTCTTGCCTACTTATTTTTTATGCTTAGCTTCAAATTCCTCTATGAAAATTTGAGTAGTCCAGTAATTTTCTCTCATTTGTCTCTCTGTACCCTTTACCACAGAGTGACTGTTTGGAAGGAGAACTGTGTGGAGAATGCATTATATACTTTCTTTGCCCAAATACACAGGAAGGATTTCCTTGCCAACAGCTTATTAGTAAGCAATTTGTATTTGAGAAATACTGAGAGATACCCCTATTGCTTACCTGAACTCTGCTGGAACACTTCATGTTCTCAACATTTCTGAAAATCAACCTATAACTATGAGTCAATAGCTTGGGGCAAAACTGGTAGCAGAGAAGCACTTTTGATACAAATTTTCATTCATATATATATATATATATTTGTTAAAATTCATGCCATGAGAATTTACAAAGAAGTGTGAATAGGTTCTGGAGAGCTCTGCCGTTCTATAATCTCAAATCTTGATTCTCAGTTCCCATTTTTTCAATAGCTAATGTCAGAATATGCCAGCAATGACTTCTGCAAGCAATTCTTTCAAGTCCTTAATACAGATCCCTCTGTTAAGGACCCGTCTCTCAAAATTTTCTGGATTTCTAGGTGTAGTAAGAAACAAGACCTTTCATATCAGAACTCAAGCAACATACTAAACTGTTTCTAAGACTGGGTTGTGACTCCTTAAGTGAATGACTTGCCTTTAGGAAGTTACATATACAGAATATATTGACTATGATCTTGGTGACAGTACAGTCTACCAAAAATCACAGCCTCTCAAGAAAAATGTGACTGGTGTCCATGGTTGCTATGCATAAAATTTGATCTGGGTAGGACCAAATCAAAAGAGCTTTGGGAAAGACATTTAGATTAGCAGATAGGTGGAAGAGGTGACCTACAGTACTTTTTCCCACTCTGAATTCGTATATCATTGTATTTCTCTGCAGAGATACATTACACACTCATTAGAAGCTGTCTCTGTCATATAAATGATGAAGTGAAAGTCTCACTTCAACAAGAATGGCCTGAATTTTGTTCTGATCCTTTCTAATTCTGACGTTGACAAATGACTGCAATGAGGGCTCTGTAGCCAGGAGGCATTTCCTGATAATGCTTTCCAGTCATCTCACCACTTCAGAGTTTTGTGCTTACCTGAATTATTCTTTCCATAAAAATGTAACTTATTCCTATAATACGAGGAGCATGGAAAATGTGTTTGGCCAATGCATGTGGATGCACACATATGAAAGGGTAACTGATCCAAGTACCTGTTTCTGCAGTACTGTTTTAAGAGCATTGATAATCTGCATCTAGGACCCTCATAAATAAAAATAAAATTTCTTATAATAATTCTGATATTCATAAACATAACTTGGAATTTTCTGAATTGCTTTCAAGTTGCTGTGTTGAGTAAACTAAACAGGTTTCATAGAATATCATGAGTTGAAAGGGAATCACAGGGATCATTGAAGTCCAGCTCCTGGCCCTGCACAGGACACCCCAGGAATCACACGATGTGCCTGAATATGGCCCAAATGCTGCTTGAACTCTGCCAGGCTTGGTGCTGTGACCACTTCCCTGGGGGAGCTGGTTCCAGTGCACAACCACTCTCTGGGTGAAGAACCTTTTCCTGATATCCAACCTAAACCTTTTCCCCCTGACACAACTTCAGGCCTCGTCACTGGTCACTACAGAGAGGAGATCAGTGCCTGGCCCTCGTCTTCTCCTGACAATTAAGCTGTAGACTGCAATGAGGTCTCCCCTAAGTCTTCTCTTTTCTAGGCTGAAAAGCCAAGGGACCTCAGCCCCTCCTCATATGGCTTCCCCTCATCCCACCACCAAGAGTGACCCAGATTATAAAGGTGTGGAGGAATGCTCTACTTTGCATGCCTTTTCCTGTCCCATTGTCCCTGGAGCTGTAGGCTTTCTGACTCTCTGAAAATGTAACCATAATGGCAAATTGAAAGAATTAGGATAGTATCAAGAAGCATGAAATGATTCAATGGATGTAAGTTTAAATTATATTTGACAATTGGATATTCTTTGTCTGATCCTGTAGTTCACGTAGCTTGGGTGACCTTTCTCCCACACTTGTTTTTGTCACCCTACAGGCCTTTTCCAAGGCCTTCATCATCTGGGGACTTCTGTATGTTGAAGATGAATTTGTCCTTTTCCAATTCTTGATCTCTTTGGTAGTTTGAAATTTGGTTTCTTTCTTGCCCTTTGTTCACGTAAGAAGGTCCTCTGCTTGTGTAAGTCTATAATCATATTGCTTTCCTGAAGTGTTATAAAAAAGAGCAGGATCAAAGAGTAAAGAGTAGAGAAGGGGAGAAATGTTTCTTAAGTTAAGGTTTTGACGATTTGGCAGTTTAATAAACCTGATCATGGTCTTCCTTCTAACTTAATATTATTAGCATTTACTTAAGAGTGTGGTTCTTTTATGCATACACAGGGCTCTGTGGTGACCCATTTTTAAGACTAAGTGAAACTCGATAGCTGTTGCTAAGGGCAATTTTTTTTTCTGTTGACTAAGAGCAGAGCTGACCTAAAGATGGTATGAAATAGCCCTAGAAATCCCAATGTTTAAATAAAAGAATTCATTTAATGCTTTACATCCTGCAGTCATGTTTTGTACTGATTGTCCTGCAATTCTTGTCTGAAGCAGGCACTTGCATGTAGAGGGAGAACTGTCTGCCCACAGGGCACTTTGAAACCCTTAGACCTTGCAGAACTTGCTCTTTTCTTTGCTCTTTAGATACAGACTAGGCTTATACACACTGACTCTGAAAACAGGATTTTGACTCAGGGAGTACATACATTTAACCTGGCTTTGGTGGAGATAACAAGTGTTCACTGAAAGCACACTCACCATCTGGGGTGAATCAAGCTGTGACACCACTGGCACTGGCACAATCATGGAAGGAGTTTGAGTACATGGTGGTGGGTGTGTAGGTGCCATAGTCTGTGACCTTCAGAGGCCCAGTTGAACTTCCATTGAGTTTTGCTGTGGCCTTTGCTCCACTGTTGCAAAAGGGAAGATTTAGCCCCTGTTTAGCAACAAGATAAAACTCCCCAGTGTGGGTTATGGGTGAAAGTTCTGGGTTTGGCTTTTCGTGTTTGTTTTTTTTTTTTTTTTTGAGTAAGTGTGTATAATATAATGTGCACACAGTCTAGTTTCTTGAGTCTAGGATGAAACCTGTCATAATCTCTATGATTTTATCTCAAGAAAAAAATCTGTAGAGGTTTCTTAGGAGCTTTCAAGTGCAAGTGAGCAGTCAAAAATAGGAAACACATGTAGCTAAACATGAAAAAGGTTTTTTTGAGTGTAACAGTTTAAAAACTTGCAAGAGGGAAAATACAGGCATTCTCTCTATGCAACTCTGGCTTTGTAGTCTCACTAGAAACTCCCAGATTGCCCACATTTTGTGAATGCCTGAACAGAATTTTCAAGAGCTAGTAGACTGTATTTACTTCACAGCTACTGAAATGTGTTTCAATACTGGTTTGTTGTTCAAATACACATTTATGAACATAACTGACTATCTTTCATTATGAAATGTTCCAAATTAATATGGCCTTTAAAATTATTGGCGAATCTGTTCTCTTATGGTAATCAGTCACTTCTAAAGCACAAGCTATAACATCTAATATATAATTCACTTTAGTAGAGGCAATTATGTTGATTGCAAAATCCATCAGAATACTCTGGCTCTAAATATAAGAGTGTATAAGGCAGTCCATATTTAGCAAATTGAGGTTATTAATCAGAACCTGTTCCTTGCATATCATTCATCCCCATGGTGAGCATTTTTCAGCACCCTTGTCAGGGAGTGGCAAGCAAGGGAAGGTAGGCAAGAACTGAGCTTGGCAACAGTGCAGGCAGGAGCAAGGTAGCATCGTGGGTAGGCTTCAGGGCTGGTTAGAGATGTATCTACAACGCAGCTCAAACCTGTTAATACTCAAAGCTCTGCCTAGTAGCTAGGCTTGAGCACAATTCCTGAGCACAGGCCTGAGTGGAGCCCCTAGATGGGCTCCTTGGTGGAATTACTGCTCCTTGGTGTACTGAGGGCCCTGACCAGGATCTTTGTGGGATAGATAAATAGTGAACTATATGCAGAAATAGAGAGCTTTAGTTGGAGATTCTTCCTGCAAGGCTGTACTTCCTGTGGAGCTGTAAAAACACTTTCAACACATGGAACTGGAAAAATAGACACAGTAATTCACTGAAATTCTGGGAGATCCTGACTCTGCTTTGAGAGGGAAATTGATTGACATTCTCAAAGTTCATCTACTGGACAAGTACAGTTACTTCATGTGTGATTTGGTGCAGAAAAGGAGTGGTGCCTGTGAAAGGTGGGAGTATCCATATTTCAAATCTCATTGTCCTAAAAGTCAGAAGAACAAAACCACATTACTCTGTATCTTCAAGTGATCTGGCTGAAAATGAGGGTGATTTTCACATTCTTGCTTTCCAATGTGCTACTGAATTTTTTACAGATAAGCCAAATAATATGATAGAGTGTAAACTGGTGAACACAAATTCCTAAACTGCTGCCAGCTTTTTGTGGCAGTACAGTTAGCTCTTAAATAGAGGCTCAAACATGCACTTTTATAAGGATGTAATTGTTAGCACATAGCAATGGCAGTAAATTGAATCAGAGTAGGAATGTCCTCCAGCACTGTTTTCTTCTACACTAGTGGATATGCTGTACTTCCTACAATAGTAATTCTTCCTTGGGCATATTCTACCATATTCACAGTGGCACATGGAAACATTTCTGACATGAGGAATCCAAGCCACAGGTGTTATAACCATTAGGCTCCTCTGAAGGGGAAGGGAGCTGAATATTTCAGTTTAAAGAAAAAGAAGAGGGATGAATATGATTTTTTGAGTCTTGGCCAAGTTATGCTCATAATGAAAACCAAACATCTTTGTATGAACTCTTTACTATGGATTGGGAGCAAAGAGGGTCATTAAAAGAACCCTTCAGGGAAAATAGCTGCAGTAGAGTTACACAGTGAAAATTAATAATGTGTCAAGCTAATTTGTCTCCTGTTGACCTGGTGGTTGTTTCTCCAGTGTTGAAATCTCTGTTATCTGAAGATACTTTTTTGATGAAGCCTATCCTGACAGAAAGATGAGCTACCTCTGAAACAAGAATTTTTGTAGGAGGTAAATAGGAGGAAATAAAATCCCAAAATTTGCCCACAATGGGACTCAAGGAAGAGCTAAACTAACTAAAAGCACCTGTACTGGGATTATAAGAATGTGATTTAAAAGTTTTGATCAAGTGCAGGAACAGGGAACATTTTTGTTTCCATTCAGGTGGTATTAAATTGGTAGACAGATTTTGACCCTGGAATTCTCAGAACAGTCTACACAGTTATATAAAGTGTGTATTTTTTTTTTTGCTAGTATTTACAAGGGGCTTAGGAATCTTTTTTTATTGTTCAATGAAATAACCAATTTTGAAGGAAAAGAGGAAAATGCTTCACTGTAAAAGAAGCCAAATGGCAAGGACCATCTCTCTCCTCAAGAATCTCTTACCAGTGTACTGATTGTGAATGCAACCTAGGTACAAAAGGTCCAAAATTCGTCCCCTCATCTTTTTGTGACAATTCAGCATGCATGCCAATGCATTAGTGTAAGTGCATAATAATATTACAATGCATGAAAGCTATAGAAACTGTCTGCTGTGTGTGACATGGATATATATCTGTCTTTGTAGATTTTGTAGACACAGAAACTGCTTTGGAACCAGAGGGTATATGGGAGGGGGCTGGGAATAGAGAAAGAGACCATGGCTTCTTATGAGAGTGGAAAGTGAAATATTATGAAAGAAAATAAGCCAAATAACACACAAAAAAAGAGGAGGGGAAGAAAAGGCAAAAAATGCATTAAAATATAGCTTCATTTTACATCAAGTAATACCTTTAATTGCAGGTAGAAGTGCTTGTAATCAATTCAACTAAAAGAATATTTATTGGAGTGGATTTGCATGCATTTGTCGGTGTCTTGTCAGGAATAAATATTTCCATGGAATCTTAAATTATATTTGGGTTGACTACCTTAATACTCAAAGCTGTATCTAAAATGAGCACCTCCTTCTTCCTAGTTAGAAGAATTAATTTCCTGTGTGAAGTTATTTCCCAGAGAGGCTTTGCTCCTGTATTAGGTCAGCTGGCAGTCAGGGAGCAGGAACGTTCCTAAGCACAACCAGTAACTGTGGGCTCTTTTTGCTGGCTGGAGGGACAACAGATAAGTTAAGGTTTTATTACCTACAATGGTCAAAAGATTCATCCATCTCACATGAGCAGTGCTCTGAAGCAATGAAGGGGGTAAATATTGCACAATTAGGAATTGTGCTGCACTCATTGCCTCACTGGTGGGGGAAGCTGCAAAATATTCAGCTTGTTTGGAAAGTATTTGCTGCTAAATAAAGGCTATTGAAAGTGTATTGCAGGATTGTATTATCAAAGATTCTGCTCTGTCTGAATGAAGTGGAGGAAGGACAGGTCTTCTAAAGGATTTTTTGATTTACAAAATAAATGAAAGAATATTTTTTCTCATATGTAATAGATGACACCTCTTTTTCATCTTTTTGGTCTCAAATTATTTTCTTGTTTAAGTATTGGTTATAGCAGACTAATCTGTATGAAACATGAGTTTTATCTGGAATTATGTTTTAGCTAAAATCCTCTTAGGTTGAAAGTTTGTGTTTTCTAAATATAGAGTAAAAATAAAATTGTGTATTCATGTTCTTAAAAACCTGTTTGACTAATACAGCAGCAGCTCCTGCTAAAACTCGTATGCATTATGATTTATACACACACAGTTTGAAAAATGTCTTTGCCATTTTTCTTTAATGTGCTAGTTCCCTGGCCATTAAAAAAACCCCTGACCTCAAGTACCTCATGAATTTTGCACATGATGTCTGTTGCATAAAGCAGATTTTATTATAATTTAATGAACCTCTGTCTCTGATCCATCATTTCAGTTACAATACTGGTAGCATTGATCCCATATTTAAAGCTTTCTAGAACAAAGGAGAAATCAAACAAAAAAGTGCTAGCTTTAAACCAGACATGAAGTTTTTATTTCTGATCTGCTGTGATTGTAAAATAGCAAATTCTGTGTTATTTTATTCTGTTTCAGCTGTTTACCTCTGCAAGCGGACAATGCAAAACAAAGCAAGGCTAGAACTAGCAGACTATGAAGCTGTAAGTACCTGGCAAAAAGTAAATTTCTCTGCTGGACCTAATGAGCCTGTGAAATAGTGTTAAGCATGAGAATTGTGGGCATTGTGTGTGAAAATCTATTAGTTATTCAATTCTTCCAGCTTGTGGGTCTAACACTGCTCAGTAGACTTAAATGGTGTTTGAAAGATGAAGTGGACAAATGTTGAGATTACAGTCCATCTCTAATCTTACTCTGCTCAGATCCCCATGCCAGGATCACAAATAACTTCACAAATCCCAGCTACACCATGTTTGGAAGCAGTTCTTCTCTACACCATCTAAAGTTTGAACGACGGATCCCTGACAACATTTCTTAAAGCTCTTGATAGATGTAGAAATGTAAATCTCATTCTTTAGAAGTGATGCTGACACTTGAGCCTTTTCCCATCAGCTAGATGAGAGGCAAAGAGGGTCAGACTAGAGACATTCCTACTCCCTGACAGTTGTGCTGTGCCTCGGGCAAGGTAAGATAATTGGGGAAGAGCCTGAAAAAGAGGGAGTTGGATTAGCTGATGAGGATGGCATTCGATAAGGTGGGAGGTGTCTTGAATTCCAACTCTATCCCCAAGAAGTTCCTGAATTTTTCATCAGCATGTCAACATAAAATTCACAAACCGTCCTGTCCCTGTGCTGCAAGCTGTCCAGCTGTGCTGCTGTGGCCTGCTAGCAGGATAGTCAGCCAGGCCTCTCAACACTCCAGCCACAGCACCACGCTGACACTGCATTGCTTCCTCTGGCACAAGCTGGTTTTCAGTGTACTGCACTGTGGGGTACATATAATTTTATACTCACATGCCTTAGAAAACTCCTCTTCAGTGTACAATCCATGAGAGCCTTTTCTGGTATTGACAAGGTCTCTAGAAAGTCTGCTCTTTCTGTAGTCTTCATTTTTTGGTGGATAAGGCACAGAGATACATTTGCAATGCATAGAAATATAGTAAAAGCAACACCTTTTTTGTTAAGAAGACTGCATACTGCTGCTGTTTAAGCTGGGAAGAGATTTAAAAAGCTCTGTTGGAGACAGTGAAAATGTTCCATCATCAATGGATGAAAGGCTTTTGCAATGATTTTAAAAATTTTCTTCCTGTTATTATTATTAAGCTGTGGGATAGATGCATTTCTTGTACAGTATTGAAGAACATTAGTCTGCATTTTTAAAAATGAGCATAGCTGTGGAGGTTTGGCTATAGTACCAAAAATGGCAGCCAGCACTGTTCAGTGGAAACCATTTGCATAGATGACTGATGAGGAATTGTCATGTGGATCATCCAGTATGGAGATAAATGCTATTATCTTTCATTATTACATGCTTTCAAAACAAGGATGTTTCTTTGTACTATTTCAAAATTGCTAAGATAGCACACAGTTTATAAAAATGTTTCAGAAATCTCATGTTCTGCTGAAGGATGCATCTACCCTTTTTATCAGAGCTTCAAAACTAAAACAGTCGAGGCATTCAAAAGTATTCCATCTCATTTGGTGTTAAGAAAACATTTTATATCAGGTAAAGAAGGTCCATTTACACTGACACAAATATCATGACTTGAATTACATCTTGGTGAGAGCGAGGTGAGGAGAGGAGGGAAAGATAAAGCCAGAAGCTATCAAAGAGTAAATAACTTGCAACCTAACCCACTAAAATTGTCATGTATTTTCAGGAGAGTTTGGCCAGGCTACAGCGAGCTTTTGCTCGGAAGTGGGAGTTTATTTTTATGCAAGCTGAAGCACAAGCAAAGTAAGTTCCTTTGGAGATGAGCAGGTTTTGTTTTGCATGCTTTTTGATGGGGGGGGAAGGGGGAGGAAAGTGGTTGGGCACATTTTATGTTTAAAATTACTGTCCTCAACACTGTTTCTTTTAAATATCTTATGACATTGACAGGGTTGACAAGAAGAGAGACAAGATAGAGAGGAAGATTCTTGACAGTCAGGAGCGAGCATTTTGGGATGTGCACCGTCCGGTGGTGAGTGCTGGCGGGGCCACTGGGTCGGTGAGCAGGGCTGCTGACAAATGTCAGCTTCTGTGGAGCTTTGGGGTAGCCTGGGGAAAGTAAAAGAGCAGTAGGGCGAGGGGTTGGGCTTTGCCTCCCTCTTTGCAGGATCTAGAGTTTGTATGAATCTGATATTGTAGTCTGCAGACGTGTGTGCATCCACTTCATGATTTTTAGTGAGTAGATGTGTTGTGCCTGGTTTCTTGAATCAGAAGGTACCTGTCTTTGACTATTATCATCTCAAAGGTTTCCTGGGGTATGAGTCATACAACCTAAATTATCAGCATAACTAAAAATACCCTTAAATAAGTCTGACTATTTTTCTTTTATAGTCTGTTTTTTTTTGCTTGCTAAGCCTTTTAACTTCACTCCAGTTATGTTTCCAAGCTATTTTTGAAGTACATAAAAGTTAGATGTTGGCTTTGAGCTGTGAGAGTCACACACTGTCTAAAGAAGATTTATCTGAGCTCTTTGTCAACGTCTATCTGAAACAAAACTTTAAAAAAGGAAGTTTCTTACATACTCAACTATATTTGAGTGCAAAATGGTGAACAGGAATGTCAATTGTTAGAGTAATTCCAACTAAACGGTACTATTTTTTTTTTTTTTTTTGCTTTACTAGAGAGCAATGTTGGTTTCCCTTGCCTAGAGTTAAGCTTTCCTTTTCTGTTTTTGCAGTTTTTGGTATCATTACCAATGCAATCATATATGAACTATATCTTTTGCTCTGACACTGGGGAAAGCTACTTTTAGTGGGGGAAGTAAGATTAGGTGATGACATATGGAAGAGTAGAATGCAATGAGAAAGTTTAAATAAAAAATAATAAATTTGAAGATGGTCAGCTTACATTTGTGACTGTGGAACTGAAGTGATTGTAGAAGAAATGGATTTTTAGGTAGGATTTAGAATGTCAGGTAGTGAAAATAACTTGATATGAAAGATTCCAACCACAAGAAATAGATGCAAGAAGACTGGGGCATTATTGTCTAATCACTGACATAAAACAAGGAAGGAGAGCAGAAAGCAATTTTCCATCTGATGTAGATTGGAGCTACATAGGGAATAAACACAAAGTACCTGTGGACCTGAGACCTGTGAAGGTGCAGAGAGCTTTTATATTTGCTGCAGGAATGGATCTAAAGGTTTTGAATATGAGAATGAGATGTTATTTTCAGGTTTGGAAGAGATGAATTGTTGAAACTTCAAGAGAATAAAAGGGACTGAGACAAGAGGAAATTGAATCTGATTAAGAGCTTTGGCTGAACTGTGGATAAATCTGCCTGGTCCAGCAGATGTTTTTAATCTGGCTGTAAACATACCTAGGAAATATCAGAGGCCAAGGACTGGCTTACAGTCAGCAGTGTAGGCTCCTGGTTTTAGAAGATATAAATAGATGAATGGACAGGTTCATACTTTGGCTACACTGCTCCTCTCAAGAGCCATTGAAATAATATTTTTGAAAACACCGTTATGAATTTACTGTCACAGTAAAAGCCAGAAGCTTCTTTTGAAAAGAACAAAAGATAAAACACAGACTGAAAAGAGGAGGGTGATGCTAGAGCTAAATTACAATTTGAAGCCCCCCAAAGGCCTCCCAAAAACTTATAGAAATGCTGCTGCAACTCTGGAGAGCTAAATTTTTTAAACAGTTTCTTAAGGTAATGTTTGGCTGAGAATCTGTGTATAATGTTTATTTTTATTTACAGTGTTTCACCTTTTGATAAAAGTTCAGAGGCTAGGGGCAGTGACAACATTGTTCTAAATCCACCCCAATGTAATTTTGGTTTTTTTTACTGAAGATGAGTTTTGAGGATCAAATGTTTCATTTTTTGCTTGTTTGGTTGGTTGATAAAAAATATTTTTTCAGGGTATTTTCAGGGTGTCCTGGTCCTTAGTTACTTTATTGCTATATTTGTTACCTACCCACCCACAGTACAGATACAGAAGACTCACATGTAAAATATAAACTATGAATATTAAATTTGCATTGTATTTCAACTTTAAAATGATGAAAGGAGCAGAAGGAAGCAAGCCATCATTCCCAAAGGACAGTGCAGCAGTGCACTACAGAATGGGAGACATGAGAACAGCTGTATGGCAGTGAGGCCAGGAGAATGGCAATGCAGAAAAAGAGGTTGATGAGGTATCAGAAACATCACTGTGACTCAGGTTTAAAATAAAGGGAATGAACCAAGGTTGAACATGGAAAGAGGACTTGACTCAAAAAACACCGTTGTTTCATAGGTCCCAAGTGGAAGGTAGCCCTGCAGGTGATTACAGAAATTCTGGAAGATTTATGTCACAGTCTGAGGGGCAGACAAATTCTTGAAAGTCATTATAACTGTTACTTTTGATTGGCTGGCCCATAATTTTTTCCTAGGTCTTCAGACTGAGATGATGTTTGGAGATGATTCCTCTGGCAGAGGAATTGGATACGGCAAGTTTTTATTCAAATAGTCACCCATTCCTCAATTTTCTTCTGAGAGACAGTGAAGAGAGCAGCTTTTTTATCTCACAGTTTAGTTTCCGTTCCAATATTTATTTAATTGCTGTTTCCCTTTGAGGGTGTTTTGGTTTTGGTTTTTTTTTGGGGGGGGGGTGGGGGAAGGGAGAATGTGGATTATTATGTGCATTTCAGGGTATGTGGAATGCAATCTGGGTCATTTCTGTAAATCCCAATTTCTGCTTTATGTAAAAAGATCCTCGCAGCTAAAAAGAGTATGGCTGAGCTTCAGCTGTAGATAACTGCAGCCTGCAGAGACATTCCCAAGCATTTTAATTTTACTGGTTCAGATACCAGCCATAGTAAAACCAGGGAAATTTGTGTCAGGGAGAGCTGTATAAACTCCTTCACAATCCTGAGCAGCAGGCCTAGGATAAAGTCCCTGCTGCTATTTCTAAGGTAGAAGTAGAACCAGATCTGGCATGGATCTGAGATTAGTATTATTCACATATAGTGAAGCAGCTCTCTTTTTTGATGGCAGAGTAAACATACCTTAAAAATCTTTCTCTTATTTTCACCTGCCTAGAAAGTGTATTATTTTCATAATTTTGAAACTTCTATTGATAAGAGACTGTAGAAATAAGCAAAAATTGGTTAGGAGGATTAAGGTGTTAGTCAAAAACAATAACAAATCAAGCTGATTTGGGGAAGTGAGTTAGAAAGAAATTGACAAGCTGCTTTTGTTCAAAAAGAAATCTCATGCTCCTTATTAAAGTCTTTGAAAGAGAACTTGTTTTGGCTTTCCTGAATTATTATCTCTTTTTAAACCCCATAATCTTACACTTTTAAAAAAGGGACAAACAAGTACTAAGGCAGTAAATCCTCTAAAACATTCTCAAACCCAACTAAATAGTCAGAGCAAAGTATCTGTGGCTTGCTGTAAAATTAACTCTTTTGGGTAACAAGCAAGACAGCTGATGTCTTGCTGCTACATATTATTCACTTCTCTTCTTGAGTTATACATTCATGTGGTAAAAAAGGCCTTTTGGATACTTGCTGAGATTCAGATTAATTCAGAAGATAATGGGGGAATCATCCTTTTCTTTTGAAAGTCACCTGTATACTCTAAAAACTTGAAAAGGCATTTCATTTTCTCCAATGCCTCTCTGGCCTTTGCCATCAGTCCATGTTGGTTGTATTACAGTCCTGTTTAGCAGGTTTCTGTGCAGTTGCGTTTAAAATGAAGATGGGAAATGCACATCAGATGTGCTAGAAAACGGCACTGGCATGTGTCCCTCTCAAAGTTTTAACACTGGCTATGGTTTAGTCATAGTGTGATTTGGTAAAGCATGAGCATGAGTCAAAGTGTGAGCCAGTTCTTCCATTTTGCTATTTATAACTTGGTTAAACCCAATCCACAGGACTTCTATTCCCATTGCTATTACTGGTTTGCTGTGTTATGGTGATTAATTTGGTTCTATGGAAAAAAAATATATAAAATATTGCTAGGGGTCAGACTTGATGACCTCCAAGGCCTATTCCAACCTAGATGATTCTATGATTTGATGAAAAACAACAGCGCTATTTGTATGATTTGATACAGGACAGCGAAGTATCTGGGGTGAGTATGTCTAGTAAGGACAAGCAGTAATATTAAGAGCAAGGGTGGGTTTGTGATAATTCACTGCTGTTGTAAAATTCAGAACTATGTATAATTTCTGAATTTGGGTGTTCCTTGCTATTGTTTCCTAGCACCAAACTAGGAAAACAGTGTTCTTCAAATATTTTAAACTTTGTCACACATCCCACACCTTTTGCTTCTCTCTTTTTTTTATGAGACTCTATGTCCATTAATTTAATTTTCTCTATTTTTTTAATTGTAATTTATGTGGTCTGAACATGACTCTTGACATCTGACCTGGCAGGTAACATTCTCAGATGTTGAGGGCCAGGCAGTGAGTTCTTTTGTATTTTAATGATTATTTTATCCTGTCCTTCAAGATCAGCCTCAGAGACTTGTCAAAACAGTGACTTTACCTTGGATAAGATGGTGCATGCACGCCTGCTTTTCAAACTCAGTGCTAGACCTTTCTGGGCCAGTCACTTGTTTAGCCAGAGAACACTTCTCTCTGCTTTTTCATAATATTTTCAGAAAAATTTTAAGCATCTTCAGAAAGCAAATGTGAATCATGCCATCCAACTTCTCTAGTGATATACATATAATTTTCATGTCTTCTTTTGCGCCTCTTTGACCATATATCCTTACAAAGGAGTTACCTTACAGCAGACAGGGAATGCAGCCAAACCAGGAATTGTCATTCTCAGATAATTGTCCTTCTGGTAATAAAACAAAGCCTTGTACAATGCTTTAATTTCAAAAAATGGTTATAATGTTTATGATCCATACTTGAGTGTAGTTGAGGCACGTATTTATAAACCCTCTAGCTGCCCTGCTAAGACCTTTGTAGAAGATTTTGTACTCATGTTATTTAGGATTTTTGGTTAGTCTATACTTGAGTAAAGGTGAGGCAGATGGGGAAAAAGAAGCAAAGTTTCTTGCAACAGTGCAACGAAACTAATTTTTGGAAGTTAAAATTGAGAGGTCACAAGCTGTGAAATAGTTAATTGATGGTAACCTGAAGAAGTAAATATAAGGATTTTTTTAATAAGTGCAACGTTTATACGTTGATCTTCATATCTGTGGGAATTAAATTTGCTTCTTTAATCCAAAGCATTTTGTCAAAGATCTTCTTATAAGTCAAAAGGCATATAATCAATGTCTAAATGTCACCTATATTTGCCATCAGCGTTTTCAGAGACGTGCTAGACTTTTCTGTTGCCACTTATTTTCAAGTGAATAACCTAAATTTCTTCTTTATGGAATCTGTAAATCAGTATCTCCTGCCTTTTGGGGTAAAAAAAAAATAAATAATAATAATAATAATAAAAAAATATATATATATACACACAGAGAGAAAGCAACAATGAATCCAACTTAGCATAAGGGGCAACAAAATAGATAAATTTAACAAGTTTCCTTGTGCAATAGTGTTGCAAATACTGGAATCTTCACACATACAGAAGTCATTTTGATACAGCCTTAAGTAAAATTAATACTACTGAAACTCCACTTGAATAAGCACAATGGGTCTAATTTCTGTGCAACAATTTCTGGTTCTGAAAACCAGTCGCTACAAAACTGAAATGGTATATCATAAATTAAAACTAATTAGAAATTAAATCAACTTGCAAAAGGACTTAAGCATAGATCTTCAACTCAGTAGAATTTTCTTGGGTACAGCTTCTTGTTTAATTTCATATGACTTGTCTCAAGAATTAAATTTTAACATCCTTTTCTTACGCATTTTGTGTATTATGTAATCCTGTGACACACAGACTACTATTTTTTTTTAAACAGTGATCAAATCTTGTTCTCTTAAGGTGAAAGCTCAGCTTTCAACATCTGTCCTTGAACAATCAAGTATGTGAGAACATGAGGATCGCTGTCATGGTTCAAGATGTTCTACCTCCTATGGATACATTTTATGGTTTCATTTATTAGTATTATATTCCTTGAAAATTTATGTATGTCTGTCTCCTGTTTCAAACATGTCTTCCATTTGCACAGCCAGTGGAATTCCTTGTGTGTCTGTCAGGGAAAAGATCTGAACTCTAGTTTGAGAAGGCAAATAAGTATAAAGTGGAAATTGATGCAGAGTAGGTTTCTTTATTTTGGAAAGATGCCAAAAATCTTTGAAATTTTAAGTGATCCTAAGTCTATACTAAGTGAGACTTCGCATCTCTTAGTTTGAAAATTGTCTGTATTTTACCTTCCTGCAAACATAATTAAAGTTTGATCAAAATAATTGATCAAATGTCTTTCCTTTATCTAATGGTGTTTGAAACTCATTTGTCTTGTCCAAATAAGAGAAACAGCTCATAGTTGAACTTTTATCCATTAATTACACACCTTTCTGTGTTTTGATTAGGTCCATTGCAGAACAACAGTGAAACTACTGTTATTTTGTTAGTAGTCAGTGATCTCCATCAATCCTTGAATAAAGGATATATTGATTTTACTAATTGGGCCATTGACAAGTTTCCTGTCCTCTGTGTGGGGCTCTCTACAGTAAGTTTAACTTGGCCATAAATGCAAAATTCATTATTTCTCCATCAATATATTTCTAGTGTATGACACAATAAGGTTTATTGCTCATTCATTTTAGTTTAAGAAATAAGTCTGTAACTTTTTATTATTTGTTTCTGTTCTTTAATGAGTCAAAATGAAATTAGCTATTGAGGACAAGTATTGAGCATTTAAATTCATTCTATGCTATCTGCATAATTCTCTACTAAAACCTTCAACAGAAGAGAACACTTAATCCTAACAAAGTTTTTATTCACTCTTATGAATTAAGACAATCCCTTCCTTTGAAGGAAGAAGTTCAATAAGATTTTACACATTGAACATTCTGTGGTCTGAAATATCAGTCCAATAAACCAATAAGAGAAAATGAAAAGCTTTTATTTACTTAATTAAAAGCCAGTAGGTTTTACATTATTATCACCTGATAGCTGGTTTTAGCAGTTAAGCTGTGTACAACTAATTTGTTTCCATTATCCTACTTGGCTGTAGACTCTATTTTCAGGTATATTGCAGCATATTGACAGATTTTTGTATTGCATGCTTTAAAAATAGATTTGAATTAAGAAATATGAACAAATTCAGGGTTATTCTATGCAAGTCCAGTTCCAAGTTGTATTCACTTACTTCAGTGTCACACTGAATCTATACCTTGCAATTATTTACCTTATCCTGAGTTCCAAAAGAGATAGTATTTAGAAGCATAACACATACATAATGAAAAGACACTGGATATTGAAAATATCTAACAAGTCAGTAGAACAAGCAGGTTTTAATAACTTTTCCCTGATTATCTGACAAGTCTATGAGGCCTCTAGAAATAAAATATGAATCGTGCTTGTACAGAATCTATACTTGAGAACAATCTTGGGATTTGCTTCCTAAAAATTGTGTTTCATAGGTGGTAATTGAAAGATATAGCTGTATTTCTGAGAGGGGGAAATTTCTAACAGACAGACAAGTGCCTGCTAGAAAAAAGAAAAAGCTAGTAATATCATGAGCTAATTTTAGAAGTTTGGTCTGGAGTTGTAGAGAGGTGAAGTCTTAATAGGAGCTCTTTCCAAAGTAGTCATCAAACTTACACACTTATTACAATTTACATTTGCAGTTACCATGGCTGTTGGACTGTGTTCCAAGTATTCGTGTCTCTGTGTTTGCTTCTTGTTAGAACTATAATGCAAGTGGGACCTCAAAAAAAAGCACTGTGAATTACCAGCAGGTGTTGGAATTCCAGTCACACTGCTTGTTTGTCAGCCACACAACCGAATCAAAAGGGCATGTTTTCAGAGAGATAGTTGTGTTAAAATTAATTGCGCAGAAGCTTGGACTATGGGACTACTACAGGTAGCATATAATAAGATAATTTCATATTTTGTGCTACTATACATGTGTATGAAACTCTAACTACTGTAACATTATATAACACAACCATTAAGTAGCTAGACCTATCCAATTTAGTTTAGAGTTTGTAGTTATGGGATTGTTCTGTGTAATGAAAAAATAAAACCCACCACTTGTGTCATAATACTTAAACTCAGAATAATATTTTCCCTCTTTCTTCAGACATCTGCTGATTTACTGGGATGCTGTTACTAGAGGTGTCGTCAACTCCTGGTGTTCACACTTGGAGTTCAAACTTGATTTCTCAGAGTTATTTTCACAGAACTGCTGAACCAAATGGAAATAGTGATTAAAACATACACTTTTAGGGAGGATCATAAAGTTCATAAGAGTGTTTTAGATTAGGTACACCTAGTTGATTGTAAATTAACCCCATGATTAGGTTCTGCAGTTTTAAGTACCAGTATCTTTTCCTAACCAAAAGGAAGTGGTTCCTGTAGCCCTGTCCCCGTGATCCCTGGTTTGCCTTTGCTGCCGTGGGTGATATCACAGGGGCTGCTGAGATCTCCCCTAGCAGCAGTACCAGTACATAGTCCTATGGATTGCAGGTTCTGTCAGCTATGGCTTCTGGGTTTATTTTTTTCATCACTTAGTTGAGGTTCATTGATCTCTAATTATAAAGTGAGCTACATTTTTAAAAAGTGCATTTTCTGAAATTTTTATCTGGATTTGAAATTTTGCTGTCCTTTGACTGGACCTTAAGATAACAGCCATTTTTCCAAATCCTGTTAAAAGACCTGACCACTTGTACTCAGTATGTTTGGAATGTTCCTCTGAGACTTTTTACTGTACTGGCAAAGTTTTTAATAGTGCAGCTCTTCCACTGGAAAAAGCCTCTTTATTTGTTGACCCTGAAGTGTGTAAAATGAGGTAAAATCCCAGAGTACAGTGATAATCATTACCTAAACCTCAACTTTTCCTTGTAAGCCTCAGTGGATTGTGCACACTCGAATAACTTCCATCTCAGTGAAATGAAAAATTGGTGCAGTGCAGGAGAATGTAGCCTGTGTTTTTCTTTATGAGAGCCTCAGTTTTAGCCATTACTGACAACTTACTCGATATAGGATTTTAATGTCTCCTTTGATGCTAGACTATGTATGAAAAAAAAATCTTTCCCACATTACCAGAGTCAAACTGGGTATTTTTCTAGCTAGTAACTCCTTTGATTTTTTTTTCCAGCTGAGTGGCACTGACTTTTTTTCCTTATTCCTTTATTTTGTAATCTTCCATTTATTTTTATAATTTTCTCCTCTTGATTTTTAACTATGCACTGTTCAGGTAGCTGCACAAATAAACTGGGATAGAAAACCTACAAATAAAAATGAACTCTGCTGTTCTGCTTATCACTCACTGCCTAATTAGCTTTGTTTCTCTACTTTAGAAAGTGATGTGAATAGATACTGTTGAGGGTTAGAAGACTCCTAGAAAAATGACAGGAATAGCAGCAATGACAGAAATAGCAGAATAGATTGTTGCAGAATCCAACTCAAACATTTGATACTCAGAAAAATTCAAATTTTAAGCTTATTTTTTGTGATACTCTTCTATTTCACATAATGTAAAAGAAAGTTTTCAATCTCTGCTTTTTCTTTATGTTTGTGTGTCTGACTTTATCCTTTCCAGTGAAAGAGACAACCTTGTCATGTTTGTACCCAGGTCCATAATTTAAATTTAAAGTCTTTAAATCCTGAAAGCCTGGAGATCTTGGAATTTAGTATTTTGCAATTACACTTAACAAATTAGCCCATGCCTGCAAAAAAACCCTGAAAAACAAACCCATCTATTTTACAGTGTATTGACACTGAAATGCAATGAAATTGCATAAGGTATGTGAATCAATCTACCTAAATATTTACTGCTTTAATGAAGTCTGAATTTATGGGTGTGCATATTGAAATGAGGTAATTATTTTAAATAGCACCTATGTATTTTTAGCTAAAGAGACTGTGTGAAATTACATTTCCTTAAATCATCCTGAGGTTTGCTTGTATGGGTTGAGAAAGCACCACAGGCTGCTGCAGGGCAGGGGCAGCAGTAAGGAAACAAACACCAGTCTTGTTTCCACTCTGCTGTTGTGGGGCAAGGAAGGCAGAGAGATGAATTTCACACCAATGTGCATACTTGACTGGAGTGTTCTGTAAAGTGGATTATTTGAATTTCACTCCCTGCAGCTTGTGAAGAGTAGGCTGCACCTCAGAAGTGTAGGCTGAGAGGGACCTCTGGAGGTCTTCTTGTCCAAATTCCTGCTCAAACCAGTGCTGACTTCTAAGGTGAATAAGATTTTCCAGGCACTTGGTTAGTTAAACAAGCTTTGAAAATCACCAAGGATGGACATTCCAGAGCCTCTCCTACTTTTGTAGTGAAGTATATTTCCTAATAGCTGACTGGAAATTACTGCAACTTCACATTACTGTCTCCAGTCCTTCCACAGTGCGCCTTTGGAAAATGTCTCTCTCCCTAAGCCCCCCTGTAGGCGCAAAAAGCAATGGTTAGCTCTCCCCTTTTGCAAGCATAAAACAGGTCTGTTCCTCCTCTGGATTTTCTCACTTGAAATATATTTCTTGTGTTGTCTGTGGGTCTCAAAAGTAGTCTTGTTGTTCCAGAAGTTTCCTTGTGATGCTGAGTAGAAAGAAACAAACACTTTGCCTGCCGGCTAAGCTGTTGCTGATGCAGCTGGGTACGTGGTTTGTCTGCATTGCTGCAAAGAGATACTGCTGACTCATGTTCAGCTTCTCCTTCAGATCATTTCCTACAGAGCAGCAATTCAGACAGACACTTCCCAGCCTATCGGAATGCACGAGCTTATTCCCTCCCACATGCAGGGGTATATTTGTCTCAGATACAAAAAAACTTCTGGTTATTTTGGCTTAAGTAGATTCACAGTTAAATTGCCATCTTCTTTGAGAAAGAAAAAAAAGCCATCAAAACTTCAGCTGACCTAATTACAAATATTAATTTAGTCTCTGTTGAGCATTTTGCACTTTTTAGAATTACATCATACCAAAGAGATTTTTATACAAAAAAGACATTAACAGCTGTTGGTTTGGGCTATATGGCCAGGCAATAAAAAGGGTACTTGGAGTGTGCAACTTTGTACAGCAAGCAGACTGTAAATGCTCCATATTCTGCACTGCTTGGATGGAAATGTACCATGGCTCAGGCATGCCATTTTATGTAAATAATTAATTCTTCCAAAGAGCTCTTCCAGGTTTCCTAAAATTAATACACTGTAGCACTGTTAGAAGGGCTTAATTAATTTAGTCACTGCTGCCACAGTCATCAGGGATAGAACATTGATATCAAGTGGATTTTTTTTTTAACTCAACATACTCTCAGGTGGTTGCTTCAAATGTTGGTGATAGCCAGATCAAAGCATATATGTTCTGGTACCTCCTCTGCTTACAGACAAGGCTTCTTCCTTCTTTTGTGTTTCTTAGCAGAATCTTGGTATGCATCCTCCTAGACAGCATCAGGAGAAAGTGGTGCTGTTTGGGATTCATATTGACATTGTTACCCAATAATTGAAGTAGGGATTGAAATTACTCTATATGTGGATTTTTTAATATTTTTTATCTGTATCCATTTATATCCACAGTGAATTTATCACGACTGGACTGGCCTGTCCTTTGATGTAAATTAATACAAGGGCATTTGTACTTTGAGATAAGTACATGCTAATAGATGGATGAAACAAACTAAGTGAACGTACGACAGTTTTCAACCAGATATTTAGAAAATGATGAGGACCAGATTCTGCCCAGGTTATGATCTTGCTGCATGATAATTTAAAGAAAGTCACAAGGCTTTCATCTGTGTGTGTTGGGGGGAAATTGTTTTCACACAGAACATTACTCCTGAAGGAAATAAGCACTCTATTTACACATATAGAAGAGTTCTCAAGTCTTCCAGGAAATCTGTTTGAAAACTATTTACAGTATTAGTATGCAAATTATATACCACACACTAAATGGAATTCTTGCAGCAGAGCACTCTGACAGGCATCTCACTATTTGAACTATGGTAGTACGGTTAAAAAAACAACACAAAAAGAAAACACAGCTGGATATAATTGTATTCAAACACACACTTATTATGTTAATGAGGGCATACAAATAAAATTAAATGTTGTCCAGCAAAGGTTTTCCCACAAAGACTGAGTTATTTTAGCAAAATGTTCATCTAATGCAACTCTTTGTGTTTATTTAAATTGAAAAAATGTTTGATATTTGTTCCTAAATATCGACAGATGAAATTTCGCAGCATCAGAAAAGCAATAAAACCCATCTTGTATCAAGTATAATTTAATAAATATACTTCAGCTGAGAAGAAGACATAAATTGTGTCCCAAACTACATTAGGTACTTCTAGTCCTATATAATTTAAATCAAATTATGAGAATGGTATTGTATAGAGGTAGTGATATATGTCTTAAGTGCCTGTTGTTACCCCAGGTTGTCAGAATAGTTGATCTACCCTCTAGCCACCCCTTCTGCACTGAGGCTTCCTGATGCTTCCCTGCCTCTGCCTTCCTGGGGCTGCTCTCCTGTCAGCCTCTCTTCAGTCCCACCTTGGTCCAGCTTCTCCCCCTACAGCCTCTCCTGTGTGCCCCTGCCCGAGCAACTTCACTTCAGTGTGAGAGGTTTTAAACAGCCAAGTGTCACTAAGAATCCACTAAGGGCTGTAGAAGGTCAGTACTGGGTTGGGCCTCTTTGCAACCAGCAAAAGCTTTGCCCTTGTTTCTTTTCTAAAAGTCTCCCAGAATTTCTTGCCCCCCTTGCGTCAATCTGCACAATTCTGGCATGTCAGCTACCCAGGCAAGTTGCAAGGTATGTCCATACCAATTTACTGCTGGTGGCCTTGAAATCTTTAAAAATAAGAGGCTTCATAGGAGGTTTATACCTTTTCTTTTTTTTCTTTTTTTTTTTTTTTTTTCTCCTCTCCATTTTTAGGACATGCTTTTAACAAACCATAACTGAAAACTGAACAAATAACAGTTTGTGCCTTATGTAAGTGTGCCTGCTATTCAAATTGTTACACTCAAAGGCCATAGATATTGTTTAAAGCCCCTGCCTTCTTCACTGCCAGCTGCTGCTGTAATCCTAAAGTAGATGCACTAGGCTTTTTTAAACTTTGTATCTCAGTATACTGCCCTGGGAAATCGCTTTCTGTTTTTAAATTGGCCATCATGCAGAACTTTGTCTTTGAGATTTGCAAGTTATTTCTGAGTTCAAAACCTCCCATTTTTGTTCAGAAGCATAAAGGGTACCATCCCACTTCTAGTGTGTCAGATGCAGCCTTAAGGGCTTGGAACACAAACCCTGTGAGGAATGGCTGAGGGAGCTGGGGTTGTTTAGCCTGGAGAAAAGGAGACCCAGAGGTGACCTTATCACTCTCTACAACTGCCTGAAAGGTGGTGGTAGCCAGGTGGGGGTTGGTCTCTTTCTCCAGGCAACAACTGACAGAACGAGAGGTCACAGTCTCAAGCTGCACCAAGGGAAATATAGGCTGGATATTAGGAAAAAGTTTCTTACAGAAAGGGTGATAAAGTACTGGAATGGCCTGCCTGGGGAGGTGGTGGAGTCACCATCCCTGGATGTGTTTATAAAAAGACTGGATGTGGCACTCGGTGCCATGGTTTAGTTGAGGTGTTAGAGCTGGGTTGGACTCGATGATCTTGAAGGTCTCTTCCAGCCTAGTGATTCTATGATTCTGAGAATATTTTCTGTTTTTATCATTAGCATTGAGGAACTGTTTCTACTTCAAATGTTATATGATCAAATGCACACTAATTTATTACTTTAAAATAGAAACTTATTTATTTATTAATTAAAAAACCCATACTGGATTAAAAAAAAAATCAGTCTGTTGTTTAGAATATTTTCCAGAGGCAAAGTACCATTGCTCTATTTAATGAAAGATATTTTCTTTTTCTTAGCCTATATAAGAAATTCTTAGCCTATATAAGAAATTTTTTAAATTTTATCTTATTAAATTTATGGTCACATCAGGTATTTTTCATTATGATACGAAGACAGAGGTTGTATCATTAGAGCAATAATAAATCCAGCTTGGCTGTTGGGCAAGTAAATTCATTATCTTGCTACTTCCATTAAAAAAACCCCAACCTTCTTTCAGTAAGAATCTGCTCCTACTAGAGAGCAGATTTTTTTAGTTTCCACTCAGTGTCAAATGTAATCCCTCTAAAATCAATAGACAAAATTCACCTGAGAGCAAAATACTTATTATTATTTGTTTCCAGCAATGGGTAAAAATCAGATTTACACATAGATTTTGCATTTAGAGGTAAATGTCAAAGAAAGATGAATTAGGAGAGACTAGAGTACTGGTGTGCTTTAGGAGGCCACAGAGTTGTGAGAATGAACCACTGAAACCCAAATCTGATGTGTCGAGAGTAATTTTATTTAGACTGTCAGTCTTCTGGTTAGGCAGCAGAGGCCTGTTTTGTTGTTTTGGTTTGGGTTTTTTCCTTTATTTTCTGGAGAAACAAAACCCATATTGGTACTTTTTTTTTTTTTTTAATTTTGTTTTAAAAGAAGGTCCTCTTTAAAAATTGTCCCAAAACCACATGCTCCTGAAGTGAGCCTGAGGTTCTCAGCTGAGGTGAATATTGCACAATTCTGTTTATTTTGTCTCATAGGTCAAACATGCTTCATAGAGGGATAGCTAGAATGTAATGAATTACTTCCTTGGCAAAAGCAAAGCAGAAACTGACTAGTTTCCATTATCTTGGCAATTTATTTGATTTCAATTTCGTGGTGTGGAATTTATTTTTCAGTTGTGCACGCTGAAGAGGAGTAGCTCAGAGAAGTCCCTTCACAGATTTAGCCTTTTGCTTTCCTTTCTTTTAATAGCCTGGCTGTGTGAACACTACTGAAGTGGATATCAAAAAATCTTCAAGAATGAGAAATCCACATAAAACAAGAAAGGTAAGTATGGTTATTACACCAAAGGCATATGGTGGAGGAAACTTATAGAATGAATTTCCATAATTTCTTATAGCACTTTTTTTCTTACAGCTGCAAGGAACAAATGCATGAACGTATGTTAATATTTCATAAGCTCTTAATTGAATTAGTATTAAAAAAATTCCTAATGCTAATTGAATGCTATCACATAAGATTTTGGAGAAATAGGAAGAGATTTTGAAGATAAAATTAATTTTTGCATGCTTTATTCATGTTGTTTAGTAGATTGAATAAAGCATATTAAAAAGTTTCTGTCAGTAATTAGAAAAAAAAATTAAAATTCAGTGTAAACTCTAACTCTAGTCCTGGTCTTAATGAAAAAGGTGTCTCTACTTTACAATTATGCCCAAAATGGATGACTAGAAATTATGGCAGAAATTAGTTCTATCTAAAGTAGGTTGTAATTAGAGTGTCACTTCTCTAGGGATATACAGATGAATTGGCTCAACACTTTTAAATCCTTTGCACCATAACCATGTAGATTGACTCCCACTTTGAAGTACTTCCTTTGAGGTGTATTTGCATGTTGACCCATAGAAAAGTATGTTTTAAGAAGGAAAGTGGATTTAGAGAAAGTTTTAGCTTGGCTTATTTATGGTACTGAAAGGTTCAGATCAGTATAATTTACCAGACAGTAATTGCAATTTTGGAAACCCTCTAAATAATCCGTGTGTTGGTGTACCTCCCAGGGTACTCCACCTACCAGTCATCTCCACTTGCTGTAGTAGCAGCTCTCAGTGTCATTCCCCATGTTTACTATGATGCTGATATAGAGACCTAATAAAAGTAAATCTTTTGTTGTGTGGCTTTATGGAATTGTGGGAGTTTGGGAGTCTTTATTTTACACTCTAGTGCAGAAGCACGATTTTATCTCAGTGCATGGGTTATTGCAGTTTCTTTAGGGAAGGATGATCTTGGCTAACTTGTTGAGCACAATGTACTAAACTGTTACAGTTACTGAGTGCATGCAGAGAGCATTTTCTGAAAGCACCCATCATTGTTCCATATCTTTTTGCATAGTCTGTCTATGGCTTACAAAATGACATTCGAAGTCACAGCCCGACGCACACGCCAGTGCCAGAGGCTAAGCCACCCACAGAAGATGAACTACACCAAGAGGTTTGGAACATAACTACAAACATGTACTTTTAAATGAACTTCTTAGGAAATAACTTTTTAGGTATAAACCCCAAAGTTACTGTAACTGGGAAGTTATTCAAAACAGCTGTTGCAAACGTTTAATAAACCTTTTCCTTGTCTCAAGGTATGTGGATTTAGGCATGTAACTTCCTCAAAACTAATGAGACAAGACCAGAATTTTTTTGTATCATGCATTAAGCACCTAAAGGCATTGGGAAGTAGGCCAGTGAGTGGGTTCATTGTATAGCTAAGCCCATTAACCCCTTCAGCTATAGACAGCTTGCTCTTCTTTCAACACTGATTTGAGGCTTGGGGGTATACTTACCACTCCATGTATGCATGTATAGATTCACACACTTATCTACTGTTAAAACTTTTGTAATCTTTCCTGAGATGTTAGAGTCTGGAGAAGGTAAATGTGTGAAGAAGTACTAGTTCTATTCAAAAATCTAAAAAAAGGATAATTGGATTTCTGTTGATGAACCTTTAGGGAAAATATTTTATTGGACACATTTTTTGTCTCTGTATGATCTTTTCTCTTTAATGGAAACTTCCATTTATTTTAGAGTTATACTGGTGAAATGTTGTTTTAATTCAGATATATTTCTCTTCTGTGCCCCAGGATAAATCAAGGTTCAATTACAGCCCTAATAAAAAAAAAAAAAGAGTTATAGAAATAGAGTCAAGCAATAAATTACTCATAAAACTCTTTGCCTTCCTTTCTTGCAGATTAAGCACTGGCAAATGCAATTAGACAGACATAGATTAAAAATGTCAAAAGTTGCAGAGAGGTACGTATATTGTCACATTTTCTATTTTTTTTTTCAATTAGACTGATAACTATTGGGAAAAAAATGTCAGTAAGAAATAGCTTCAAAGAGCTATTCACAGCAAATAGGTCTTCAAAGAGAGACATGGGAGCTCAGATGTCATAGAAATAACTGATGTTTGATTTAAGTGGAGAAGCATGAAGTTCTTTTAGTGATAAAAATATTCCAGATATTCCATGATACATTTCTGATAAACCTGAGTCACTGAAAGAGCCTCTGACCAAGTGATCACAAGTTTCACCTTTCATTGGCAGGGAGGCTAAATGGGAATAGGTCTGGGGTTATTGTTTTGGTATTTCAAAAGGGCAATCACTGGTGAAGCAAGGAAGCTGGCTGGTGTGGAGCTCAGTCAGTGCTTGAACAAAGTGAGTTTGAGCTCAGTTTGTGTCAAAGATGTAACACTAGTAGGAATCTATCTCCAAATAAGACCCAAATTTGTTAGGAAGGGTCTAGAGAGCAAATAAAACAAAAAGCCCAACACTGCAGAAAATTGAGCTGCATAGGGCTTAGTAAAGGAAATAAGGCCAAATACAAATTGCTCTTCATCTTCTCATAAACATTTGTGCATATATGTCTACTTATGTATGTGTTTGTGTGCATACATATGCAAATACATATAAATACTTATTTATAAGGAGAGCAGGTTAAGTTTTTTTTTTGTTTGCTGAACAGTAAAAATATAGTGTACATTAAATATAATAGGAATTGAAAAGAAAGGATAGTTGTCCTCACTTGTCAATAATTTTACAAAAATTATGAGGCCAAAGGAAACAGCAAGCAGAAATAAGGACAATGGGAGATGTAAATTACCAGAATACAAGCAAAGTTTTTAGTGTGTGCAACTGAGTCGGACCAATTCTTGAATATAAAAACAAACAAACAAACAAAACAAAAACAAAACTGTGGGAAGAAATACTTATTTTTGGGAAAACAAAATTGGGAATAGTGTCCTTTGATTAGGAAATAATAAAAAAATATTAATTATATTGAAGAGAAAATAAAAAGTGTACTAGCAGCTGCAGGGCCAATACATATAACCTGTGTAACATGCAGTGTTTTAGAACAGATTTTAAGGAAACTGATGTTTAAAACCAGAGGGATATAAAACATGATCCTTTATGAAAACAAATGTGCATGGAGGAGATTGGATGATCTAATTTATTAGTGCCTAAAGGAACCTTAAATGGAGCTATGTGGAAGTATTAGGGAAGATTATTTTATTTCTACTCTTGGTAGACCTGAGCCACCCCTCCTTCTTCAGTGGTCCACTTTCAAATGGCTGGAGCAAACCTATTTCACCCTGAGCTTGTAGCTGCCTTCTGAGTGTGTGCACACAGTTACCATGGTTCACTCGATGCAGGGTAACTTGTTAACTGGGGTAACCTTATAAGGTTTCTTCTCCTCCTGACATGACAACGTTTGATGCTTTTGTTTTCCTAGTCTATTAGCTTATACAGAGCAGTATTTGGAATATGATCCTTTTCTTGTGCCCCCTGATCCCTCAAACCCTTGGATATCAGATGACACCACTTTCTGGGAACTGGAGGCAAGGTATATAATTTTATTTCTTCTTTGGAAGTAAGGGAGTATAACATGCTTTTCTGGAAATGTGAAGATATCAGAGGTACTGCAGGAAGATACTGAGGCAGAAGGGCAATGCAGTACCCTTTTGATCTTTCCAGTTTTACAGTTTTGTAAGATGGGAAGTTCCATAGACTAATAAATCCGCATGAAATGTTACAGTAACCAGTTTCTAGGCATCTAGTATGGTGAAAATAAAAAGACAGCTTTTAAAATCTGATAGCATTCCTTGTTGGAAATCTTTAGTTTTCTGTGTATTACCTTCATCCTGTATAAGTACTAACAGTCTGTTTGCTCATTGCTGAACATTGCACAGATGTGAGCACTCTAAAAATTGAGAAAACCATGTAACTTTAGGACTTAGTCTAAATTATGAACACAGATTGTTAGAATACTGAAATATTGCTCACTTCAGGTTCTGTTGTTTTTCCTTCTGTAGCAAAGAGCCAGGACAGCAGAGGGTGAAACGATGGGGATTTGGCATGGATGAAGCTTTGAAAGACCCTGTGGGAAGAGAGCAGTTTCTGAAATTCTTGGAGTCAGAATTCAGTTCAGAAAATTTAAGGTAAATGAGAGCTACTTAATTTTTAATAACCTGTAGGCTATATTGGGTTTTTGCTTTGCTGTTTTTTTTTTTCCTGATACTTTTCAGTTTTTGACCCCTTCAAGAATTTTCCTTACCTTTCAGAATTAATTCATCCAGATTGCTCCCTGTTTCATGTACAGGCTGAGGGAAATATTCAGATAGTTAACAGAGACTTACATGAAGCTTATTTTTCCATTCATGTTCAACTTTTGGTCAAACTGCTCATGTAAGAACTTTTCTCTCAGCATGTCTTTTAAACAGGTGTAAAACTGACTCATTCATAGCCTGTTCAATATATTTTATTTAGTCAAATATTATGAGAAAAGTAAAAATTAAAATAAAATATTTAAAAATAAATAAAAGATCTAAAATTAAAATTCACAGACTTTCATCAGGTTGATTGTTTTCTGGAGATAATTTTTAAAATCTCCACTAATCTAGTACTTGTGCATCTGACACAGCTGAAGTAGGGTGACATCTAGTTCTCAAATTCCTCACTATTAAAAAATGGAAAAGTGTTCCTAGTGGATGAAGCATATAGGGTATGTTTTAAAAAGTATATTTACGGAATTACTTTTAAGTGAGGGGAAAAATTATTTGATTTTAAAAATGATAGTCCATCCACTGGTTAATAGCATGTTTTGTTTTTGTTGTTCTAAGTCATATTTCAGTAAGAGTTATTTCAGAGAGATTAATAATAGACAGACAAATTAAGCTGAGCAATGTACAAAAATATAGGCAATGTGTTTTTCTCTTAATTCCACCTTCTTTTCAGATGTCATTTCTATCGCTTTCCATTCACCAATAACATAAGTAGTATAAAATCCTATTTGCATTTACATTCTAGAACTTAGATTAGTCCTAACCTACTTTTTTCCTATGCCAATTCTCACTCTAAAGTGGTGCAGCATAGCCATTCATACTAAAATTATGCTTTTGTAGCATCTTACAAGAAGCATTTAATATTTATGGTGTTGATTTATAAATGCTGAGTAATTGCACAAATCTCCTCATTGCTAATTTAAATTTATCCACAGAATAATTGGGGTTGGAGTTCTCTAAATTGCTGACCATGTTCATATTCAAACATTAACTTTGCATCACAAATACAGCCCAACCTGTATGTGTATGTTGATGACTTCATTTGTCACAGATACAGATTTTTTCTTATTAAAAACTCCAATTGGTAAAGTGAATTTTTAAAAATCAGAATAACACTAAGAAAAGGAAAGGTAATTTTTAAAAAAATATTATTTAAAGAGCATCCTGGTAATTTGTTATGGAGAGCAGCTGTTCAAACATGAACCTATTGAGCCTAGTGTGTGCTGCAGTTTCTGGTGCTTTTCTGTGATTAATTTGTCTCTCTGCCAACTAGACTGTTACCCACATAATCCCTAACTCTTTCGTCTAATCCTATTTACAACACTAAATACAGGCAAACTGCAAGTAACTGATCTAGAAAAATTCCCTCAAGAAATTTCTTCAGAGATGATTCCTTGACATGCCATCTTCTCTTCTGTTTTTTCCTCTAAATTCTTAAATTTGCATTATAAAATATAATATCTGAGTAATGGTGAATATGATCTTAAAGGCCAGGCAGGGGATAAACTTGCTCTGAAAGGTGCTTTCTCTGATAATTAACTGAAGGGAAACTGTCTCAGAAGCTCAGAATTATGTTTGCAAATTCCCAAGCTGTAGGGAAATCAGTCCATTAGGTTCACATAGTAAATTTGGGTTAGAAAACATGAATTTGTAAAGCTTCTTGTGTATGGCTGTCAAAATATTTTAGATGTCAATAACAGAAGTTAAAAGCTTGATGCTTTCAAGCATTACCACTAAATAAACCTTAAAAGGCAACCACTTTCGTTGCTCACCTGATAACTCCATCATGGTAATTTGGGGGTTTTTAGTGGCATTTTTTTAATTATTATTTTGACAGCCACCTTGAGAAAAATAATTATGTCCACCCACATCTTCCCACTGCAACAAATTCAACTCAAATCCGTTGATGTTTCTTGTACTTCTGCAGATCTAATCATGATAAAATTTACAGCACTGCCAAGCCTGTAGTTGTATAGGCAGCTGGGATCCTGCTTTTGAGCTTTCCAGCCGAGTTCACAGGATACAGCAGGGACTGCAGGCATGACAGGAGCTCCAGTATTAGTGGATTAGATGTCTTATACCTCGTCTTGGTGAAACAAATTCCAAAACCGTGAAATGATAAGTCTACCAGATACACCATTTCTATTCAAGTGTAATGATTTCATGTAGCAAAAAGTCCCAGTGTTACTTTTACATTGACTTCAACTGAGAGTGTCTAAGGTATGTGAGAATATCATTCTTGGATACAGATCCTGTCTTAAAGAACACAACAGGGATGAAGGAACTTGAGCTGTGATTTATTACTAAGAATTGTGCAGTGATCGGGAATATAACCAGGTTTCCCCTTCTTACTTTGTATCTCTGTGCTTTTTTTTTTTTTTCTTTTTGCCTGTAAATGGGGCTTAATAGTATTTGACTCTCTGAAGGAGTGTTGTAAAGCATAGCAAAGGAATAAAACTGTCTAAGCAGTTCTGTCAGTGCAGTAACTTCATTACAGTGTGACTGCAGTTTGCAGGTTGGATTCTGTGCTCACCTAATGCAGGGTATGACTTGTGATCTCTTGTTACCATTTTTGAAGAACTGCATTGTGTGTTGCTTAATACACAGAAGAAATAGCTAAAGTAACATATGATTTGGATAATAGATTTATGAAATTCCCAATGCTTATTGCAAAAATGGTGACCATTGTTTAAAATTCACAAGACTTATGTTTGAGCATGATCCAGTACTACTGAGCTTGGTCACAAGGTTTTCCAAGTACTAAAAAAAGTGCTTTTCAAAGACAGTGAGTTTATTAAATCAAACTTACTGCAACATGGCACCTGGAGACCTGATGTCTTTAATTTCTGTACGAAGTTGTATTCCTCTTCTTGTCCTTCCTTTGTCTGTAGTGCAGCAGAATTCTTTGGAAAGTTAATATTTGTGTGCTGAACTATAGGTTTGCTGCCAACTGGTTGTTTTGTAGGAATTGCAGCCTGTGAAAATTAAATAATTTCACACCTGCCAACCTGAAAGCCTGTCCAAATCCTTATGCAGTATTGCAATGGGTGTGATCTCCAAAGCAGCTCTAAGACTGAAAAACCTCCTAGGTTAGTGAAGGGAGAGTGGTGACTGGCTAGGTTCCATGGTACACAGAAGGAAAAGCCACTGGACCCCTTGCCTCTTCCTTTGATGCTCATTGTTTAGGTCTGTAATGTATGACTAGTAGGGAAAAGGGACTTCTCATGTTATCCAGAAAAAGAAGAGAGGTACTGAGACTTTTGCTAGATGTTTTCCCTCATTAATTTTTGTCTAACCATCCCCCTGCATGCTGACATTTTGTGAGGTGTTTATCCTTTACACTGGTGATTATGAGGCCCTGTTGTGGGTGCTAATAACTTGACCAAAATTTAATCCTCAAAGCTGAAATTGCCTATGAGTAATTTCTCATTCAGACTCAAGCTTAAATGCCAAATGCCAGCAATGTTGCTATTTCTGCAGAGTAGATGAGAAAGAACTAGAAATTGCAATATTTAATGAGTTTCTGTTATTTTCTTGAAATCCTTCAGTTCTACTATTCCTTGAAGCTTGAAGTGGCAGTTGGCAGGAAGGTGGACTCTCATATACCAGTGTTTCCTACCCCTGGAAAAATATTATGTGATTTTATTATTAGAATTTGTTTAGGTTTTTGTTTGCTCTTTCTGAAAATGCTGAAAGGTCTGGCCTCTTACTCATGGTGTCACATGCACTGAGTGCAAAGTTCACGTAATTCCCACATCAGTGTTTCCACACTGACTACACCTCACACATTTCACAGAGAACACTGCAGCCTTTCTCCCACTCTTTGTTCCTGCGGGCTAAATTTAACTGATTAGCTTGGTCTGGAATCTGGCTGCACCTGACATTTAGGTCAGTTGATGGGACAGAAGCTGTGTTGCAGCTGTGCTATTTTACCACCGTGGCTTTGAAAGCAATCCAGCTGGAGGACATAATCCCCAGATACCTTGCAACCTGTGTTCTACCAGTCCATGTAGCTGGATGTACTACTGCCCTATGCTACGTGCTCTCCCTCTGCTGTGTGTCTGCTGTGTCACCCAGCATGTGGCAGCCCAAATGCTGGGGTAGGAGACAGCAGCAAGGTTTGCACTCAGCTACTCATGTCTCTGTTCAAACAGTGCTGAGCATCTGCTAGAAAGGGTCTCCATGGCAAAAGCAAACCTCCACCAACAGGAGATGCAGTTTCATCTAAGGGCAGCCAGATTGAGTTCTAGTTCCTTACACAAATTAGCACCAAGTCTGTGTATATCAATGCCCAAAAGATGCAATTGCTCTTCTCCCCTCTCCTGCCCTTGCACAAAGTTAACATTGCAGACTGTGTGCTTTTTGCTACAGGAGTCTTCCCTTGCTCTGGTCTCAGCTCATGAGGCAGAGAACTGTAAAACGGTACAAGGAGCTCTTTTGATTTGAGGCCCTGTGCTGAGGTCTTGGTGACTCCATTTCAACTTCATCTGTGCTATTGGTTGCCATGGGATATTGAAAAAAGTTATTTTTGAAAATGCAAGAGGGGGCAGCCTTATTTTTGTCATTTCCTAACTTTGAATATTTGAATTCAACTCTCTGTGGGAGGGGGGCAGGCATCTTTTCTTAAAAGATAAGTAAGTAGATTCAAATCTTAAAATGTGTGTTGGCTGTGAAATAAGTACCCTAGACATAACACAGAAATCATAATTCTTCCCACTTTTAGAGAAGTTTCTATATTTAGAGCTTCACATTTTTAATAGTCTTTGAATGCTATTGTTAGAAGTGTAAAATTAAATTAATCTATCAAAGAACTGGTGTTCAGCCTGTAAGACTGGGTCTATATAACCTCCCTACTCTATGCTGCAAGCATAGAAGTTAAATTTATTGAAATTTATCTATCATCTATTTCCCCATAATTGACTATAACCTACTATATGAAAACAGTTTACTTGCAAAAGAAAATAGCATCCTAAGGCATGTTTGCAGTTACTTCCAGAATTATTGGCAGTGGCACAATGGAACAAAAAAGGAAGTGACATCTCTGAGCTAGATCAGCAGGATGTCTGCAGGGAGATAGAAAATGTGTATTTACAAAGAGCATCCTTCCCTTTCATTTTTGTGTTCCTTACCTGACTTGGAGACACATGAGTAATCAGTCAATCCCAGAAGATGCACTTGAAGGGGTTAGCACTGCAGGATATGTGCTTTTAAATGCAAATATCGAAAGCAGCTTAAGGAAACCAAAGTAGGTTGCCCAAATTTGAGAGAGTGAACTGAATTAGGGATCGTGAGCTTTGCAGTTTTTAAACTCGAGTTATCAGGCATTTCTTCTTGCCATCAGAATCTCAGGATACATCCCCAGGCCCTGTGCAGAACTATGTTCAATTCACACTATAGTTCATATATAAAAGTAATGCTACCCAGAAGTTTTGAAACTGGAGTTCTATTGGCACAGAACCCCTTTGTGACCTTGGAGAAACCATTGTGCATTATTACATTATTAATATATTTGCATAACTGGGACAATAATACTTCTCTGTCTCTTGGAGAATCTTAGATGGAGAAATTGTGCTTATGTACTACTGAAATGGAAGGTTGTAGAAATACCTAAAATAGTCTTCTTGGTAGCATAAAGCTGACCATACTGGCTTGTTGAAAATGAACACAGGCTCCTTCCATCTGTGCTACAATGAAATTTCAAAATAGGACTAAGAAGGAATAATTGCTTCCTGACAGGTAAATTTTCTCAAGGGAAGAATATCTTATAGCAGGAATACTGTAAGGTCTGTTGTGCTTTACTATCCTCTCTTAAGTGTATTGCAATAATGTTCTGGGTTGACAGTGCCTCTATCCCATATCAGTGGACTGTTTTTGTTATGTCTTAGCAGCGCTGTTTTGCTCGCGGGGCTTTTGCTGCCCGAGCAGAGCTGCTTCTGGCTGCCGCTGCTTCAGCTGCTGCTTGTGCTGCTTGCTTGGCTTTGGCTGCTTCAGCTCTTCTGCTGCTTGGCTTCCACTGCCTCTGCTGCTACTGCTGCTGCTGCCGCTGCCGCTGCTGCCGCTGCTGCCTCTGCTGCCTGCTCTCCGTTTTTTTCTTTCCCCCTCTTTTTCCCTTCCCCCCTCCCCCCCCCCCCCCAAGACCGGACCGGCTCTGGAACTGATCTGACCCGAGACGTCGGAGAAGACCCGGAGCCCGCCAAAGAAGCTTGGAGCCCTCCCCCTGAGTAATCCTGCGCCTTTCGTTCCACTCGGGGTGGGGAGATTTTTGTTCATTTGTCAATAAAACCGGTTTTTTCCACTTATTCCTCCTCCAAAGAATTTCCTTCCCAACCCCGGGCTGGGGGGGAGGGGTGGTGGAGGTTTGTTTGAGGGGACTCCCTTTTAGAGATTCTCCCCCTAATTTATCCTAAACCAATACACTTTTGCCTTCCACCCCTTATCCCATATAGTGGACGCACAATAAAACTTTCATCTCACTTACTCAAACCTTAGACACTTACACATTTCCATCCATTTTACTTGCTCAGACCTTTGACACTTACACGTTTCCTTCTGACATATGAGTCTTACCCCACATTCAGATCTCCCTGAGGTACACATCGTGCTGTTCCATCTTTCTGCATTATCCACCAGGTATAACCCGGTCCTTGAGCAGAGACAACTCCACGGATGGGTTTGCCTGTACTCGAGGTAGGGTTGATCCACACTGTCTTTCCCAACAAATCTCTAACATGGGCCACTGGGACTTTATCTCCATCTACTACATTACGGAGCTGAGACTCAGCAGGACCCGCTCGGTTGGTAGAACCTCGGGTGTTAACTAACCAAGTGGCCTTTGCTAAATGCTGCTCCCAGTTCTTTAAGGACCCCCCACCCAATGCTTTCAGGGTGGTTTTTAACAACCCATTGTACCGCTCCACTTTGCCTGCAGCTGGTGCATGGTAGGGAATATGGTACACCCACTCAATGCCATGCTCCCTAGCCCAGGTTTTAATAAGATTATTTTTAAAATGAGTCCCATTGTCTGACTCAATTCTCTCGGGCGTACCATGCCTCCAAAGGACCTGCTTTTCAAGGCCCAGGATGGTGTTGCGGGCTGTAGCATGAGACACAGGGTAGGTTTCCAACCATCCCGTGGTGGCTTCTACCATGGTCAGCACATGGCGCTTGCCTTGGCGCGTTTGAGGCAGTGTGATGTAATCAATCTGCCAGGCCTCCCCATACTTGTACTTAGACCAGCGCCCTCCATACCAGAGGGGCTTCATCCGCTTGGCCTGCTTGATGGCAGCGCACGTCTCACAGTCTCGGATAACTTGAGAAATGCTGTCCATGGTTAGATCCACCCCTCGGTCTCGTGCCCACTTATAGGTGGCATCTCTGCCCTGATGACCTGAGGCATCATGGGCCCATCGAGCTAAGAACAACTCTCCTTTGTGCTGCCAATCTAAGTCTATCTTAGACACCTCTATCTTTGCAGCCTGATCTACTCGCTCGTTGTTCTGGTGTTCCTCATTAGCCCGACTCTTAGGGACATGAGCATCTACATGACGGACCTTCACATGTAGTCTCCCTACTCTGGTGGCAATGTCCTTCCACTCATCAGCAGCCCAGATTGGTTTTCCCCTACGCTGCCAGTTAGCCTTTCTCCACCTTTCCAGCCAGCCCCACAGAGCATTAGCTACCATCCACGAATCGGTGTAGAGGTAGAGCTTTGGCCACTTCTCTCTTTCAGCGATGTCCAGGGCCAATTGAACAGCTTTGAGTTCGGCAAGCTGGCTTGACCCACCTTCTCCTTCAGTGGCTTGTACAACTTGTCTCGTGGGGCTCCACACAGCTGCTTTCCACTTCCGGTTCATCCCTACGATGCGGCAGGAACCGTCAGTGAAAAGAGCGTAGCGTGCTTCTTCTGCTGGCAGTTGGTTATATGGTGGAGCTTCTTCAGCCCGGGTTACCTGCTCTTGTTCTTCTTCCTCGGTGAGACTGAAATTCTCAGCTTCCGGCCAGTTGGTGATCACTTCCAGAATCCCAGGGCGATTCAGGTTTCCAATACGGGCACGCTGAGTAAGGAGGGCGATCCATTTGCTCCAGGTGGCGTCAGTGGCGTGATGGGTGGAGGGAACCTTTCCCTTAAACATCCATCCCAGCACCGGTAGTCGGGGTGCCAGGAGGAGCTGTGCTTCCGTGCCAATCACCTCTGAGGCGGCTTGAACTCCTTCATAGGCAGCCAAGATCTCCTTCTCCGTGGGAGTGTAATTGGCTTCAGACCCTCTGTAGCTTCGGCTCCAGAATCCCAGTGGCCGGCCTCGAGTTTCACCTGGCACCTTCTGCCAAAGGCTCCAGGACGGACCATAGCTCCCAGCTGCAGAGTAAAGCACATTCTTTACCTCTGGTCCCGTCCTGACTGGGCCAAGGGCCACCGCATGAGCGATTTCCTGCTTGATCTGGGCAAAGGCGTGTTGCTGTTCTGGACCCCAGTGGAAATCGTTCTTTTTGCGGGTAACCAGGTACAGAGGGCTCACAATCTGGCCATACTCAGGGATGTGCATCCTCCAAAAGCCTATGGCGCCTAGGAAAGCCTGTGTTTCCTTTTTGTTGGTCGGTGGGGACATGGCGGTGATCTTATTGATGACTTCTGTGGGGATCTGACGCCGTCCATCTTGCCATTTTACTCCCAGGAACTGGATCTCTCGGGCAGGCCCTTTGACCTTGCTCTTCTTGATGGCAAAGCCGGCTTCCAGGAGAATCTGGATAATCTTCTGTCCTTTCTCAAACACTTCCACTGCCGTGTTTCCCCACACAATGATGTCATCAATGTACTGTAGATGTTCCGGAGCCTCACCCTTTTCCAGTGCAGCCTGGATCAGTCCATGGCAGATGGTGGGACTGTGCTTCCACCCCTGGGGCAATCGGTTCCAGGTGTACTGCACCCCCCTCCATGTGAAGGCAAACTGGGGTCTGCATTCGGTTGCCAAAGGAATGGAGAAAAATGCATTGGCAATGTCAATAGTGGCGTACCACCTCGCTGCCTTGGACTCCAGCTCATACTGGAGCTCCAACATGTCTGGCACGGCAGCGCTCAGTGGTGGAGTCACTTCATTCAATGCACGATAGTCCACAGTCAATCTCCATTCCCCTTCAGACTTACGCACAGGCCAAATGGGACTGTTGAAGGGTGAGTGGGTTTTACTGACCACGCCTTGGCTCTCCAGCTCACGGATCAACTTATGGATGGGGATCACAGCATCTCGAGTCGTTCTATACTGCCGGCGGTGCACTACTGAAGTGGCAATGGGTACCTGTTGATCTTCCCCCTTCAGAAGTCCTACTGTAGATGGATCCTCAGACAGTCCAGGCAAGGTATTCAGTTGCTGGATGCCCTCCGTCATTACAGCTGCCACCCCAAATGCCCACCTGAGTCCCTTTGGGTCTTTGAAATACCCACTTCGGAGGTAATCTATGCCCAAAATGCATGGGGCCTCTGGGCCAGTCACAATGGGGTGTTTCCTCCACTCATTTCCAGTCAGGCTTACTTCTGCTTCTACCAGAGTAAAATCTTGTGACCCCCCGGTCACGCCAGCGATAGAGACAGACTCTACCCCTACATGTCTTGATGGAATTAATGTACACTGCGCACCTGTATCAACCAAAGCCTCATATTCTTGTGGTTCCGATGTGCCAGGCCAACGAATCCACACCGTCCAAAAAACACGATTTTCCCTAGCCTCTACCTGGCTAGAGGCAGGGCCCCTCTAAGCCTGGTTATCCTTCCTTCCTTGGGCATATGTCTTAGAAGTTCCTTCAAGGGGCTCGGACATGTCATCATCATCACACTTGGCAGTTCGGCTACGGGCAACTGGAGCTGCTTCCCTTCTAGTGGAACTTCCTCTCTGAGTCTTGCCTTCCTTCAATTCACGCACCCGTTGTGCCAAAGCAGCAGTAGATTTTCCGTCCCATCTCCTCATGTTCTCTCCAGATTCACGCAGGAAAAACCACAACTCAGCTCGTGGGGTGTACTTCCTCTCCCCATCAAAGGTGCGCCTGCGTTGGATACCAGGGCCTCTAATTTGCACTGCTGAGATTTGGAGAAGGTCCTCTCTAATCTCCTCCCTAAGCTTCTTATGATTCTCCTCCAGCTTATCTTCTAGTTTCTGGAGACGTGTTTCCACTGCTGCAATTCTGGCATGTGTTGGGCCATGCACAGCATCTGCATATGCTCGGAGCTTCTTTGCCATATCAAGTACAGTCTCCCCTGTGTGCTCCCGCTTCATTACTGCTAAGGCAGAAGCATATTCTAATGGCCCAAGTCGTATAAGTTTTCGCCACATCACAGACGTACACGGTACCAAGTCTGGGTTCCTAATATTTATGTCATCAGAGAAGATCATCTCTGCCACTGCCATTTCCCTCAAGCGTTGAATCCCTTGTTCTATGGTCTTCCATGGGGTTTGCTGCATATAAAGATCATCTGCACACAGGTATCTTTCTGCCACACTTCCTAGGACCCGTACCCAGAGGCTGCGTGGATTAGCCTCTCTCATCATCTCTTGGTCGATGACTGGATCAAGTGACAGGGATCCCAAATGTCTAGCTTCAGTGCCATCCAGAATTGTAGCCTCTCCTGCGGCATCCCAAAGACGGACTAGCCAACTAATGATAGGTTCATCAGGTTGTCGCCTGTAATCCTTTCTTAGGCCCCGAAGGTCCTTCAGGGAAAAGGAATCAGTGTTGGCTTCTGATCCTGTGCCAGGTGCTTTGGCTTCGGATCTTGGTGAAGGTCCTTCTCCTGGGTCATCATCGTCCACTGGTCGGTCGGTTTTGTGTGTATGCTTCTTTGCTGGAGCAACTGCCAGGGGCTTAGGCTTACTGTCAGGTTCTATCTTAGCTGCTGGCTTCACAACTGGGGTGCTGGCTGCAGACTTAGCGACTGGGGCAGCTGTTGATTTACGTTCCTGCCCCCCTGCCTCCATCTGCTGCCCTACAGTATCTAGCAGTGTACGATAAACATATGCCAAGGCCCAGCTCACTGCAATAATCCTTTTCTCTTTAGTATTACCATAACACTTCTCTCTCAAATACTTGGCCACCTCAGCCGGGTTCTGAATTTGTTCAGATGGGAAGTCCCAGGCTATAGGATCAGAGAATTCTTTTAAAATTTGGCCCATGTCTTCCCATTTTCCACTCCAATCAAGATTTCTTCTACTTGGCTTTTCCCTTACATCAGAGGTCTCATTAGCTCCTTTGGAAATCTCAGCTCTCAATTTACATAAACTGCAGACAGTATAGAGGAAGCTTACTAAATTAAATGCCAGAAAGATGGTTTCCTTTACACTCAGAGAGAACTGAACATTCTCTAATAGAGATATAAACAATTCTGAGGAGAAGAGGGAAAACAGAGGCTGAAAGTACTCTGCCCCTGCCCCTGCTTCTCTTGTCACAAACTGAGTACCTAACCATAACAACGAACCATCAAGTGTATTTACAGCCTTCCTGTAAATCATTACAAACAAGCCTAGCCCAATGAATATTCTGACTAGTGCCCCACGGCTACATAAACTACGTATTAGGAGCAATACCAGAGCTATTTCAGGATAAGGAAATAGCCCTAGGTACCACAAAGGTAGTAACACCTCAAAAAACCCTAGGGACCAGAAATATTGGCAGGCTTTCACCCCGAATGACATTATGAGTTCACAAAAAACCATCCCGATACACCCACAAAACAATCAGAACCACCAATATTATTATTAAGGTTTTTTCCACTTTCTTGGGTTCGTTTCCCAGGCCAACGCACCAAAAAGTGTATTGGTTTAGGATAAATTAGGGGGAGAATCTCTAAAAGGGAGTCCCCTCAAACAAACCTCCACCACCCCTCCCCCCCAGCCCGGGGTTGGGAAGGAAATTCTTTGGAGGAGGAATAAGTGGAAAAAACCGGTTTTATTGACAAATGAACAAAAATCTCCCCACCCCGAGTGGAACGAAAGGCGCAGGATTACTCAGGGGGAGGGCTCCAAGCTTCTTTGGCGGGCTCCGGGTCTTCTCCGACGTCTCGGGTCAGATCAGTTCCAGAGCCGGTCCGGTCTTGGGGGGGGGGGGGAGGGGGGAAGGGAAAAAGAGGGGGAAAGAAAAAAACGGAGAGCAGGCAGCAGAGGCAGCAGCGGCAGCAGCGGCAGCGGCAGCAGCAGCAGTAGCAGCAGAGGCAGTGGAAGCCAAGCAGCAGAAGAGCTGAAGCAGCCAAAGCCAAGCAAGCAGCACAAGCAGCAGCTGAAGCAGCGGCAGCCAGAAGCAGCTCTGCTCGGGCAGCAAAAGCCCCGCGAGCAAAACAGCGCTGCTAAGACATAACAAAAACAGTCCACTGATATGGGATAGAGGCACTGTCAACCCAGAACAAATAATTAAAGTAAATTAGAATTTGGATTGAGGGTGGTGTCATTTTGCTTTCTTGGGGGTCTGAGCACAGTTTCACTGTTCTTATCTCCTAACCCATCCCTGTTGAACTCAGCTAAGAGAGCTTAAGTTGATCACACAATCTGAGCAGTGTGCAATCACATTTTAAAGGTGCACCCAATTTATTTCTAAGCCTTGGAAAATCCAGATGATTTCAAAGTTAAATCACTTCAAGGCTCAGCTTGTCTGTTTCATAGGATCAGCTGTGTCAGAACAATAATGAAAAGTTGCAATGGTATATATTGCATGTTTACCAAAGTCAAACTTGAGTTGAGCACTGAGAGCTAAGTGGTCTGAACCATGTCTAAGAAAGGAATCCTAAATTAATTTAGGATTATTTTTTGCCATGAGAGAGATTGTCTGAACACCAATAGAAAATAATGAAGTAAAGCTTACAGCTAGTTAGCTATGATCATAAAGTGCTCAAGAAGATTTTAGTGATCTCGCTCTGGCCTGAATGAGGATACAGTACTGCACTACATATCTAGTTGGTTTGCTCAGCAGCAGAAGAGAGAATGTGTAATTCCATTCAGCATTTTAAGCAAAAATATGCATATAAATGGAATGATGAAAAAAGAAATTAAATTATTATTAGCAAAACAAATGCTTTTCCAATGTATGCATGATTTGTGGGTAATGAAATTAGAGTTACACAGTTTAGGATGTAGCAGGACTCAGATTCATGTAGATAGCAAGAATGTAAATTACTAGTTTTTGAAGGAAGGTCAAAAAGCAGTTAGTTTATAAGTAATATAAGCCCTTGTGGTTCAGCCAAAATGAAGTCTCAGTTTAATTCCAGCAAAATCTGGTATCTTCCTGTAAGCATGTTACCCATACATAAGTAATGAAGGATTTCCTATCCATCCCATGAAGAGCCCTCTAATAATTGCTTCCCTAGGTGGATTGATTGCCTTGAGACAGTACACCAGAATGCTGATCCCAACATCAAATCACTCAGCTTTTTCTTGTTTTAGCATGCCTAGATGAAAACTTCAGTTACTTAATTTCTTTTTTAAGAGCAAGGAAGAATGCAGGCACTTGGTTAGTGGTTACCCTGAGCTGGAAGTCAAGATGCTGTGTTGTGCCACAGGTTCTGGTTAGCAGTAGAAGACCTGAAGAAGAGGCCTATCCGTGAAGTTCCTGCTCGTGTCCAAGAAATCTGGCAAGAATTTCTTGCTCCAGGTGCACCCAGTGCTATCAACCTAGATTCAAAAAGTTATGACAAAACCACTCAGAATGTGAAGGAACCTGGAAGATACACATTTGAAGATGCTCAGGTCAGTTTGCAATCGCATTTTACGGACATTTGAAATGGAATATTGGCCAGTGAAATCTATGTACAAAAATGAGATGTATTTGGGAATTAAATGATAATGCCCTGTTTCCAAAAATGCTGTTTTGGCAATGCAAATGTGTAACATCCTTTGTTCATGAGACATATGAAGTTCTTCACAAACTTCTGTGCTTGATATAGAATTTTCAAGTGGACATGGAATAGAGGAAAGCATGTAGTGAAGAAAAAACAAAGTACTCTTGTATTAAATGCAACACTTCATGTGACTTATAACTTAATATTTCATCTTTGAAGACTTCTGAGAAAAGCAATAGAAAATAATTGGATTCACAGTAAAAGCAGCAGAACTGGTATCATCCTCCATTTTCATCAGCAGCCCTGTGATGAAAATTTAATTATTAATGCAAAGTGAAATGGTGTCAAAAGGACAGATTGAGATCATAGCCCTGTAGAGTTTCCTGCAGCTTGATTATTAGGTCATCATCTTGGGAGTCAGGAGATGCTGCTACAGGCCTCATGAAAGAGTGAAGGAAATTGAATTGAGGTTTTCTACTTTTTGAGAGAATGCTTCTGCCCTAAATATGAAGGGAAATACTTTTACCCCCTTTTCATTTCTCCATTATGAGAACAGCAACCTATGAAGAAACAATAAATTTTTCATTAGACACTATGTCATAGCCACTGTTCTAAAGTACTCTGCATTAAACCAAACCTACAATTTTTGCTTGTGTCTGCTGACCCCTGGAGATTTAAGAATGCAGTATATAGCAAAGACATAAATGGCAAAAGTAAACAATAGAGCAAGATCAAAGGTTTTAAAAAAATATGTCTTTGCAGTTGAGTGAGTAATGGACATTTAAATTCCTTGCCAGTATCCTTTTTTTTTTGTATAATAATCGTAAAATTTCAGTACCCTTTTACTGCCAGATCTCTCTTCTTGTAATTTTGTCCTTCATTTATGAAAGACATGGAGTATTCAGTATTTATGGAAGCAGAACTTTGCTAGAGAGGACTTGCACATAGTTCATCCAGTTCAGCAAAAAACTTTAAACCTGGAAGCCTCAATTTTTCTGGAGAAAGGACAGGCTGCACCTGCTGTGTTCTCACTTGAAGCTTTAGGAGCTTTAAAGTGTCCTGTCTGAGGTGGAGGGTTTTGTCAGGAGGAAGGCTCTGCCTCTGCAACAGGCTTTTTTTGGCCTGCCAGCTGGGAAGGAGACCGCTGGCAGTTGGTGGGTCATTTAATTGTGGTTAAAAATGTATGAAAAGCATTTCTGGGCTGGATATACAGAAAGATGAAACTCCATGTCAAATGCAGACACATAAGTAAAATGGGACATATGAGTAAAAATAGCCTGATTGAGCTAAATATGTGCATTGATGTGTCCTGGCTAATGTGTACATTACCAATACTAATACAGATCAATTTATTCTTGCTTTTACAGGCATATTTCTTGTACAGAAATAAAATTTTAATGCCCACCACCGCTTTTTGCTGTTGACAGCATTGTCTGCTTTCACAGACACTGAGTGAAAAAAAACCAAAACAACCCTCCCCCAAATAAACCAGTCTAAGTTCTGAATATACATCAGAATTTCTCTGCTTAGTGTAAGAAATACAAGTTAAGACGTTAAGAATAATTTTTACAGTTTCTAATACAGCAAAAATTAAATATCAGTTCTAATTTTACCTTGCCTTAATTTTCAGACAAGATGATGAGACTTGTTTGTTGCTTTTTTTTTTTTTTTTGGTGTTCACTACTTTTATGCACTACCAAGCTGAGAAACAGTATTTTCTTTCCAGTTTGTTTGCTGTTTCTCAGTTACTGTACTACATGTCGCCTACAGTAAAAAGTAGAACCTGAGTAAAAGAAAAACTCCATGAAAATAGCTAACACGATTCAGAATTTTTAAAAAATATTTTTGAGAATATTTTGTATTCTTGTTGCTTTTTCTACAAGTCTTTTCCCTAGCATATAATCAGAACTAGAATTATCAAGTGTTCTACATCACAGATTTTTTGGTTTTCATCTTTTTCAGAAACTAGAATGTTCCAAAATTAGAAGTTTTTTAAGCTGCTCTTGTCATTTGTTTTCTGAATAAAGGTTTCCAAATTTTCTTATGCCTCTGAAGAATTAGTATCTTGAAAATTAGATTAGCCTGGAATTGTTTTTCAATTTACGTATGTATTTTCCTTTTTATATTGTTAGCTGGAGAGCAGACTAAACATCTGTCAAAGGATGTTTTCAAGAGTAGCCAGGGGAAATTCTTACTAACCTGAGCATTATTTGTGGTGCTGAATTGAAAACCTAGTACCTCTTCCTAGCCCCTGAAATCACAGGAGTATCTCCAGAAACGAATTCAGAAAATCTGATGAGGAAGGACCCACAGCCCTTAATTTCACCACTTAGCTAAACTAACTAAGGAGGTTTGAAGCTGGACCTGAAGCTAGGACTCAGTTGTCAGTTCTTAGAAAATAATTTTGTATTGGAAAATTTGCTCTATAAGTTAAAGAAAGCTGTGTTGTATAATTATGCATAAGAAATAGGTGGGATTTTGGCTTTAAGAATAGAAAGCAATTAAGCCTTAGCTTCAGACCCGAAACCTCCTATCCTGTAATATCCTGTAATATTCATAGTAGTGCTAGCTGGTGTACATTCCACAGCCAAAACATGTGGCTGCCTCCCATTTTACGTGTGTCCTCTTCTATGGGAGTAACAGCCCCTCCTTTCCTTTTCAGGAGCACATTTACAAACTGATGAAAAGTGATTCTTATCCTCGTTTTATACGATCCAGTGCCTACCAGGAGCTGCTACAGGCCAAGAAAAAGGTATTGGTCCATCTTGCCTTTGTCTTGCCACTGTGCAAAGCAGTGGTTATGTTTGCAACAATACTCAGTCTTCTCTCCCCTGTGCCAGTGCAACTGGATATCTGGTAGGTGACCAGCTTGGCGTTTTTGGAGGGTCACATACACACAGGAGTTCAATATACATATATGTGTATATATCCTGCATGCGGGCATGTTTCAATAAGTTAATCTAGCAAAACTTATTTTTATTTTTACATCCCATATTGTACTGTTTTCTCTGTTATGAAGCACCTTAAATTGCAAAGTGCTTTACAAATACATTAAAAAAAATAAAATAAAATCCCAGAAGAATAGTCTTTCATGTTTGCAAGTTTGCTTATGTAATAATTGTTGTTCTCTTTATTCCACCTATGAAAGCTACAGAATGTGTTTAGAAACAATCTATTCGTATGAATAACTTCTAACTTCAACCATAAATATAGGGGCTTCCTAATTTTGTTTCTTTCCCTATTACTACATGAATAGTTTTGAGTAGGCTAGGAATCTGACTTGAAAGACTGATCATGTCACACTTTGGCAAACAGAGGTTCATGTCTTGGTATGTAATATTTTCTTAGAAAAATCCAGATTATGGAATGGGTTCTGAATAGCCACAGCCCAGAGTATGTGGAGCAGCTTTTGCAATGCAGATTTCCATGATGAAAAATAATTCTGTTAGTGGGCTCTAAACAGTAATCTCCTAGAATCAGTTGGGAGCCCTGTGCCTTGCAAAATCAGGGCCCCGATTGTTACTGGAACAAGGTAGTTATTAACACGGTAGCATTCTATTGTTGATAATGACAACCTAAAATTATATGAAAGTACTGTGTGATTTTGTTTTTTGTTCAAACATTGATTTCTGAAGATCCAATATAGAGAGAGATGTTGAAAATACCAGAAAGCTTCAACTGTCCGTGTGAAGTCCTTAAGTTTGTGAATGTCAGTTCATTAACACAAGATGTGCACTTCATTATTTCTTTTTACTTTCAGTTTTTCTTTAAATTCAAACCAATTTGATCCCCATGAAAAGTTATTTTTGTCGAGTACTATATCTGTTTTGCCCATCCCCTGTTTTGCCAAGTCCCATTACAGCCTCATACCTGTGTTTGCTTCCTGATTTATACAAACTTTGTTTTGCAGTCCATTGTTACATCAAACCTTCTTTTCTACTCCATTGTTCTTGCTTTTCTTTTCCCCCTCCTTTTTCTTTTTCTTTGTTTTGTTTTATTTATTTCAAATTTAAGTTGGAAAACACTCTGGATCGTCGAACATCTTTTGAGAAATTCACTCGCAATGTGGTAAGTTTGTTGCCTCGGAAGACTAGTAAGCCTGATGGGACATCCTTCTCCCCTTCCCCTCACTGATCCCTACTTTCCCTTTTGCTTCTCTAACTTGATGGTTAAAAGTGTATTCATCACAGCTTGTGAATTTTCCTGGGAATGACAGCTTTATAATGTGCTTTCATTACAATCCCTGCTCCCTAGTCCCTTTCCCACTGATCTCAATAGTCACACATGGAGGAGTGGAACTTTGGGAGCCATGCTTTTTGCATTAGGAAACATGAAATTAGTCACTTTTTCCCCCCTATAATTTTAGTAAAGAATCTATGAAAACATGCTTGATGTTGTTTCTTTTTCTGGTGCCTTCTAAAATAATAAGTCTAAAACAGTTGAATACATTGGATTTCCATCCTGTCTTCTTTTTATTTTACTAAAAAAGTAAAAAAAGTGTCCCCCTTTTTTCAATTTGGCACAGGGAAAAAAAAGCAGTAAGAATCTTCCCATCTTCCTTAATGTCTAACAGCTTCTACAGGACCAAAGAATTCATGCTGTTTATGTGCAAGGGTTTGATTTGGATTCATTTTCATAATGGACTACGAGAACTGATTTTTTTCTTTTCCATGTATAACTTTCGAAAGCTATTTCTCAAAGGCAAAAAAAAAAAATGAAGGCTGGTAGATTTTGTGTGGGTGTTCTTTTGCCACCTGCCAAAAGATCCACTCATTTTGTGATACTTGTGATTCTTTTTACTTCTCCAGTTTCTTTGGGATTATTTTTTTTTTTACATTGTGAAAGTTCCAACTAAAGAATTCAACGCATTTATTTTTGTAGGGCAGAAACATCCCTATTTTTCCATGCCATAAAAACTGTACACCAACACTGAGGGCGAGCACTAACCTGTTATGAAAAGAGGTAGAAAGATCTTGGATTATACTCGAGTTTGTCTGCATTGTCTGTTGAATTGTGCAGGTGACGCTGCTGTGTGTGCGTGTGCGTCTGTGGCTTTTTCTGTGACCTGGTTAGTGGAGCTGTGTGTGTTGAAATGAACAATATGAGAGCTTTCAGCAAAGATCATGGTTTTTGTTTTTTTTTAGTTTCTAGGGAAGGAGAGGCAGTTGTCTCCTTCTGTCTCCCCTGTAATGAGGCTCAAGAGTATTGCCTCAAGTATTAAAAAGATGCATATATACTTTCCAGTAATCAAAAAAAGAAACAAACACAGTGAAAGTTTTGTAAGACTGTGGGAATATCTCACTTTTAAAAACAAACCAGTAATTCTTTAACTACTTTCTTATAGGTAAAGGCTTCCTGTAATATGCTTTGAATCCACTGTAATCAGGAAGAAATTTGGATTCAATGGGACAAAGTCAGTAAAGGACACTAAAAGTAAATAAACAGCCACAAAGGAAACTATCCCAGTGTTTGAAACAAAAACCCCTATGTTTTGCATGGTGGTGTTGCCATAGCATGTTGCAGTGTGATTTGTGTGTTGTCTAAACAGGTTGGATCTATAAAACAACATTGTACATGATAGCACTGTACATGATAATTCCATTATAATTCAGTAGGAAGTTCCATATTAATAAAAAGTCTAAAAGAGAGTGCATACAGTGGGTAACACATCCGGGACCTCCGAGAGCCAGACTTTTCCCCATTACAGTGCCTGGCAAACTGCAATGCTACATTTATTCATGGCATTTTGAGCAGCCCAGGGGTCAGGGATTGGCTATGGTAAACATTATGGAAACAGTGGCCATGAGGGGGGAAATAGGAAGCTGCAGGTAGAGGAGTCAGGAAAACAGCACAAAATGGGAAAATGTGAAGACAAGGCTGGGAGATGCTGAAATCGCTCCCAGAGCAGCCTTATGGATAAACCAGCAGTTCTGGGCACAAACACTGGAGCATTGTGCCCTGCAGCTGTGCCTGATTTTCATCCTGCTAATCTCAGGACAGAAGTACCCCAGAATAGCAGCATGCCAGCGATGCAAGGCAGGTCCAATAAACCAGCTGTGAGCTAGAAATGGAAAAGAGGATTTCTGGACATTAGTAGTTCAGTAGAAGAGGGGGATTTTTTCTTTTTTTTTTTTTTTTTTTTTTTTTCTTTGCAGAGCAAACTCTGAAATAAAATCTGTGGTTTTGCTTTTTTTCCAACTACTATCTGTTAACCAGGGTGGAGTCTGTCAAGTCAGGTCAGGTATGAAAGAAAAACATGTCACTGCTAGATCTATGATCTCTATTAGACTGACAGCTCTGAGGCTTGCAAATTTATCCAGAGTATCAGGATGCTGAAATGCAAACCTTTTTTTCCAAGATGACCAAATTGATGTCACCCACTTCCTCAGGACCTCTTTCCAGCAGACATCCTTGTTCTTCTGCTCTTGTTCTTGGTTGAGATGAGTTTATAATATGTAATTATCTATCTTGGTATAGTGGTTCCAACCAGCAGGGATGAGGGAAACATTTCTCAGAATATTCTACAGTGTACTGATTTACTTGATCAACTGTGAAGTGAGGGACTGTGGAATAGATCTGTCCTATTGATTAGTACAGAAGACAGGTGTGAAAAGGGTCTTCTACAACCTGGATAAATGCTATCACCTCTGATTTAGTGAGATGAAAATTACAGTTTCTCTTCTCTGATGGTTTGCAATATTTAGACTGATTTTCACTGGATTTTTTTTCCTCAGTTATATCAAAGTTAAACAAAATTAGATCTCAGTTTTTTCCACTGGAAGTGTTTAATAAAAACCCAGTAACCTTGTCTGTGTCTAGGGACTCAGTCTGAACAGACGGACTTGTAATTCATTATCTGATTTGTTGACTCTAAGAGGCTCCTGAGCAATGTTAAACAAAATTGGGTTATACTTGCTACAGGAAGCATTTCTTAAACTAGAAAGTTTAGAAACTTTGTAGAGGGCAATTACTCTGTACTATTTCATTAATTACATGAAAGTAACCTATTATAATGAGTCATTATTTTAGTCGAATGGAGAAAAAATAGAAGTGGAGCTATACACAAGGCTCAGCTCTGCATTTCTTTGGCATTGAAGGGTTTTCTTTCCAGAAAATTTTCAGTAAGTTGGTGCAGTTCATAAAAGGCCTAAATGCGCAGTTTAAAAACTGACTAATTAGCTGCTCTGTAGATTTTATAGTGCAAAATTGCTAATGTCTTTCTGGAGCAGAAAATATGGATAGTGTTAGAAACAGGTCTGCATTCACATAAAATACACAGAAGTAATAGCAAGCTAGCATTTGCTCTATGTAGTATTTATTACTGAACACTTTATAGTTTGTATCTGAGTAGTAACCCCAGCTATCCTTGGTCTGCCTCTCACTCCTGGGTACTCTGAAAATACAGAGCACAGACACTTCAGCACTACTGGAATGAAGCTGTTGGATAAGTGAATTGTCTCGGATAAACATGGGCAACCATGTGTGTCACAGCTTTGAGTCAGAGGCACAGAGAGCAGTGACACTGTGCTCAGGGCTCCCCCCTGCCTAGCTCAGCCCCTCAGCTTTCTCTTTGAGAGAAATAAAAGTCCAGTCCCAAGGGACTGGGGAAGTTAAAAATCTAAGTCATAGAACAGGAGGGTCTCACTGCATACTAAAGCAGTAGAGAGACTGAAATCAGCAGTTTCTGTGGCATTTAAAAACTGAAATTCCTTTGAAGAATTCACATGGAGAAAAAAAAACTATTAAAAAATTAAAAGTGAAAAAGCTCAGCAAATTTACCTCAAGTGCTGATATCTACATTCCAGGGGGGAAAAGCAGGTGAATATACACTTGTAATGTTGATGGCAGCAAAGAGGTTCTTCAAGAAACAATTTTGTCTGTAATTTCTCATGTGTGTGCAGGAGTTGTGACAGACTGAGCAGGACTTTGTGAGCCCCAGCCTGGTGCTTAGCTGTGATTACAGGTCTGGAACCCCCTCGAGACAAAGGGACCTGCTTTATAGGGGGAGTGAGTTAATTTAATTTTCACCCCATGGAAATTTTATTGTCCCACCAGGAGCCAAGTTAGTGGGGCCAGAAGGGGTAGCCTCCCTCCTGAGAGCTGTGGGGTGAGACACACCATCCTCATGTGTTGGTGCCACAACCTCAGACACCACCATCAGAGTTAGCATTTCATCTGGCACTGCACAGTTACACAGAACACAAAAAAGAGGTGCTTGTTATGCATTTGTGAGGTCTTATACAGCCAGTACAAAACAGACCAAGTTCTGTTCATATATTTAACTAGAAAGCCATCAACTATAATTATCTCCTCTCATAACCTTATAAACAAGACCCCATTTAATAATTCTGAGTTGGAAACCATTATATCTTATATTACCCATATCCTTTCCAGCTGCCTTCTCCCACTTACCTGGAAGAACTCGATGACCAGAGTCCTTTGATTTTTCCCCCTCCAAACCAGTAACAATAGACCATTTCATGCATGAGATGTGAAATGCAAAGACCATTGAACAGAGCACATTTTCACCGAGTTTCAGTCCAATGTCACTTGACATTGTGAATTATGGCCTAGAGATGGAAATTAAAACTCATAAAAGTAGCTTCCTCAGTTCCTATCAGTGGGTCATAGACTTTCCAGATGTTTAAACAAGCGTAATCTCTTTTCATGTTAAAATCTATCCCTTTTATAGAGGAAAAAAACCAGATAAATAATCAATGTCATCTATTAATCAAGAAATTCTTCTATATGAATAGGTAAAACTTGTGTACACAAGGTCCTACTGTGCCAGACCAAAAGTCCATCTAGTCCTGAAACCCTGCCAAAGGCTAGATTTTTCTCAAGTATAGTATTGTCCAAGAAATTCAATGCAGTTTCAGCTGTGGAATCTTATTTTGAATTTACTTACAGGTTAGTCTCAAAATTAAAAAAAAAAAAAGAAAAAAGCTAGTCAGAAGAAATATAAATCTTGTCAAGACAAGAATGAAAATAATAATTATTTGTAGAAATGAAGGCCTTTTCCATTTCAGGAAGGGATGTCTTATTCATGTTAGAATAGAGAATGAATAAATAATTGAAACTTTTATTTTGGCCTACTAATTAGTAAAAAACCCCCTAGTTTTAGGAGTTTTTTTTAAGAATTATGCCCACAGAGGAAAATTATAAAGGTCATGTCAGTGAGGACTGGCCTCCTTGTGCTGTTCTGCAGTGACTGGAGCTAAGCTGCTGGCTCTGTGCTGGAAGAGAGAAGCTTAGGAGTAACACTTGCACATCCAGGTCCACGCAAGTGAAGAGCCAGCACAGACTGGTCAGGTACTGGGCCAGTGTCTGCCATTTTCCAGTTGACAAACATTTACCCGATTCTTAGGCTATGTGCAGGAATGAGGTGTGGAAACTTGAGGAGTCAGGCCCAGGACAAACATACGAAAAATATTTTTTTTGTGCATCAATCTTGGAAACCTACATTTCAGATGGTTATTCAAGTTCAAGATACCCCATCTGCAAGAGGTTTTAGGTTAATCACAAATGAGAGCAGCTCATCAGTAGATGCAAAGTGCAAAAGGAGAAAGAAATGGATGTCACTGGATTTGGAGTGAGCCAAAACAGGGAAGTAGTTGCTCAGCCGCTGCCTCCCGCTTCAGATCATTGCAGGAAACAGTATGGCTCTAATGAGAAGGGAACAAAGGGCTGCAAATCTCAGCCGGGGCAGAAGGATTTCCCTGCACATGTAACCACTTAGCACTGCAGCTGCGCTGACAACTTGTGCCCCAAATTCAGTAAATACTAACTTTGTCCCCTTCCTCACATCTGAAAGAGAAATACACCTGCACGGATGGCTGACAGCAGCATCCTGTGCTGTTGTAGAAGCTGAAGCAGGGTTCTGAACTCCAGAGCAGTGCTGAAGCAATTCCCTTGTGCTGGTAGAACAAGGGCTGCCTCAACATGGAAAAGGATTTACTGCTCCTTCTCCCATGTCTCTCCAGATGTGCTCCTGTCAGGGGCTGTTTACACACCAGCTCTGTCTGTAGTGCACTGCAATGTCACCTGGAAGCTTTCCCTGCTGATCTGGCTGGGCTGATGGTGTGCTGCAGGTGTTTCACACGTGAGCAGATGGGGAACATTGAGGCCAAGGAGGGTTGCTTCTTGCTCCACATCTCGTTTTGCTCACAGTGGGACGCTACCTCTCTTTCCCCATCAGATTCGTGGAGTTCTCTTTTCTAGTGCTACCAGTATAGGTAGGTCCTGGGGAGTAGCACCTGCATAGGCAGTAAAGAAACATGAAAAAGAAGCAGCTGAGGTTGCTTAGCAGAAAGGAAGATAATTAATCTTCCAAAGGAAAAGATGTGATCTTTCTCTACCCCACATTTCAACTCCAATGCCTATAGACATTTCATATTGATATCTTTTAACCCACATATGTATGGAGGTTGTTGCTGACTTTTTTGCTGGACTATTGGAGGTGTTAGTGTCATTCTGCATAAATGGGTCAGTCAGTGCAACTGTATTTAGCAGCATCTACACGTAGCTTTACAATTTTGCCCCCTAAATTTGCTAGAAGTAAAGCTGGAAGGACAACTCTATGTCAAGCAGTTAGTATGTTCAAATAGGGACTGAATGCTGAGGCCAATTGATTTTGTACTTTTAGATGTAGCTGTTCATTCCAGCTGCTGTGCTGCCTTCTCATACTCTGACTCCCTTGTCAGAGGGAGTATGTGTGTAGGGTATGTGTGCAGGGTTCCATTTTGGCATTTGCATTATTAGTAAAATTCTTAAATTGTTACAGTTGTTATGTCCAAAGTGCACTACTACAGCCAAAAAATCCTAATCATCTTTAGAATTTGGCCAAATGCTTCCTAAATGTTGATGGCAAGAATATATTGAAAATATTAAGGATCTCCTTTTCATTATTCAGATAAACACCTACTACTTCTGATTCCGCGCCCCCCCCCCCCCCAATTTTCTTTATTCTCATTAGCACAGGAAACATCTTCATAAGCTACAACTCTGAAAGCTGGCCTGTTAGATGCAGGTTCCCAAATCAAAATCTGGCTTATGGAAAAGCTGTTAACATTGTATCTGAAAGAAATAGCTAGGCTTACCTCTTAAACTATGACCCACAATGGATGATCCTTACATCAGTCTGCAAATTAAGTAAATCTGGAAATCTCCTAGAAGCAGTAATTATGAAACCCTTCCACAGAGGGCTAAAGCAAAAGTATACTCTGGAACAGAGTTTGAAAGGAATATTTTGTAAAGACAAAAATAACAAGTCCCTGCTGATCTAATAAGAAGATGTGATAATTCCGTATCTGGGGCTGCAATGGATTCTGTGTATTAAAAGCTTATTTTCCTAATCAGGGAACTTAATATGATTCAGAATAAGCATTTAAGAAGATCTCTTAAGGAGGGTGCATCTTCTAAGCTGTCACTTTTCCAACTTTGTGATAAATTAGAACTACTAATGCGTGGAAAAAGATCATGTTGTTGTTGGATGGAGGTTTCTCTGAGGCAGGGAGGGGAGTTGAAGGAGAAAACCATCCAGAGAGTTCCTGATCACTGTAGGGCTTTGGAGAAAAAATATCCAAAGATCAGCAATGTCCAGGGAGCAAGTTATGTCGAATACAGAAAAAAATTGTCATGACAGCTCACTGTGTCTCTAGGGGAAAATTCAAACAATATGTATAAAAGGATCACACAAATCAGAACAATTAATAACTACTTTTTGGCCTGATTTTATGTCAGGACTTCCTAGTTTATGTGATAACATAATTCATTCCTGAGATGCTAGAATTTGCTTATGGTCCGTCTGGGACTCTCAGAAATTTTGAAACTCCTAAATAGTACTTGCAAATAATAATAAACAATTATTTCCACAGATTTTATACCACAACAAACTTTTATGCAGCTTTCCAGTATAGTACTGAGCAAATTGTAACTCATTGCGAACTCCTGGTTTTAATATTTTAAGTGGGTTATGCTATTCAGTACTAAAGGGAACTCATACATGTTTGCAGAAAGTAGCCAGACCTGTACACCTGTAAACTTAAGAGCAAATAACCTAATGAAAGGCAAAGATAAGCATATGTTCAATATTTTCTGAGATTGTGTCTAGCACCAAAAATCATGACAAAATTGTCTAACAGACAATAGACATTGACATTTTGTCTAACAAAGTTGTCCAACAGAACATTAATCTCAGAAATGCTTTTAATGTTTTAAATTGTGTTCCAAGGCCACACTGTTGTTGAGTCTTTTTTGACTATTTAAAAAGAAAAGACATCTTACTGTAACAGCTTACCTTCTGCATTAGAAGAAAACATAATTTAAGGTCAGAAAGTATCAAGAAGCTGTGAATTTAATATAGGTAGAAAGTGGCAGATACAGGGAAGACAGAGTGCCAGGAAGGAGACTTTCCATCTTTCAAAGAATTATGTATTAACACTGTCAGGTGATACCGGGAACCTGATGGATGAGCAGTCTAACCCAACATTGCAAATCATGAGTTCCCTTTCAAATTAGGTTTTAGGGGAAGTATTCATCCTAATTTGTTCAACTTGTATTTCACAGCACAAAGAATAAAAGAGTTATTCTTGCTTTTATGGAGACCCACTCTGATATATTGCATTTGAGCGAGTGCTCAAGACCAACTTAAGAGATCCCTGTGAGCTTAAATTTAATTGATAATGACAATAGACATTAAATTGTGTAATTCCACTGAGTTATAACACTGCAGATGACTTAACAATTTATTGATATGGCAGAATAAGTTCATTTACCATTTACTGCAGAAAATGAAGCATCTCTCCCTAGTTACAGTATTTTTTATTGGATTCTCCTTGAAATCAGTTTGATATTTCTGAATTGGGCACTTAAAATGAACAATATAATAAATGTAAGTATTAAATAGCTAACTGAGGTGAGCTAGAGGCATTTTTCTATTTAATGTTTTATGATATATTTGTGTTACTTTGTCAGGGTATGCCTGTGATGTCAGCTTGCTGTGCCAGCTGTGCCTCTGTTGTATCAGAGCCACAGTAGAATGGCCCTTGGAGAGCTAACTCCTTTTATGTGGCCGTAGGAGAGCTAATTCCTGTTCTGTGGTTTCTGTCTGGCTCAGATAAAGCTCAAATCTGCCTGAAACACATCAGAATGACATACTTAACACCATCTTCTTCATGCTGTAGACCTAGCTCTTGTGGGACAGTCATTACCCCTTATTAAAAGAACTTGTTAAAAAATTGAAACCACATCCTTGCAACAAGAGGAATGATAAGGAAAACAACAATGTGGAAATCCAACACCTTCAAAGCAGTGTTGTGCATTCACATGTAATATACCTGACCAATGTTCCTTATAAATAGTAAATATGGTCTCAGCAAACCTATAGCTGTGTTCATAGAAAATCTGCTTTCCTGCCTATATGCAATCTGCCTCTTACTTTCTTACCTTAACTTGAAAGTAGCTGTTTTGTCCTCTGTGACAGAGCTACTGCAGTTTGCACATTCATCTTTGCAGCACAAGGCACTCTTGCTTGCTGTAGCCTTCAAGTTCTGGGTGTGACTGACAGCAAAAACCTCAGCATCAGTTTCTCATCAGCCAAAACCAATCTCATTCAAAAATGGCCTTTAAATTTGCTGGCTTGTTCTGTGAAACAATCTGGCTGGCTGGCAGTGCAGGTGTGTTAAGTGTAAGGACTTCCTGTGGTTTAAGATTTGACAGACTCCAGTTGGTGCCCCTAGTTATTTGAGAGTGATGTGGCAACACTGAGTGGTTGCTGATGAACAGGTTTGCAGTGATCATGCCTCTGTTTTCTGTTTTTGTTTTTTGTTTTTATCTTTTCCTCAGGGGAAATCGCTCACATCAAAGAGGTTAACCAGTCTAGTGCAGTCCTACTAAAAGGATCACCTTGTAGCATGGAAGCAGACTCAAATCATTATACATACTTTGTAGCTCACTGATTGCCTGACTCAGAGGACAGTAGAACAAGATGTTGCATGAGCAAGGACCTGACTTGTTTTCTTTTGTGTATACTAAGGCATTACAGACTCCGAGGGACTCTCTAGCCTTTCGATGCCTCCATTTCGAAAACTGTCTGCTCACTTCCTCCTTCATATCAAGCTGGATCTGTGTCTTTTTATTTTCTGCAAGCTCAAGTACAGTGAAAAAAAAGCTTCTGCTAGGCACAGTTTATTAAAAAAATACGTCAATCAAAAACTGGAAGAAATGTAAAAAATGCATATATTAATAAATATACATATGGCATCACATTTACTGCACAATAAATTAGCACAGAAGGTTTCATTTCACTGATGTATTCACATTGAGAAAGAAAGCCTGTGTCTTTGTCTGTTGTCTGTATATTCTCTGTTAATGTTTCTTGCATTTATTTTTATACCATATTTAAAAAAAGAACACCTTTTACTCCAGATGTATTAAAGTTGATCCTTTCTCTGTAAATTTGTGTATGTTTATATTGTTGTTTTATCTTTCATTAAAAGATGCAGAATCTCTTTCCTTTGGGAAGTTTGAGATTTTAATATTGAATCTGAAGATTAGTCAAGAGCAAAATGATCCCCAAAAGTTACACACCTTGTGCTTTCTAAAAAGTGACATGAAATGGCATTTTCTTTCTCTCAGTGACACCTAATCAAACACACTTTATTGATAACCATTTACTTTTTCTTTTCTTTTTATCAAGCTAGCAGCAGAGAGACCTTTCCCGCTTGCTCATCATCGCATAAGCAAACCTTTCTTTAAGCTAGAGCTGTTCTGTAGCAGTGCAGCCTGCACAGCGATCCAGTCGCTGCGCCAGACCAGGTGGACTCGGCTGCACTTCCTTAGGAATGGACACGAGCAAAGCTGCCTGAGAGCACAAGGCTGCCCTTGCTAAATAGGAAGGACAGTGCTTCTTTCTCCTTTCTGTCCCTTGTGATGCAAGGCAACATTTTAAGCTGAAAAGGCAGTGGTTAGGGAGTGCTAAGTATGCAGTCTGTGGAGTAAACCTCCAGTAGCAATGCAGGAGGAAGCTGTCATTTTAATTCCAGGGCTCTGTTGGGGGATGCTGTTGTGTGTCCACTGCTGAGCTTACTCACAGAGACCTGTTGACAGATTTATGAGCGTGTGTTGAGGTTGCCCGTGAGACAGTAGATATGAAGCTTCTGAAGCTAATCTGAGCTGGATCCAGAAATCTGCTTGGCCTAAGAAACAACCCTGTCGACTGATAGAGGTGATGTAAGGATAGTAGACAGAATCTCAGAGTGGAAAAGAAAGGATGGGAACTAAGTTAAATGACAAAATGCTGATACCTCCAGGGCACGGTAGGGTGCACAGGACAAACAAGCCTTTTTAGCAATGCACAGAATAGACTCAGGACAGCCAACTTTACTACCATCTGTCATGCTGACTTTGGTTTGATATTGAGAATCTTGTTTCAAAGGGACTATGAATCCTAAACACGCACACACAAAGTGGGACGGTCATAGATACAAGCAGACAATCAACTTGAATGCCTTAATACCAGAGACATCTCACTGAGCACTGGAAAACCACCAGCATTGGTGCCATTAGGGACAGGACTGTTGCACACAGCAGCTCTGGGGCAGAAGGGACCTGAGCTGCTTTCTGCAGGGAGCACTCACTTCTCCACCAGCTCTCTCAGCAGCCTGGTGCAGCCATAACCAGGAATGCAGCATCTTCAAAGAGGCAGTCTGAGTGAACCCAGTACAAAATGCATTACAAATCCATGAATGGCTGTTTCCCATATTCTGCTCAGTTGAGATTTCTTGAGTTTTGGGATTTCTGTTTGCTCATTGTTTTCACATGCTGCTGTGTTTCTGGTTTCTAACTAGGACGACACTTACTGCTTTAAAGTGTCTCTCTTTTTTTGTTAGCACAATTCTACTAAGCTTTTATGGAAATACCCCATCAGAGCTGGGTCCTATCAAGATCATAGCAAGAGTCCCATGCAGGTCAAATCAAAATATTTACAACCTAGGGAGGTCAGATGAATTTTAGTAAGTAACCACACTGAATCACAGGTCCTAAACTGAGATTTAATTTTACCACAGAAATGTGAGCTCTGAGACATGAGCTTGGGGCCAGGCAATCCACAGAAATTTGAGCTGTGCTTTACTTCTCAGTGCCAAATAGAGATATTTATTTCCAAACTCCTGCTGCCACCAATTGCATCAACTGCTATATTGCCTCCTTTGCCTTAGTAGTTAACTAATTAGATACCACTGTCTGCTTCAAAGAATCTCTTCCTTCAAATACCTAATACCTGTTTCAAATTCAAGCATTAGGCATTTCATGCAACTTCACCCTAAGAATTTTTTTTTTTTTTACAAATCACTTTGTAACACCAACTGGTTGATAAAAAGTCATGGAGCATTTGTATTCCTGAACCCATTCTGTACTTACTCTAGTTCTTTCCTGTCATGGTTTAACTCCAGCTGGCAACTAAGCACCATGCAGCCACAGTTCACTCCCCACTACCTCCAGTGGGACTGGGAGGAAAAGAGGAAAAAGTAAAACTTATGGGTTAAGATAGGAAAAAATTAAAAATTGATATAATTTTTATCAATAATGACAGTAATCTTAATGAAAATGAGAGCAAGAGAGGAAGGAATAAAACCCTCCACCCAAAAGAGACAAGTGATGCATGGTGCAGTTGCTCACCATCCGATGACCACTGCTCAGCCCCCCAAATGGCTCCTCTTGACCAACTCCCCCAGTTTCTATACTGAGCATGGTGTTCTATGGTATGGAATATCCCTTTGGCCAGGTCAGCTGTCCTCATGATGCTCCCTCTCAGCTTCCTGTGCACCTGCTCCCTGGCAGAGCATGGGAAACTGGGAAGTCCTTCACTTAGGGTAAGACCTGCTCCACAACACCAAAAGCATCAGTGTCTTACCAACAGTATTCTCATGCACAGCACAGCACCAGCTGCTAGGAAGAAAGTGAAATCTATCCCAGACAAATCCAGGACATTTCCTTTCAAGAAATATGAAGTCTGTATTGAATGGCTGTCTTTCCCTGTATTTGCACAGGATTTAACATGATGTCTCTAAAGTAAAACCAGGCATTACTAATAACAATCTCAGAGTAGTCAGGGAGCTGTGTGAAGGTTTCATTTGAGCTTGTTCAAAGCGATACAACTCCACTGTTCATATGAGTGAACTTGGCCTAAACAAATCAATCCTACAACTAGATGATTTTTAAAAGGTTTATCTGCAATCTTCTGATACTTCATCACGGTCATCAGCCAGTGATACAATACTGGGACTCGAAACTCCAAGAAGGCACAAACTTCCTTTTGCTTCCCCACAGAGAAAAGCTAAATTTGTGTTTCCAAATTTATACAAAGATCCACTTCAAGAATTAAGATTATCTGAGATTAAAGCATGCTTGTACAATAACCAAACAGCTTCAGTATGACTTTGGTTACACAACAATTTACCAATTAAGAATGTCAGTGAGGCCACAAATCTGCTGAGGAAAAAAGGACCAAGAGAGAGAATCACTCTGAAGGGACCATATTTCTTGTCTTCTAGGGAAAAGCCATCAGAAAGTGCCTCCTGGCTCTGCCCAAGAAGCTTAAAACCCCCATGTGGGATATTAATTGTAATATTCCTTAAAATAATGTGTTGGAGCTTGAAACTTTCATCTGAGAGTTGGGGTTCATCAGTCAGTCTCTTTCCCGAAACATCCTTGTACATAGCCTACAGGATAAAGCATTTGATGGTGCAGCTGCACACTTCAGATGGTTTTGTGCTCCCAGATCAACTTGTGAAGGAAAATGGCTGGTGGGGGAGGCAGAAGATGTCACCTACCTGACAACAGCAAAATATTCACCCATTCTTCTGTAAGAAGCAAGTAAAAACAGTCCTTCAACGCTAGAAAACCAAGGAGGGATGAAAAGGGCCTTACAATAGTGATGAGATAAATTACAAAATGCTGAGCCAAAACAGTAGTGGAGACCAGCCAAAAAATAATGAGTTGAAGGTGAACACAGGACTAAGAAATGGGAATTAATTGTGGTGACCAGAACAGAATCAACAAGGGAGGGCAACTGGAGAGCTGAATAATTAGGAGCAAGAGAGGCAGAATGCAGTTGGTGGTTTGCCAGCCTGTTGGCCACAACCATGCTGAGCTGGAATTAGAACCTGAAAAATCAGACAAGATCAACTGTGACCAGTGCCTTAAAGCCCAAGAACAACATTTTTTTTTTCATATAGAAAGCAGTACTGAATAATAATAAAATATCTAGGGTTGCATTTTTCAAATTGCACCCTTAATATTGTCTGAAATCATGAGACATAAATGCCAGAGAGTCTCCTAGGAAATAAAAAATAGGAGGGCAACAACCAGTTCCAGAAAACAAGACCTATAGGAATCATTTAGGATGTTATTTATCAAAAAAAAAAAAAAAAAAAAAAAAAATTAAAGCCAAAGCAGACCATCAAAGAGAGGAAAGGCTGTTTTTGATATGTAACTGGAACTAGCAGTTGGAAAAGCCAGTGATTTATTTGTGGCTCTTCCAATTATTTATTTTTATGTGTAGTGAATAACAGCTCTTTAAATCTGGATTTTAAAACTGACATATTTTTTATGTCTGTTCTAGCTAAAGATATCATGCATAGAACTAACACTGCACTTATTACAGTAGGTGCGTAACACTGGAGTTATTATGACAGGGGCATAAAACATAGGAATTTTGCTAAAGAATTGTAATAGCTGTAGGGATTTAAAGAAAATAGGGTTTTAATCCCAACATGTTCAAGGGAAATTATCAGTAAATTATTTGACCGTATTGTGTGTCCACAATTCATTTAAGCAAATTGCTAAGTGGTTGTGACTCACACCAGTCTGCCTTTTGATCTGACTATGCTGAACAGATTGCTTTAGTCTCCTGTGAATTGAAGATATGCTGAAGTCCCAATATTAAAGAGGTGAAGGGGAAGAGATGATGAGTTCTCTGAGGCTGGATTCCCCCCCTCATGCTGTTGCAGACTGTAGAGTCCTCAAGTGGCATGTGTACAATTCAATGTGTTTTGTTTGAATTGACATCGACTTGAGGGCTGCAGTCTCTCCAGACAGTCATTATCTCTGAAACTACGAAGTTTTATTTCCCTGATATCTAAACAGAATCTTCCTTGCTTTGATTTATGCCTTTATTTTTGACCAGGCTGCTGCAGTCACTACAATAATATGTTCCCAATGTAAATGGACACTGCAACATTGCAGCCTCCTTTGCTTTTCTTACTGGTGTTCTCTGAAGTGTTGAGTGACTTTATTACTCTCCTCTGGGCCGGGGCTTCTTACAAATTTCTTGGAGGATGGTGCTTGCAGGACTCCCACCAGGGTTTTACAGGAGGAGGGCAGAGGATTATTGTTGTACTTCTGCCCATACACACAATGACAGGAGTTGCCCTTTTTGCAGTAGATGGCCACTACTGAACTGTGCCAGCTCATGTGACAGTGATGCCCACATCCTGTGCAGTCTAGCCTAGATGATTGCTCCCCTTTGTGTGTAGCTGACTCTTCTTGGGTCAGTGAGGTGCCTTGAATTGTCTCTTGAATAGCATTGTCTTTTTTCAGACCATCTTTCACTTTTCCCAAGATCTTTTTTAATTTTTTTTTTTTTTATTCCACCTGTGCACTACTTGCAGTCCTTTTATCTGCAGGTATCATTATGTGAGAGCGAGGAATCTGCTGGCCTGGTTCTTTAACACAAACACTTGAATGAGAATGAGTACCATCATCACTATTTGCTGTAAGGGATCTGTATGTGTAAATTGCAAAGAAAAATTGTCCAGACAATAAACTCTGAGAACCTGCTCAAATGCTAGATGATAGTCCTTATTTACAAGTGTGGACATGGACAGTAAATATCAAACAATATTAAGACACGATGGTAAATGTTACCTTGTTAGTGGCATTTGCACAATTTTTATTGTACTTTGCTCCCAAAATATATCCCACTGCATTCACCTTCATTTGCTTTTTTTTTGATTTGACTAGATTTTGATATCTCTTGTTAGATTCATCACAGATGTCATCTTTCAGAAGGGGTACTGTTTCCCACCCTTCCTCTTAACCTGGCAGCTGCTCCTTCAGCATGGGTATCACATAAATGAGGCATTTCATTATGCACATTTTCTGTTCTATCCACCTTTTTATTCCTTTACCCCTTTCATTTTTAAAAGATGAGTGGCAATGACATATTTAATGTGACTTACTTTTCTACCTTTTTGCTGAGAGAAATGTATTACCCAAAATCTATGAACTTTTTTTGAGTTCATCTCCTTTGATGCACTGTTCTTTAGATGACTTTTCTTTTAGATTCTCTTTCTTTTCTCACCCTCCCCATCAATAACATCTTTTTTAGAATTCTTCTTCTTTTATGCTTTTTTTTTCCTTTGTTCCTCTGATTCTTGCTCTATTGATCTCTCCTGCATAGTCTTATGGTGCCCACTAATGCTCTTTATACTTACCTTCTCTGTTTTATCCTTCTTGGAACTGAAAACAAATTTGAAAAAAAAAAAAACCCAAACCAAAACAAAACAGAAAGCATCAAAAGAAAGGCAGATCAGTGGCAGGGGCTGATGTGGGTGCACAGTGTGCCTCTGAATCTCCTGATGTCAGCAGTCTGCCTCTTCCCTTCCCCACTGTTCCCAGGAGCTCTCCACTCCTCCTACAGCCACTGCTCCCCCAGGGTGGAGGAGAAGGGGCATGGGGCAGTGTCCTGGGGAGGAGGGTGCCTGTACACAGCAGGGACATCCTTCCTCACTGGTGGGGAGGTGTCTCTGGGAACCTCAGGAGATGTAAGGGAGGTCAGTTATCCCTTTGCTTAGGTGAATGGAGGTGGACAAAAAGTGTGACTCCTCTGGTGCCCGGGACTGATGGCAGGAAGGGGGTGGGTACTCAGGCCATTCACTCCCAGCATTGCAATTCGGGATAAGGAAGGAGCTTGAGCTTCTTCCATGGTAAGAGTGAGGTGAGGGTGTCCACAGAGTGATGCAGAATGTCTCTGTCTGTCATCAAAGAAAGTATCTGAGGGAGGCAGGAATGAAGATTAAAGCCCAAGACTAGGAAATAGTTCTGAGCCCTGGTCCACACTGGTCTAGGTGGTAGCTCCAGTGACACCAGTGAACAGGCCTATGGAAGCTCATGCTGTGCCTAAATCACAGAAAAATTTCTTGGGGGGAGGAGGCACAAATGTGCAATTTCATCAGTGGATAGAGTAAACTGCTGATACAGTTCAGACAATTAGATAGATATGCTCAATTAATAAGGGGATTGGTTTCCAGAAAGTTGGGTTTTTTTAGGGTCCTAAGTCACTTTGGGTGACTCCATTTCTCCTTCCTCCTTCCAAAGTAGTTTAGCAACCTTTCTTGACTAGCAAGGTTTTGCCTTATCTCTCTTCCCTTGATTTCCTTCTCAGCTGTTTTCCTAATCCTGTTCTGACAGTGTGGGAGATCCCAGCCATAAGGGAGTTGCTGAAGCTGCTCTCCCACCAGTGCATTTGTGTACAGAGGGGAATTTTCAATGCCATCTTTATTTTTGTCCTGTAATGAGAAAATTAAAATATCAGATTTTCACTTTGTTCAAAGGGCTTTTTACCAGTGCAATTCCCATTGTACAGACCCATAGCATCTACCTTTTCTGTATACTTGTGGTATTGGGAAAAAAAAAAAAAAAAAAGACATGTCCCCACCCCTGACAAAAAAATAAACACAGAAGGTATGAATTTTAGATATCTCTTCTGCTGCTGGTCAGAGCTAAGTGGAACAACAGAAAAATACTCTCTCAAACCTCACTGCTATATTAAAACTGTACTTTGGGATTCCCATCTGCAAGGAGTGCTGCTTTTTTCCTGCCCCAAAGCATACTTTCACTGAAATCAGAGATGTGAAACCTTTAAGCCTGGCTTTAAAATACAGTTACCCTTTTTTCCTGAAATTGTGCTTGCTACCTGGATGTCAGTGGTAGAATCTCTTTGGCACAGTAAGATGGGCTACTAGGGTGGGTTTGGGGGTTTTTTTTTGGAAGATGGTTTGGATTTCTCCTGCTTCTTCTCTCACCCCAGACCACAGCAAGTGCTGGGAATGCACCTTTGTCTCTAGAAAGCTTCTGAAGACAAGCTCTTTCCACAAAAAAACATGTACTAGGTGCAGTGGCTTTGACTATTTTGTGTCTTTTTATAAGAAAGAAAAAAAGCAAGCGTTTACAGGCAAGAAGGCCTCAAGGAACATGAGAGAGAGGAAGGAGTGATAAAAATAACAAAACCAGCTGCTTTTATTTTACATCTAAATAAAGATTTTGAATATGTTACCCTAATAGCATTGTGGAGGGGGGAACAACACACAAAAATAAGCCCCTTTCCATGCCCAATGTGGTGAAGATATCTGATGTTGCCTGGAGAAGCTTCATCCTTTTCAAATCCTGAGAACTTCAACACCAGGATGGAGGTCATTAGTCTTCATTATTGAGGTCTTGTCATTGTATGCATGCAGTAGCAGCTCTACCAGAGAAAATCTGTCTGCAGCAGTCAGCATCAGTCCTTCATGTAACACAGAAATGGCTTTTTTTAGCAACTCCATCCCCTGCATAGTCCTACTTTCTGTTTTTTAGGTACTGATATGGTAGGGCCAGCATGGCCAGTGTATCAGCATTGATCTGCTGCACTGCTGCTGCAATTTTCTGCTGAGGAAATTTGTGTAATCTGAACGGTACTACTATGAATTGTGTAATGCTTGCTACAAAAAAAATATTCATTAGAGAAATTTACTGGATGGAGCTATTTTGATATTCATTATAACTCATTATTTGAGAAAACTAAATAGAGCATAAAACAAGAAACAAAGGAAGGAAGTCAAAGCAATTTTCTTTGCCACAGTAGAGCAAACTAGTTAGATATTATCAAAAGCCTGGTGATTTTTTTTCCTTCCTTTTCCTCCTGTAGTCCTGAAGCGATCATACACCTCTTTTTTCTATTTGACATTTCTGGTTTTCTTTCACGCTGAGTCTTGCTGATGTCTGTGCTGACAACCGATCGATATTCATCGGAAACAAATAAACCCGACATTACGCTCCTCCTCCAAACCCTGCGCTGCGGGGATGTTGGGAGCGGCTGGGCAGCAATCGCCAGCTTCCCTCGCAGCAGCATCAGCCCCCGAAAGCTTTGCCGGGCGTGTGCGGCGCGGACGGCGCTGGCTCTCCCCGCCGGGCGGGGCAGCAGTGACACCTCGCGGGCATCCCGCGGCACGGGGATGGATGGATGGATGGATGGATGATGATGGATGGATGGATGGATATTGGTGCGGCAGGGAAGAGCAGGAGCCCGACTGCCGCCAGGGCGCAGCGCCTCTGTGGCCGCGCTCACACCGACGCTCCCTGTCCCTTCTCCTGGCCGGGGACAAACGAAGCGCCTTCTGCCGTGTCCCGGCAGAACGACCGTGGAAGATTTTTGTCAGGTTACATCAGAGGAGAACGTCTGCTTTTTGGAGGATTCCAGGGAAGCAGAGTCGCTGCGCTACACGAGATCCTTCTAGGATGTTGGGGTTTTATCAAGATATATTTGGTTTGTCAGAAATTTACTTCAATAGCCAGTGGCACTCGGTTTAAGAAGAAAAAATTGGAGTACTGTGAAACCAAATATAAAGTATCCCCAGAGGAAGAAGAAATAGTGACAGCCATGGAGCAAAGCCAGTACATCAAGGTCTGATTCAACTCTGGAGACATGCGGAGGCTGAGGACTGGTGGAATAAGCAGTTCCACTTCTACTCGTGTCATGTCCCCAACAAAGACTGCCCCCCTTCCAGCTGTGTGCCCACAGGGAAGGGGAGTTTGGAAGTAATGCATGGGAGCATGTAGTTGTTCCTGTTTTCCTCCAGGGCAATGAGATTTTTGACCTATGATCTCAAACAAGCTGTTTAGAAAAAAACCTGTTGCTGTCTACTTCAGATTTTAGGAAGAACCTCTTGACAAAGGCCAAAATATAACTGGTTAACAGCTGCCAGACTGCAGCACTATGGTCTGTATTGCTCTCCACCCTTCATTTGCTCTTCATTTGTTCATTTCTGTATCTTGTTAAGAATGAGAAACCCAATCTAAAATCTGTGCTTGATTTTCCTGGGCTTACACCTGCACAGTTGCATTGATTTTGGTCTTTTCTCCTCTTCTCCTGAGACCCTACTGCCTCTGATGGGATTGCTGAGAAACTCTGACTCTGTATTTCACCTCTTTTAATCTCATTTTTTATATATCCCATCCCAGCTTTACCAAAGAACCTGCACTCTGCCTGTAAGGACAATGAGCAAACCAGGAATAAGCACCCCAACGACCTCAGGCACCGAACCATTTTGGGGAGGTTTTTCTGTTGAGAATCATGTACGAGGAGGTTCTACTCTCCAGTTTTGAAAGCAGAGGATGAAAGAAATACTTTCTGCCCATTAGTAATAGGCAACTAACCTTAAGAACATAATGTTTAATGAAAAATACTTTAGGTATTTTTATGTGATATTGTTTTATGTCTGGAGTTGATATTATGGGAAATAATTGTCCTGGCTTTAGGGGATGGAGAGGAAGTTTGTCTTTGCTTGGATATATAGCACTACCCTTTGGGATAGTGTCATTTGATAATTCCTGCCACATGTTCTTATGAGTAGGATGTTTTTGTTTCCTTACTGTGTCTCCCCTCAAGTCCTGCTGGGTAATATTTCAGATGGTCACGGTCAGAAAAGGCATGTGACAGCTTCCAGATGTTCAAATAATCAAAGCGATCTGCAGATCTAAGGGAGCACACCAGCAAACAAATGGAGGGTAACTTGAAGGGCTGCAGTCTAGGTGGGGGGTCACGCTCAGAGGTGGTGTAGCAGGCTGAAGGATAGTCTTTTAATATCTGGAGAATCCACTGATGTCCAGATCATTTGCTAAAAATGAGATAGTCTGATGATGTGGCTGGACAGTCAGTAAAAACCTAAAACATGGGGTCTGGCTGTGGTTTTCCCACAGCTTGGAGCAGAGCTGGCTTCCCTGGGGAGCGAGGAAGGCTCTCATAGTGCACCACAACTCTGAGCTGAGCTGGCCTCTGGGCTCCAGCTGGTGTGATGCATCTGAGACTAAAAAATGTGACCAGGCCCTGCTGTCATCCACACACCACGGCATCTGGGGCTGCATCCTTGCTGAGCTGGTGGTGCCTGAGACAGTGCTGTGTTCAGCTGAGAGAGGGGAGGGCACATCTCAGCTCAGAGAAACATGTGTGCTTCTGTTTTGCTCCAACCTGGCTGGTATAGGCACCTGTTTGGATAGTAGCTGGTTCTAAGCTGAGTTTGGGGAGCCCTTAATCAAAGCCCTTCATCACCCCAGGTGGTGATTTTTGTTAGTCCATCCTCCCAGCTTTATAGAAACAGACAAGACAATTAAAAATGTGCGGTGGGACACAGCATTACTCTTTGGGAATGTAAAACCATTCATCATCTAGATTTAAAAACCTCATATTAATCACTGGTGACCTGGTATTTGTAGAGATGAATGCACATGACTGTGGCACAGGGTGTGCAGAGCGGCAAGGAGCACCAGGATGGAGGCTGCATGTGGCTTCTGTGGCACAGACTGAACAGTCCTGTCTCTGGTCACAGGAGGGACAATGTTTGTTCCACAGGATCCTACAGCAACATTCCTGGTACCTTTTTGTACGCTGGCATTCGATGTCACAGTGCCTGCACTGCTGGCACATCCTCTGAAACAGCTGTTCTCTGCATCTGCCCGCTCTGTGTGCAACTGGCACAGCTCTGCTGGAAGATTGCTTTCCAAATCCCTCCGGTGATGGAAAGGGGCGGGCAGCATTACTACTATTATTTCTACGACTACTAATTTGTTTGGAAACACTGCTGGCTCCAAACCTGGCTCAGCTGCTGATGAAGAAGGGAAGATCTGCTTATGTCAAGAGAGCTTCTAGAGTTTTGAACTACAGGCTGATGCTATTGAAGCATAACTATTTGGGGCATTGCTACCACCTGTTCTTTCCCCTTGGTAATAAGGCTTTATATGACATTTTTTGCAATCCTATATGGGTCTTTTGCTGCTTGGGGTGTAGTGTGCTAGAAAATTCAGTTCTGCTCTAGGAAAAGGAACAGCTTTGTGACAGTTTGTCCATCATCAATGGCTGCTTTTCAGCTGTGCTCTCCACGTGGTATTCCTGAAGCACCTGGAGAATTTCTGACAAAATCGTTCTTTGGTTTTGTGCAAAGAGTACTTCTGTATGTACTTGGGAGGGGAAAGATGAATACACTGCTCTCCTGGAGAATCAGACTGGTGCCTGTGTGCTTGGAGAGGCCTTAGCCTGCGGAGGGCATTGGTAGCAGCAGCAAGGGCTTGGAAGACACACCACAACATGGGCAAACACACAAAAGTGAGGAGAATGCTGTAATGCATGGGGACACTGGTACCTGAACGTGCTGTGGGAAAGTTGTGGCCATGAAGAATTAGGTCTGGATCATGTGGTAGATATTTATTGTGACAGCTCATCTCTGTCCTGGTCCATGTTCGTAAGGCTGAGCTAACAAGGTTATCTTATTAGTAAACTCTGAAAATATTGGAGGCCTATATTCTTCTACTAGCTGGGGCATTGACAGCACATGCTTCCATCATTTGTAATGTGGTTGTCAAGACTGCAAGCTCTTTGCCCATGTCCAAAGGGAAAATTATAATTATGTATGTATGGTATATTAAAAATGGAAACCACTCATTGTGCTGGAAACCAATGCAAAAAGGACAGATGGAGAGATGTGATAAAGGAAATAAAACTACTACAAACTCTAAAACTGTGGGAGAAACAAACTAAGTGGCCTGTATCTACCAACTACCCATCTGTTGGTCATCCACCAATCTCTCTACTAGCTACATGTTTGGATGTTACTATTTAAAAAACAGACAAGGGAGCAGCATGTGGAGGTCTGGCTGGGACAAGAAGAAAGCGGCTAAAGGACCTTTTTACTGGCTGGTAAATTCATGCCTGGTCTCCCTTCAAGATTTCATAGTTTAGAAAGAATTTCAGTTTGTTCTTCAAGTGATGCGTCAGTCTGTTCTGGATTAAGAAGACAATATGCCTTCCACATTTACTCCCCCCACAAGGACTGATTTTTGGAGGATTTACTAGTCATTTCGTTTCAGACACATTTCTTAACAACTTGGCTTTCTTTGTGTTTAAACTTAGGTTCTGTCCTTCCTGAATCCTATAAGGCTCACTATGTGGTGTTTGTCCTTTCATGGTCATTACTGATACATACTTGCTGCACTCACTGTGCTCTACTAAAATTGTTTTGTTTTGTCAGGGTAAAAATTGCAAATTAAAACATTCTCTAAGAGGGAGGACCCCAAATATAATTTCATAACAAAAATTCCCCAGTCATTTCCAAACAATTTAAAACTGAATATAAATCTTTCCTTTACTACCAGATATGATCTTCCCAAAGCTTCAGACATGAATAATCTTTCCAAATTTTCCAGCTATTTCAATATCCTATCCATACTGAAACCAGCCTGTGCCTCTACTACCTATTCAGGAAAATTTGCAAACAAGGCCAATGTCTGACATCTTCATCAATTAAAATCAATGATCATACATATTTTAATTTACTTTCTCAGTTTTCATTCCCTTCCATTGCTTGTTTGCAGCTGAATCTCCATTTTCCTCCCCCCACCCTTGCCTTTTTCTTAATGGGAATGTAGGAAGTTCCTCTATTTTTCCTTTCTTTGCCTTTTCTTTCTTTACAGTCTCTAGTCTCTTTCCCTTATTTTAGTAGCCATCATATTCTGTTGACTGCAGATCTTGGCTATATCCTGATAAAATCAACAGAAAGGTTTTCCCTGGAATTTCAGACATTTTTCCATATTGGTTTTTCTTTCCACTCCTGTCCTTTTTCTTCTTGATGCCTGGCTGGCCGATTTAAACAAACATTTTCAGAACAACTTGTCCTCAACTGACTAAACTGGTAAATAACGGATAAATATAGTTTCAATTGGGAACAGCTTTTTGGCAAAGGATGGAGAACAGCACTAAAGAAGAATTTTTCTCACCTTGAGTCATGGGACCTGGTTGGTTAAATTAAAACCATTTACTTAACCTGCGTGCACAGCACACAAACAGCAGAGATGTCCTTTACTTGTACTGATACTTTATGCTGCCTACAGTACCCTTGTTGTTGTGAAACACAAATAGACCATTTTTATTTCTTTCTTTGAATCTAAAGCAGCACAAACCTAATTTATATATTTAAGCAAAGGCCCAGGCTTATTTCTTATTTTTTCAGTCATTCTTTTTTTTTTCCCACCATCAAGAAAGCTCTGTCATAAGCTTCAACATGTAATGATAGAATTATAAATTCCTTGATATCCTAAGGCTGGCTACCTCCCATCGTAACTCAGTCTTGCTGACACACATTACTGTCTTCTTATCAAAGTGCACTTCAGTGAGCATACAAAAGGGATGTTGCTATGTTTGTTAACATGATAATTTGCATATTTGCTATGAAGCATATAGAAGACTTTTATATATATATTTATATGTGTTTATTCATACAGAGGGGCTAGAAATCTAAATATTACAGTGCTTTTGATATATAGAAAGAAAATAAAAAACAATTCACAATAGTAAGTCATTGTATTTTGAATTTTTATTGTAATAAATTATAGCAATAGTTCACACAACCCAGCTATTATCTCAGATTGTCTCTCTGCAGAATCACAAAAACAATCTGACTCATCCTGACTTGATTCATGTTCAGTTCCTATTTGGGAAGACTTCCCTCACCATCAGGCTGCCTGGTAGCATTTTTTTTTTCTGTGAAAGCTCAAATTCTGTAAAACAGTCCCACAGTCTATGGTGGGTTCTGCAGCATGAATCATGGAAAATATGCATCCCTGCTCGTTTGCAGCTGGTTATTTTCGCTGAGGTCCATGTGGAAGGAGAACTGTGCAATTTTTCCGACATGATATGTGTCTTTTTAGCACTCTGATGGGAACAGATTAATAGAGACTTACCAAACATATCAAAAGATACTCAGCATTTCAAATAGGGAGAAGAAGTGGAGTTGACATGCAGAGCCAAGGTTGAGTATCGACCATTTCCAGAAAGAAAGTGAATTTGTCTTTATGAATAAAGCAAGGCACAAGAGAGTTGTTTCCCTTTTTCTCCCAGGGTCCTCTTCATGGCCTATCACTAAATTCTTGTGAAACTTTTATTTATATTTGCTGTGGCTTTTATTTCACCTACATATGTTATATGAATTGGTACATGCTGAATATATTATTTTAATTAGTTCATGGAGCTTATTAATTAATAACTTGCTGCTCTTACCTGAAAAGCATGACAGGAGCACAGAAAATTACTTGCACTTGCTACCCTTCCTTACATCATTTGAGAGAGACCTCTCTGAGCTGAAAATGCAGCACAGTAGCTTTATATAATACCTTAGACATGAAGTGAATAATAATGTGTGACTTCAGGGAAATGAAGGTGGACCAATGACACTGGCAAATATTTCTGCAGTTGAAGAGTTCAGCAGTGAGCAACCTTACTTCTGACGGAAAAATTATGGTACGGAGCGTCCGGAAAAATTATGGTACAAATTTTACTATTAGTAATAGAAGCATAAAACCATCACTTAAAACCTTACAATGATTGCAACCATAACCTCCATCTAAAATGAGGACTGAAGGAACTTTAGAAGCAAAAATTTGAAGTGTTTGGTCATTCAATGTTGTATTGCTGAACAATAGCCATTTATCTGGTGGCCAAAAGTGAAGTCAGGTGCAGAGAAACAAGTTGTAGGGGCTGTAGGTGCTGTGGGGAGAACGTCTCACCAGGGGTCAATGGGTTTAAACTGGATATGCTGGTTCATGGCCAGGGCATTAGCTGGGTGTCAACTCCAGGAGCAAAACTGGTCAAAAACTAATGTAACCCATGGGATTATGCATTTTTGGCATGGAGGCCTGATTTCCTCTGTGTGTGTGTTGAGCTCTGAAGTACAGCATTTGCTTCAGGCACTCTTAAAGATTGCTCTGAGACCAACCCAAAGGCTGAAAATGTCTTCGGATAGAAGTGGTAGGTGTGCAATCATTTAAGCATACCAAGATAAAATTTTAAGGATTTTGTTTGTAGATGGTAAGTATTTACTTCAGGACTAATGCTCTTTCAATCTAGCACGAAAAGATATAAAAAGATCTGGTGGCTGGAGCTGGACAAATGCACAGGATGAAAAGGCTATGCATTTCACCAGGGAAATACTTAGCTACTGGTGTGGATTGCAAGAGGTTATTGTGGCTTTTCTACCATTAGCAATTTTTAAATCGAGAATAGATGTTGTTGGGTTTTTTTTAATCTAAAAGATTTACTCAAATTTAAACTGGATCAAATTCAAGGATGTTCTGTGTCCTAAATTATGTGGTTAGGTGACCACACAGTGACTCCTGGTTTTATAATCTGAAAATCCTTTTGCCCTGACAAATAGGGCTGGAGGAGCTTTTACTGTGATTGATGACTTGGATGCGCACTGTGTTTACTGGGGTCAGCACTCACCTTCCTTCCTTCTGAACCAGCTCAGCACCAGCTGTCCAGGCTGCAGAACTGCACTAAGCAGACCTGTCCTGCCTAGCCCAGGGATGCTCCTTTTTCACTTATTTCTCTCCTCCCAGGCTGGAACCTCACATTCCTTTTTCCGAGGAGCCAGGAGCCACCTTGAACCGGGGAACTTCTGTAGCGCTTTGAGAGTAACCATTCACAAAGACCTTACAGCTCTGAACTACAGCACGCACAAAGAACACTTTTTTTCTAACAACTACAAAATGCTGCAATAGGCTTTGCTCCAGTGAAACCTCTAGTAGTGGTAGCGGAGCTTGGTATGTTAGTGACCAAGGATTTGACTACCAGATAATTGTGATTATATGTTCTTTCCAGAACAACTTGCATTATTTAAGAAGAAAAACAAACTCCAATCAAGCTGGTCAGAGGTTTTGAAATATTCAGATGCAGAGTTCCAAGCTTTAGCCATTGGGGTACAGTGCAAAGTGCTGCTAAGCAGGCAATAAGCTCAGGATTTATTGCAGTGACTGAACTTACAAATATGGAAAGTTCACAGAAAAGCCTGCTCTTGTGAACTTTCAACCAGCATTTGCAAGCTAAGAACCCATAGATTACTTATATAATAAATGGATGCATATCTGTCCAAATGTTTAATAAAGATAATCTGTGAGAAGCATGTAACAAGTCATTTTCCTCTGCAGTAACAATATATTTTTTCTATTGTATACAGGACAGTCACAATAGTAGTTTAAACCTTTTGAAGCATCTATGTTCAGAAGATGATATTTTGACAACAATTATACCCAAAATACAGGTATTAGAATGGGGATTTTCAGGTCAGATGAGACTAAAATTTGGAAATGACTGAATCCTCTTTAACTGTTATTGATATATATGCACCATTTAAACAAACCTTGATACTAAAAAAGTAAACTGAAATGTGCAATATGATCCAGTAAAACCTATTTTTATAAGTGCTCTTTGTACCCTGAAAGACAAGGGGATGGTGATAGCATTGATTTTTAAAGGCCAGATCACCTGTTTCTGGTTACTTTGGCTAATGGAGTGTGCTTGGCCTGGAAAGGAGAACAGTGTTTGGCCACAGTTGCCATGTACCCTTACAACTGCCTGCTCCCTTCGCGTGCTCTCCCTGGCTCCCCTGCAAAGTCCTGATCAAGTGCACATGAGTTACATCTACACCAGCACAATAATGGTGATTTTCATTTCCTGGTTGCTCCCAGAGGCACGAACACAAGCTCCAGCCCCAGGCTGACACTTACTGCCGTATAGCTGGCACAGCTGGCTACAGGTCTGGAAGTCTGGTAAGATGGGAACTTAAGATGGAAAGTACTGTTTCTTCCACATGCACTCATGTTCCAGTTGCAACTTAAATATATTAAAGAAGTTTTTTCTCTCTAAATGTATCTTCACATATCTGCATTTCAGATTTATGCTGTCGCCAATTCACTTTACATTTTGCATTATGCCAAATGCCTACTTTAACTATTGGTATTTGGGCTTGACAAGAAGAGGAGGGAAGTGAGGAGAGGGAAGAGACTAAAATGACTCATGGGTGTATTAGTAGGATTTCTAAACTTGGGTCTAGGTCTACTGAATCTTTGGCAGCACAATTTCCGTCTCAGAACTGGAGTGGTGGGTGCCTATCAAGACTGAGCAGTTCCCAGGATGGGAGCCCATTCTGTCCCACTGGCACTAACCACACCTGGAGCATGAGGTCTGCTGTTCCATAAGCACAAGTCTGCTCTCTGACCTTGTTTACATCTTTTCACTAAAGCACACACAGAGAAAATGCTTATTTTGAGTCTAGCTACTTCACCCTGAGAGGATGCAAAGATGCCTGTTCTTCTTGCAGCCAAAGGACTCTCAAAGCCTTGCATTTTTGAGAGAGGTAAGTGATGGAGGAGACGGATCTGCAAAGGTAAGAAAGACCATTCCTCAGAGCTAGAAATTACAGCACAACTCTTGTTAAGTTCTCAAGCTCCAACTTTATGGATCAGTGGAGAACCTCTGCCACACTAAATGCTGCTTTACTGCTGCTATCTGTATCAGGTGAGGAGATTCTACAATGCTTCCGAGATACCACTTGCCAAAGGTACTGCTCTGTAGGATGCTATTAGAAGAGCAGAAGGTGAAGCCACGTGATGAAAAACACATTTGTCAAGAGTTTGGTGTGACAGACATCCATTCCTGAGCTGTCATGTGCTGTAGTATCTGTTTTACATTCCTACACAGGGTTTTGTAACAGTGAGAGGAAGTGGTCAATCCTTTCAAATTTGAGAGAGCTGTGCTGGCACTGATTTCTGTGGCTGCAGTCATGTGTCAAGAGATTATTTGTGCTGGCACAGTGAGTTCAATACATGTCTACATTTTTGATACTTGAATCTCAAAAACTCCACTAGAAAAGATGCCAGTAAACTGTTATTTTCTCCAAGTACCAGTTCTCCATAGATGTAATCATAGTAACAGCTATCACATTTGTGCTAACACTGGCCAGCAAGGGTTGAAATCTTGGCCCTGTTGAAATCTTTGGTAAAGATTTGGCTGAGAAGTGTAAATAGGTTTCCACACAAAAATAAAACAATGGAAGGAAAAAATAGAGGTCTGTGTAATAACAGCAAAATGTTTTTGACTTTCGGCGTCCTGGATGTCAATGTTCTTACTCTCTAAAAAGTTCAAATTTGTTTGTGCTGCAAGGAATGCCCCCAACAAAAGTTCTCTCCTCATTTCCATATCTACCTCCAAAGCAGAAATCCTGTCAGGACTGTGTTTTAACCCAGATGGTGGCAGAACTACAGCCCAGCTAGATACTGGACAGCCTGATGAGGGGTGATGTGGCAAATCATATGCCAACTGAATTCCTTCTGGTGAGCACAGGGATTTTGTTCATCTTCTTAAAAGCTGATGATGCCCCAGAGGGTATCCAGCCTTCCAACAGAAAGTTTCATGTCTGCAAAGGTGATCTAACAAGTGCCCTGCACTAATAAAAACAAGTTTGTTCCTTGGTTTTAGCTGATTTTGGAAGCCAGCTCTGTAAAACAAATACCTGTGGCAGCAAGTATCTAAACCATGAAAAACACTGTGGAGCATCAGGTCCTTGGCCTATAAGCCACAGGAAATTCCAGACTAAATATTCTAAAAGTTGAGTTGATCATGCCTCATCTTTTTGATGACTGTAGGAATTACTATTAGCTACACTAATATTACTATTAGTTACACAAGGATTCAAAAATGCTGCAAGAAGTTAAAGGCTAAGTGAGATTTTTCCTTTCTAGGCTTTTAACCTAATTCCCTTTAGAATTAACTTTTATTTATTCATGATGCTGATTTATTTTAGTTGCTTTTCTCTGATTTGCCCAAAAAGTGGGCGGCGTAAGCAGGGAGCAACAGCAGATGGCAGCACCAAGCTGCTGGATCGGGGCTGTCAGGGCAAACAGGGAAAACACGAACTGAGATGAACGGAAGTTTGTGAGAGTTCGTTTGCTTTCAGATCTCCTTCTTTTCTCCCCTTCCTTTGTATTTATTTTGTTTTCTTCCAGTTTTTCTGCTCACAATTTGAAAAAGAAAAATAAAAAGAGCAGCAGATGAGGAAAGTTGCTATGTCAGGTCATCCTGTATTGATTTAATAGAAGATGGTAAGACCTGATGTGACCTGCTGGATAGATGACATGAGGTTATGGCCTAGCCTACCAGCACTTCACGTCCTATTAAACACTCCACAGGGGCAACATCTGGAGGGTTAAACAGCTGCTGCGTAATGCAATTTTAAATACCACTTCATCAAAGTAATAGACTCCACAGGACCCTCTTGGGATCTGTAAACTGTTCCAGGCTTTGTGTGCTGCAGCCCTTTTGTGTAACACATTAAGGAGACCCTGATAACTCTCACTTTAGCAGAATGATAGAACCGAGATTTGCAAATTCATCTACAGAACAGCGCCTTGCTGAGCCTGGGATCAAACACATGGCTTTTATGGGTTTTCTCTTCTTTTTTTTTTTTTTTTTTCTTCCTCAAAAATGGATATTTTGTGCATCCAAAATTACTGTAAGCTAAAGAAACTATTAAAGAAGAATAGGTTTACTCTTGAGTCTATTTTGCCAGGAATGTATGAGCTTCCAAAGGAGATATCATCCATGCTTTCTGTTCTCCAGGGTAGTTACAGAAGAGGGAGCAAATCTTCTCTGTGCTCAACATAACCAGCCAAGATTTCAATCTGAATAACAAAAGGATTCCTCAGGCCCTTACCAGACCTGGCTCCTCTCCTGCATTCTTCAAATACAATCCCTAGATCCAGCAACACAAATCATGAAGGAAATGTGGTCTCCAGTTTGGCTGGCCATGGAGGCTGGTGCCACCATCTAGCTGCAAATCAACACACCTGACAGTAGAATGGTATGCAGTTTTCCAAAATAACTCCTTCCACTGCTTCAGAGCTGCTAAGCAACAATTAAGAGAAGTTCCAATAAATAATTAATTAATCACTTTAGTCACATTGAATAATTAATCACTTTGAGAGAAGACAGCCCAGTACCTTTTTCTATTGCCTGCTAAAGCAATATTTGCTTTCTGATTCTCAATCCAGTGAAACCCTCAGCAAACACAGATGCCTGCTTCTGAGCAGGCAGAATTTGATAGCTGTCACTGATTGAACTTTGTCACTACCAGGAACATATAGAAGGACACTTGGCAACTCCTTTCCAGGGAGAAAAACATAGGGTAAAACTTGCAGCCATCATGAGCCAGCATCCTTTGGCCAAAGTCAATGGAAAGTCTCCAATTCTTTCCGAGTATCTGCCCTTGGTGTTATCCTTACTTAGAGATCCTTCTCTCTGCATTACTGCAATAATTTCAGATTAAAGGGCAGAGGAAAATTCCTCAGTTACCTGCCATAGTTTCTGTTCAGAAATTCTGGGTAATTTTCTTTGTGATGCCTTTTAAAGAGGGATGTAGTCCTAGAGGAGCAGGAGGAGTTAGGAACCTGGCAATAGCCACCACTGCCATTTTATTTTTGTTATTGGGTACTTATAAACTTTGAGAGGTTACAGAGAGGCCAGAGAAATGGCTTGTTTTACCTCTTTTTCTACTGAGCTATACAAAACAATCTTCAGCTACCGTAATGTCAACAGGAGCACAGCCTTGAATTGTGTCTGAAGTGCATGCTGTAGCCTCACTTGACATCCTCCATGCCATTCTGCACCAAGTATTTAGTGCTACCCACTAAATTCCATTTATTCCATTAATAAATTCCATTAGGTAACTATTCTTTGGAAAAGATAACTTTTTTGAATGAACATGTGTGAAAGATGCCCTCCTCTCACTAAACTAGTTTGTGGCCTATGCTTTAGAAACAGAATCTATTAAGACTGCAGGCATATGAGCTACTGTAATTTACTTACTGAAATTATTTTCCCTCAGTCATTACTGCTGAGGACACCACGGCTGCCCTCCATCTGTTGAGAGGTCTTCATACGAAAATGGGGAGCAGTAGGGAAACAGCATGGATTCTCCAAAGAATGCCTTAGTTTATTTATTTATTTCAAATGTCTTTCATGTCTTGGCTTTGTGCATCTTTTCCAAGAAGCAAATGCTTCACAGATGGAAAGAAACAATTTTCAGTTGTAAAAATTCTAAACAGTTCAGGTGAAATGAAAAACAGAGCTTCCTGGAAACATGCCAGCTTTTTCTTTTTATTCATTTTTTTTTTGCCCCAGCCTCACTTTGATTGTAAAAATATTCACCCACCTCCAGATTTCTTAGCATGAGAAATGCCCTTCCTGGGGTCTAATCCATGCCTGAGGTATCACTGCAGATCGAACAGAAAGGAAGGCTCCTACTTCCACATAGACTTCACACATCTGCTCTGATTTTCTGCAGGGTGGATCCTCAGCAACACTGCTGCAAAAATTGAGCCTTATACAAACCAAGCTTATACTGACATAGCTCCTCTTCTGGTGGGAGCTGTGCTACATTTTCATCAGGAAAAGGTCTAATTTGTCCACTGATACTCTGTTTTCTGTCAATTCATAGGGTTAGGTTGTGAAAATAGGGCAAAAGATCACAGTCAATTGGTGAGAAAGAGTAATGAGCTTATTTGTGGATTCCTCCTGCTGATAAAACCTTTAAGGATTTATGGCAGATCAAATTAGCAGGAGCTGTAGTAGATACCCTCATAACCTTTGGATATCCCACACTGCCTATGAGGCAATTAAATCTACTGCACACTCCCCATGGGGAGCTTAACTCATCCTCCAGGACATCTGCCTTGGAGCCAGACACCCATGGCCAGGCACCTACACATCTCTGGCCTCCCATGTGTAGCCTGAAGCACAGCAGTGGACAGAAGAGTATCTGCCTTGCACTGCTGGTGGCCATGAGCATGGGGCTGGACACACGGGGCCGGCATCTGCAATGAGCAGAACAAGCACAGGGCACTGGAGCAGCTTCTGGGTGCTGAGAGGTGGGTCCAGTCGCCTGGGCTCTGAATCATTTGAGACCCTCAGGATAAGAGACTAAGAAAAGCAGAGAAGGTGGCCTGCAGTAACTGGCTGCTGCCACGTCTTGCGGGTCTGACACTCACTAATGCCGAAAGCTCAGTCACCGGCGCCCTTTGGATATTGCAGTGAGTTTTGCAATGCACATTTGACAAGCATGTCCTGTGAGGGCCTACAGGAAGAGAGTGAAACACTCAGCAGTGGGTGCTGAATCAGGGTCTGAGTGTGTAATCCAAGGTTATTTGCTATAAAGTCTAGGACACTCCCTTAAAAATGTTGAGTTGTGCAGGAAATGTCTGGTTACTTGTGTAACTGTTTGCAAGATATACAAACTCATCAGGCTCTGACTCCTAAGTCTTATGACAATAATGCATTTTCTTCCAGACATGTTCAGTTGCATATCTGATACACATATTGCTCAGCCAAAATTACTTGTTAGTGATTTATTTGGAATATCCAGCCTTTACCATATGACATCACCTCCTCAAATTGATGAAAAAAAGGTTTAGGCTGAATTCTTCCCATTAAAAATAATGGGGCAATGGTTTATTGATGCCAATATTTACTGATATCAAAGCAAAATATTGTCTTAGTTATTTTTCTTAATTTATCCCAAACACTACACAAAGCACAGTGTACAAAAACAATATGTTCCTTCTTCTAAACCAGATCATCACTTACTAATTGCTATATGATTTTAATGAAAACAGAGGCATGATTCAGTTACGCTTCATAAAAATTATCTCACTATATTTGTTTCTTTTCTTACCCTGATTAATAGAGAGGCCATTTAAAATTACTTTCTATATCTGCCTTCACACAGAACTTCAAAAATATTGTTTTTAAACTGTTCGTTATACAAAATACAGGAGAACGAGACCCAGATCCTTTGCTAAGTTATGTAGTTACAGTTACATTATGTATATGTAATTGTATATACACAGGTAATAAAATGTGTGTGTGTGTGTGTGCCCACACACATACAATTAATTTTTATACTTTAATTAAAGCTTACAGCTCTCAATGGTATTTGAACATTCCTAAAATTCAGGTTTGGATGCATTTTGCACAGACCATTCAATGTATCTAAATCCAATACAAAATCCAACCCAGCACTAGTGCAAGTTCATGTGAGAACTGATATGCTCAGAGAGAATCCTTTGCTTCTGAACATGGACCTGGAGGCAGACAGAGATGTGCCTTACCTTCCTGGGACTTCTGTTCTGTTTAGAAACTCACACAGAAACCCAAGCATTGCAAGCTCAGATAAAGCATCAGAGAAAAAATAATTTCAAGCAAGGACTGACATGTGAATAGCTGGAAGACTTTGTAAGAATTAGTCTGCTTCCAGCACACCAGAAAAAGAAGACTTGAGCCCAGATTTTTAATCAGGACTCTAGGACACATTTGACAATGAATGAAATTGCCTCTTCTCTGTTGCCTTTCCGTTGCTTAAGAAACCTTTATCAGAAGCTACAAATGCATTTTTCTCAGACCTTTCTATCACAGAAACCCTCTTTTACAGTCATTCAATAGATCTTTGCTTCCATCTACATTGGGAAATTTCTCCTCCTGCCTCCTCTTGAGCAGTTCCCATCCATCCTCCTGCACCAAGGGGGGTGAAGTGCAATGGGAACCATGTTCTGTCAGTGGTGAGCACATCAAAACCCATTAATTGACGACTCCTGGACTTCAGTGACTGTAAACGAGCCCAAACCCTGCCACTCACATCCAAAGCTAACTTTTAGCCATGGCTCACACACTGCTACTTCTGTGGGGAAGAAAGAGGGAGGATTTCTGCCTGGTTGCCACTAGATGGAGTGAAGTCAAAACTGTAGATTTTATTAGTCTTGTGATGGAAACACATCCTTTCCCTATATAGGTTTGGGTTTTTTTGTTATTTGGGTTTTTTCTTAAATAAGTCTATTAAGCTGAGAACCAAGCCTGTCTGGTTCTGAAGTGAGAGATCCCTGTTACTGTTAATGTGTTGCTCTGATTTGTAACTTGAGTTCACACAAAGGATTGATGACACGTGGACTTTCCAAGCTGTACACCAGAAAACTGAAGTCAAATTCTTCAAAGAGAGATTCCTTTCTTTGTCTTCCAGCACCCCATTCAGATGAGTAAACAAGGAGTTTCAGCTATGGAGAGGGTCCTTGTGCTGTGACTACACAGGCACAGAGGTTCTATCTTTAGGCTTCTAAGGTAGATCATTAATATCTGGTGGTGCCGACAATCTTCAAAGATTTTAAGCAATAGTCCATCTTCCCTTTTTCTCTTTCACTCTGTTAGCCCACCTTTTGCACTTGTCCATGTGTGTCTAAACTCCTGTCCTCTGATCAACTAATTGCATACTCATAATACATGGGGAAATCATGAGATATTTCTTCTTGGTGTGCAGTTTGTTATCAATCACTGTTTTCACAGCACAGTTGGTACTCCCTGATGTGCTCAGCAGTGCTCGACTCCATCTAGGGGGGTTTGGTTTTTGTTTTAAATGTCAGGTGGCAATAAGGTAACAGTTATGGTTTCTGAAAATCTAGTACACACAGTTGTGTACTTTGAAAAGTGTAGTGCAGTTTGAATGGTGAGCATACCTACATAAAGTTCATTACATTGTTGTTTTTTACTTATACCAAATTGGCATAACCTGAAACCATTGAAATCCCCAGAAGTCCAAGGATATTTTAGGAACTGTCTTGCTTAGTGAATGGAATGGAAAGGAATGGAATGGAATGGAATGGAATAGAACAGAATAGAATAGAATAGAATAGAATAGAATAGAATAGAATAGAATAGAATAGAATAGAACTGAACTACTTGAGTTGGAAAGGACCTACAATGATCCTCTAGTCCATCAGCCTGACCAAGGGCTGACCAAGTTTAACACAGTCAAAGGCATTGTCCAAATGCCTCTTAAGCACTGAAAGGTTTGGGCATTGAATGCCTCTCTAGGAAGCCTATTCCAGTGTTTGACCACCCTCTCAGTATCTACTAAACTCCTAAGAACATTTATTTCCTGCTACATCGTATTTGCAAGAAAGTAGGCAACTTTTTCATACTCTTCCTTGAATCTGGATTATAAACTGGTTTTTTTACCCTTATTCCTTCTGTAGCAGGAAACTTTACTACTTTGCAAACTTTGAAGGCCTTCTGTTAAGCAAATGAAAATCTTGCAGATCTCTGCTACTGCTAATATTCTTCCAGATGAGGCTGCTTGGATGTTACTTCTTTTTCACCAAGTGAGGTTCCTTTTTACAGAACTCAGTGATTAAATGATTTAAGGCAATAGCTTCTCAGGAATCCAAATACATCTCATCAAGAGCCTTTTAAAAGAAAATTTTGTTGAGGAATGTTTCTGCTTGAAGAATAATCTTGTATTTTCTCCAGGAAGTTTTGAACAGATTCAGAAAAAATTAGAAACTTTGAAACATTAATGTTTCCACATTAAATACTCTGTTACAGTATTTTTCATATTTTTAAGAAAGCAATGAAATTACTAATTATAACAGAACAGGCAATTATAAATATAATTAATATTAATTGATTGATATTTTGACTCTAAACATAATTTTGTTTGAGATTTTGAAACTGATTAGTGGAAATTACAGGACAGCAAAAAATGTTGACATTTTAATGCAGAGTGCATCAATTTGAAACAAAACCACTGTTTCTGACTGAAAGAGTCTTTCAAGCTCTTTTGGAGACCTCCCCATGTCAAAAGCTTACCTCCCCATGTTGTGCATACACACTTTCAAGTCTGCCAGAGTCTAACGAGGGACAGATTGAGAGATCTCAGTTGTGCAAGCAAAGCTGATTTTTCCCATTCCAGTTCCCATTTCCAATTCCACTGGAATTGAAGTGGATCAGGGCAAGAGCCAGACATTTTCATCATGGAAAGGAGAGGAAGAATGGGGCAGGAATATAGGAGAGAAAGAGAAAAGGAAATGCTTTAGCAGTCCAGGCTTGTTACTTCTGGGACTTCCAGAGGGAAAGAGAAACTGAGCCCATCTGGGCTGCGTCCAGCCAGGATTATGATAACTTCCCACATCCCAGCTCTTCCTTCAGCAAAGCAGTGGAAACATCCAGTTGACCCCTCTGGTACACACAGTCTGATTTTTAACCAAAAGGCAAAAATTTCTAAGCAACACTTATGATTTTTCTTACCAACACTTTAAGCTGAATAGAGCTTTCATATCATGACTTCCCAATTAGGAAATGGCAAGTCTATCCCAAGTACTACATGATGTTTTGATGCCAAAAATAAAGGGTTCATTGACCCTTCTTCACTAATAATTTTCTGATTATCTCCCTCTTCCTTGCAAATCCTGCTGGAGTATTGGTTCAGTATCACACCTTATGAACATCAGCTACATCAACAGCTCTTGAAATTAGCATAGACTTCCTTTCAGGACTCTAACATGTATTCTAACTATTCCTCAACCTATTTTCTTCACAATACCTGGCACCACTGCATTAAAAATATGCTACAAAGAAGTTTATGATTATTTGTTGCTTTGATTAAACACGGGCTGTAGCCATTAATATCCATATACATTTCTAATCTGCATGGGTGGGGGTATCTACAACAACTACCTAACGTTAGTTTCTTAAAAACCACACCAAATACAAAAGACTTTGTGACTTTTTTGCTGCTCAATAGAGAGAAAGAAGCATGTTTATAGGGCAAATAATTTCTTCTGATGCCATATGTGAGGCTATGGTACCAATAACTCAAGGGGTACCTTTTTCCTTCTGCCAGTCACGAAAGGGGACCTAGGTGACTAACTTAAAGTAGATAATTAATACTTTAGAAGGTAAAATTGTGTCAGATGGATCCCAACAACTATGTTGCAACTTTATCTTGCAGTAAAAAATGGGGGTTTGACAAGCAAAAAGCTCTGTATTGGAATATAGCTATGCATATGCTAATACACATGTATTTAAATACTGATAGTCTATCCGAACCCCATAAAAGCACAAATATATTATTCTAATAATATTCTAATAATATAGTAATTCTTTGTACCAACAACATTCTTCCCTTTTTCACCTAACTTTCTATCTCTTCATAGCTGGGAAGACATCACTCCCTAAATACTTGGTGTGTGGTCATTGTTTTTTAACGTACTGAAGAAAAACTATTTGCAAACATCTCGCTCTCTTCATTCATATTGCCTGGCAATATTCTACAGTGCAAAAAGGGTTTAAAATTAGGTTGCTTCCTGTTACTCATCATGTAAGCCTCAAGTCTTTATGTAGTTTTGCAGCAGTGAAATACCATTTCATTCTAAGACTGTAAAGAAAATTGCTTCCTTCACCGTGGTTCAGGCAGGACCACCAAGCAAAGGGGAGAAGGGATCCTGCTGGGGGCTGCACTGCCTGTGCCTGAGGTCAGAGAAGGGGAAAGTGAGCAGCTGCAGCTCATGTGCACATAGTGTTTGCTCCCAGTGTGTTTGTGCCTGGGAGCACAGGAGCCACAGCTCTGGTAGTGTGTCCTTGCCATTCAAACCTGTTATTCAGCCTGCCCACTGCTAGGCCTGTCCTTAGTCATGAAGGAAAATTATGCCAGTGAAAGCAATTCTTTTTGATATGGAAAAACGTCAGAAGGGGCTCGGATAAGATTAGAAAAACAATTTCCTTTGCTGACCAAACACAAATTTTAAGCCAGGTCACCAAAGGTGAAATGTCACTACACCAAGTTATGTAGTTTTGACTTCCAAGTTAATCCTTATTTCAAGGTAATGAAACTTAACTGTCAGCTGGAATACCGTGTCCAGCCCCAGTATCTACACCTTCAAAAGGATTTTAAAAAATTGGAAAGCATTCAGGAAACCACTTCAGGAATGCTTTGAGAACCCTTTAATCCAGCAGACAAAGGCATAACAAGATCCAGTATCAGAAAGCTGTGTTTTGAAATATTCAGATTAAAATAAAGGTTATAAGAATTGCATAAGCAGGGAGGGACTTATTACATTATCCATCACTGCAAACTTTTGAATCTAGACTGGTTTATCTTATTAAAAAGACCATCCTTTGCTTAGCTAGAAGTATGGGTATGAGTTGAGAATTTCAAGATTTTTAAGATTCCTCTTGGGCCTTGATAAGCAATAAGTCAATGTGAAGTAAGGTACTTACTTTCAAGCATTATGTCTCATGTCTTCTGTATTTGAGCACGCACTTAAAAGTTGGTACAATAGTTGCATACCCAAAGAAAAACCTAAGCCTAGATTTAGACAAACTTTGATCTTTGGTTATTTTAAACTATGGTTTTTGAATCTTATAGATGAAAAAATACATTTTGGTGTACATACATTTGTTGTTTTCTTCGGGGGTTTTGGTTTGTTTTGTTTGATTGGTTTTTTGGAGGGCTTGGTTTTGGAGTTTTTGGGTGGGGTTTTTTGTTAGTTTGTGTTTGGTTGTGTGTGCGTGTAGTAGAGATGTGAATTATGATCCAATCTTAGACACATGTTCAAAGTGCTGGGGAAGAGAGGATGCTGCAAAGAACAACTATAGATAATTTGCTCTAGGACTCTTTCTTTTCATACATTTTCAAAGTTCACTTGCAAATCATAGACTCATCAGATTTGATCAATATTTAGAGGCACTCAGCTATATTTTACTAAAAGAATGTACTTCAGACCATTTATATTTGACATTCTTATTGCAATGATTACCTGGTATTGTTTATGTTACTTGAGTGGATGACTGGCCTAACATATAAAGCACAAATACTTGTACATGTGTCCCATCCACAGATGTCTCCTTGAGTCAAATTTCATTATTTAATTAGAATATGAAAAATGAATAAGCAAAACTGAAATTATTTGAGATCCTTAAAATATTCTCTGAATTCTTTGCACCAGTGCAATGAACTTTCAGAGGAAAGTGGACTAAAACGTCAGTGATGTCCCCTTCTCTTTTACCCATCATTTTCCTAGGTGCTATGCTGCACCTTTTACTTATTGCTTCTCCATCTCTTTGTATATAAATTTGTAGTTCTCGAATCCTTCTGTCACCAGAGCTTTCTCAGACTTTTCCTTATGTCTGTTTTCTTCCCATCCTGACCACTCTGATTCCAGATGATTCCATTCCCACAGGCCCTAGGTTTAGAAAAGTATGAAAATTGTGAAAATTAGGAGGCGTATGTACAAGTCCCCTTGCTATAGCTACACTGTGGAGTTTTGCTCATCTGAATTCTATTTTTTCCACTACAGATGTCCAGGGTACCTGAATGAAGCATATGGTACTTTATGACATCAAGTAATATTCTCACTATATGTACCCACAGCACTTCAGGAGCAGCAGAAGTTCCAGCCTTTATCTCTGAATCCATTTGAATTTCCTCATGGTTAGAGGGAATAGCACTAAGCCTGCCCTCTTAGATAACATTTAATCAGACAGTGATGGTATTGAAAGCAGACCTTAGACATGCTTATATATTCAGAAGTTTGTTTGCTTACTTCTAATTATGTAAGTTGGCTTGCTAGAAGCAACATATGCCTCCCATTTCAACTAAAGGATTCATGAGGCTGCTAGATGAAAGTACAGATCTAGGACTAGAACAAAAATAACTATGGGGTGAATTGTCTTCTGGTTTCTAGAGTGATTTAAGTTGTCTAATCTTGTTGCATTAGCCTGTGAAGTTCTCCTTATGCTCCTCCAGGCTTACCATCATATATAGAAAAGTGGATTATTCAGATCTTAAATAGCATGGCATGAAAAGAGAGATAAGTATGCATGGCAGTACTGTCATTTTTAACTTGCTGAAGATCCTTAAGTACTTTGCAACTGGAACCTTTATAAATACTTGGTTGTAATTAAATACACAATTTAGAGAAAGTACAGTGCTTTTCCACATGCAGTGTCAAGCAGGCATGACAACTGCTGCAGACCCTGTAAAATAATGAACATACCTGCACTGCCTGGACTGCTCTGTGTTCTCTATGGATGAGCCCTTTCTGGTGCCTGCAATTTAGCATAAATTAAAATAGCATTTTTTTATCTCTTATTGATATCAAAACAGATAAGCATTTATGTGAACAGTAAGATCTCATTATCAAATCTCATTATCAAATTGAATAATTACTAAGTGTTAGGCACAGCTACCTGAAGCTCCCTACCCTTTGATGTCTATTATTCTGGTAATAATCCTAGTCCATCACTAAGAAAATAAATAGAACCACAGAATACTCTGAGTTGGAAGCGACCCACAAGCATCATTGAGTCCAAGTCCTGGCCCTGCACAGGACACCCCAAGAGTCACACCATGTGCCTGAGAGCATCGTCCAAACACTTCTTGAACCCTCTCAGTCTGGTGCTGTGCTCACTTCCCTGGGGAGCCTGTTCCAGTGTCCAGCCACCCTCTGGATAAAGAACCTTTTTCTAATATCTAATCCAAACCTCCCCCAACACAACTTCATGCCCTTCCCTTGTGTTCTGTCTCTGGGCACCAGAGAGGAGAGATTGGTGCTGGCTCCTCAGCCTCCCCTTGTAAGGAATCTGTGGACTGCTATAGACTGCAAAAGACCACAAACTCCCTCAACACTCAAGTTTTCTTGAGTGCTCATAAAGGGTACTTGATTTTTGAGAATGGACAGCCATCTGCATTCATTTAGATTCCAGCTCAGCCTCCCAGAAGGTGGCAGGCGAGCTGGGTTAGCAGCAAGGGTCCTCATGGAAGTCATGAGGATGGCTGGAGCGGGAAGATGGTACATCTTGCTCCTAAAATTTGTGACAGCTCTTCAGGTGCCAGATTTGCTCTTGAAAAGGTTTTGGGGTTTTTTTGTTTTGTTTTTTTTTGGAGGGGGGGGGGTAGTGTTTTTTTTTTTTTTTTTTTTTTGTTTTGTTTTGTTTTGTTTTGTTTTTTTTTTTTTTTTTTTTCTTTTTTTGGTAACTCTGCTCTTTTATCAGTTTGAACTGGACAGTGTACCTTTTTGGTAAAGGACATAGCTCAAATCCAAGAAATTCCTAGCCTCTTCAAGAAGAGAAAAAGACAAATCTTTATCTCATTTTTCCTTAAAGTCACTCTCTCTAAATATTCTCTCTCTACATACATAATTTTTATTGCATAACACACAGTACTTGAGGTCATGTTTTATTTAAAAGAAGACTTCGTAGTGAATCCACCCACAGCTGACAAAGATCTTTTAATAACTAACAAAATAAAGAAGGAACTGAAGGAATTAAGAAACAATGTACTATATTAGTTACTGCACATATATCTCTCAAAGTTTAGCTGGATAATTTAGTCAGAAATGAACAGGCATTGTTTGATTTAGGAGAAAAGAGAAGGACAAAATTCCATCATTTACATAGAGTTGATGAATAAAGTATTAACAGTGCATAAATGGTATAAAACTGGCCAGGTAAATTAACAAAACTTGGCAAAAATAATTCAATTCATGGTCAAATTGTACAATTAAAACAAGCTGGTCCTGTTCAAACTGGTACATTTCACTTAAAAATACACATAGATTTCCAACAAATAAAAGATTCCACTTGTTCTGGCCAAATCTCAGTCCAATTGTGTTTCATGCAGCACAAGTGAATGGTTTTGTAGTGATACCATTTTCTTGTTGTTATTCAGTTTTCATGGTCTCTGATCACATCTATTTATTTCTTATTATGAAAAAAGCCTCTTAAGAAAATTACTCAGAATCATAAAATGTTAAGGGTTGGAAGGGACCCTATGTATCATCTAGTCCCAATCTCACCTGCCATGGGCAAAGACGGCTTTTACTAGACTAGGTTGCCCAAGGTTTTGTCCAACCTGGTCTTAAACACTTGCCAGGGCTGGGGCATCCACAGTCTTCCTGGACAACCTGTTCTATTATCTTACCACCCTCATGATGAAGAATTTCTTCCCAATACCTAAACTTTTTTTCCTAATTTTGTTTGCAACCATTACTCCTTGTTCTATCAGTACAGTTCCTGATGAAGAGTCCCTCAACAGGTTCCCTGTAGGCCCCCTCCAGACACTGGAAGGCTGCTGTGAGGTCTCACACAACCTTCTCCTCTCCAGGATGAACAGCCCCAACTCTCTCATCCACCTTTCAAGGAAAGTTGTTCCAGTTCTGTTAAAAACTTCATGGCCCTCCTCTGGACTTGCTCCAGTTGTTCCATGTCCTTGTGCTGGGGACACCAGAACTGAACACAATACTCCAGCTGGGTTGTCACAAGAGCAAAGTAGAAGCTGACCATCAACCTGCTGACCAGACTCCTTATGATGCAACCCAGGATTCCACTGGAGAATCTTTCTGGGTTGCCAGAGCACATTGCTGGCTTAGGTTGAGTTTTCCATCAACCATTATGCCCAAGTCCTTCTCCACAGGGCTGCTCTCAATTACCTATCTGCCCAGCCTGGAGGTATGCCTGGGATTGGTCTGACCCAGGTGCAGGTGTACGACCTTGCACCGTGCTTTGTTGAACTCAATGAGTTTTGCATCAGCCCATCTCTCAGGTGTCTCAAGGTCCCTCTGGATGGCTTCCCTTCCCTCCAACATGTCAAATGCCACTCAGTGACACCACTCAACTTGGTGCATCAGTGAAATTGCTGAGGATGCACTCAATCCTACTGCCCATGTCATCAGCAAATAGGTTGAACATAAAGGGATCTAGACCAGGCATTATATTTTCAAAGGCTTGCAGAGACAGCCATATTTGGCAAAGGTTACATTTTAAGATATTCTGTGCTCTGTCACCTCATCACCTAATTCAGAAGCAGCTTAGTATTATTTCTTCATAACAATTAGCTGACATGTTCATAATACATTTGAAATATTGAAGAGGATACTGCCTTTTGTTTGAACTGATGGTTTCAGTTAAATGCTTGTGTATTTCCCAAAACATTCAGTGCCAATTACTATCAGTGAGATATATTTAGGTTTAATTAAAATATCTAATTCAGTTGTGCCATGTGATATTAATATAACAAGGGATATTAACTTCTGTCTTGTGTGATGCACATATTAAATTGTTATCACATGTACTCCATCCTCAACATATCCCTGGCAGGATTCTTGTCACTTAAAATCTGCCCCGCTGTCAGAAGGAACCACCCATCATTTTATTTGTTTGATTGGAGCATCTTCTGCTCCTTGGGGTGGGGGTAGGCTCTCTTTGCTTTGGGCAACTCAAACATCTTCCACAACCTGCTTGCTCTGTTGCAGTGAGGAAGAAAGTGGTTGTTAAGTTCAAAGGAGACATGTCCTCAGTCATGGACAGTGATGGGCTTCTTCGAGAGCAGTACCAGGGGAAAGCCTGAAGTACACAGAGCAAAAGAGAAGGAGCACTCCTTACAAAGTGTAAAAAGTGACAGCAGGCTGAGAAATGTCCTTTCCTCTTCTTCATAGCTGCTGTGACATGAGATCCACAAACAAGGACAATATGTTGCTTTTTGTGAATTTCTTCTCCTTTGCGACATGATGCAATTAATTAGGCTTCTTTCATCTCAGGGAAGTTCTGAATAACTTTTCCTCTGAAACGCTAGAGCAAAACCTATTTCCTTTGAAACATTTCAAAAAGCAAGAAGCTAAAGCAAGAAGCTGGGGCATGTTATATGAGGATACAATAATTACAGCTGTGCTATAAACCAGATTTTGAGAGGAAAGCCACCAGGAGATGAAGAACTGAAGTGGAGCAAGGATACACTAGCTGATGCACCTGGAGACAAACTCCCTCCAAATTCTGAGACCTTTGAATTTTGCTTTTTCTCCCTTTCAAGTTGCATGAACTTGTGCTGTTTGAGAGTAGAAGGAGATGTCACACAAAAAGGACTTGTAAGACTCTCACTCAACACATTTTCATGAAAGAAATTAACCAGAGACCCTGTTAATTACTCGCAGTTCTTGGAAGAAGCTGTATTGGCTGCCTTCCTGATTCCACACATATTGCCTTTATTAGGCATTATACAGCAAGTGAATCATACATGACAGGGCTGGTCTGGCACTAATATTTTGAGGTTATCTGGTCCTATTTAGTGATGTTCCCTAGAGATCCAGATGTCTCCAAAGCCCCCCATGGCAGAGAAGAAGGAAGAGGACTCATCTCAAATAGACCTGTTCTGTGCTACTCATCTCTCTTTGTCTAGATAATATCGCAATCCAACCAGAGAAAGAGACAGAGTGGAGATTAACTGGTGACTTCATTCATTCATTCCATCCCAGATTTTGGCAGGATTGTCTGCTCTAAAACCAGTAGAGCATCATCAAAACAGGGTAAAAGAGTGTCTAAGGTTAATTTAGAGAAGGGGAATGACCAACTTCAGAGAGGTTAACACCATTTTTTTCTTTTGATTATCACTGAAAGTTGTTACAAGCAGAAGTCTAGACTGGTCATAGAGCATATGAAACAGAAAATATAGGATGTGTGTCGTATATTTTGGCGATCACTGATGAGATCACTGCTTTCATTCTAGACTAGCAGTTTTTGAAGGAATCTGTGTAGCTCAGGTTCCTCAAGTTATTGTGGAGAATGGAAAGATTTTGTAAAGTGTTCATGACTTAATGAACCACAGCTTTAAAGGTAGTGTTGAGAGGCACTTTTGACTAACATATTCTGAGAGAGGACCAGTGAATATTTACAGACTCATTCTGCCTTAAAGGGGCATTAACATTTCATACCCTTCTCCCTCCCTCTGCCTTTTTTTTTTTTTTTTTTTTTTTTTTTTTTTTTTTTCTGTTCTTCACTAGCTATCCCTTTTCTTATTATGATCTCCTGAAAAACAGTATGGCAGCATTTTATATTAACTCTTCATCAGTCAAAGCTGGAATCAACCCCAGGGTAGAAAAAAATCCAATCCAGGAGAAATCTACTTCAGACCCTGCATAGACTAATCTTATTTAATCTGGTAAACTGAATTTGTGAGCCTTCTGGAGACTTTTCAAATGTAGATGTGTGAGGAGCAATTTCTTCCCACAGAGCAAACAAAGGAGAAACAACGTTCAGCTACCTGAAGCCTGAGTGCCTGGAGCACACAGATGGGCGCAGGGCATCTGGATAGCTCAAATGAAATTTTGATGGGAATGAAGTGAAAGAAGCTAAAGAAAGCTGATAGCACTTTCTTTTCCTTCTAAGGTATGCACAGAATAATTTATATTTGAAGTCAGAACCAGAACCAAACTAAGAATGTTTCATTCATGATGATGGTGAAAAACAGAGATGGCATTTTTGCCAGGAATACATTTATCCACGTTAATGAAGTTCTTTATCAGAGGTTGTATGAAGTATTTACTCATGTTCTGGGATGGGATGTTGCCCTGTCTAGGTAGAGACATATTTTCGAGTTGTTTTTCACATAGCAAAGATAAAGTACTGAAAAAAAAAATAGGATCAAAATTACCGCTGCTTAGAGTGCTTTCCTGGCTTGACTCCACAATGCTAGAAAGAACTCCAAATTAAAAAACAGGTGCACTATGTCCAAAGGCATTTAGGTGCCTAATTGTCTGTGAAAACAGTACGAGCCATTGAAGATCTTGACAAGTGTGATTTATCTTACAGGGACGCCACAGTCTCCTGCATTCTTGCATCTTCTCCTAAGCCACGACCCAACATTGCCCACACGCCCTATCCCACCGGCGGCTGAATTATCGTGCAGATAAGCTGTGTGCCAAATGTTCTGCGTCAACACCGGGATATCATGTTTTGTCATTCCCATTCAGAAAGGTGGCTTTGAACGGAAGTTATTAAGGAGCCACAAGTGGAATACTTGTGCTAAGTGAGTGTAGCTGGGGCGGGTCCAGCCACTGAAACTGAAGAAATTCAAGACCAGGAGTCAGTCACCAAGGACAGACCAGCCCAAGGCTCCAGATGGAAACGCACCCAGGGAAACCGAGAAATCAGGGCTACCTCAAACCAAAGAGCAAATCAAGAGCAAGGTCAGGAAATCAAAGAGCTTGCACCGAAAGTTGAAGATAAACGTGAGCTAGGACTAGAACAAGACAATGCAGACTAGTTGAGAGGCAGGAACCATGAAGAAACAAAGGTGTATTTGTAAGGCAGTGAAATCACTTTGTGGGACTGTACTTGAATCATGGCAATCCTTTGGACAGTCAGGAGTCCCAGGACACCAATTTCCCCAAGTGGGTATTGAGCTAGCTCCTGGCTACAGAGCTTGACTGCCTACTCAGGGCCTAAGAGAGGAGGATACGTGTGTAGCCTGACACAAGTTATCAGTTTGTTCATTCAGTGCAGATATGTCAGATATGCTAAGAATAATTCACATAATCACCAGTCAGGACCACCAGATCTCCCAGGTTTCTTCTTTTCTGATTTATGTAACTGTGGACTGTGTCTCAGGGCAGGAATGAGGTTGGGGTCTGTGACTGACAGTACCATCTCTCAAGCCTCCTTTGGCTCTGGGGCTGTGCTACAGCCCTTGGTGCTCTGCAGGCACTCCTGCCAGATGTGCTCACAGATCAAGACAAGCTCTGTGTTCAGGGCTGCAAAGCAGAACAGTTCCTGTAGTGGTGATGACAAAGATATGGTCCTTGCTGTGAAGGAGATGGGCACCAGTTGTTTGTGTTTTGTCTCAGTGTGAGACAAAAGACACGGATTACAGTCATTCCTGAAGTGTGGCCACATCAGAAGTAGAACGTAGTCATTAAATCTGTGGATTAAAAGTAGGTATAGGCTTCAACATCTTGCTGAATTAATGGCTCTGTAATTGCCAGGGGACATTAAAAGGTTAGTCTGTTAGTTTAAGCACAGCATACAGTAGGAGTCAGGCACTCACAGTGGAGGAAAGATGAAGCAATATCAATACAAACGTGCTTTACAGTGATACTGTTGGATAAATGCTATCTGCAGAATATAACTATTCCAGTTTTTTAAATCAAAACAAAAACTGCATAACTAACTGAAGTATTTTTAATGGCATAAAATTCTAGTTGTAAACCACAGCAAAGAATAAATATGCTGTGTATTTTCCATGTCAGATCACGACCCTTTGCAGTTCTCACTAAACAAACTGTAAAAAAAGAAAAAAAGTTGTTTAGAATCCAAAATGTCTCAGTTTGCTTACTACTATACATGTGAAAGAAATATGTGGGAAAAAAAAAAACATTGATCAAACAGAAAATGAAACATTTTTGGTTTAAAAATAAAGCCCATAATGAGAAAATAAAAATTATTTATGAAGTCAAACGACTTTTAAATCTTTAAATTCCCCACATACCTTCTAGGATTATAGTAACCTGTGGAAGGTCATTATAGTTATAAGGGAAAAGATTAAATAAGCACTTAAGCAGACATAAATAAAACAGACAGGTTAAAAGCTATCAAATTGAACAAGACTAGAGGGAAACTTATCAGTGCTGCAAAGGAATCCAAACACAGAAAGAAACAAACACAATGTTGAAAATAGTTAATGGGAAGTAGCAACTCTGGAAGAACAAAATCTTATTAAGTCCCAAGTCATCTGTACCAAAGAAAGTTCTTGGTCCATAAGGAGGAGTATGATGAATATTTTACAGGAAAACTTCTGTAATGAATTCAGAGCTTTTCCCCCCAAACAACACATAGCAGGATACAAAATTTGCATTAAAATTATACAACAATATGATTGAAAACTAGTAGCTGGAAGGAAGCCTGAGGGAACAGCCTGCTATGATGCTTTCTTCAGCCAATGCTCAGCTGGAGGGCTGTACCCCTTCCTCTGACACAAATACCCGTCTGTTGAGGGAGAAAAACAGGAGGCTGAAAAGAGGCCTTGAGAATGGAGTCTGCATTCTTCCCAGAGAAAAAGTCAGAGCGAAGACAGGCAACATTTTCTGGCTTAGGAAATACTGAAAAGACAGTGTATATATGCATACATATATATATATATATACCTATGTGTATATATATATATATGTGTATATATATGTATGCTAGCCAGTCATTTGGATCAGGGGCATGCAGGCAGAGATATGCCTGTGACAGAGGTGTCGGGGGGTGACAGAGGTGCTGTGTCTCTTGGGCTCTGGCTGGAAAATGTAGCTTGGTCTCTAAACCAGCAATTTCATTTCCCTAGGGAAAAATAAATCGGCAACATGTGAAGGAAAAACATATAATAGAAATGAAAAAGGATCTTTTAGTTATTCTTGGGGGGTAACTAAAGTTCCAGAGGTGTAGCTTCACCGAATTCACTGAGGGATGTTTTTGCTAATAAAGCTTTTAAAATGAGGGATGGATTATACTCCAAGTATGGATATTTCTAAATATGTCTGGGTTTATATATTTCTCAATATTTCTATTTTTATTTTTCTGACTTTTGCCTGTACAAAATATAAACAAAACCATTCTTAACTAGTTCTGTATGCCTCAAAGAGACAAAAGTATGCATGCTTTATAGGGAATGAAAAATAACATACCATTTTGTAGGAAAAACTTAATTAAATATGGAATCAATTAAAAATGTTATGGAGGTCACCATTAAAAATGTGCATACTGGTGTAATGCAAAGTATCTCTGCAACTTCATTCTCTGTTTCAAATGATTTGATCTGTCAAATTTGGGTAAATATTGACTTTTAATGACATCTGATGTACCAACAGGCATAGATGCTGCTTAATTCAACAGCATCAGTTAAATGCATTAATTAAGAGTGCATCTGTTATAACTCATCATTTTGTTCTCCCTAATTTTAATAAGCAATTTTCCAGCTTGCTTACTGGAAATATTACAACATCCTCCTGCACAGAGAAAACCCACAGGACCTATTTATCTGGTTCAACTGTATATTGTTTAAACAGAGAGTCAAACCAAAGGCTTGCCATTTTGCCCAGAAGACAAGTCTAAGATTTGCCCTAAGATTACTGCACATCTGCAGAAGGGAGAATACTCTTCCACAGGTCACTTAAGTCATCCTGAGCAAAAGGAACACCAACACCAAAGATGCACCAAGGAATGACAACCACAGCTGCTGAGAGTGAATAACCTGAGATTCGGGATGAGGAGGCATCCTGATTCTATTTTCTGTGCATGCCAAGATTTGACGTGTAGTTAACCCAGCTGAGGCTAGGAGCCCAAACAGCGTAAGAAAAGCAAACTCAGCTCAGGCAAAGAATGCTTTGTCCTACCTCAGATTTAGCCCTCAGGTGATCAAGCACTGCATGCTTTTAATTTTACCAGCTAGGGATATTTTTTAAATGTTCGAAGAACAAACGCGTCTGAATATTGAGCATGACACAAAATGTCATGAATGCTTAAAGTTGCGGGTCCTTCGGCTCACGGAGGAAGATGCGAAGGGAAGGAGGGTGTTTTGTCAGACCCGGGGTGAGAATCTCCCTAGATAAACAAAGGGCTGAGGATTGGACGTCGTTTTAGGGAAGGAGGGAGGGGGAAAGGGGGGAGCGGGAGGGTGTGAGGGGGAAAGAGCGGAGCTAGCTGTGCCCGCCAGGTTGGGAAGGCGGCAGGGAGGAGCGGGGCCGCCGGCAGCGGAGCGCGTGGGGCGACGGAGGGGAGGCGGGCGGGAGGCGGCGGGCGGGCGGGCAGGCCGGTGTGAGCTGTTTGGCCACCGGAGCCAATCGAAAGCGGGGCCTTGATCCTCTCCTCGGGCAGTGGCTGCGCCGAGCCAGTGCCGCGCTCCCCGCAGCCGTCGGGACCGGCACAGCCGCCTCGCTCTCTCCGCGCACCGCTGGCCCCACCGAGCGCCTATGGGCATCTGCAGCCGGCGAGGGCTTCGCACCACCGCCACCGGCAGCAGCGGCAGAGGGCGGCGACCGCCACCCCGCTTCATCGCCCCTTGGGATCTATAGCCGGCGGACGGAGCGCGCTGCGGACCCTTCCCCGCCTCCGTGCAGGTATGGGGCTGCGGGGGGCGCCCAGCGCCCTGACCCGGCACCGCTCCTCTTGCGGCCGGATCGCTCCCTTCCTCCTCCTCCTCCCCTGTCCGCTTACCGCCCCTCCGGGCACGGGCGGCGGGGCCCGCGGGCGCGGTGGCGGTGACAGCGCGGGGCCGCCCGCAGCCCCGTCCCGCAGCCCCGTCCCGCAGCCCCCGGCCCGGCCCGGCACGGGGAGCTCGGCGGGGCCGCCGCACGCCTCGGGGGAGCGGCACGTCCGAGCGCTGGCCGCCCGCGGGGCGCTGGCAGGGGCACGGAGCGGAGCCAGCGAGAGCGGCGCCGAGCTCTGGCTGCCGCGCTCGGAGCGCCCCGGGAAGTTACCTGCACGGCCAGGTCCCCGAGCGGCTGGAGCGTCGTGCCTCGCGTCCCCACGCTCCCTCCCTGAGGAAAAAGAAAAAAAAAAAAATAGCTCGTGCTTGAAACCTGTGCCCCTTTGTACCTTTCTTTCTTTGCTTTGGGTTAATGATGGTTTGTGATTATGAAACCCCACGAGGGATCAGCTCCAAGAGCGAATAGCATTACTTTAAGTCATGACTTGGAAATATACGTGCGTGTATACGGACACTCGTTTTTGGTTTTATTTTAACTTTGAACTTGAGGGTTATACAAACCCATGTCTGTCTCAGAAGGAGCTCCTGATTGACTTTCCGGTAAAGTTAAGGAAATATTTGTGCTTCCACAGGTCTTGCAGAATTGGAGGCACAGGTCTTATAAAAAATTGCAGTGGCATTTGGCTGAACAGCTCTTATTTTTAGCATGCTATTGTGAAAGTGGTTATATAACTGCTGTTGGATTTTTTGAGGACAAAATTAACAACTCATAGCAAGTTAAACCTCTTTTTTTTCTTTTTTTTCTTTTTTTCTTTTGTTTTTCCCCTCCGAAAGAAGAGCGATAATCAGAATGAAATCCCAGTGAGCAGAGTCAGGTGAGCTTCAGCCCAACGATAGAGATTCCCTGAGAAAAAGCCGCAGGTTATGAATGCCACAGCCCTTTCAACATTCATGAAGCAGCAGGTGCAAGCCCAAGCAATGTCAGCTCAGAGCTCCAATTAGGAAGTTGGTTATCAGGCTGCTTCAAGGCTATTTCTTGCTAAACCAGGGTGAAATCAGCAGTCACTTCAGAATCTTGCGTTCCCATGCCAATACAATACAGATGCTCTGTTTCCTTAGGGGATTAGGTTGTTTCTTGAACTTCAAGGAGTACGCACAGCCTGAAGTGTTTGCTTATAATGCTTGATGTATTTTAATGCAGATGCTTCACTTGCAAAACTTGGTTCCTTCTTCTCAGGCTGGTCTTTCTTCATTACTTGCAGAATTTGAAGAAGGGTAATACTCTTAAGATTTTAAAAATCGCTTCCAGAAAGTAACTGTGTGTAAAAGCTGTGTGCCTACATTGAGCCAGGACATGAGGGTGCTGTGACAGGGTTCAGGCTCTGAGCAAGTGGTCTCTCTCTCACTTCTGTTGCATGGTTCTCATGAACTGCTGTCATCCAAGTGAAGTCCTAAGTTCTAAACATTTGTGATCACTGTGCAGCTGAGAAGAGGAGTGGTTTGCAAAATCTCTGTTGTAGGATGAGTGAGAAACCTATCAAGTAGGATTTTGCCTTCTCATCTGTCTTGCAGCCTGCTGTACGGGCAGAGCCCGTGTGTGGGGAGGAGGTGTATCTGATAGCAGTGAGTTTTGCTCAGTCTTCCATTGCAGTATGATAATTAAGTGAAAGATGTGTCAGTGAAAAGCTTCAGTAAGACCTCCACAAGAGTGCCACAAAAATAAATGCCACGAACGTAAGATTTTGAGCTGATTTGTTTAGCTGAAATGTACTGGGTTATTTTACCTTTCAAATAGACTGTGCATGACTTTCAATAGGGAATAGAACAAATGTGTGAAAAGTTGAAGAATTTAACTGTGAAGATTTTTGTTTCTTTTCAAAGTATCAGGTGAGGGTAAAAATTAATATCTGAATTACCCACTGCACTGCACCGATAAATCGGAAAATGCTTGGTTTCAGTCACCATTTGTCAATGTCTATAAACGTGCAAATCTCAGAGATCCAGATCATCTTTTGTAATAAATAGTCGGGTTTGAGTTTTGTTTAATAAATCTGGTAACTGGTTTAATTCTAACACTATTGCTAAAATAACATAATAATTCTAACCCAATTGTCAGAAACTGGTAAATTCTAATTTGGGATTGGTACAGTGGTATTTACCAGTTTCTGATCTAGAGTTAGAATTGTTTCAATGAGCAGTTCCAAGTTACTGATTAAAAATCGAGTGGTTCAAGCTACTGTGCAGATTTACTGGCATCTGAAGAGTATCCTAAGGAGTAACACAAAGAAGTATTTCCCTCTGCTCACAGATGCTCTGGGGTGTGGTTGTGCATTTATAGTGTTGTGGTTCCTGTCAGGAGTGGGCTTTTGATGCGCATCCTTCTGTTGTTCCACTTACTGTCCAGTCTCCATATACCTCATGGCGGGCCGGTGGGATTCCTTTAAGATGAATCTAAACTAAAGGACGTGCTAGCAGTTGTTGCTGGAAATACAATCCATAGGACCAGATCTAGCCTGAGGTAAAACCCTGTAAAATACCTACGGTGTCTGCTGTGCCTGTCAGTTCCTAGCTGCTGAAGTAGACCTGGTCCATTTGCAGTATGGTGTTACTGAGGTCTGAAGCCCATACTAGCTGTCTTTCCCGGGGTGTGGGCTAGTTTCTGCTTCTTGCACCATTGCTCACCTATCTGTTACCAAAAACTCCTGGCTCAGCTGGAAAGCACAGCCCTGCAACCAGCCGGGGCTGTCCTGCTGAGATCTCTTCAGTTGAAAATGAAGATGGCTGATTTGTTTTGGTTCCTTTTTCCTAGTCTGGCATGTGATAGCAGACTAGTTTTTGAGTGGGAACATTGGATAGTGTAGCCTTGTACTTGTCTGCTGGGTGTGGACACAGCAGTTGTGTTTAGGAAAGGACAGCTGGTGCTTCTTCATGGTTGTTTGCCTGTCACTTGCCATAGCCCTTCTGCGTAAGAAGATCCATAAGGCTGTTTATATTCCTCATTGTGCTTGGGAGTGGTGAGAAATGTTGGCTTGAAACTTTAAAACTCTCATTTAGAAATGCTTCACTGTGTTCCCTTGGTGCAGCATCTTGGTTGACTGCATCTCCCACAGGGCACGAGGAGTATCGTTTGGGAGGAGATCCCACCTGTGGGGGGTAGTTCCTGGGTTCCAGCACATGATGAGAATCATGCTCTGATCCTGGACTCTAGTTGCCTCAGGCAGGGGGAAATGTTTAAGGGGAGATGTTTAGAAATATCCACTTAAAACTTCAAGCTTGATTAAAACATGTTAAACCTTTTTTTTTCCAGTTTTCACTATAAAGGGAAAAAAATTCCATTCTCTGTTTTTTTGGTGATTTGGCTGGCTTCTTACAGCTTCATGTTTTTCTTTAGTTTGCTTCTTTGGGGAAAATGATTTTAAATTGAAAAATTATTTTGTTAATTATAAACAGTTATCTCTGTTATGAAAGCATTTCTTACTTAAAAATACATTATTGGAGCAATTAGGAATCAGATCCTTCTTTCACGTAGAAACAGAAGACGGTTGTCATTGCTGCAAAAAGTGGATTTCTTACCAACTCTTCAGTTTTACATACATTTCCATTGGATCATGACAGAAATAGTAGGATTGCATGTGTATAGCATGCTTGATACAAATATTCTTCTTGTCCTGGATCACTCTGACTTCTCCAAGACTGCTTTTAGACTGCAGAAAGTGTTGTGTGGAACAATAGGAGGTGAAAAACAAGAGAGTGTTTCCTTCTCACATGACTGTATTTGTGTTGCTAGAAATTGTCTACTCCAAGTCTTATTTCAATGCATAGCTTGTCTGTGGGATGAAGTATAGATTTTAACATGAGTTGTGTAGATGATGATATGTCACTTGAAACCACGGTATTTCTTGTTCTCAATGCATTAAGCCTTTTATTATCGATTTTAAGAAGATTTTTGAAGCCCGTTTCAGAAAGGGAAGTAGACCATAAAAATCTGTCTCGCTCCAGGACATTAAAACAGAGGGCAATCCATCTTTCAATATCTGGTGTGATATAATCATAGCAACTTCAGTTGTAACCTGTCTTTCTCAAAAAGTCATCTTACAGCACCTACTTTGAACATTTTTTTTCTTCTGTGCTTAACCATACTTATCTATGACATTCTGAATATTTTGTTCTTTGTTGCTGTCCAGATAATATCTCTAAGAGTTATAATGGTGTATTTTAGATTAGTCATAAAAGTTAGGGGGATTTACTAAGGTTAGTTTTTCGTATAGACTGTGCTGCCATATAGAATTGGTTATACTGTAAACGTGAGTTGTATATAGAAACATGCATGCTACTGTCCTTATGACAAGATTTTTAGAGAAAGAAAAAGGATAAATTTATCTCTCATTCCCGACAGTTTTAGAGTCATTGTTGCTTAGGAAGTGAGTATTTTAAGAAACCATAATTTGCAATGAAACTTGAGGAAATTAAAACTGTGATATATTCAAGTAGAGAAAGACTCATAAAGATTTTGTTTCTGTCTATTTTGTGGTAAGGAAGTGGGAGAAGTAAAGTACACTGTGAAAGGAAAATATATTATTTACCCTCCAAATTTCATTTTGGAACTAGTTTTTATTGAGTGTGATGGGCAGTGCACAAGTACAACATCAGACTGAGGATTTAACGCAATAAATCTTGAAAATTTCCTGAATTTTTAACATCTCTTAAAACTTGGAAACAACACTTGTACAGCTCATGCAGGACGCCTTGTTGACCTTGTGTTGGACAAGCACTTTCTGGAGTTGGAAAACTGTGTTGAGCTGGTCTAGATGTGTATTAGTTGCCTGTCTCCGTTTACATGCAGTTTTGTTGTGGATTCCAGCCATGTCTCATCTATCCTGTTACCCTGCTTAAGTGCTGTTATGATAATGCTCAAATGGACTGATATTATACAGTAGTGCTAACAAAAAAACAAACAGCATTGTAAAAATTCTCCATGACCATTTCTGGCATGGAACGGCAGGGTTTTTTTTCCGTGGTGCAAATCTCAGACCTAATCTCATTTCCAGTGAGGCCAAAACACTAGCTTGGCTTAGAGCTAAGCGAGATCCTGCCCATAAATCTGGCCAGTCTCCATTGAGATAACATCTGGAGAGTTGTCATTTAAAAATATGTGGGAGAGCTTGGGATAGGGGTGTAAATAGTGGGTCAGAGCTTCTATCCAAAAGGAAAACATCCAAAAGGAAGCTCTCAGATATCAGACATCCTTGCTCTAGGCATGTTCTTTGTTGTGATCCTTCTATCGTTTGTCTGTTCTTGTTCTGTCAACATAATTTGGAGCTCAATGTCCTTTGTGAGGAACAAGAGGAGGCTGACAGGCAAAGAAGATGGGAATATGTGAACATGTTGCATGACTTAATGGATGCATCCAGTAAAGTCTGCTAATAAAGAGAGAGATGGCTATCGCTTGTATTTTGATTTGAATTGTTCTCTGGCTGACACCTTTCAGATTACTACACGCAATGGATTTATACTAAGCATGTTTGTTGACATTGGTCTATATTCTTCATTAATGATGTCCATGGAAACCTTGCCTGATTCTTCAGGGAGAACAGCTGTTGCCAAGATAGTCTGAAGAGTGACTACTTACAAACTGAAACAAATTCTAAGCATCTTTGATTCCATGTAGGCAGGGGAAGATTGTTCATCTGTCTCTAATACTTCCATTCCTTACTGAAGCTGAACCTTTGGTAAAGCCATAGCTCAGAACGTATGGTTCCTTAACAGTAGATGAAGCTGGAGATTTAAATGTCACAGAAACTGATTATTAGGAATATTTATTCCTAAGTAAATAAATGTGTTTTGTTCACAAGTCATAGAAGATATGTGAAAATAGCACCATTGTGTTCCGTTTTTGATATCTGTAATGACCCTTTTTCTATAGAAACCGTGAAACAAACAAGAGAAATGCGCACACCTGGAAGTTGAGCTAGTATATGTCACCTGAGACTGTCTTGCTTTCAGGTTCCCAAAGTCCCTTCAGTCACTTACATAAAGTTATTCAACAACTCAGCCTAGTTTTTTGGGTTTTTTTGAACTGTAAGACAAATCCCACCTTTGTCTACAGTACATTCCTCTCAAATGAAAAGAGGCTTTAAATACAAACTGTATTTAAATAATAGATTCCATTTTGTTTTCTTTATCTAAATTTTTATAAAGTTGTCTGCACTTGGTGTTCTTTCTTCTCGAAGGAGCATTGCAAAACCTCCTTCACAAAGTAAAGTCTCCTATTTTCTGAATTCTAAATCCAAAATTCTGGTTGCTTTTTCCTTCAATTCAGGTAGACTGCTTCCAACTAGAAAAATATTTTTCTGTTGGTGTTTCAATAGCTGACTTTAAAAATATGTTACATGCAAACTCTATTTTGAGTACCTATCAGAATTTGCCAGTCTTCTCTTTATAAAAATAGCCATGTTTCTTTTCAGTCCAAAAATATAATATTTTGTGAAACTTGTTTCTTTGGAAACAACTTTATTGTGTTATTCCAAGTTGAGCCTAATTATTTTCTGGACATCTCTAAGATTTCTTTAAAAGAAGCATATGATATTACAGGAAGAATGTTCCTCTTGTTTGCCAGAGAGCTGTACTATGTTTACTATAATAAGATTAAAGGAAATTTGAAAGTCAACGCTAGCTCAGTGGGAAACTGATAAACACACGTTGTACTTGCAGGAACACTCTGCCCAGTAGTATTAGGAAATTTATCACTATTTATTTAGCAGCTCAGACTCTCTCCAACAAACAGATTTGGTGTCCATTTAAAAGTACACCAGACACTAAAAAAAACTTAACAATATGGATGTGATTTGCGGAATCTGAACTGTTATCCTGGCATAGCTGTCTCATGTGGCTTAGGATTGGGAATCTCACAGCATAGTCTCTCAAAATAAGGAGTCTGTATCTTATGGATCCCATTGCTTTTCAAAGACTGTGGTTTGATTCCTGGCACTTCTGGTTAGGTCAGCTATTAAAGCCACAGTCATAAACAGCAATTTTCAGAACTTGGGCAAGCTAGACAAGGGTGTAGCTCCTTGGAAAAGTTACTCTGAAAGACGTAAAAACAGCAATATCTCTGGATCCATATCTGGCATGGGCAGACTTTGCTCTTGAGAAGCAATGGCTGTCCAGTCTCGTATTTACTAACATTTGTTTATTTGTGCCTTGGCCAATGTTTCAACTAGAGAGTGAATTCTGGAGAAAGAAAAGGCCACAGGGATGACTTTTCATTCCTAAGTTTGAGTTAAGAGGTCATTTTTACATGGTCACAAATGCTGCTTACAAATCAGTAAAATAGAATTTGCTATGAAATGCATTCAGGAAATCTTTTTTGGAAATAGTAGGAGTGGAGGGGAATGTATAATCACACGGTGATACAAACTACTATTGTAAATGTCTTCATCACCTCCAAAATGGCAGATCTCTTGCTAAAGTGGGCAGATACTCGCTGTGTGCTTCTGAGCACCACAAAAGGCCAGTGGATTATTCCCACCATGTGCTGGTAATTAGTAGGATCTGCAGGATGAAGTCACTATTGGTAATAAGAGCTACTAGGGTTAGCTGTTTATGCTATGTATGGTAATACATTTGTTTGATAAATAGGTGATTAGGGAAATTAGTTATTTCCACACTCATCTCAACTATGAAATTTCTTAGAAACAAGCCTAAAATGCAAGGATCACTCTTTGTGTCAAATTTATGGATTTGTTTGCTACCCATGAACTCACCCCAAAATATTCATTCCTTTTCCTGGTGATGCAAGATGTGAATGTGAGCTCCTAACCTGCTTCAGATATTAAAGTCTGATGTGACTTGTTCAAGCTGTGCAGGAATAATCTCATTTCTCCTAGGTTCCTCTCCCCCCACCTCCGCCAAATGGTCTTTAGAGGCCTGTGGAATCAGTGGAATCAGACATGACCTTTCTATGCCAGCTCAGTTATCATTTCATTAATGGCCATTAAGCCTTTCCATTATAACTGTGACTGTAGTTCAGTCCAGCATGTTGTGGAGTCTTCGAGACTTCCAGGAACCATGGGAATTTTTACTCTGGTTTTAGGTGATCCTTTTAGGCGGTAGAACTGAAAATGCATGGGTAGGAAGCCCATACCAAGGGTTTCCTGTCTCAAGGGAGACTGCTGTGTACGTAACTCTGGAGCTTCAGGCTGCAGCTGGGCTGAGTTCTTCAGATCTGTCCTCAGCAAGTTCACCTGCAGATTGAAGAAATCTCTGTCTGTTATTAGGTAAACCAAGAGTATTTCCTGTTTTGGCTCCTCTGCTTAGCTTTGTCCGCACAGATAGATAGACTACCACCAGAGTGCTTGCAGTGTGCCCCGTTATATACAAATTGTGACTCAAGGCTCTACGGCACTTTGCCAGTTCATCTCCCCACTCCGACGCCAGCTTCATTTACTCATATAAATAACTGGATAGCAGTCAAACATGATTGACTTAAGCTGATACTTTATCTGGATGTGTAAAATATAGAGAGTTTGAGATGCTAATGCCGTGCTTGTCATTTAGGTTTTCTTCTTCCACACTGAAATTTAGATGTGTCTTTTAAGAACATTGAAACTTATTGGTCATTATATTTATCATGGGTTTAGATTTGTTGTCACTATTTATAAAACCACCCCAAATCGGTTGTTTTTATTGTTAAATTAGAATCTGCATGATTAGCTTTGTATTCTTTAAAGGGAGGCTTATTATCTATTATAAAAGTGAACTGCAATTTAAAATTTTTTGATTATGAAGTGCTCCAAATTAGATTTTTTCACCAATATATTTATTTTTGCTTTAAAAACATTTGAACACTGGCTGACTTTACTGTGATTAAGGCTGATGCCTTGATTTGAGCAACATAAACACTTTGAACTTCTAGATGTACAATAGCATATATAGCAGTTAGTCACACAGTAGTGCTGATAGAATTTTTGGGTCGAGTCATGCTTCAGTGTGTTTTTTAAGTCCTGACTTCATGCTAATTGTAAACCTTTCCTAAAGTTTCTGTGATGACCTTTTGATTTCAATTTGTGACCAGTGGTTTTTAGGTGACAGAATCTAATAATCTCTGAAGTCTGTGTCATGGTTTAGCCTTGTCTGGTTACCAAGCCCCACACAGCCACTCACACACTCCCCTGCCTGGTGGGATCGGGAGAGAGAATTGAAAGAGTAAAAGTGAGAAAACTTGGGGGCTGAGATAAAGATGGTTTAATGGGAAAGCAAAAGTTGAACACGCGAGCAAAGCAAAACAGGGAATTTGTTCACTCCTTCCCATGTGCAGGCAGGTGTTCAGCCATCCCCAGGAAAGCAGGGCTCCACCATGTGCAGTGGTGACTTGGCAAGACAAATGCCAGCACTGCAAACAGTTCTCCTACCATGTCACCATATGGTCTTGAGTATCCCATGTGTGAAGTGGGGTCAGCTGTTGTGGTTGTGTTCCCCCACTTCTTGTTCATCTCCAGCCTTCTTTCTAGTGGGCTCAGATCAGAAGCAGAAGAGGCCTTGATGCCATTTAAGTGCTGCTCAGCAATAACTAAACCTTCCCTGTGTCGTATCCAAAACAGCTGTATACCAGCTACTGTCAGGAAAATTAACTCTGTGAACTCTACCTGCCAAAAGCATCACAAAGTATTGATGGTTCAGAGAGTATCCATGTTTTGTTCTTCTGCCTACAGCTATGCCCATGTGACATCACTTTAGCTAGGCATAGGTCTAAACTTACAAACTAAAAGGATCCTCCTGCCCTCGGCTCTGCTTCTGGGCATTAGGCCGTGTCTTAATTCTGTTCCAGCCTTTCTTTGTGCCCTCTGGCATGTCTGAAATGGTATACAATCAATACATATGGGAAACTGGCTCAGAAACTGTGCTGTAAATGTTGACATAAGTGTTCAAAACAGTGTATATCCTCTAACTGATGGGTCTGGTAGGTGCAGACTCCTTGTGTGATGTCTTTAAAACCCTGTTAGTACTGAATGGCCTTAGTGATCTAGATACATGGGCTTAGTTGCTAAGTGTGGAAAATCTTTAGATAAGATTGTTATTTAAGAGACAGCCTGGAGACCAGAATTCCCAAATCTTCTGAAATGATGTGGGCTAATGGGAGAGGTGAGACCCAGGAAAAGCTTGCTCAGAGAAGCTGTGTATGTCCTATCATTGCAAATGTTCAAGATCAGGTTGGATGGGGTTTTCAGCAGCCTGGTCTAGTGGAATATGCCATTGCCATGGCAGGGTGATTGGACTGGCAGGTCTTTAAATTTCCCTTTTAACTCAAACCATTCTGTGGTTGTATAATGCTGTCATTGTTTAGACAGAACCTTATGGTTCACTTTTTGAGCTGTAAAAATTCCTATTGTGATTGAGCACTTAAAAAAATTATGAAAGGCTAACATGTTTCTCTTATTAACTGCTTAACTATTAATTATTAATTATTAATTATTTATTATTTATTATTATTAATTATTGCAGTGTGATACATGTACATGTAAGCAAATAGGAATAGTATCTAAAAGAGGTAGCTGTGACCTTATGTGTAGATAAAAAAAAAGTGAAATGTTTTGTTTTTCTGCAAAGCTTGTAAGGATGTGAATTCTAATGCAGATTTGCACACACTGGATTAAATTCCTTGCACAGAGAAGGAGAACAATGTATTGCTTCAAGACAATGCAAATATACTTTTATACTTAGAAAACCTAACACTTTTAACCATGCGTTCTATACAGTAAGAATTTCATCCCAGTGTGTATTGCTATGCTACCTTCATTATTTAACATTTCTAACCTGGGATGTCCAAAGTTTTTATCTACAGTTTGCACAAGGCCATCCATACCTCTAAAAATTTTTACTATAGTGAAAGAAAGAGAAAACAATTGCAAATTGCCCTCACACTTTTCCCTTTTGAAGCAGCATATCTAACCCAAGTACTATAAAATAGGGAAGAGAGGATTTGCTTCTGACGAGTTGAACTATTCCATACATAGATTGTTCTTGGACATTTCTGTTTTACCTTTTACTCTGTGTGATTTTCACAGTAGTTGTGAGTCAACGTAATATTGAAATGGAAACTTTCAAAACTGCTTTGTACCTGCTTAGGCTTTGTGATAAAACTTGTATCATTTAATTCTGAAATTATTCAATCAGCTTTTCCTGACTTGCATATATTGTAAAGGTCAGAATTGATTTCAAATTTGAGTTAAACCAGCTTAAGTCCTTTGGGACATGGAGTTAACCTATCAAAGATACGTCCACTAAAGGCTTGACATTAACACTACTGAACTTCATTCTTTAGGAGTCGCCTTATTTAAAGCAAGATAAATGCACTTTCAGCTCTACTTGCACAGAGTGGCAGAAGCATTCTCTGGGCAGCCTAAGTAATTTAAAATACATCTTATCTGGGAAACCTCAAAGGATCTATTTATTCAAGAAGTTAGGAAAATTTAAGGGATGTATACTTACAGTCTGGATTTCAGAATATACAACTGCTGCTTTCACATTTTAAGAGGACTGTTAATTTCTTTTAATTAAATAGAATGTTTTAAACATCATAAGCTATGTTTTCACAGAGTTTATAGGAAAGATACCATGCAATGCTAGAAATTTATATAATAACTTGAAAAGTACATTCAAGAAGAAAATCCAAACAGATTAATGCTTTTATGTAACTGGAAAAAAAAAAAGAAAAATGCAAATAGTGACAGAAATGAAAAGTGAGTTGAACTTTTCAGTGGTCTGAAGTTAAATTCCAGACTGTTTATGGCTTCACAGTGTGTGTGGGTTCAAGTGTTTTGGGCTTTTTAAAGCAGCTTTAGAATTTTTTTTTCTTTTTTTTGTTCATTGGAAGCTGTTCTGCTCACACATTCACTGTTTTTAAAGTCCTTTTACGTGGCAATTTAATATGATTCCTAAGAAATACTTACAAGATGCATCTTTAAGTAAAGATATCTAGCTGTAAACTAACCGTCTCTTAGGGTATAATCTTTTTCTAGGAGTGTATACATACAGCTTGCTGTTTTTAAGACTTCTCATGAGAAATCAAGAGGGATTTATTCCTTCATAGACTTCCTTGGTTAGCATATGTGAGAGAACTCACGTCTAACCACTAGCAGATTTTATGTTGGGTAACCTTTACAAGTATTCATTGCATGTTAACTCTTGACAGATAAAATTACTTATTCACTATTGACTTATCTTTGAAGGATGATTTACTTTGTCACTATTGAGTCATCTCCATGCTATGTTGAGACAGCAGTCTCTCTCCAGATCGTCTTGTGGCATGCAACTATTGCCCTGATGCAGAGTTGTTAGAGGTCTGCAGGAGGAATGTGCAGGAGAAAAGGGAGAAAGAAAAATGCTGGCTGAATCTGTGCTGAGGACAGCAATCAATGGTTTCTGCGAGGAGAAGGGTTCACATTTGTATGCTTGCTCCTGTTCACAGGGCAGCTCTGCAGGGCATAGTAGGGGTATGGGGAGATGAAGGCTAAGTATTTAGCCATTTTTTTTCTCTCTCTTTCTGCTCATAGGATTGCATTATTTTGCTACACACAAAAAAAAAAAAAAAAATCAAGAATCCAGAATTGCTGTGGCATTGCTCCTCTGTCTCGGTCACCTTCTCATATCAGCTTATCCGTTATTTAAAATATACCTGTTAGCCTGACCTTTCATATGTGCATGACTTGCAATAAAAACTTGATTCACATATAAGTTAATGAAAGGAGAATTTTGCTTTTATTCTGGAAATTTCAGCACAATTTCTGAGTAACTTAAGAAGAACTTAAGAATCTAAATGTATCTGGCCCCTGTGGCACTGCTTAGTTATGTGGCAGGTAGAAGTAGCCTTTGCCTTCTTTCCTCCCACCTGTTTCACTTCATGCAGAAGACTGGCCTGTTAAGAAGGTCAAAGAATTCTACAAATAACAGTGCTTAGAGTGCTAGTTTGTGAACATGAAGCCCCTAACTTTTTTTTTTGGTAACTTGCCTTAAGCCTTTTTCTTAACAATGTTTAAATTTCCCCCTGCCTAAAACTAAAAAGGCTAGGAATTTTACATAGTCCTTGATCAGTATGTGGAGCTGTGAAGATAGATTAGCCTGACAGTCTGAATTTAATAAATCTTGCAGAGAAGCAGGAGACTAATAGCTAAGGTAAACTGCTTTGTGGTAACCTGCCTAGGTGGCTTCCAGACAAAATGAAGTGATCTGTAGACTGAACTGCGCAGTATTATGGAAATGCAGGTCATGGTTTTCCAAAGCACCTGTTTTTTGAATGTGAAACTGCCACCAAAATAATTCAATAGAGGCATCACTTTCAGGACTCCTAAGAACTACTGAAGAACAGAAAAATGAGATGTCCAGCATCAGGAATTCCAGAGGTAGGGCAGACACCTGCACTCCTTGTGCTCCCAGTAGCTTTTAAGTGTACATAAGTCAGTGTGCCAAAGTGGGAAATTATTAAACTTCAGGTAATGCTGAAGAAATGAGTGTTTACATAGTCCTACATCCCATAAGTGGAGGTTTCTGCAGAAGTGTTCAGAAAAAAAAAAAATAAGGTGGAAGATTAGGAAATGCTGCAAGATGCTGCTTAATGCTCAATTTTTGGATGTATCTGCTGGGATTTGCAATCTGCATGGAAAAGGTGTGACTGCAGGCTGGGGAGGATCACTATGAGGATTGAATGCATAGGTTAAGTGACACTCTGGAACTAAAGGTGGTAAGATCCTTGGAGCTATAAGAAGATGTAATTAGATCCACAGTACAGACACATTTTACCCCCTCCCCTCTAGGGAGCCCTCACATAAGGAATGGCCCCTGGTGCCAGTAGCCAGAATGTCACAGTTCAGAGCTGGTGAGCCTTTCTGGGGCTGAGGGATTTCCCAGATGCTTTTAAGGATCGTTGAACATGACTTTACTTCAAGATGAGGAAGTCCTATATAACAACTAATTTTTCAAGTCCAAAGTTCAGCTGGGAGCTGTGCACACAAAGGAATACAGATACTGAATTCTTCACTGATACTGTATTAGCCTTGCATGAGAAGAGATTAGGATCAGACTTTCTTTGCTGAAATGATTTGCCTGGTACCGCCAACTGGCAGTAACTATGTCCTTCCAGCCAGGAAACTACCAAACAAGACGTTTGTGTTATGAAGCCGACAAGTAATGCAAACATTGTGGGCAAATTACCATTAGCTTCAGAAAAACAGTTATGTGTCAGTATTGCTGAAACTGAACCTCGTGACTTCAGATGATCTGATATCTCTGGTTTCTTCAGCTGGTCTGGTATCTCTGAAGTGAACCTTAAGTAAGTCTTAATTTGGTTCAAACCAGGAGTGTAAATCAGTGGAGTATGTGGTGATTCCTATTATATTTATTTATTTATTGCATTAGAATTGCATGGCACTTGTGCCACAAAATACTCCTCATTTCATTTTCTCCCAGAAAAATTTGTATTACAACTTATTCTCCTTCTTCACTTACTTCAGTATTTTACCCACAGTGGTCTTCCATTAAGTTCTTACCAGATCCCTATACCTAAGTGTCCTGGTTTAGGGCAAATTTGGGGAAAACCTCCAAAGGGGTTCCTCTAGAAGAGTAAACCCAAACAGCCCCTCCCCCCAGCCGGTCCGGGAAAAGAACTTCCTCGGAGAAAAGTGGAAAAAACTATTTATTTAACAAACAAAATGCCCACAAATGCAAAGAATTAATAATATGAAACAATAAAACCTCTGCCCGCTCCGAAGAGAGATGGCAAACAGAGACAGTCCTTGCCGTGGGTGTAGCTCAGCTCACTCAGTCTCTCCGAAGGTCCAGGCCCGGCGGGGCCGCAGGTGCCAGCCCTCGCTGCTCCTCTGGGTTTTTCAGTCCTGAGCAGATTTAAACAGTCCCAAGAAAAAAAGGAAAAAAAAAAAACAAAAAAAACAGGGAGTCTTCTCTGCCTAGCTAACTAGCTAAAAGCACAGGAGATCTCTGTCCCACCGCTGTCCGTGCCTCGGACGAACACCGGAGAGCAGCAATGTGGGGGAGTCAGGCAGTTTCCTCAAAACAAACTGCGCGCTGTTCTTTCTCCCCCTTCACTCCCAGAACAAGTTTTAAAGGTACAGAACACAATATACAGCACAAACAGAACAGACGATTGGGGATACAAGCAGCATAAAGTCACCCTACCACATTCCACCCCTGTATCTCCATATCGTCAACTTACTACCAAAACTAAAATTCTAACTCTACACACACATACCTTATACATGCATATATATACAGTATACAGCTATATACAGAAAATGGTAGTAACATTCAGTAAATGATATTTACTCATAGTTTTCACCCAACAATCAGATCTCCCTGAGGTACACATCGTGTTGTTCCATCTTTCTGCATTATCCACCATGTGCATCCTGGTCCCTGAGCAAAAACAATCCCACGGATGGGTTTGTCTGTACTTGAGGCAGATTTAATCCAAACTGTCTTCCCTAACAAACCTCTCACATGTACCACTGGAACTTTATCTCCATCTACTGTAGATAGGAGCTCAGACTGGGCAGGGCCTGCTCTGTTGGTGGAACCTCGGGTGTTAACTAACCAGGTGGCCTTTGCTAAGTGTTGCTCCCAATTTTTGAAAGATCCTCCACCTAATGCTTTCAAGGTGGTCTTTAACAGTCCGTTGCATCTCTCCACTTTGCCTGCAGCTGGTGCATGGTAGGGGATATGGTAGACCCACTCAATGCCATGTTCCCTAGCCCAGGTGTTGATAAGGCTATTCTTAAAATGAGTCCCATTGTCTGACTCAATCCTCTCAGGGGTACCATGCCTCCAAAGAACTTGCTTTTCCAGGCCCAGGATGGTATTCCGGGCGGTGGCATGAGGCACAGGATAGGTCTCCAGCCACCCAGTGGTGGCTTCCACCATGGTCAGCACATAGCGCTTGCCTTGGCGGGTTTGGGGCAGGGTGATGTAGTCAATCTGCCAGGCCTCCCCATACTTATATTTGGACCACCGTCCACCGTACCAGAGGGGCTTCACCCGCTTGGCCTGCTTGATGGCAGCACACGTCTCACAGTCATGGATAACCTGAGAAATACTGTCCATGGTTAAATCCACCCCTCGGTCCCGTGCCCACTTATAGGTGGCATCTCTGCCCTGATGACCTGAGGCATCATGGGCCCACCGAGCTAGGAACAACTCTCCCTTGTGTTGCCAATCTAAGTCTATCTTTGATACTTCTATTTTTGCAGCCTGATCTACTCGCTCGTTGTTTCGGTGTTCTTCATTAGCCCGACTCTTGGGAACATGAGCGTCTACATGACGAACTTTTACAGATAGTTTCTCTACTCTGGTGGCAATTATTAATAAATCCCCAAAACATGCTACTGGAACTAGGATGCAGGGTAGGATGAAGAAGCCATAAACCAAACATACCAGGCACAAACTCCAGTACCTGTATAAACTTCCTATAAATCATGAACATTAAGCCCAGGACAATAACAATCCTAATTCGTGCACCTCTAGTGTAAAAGCTATGTGTTAGAGACAACATCGGAGCTATCTCTGAATAAGAAAACAAACCTAAGGACCAGAGAGGTATTAAAACTTCAAAAAAGCCTAGGGAACAGAAACACAGAAAGGACTCCATCCCAAGAGACATTAGGAATTCAATCAGCAACATGGCTACTGAGTACTCTATTCCCACACAAAGTACAACCAAAAATGCAATCAATGTAAGTTTTTTCCACTCTCTCAGGCCCCACGTTGGGCGCCAAAATAAATATATGTCCTGGTTTAGGGCAAATTTGGGGAAAACCTCCAAAGGGGTTCCTCTAGAAGAGTAAACCCAAACAGCCCCTCCCCCCAGCCGGTCCGGGAAAAGAACTTCCTCGGAGAAAAGTGGAAAAAACTATTTATTTAACAAACAAAATGCCCACAAATGCAAAGAATTAATAATATGAAACAATAAAACCTCTGCCCGCTCCGAAGAGAGATGGCAAACAGAGACAGTCCTTGCCGTGGGTGTAGCTCAGCTCACTCAGTCTCTCCGAAGGTCCAGGCCCGGCGGGGCCGCAGGTGCCAGCCCTCGCTGCTCCTCTGGGTTTTTCAGTCCTGAGCAGATTTAAACAGTCCCAAGAAAAAAAGGAAAAAAAAAAAAACAAAAAAAACAGGGAGTCTTCTCTGCCTAGCTAACTAGCTAAAAGCACAGGAGATCTCTGTCCCACCGCTGTCCGTGCCTCGGACGAACACCGGAGAGCAGCAATGTGGGGGAGTCAGGCAGTTTCCTCAAAACAAACTGCGCGCTGTTCTTTCTCCCCCTTCACTCCCAGAACAAGTTTTAAAGGTACAGAACACAATATACAGCACAAACAGAACAGACGATTGGGGATACAAGCAGCATAAAGTCACCCTACCACACTAAGGCCATGGAAAGAGAGAATGTTAGTAGATAATTTTCTGTAGTGTGTTGATACTAAATTATTGTGGGCTCAAACTTCTTAGAAAGACATTTAATGGGAGACTGAACCATTCTCAGTTGTCCTAAGTGAGCCTGCCAGACAGCTTCACTAACTTGCATAAGCAAGAAAAAACAGAAAGCAGAAAGTTTGGGTTACCTCTGGCTTGCAGGATTTCATTGGACTGGATGTTTTTTAAGAGAGGGAACTTGTCCAGGGACTTTTGGGGGATACCTTTTTAGCCATGTTTTACGGAACCTCTTGAAATACTGGTGGTCTTGGAAAGCCAAGAGCTTAGATTAGGATTTACTAGGCTAGATTTATTTGCTGTTTCCCACTAGGCAGAAAACATTCATCTTTGGAGTTTTCTCTTCCTTTGTCCATTTTTTTCCTCTTTATAGCTAGGTGAAAAATAATTAATTAAAATTATAATACGATTTTAAATATAAAAAATAACTAAAGAAGTTCAAATGAAAAATAATTTCTACTGGAATTGCAAGATGTTCTAAGAACATAAATGTTGTTAATCTGTTGTTTTAAATTACTTCTGGTAAACTTTTTTTTTTGTGTCATTTTTACTCTTTTTTTTTTTTTTTTCTATCCATCAGTTGCCAAAATAACTTATCTGTAAGCATTTGCTGGCTACTTCAAACTGATCAAGTATTTTTAATGGAAGTACATTTTTGCGCTGCCTGAAATGTGTCAAATATCAGCAAGTCTACCTGAATGCAGATCATTGCCTGATCTACATGACTATTTTAAACCTCAGGGATTTTGTGCTGGTATTTCGACAGAGTAAAATTATTGTCTCCATTGAACTAAAATATTTTTTTTTCCATTCACTTCAGTGAAGTCAGTATTTGTCAGATAAAGCCTCTGAAATATTTTTAAATACATATTTGCAGAGAATCCACCCATCTGCCATATTTTCTTTTCCTGAGCTTGCTGAACACAGTGGGCAGGTGTGGAACTTTTTGTTGGTAGAAAGCATAGCAGTATTGCCTATTGCATGAAGCCTTGCATGAAGCCTTGCAGGATGTTCTTATCCTCTGCTATACTAATCTGTTTAAGGATTCTGTCTTGTATTAAACTTCCCTTTTGTTTCAGTTCTGCAGTTATTCCTTGGCAATGAGTGATGGATGTACTTTTTATTAGGCTATGAACATAGCTTTGCACTGGGTTACAAGAGAGTATAAATGTAGCATTGGTTTAAAAATGTACCTCAACAACTGGCTTCTCTCAGAAATAGCAGTATATTGGTTACTAAATAACAGTACATAATAAGGATGTAAGGATGTGATAGTAAAGAAATAACTAATATCGGTTGTAGGTTGCTCTTAGGTGAACGACTCTTTCCTGGCTTTTAGGAAGCCACACACTGCAATGTCACCTCACCTGTTTATAGTAATCAGAAATATTCTACTATGTCTAGGTAAGGAAGCAGTTCCTCATAGGGAAAATGTCAAGGAGATGCCTTTATTCTCTATATTAATTTTAGGGAACTAGCAACAGTAAGCAAATCAAATTTCAAAACTTATATCAGTTTTGGAAGGATAAAGAAGGCAGATGGGAAACTTGAATTCTATTCCAGTGTGTGTTCAGTTTGTTTTTGAGGGCAGTTTCATTATCTTATTTGTCATGATCTGTGGGAAAGGGAGTGTTGGACGGTGGGTACTGCTTCACAGAGCACTGCTGTGCTTGAAGGACAAATACCATAGCTTTATGATAACAGCTGTTGACAAACTATTCCGCACCTGTTAATTACAGGTATTACAAATAGAGAGGAATTTGGGTGTTTGCTGTCATGACGACATTACAGATGTTTTCTTCTGTGCAAACCTCTGCAGTTGGCCTCAGATCTTTGAGGATGTGGTTGTTTGTCATCCTGACACCTCTGGGTAAGAAGCCACTCAGCTGTCCCATTCAGTTTTTGGCTGTGGAATTTGGCAGCTCCATCATCTGGTGTCGCAGCAGCAGTGCCATTGCCAGCCTTCTAGTTCAATGCATCTGTCACTGACTCCAAAGGGATCGTGGGGAAGAAGTGTGCATGGCACCGTATTTCATCTTCTCATCTAACCACCCTGGCTAATTAAGCAGTTCTGACTCCTCTCTCTTGAAATTGATCTTCAAAGATGGTTTTGAACTGTACCCAAATTAGCCTTATGTGGAAAATGGTGTCTCTGTGTTTTACGCATATTTAAATATGCTTTAGGAAACCTGACTTGCTTTCTAATGATTTATAACTTACATTCATCTTCTTCAAAAGTAAGGCAATGTTTCCTCCAAATAACTGAAATTTTGGAAAAGCCAAGACATTCTTCAAAATCTTGAATCTTGACTTCCTATTCCAACAGAGGAGCATTACACAAAAGTTATGTATTCTGCCTGCAGCAAAAGAGGTCAAACTGAGTCTTTAATTCTGAAACCATCTGATGGTATCTGCATTATAAACCTGGTAGGTTCACATTTAACAGATTCAGTTTGTTAAACATCAGGCTGGCTTTGAGTAGTGGTTTGGTGGCCCTGTAGCAAAAAGAATGGTGACTTATTTCTCTGATAGTTAGCACAAAACCTAAAAGCCTAGGCAGATGAGAAGAGAGATGAAAAAACTAGGAGAAAAACCCTCCACAATCTATTGAAAAGATGGTTCTTTGGCAAATAACGATTGTTCTATGTTATATATATATATATATATATATATATGTCTATTACATAAAAGGGAATTAAAGGAACTTTGAGAAGTCTTCTGCTTGTTAGGATCCATTTCATCGAACATAATCCATGGCAGATGTGATTTTGTTTTTTCCTTTTGCATCACATTTTCCTTAGTAATTCTGATGACGAGTCTACAAACTTAGGCAAATCAATTCCAATGCCTCACTATCTGTATCATGGTGCTTGGCTAATAGAAATATTGTCTGAAATCTTATTTGCTAACATTACTACATTTGAATCTATGAAGACTAAAAACATAATTTCATTCTTTGCTATTGCCTTTTATACATATAAAAGCTATTAACATCACTCCTCTGGACTTTTTTGTGTTGAAGATCACTGATTCCTGCAATCTTGCTACATTGAGTTGACTTCTGTGTGTGTATATATATGCTCTTGTCTTTCTTCCTTGCCTTGTATTTTTGTTTTAATTTCCAGGTGCAGAGGAGTTTCTTGTCTACTGTGGAATGTCTTGGGACTGATGTATTCTTGTGATGCCCATTTTGAAAGACATCAATGCACACTGAAACAATAGAAAACTGGGAGAGTGTATGGAAGCTGATTTAGCAAAAAACTGTCAGTGAAGTACAGAGCCTTTAAGAAGAATAAATATTACTTCACAATTGATTAAAAACAAGAGCTACACATTTAAGATGGCAGTCACCTTTCCCTGTTTAAATGCCAGGTGATCCAAACTGCAAACTTATCCAACTGCTGCACAATTTCCATCTCTTAGTTCTAATTACAAGTGGGTAGAGGGTGTGTTCCCTGGTGCTTACGACTTGCTGGTGTGCAGGGTAGGTTATCACACTTTTCTTCTAAGGTCTGGTAACTTTAACAGGCTTTTAGGCCTGAATGCAGGAAGCCAATTAAGTGTTTGCTTAACTTCTACAGTGTTAGTTTAAAGCTGCCCTGTCTTAATCAGAGTCCTAATTACTAAAATACTCCCATACCTGCATGAGAGCTTAGTCCTATCTGTTGACTATTAATTATATTACATTTATTCTTGCATAAAAGCAGCTGCAGTTAAATGGAAAGCCTTAGCCCACGTGGTTCTCAGAGTCACCCAGGCTTTTGGAGAATGAAGGTGCCTTTGTACAGTAACAAGGGAGAAGCTTAATGAACAGGTTCTGTGCATAAGGCACGTTCCCTTTGACTGGCTGGTCATTGTGGTGTCTGTACGGTGGCTGGTGCTCTTTGGCATTGAAGCAGTCACCTGAGAAACAGCGTGGGGCCAAATGAACAGACTGCTTCAGCCTTCTGCTGAACAAATGCTCCTGAGTGTTTGCCTTGTGTGTTTCTTATTCAGGTCTTAGCAGCACCATGCCATCCCTTGCCATGTCATGTGAATGCACAACTTACGCTTTTGCCTGAGGAGGGCAAAAATCCATATGAATTCAATAGCAGAACAAGTGACCAACTCTTTTTCCAGCTCTAGTGCTCTGTTCTGAAAGGGAGGTTGGACAAATATTTGCATTCAAAACGTATTACAACTTCTGACAGATTTCTTTTTCAAGCTATAAACCAGCAGACTGATGCCCTCTCATAAGTATTCTAGCAAATCTGTGACCTGGAAAGAGAATGAAAAAGTGTTTCCTCCAACTTTTTTTGCCAAACCACACTTCTTGTTTGTTTGTCCTTAATTCAGTTTTGTTTAATTTTGCATTGCAGTAATTGCATGGGCACGTAGCATCTTCACACCACCATCTTCCAGGTTAGGTTCTGGATCAGGCACTGAGGATCCAGCAAGGATAAATGTTAGGACAGGTAGGATGATAATGATAATGGAGAAAGAGTAAAGCAGAAGGCATCAGTTTTCCATATATCATATACATTTTTCTTTTTGCAGTGTAACCAGTGGTTGTGTTTAATCACTTAAAACCCTGATGTTTTGGCAGTAGAAACATTTGTACTTAAAAGGCAAGACACTCCAAAGTCAGACAGTAGGATGGAGAAGTTAGAGTACATTTTCATGCTTCTTTTTCCATGTTTAATATTTAGTTTTGCACTACAGTTGCAGAGCACATTTTCAAGATAAGATAAAAGATCCTCTTTTTAAGTACCCCGTATCTATTGAAGGCTTGAGATAAACTGCGCATACCACTTTTGGAAATCTAGTCATAAGTCAGAGCTGTAGTGTTTAAGACACTTGCCATAATCAAATTCTTGTGTCTTTGTAACAAAATGAGGTTTTGATGGAGAGCTGGCTGCCATAGCACATGTGCCTGTTCAAATATGCCACATCGCTCACCTGGCTTCCAGTGGCCACTGTGGAGGAGTGTGCATCTCTCACGGGGTCTGTCTCTGATGTGTCAGCCTAAACAAACATCTTTGTGATGCTCTCGGGCATCTGAACTGGTACTACTCATCACATTCTATTCTATTACTGTTATTATTGTTATTATTATTATTATTATCAATCCTTCTCACTGCAGTGGTACAGACTGTACTACTAAAGTCAAGCCATTATAAGATATAAGGACCATGCATCTCTTATAGGAAGCCAAAGCATGCAGTTTCATCTGTCAACGCCACCTTTATCAGCCACACCCTCCCAGTTACATTAGCCTCCTCCGCCCTGAAACAGGTAAGTTGGGTGACAGCTTTCCCAGGCCCCAGTCTGGAAGGAGTATCAGGGTGTGGTGTGGCCACTGGTTGGAGGCAGCATGCTTGTAGGCTGGAACTGGGAAGGCAGAGCAGCCCAGCACTGGTACGGGAGCACAGCAGCACCACTGATCCAGTGGCAAAACAGAAAAAAGCCAAATCTTTTGGGCTGGATCAGCAAACTTGTCTTGCTGACTGTGTGGCTGCACACATGCCTGTGTCTTGGGTAGGGGGGAATGTGAGATCAGGAGCAGAGTGGCAGTGGCTCACAGTCCTGGGACTTAAACTGCACCATGGATTGGGTGACAGCATAAGATGATTTAAGCTTTATCTCAGAGGGGCAGGGTTTGCAAAAAGAAATATATCTAGCTGACATTAATTGCTGTTTTGGTTATTTCCCAAGGTGAGATAGAGGGTTTTCTATGTGCCATTACTCTTCCTGAAAGTGGAGTTGTGCTGTCCTAAAATGACTACATATAATGGGAATATATAGTTAAGCAAATATGCTGCAGTAAATCAGAATGTAAAATTGAGGGGAAAAGGCATAGGTTTTAACTGTTTTGGTCTGTGATTAGTTTCATTTGGATTCCAAAATCTAGAAAAATTGACCTTCTTAATCTGTCAGGGAGGATGATATAATTCAGGGATCTTAAATCAGGACCTCATTCTCCATACCTCAAAGCCTAACGGCATCAAAACAATGTTGGATATGGTACTGTAATTCCCTTCAAGTCCAGGAATTTTGTGTTTATTGCCTACCTCATAATCCAGCTTTAACTGTAAAATATGGTAAATGCCTATTTGTGTTTTCCATTTTCTCACTAACTTTTTCTGCAATTTTTAGAGGTGTTTTTTTGTTTGTTTGTTTGTTTTGGTTTGTTTGTTTTGGTTTGTTTGTTTTGTTTTGTTTGTTTGTTTTAACAATGGGAGGGGAATGTGGGTCAAAATATCTCCGGTTCATGTGTGTACTGAAACCATGAATGTAAATCCACAAACAGGGAAGACATTGTTGAAAGGCTTGTTACAGGAAAGATAAGTAGCGTCCCCCACTGGCTACATTTTTGGATGACTGGGAGCAAGCACTTGGTGCTGTTCATCTTCCACTCAGTGGTGGCTGTATGTGAAACATACATGACAAAGCAGGGCTGTTGGGGAGCTGCTGAGAGGCTCCCAAACTTCATCTGTCATCGATGTGAGTGGCAGAAGACAGCATCACCCAGCTGTATGTCTGGGCACCCTACAGAAACACCAGCATGTGGACGCAGAAGCAATGTCACAGTCCAGAATGAAACTGGAGGCTTTGTAGGTGTGGGAACAGGTGTTCTCTGGATTGCTCACATTGATTCAAGTGATAGGTATGTCCCTGTCACCTATTTCTAATGTGTCTCTAAATCTCTTTTTTCTCTTAGATGCTTTGCCATGGATTTGCCAAGCAGCTTTAAACAAATAACATTTTGGTTTTTATGGGGAGGGTGGGTAGAGAATAGAGATAGAGAAGACCTTGTTAAAACTATAGTACTGAGGGGAGCTCTTTATGTCTTCTGTACAGTTATGCTGTAAATCCACTAGTAGCTCACAGTCTAAAGTCTGTTTATATTATTTCAAAATCACCTATCTTGCCTTCTTTTCTGTTTCAAGTCTGCAGTGCCATTGCACTTTCTGCTTAAACCATACAGTTTAATGATTTAATTCTCACTCCTTTTTTTCTTTTTTTTTTTTTTTAAATTTTCTTAGGTAAGCTTAAGAGTCCTCCCCTTCAATTTTATAACAAAGATGTAGATAGAGAAATGTGCACTTGTTTTGATGTAGCTTTTTGGTTCATTCGTGTTGTAAAACAAAGTGTTTGATTTTGAGGGTGGGAAACAGGGAAACAAAAACAAACCACAAATCTCCCTGTGTTTTTAATAAGCAGAGTTTTGCCAAGTAGCAATTAGCACTCTTCAGTGTTTGTGCTAATTAAGAGCTTCTTAGGATCCTCTAAGAGGAAGGGCTTTTGCCAAGTTAACAGATTTTTCAGACAGGTGAGCTGCTTTTAGCTTTACCTTTGCTAGGTGCATTTTTTATAATGTTTTTCCTAATTACTGTTCTGTTGCTCTGACATTCACCGTGTTCTTCTGCTGCTCAAATCACTGATGTGATATGTATGAAGCTTCTCTATAATTTTGTGCTGGAGAAAAATTACAGAAGCTGAAATAATCACTCAAAACAAAAGCTGTTGTTCTGAAACTAAGTAAGGGAAGAGAGGAAGCATAGTCTTGTTTTCCTAAGCCAAATTCTTTACTGAGCCTCCTTTCAAAATACAAGCATAGAAAGTCCCATGGGGCTGTGGTTATCACTGACCCATTGAGGTCCATCCTACTACAGGAATTGTGGTAAGTTCAGTTTAAACTTTTTATGTCTCTTCACACAGTGGGAATGAAAGTTTTCAGAAATGTTGATCAAAACTTTTTTCCAAAGATACTTTTTCAAAGGAAGAGATATAGACATTTTTAGACTGAGAGCACCTGAAGACCCCAGTTTGAATTGACATGTATTTTTAGGGCTTTCCCATTATTGAGACAAAAACATGTTTCGTGTTGACACTGTGAAATGTCTTCTTTGCTTTTGAGGATTTAGAATTTTACATTGAAAGTATCTTAAAACCAATTTTTGCTCACTTCACCTCCTTCTTGAAAAGAAAAATAAGGGACAGTTCAGAATCTTATTATTTAGCTGATCTTAAGTGGAGACATAGGCCAATATTAGTATTTTCTCCAATATCAAGATGAGGCTTTCAATATGTCTAGTTCTCATAGTGTCAGAAAATATTTTCCCTCATTTCTTATTTTAGATTCCTGTCCTCTTAATCCCATATTACACATAGCTTCTTTAAAAAGTCTGTTGTTTAGCCAAGACATAGGAAAACAAATTAGAAAAGTCTGGTTCATAGGTACATGATTTTTTTTTGTATTTTTGGTCTAAATCACTCATAAATGAGTATGTGAGCTATGTGTGTGATCACTCATTAAGAACCAGAGTAAACCTATGGATCAGAGCATTTTCGTTGGGATGATCTTATTTGATTATAATCAGCTACAGTGAGACTTAGCTAGTGGCACAGATGGCATCTGGTTGCTGAGCCATTACAAGCACTTTCATCTGTTTGAGCAAAACCTTCATCTGATCAAACTCCCTTGCTGCTTCAGTACGAAATACGTGATTGCTTGAACCAGCACCAAGTGGTTAGGATTAGTAGAATGATGTAAACTGTAATGCCTATGTTCTCTGACTACTTTGTAATAAGAGAAAAGAAACCAAAGCAAGCCCTGAATGGGCAACCTTCCTGATCACTTGTTCCTCTCTTCCCAGTTTTGCATTTACTGGTCACATATGGACCTGTTAGCTAGGATCTCACATTGCAGTCCTGTCAGAAGGGAAGCTCTTTGCTACTTCACTTGGACCATTCATTACTCTCAATCCAAATAAGCATTGACATGCAGTGGGGTCTTGGTATCTTTTTCCTTCTGTGTAGTAACATGAGGTCATCCAGAAGTTGGTCATCCAATTATCAGAAGTGTTGTCTCTTCTCTAGATTCAAGGAAGAGCTGCCTAAGGTAGATCTGGGGAAGAGTCCTTGAACAGACCTGGAAGAGAAATGGAGCTTGACATCTCACACTGAAAAGTATAGCTACGTGTTGGCTAACTCTTTCCAAGATACTGTCCTGATCTTTCTGAGATTAGCTTTCTGAAAGAGCCAAAGAGAAGAATCTTTAGATTTCCTTTTACTTACTGTCTATTTCTGCTGAGCTTGAAAGCGTCAATAATGGAAAAATACTCAAACCTTAACTGTGGTGACACAGTTTGAATGGCTCATGGCCAAACACTGTAAAAAAACCCAAGGTCAGAATAAGTTAATAAAGAGCCTCCAGGTGCAGTTTATCTTCTGCTTGTGTTTGAGTAAAGAAGGTGCTCAGTTACTATGAGCCAAAACATAACCCCTCAGCCAGTAAGTCATGAAGTTGGAATCCTTCCTCTTTGATGCTGCAAAATTGTAAGTGCAGCTGAGGTTAGAGGGATAGAAGTGGTCCTGAAACTGTCTACGGTAGGGGAGCTCTGGCACTTTTCTGTACATGTGTGAACAGAAAAGGTTGGTGATTGCCCCTGTCATCTTTCTCCCTTCTTCTTTTGTCACAGGGGAAGATCTTCCCTGTTGTTATTAAAAAGTATTTGAACTCATTCCACCCCACAGGGCTCCTATATGATGTCTGATATCTTGACACTTTTTTTGCTGGGTTTGAAACTGGATCTACCCAGATGACTCAGAAGGCTGAACTTTCAAATCCAGGTCTGATCATCTGTTTATCATGCATCACTCCATTTCCCAAGTTCTGTATTTGACTGACAGCTCAGTTCTGAGACTTTGTCCAGCTCCTAAATTTCAATCATTGTCAAAACTACCGAATGTAGGTCTGGCCTTCCAGATAGTGAGGCAGTTACTTCTTTAATACCATTACTAGCTTTGCCTCTGGTTTACTAGTCCAGTGGCACACTACTGTATCTCCTTTTGTTCTGTGAAGGGAGTCTGAAGAAACCAGCTTGTGTATGTTTTTAATTACATGTTTGTTCAGCCCTCCGAGGATGTCAGGAGCTGTGAACAGCAAATGCCAAGTGATTGCCAGGAAGAAAGCTGCTGACTGCAGTCCATCATAGACAGAACCCTTCTGTGTAGCTGCCACTGCCTTGCCATGCACATACCGACGATATCTGATTTTGATTATAGTCTCTCCTCTGATGATAGTGCTGTCTCGGGTTCTCCTGGAGACAAAGTCTTGGTCAAGTGAAAACATAAGCAATGGTGTACTCAAGGACAAAGTCAGTCAGTCTCCCCCAGATTCCAGTCTATTGACTCTTCTTTCTTCCTCATTTGGAGTGAACTGAAAGGCTAACGATCTCCCCTTAAATGAGCATAACTTGCTGTATTATGTTAGTCTAGACAAAGGAAATCAAATTAATTAGCAGAAAGACTGCAAATGTGCTGTGGAGGAGGACCTGTCATTAGAGTACCTCATTCAGGCTCCTGTGGCTTGCTGTGTATTCAGAATGATAGCTCTGGTCTTTCTCTCCGCAGAAGAGAAATAGAATAATACTAGGCTTCAATTAGAGACACAACTATAATTCAGTCCTGGGCAGGGAGAGGGGGAGGTGAGTAGGAAGATGGCTGCTCTGCAAAGCCTAAGTCATAAAACATAAAATCTTGGTTTACACATGGCAGCAGATCCTTCTGTGATTGAATTACAGCCTTCATATTCAGTAGTGGGTCAGGTCTGTAAACCAGAATATAGACAGAACAAATATTTACATTCTGTGTGTAATGACAGAGGGAGAATCACTGATCTGAGCATGAATCAAAGCCACAAGAACATAGATGTGGGACAGCCGCATGTTGCCAGCAGTGTGAAGTGGGAGAGATGGAGTAAATTTCCACTATTTGGATGTTAAATTTCCTACAAATCATCCTGCTGCATTTCACTGAAAATTTGTCTTCTGTTTACTTTCAGTTGTGACACACACTGCCAATGCATAAATGGCAGTTTGCCCATTCATTCTGTGTGCTATATGTTTACTAATATTTCTGGAAAGTTATTTTGAAGTGTATAGGTATTTAGCATTTTATGTTGATAGTGCATATATAATTAAAATTTTATTTGTATTCCTGACTTCATAGCATCTCAAAAGATTTTTTTCTTTTGACAGCTGTTGAGCCACTACAATCTATTTTGGTCCATTTGACAGCTATGACAGTCAAAAAGGTTACTGTCAGTTTGGAAATATCGATAGACATGTAGTCAAGTAAAAATTCTTCTTTATATATTAGAAAACAACTTACAAACAAGGGTCAAAATATTTCCAAACTAAAGAAATTGCATCAAGGCATCAACTGGTGCATGGACTAGGGTAGCCAAGAAGCCATATAGCTCTACAGGTTTTGAACTCCAGATGTCATGTTTGTTTATAGGCTTGCAAAAACATGGAAAAAACCCCATCAGAGCATGTGGTTACTGCACTTTTCAGCCCTAACAGGTGTGAATTATATTTTAGTTGCATGCATCAAGTTTTTCTTGTAGAGACCCTGCGTGAACGGGGTTCCTTTCAGAGCAAAGCCCACAGCTGAGTTAAACACTTGAAACAAAACTAATCCCTTAAACAGGGATTGTGATGGGCCATTGGTTAACCTACAGAAAGTAACTGCAAAAGTAAGCCAAGCAGAAGGCTGGTGCTCTTGTAGAAAGAAGAAAACATCTAGTAATTCTCCAAGTAAGTTTGTGAACAAAAGGGGTTACCAAATATTACAGGATCAACCCAAGGGTAATGCCATGCGTGGTGTGCAGCAGTGACTCGTTCCTGCTTGGCTTCCACTGACGCAGAGTGCAAACAAGCTTTACACTGTTGGGCCAGCTTACACCCTGGGTGAGAGGCTGTATTAAAAACTTTGAGGGGACCCACTGCTATTTCAAGGTGTCTTGTGTTACATGTGAACATTAGAGCTCATGAAGTTTGATTTTCTGTGGGTGTGTTCAGTGTGCCAGTAGCCCTAAACGTCCCCTTTGCTACTCACACCTCTTGTTCTAAATTGTGTTACCATGGACTTGTTCCCCCTGTCCCCTTCCCTGAAATATTTTTCGTGCATCCCTGAGTACCCTAGGAGAAAACACACTTAGTGTAATGCAACAGAAGTTTCAAACCTGCCTTGCTGTCCAACCGATTTGAAATTTGGCAGAGGAAAAAAAGATTAATTGTGAGGTGTCAGCTGTGTTGTTTATAATCTGAAGGAAAGGCAAAATAGGATGAGAGGATTCCCTAGATTTAGCCTCCTAGAGGAGAAAAAGTGCTTTTCTGTGGAACAAATAATTCTGGTAAGGCACTTTGTTATGTGTTTGTGTGGCATAGACCTGGTTGGAGCTAACGAGCTGCATGGGGTCAATACTTGTTTTAGATCTTCTGCACTCTGTCTCCAGAACTGCTGTAAGTTTTAGTCAGGAGGACTGGTGCTTTGTCAGGCAAAATTAAGCAGAGATAATGTAAATGAAAAATGCTCCAAACAATCAATCTATGCCATTTTTAAGACAACTGTATGAAAAATCAGCTGGAATGGTTCTTACCAGTGACATACTGGAAAGTAGTGGGAAATTTTTTTTGTATGGGAATTCACATATTACCTAATAGAAAGATTAGCCCATGGGATATTGGGATAAGAGCATTCTTATTTGAACCATCTGTGTGTCAGCTCTATAAATAGGATACTGGTTTACAGAAATTCGTAATATAAAGACTAGACCATCAATAACATTTTAGATTTTTCAAACAGGAACACGACCAGAGTCATAATGTGGTAACTGAGGATAGCATCTTGACAGAGAGCCTGAAAGAATAAAACTATCTGAATCTACCAGAAAATCTGGAAAATTTAAATGTTATTTCTCTGCTGATTAGTCTAGTGTTTCTTATATACAAGATTACATGCTACCTGTTGATTTTAGAAGTACTTGCATTTTTCTGATCATTAGGAGAAGCAAGCACTTCTTTTGAGCACTTTTATGATGCTTTAGGGACCTCAGTTTTCTCCTAGAACAGAACTCATTCAAATGCCCTCTTTTTAGAATGGTGCAAGTACAGTAAGGAACATATATTGAAGATTAATGGTCATCTCTCTTATTGAGGTTAGAAAATGAGCTGTGCATTCTAGAAGTAGTGTGTTGTTTGAAGCTACAAAAAATTAAGCTCCTAACTCCATCCCTGTTCTATCAAAACTCAGGGAAACTATATTGGAAATTTTCATACAAAACAATTTTAATTTACAATAGTATAATGTTTTTAAAGGAAAGCTTGCCTAAGGGTAAAAACTCTGCATTTCTTTGCAAAAAGAAGAGTATTGGTGCCATGCGGTGCAATTGAAAGATGTTGGAAACAGTCCATTCTCAGTTAATTTCTGACCTCCAGTAACTCACTTCCCCTCTGAGCTCAGTTCTGGTCCCGCCATATGTTGGTCACCAAGTCAGTCTATGAACATCTGAAGTTGTGTCGCTTAGTCAGGAGTTGGTCTCGGGTGAGATTTCAATGTTCTGTTGTAATGCAAACAACAAAAATATAATGGAGACTGTTCATTGCAAAACAGTCTTTTGTAGCATCGATTCTCCAGTAAGGAAGACGTGAAATGAGCCATTGTATTTAAATGCTGAACTTGCCCTATTCTTGTCCTGACTGTCCTCCTTTCCAGCAGGCTGAGGGATGGTCACAAATGAAGACATTTGCTCAAGCGACTGCTTCCCTTCACATTTAGTTTTTCGTTTCCCAAGGGCAGAAGTCTGCTGTTTTCTCCTGAATGAAATGCTGCCAAATGGGAGTGTAACAGCTGCCTTCGACACAGAAGAATAAAGTTAAATGTAGGCTGTTTTTACTTGCTGGACAAAATGTTCATGTGCAAACAGAACTGACTTGCCTCTTTGGGGCTCTTTATCTTGTGCTGAAAAGCTGAGAAACACTGAGAAGGAGACCAAGTATCTTTTCAATTTAGTTCACTCTTGCAGAGAGACATTTTTTAGATTCATAGGAGAATTATCAGTCCTTTCCAAAAAAGCTCTTCTCCTTGTACCCATTCCTTCCACCCCCTGACCATAGCATTCTTCAAAACCAGGTTGTGAGGAAGAGAATCAGCCTCATGGACAGCTAGCAGAAATCTGGTTTTATTTTGTGGGTTTTTCCCTCCTCCCACTCCCCTTTTTTTTTACCCAGTGTTGCAAAGGCTGCCAGCACTGATGACTACCCAGACACTTCTGAGTAGGACATCTCACTCTGCTTGGGACAATTCACATGTGCTCACCAGGCAGACATTTGTCTGTGGTTGGTTCTAAAACCACAAGTTCCTGAAGCTGAAATAGCAACAAAGTTTAGCTTTTAATCATAATGATACAAAAACCTCCTTTATCCAGTTACCTGCTAGTATTGTTTTCCTAATCCCCTAAAAAAGGCTTTGCTACATTGCCACAGGTACAATAGGATGACTTTGATTTTGCATTTCTTGCAGCTTTCATTCCTTCTCTTTATTTCACTTTTCCTGTTTTAAAATGATAAATGCTGACACAATTGTTGAATCAAAATCTTTGCTACTGATAAATACAGGGTCATATGAAGTTGATAGTGTCCTTCTTCACTGTATTACCTGGCTAGCATTTAGCCTTAAAAAGAACCCAAACCAAACCTTGCATCATTTTTTCCTGCACTATTTTCTTCTAGTTGGGGCCTTAGTAATTGCATCTATTACATGTGTGTGTGTTTTTTGGGAAGCACTGGTATTTATCATGGACATAATCACAGAGGACGAGTAAGGTTAGAAGGAACCACAATGGGGCATCCGGTCCAACCTTCCTGCTCAAGCAGGGTGATCCTAGAGCACATGGCACAGAAATGCATCCAGACAATTCATGAATGTCCCCAGTCAGGGATATTGCACCACCTCTCTGGGCAATCTCTTCCACTGCATGGTCATCTGCACAGTGAAGTAGTTCTTCCTCATATTCAGATGAAAGTTCCCACGCATCAGTTTCTGTCGGTTGCCTCTTGTCTTATTGCTTGGCACCACTGAGAGGAGCCTGGCTTCATCCTCTTGGCACCTTTCCTTCAGAATCTTTTAGGCATTGATGAGGTCCCTTCTCAGTTGTCACTTCTGGAGGCTGAACAGGCCCAGCTACCTCAGCCTTTCCTCGTAAGAGAGAGCTTCCAGTCCCTTAATCATCTTTGTTGTACTGAGGATCCCAGAACTGGACCCAGCACTCCAGAGGTGCCTCACCAGGGTCGAGTGGAGGGGCAGGATCACCTCCCTCGACCTGCTGAGGTCCTAATCCATTCCAGGACACCATTGGCATTCTTGGCCACAAGGACACTGCTGGCTCAGGGACAGCTTGTTGTCCACCAGGACCCCCAGGTCCTTCTCCACAGAGCTGCCTTCCAGCAGCTCAGCCCCCACCCTGTGCTGGTGCAAGGGTTATTCCTCTCCAAGTGCAGGACCCTGCACGTGCCTTTGTTAAAGTTCAGTCAGTCCTTCTCTGGTCACCTCTTCAGCCTGTCAAGGTCCTTCTGAAGGGCTGCACAGCCCTCTGGGCTATTGGCCCCTCCTCCCAGCTTTGTGTTGTCAGTGAACCTGCTGAGGAGGCATCTGCCCCTTCACTGAGTCATTGATAAACAAGGTAAACAACACTGGGCCCAGTGCTTGACCATGAGGGACACCACAGGTGACAGGCCTCCAACCTGACCACGTGCAGTGGGTACAACCCTCTGGGATCTGCCCTTCAGACAGTTCTGAATCCACCTTACTGTCTACTCATCCAGCCTGCACTTCCAGACCTTGCCTGTGTGGATGTTGTGAGACACAGTGTTGAAAGCCTCACTAAAGTTGAGGTAAACAATATCCACTGCTCTCCCCTCCTCTACACAGGTGGTTGTTTCATGGCAGAAAGCAATCTGGTTGGTCAAGCATGATTTATTATTTGTGAATCCATGCTGACTTCTCCTGATCACCTTCTTGTCATTCACAGGGCTAGAGATGGACCCCAGAATGAGGTGCTCCATCACTTTTCTCAGGGTTGAGGTGAGATTGACCAGTAGTTCCCTGGGTTCTCCTTCTTGTAGTTTTTAAAGACTGGTGTGACATTTGCTTTCTTCCAGTCCTCAGGCACCTCTCCTGACTGCCATGGCCTTTCAAAGATGATCATGAGCAGCCTTGCTATGGTGTCCACCAGGTGTTTCAGCACTCATGGATGCAGCCTGTCAGGGCCCATGGATATGTGGATGTCAAATTTGCTTAGGTGTTCTCTACTCAATCCTCCTTCCTTCCAACATTTCTTTACGCTGGTCTCCTGGGTCAGAGATGCCTACGAGATGTCATATCAGACCAATGCAAAGATGTTCAGTAACTCTGCAGACTCTGTTACCAGCATACCCACTCCATTTAGTAATGCATCCGCATTATCCTTAGTTTTCCTTTTGCTATAGTTACATCTGAAGAAGCCCTTCTTGTTCTCATTGACGTACTTGGCCAGATTTAATTCCAGATGGCCTCAACCTTCCTTGTCTCGTTTCTACTTCTCTGACAACCTCTCTAAATTCATTCCAAGTGGCCTAACCCTATTTCCATCCCCTTAATGATAAAAGTATGTCAGAATACCAGGGCTGACTTCATCAATACTTTCCTTCCCCTCTCTCCGGTCTCCTGGAGCTGTAGTTTACAACCAGGTTCTTCGGTGACTCTCCTCACAAACTCCTGGTCCTGGCTTAAAAAAATTAGAAATTTCTCTCTATTCCTCCAGCACTAATACTAAAAAAATTATACTAATACTTAAACGGCACCCCCCCCAAACAAACAAACAAACCAACCAAAAAAACCCAAAAAAACCACACCAACACCAAAAACCCCCACAGGTTTAAAAGCTATGCAAGATAAGGAGGATTCAGCCTAATACTATAAATCAGTGGTACAATATTTAGGTCAATATACTTTGTGTCAGGATGAGAGTGCAAAGAAGAACTGCTGGAGTAGTGTGATCCTTTAACACTAATGAAGTGACCAGCTGCATTTAAAGAGTTTTCAAATGAGCTTAAGTTCCTGAAGGAAAGAATAGTTCAGTGGTTTTAAACATGAATTTCTGTTGGCAGTAAAGGCAGATAAAAAAGAGAGAGACAAGGGAAAAACCCAGCATTCAAGCTGGTGAGTTTTAGTGTCAAGGGTTAGTTTACTTACCAGTTTTCTTCATTATTCCTTCTATTCTAAAAACAACACGTAGCTCATTGCTGAAAGACAGGAATAATTGGCTGAGTTGTTGGTCTTATATTTTTGTGGATCAAGAATTCTTCTAAACTCCTGGCCTTTTCAGGGAAAATTCAAGATAAAGCTCTTGGTAGTAGAAAATCTATTCAGTGAGAGCTGAATTAATATAATGCAGAATCCTTTTAACTAGCATAGACTGTCTCCACCAGTGTCTTCTACATACTCCATTTTGTTGATAATTTATTTTTCAATACTTTAAGTTCATTGTTTTCAAGAACTGCCTTGATAAGGAGAACTTCAGTGTTCTGGCATTAGTGGGGAAATGCTGTCCTGTTCTGAGGAATGGAGGCTGGCATTGTTGAAACCTGACTTCATGTCCCCCTTTAAAAAACAAAGCAAGAGCTCGCACAGTAGAGTGTGGCTCCTGAGACATCCAGCCTGCAGGAGAACCTTTCCTGGTTCTTTCAAAACTTTGTGGTAGTCCCTGTAGGTAGTCTTGACTCTCTGGGGGAGAGGTATTGGTGCAAGGGAGAGAGAAGGATGGGGACGAGGAGGGATCTCTGTCCAAGCGAGCCAGTGAGGGTACTAGGAATTTATTAAGTCTGAAAGAAATGTTTTCTCCCCCAACCATCTACTGTTAGGGCTGTGATGCAACAAAATAGCTTGCTTTCAAATCACTGTAGAAGGTTCTGAGAGGACAAGAATGGAAAAGTTTCTGCCTGTAAATTTCTGTAATGGCATTATTTATTTGTATTTAAGTAATTGCTGCCTTTTGTGTTTTGTGCGGGAGTTTTGAAAAGTGATACTCCTAGAACGTGGTAACTACTGTTATAATGCAGATCTGAATTACTGAATCCTAGCTGCAGTATTGTGTTTTTCACATTTTAAAAAGTTTGGTCTGCCTAGCCTCCTGCATGTTTTGTTGTTGTAGCTGGCCTCACTCTTGGCAATTTAGTAATGGGAATCTATTAATGATGGAATGATTTAATAAGACTCCCATGTCTCTGCAACAGGAGATACAGTACAGTGTTCAGTTATTGCTAATGCTGTTGGGACATGGGAGAAATAGTTTCCAAAGGATAGTTAAAAGAGAAAAGTTAGCACCAAATACCTCCTTTGCACAAAGATGCCTGATTAGTCTTTATTGAAGTCTTTATGAGAACACTGTACCATTAGAATCATGCTTAACTATTAATAAATTAAATAAATAGCATTTTTGGCTTCCTGGTAGAGAATTTGATATTTCCTGGCTTTCCACATCTGTTACTAAAGCCAAGTTTTAGTTCTTTGAAAAGCTATTGCCTGGCTTGTCTTCAAGGAGCACTTCTTGTGTCCCATCTTAAATGTGAGAACTAACCATGTACATCGTGTTCTTGCATTATTATACATATGACTGGTTTATACAGATTCTTTTTCTGACTAGGTCTAATATGAAAGTAAGGGGAGACTAGAAAAAAATTTTGGTAATGGCTTCCTGCCTTCAGCCACAATCAAGTGATCCCTGAGGAGAGCTCTCATGTCTCTGAAGTTTGCAGGGTGGAAACTGGAAGCAAGTGATACAGGTGGTCAAATGTGGCCATCTATGTACTGTACTATGTAATGGAACCTGATTCAATCTAGTCTGTAATGCCTGCCTCTTGCTGGTAGTTGCAGAGAAATATTTGTCCAAGGGAAGCTCTTCAGCTGTTAATTAAATTTAAATTTTTCAAAAAGCAAAAAAATCTCTGAATTTGTTTATCATCTTCCCAGTCACCAGCTCTTACAGTACTTGAGACTGTATTTCTGATGGGTGTATAATAGGTTTATAGTACTAAATCTTCTTCTTCATGAATCCATACTGTGATTAAGCTGAATAGGTAGAGTCTCAAATTCCATGGCAAGACAGGTTTTGCAGATTTGGATTTTTTGGTTGTGGGTTGGGGTTTTTTTTGTTTTTGGGGTGTTTTTTTTTGTTTGTTTGTTTTGTTTTTTGGTTGTTGTTGTTGTGTTTTGTTATATTTTGTTTTGTTTTAAATTGCCTGCAACTTTTATTTCTGACTTCCCTCCAGAAAGGCCTGGTGAAGAGATGATTGTATCATACCTTTATCAGAGAGTTGGATGCTTCCAGGAATGCTGATAATGCTGAGTGCTTTGTAGGTGCTACAAAGTAGGTGCTAAAGCAAACAAATGGGTCTCACACCTCCTGAATTCCTGAGCAGCTAACATAAAATATCACAGTGATCTTTCAGTTACATCCCTCTTTCTTTCTGTCTATTTGCAACCTTGAAGTAGGCTGATCTTCAAACCAGGAATTCTCAGTCAGAATATGCATCCTGAGATGAGAAACTGGTCATGACTTTTAAAACTACAGGAACCATCAGAGCAGCACAGACGGGCACTGGTGTAACCTCCTGCTCTGCCTTTCAGACCATAGCAGCCACTTCTTCTCAGGGGGACTTCTGGGAAAATGATGGCCTTGAATTCTGAAAGCAAATCCAATGCTCCATTTCAGAGAGAACTTCCCTAAGCACAAAACTATAAGCTATTTTGGGGGTTACATGTCCTGCTCTGAAGCTGGATTACTTTCAAGAATGCGTGAGTTACAGAGCCAGAAGCTCAATATGCCAAAGGGAGCCTGCCTTGGTAGGTACTTTATCTTACATAGTAATTGGATACAAAGAAGAAATAAAGCTAAGGGCAGACACAGTGATCCTGGGTCTTCCCCTGCTCCCCCTGTGACCTGACCTCTGAATGACAGAGCTGGATTTTGACATTCATGCTTCCATGGCCAAGGATTTCTTTACACTCCTGGGCCTGATAGCCCAGCTCCAGCATGTTGGGTTTGATGAGTTTATGAACTCATACTTGATGCTGATTTCCTTATCTCAAGTAGAAAAAACTTGCCATGTGATATGTAGACAGGCCTTATTGGATGTCTTGTCTAAGGTTAAGTTTTTCTCAGCTCACACTGGAGAAAAGGCGTGGGGGAACTGGCAGCAGCTGGCAACAATGCTTGAAGAAGTTGAAAACTGTCACAAAGGAGCTGCTGCCACTGGGTCTGCTATGGGGACCCCCAGTGCAGCAGGAATGGGGGGCCCAGGCTGGCACTGGTGCAAGTTTAAGGAGCGTTGGTCTCTTGAGGCAGTTCTCACTTGCATGGTCTCAGCCACATGCTGTTTCATTCTGTTCCATCTAAGTAGGGCAGAACTGCCCTGTCCTTGCCAAAAGCCAGATTCTTCTCCAATACGTTTTGTGTTTCTTCTCATCCTGTTCTGTCTGCAGACAGACAGCATTCACCGTCTTGCTTTGCATTCAAATCGAGTTTGCCAAAATGTTCTCTTTCTCTGGGAGTCCTGAAGTTTCTCTTCTCTTTGCATGTGAGTGCTGAAAATATACGTGTAGTCCTTGGCAAGTCGCTGGCACCGTGTGACCTTGTTTGCACCCTTACTTGCTTGAATAGGGGATTTGTGTGCCAGGGCTTAGAAAGGGGTGATTTGCAGGCTAGTAAGGGGTAACACTGTGATTAGAAATTCCACAATCTGACAGAATGCACATTTGACCTGCTAGTGTAGAATAGATTATTACTCCCTTATGTAAATATTTTAAGGTTCAAGTTTGATAAGGATCAATGACAGAAATCAGCAGTGCGTTCCTACCTGTCTGTAGAAGTACTTGCACGTATTGCAGTGTTTGGTTTATAACTGTACAATAGTGGCTTTGATTAATAATGCTTTATTAGTTACAAACACAGACTTACTGAATAAATCCTACTTACTCTATTGAATGGTTCTCCATGCCTACATAAAACCATTTAGGCAATTAGAATACTGCTATAGTATTTCTCTATATTGTAGACTTTGAGTTGTTAGTTCTCTGTCAGCTTTCCTGGATTCCTACACAGGATTTCTGCTTGACTACCACTCTTGACACAAAAAGCAGTCGTGTCCTTTCAAGTTGCATTTTATGAAGAGAAAGGGCAGGCGTGGTAACACGGAGTTTCATAGAATTGTAGAGTCATGAAAGTTGGAAAAAATCTTAAAGATCATCCCAAGAAAAGAGGAGGGGATGGGAGAAAGGGTGTGTCTCTCCTTCTGACCTTTGCTGTCCTCTTCTATGCCAGGATCAGAGAAATGAGACTGGAGAGGCAGTATCCCTTGTGTTTCAAAAGAGTAGAAGAGTATGCCTGAGAAATGTGGCATGAGGCATCTTGTGGAGAGCTCGCCTCTGTCTTTTTCTAGAAGACAAAGGTTTGTAAATCTGGTTTCTTTTCGTCCCCTTTCTATATAAAACACAAAGCACTGTGAATCGGTTGTTTTATCTACTACTGAAATGCAGCCATCAGTGCAGAATAACAAGAGAACAATTTGAAAGGAAGCATGGAACACTATATTCAACTGAAACTAATTACCTGATTAGGTTTTGGCCTGGCTGTGTGGGTTGACATCCAGTGGACTTGGCGACAATACCTGCCAGCAAAGCCAAGTCTAGTCTTGCTTCGTTTAAAGACTCTGGACAAAACTTCTTGACTTGCATGCTGAATGCTAAGCAGTGTGAAAATAGGCCACTGATTTAAAGTACCCATGGCTACACTGGGTGTTCAGTGGGGAGATGGCATGGTTGCAGAATGAATGAACTTTTTTGTGGTTTAGAAATACTGGTTTCCATATAAAGGTGGTTCTGTTTCAGGCATACAGTCTATCGAAATTTAACTCTGCACCAGAACATCCTCTGTTTACAGCTATATGATTAGCACGTTTGTTTCCTTCAGCACTTCAGGTTTCTCCCCTTAGAAACTTAGTCCAAGTCTGACACTGAGATCTCATAGGCTTAGAAAACAGCCTTAAGGGATGTTATCTCACCTAGTCTGCTAGAGTAGTTTCTTTTCTTTATCTCCACAGAAGTTAAACATATTAGGTCTGCTTTATTAGGTGAGAAGCATTTGTTACTGCTATTCTTGTCTTCTTTTGCACCTTTACTGCAAACACTTTTTTGATCTTTTGGTGTCATTGTTTGGAAAGTGACATGTTTTCCAGATGGGAATACCTGTGCAATATCTGAAGTGTCTATAGTGTTAGACATTACCAGTGTGATGGTGTTTTCTTTGTCTAGGCATCTCTCTAAAGGAAAAAAAAATCATTACTTGGAAGGGTTTGAAGCTTTACTGTGAGGAGAGGGATAAGTCTTGCTTCTGTACACTAAAAAAATACCCTTTAAGTGAATAGAGCACTTCAGATAGACTTGGAAGTGGTGTAGTCTCCAAATATGAAGCTTCTGTGCACCCACTTCTGGCACTGAAGAGACCCTCTGTTCTCCTTTCCCAGGGAGAGTGATATGAAATGAATTGCCATATGAGCAGTTCACTAGTGAGCATTGACTTTATAAGGAAATTTAGTACACCTAGTCTGATGTTCTGGAAGCACATCAAGACACATTACTAAAATGGATTGGAAAAGAGCTGGTAAGAGATGCTCCACAGAACAAGAATATGTAATAGACAACCGTAGGAAAAAATATTTTTGCCATCTGGCCGACTATTTTAACTTAGCAACAAAATTATGCTCTAACCTATTCCTTAAAATCTAAAATAAATATTGAATCCTGTCATGTTTACAAACCGTCTTAAACCATTTTCCCAAGAGGCCTTGCAGTTGTGAAGTCCTCAAAGTTGTGTTTAAGCATTTCCTCTTACTGCAAAAATAAATCCATCAAGGTTTTGGCCTCATACAAAGACAACAAATACAAGCCTGTAAGTGCCATAAGAGCCCTAAGAAACTTCAGAAGCAATTTAAAATAATAAAAATAGGTTTTTGGACACCCCTTGCTACTTCTGTGGGCAGTGAGGCTGGGCTGGGACTTGGGGGCTGAAGAGACATGGGCGTGCACTTTGGGTAACCTGCTATTCCCTTCCCCTCTCCCCTGCCATCCCCAAATCAGCTCTCACCATCTTGGCAAGAGTCTCTTGAGCCTTTGCTAGCCAGGAGTTTGCCCAGCTGTTTGGCCCAGGATTTCACAGAGAAGGAGGAAATGTTTCTGGCTGAAGCTTCTGTAAAACCACCACTTCAGCCATGAAAGCATTAGTGTCCCTGTGGGGAAAAAAAACAAGTAGTTGGAGAGTTTGGGGAGGGGTGTAGAGGAGCAATGTGACTTTCCAAAGGGCCTGGCCTCTTCATGATAAGTAATCACCCTAGAATAGAGGTAATCTAGGAAAAGTGATGGGATTATAAAGACAATAAGATCTCCACTGCTTCTGAAAGCATGCGTGAAGTCCCAGCTCCATTCCAGTTCTGTGGTTTGAAGATGTGTTTCTCCTAACAGTGCCTTGTGTTGCCCTTGCAGGATGGTTTGGAAATTTGCCTTGTCCGTTTTTCTGATGGCAGCGCTGGTGCGAGTGACGGACACCAGGAAAAACCGCCCTGCAGGTGCCATTCCCTCCCCGTACAAAGGCAGCAGCAGCAACCACTCGGAGCGGAGGCAGCAGCTGAACAAGGAGGTGCTGGCCTCCAGCCAGGAGGCCCTCGTGGTCACCGAGAGGAAGTACCTGAAGAGCGACTGGTGCAAGACGCAGCCGCTGCGGCAGACTGTCAGCGAGGAGGGCTGCATCAGCCGCACCATCATCAACCGCTTCTGCTACGGGCAGTGCAACTCCTTCTACATCCCGCGGCACGTCAAAAAGGAGGAGGAGTCCTTCCAGTCCTGTGCCTTCTGCAAGCCACACAAGGTCACCTCTTCAACCGTGCAGCTGGAGTGCCCCGAGCTGGACCCACCGTTCCGACTCAAGAAAATTCAGAAGGTCAAGCAGTGCCGGTGCATGTCTGTGAATCTGAACAGCTCAGGCAAACTGTGAGAACAGGCACGTAGCTGCTGCTTGGGTTGCCTCCATCGGCTTTACTGCTGCCTCTCCTCTCCCACTGAGCAGACTGTCCATTTTGTTGGTTTGTTTCTTCTTTTCCTTTTTTTTTTCTGGTGTTCCGTTTTCTTTCAGGAGGCATCTCTCCAGCAAGGAAAGGCTCCTTGTCACTTGCCTACTGGAATAACGCTTTTTAACCAGCTGTCTTAGGCACTTCACCATAAAGTCTCATTGTGTTTTAAATATCATCTGGCTGTTGAATCTTCTGGAGTGGAGCAGGCTCACAGAAGTTGGGATTGATCGTCTAAGTGAACAGTTGGCTGAATCCAGCATTAAATGTTTCCACTGTGTGGAGTAAAGCCCTCTGCCCTACACTCCAGTTCCCTCCACAAGTTGACAACGTCTTCCCCGTGCTTTGGTCTGGAGCTTGCTTCTCTCACTTGGAAGTGCTGGGGTGCTGCCCAGGACTGGGGGACACCGATGAGGGAGAGTAACGAGGAGTAATGTGTAAAAAGCAAGCGAGACTCTCCGATGAAGCTCCTCTCCTTAAGATGACTTCACTTGTGCAATGACAAATGGTTCTGGGCTTGTTGTCTGAACGGCAGATCAGAAGCAAGGGGAAGAGGGTGAGGCGCTGGGTCAGCCACGGTGACCACAGAGCAGACTGAGGGTGGGTTCTGATGCTGTTGTGGTTAGAGTATATTGAACACATGGCCTCTGCAGCAGTGTTTATTTTGTAACCTAGCTATAGTAAACAGCTGTTTAAAGTATTATAGACCTAGCCATGTATATTTTTCTTGTGGCAGAGTATGCCAGCGATTAAAATGTTAAGAGACTCAGTTGCTAGGTCGGCTGTCTGGTTTAAAATGGACATGGTTTTACTATGCTTTTAGTAGGTTTTTTGTATGTTAGATATGTGTGTGTGTTTCTTACTCCAAAAAGGACAACATCCATTTATGACCCTATATTTATGCCTGCTCAAACCAGGAGAGGGGGAAGGGTGGTGGGAGAGAACACTTAAGGGAATGATGTGTCCCCAAAGGTATTAAAGCACTGTCACACAAAGGACAAAGTTTGGTCATTGCTGGATTGAATACAAAAGCTACATAAATGTCACCAAGTTTTGGGAGTGGTGTCTCTCTCATGATTGGAAACCATGTTAATGTGTTAGTGTTAAAGGACAAACGCCTCAGTCAGTGCTGCTGGAATGGGTCACAGCTGTGGGAGCAGGGAGAGAGTAAGTTGTAATTGCTACACTATTGGTGGTCCACTCAGTTTTTGAGACCTGCACAATAAGTGTTGGTGAACACTTGCAGTTCATTTTAAATCATACTGTGTTGTTATTCAGTTGATGGAGTCTAACATGTCCTGTATACCCCATTTATTACAGTTGTGATCTGTATTAGTCCCAGCTGCATTAAAATCCTGTCTCAAATCAGCCCCTTCCCCCAAACCAAAGCCAGTGCACACGCAGTTGTCTGAAGCTTACAAATTAAAAATGACACGCCGACTCCCTGTGCATGTCTCACAGTTCAGCATCTGCAGCCTGCTGCCGGAGCCCCTCCCCACCAGCCTCTTCACATGCAGCCACTTCAAGGGGTTAATGTGTTCAGCACTGTCGCCAGCCGGGGCTTCAGAGCCACAGGTCTCCATTATGTGACACAGGCCTCCCTAAGAGGCTTTCAGGACTGATCTGCACAAGAGCTCCAAGAGGTTTACAGGGACTGGTGTGGGCAGGGTGAGGTTGCTCGGGTCTGGCAGCCCTGCTGCATGAACAGACGTTGCTTTTCTGCTGTGACCTTCCAAGGTGTCAGAAGTGCACAGGGAGACTCCTCCCGCAGGGAATGCTTTAGGGGTTGTTGCTGCTGCCCTGTGGCATCGTGCCAGCCCCAGAATGGGCACAATTCAGACTAGTCTTGAGACTGTGGGTGGGGTGCAGAGGGGGAAGGTGGCAGTATAGTCTACTAAGGCTCCGGATCTCAGTCTTCACCTGAAAGGAATGAACTGAAAGCCAGACATTTTGGACCAGAGAGAGAAAAGCACCCTAGTAAATACACTTAAGAAAACGTGCAAGAATCTTTACCTTTAAGCTATGCCCTGCCTGGGTTTTTCACCAGTTTGCAATATGAATATGCTGCAGCTTAAAGCTCCTTCTAGGAGCTGTGTTTATGTAAAAACTGAGTTGAGCTTGTAATGGTTAAAACTGTATTTAATTCTTGTTTTATAAATGAAAACAAAAAATGAAGAAATGCTTTAAGTATAATGTAATTATTTTATAGGTCAACTATTAAATTATAGATTAAATAATAAAGCTACTAGGATTATATGGCATTCAGCTGTTTTGCTTCAACAGTTTGTGTCTCTAATCAGTATATTCTCTAGCTTCCTTTTCACCCTACCAAATACAGGTGAATGATGGCTCACCCTGACAGGTTGGGAAAACCTAACTACTTCTCTCCTTGTTTCCCACTCCCCTCAGAAGTACCTGGAAGGCAAGAGGGAAAAATAAAATGCACTATTCTTAGATTCTGGAGTTGATTCTGCACGCACTTATTCTGGGTTTTTTGGTAAACTGACGAGCAAAGCTCCACCACAGGCTGAAACACCACCATTATTTGCCATTGGAGAAGTAATTGACGTAAATATTTTTGTTTAAAATATATGTAGATCCTTATGTAACAGGCACCAAACTATTCATAAAGAAAAAAAATGTTATATCCTAGGATACCAAAGTGAACTTTCGTGGTTGCTATCAGCTCTTGAACAGGTTCACCATATGGCAGTCCAAACACGGTAATATTTTGGGGGTTTGTGGTTTTTTTTCCCCTTACCAACCCAGAAATAATTCAGTTTCTCAGGGGAAAATTTCTGTGCAGGAAGGGAGCTGCCACACTGATTGATGAGCCTCCATGTGACCAGAAGAGATGCCTGTGATGGGTCTTGAAAGAAGCAGGCGAACCTAGACCACAGCTAGCAAGGGAGGGCTATGTCCTTTATGGCACTACACTTGTAGGAGCCCTTTGCTGTCTCCCCTTTCCTGTCTCTTGCCCAAATCTTCTCACAGTTCAGTAGCTGTTGCTTTAGAGAACTAGTGTTTTGCTTTGCCTTAGCTACCGAGGTATGGTCAGGCTCCCTGCTCAGACCTCCTGAAAGCCTCTGTCACTTGGCTCAAAGAGAGCTCAGCAGTCACCTCTTTGAATGCCCCTCTCTCATTTCCACCCCTCTCTTGGCCAGCCTCCTGCTTGCCTAGCACCCACCTGAACCTCTGCTGCTTGAGGCACAGCCCAGACTCCAGCTCCAGTTCTCTCAGTCTGTTGCTGCCCAACCATTGAGCCGTCATGATGCCAGAGACATATGCTGTGATCCAAAAATCTCCCCCTTGTGGAAGCAATCCAAGAACAAGGCGAGTAGATGGAAAAGCTGTAGGTCAGACAGGTGCAGTTACTTCTTAAAGTGGACAGGTGCTACAGGACAGGGGAATGGAGGGGACAGTGCATGTTAAGCCCAACCACAATGGGACTGCCATGTTGGCAGGGCCCCAATTTGGGGTGGGTGGCAAGTGAAGTTTCTAACAGTGTAAATTCAAGAAGCAGCTGGGAGTAAATGAGATAACAGTGCTGATGCAATAGTGACCCTTTATGTTCAGAAAGACATCATTTTTTGAGGCAATGGACTTACCACTGGATTACAAGTAGGTTGGATGAATATCAGATACAGGAACAGATGGGTCTGTTGTAAGCAAGAGAATAGCTCAGAAAACCTGTTTTGTAATGAGAATCCTCTTGATGGGTGGCAGACATGAATGGTGTGGGGCATGGTTTTCTCTTTTCTCCCTTTGTTTACATTATCTTCAGAAAAAACTTGATCAGTTTTCACTTATTCTGTCTATAGTAGTTTAAAATTTGTGTAACTGAAGTAACTGGTATGCTAGATTTATCACAAATTTGGCTTTTCTGTTAACCTAGAGTCTGCAACAAAATAATTGCACTGCAATGACTTGCTGTATGTTCTCTCAATGAAATTAATATTTGCTTCCAACTTTTTAAGCTGATCACTGAAAAATTGGGCAAGAAATGAAGTCAGCCTGTGGAAGATCCCTCTAATTATTATTCCCACTGCCACAGTTGGTTAATACTTAACTAAGTTTTGTAAGTGTTTTGGGATGATGAAAGGTGCTACAAAAAAAGCTAACCCACTACAGCGTCATGACGTGACAAAGTACCATGCTTCTGAAAGGCTTTAATTGGCAGGCAAAACAATGTGAATCCTCTTAGCTCTTCATAAAAAACCAGATTGTTCTTCCCACCAAGTCACATCTGCTGCTCAGGTATGAAAGTGCTTCTTTTACTGCTGCATTTAAGTAACAGTGAGAAATATGTGGTGGTAACAGTCGACAAAGGCTCAGAATTTTGTCTGTGAGAACTCTTGTAAAATTAGGGCCAACTCAAGAGTAGAGTGCTTGATGTTGCACGAGGGGAATTGCAGCAAATGAGGGGAGAGGGGACTAGTGGGGCATTCAACCTCTTTGAAACATGTCCAAACAAACAAAAGAGCATTGGTCCAGAATTCTATAAAAAGTTGAATATACTGCTATAAACAAAAAGCAGAAGTAAAACTTGTGCTGTGAGTCCCCTTTGCGTGTTCCGTGGGTCAACTGTGGTCCTACACAGTGGGCTACTTTGCATGGAAGTTTGAGACAGGCTGGAGAGGAACTATATAAAAGAGAGACAAGTTCAACCAAATAGGTTGGGTCTGAGTAAAATGAAAGAAAAATCTATGTAGCAGCACGTGTCTTAAGATCATAATATGGTTCCATCAGCTGCAGTCAACCTTTGACACTTCAAAGAGAGGGAGAGGCTTGAAATAACTTCTAGCATCCATGCTACAGATCCTGTGGAAAGGGTGTGTGTATGTGACAGATTTAGGAGGTTGCTGGACCTTTTAGGAGGTTGCTAAAACACTTGTATATATATATAGAAAAGGATTATAATATGAAGATAATACTTTTCAATGCATATTTTTGCCTTAATAACAATTTCTTGAGACTGTTAATCTAGCAATGTTGGTAGGACCAGGTTACAAACCTGAGCCAAATGCAAGACTGGGAGGTATGCACAAGGTGAAGTGAGTTTTACATAGTCTCCTGGGTAAAAAATGCTGAAGCTCTCACTACCACCACCTGGGGGAAAGGTAGCATATCCATATAACTGGGAATTACTGTCACTACCCTTCCAAAAGGCAAGCAAAGAGAAGCCATATTTCCTCTACTCTCTTCACAAAGGCTCTTCCTCAATCACAGGAGCCAGAATGGGATGTGGTGCTTAGGGAACAAAGTTTGTAGCACACTGCAGCATAGCCAGAGAGTGACAAGAGAAGACAGTTATTTCATTATTATTCCTTTTATTTTCTTATAAATTAACATTCTAAAAAAATTGGAATAGAAACACTAAATACAGTATTGCACATAGTGATCTTTGTTAGATGATCTATTATTTCATTTAGTATAGTAATATACATACTGTAGGTACTGAAGAGAACAGGAAAGCTACAAATGAAAACATGCTACTGTATCCTTGCACTTAGGAGCAAAGGAGGAAAAGACTACTGTTTACATAAATACAAACATGGGTTTGAATCAGTGCCATTAAAATAGCTTTACTCTTTAAAGTTTTTTTCTCTGTAAGTTAGTTGTAACAGCAAATAATCTCTTATTTTCTCTTCCCCAAATAGTAACGTTACTCCCATCAACACAAAATTTTAGAATTCCATTCTTGGTAACTTATATACTACTAGTACAGATTTTCACATAGGATTCTCAGCAACAGGAGACTTGCTTTTCACACAGTGAAAAAACCCATCTTTTCTAGTGCTTGGTATATGTGAAGAATAACAGATTCCTGAGGTCATATTTTGCACTTCCTTTTATGACACCCTGTAGAGTATATTAGCCTCTGAACAGCTCGGAATGTCTCTTGATGTGCTAGATTAGACAGGGAATAATGCAACCCAGCAGGTTAAAGCTCATTTGCCTTACCCCAGTGTCTTTCAGGCTCCAAAGCTGTGAGCACGTGCATCCAACTGAGTTGCACACATGGTCTGCTTTGAGGAAAAAATTAGCTTTGAAAGAAAAAAGTTATCAACCAAGCTGATTGGTTTGGGGCTCTTAAATAAGGACTGGAGGAAGCGGTTGTTATCAGTTGAGTAGTCCAAAACTGATACAGCGACTTCTGGATTGCAAATAGGAAGTAAGCATGTGGTCTAAAATGGAAGCCCTAAGTCATATTATTCAATCATTAACCTCCTAGTTAGGGACACTGAAAGCCTGGAGGAAATGTCTGTAATTCTGTTAAGTGTGAAATTGATGTCAATTAGTTGGTAGTCTATGTTCTGTCACTAGAATTGGCTACTGTTTTCCATAAATGTTGTCTCCATGTGCATCTTTTAATGGCTCTCTAAAGGAGTTTTAAATTAACTGTAAAGCTAATTCCAGAAGAGAAGTCATGTACATGTGGCCAAAAGCCTGTCTGACTTAAGTGATCAGCAGTTAAAACTATACTATACCTTCTAAAGTTCATGTAAAAGTATTAGCTGCTTTATATATTAACAAACTATAATAGCCAAATCTCTCATACTCTCTATCATACTTCTGTGCTTTTCTGTATTTTCTTGCTTTTTTACTTTTTTTTTTTTTTTTTTTTTTTTTTTTTTTTTTAATGCTGGATTTCTGACCCCCATACCACCTGGCATTCACTATCTGGCAAAAGATGAAGTAAAAGTATGCTGCCTTATCGATTTTAAAGATAGTTACAGTAAACATCTTGTTCCACAAATATTTAGTCATGGAGGGCAACCAAACAAGTTGGGAAAGCATTGATTATACTGTATAAACAGCACTTAACGATTCAAAATACAAACTACAAATGCCAACATGAAACGGATACAAACAATTCACTAGGAGTAACATTTCTTTCCCTATTCTAAGTGCAGTGCCATGAAGTATTTGTGTTTGATGTTGCCAGTAGGAATGGAAATGTTTTACTGTACCAAGTAGCATTCTTATGAAGTTCAACTTAATGCAATTTTCAGCATGTTCAGAACTGATGCAGATGCCACTTCTAATGCATGCTGACTTGTCCTATTTGTAATAAACCATACAGTTTACAAAATACCATTTTTGAGTGGCAAAGGAGATACAGAGTACAAGGGAAGGTGTTTCAAGTCCATACCTAGTCTATTTCTGGGCACTCCATTAAAGTGATTACATTCGTGAATGAATGTACAATAACACATCAGTTGGTGGAAAACTGTAGAGAACAAAACGCAAATTTTAAAAGGTCAAGGAAGCAAATGATCAGGATGATGTAGTTTCCTTCCCTCTCACTCCCCACCCACAGGCATGTTGAGTTTTGGTAACCAGGTAACAATGGCTTTTGAATTTCTTCTCTCAGATTTTCATACTTATCTTTGCTTTCTGAAAAATAAAATAAAGTTTAAAAATAATGAGAAAATTTGGGCGTACACAAAATCATCTTACACAAATCTGAAAAGCACAGAAATACATAGGCAAATGTTTAATTATATTTACTGTAGAACTGACTTCACAAACTTTGAAGCTAGAACTGAAGTAAGCTACAGCTATACACTGCTTGTGAAATATTTTTGTTTGCTTTCCTTTTCACTCATCAAATTTTCACTAAGACTGAAAGTCCCTGTTTCAGCGCAAATAAGCATGATACGGGAATAATTAAATAGTTATTTCTTAGAAGAAATCTCAAGTGTCTTCATAAACAGCAGTATATAAATTAGATGGAGAAATCCAAAACAATGTTAATTTGAGGTGTTTTTTTGAAATAACATGTTGATCAGCTTTTAAATAAAATTGATAAAATGTAGTTTATAATTCCTTACCAAGCCAGCACCCCATTTACACTTCTTGTGGCACTAACTACAGTCAACTCTCACTAAACATTCAAAATAAACAATAAATGCAATATTATTGCTTCCTGTGTCAGATTATGTTAGTTAGGATATAGTAAGTTACCACATGCTTCATTTATAAAATGTGTCACAGATAATATGACTACACAGCTATGACTACAAAGCACAAAAGAATTAAGTTGTGTCTTGGGGTGGTGGGGAGCAGAGGACACAGGGACACAAAAACATGAAAAAACCTTTAATATTTTTAAAACATAAATGATGGCCAGTTGCTACTGTTATGATTTAAATGTGAGGTACCAGAATAATTTTTCTGTAAAAAACAGTCATGACCCTCACAATGGTTAGGCAATTATAGGGGAAAGGTTTCATTGAATGAACAGAATTACTCCTCTATTATCATTGAAGTTATTTGTTTTCAAAAGAATGGTGAAAACACAGTATTATCTTTTTCTATGCTTCTATTCCAAACAAATCCATATTAGTGGATCAGAAACAACTGTATTTAATACAGTGATTCAGCTTGAAAAATGTGTAACTATCAAAATTCTTCCTTTCATTCTGTATCTGTAGAAAAGAGAGTGGATACAAACTGAATAAGCTGGAAGACCAAAACTGCCTTTCTGACTTCTATGTGCATCCTACACCAGGACTGGGAAGAACACAGATTGGGGCAATAATAAACTCCTCTTGCTTGTATCACATCTATTTTGTGGAGTAATATTCATAGGCAGATTTCAAGTTTGTTAATTTAACGCCTTTAAGGAAAGTATCAAACATTAAAGAAAAAAACCAAAAACCCAACCCAGAACAAAAACATACATCAAGAATAACCTACCTATAAAATGTAAAAAGAAAAAGCTAGAACAAGTGATATAAACAGAAGTATTGCTAGAATTTTTACTTACAATTCCAGAGTCATGTTTTGGTCTAATATTGTATAGTGACTTCCCCTTTTTCTGCCTGCAGACTTCCTCTGCTTCTTTAACTCTGAAGAGAGACAAAATCTATAAATACTCCTGTACACCAACAACATTTACAAAGACAATGCAGTATATAACTTACAAGTTAAGGCCTGAGGATACAAGAGGAAAACTTTATTCTCCATATATTCATTGGCATGCTCCACAAAACAGTTCTCGCACTCCAGGACTGTTGTAGCCATACCGAGCACTTAGACAGGCATAATCAAGTGCATAATCAATTCTAGTTACAAAAGCAATCAGTACTTACTGCAGTTGAAGATTCAAATATGAGGGTTTAAAATACACTGGATGACATAAAGTTTACATTTCAGAGCATTCATGCAAATATTGCTGAGAAAACGCCTTTTTATCACTGTTTAAAATAATTCGTCTATTCCAGCCCTCAGCACTTCAATTACAGTTTAAACAAAGTTTGTCACCAAGCTATGTTCCCTTCCACCAATTTTGTTTGTATTTAAAGTGGAAAATAGCTTAACCTAAATTTCCAGTCTTTACTCTCTAACTTTAAAAACAAAACAAAAAAGAAAAAGGAAAATTTCCATGGAACATGTTGTTTAACCCAAGGTGATGCATGTCACTGCACACATCTCTTTAATTCCACAGCTGAGGAACCTCAAGGCTTACATGACCACTGGGGATGAATGCACTTGGGCTGCCTGGATGTAAAAGAAGAGCAGGTTCTAAAAGTAAGGCTCCACTTCTTAGTGTCCTGACGTGGCAAATAGTACCAAATTAGGACCTTGTGAAATGCCACCACATTTTTGGTGAGAGAAATGCCCTTTTTGTCATGCAGATAGGAAACAAACTGTGAAAGGCAGAGGACTACACTCAGACTAGGAACCTGCCAGAATCAAGCTGATGGGTTCAATGTCACACTGTAAAATGTTTCTTTACGATTTTCACTCATTTTATATATTAACCTCATAAACACATATGATCGCTGAAACACTGTTAATACAGATTTATGTCATGAATTCTCTGAGCTGAAAAGACTTAGATAAACATTTTCTATAAAAGAACATCATGTGAGATTTTTTTTTTTTTAATGAGAGATGAGACTTTTATTGATAAATAAGAAAGTAGAAAACAAAAGCATAAATCCTGTATTGGCTTGATCTTGCCAAAAATATGGACTTGAGATGGCATTTAGTCTGACTTTTCACCATTATCCAAGAGGGAAAAAAGAAACAACAGTTAAATGATATTAAGAAATCATAAATCCTTGGCCGGTTCCTTGCAGTTCATCTCCAGACCACTTGTATGTCTGTTATTTCACTGAGGCTACACAGGGCAATGTGAGAATTCAACTTTGTGTTACTATTATTTTTGAATATTTCTGCGTGTGTGGTAAGGGCCAAAATTTCGAAAATAAAACTCCAGCTGTGTCTGCTAAGCACATTAAAAAACTTCACATTCATCTCTACTTTATTCACCTTCACCAGACACACCTTGTTCTTTTTGTAAGTCTCAAATTTATACTTTCAAAAATTAATTTAAATGTCAGTTCTTTTCCAGCACTTCCACAAGCTACTCTCTTCATTTGATGGCCTTGTATGTTGTCAGTGTAGGGAGACCTTCATGTGCACAGGTCAGAGGGAAAAAAAGCTTTGAAACCCGTTATTTCAAGCTGTAATGCTTTCTCTCTAACTTCAAATCATATAGACTGCAGCATAATCTAAAACAAAAATGTCAAGCAGCCAAGTAATTCACCTTTAAAATGTATTTAAATAGATTCAGTAAAAGTGGCAGCCAAAATGTGATGATGACTTCAAATAGAAACTTACAGGAATGATGCAGAATGAAGAAAAATTTAAAGACATTTCCCTATAACAGTTTTTCTTCTGCTTCATGTCTGCTTTCCTCCAAAGGAGGAAAAATATCTGTGACATCTTCCCATGATCTTTCCTAAATATTCAGACACATTGCAACCTATCAAAAGCCACTCTTATAAAGTCAGATATAAAATAGTACATCTATCATACAATTTCCTCTTTTTCAAATACAGGTATAGCTGTTTCCCTTCAATGTAGATATCATTTAAATACCAAAATGAACTCTTGTGAATAAATTAGTATCAAATCCCAGTACTTGTACAGGGACTATACCAGTACTATTGAGTTTATCAAAATACTGTTTTATCAAAGCAGTGTAATATATATGCAGGTATTCAGACTACTCAACATGCAAATGGCAGCATATGTAACATACAAAAATATTTACCAAACCAGTTCACACAGATCCAGATGTTATTCTTGGGAAATGCCAAGGAATCTTCAATTCCACTCTTTGTCCCACTAAATATCCCCCTTCCAGGATGGGTTACCCACTGCTTGCTAACATACCAGGTCACGAGACAACACAGCTCCCTGTCGGCCTCATGTTAACTCAAAACAAAAATCCTCACACAGTAAGGAACCCTTGATAATGCAATTCTCCTCTAAACACCCATTAAGTGTCACTGTCAGTGTAACATCTCTACATGTTCTGCTTCAATTAGAGAAACAGCTTTTTGGAGAAAGCTGTCTCTGCTTGAAACAGCAAAATGTTAGTAACATGCCACCCTATGAAGGAGGAAGTCAGAACTTCTGTGTCCCTGAGATGGATTTTCAAAAATTATCCACAACCTCCAGACTGGTAAGTGACAACCTTAAGGTTGTGTTACCCAAATGTCCAGGATTATGCAAGAGGTGCTGGTCTCAATAGTATGGTTGTGGTCCTCAAGGTTTTGAGAGCTTTTATGAAATTCCTTGGAGTTTGAGCCAATTTATTCATACCAAGGGAAATACAGAAGATGAGAAGCATTACTCCCTAAAGCACTTAAAGCTGAGAGCTAGCAACCACTCAGTTCCAGTTCCAACCATATCACTGACTCACTGTGTGGGTTTGGGACAGTCCAGAGCCTCCTGGCTTGCATCCTGCTCTCTGTGCAGGAAGATCCAAGTGGTTGGACAGAGCCTCAGTGAAGTCCAGGTGACCCATACATATGCTTCAGCAAGAAATGCCCTCAGAAATGTAAAGACAGCACAACAATGGCTCATTTCAAGGAGGCTTAGTTTGTGACCATATTAAATCTGAAAGCATGGAGAACTGTATAAATCTACAGCTGTATCTAAAAAAGAAAAGCCAGCAGACTGGTGAAGTAGAGGCAAAGGCAATTATTAGCCTTCCACAGGGCTAAATCATAAACTAGTGAGTGTGGTTATCAGTTTTTACTGTGTGCAAATATATTTTGTGAAGGCTGATCATTCAGCTTAATTAAGATTTTACTAAATGTAAAATTAAAATAACTTGATCCTTCTGGAAAAGGAAGAGGATGTGTTTTGTAGGAGCATCCACACTGTTTAAACTGGGTGATCTAGGAAACCAGAAAAAAGGTTACCTTTGAAGTAAGGGCAATAGTCTTAGTTCGGTTGGAAAATAATTGCCAGTGGCAAGTTTTTATCATCTTAGGTTTTCTCTATTGGCCATGAATGTTTTTTCATCTTTCTATGAAACTAACAAGATTTAGGCAAAACCACATTGCTTCTGTCAGCTCATACCTGGTTCAAGCCATATTTCTCACAGTGGCAAGTAAATCCCTGTGTATCTTCCTCTTGCTCAGGCTTTTCCTGCACTACTTCCCACTGACTTCAGTGGGACCCTGATCAGCATGGAGGTGCAAGATAATAATCTAAGACAAAAAAGTGCGAAAAATTCATGAACACTACTGATTATGGGTTAACTCAACTGTGGTGAGTTGATAGAGCTTTATGAAGAAACTAATGGATCTAATTCAATAATGGGAGGAGGAAAAAGGATTTTTGCAGAAAACAACACAAGATTCCCAACAGTCACAAAAGGAGAAGGAATAGGCTACAACAACATATTTCCAAGCTCCACGCCAATGCATAGCTCAAAGAGCAAAAAAAAAAAAAAAACAACAGTTAAAAAGACATTCCTAGGAAAGGGATGTGTATTCATTTGTCAGGCCTTGTGTGGAAAGATAGGCTGCCACTGGGGAGACTGTGGAAGAAAAGTCTGAGGAAAAGGTGAGTGTTTCCCAGTTCCTGAGAATTATGACCCTCAGGCAAAGGCAGGCATGTGATAGATTGATTTATTGTTCTGAAAATCTGTTTTACACTATTTAGTTCTACACTACTAATACTTCCTGTTAGAGAGGCTGGCTGGTCTCCTTATAGAGCCACCACTCTCAATGGCAACCAAATCCTCAGAAGCAGGACAGATCGTCAAGGTATGACCTGAAAGGGGGAGAGGAAGATGGAGGTGGAAAGGACATGGTGTGCTCTTGAAGAAGCCAGGTGGTACCCTTAACTTGATAAGTGTAGTGGTAATGACTTGCAAGCTTGCAGTATGCTAAACTTTGCTAAACTGATGCTCAAACTATTCCACTTCATACTCTTCAACCACTTCTCAAACTCACTTTATTTCAGCAAACTGACTTTGGTTCATTTACTATCAATCCCTGTCCCATCTTATGCCAATCCTGGCTCAAAAGCGAGCATATCAGTTTGACAGAAAAGATAACATCAGCTGTGTTATCTTTAGCAATTTTTGCCTCTTACTCTTTTTTCAAGTAGTTTCTTGATTTTGTCTTAGTGAGAACATAATCCTACAAAAACTAGTCTTCTCAGCGTAGACAACAAGAGAATTGATTAACTCTCACTGTAGTAATCTTCAGTTATTCAGGCCCAGGGCAGATTGTACAAATACTTGTTAGGTGTGTTCAATGCTTGAATCTCCTTAAATATTAAATTTAGCTGACACATTTCTCGCATTATTTCAGAAAGAACATACTTCCAAATAGCCTCAACAATAAGAAAACATGTAGGGAACATACAACTTTGGCAATCAGCGGATCAGTTTAAAAAAAATTAAAAAATGTACAAGGGAATGAATAGCCAGTCTCTTACAGAGCCTAAGAATTACAGTCCTGAAATCTGCTACTTAATAAGATTGAGTCTATCAATTGTCACCTGTAGCAAAAGAAGTAGTTGCTTATTTCCATCATAATAAAAACTTTTCTCCAGCACTATCACCTCCTTGTACCTCATATTGGTTGTGAGCCAAATATATAAAAATTATGATTAAGTTTAAAGACAGCCTGTAAGATGAATAAGCAAGTTACACTTCAGCATGCACATAGCAAAAAGAAACCAGACATGCTTAAAACCCCAAAAGACAGAGTGTTTTTATCTACCTTCTAGACCAAAAGCCAGCCTGGCCACAACCTTATCAAGGCTTAGAGACTTTCTGTCATCATTCAATCTATGGAAGGGGTAGCCACTTCCCTGCCACTAAACATTAATAATTTTGTCTGAAGTAGCTGTGGCAGACAGATTCATTTCCTACTGGCTCCATCTAGGCTTGGTCGCCTTACACTTCACTAGCGAGCACTATGACATGACAAATGTAATCACAGTGAGAGGACTGGAAAGTTGTGCCTTAGATAGTAGAGCTGCTCACAAAAACTTCCATGATAAACTCAGACAGATATTACTTTTATGGCTGACGGTTTAGTTCATGAAACCCAAAAGACATTTTTCTGCAGATATTCTGCATTTTTTAACACAAAAAAGGCTGAGGCCAATAAACTTTATACTACTAAGTACTTATTATCAGTTAAATAAAAGGAGTGTTGCCAAAATATTTTATGTAGCTTTGTCTGGGTTGAAGATCGATTTAAACTAGTTTATAATAATAACAGTACCTTTACATATAAAAACAAATAAAAAATCCTCCACTAAATTACCAAAAGTCAAACATCTTTCAGATTTCAAGGGCAGAAAACTTTAAAACTCTCTCTCTAAACTCTTCCAGGGAAATATTCCTATATTTTATCTGTTGACTAAAATATTGAAAATATTTTTGCTAAGGAAAAAACCAAAACATAAAATCCAGAATGGAAAATTAGAATTTCCAACATAAAAGTCAAATAAAAAAAAGTAGAGCTTTTACTTTCATGCCAATAGGGTTGAAGTGATGACATAGATATGATTCATTAACTGACTGCAAAGACTTTATATAGATAAGAAGTACATTGTAATATACCTGGTCCTGTCAAACAAACTGATGAAACCTAACCTTGACCTACTGACAGAGACATAATGTATTGGACTATCCTGACATCCCTGCCAGCTCCCTGCATGGTTAATTCAAGGACCATGAAGCCGACAATGGCTGTTAGACACTGTGATTAATCATAATTTCACTCAGAGGACCACAGACAGAATAAAATGTTTTAATCTGGCCACTTAACATAGAAAATAATCTGTAGCAGGACCCTGAATAAGATATCTCCTCTGTCAACAGTGGAGGCGTTGGGGAATGGATTTCACTTTTTTTTAGTGTGCATCATGTCAAATGGGCCTAAAATAAAGCTTTGAGGTCAACCGAAATGAAAATTAGACTTTCCCATTTACAGAGTCTCACTGCGCTTCACCAAACATTTAAAAATATTCTGAAAGTACTTCTACTCAGAGGTATTTAGTTTCACTTGGTTCTCTCTGGCAATCATACTCTTGGTGATCTAGGGGTTCTGCTCTTATCTGTGAAGAGATATACAGACATGAATAACTAAAATAAAGAGTATACTGTGCAAAACATGATTTAAAGATTATAATTTTAAGATTAAAGAGAATTTCACTTTGAAAATGTAATGAAATACAAAAATATAACTGTTAAAGAATGGTTATGTTTCTAATAAAATGGAAACATACATACACCCGCTTAAATATGTTAATACATTTCATGACCTTTGTCATTAAATTGTCATTGTGGCCAGTATTTCAGGCTGTACCTGGCTACCTTCAGGCAAGATGGAAATCACTTTTCTACAGACTTTACATATCAAGATTGAAATACATCTAAGCAAAGATAGTCATCACCTTCCACTGTTTTTCTTGGAAGTGAAACCAGGCTGCTCTCAAAGAAGCTGGCTACATTTGAGCTGTATGGTTAGGAAATTCAACAGGAAATGATAAGGAAAGGGAAGAAGATTAGAAGTGAGGTAAAACTGGTAACATAATCAGAAAAAGAAACCCATGAGCTAACAGAAGTGTGAAACTCTGTGTTAGCTGAAAAACATTTTCAAGCAGCAGATGGGGTAAAAGAAAGCAAAAAACCCAACGTGTAGAAAAGGATAAGAAAAGTCTCAGTAAACAAGGAGAAGACGATTCTTAAAGAGAATATGGAAACATACCCTGGACAAAGAGTTGCTACACTGATTATGTTGGGGCTACTACACTGGATTATTGATAGCTACCAGATTGATAGTACAAGCAAATATGAGAATTGAATGAATAGAAAGGATCAGTGAAGACAAAATAGTAATAAAAAAACCCTGAAATCAGCTGGAGAGCCACAACATTAAGAGATCTCCAGGGCAGAAGATGGGAAAGTAAGAGGCCTTCAACTTTGCTGCATGAGGTAAAAAGTGCCCATATCATTATGTAACAACTCAAAAATGACTGCAGACACAGAAAGGTTCTTCTCAAATATGTAAGAAAACCCCCTGATGTTAGACTATTCCCTATACTGATAGCATAAAACACGCCCAGAGCCATGCACTTACATTTAATGGATGCTGTCATTGTGCCAACTCCAAGCATTGGTTTAGCAAACTGCTAGAGAGCAAGGAAGTTCCCATCTTCAGTAGTTTAGGATCAGTCTGGGTTACAGTAGGTTTTAAGCCTTTGTGAGCATTTCAAACATTTGGGGACTCATATTTAATGACAAATGCTGCTCATTTGTAAAACATTACAATGCACCTCAAAAGCCAAAGAGATCATTTTGCCTGGGAATAAAAACACTAACAAGTATAAAAAGTGTAGTGTCTGACAAAAGTTCTGTTTAAATTTTTTAATTATATAATTATTTTCACCAATATGAAAGAATCTTTTGAATATGTAGCCCCTATTTTTATCATAGGTAAATATCTTTATTCAAGAGGTGGTGAACAGTAAAAGGTTAAAAAATGATCGAAGATCACCACATGGTAGGAATAATGGTATCCTATCCTATCACTACAGCTTTGACTATCACACCCAGTCTGACATTACAACCATGAAAAGAGTCTGTAAACTTCATTATGAAATGATGATTGTTAGCTACCTTCTTTTTATGCAAAATACACATACCAGGATGCAACACAATGTGCATGATACAACACCATCACCAGATAGATACTACTGAAGAACCCTTTTCTGTTTACGTGAGGGCCATTCCAGAATCCAACCTCACACAAGTGACAAAAATTAGGAAATATATATTTGGAACTAGTTTTTTACTAGATCCTTCACTTTGTTTAAGTTTAAGCACCAGTTAGCTCACAGCTGCAAATGGAAATATTTTTCTTGTCTTATAAAACACAGGATTGCTTAAAAATATTAGATGAAGGTATTCAAAAGGATTTTCCACCTAAGATCCAGACTGAGAAACATATCTCCAAATGCCTTTTTTTCCCCACAAATTTTTTCCTCAAAAGCAATGCTAAGAAATGAAATTTCTGTTCACCTCCCTCTAACCAAAGTACAACGATGTATTAATTAAAAAAAAAAACAAACCCAAAAAACCCCAAAAAAACCCAACAAAACACCACAACTAATTGCCAAAAATGCACAAGAAAGAAGAAAGCAAACCATACATGTTGAGCAACCTCTTTTATCTGGACAGCAAACAGTGTCTTTGTGAGTTACTGTCTCACAGCTAGCTGCCGAATCTTTGGTGTGTTTAGGCTTTTTAAAGTAGATTTTCCAGGGCCAGTAACAGTATATTCTAGTCAGAAAGCTATTAAGGTTAACAATTTTGAAATACTCCCAAAAACTGAAGATCCATGTAATTATTCAATTTAATGTCATGTAAAATGTTCTTCTGTTTTGAAATGTCATTATAACTGAGTTGTAAACCCATGGCTACCAGCTCAGTTGGTTAGAGTGTAATAAACACATTGAGATTAAAGCTTCCAAGAGACGTCAGCAAATGTATCTGCCCATGACTACTCACAAACAAAGCACTTGGAGCTTTTAGTTGGCATTACAGGAGCATGCCAAGCAAAATGTGATCCCACTAAACATACCCCACATGTTCATCATTTCCCTCTCATGTTGCAACTCCAGATATATTTTTCTTCTCTTTTCTTCCACCTCTGCATTTCTTTGCAAGTACCTATTCCCATGTCCCTCGATTTCTCACTCTCAAGTCTGACTTACTGGTTCATATTATAAGCGTTAAAAAAATATCCCTTAAATTACTCTGAGAGGACATTGCTCGTGCTATGGGATTTAATGCCCTCCTCTGCAAGCAGAAGTGGCAGCTTACCAATATGCTCCTTACTGTGCAACGTACAGATATCCCATGCCAGACTTTAAATTGCTCAACAGCAAGTTTTAAATCATCCTGCCGAGGAGTCTGTAGGGAGACATACCAGTCTTTCTGCAGAAGGAGATCAATGAGCTGTGGAGACATGCTGGCCAGGAATCTCCCTTTCATCTAGATATACACAGTGTGACACACCAGGTGCCAGCTTAACTGCTACTCTTACGGGAACAGGCAACTTCTGCATTTGAGAGACGAGTGCATTTTTCTGAGTTTTTAGATTATTTTTAATGTGTCAAAGATTTATCGTGGGAGTTAAAGGGTTGAATAAAGTCAGCCAAAAGAAATTCTCAAGCTTAGTGTGATGCAAGATATCAGGGACTGACAGAATTTTACCATCATGTTGATCCTGCTTATGAACTCTCCTCTGCTGGCATCCCTGACACAGCCTCTGTTCAGCAACATGACTCTTAGTAAAGACAAGGGCCTTTGGGCCTTATACCCTCATTTACAGGGCACCTATATCTGCCCCTCGCTCTTTCCTCCTCCAGCTCTCCCATCTAGAAATACAACTAACACAAAGTAAATCTTTGCCAAGTTGCACAGGCCCTCTAGAACAGCAAACAGTCTGAAGAGAGGGAAACACATCCAGAGCTGGAGAGGACTAACACCCAGAGAAAGGGAAGGTGGAACTGCGGTCCTGCATATGAGTTTCTGACAAATCATTGATCTGCTTCTAGTAAGGTCTCAACTGGTATCTATGGCCTGATGATATTGATACTAACACTTGACAGCAATGGAACTTTAAAACACAAAATTTCCTATAGGACTGACTGCTTTTTGCTACTGTAGTGAGCCAGGGTGTATTTCAAGGCCATAAAGAAAAGACGTAGTCCTAAAGATGAATCACTGTTGTCTATAGCAATATGAGAATCTCTGATAAATAACTGTATTTTTATATTTTATTTCCACGACCAGCAGTTGCTTAGCATTTTAATTATTTAGAACATTTCAAGACTTCCCTCTTGGGTTGTTGCTTCAGGAGCTCTTTTTATCTTTCATTCTTAGGACAGCATATCTTTTCTTGGTTGGCAGGAAAATGGTGGGGTTTGGGCAACAATTCTGCAGGCCTTTGCTGGATGTTAAGAAAAATAAAAATACTTCTTGCTCTCACAGAATTGCTAGACTGGAATAGTGCACTTAAGATTGACTACATCTAACTCAGAAATGTAAAGAAACATTTTTAGAAGTGAAAGAAAGAGATTAATAAGAAAAGGGTTAATACGTTTAGAGGTCAGCTTGTAAAAGACACTTTTTTCAAAACAAGAGGGAAAGCCAGGCATTTGTAGATTGGTAGTCTGATTGCCTAAGAGTTTTCCTAAGAAGAGAAGACTTCTGCAGAGCTGTTACTGCAGCTGTGCATTATCTGACTGTATTCAGAGAGCAACGTGCGTCTGTGGGTATGCAACACCTCAAATTCATGTATAGATAATAAAGGTGCTGAACAGGAAGCTTGTGAAGTTCAAAATCGTACTCTCTCTTTTCAAACAGTGTCAAAAAATATTAGGGAAAATTATTCAGCTCTTCTAGTCTTGTTGATTAAGCACAAAATGCAGGCTATACTGACAATAAACCTTTCAAGAGTTTGCAAAGTCTGAATGAGAACCATAGACTATGACTGACACATTATAAATATATTTAAAGGACAATGAGAACAACACAACAACTGTAAAAACTCAAAACTTGCCCCACTAAGTTTGATTGTGGCTTTCCTTTTTTTTTTTCCCTCTCCTCAGGCTTCTCGTTTGTTTTGGATGTTTTTAAAGTTGCTTATCAGAAAGAAGTAGTATTTGAAAATTTTCACTTAAAAGGATATATATATAGGATAGATATATCATCAGAAATGTCAATCTCTACAAAATATCATCAAAAACTATAAACAACCCAATACCGATTTCTAATGGAATGATCTAGTTAGCCTTAACTGCAGTGTGACCACAAAAAATAGTACTGCTCAGAAAGCCTCTTGGCAGACCTAAGCTTTTACTGTAATTTTCAGGTGCATTTTTCTTTTTATTTCTACTGTATTTAAAAGTTTATCATGCATAATTGTCCCTACAGATGGTATTTTCCAGTTCTGCTTTACTTCAAGTGAGAGAAGAGTGAAAGCAGTAGAAAACTTCAAAAAAATTAATTGTTTTTAACCGTGCACCATTTTTCTTTTCTCATATTCTCATAAGGAAATACAAAGTCTGACACTTCAATGTTTACCTTTTGCATATAAATGCCTAGCAAACCAATATGCAAGTTGAAATGCCAAGTGAAAAGTATTTAAAATAAGAACAGTCTGACTGCTCTCTTTAGAACATATATGCTTAGCCTATCAGTAACAAAATACAGTACCACCTTTGGAAATACCATCTATGAAAATCCTTTGGTTAAATTACTGCAAAGGAGTGAGACACATATTTGCAGAGACTAAATAAGAAACAGCCTCTATTTGCAGTCCATATGGAAACAGGGATACAAAATATTTTAGGAAAAGTCCAAACCACCCATGAGTTGATAAAGATGATCAAACTAATAAAAAGGAATAAAGTATTTTTTTATAATTATTGCAAATAAAGTATGTTTAATGAGGCAGAAACCTGGTTAATAGCTCAGCAAGGTGGCATAAGTCTTTGAAAAAGTCTCACCATATCTGTCCCTTGATTTTGCTGCCAATGAACAATTTTCTCAGAAAGTTTCTCTCACCATTAAAGTTTCAGCCCGTTCCTCAACTTTATCAGCAGAAAATATTTCAACAACATTACCTAAAGGGGAAAATCTACTTTCTGGAAATAATTATTTAAATTTCAGTGGCAATAGGCAGTTTTCAGATTTTTGTCACCTACAGATCTCTTGATCTAGGCTGAGATTTTGAAAACCATCATGATGCACATTCTCACACTTCTGGGCAACGTGTTTTTCCATTGAGATTTTTCTCCTTTGACTTCTCAATAGCAAGACACCTTCATAGCACACCATCTTGTTGGTGTGTTTTTTTTTTTTTTTTTTTTTTTTTTTTTTTTAAGAGAGACAGAAATGCAAAATCAAGACAGAAAGCCTAAAAGACAACTTCAGATATCAGGTTGAACTATGACTGGAGACAAAGTACTTTCTGTGCAAAGGCTTTGGTAAAACAGTTGTTTAACCAAAGAAGAGTCTTAATTTTTAGGAAAATGATATGTCTTACTTGAGCAACTGGTACTCTTACTGCCAATTTGGCTAAAACATTCTAATTCCTAAAATGCAATGAAGAGAGCTTGACTTTGCTAGACCTGACACAGAAGCACCATACCAAAGATCTCTCAGAGCTGAGCACAACCAAGACATCAAAGGTCTCCAAAGTCTAAACCCTGCCTCACCTGAACAAATGAAATAGAACAGAAGATTTAAACTTGATGAGACAAGTAAAAGTTAAAATTCAAATGAAAAATCTACTTGTGATTTTCAGAATGTATTATTTTCACTCTTAATCTCAGTGACTTCCTGGACTGACATTACACAGTCCTGTCTGTCCCCCTGGGAAAGCCTCCTTCAACCCACCAGTTCAGAGCCTGGGTTTGAACAACAGTCTCCCTGCTGTTCTTCTAAGGGATCTCCCAGTTTCTTTTCCTACTGTAGGTCCTTCTCATTGCCCTTTCCCTTCCCTGTCACATCTTCCACCTGCAGCTATTTTGTAGGTTATACATATTCAGTACCTTTCAGGCTAAAATCACCCTTGCCCTAGAAGGGACAAACTGGCAGACAACTTTTTTCTCTGCTGCTTGAACGCATGCTCTTAGGATACACATACATTGAACACAACAGGGTCAAATGAGCATATCTCAATTCCATTCTCCTCTTAAGCTTTAGATGTTTAAGGAGGAAGAAGTTTTGTGCTAATTTAGTTAATGTCTTTTAAAGAAAACTATTTTGCAGTGAGAACCCTCTGGAGGATTTTTTTTTAAGAAAAATAGGTTAGTATTTTGAAATAAAAGGACATTTTTCTTAAATCCTTTTCTATAAAATATACAAGACTAAATTAACCTGTATTAACTAGGCAGCTAAATCCCTGCACAGGAAACCAAAGATATTATTTAACTGTCAAATCAATTTCAAAGAGATATACTTAATTACATAAAATTAATTCGGACAGTCAGTAATATGAAATAGATCCCCAGAGATCTGCTGTACTATGTTAACACAGTGCACCGTGCTCTTGCTATAGTAGCAGAATCCATTTTTTTTTCCTCTGTGAGACTTCTTGTTCCAAAATGTACCCACTTACAACAAATACGTATGGTATACACGACACTGACTATATAGGTGCCTCAGGAAAGTTTTCAGTAACTTTCTAAACCAGTAGTCAGATGTCTGTGACAATTACACAGGATGGGTACACTTGAAAAAAGGGCCTGTTCTTGTCAGTTTACCCAATAACAGGCTGAAGTCAATAATTTAATGAATCTAAAGCTTCAATCCCATCAATGTTAAGGCTCAGACGCAGCTTCAGCTCAAGATGCTAACAGTTGTAGGATTATATAACAATGTTTAAAATTCACGTTTGCATTTGCTTAATTTTTCCTTTTAAGACATTTATTACTTTTTAAACAACTGATTAATTTTTGGCATAATTTTTATAAACAAAGGGTGACCACAACAGACTATCTGCATGCAGATGAGTACAGACTTCATAACTCTTCTAAAACATGGACCAGACACCACAGTTGATTTTTCAAAGCTACTGTCTCATCTCTTTATGCCACATTGTAGCACACTTGCTCTTGTGTACCCCATCAACTAGGCTGTGATTTGCAATACAATTCAGTCTGAGTCTCTTTTTATCCCTTCTGTCTTTCCCAACATTGTCAAACAAATATTTACAATATGCCATGTCTTAATGCCTTGACTTTCTTTGACTAAATATGCTAATGAAAATCTTTAATCAACTTTCAGGCCTAAAACAAGTCTTCCATTCCTTGGATTCATAGTAGCATAGTAGTTACATGCTCTGCCAAAAACACTGTTCAGGTAATGGACCCAAAAAACTTTAGCACAAACTGGCATTAAAACCCCATTGAAAAATTAGGATGACTGAGGGGTTGGCGGTGGTGGGGGTGGGTGTCATGATCTGTTAAACAAAACAAAACCTGAGAAAACTCCAAAAGGCATTCAATAGGTTGTGTGCTAATGAAGTGTGGCTGACTGGTTTCTGTGCGATTGCTCCCAATAACATTCTTTGAGAAAAGCCTTTGAACAAACAAACAAATGTACCTTTCTTGAAGAATAAGTTTGTTTTCCTTCTTCCAGAAGTCTTTGAAGTCAGAACTGAATTCATGCCAAATACTGAAGAAAGAATGTGGGGACACCTCCTTCTCGCCCATTTTTGGTTTCATACAGAAATAGGCTGTAGTTTCCAAAAAGCTGTCAAAGAAAGCAGAAATAGCAAATGCTTCAGTACCCACTGATGTATTTTTTTATTTTTTACTCGACACTGACATAGTATTTAATTATTCTTGGTAGTAGATCTAAAATAAAAGAATATAAAAACATAACAGTTCTGAGCTCTTCATATACAAGTAGGTACAAAATGTAAGATGATTCTTCAGTAAAGTCAGGATCTGGGATTTATCACAGTTTCTAGTTTTGACCAAAGTATTTCAAAAGCTAAAATGAACACACTGTCCACAGCCCTGCAAATCCAGATATCCACACCCACCCATATGCTGCTTTTCTGTTATGTTTAAAGCTGTTTTCAAAACACAGAGTCAAAGCCCATAAAGGACTGTAAATAAACTCCTTCAAGTTCTGTTAGATCTGTGCTACAATACAATAGCTCAGGCTGGAGACTACACAGAAATATTAAAACTCAAACCTGCTTTGTACTAAACAAGAAATGACGCAACAGAAAACTCGGCCAGGAGCAGCTGTGCTAGAAAACAGGTGCCCATTGTGACTCTACCAGAAAAATCCAACAATCCCTTCTGAGCACAGCAAGAGTAAAACTAGTGTAGCAAACACACAAGCTACTCCAGTAAAAGCTAGTCCCGAAATGCAAAGGTCATATTTCCCACACTGAGTGAAGACTGTGACTGCAGCTAAAATTTAATGTATTTCTGAGTTTGAACTGCTTCTATTTTATTTCAGGAATGTTACAGGAAGGAACAGAATAATTATTTTTAAGAATATTGCTTGATTAACTATTATTCCATTTGTTTTTTTCAAGGTATATTTTGTAAATATTGGAGATTTTAAGAATGTTTTCCTGATCTGAAGCTCAACATGCAAGACACTGAAGAACTGCTTATTTTATTAAAAATGCAATAGAATAATCTCACTTGAAATATAACTGTAGGCGCTTTGCTCACTGATCTATTACATATAAGAAACCTTGTTTTGAGAAATGTGTCTTCAAAACATTTTGCAAACGACAATAATGAGAAAAGAATTTGACAGTGAATGGCCATCCCAAATAATGCTTTTTTTAAATCAATGCTATTTAATTGACTCCAATGATAATTTTCTCTGAATCATACATCACTGTTTTCATCACTTTAATTATGGGGAATAATCCAATTCCAGCTAAACGGAGGGAAATGTAATTTTACTAATTTTTAGAAGTTACATCGTCATTCATGGATTATGATGGTGAAAATAATATAGATTCAACCATTCAGAAGGGTCACTCTCACAAATTCTGCAAGAAAATGTCTACCCTAATTCTCAAATTCAAATATTCTAGTTGTTTTTCCCAACATGAAAAATAAGCATCTACATATATTATCATATTGCTGAATAAAAAAGCCTTCATCTTAAAAATTTAACATCAATTTACCAACCAAATTTTACATCACATTTTTTCTCCTAATTCATTTTTCCATCTGCGGAAGCAAACTGAAGATGTTGAGCAACAAAGAGCACATAAAAATACAGAAAACATCCTCATTTTTTAACCCATGACATTGGTACTCAAATGCCACCTTACCTTATCATGTAATTTCTTCAGCTCTCTCAGCCTACTATGGCACACTGTTCTGTAACTCAGTGTTTGGTCAATAAATGCCTTTTTTTCTTTTCTTTTTTTTGGCTGGGTTGTTTTCTGGGTTTGGTTTGGGTATTTTTTTTCAAATGATTTATTAATGATTAATAATTCTGATTAAAATACTCCATTTTACTTGTTTATATTTCCCCCCCAGTTTTATACTGGGAAAGATATTTATTATCTATCCTCTGATTCCACAGAATCACTCAAAAAGAATATCCCCAACATTGCAGTAAGCTACACTGTTTTAAATTTTTGCCTATTGTCACATATTTTCAACTTTTTGCAAGACTGTAAATGTTATCAGGGAGGTATTTTTCCCCCCAGTATCTTCCCCCAGACTTACAGCTCTGCACCTGTCTAGTGGGGTAGTAATATAATTTGAATGTTCAGAATGAACTGACAATATTTTGGGAGGAACATGAAGAATAAAGAACAAGAGAGAAGTCTTGAGACATCAGCTGAGTCAATTACTTATTTTTAAAGGTCTTTGAATGAAGTCCATTAATGATTTACAAAACAGAGAAAGACAGAATTTCATATGAGAAACCTTGTTTCGAGAAATGTGTCTTTAAAACTTTTTCCAAATGATAATGATGAGCAAAGAATCTGACAGTGAATGGCCATCCGAAGTAATGCTTTAATAAATGAGATAATGAGCGAGAATTCCATCACAGGAAAACATCCCAAGAAACAGGAGGCCAAACAAAATTAAATTCACACTGCATAAGAGAATGCTCAATTTAGATATATATATATATAAACAGCACTAACATCTGTTAGAGATGCAAAGATAGGAGGAGATAACCAGTGTTTTTTCTCTGATGACTAAAAACCTCCCTGAGGACTACTTGTATAACCACTGCAAACTTACACATTCATACAGCTGTGTCTAACAGCTGTAACATAATTACTAGGTTTATAGAAAGCAGAGAAATGCTCATACAGGTTGCTTGACTCCCTAGCAGTTAGTTTGGGGGGTAAGGAAAATTAGCTGTCTGAGAAATGTGAAACAGCAGCAGCATAGCAGGTTGTCATTGTTAGTATGTCACACCTTTCTAATGCCCAGTAACAATGCACAAGATATCAACTGCAACACAATAATACTTCAGGGCACAAATCTCCACAAATCAAACATTTTTTTCTATACATGCAGATCAAACAATCATGACAGTTGCCATATTTTTTCCAACCAGAGAAGTCTACTCCTCTTTAGCATTAAAGTCCCTTAGAGTTCATTTAGAAGACATATGGAAACCTGCTTGCTATACGTTTGATGCTGTCATTTTTGTAGTACAAGACAAAATGGCATAATTCATACATGAAAGACAAGGCAAATAAAGCCAATCCAAATGCATCAAATAATAAAACATGGACAGCAATAAATCCTCTCTGTTACCATGGTCTTTAAATATTTGATTTGGAAATGTTTACATATGTCAAACTAGACATATCTCAAGGCTTATTCTAGGAGGGGACATGCATTTAAAATACAAAGAGAAATTTGGATGACATTGCCATAGCCCCAAGACTAGATAAAAATCCTTTCACCCTTCAGCCAAGCATTAAATATCTTAAATATCTTTGGTGCTTTTCTCTGGGACAAGCCATTCAAATTTTCCTGTTCATTCTTTAGCAGATTTTGAAACAAAATATCTGCAAATACCACTGTTACTACTCTTAACTGCATCACACAGACATTTTGAATCAAACAGGGGACTAGCTATCAAAAGTCTTTTGTTCCTATACTCAAATTAATTTCTGCATCCTACAAACTTGGGAAACTCATCTGACCTGTTTGAATTTCATTTCACCTATCTGCAAAATTAAACATTTGTTTTGAAACAATTATTGCAAAGCTTGTTTAGTGTCCATTTCTCAAGTGAAAAGGTTCATACTTATCCATACTCTTTCTGACAGTCTTAAAGGAAAAGAATGTGCATTAGAGAAGATCTTTGAGTCATGGAAGAGGGAAAGAAGGGTCATGCAACTTAGTTTCAGGGATTAAAAGAGGTAAAGGAGGTCACTGCCTTTGCTTCTAACAGCCAGACTTTTCAAGCATGATTAAAAATAAGACAGTGATGTTCACACTACGGTCTTACCCTGACATGGCAAAAGCCAGAAATCTTTAAAAAGGTTTCAGACTGGGCTTCATATCCTTCATGCTGACCCTGAAGGGGAATTAAATAACATCATCTTTTTTCAAAACAACGGAAGAGTTGCTCATATCTGACAAGTAAGAAAGGAAATAAGATCAGGAAAGACGGTTAGTTCCTTTTCTTCCTTTCTTGTCTTCTAATGTCTTTGGTTCAAGTGTTTGGGTAATTCAGAAAAAGCACTTCAGACTGACATCAGAACTCCCTGCTTACTCAAATGTGGAAGTTTGATGAATGAATCACTAGACTTTTATGTGTGCTCCCTGAGTACAACTATGAGTCTATGAAAGTGATTTTTCTATTTGGAGGGAAGAAAGGAATGGATGTCCTAACAGCCAAACCAAAATTAATCATATGAAAAAGGAAAGAAGCTTTTCACATTGCAAATGGCTCACTGACAGCAATACTAGCTAATAGATCCGATCCATTAGGAATATTTTAAGAGCAGCTATGGATTATTCAGCTTTTTTTCCATTCCATTCTGAAAACAGCTAGTAAAAAGTTGCAGACAATAATTCCAATTCAAGCCCGCTGTCTGGGATGCATTGGCTGGTTTATAAATATGTACAAAAGCAAATCAACAATACTAAGTAGTTTCATCTCAGCATTATTTGATCAGGCTTCCTTGGCCAAACAAATAGCAAAATAACCACAGATATAGACATGCCCTGGCCGACCTTTCTGAGAAATGCTGAACACACACACACACACACACACAAACACAAACACACATGTGTCTGGTTTCCCCATGCAGCAAACTCAATCACCTGCAAGGATAAAGATTTGCTCCAGTGTGGATTTAAAAGTAGAAAAAAGTGTTTCTATTCCACGCTGTTTAACAGAGTACGTATTTTGGTTTAAATTTGAACATGGATATTTTCTATTTTGGCTTTATAAATCTCTAAGCATCATTTATGTACATTAGCGATTAAGAACAGTTAGTGTAAATGGTATAACCTGTTACTTTTGGGAAGCAGCTGTGTTTCAGAAGCAGTTCTGAATCAGGCTGAAACTACTAAAGTACCTTTTAGTTCAATTAAGGTCACAAATAAAATTTAGAATTAAGCATATTCTACCAAAAGAAAGAAGGTAAAAGGGAAAGAAAAGACTATATATGCCTCCCACTACTTTAAATCTGACATGAGTCTTATTTAAAGCCAAACTGAGTTGATGGGCATGTAACCCTGTTCACAGTGTTGATCCTAAATTGTTGACTACATACGGAAGGTGAGTACAATATACAGTTAACAGTATTTGCTTCCTGGATGCTAATCATTTGAATCATCATATTAGTATTTGGTTTGTTTTACAAAGAGGCTAAGGCTTTGCATCTATTTTCTGAAAGCGAGAGTAATCTTCAGAAAGAATACCAACCAGCTCAACAAGGTCACACAAAATTATGTAAAATAAAAGAGTGCCAGCATAGACTGAGATAGCACAAGACTGTTAGGAAACTTTACATGTACAGCATTCTGTGAAAGCTGTAATTTTCTATTGATGTATTTTGTTGAGGGTCCTTCTCTGCACTATAACTGTACATCACTTTCTTCACCTTTTCTTTGCTTTTTAAAAAAGTATAATTTCCTCTCCTCAGTGCTATCTCTTGTTCTGCATAATTATAAGTGAAAAAATGTAAAAAATAAGTACCGGCTCATTCAAGATATCTAGTACCTAAATGCTGGTAGAAATTTCTTCTTGTCCTTTTGTTTCCTCCTTTTTTTTTTTTTTTTTTTTATAAAGGAAGAAAAGTAACTTTCTTATAGTAAAAAGAAAGTTGAGATAATATGCCAGCTTAAACTAGCTGCCAGAATCATTAATCTCTTCTTTCATTTGCCAATTTATATTGTGTAACTATGTATTTTGTAATATTGTTCCTTAGAAAACAAAGGTCTCAAGAGATTTTTCCTTCCCTCTAAAAAAAACCTGCCAAACATTTGCAATGTTTTCAATCCTAAGTCATCTCCCTCATGCCTGCTCCCTTGCCTCCTATTAATTCATATTAAACAGAAACGTTTTTTATTGCTTCACCATATGAAAATTAGCAGCTTCAATAACAGCAAAAAAAAAAAAATCCTTCTACCTTTGAAGCACCATTTTTTTTCTCCCAACAAAAGCTCAACAAAAAATATCCAATATTAAGAACAGAAAATTATGTTTCGACAGGCCGTTCTGTCTTGTTCATGAGAATTTTAACACCCTCCCTTCCTCTCACTACTAGAAATGCTTTACAACTTCAATGATCATCTACAATGATCAATATTATCACCTGTACATAACTATTAGTAACACAAATGCATAACTTCCATATTTTATACTAGTGGCAGCAGACCCTGTAACTGAATGCTGTTACATAGTACAGAGCATACATTGTGACACAGACTGTTAAATTCAACGGGTATTAGGACTATAGCTTTGCACTTAAATATTTTGGGAAAGATAAAATTTTAGGAAGACTGATGATCTCATGGTGTCAACAGTGAATAAACCCTTTACATATCAGATTGCCATTTCAACCTCAATTTAAACTGTTATTCCAGATCCTTCTATTTACTTAATTCAATGGGAGAGTATTTCTTTATTCCTGAGTTTCAGGAACAAAGTGCCTCATTACAAGAAGTTGAAAACCAGCAAAAGAAAATGGCCATAACTAAATTAAATTACACTTTTGTTGAAAGGTGAATGTGATCACTGAGACTTTCAAAATCTTTATTTTCAAAAATATTTTTATCATGTCTAGATTAAGGTATATTGGTAGGGTATGATGAAATTTCCCTAATAAATTCTTGTTACTTATATCTTCTAGAAACATTAGGCTATCAGGGATAACAATACCACATTTAAAAAGCATTCTGCAAGATGTTCCCTCCCTAGTTTAATTATTATAACAGTAGGCTACAACCTGGTCCCTCTATATGTTTGGATTTGGTTTGGGTTGATTTGGGGTTTTTTTTTGCATTATTCCGACGTAAACAAGTGTTCCACTGATATAACAATACCATCTTTTATCCAAGGTGGCATAGGATTAGGTGCTAAATTTTATCAGGAGTGAGCTATCTTGGCAAATGGAACTTTTCTGGTGACAAACAAAATACTGTGCTGAAAAAGCCATTCTGCATATACTGAGTCAGATTCCAGCCATTGAAAACCAAAGGTCAGGAAATGTAGGTTAGAGGTATTTCTGCTACCTTTGTTATATCATGTGCAGAGCATTTGTCAGCCACATGTCAGCCAGTAACTGGGGCTTATATGAACCTAAATTCTGCTGTGAATATTTAAAGGTCATGTTTCCATTCAAGAATATTATTAAGATTAAAATATGAATTGAGATAATACATTAGAAACAGAACTAACTTTGTGTCTTTTTTTGCCTCTGACATTCGTATTCTAACAGGCCACTCCAAGAAAAAAAATAAAAAAATCAAGCATTTTTTGGCGTGACTCTTCAAATTCATTTTTAAGTTGCTTGTGCTTTTTCCATGTAATTTTAAAATGACAATTTTAGATCAGTTCAAACTTTCTCCCAAAACCTTGGCTTGAGGTAGGTAAGTTCTCTAGATGCATTGGTGTTAGCTGCAATCCATTATTACCTGAATACTTTGCATAAATGTCGAGGCTCTCTCTCTTGGACTTCAATGCTTTTAATTCCTGTTAGCGTGGATATCATGCCCATGCCTGCCAGTTAAGCTGCTCCAGACATATGGCTAGCTCTGTGCTAAGCTAGACACAGGCAACATGAGCATGTGTAAAACAATACCATGTAATTTTGTGCACTGGAGAGTCAGGCCCAGTAACATATCCAAGAGAAAACTATTTTCCTCTCTTAAAAAGACAAACATGTGAGCTCCAAACATATTAAATAACCCTTGGCTGGTTGAAATTGAAGAAATAATAAGATGCTGTTAGGCATAGAATACAGTGGTAGAATGAATTTCAACAGCAGCGGTCTGACAAAAGCTGCTGGCCTCAGTGCTGTAAGAAACAGCTAAAAGCCTCATGTGAAAGCCCAACTTGACTTCAGATCTTTCTATTAACACTTCTCATGTTCACTGGAGGCCTTCGAAGCAACCATTAGTACTTAAAGAGGTTATAATTACATATGGAAGTAGTGCAGAACTGTTGTGCACTAAATACTGTGCTAAAAGCTTTATGATTTTTCAGTTTATTGATTACAGCCTCAGCCTTGTAATCTGCCTGCTCCCACGGTGTGGTTCATTTTTATAACTGAAATTCATGAAGAAGAAAGGTCAGGGTTATCTAAGAAAAGAATAACAATTATATAATGGAATAATAATTTTTCTGAAATGTAGAGCAGATTGTTTAGCTACCTAGATGGAAACCACACATATGCTTTACAAAATTTCAAGTACACATAAGATTAACTCATCTCTAAGAGCATAATTCAGCAGAGATAAAATTTTATATATATGCCTTGACAAAATATACACTAAATATAGCAAGTGAAATGAATGTACAGGGGTTTTTCTGGCATAATCATAATAATTTCTATTTTGGTGCTTAAGTCAAACTTAGGTTTCAGTTTCTATTCTTTGAAATTTTATTATTTATAGACTAAAAATGGTCTGAAATACTTGGGTATTATAGAACATCCTAGCATTTTAAAGGTCTTTTGATGCAGTTTCACCTTAACCCTTTGTGGTTGCTCTGGAGAGCATTCTTACTTAATTCATTGTGCAAAAACTCTCCTTAACATGCATCCACTCATATCATCATGGCCAGCACAACTATGAATAGAAGAAATCAATACTTTGCTGAAAAAAGAACTGTTCATGGGGGCTTTCATATTCTTAGAGTCAATTACGACAAAATCCCATGAAAGGAAATTGAAAGACTTCAAAATCTGACTTGATGAACTCTCAGGTTGGAAAGGTCATTATCTGCATTTTTCAAACCTTAAGCACTTAAGATTCAAGTCTCAAGTTATCCCAATATTCTCTTCATAGAAGTGAAAGAATCTTTGCGCAGATGAGTACAGAAAATGGGCAGCATTTTCTACAAGGATTGTCTAAATGAAAAGGTGGCAGCCACTGGAAATAACAGAAATATTGTATTAAATAACCATATCAACTCTGGATTTGTGAATCATCAAGATTCACACATCCAAGCACAGCTAGACAAACCATAATTCGTTGGCCTAAGAAAACTATCTCACGTCTGGAGGAGCTGTTCCCATCCAGTCAAGGAGGCTTCATGGTGTTTCTGGTCTGGGGTGACCACACCCTAATTGTTTTCTTCAGGGTGAGGCAGGAAGTTTTACCTCTTCCACAGACTGATTGAAGTAGAACTGTCTTTTAGGCGGCTGAGAAAAGAAGTGTGTGAGGTTATATCATGAGAAGCCCTCGTTTAAGACAGGGATCTGGCCCAGTAAAGCTGTTTCTGAACTAGGTTGTTAAAGCAGTCAAGAAACAAGGCAATGAGGCTGAGGAACAAACCAAGGAAGAGCAAACAGACAATGCTTTTTTTCCTAGTCACCTAATCTCCATATATGAGAAGCACAGTGAAGTTTCAGCAGTAGGCTGAAGCAATCCCTATATCATGGATCGGCTTGTGGATGGCAGCCTTCCATCAGCTGGAAATTGTTATGGAAGGAATGACCTGTATTACTGGATAGTTCCCAGATGAGTTAATACAGCAGTTGTGACCTAATTAAATCCCATCCCTGACGTTCCGCTTTTCTATTTGCATATACATGACAACAGCAACATAATTTAATACTTAAAGTAAATCGTAACATACAGCAAGGAAGAAAGGCACAGCTCCAGTGGAAAATCAGCATAAGAGAGTAAAAGAGATGCATTACCCACATTTAAGTCACAGTCCTTGCAGATGCAAACACTGACTATGAAGGTCTTAGGAAACAATCTAACCAAACAGCTCAGGTAGACAATATGATGAAAGAAAAGTCCTGCTGAAGATAATCAGAAGCTGATGCACAAGGGAGAGGCACTGGAGTTAATCCCACATACACACATGCACACAAGCATTTTACTTCAGCTGCAACAGCTCAAGAGGAATATCTTGAATTTTTGAGGGCTACTCAGTGAAACCACCTGCTGAACATAAACTGGAATAAAAAAAAAAAAAAGTGACACATTGAAAGACTTTAATTCATGTAATTTTTTCCACTAATTTTATTATCTACATGGTTCTTCTATCCTTTTCTCTTTTTAAAATCCTCAGTCTAATGCCAGAGCATTAGTTTTGGGTTGATCCAAGTTGTTTTAACTATATTGTTATCAGGGTTTAGCTGTATTGTTATCAATGCTATTTAGCCATGTAACTGTAGTTGCACCTTAAACTTTATCTTTTACTGTAAGATCTAAGAGTAAGCCCTCTACATGAACTTTAGAGTAAGTTGCATAAAAATCAGTTTACATTGCAGAATATTAGATCTCTGAATTGTACCCCAATCTGTTAGGAGTTGTATTATCATTTGTTCATACTAGCACTGAATGCCATTAAATGCAAACTAATTTCGAACCAATAAAATAAAATTGTTTTTCAAAGCAAGTAGGCCAAAATTTTTAAAAGAAAAGATAATGCTCTTACAGGCAAAAATCAATCATCTAAATGGTTAAGGACTTGCGTCACTTGGCAAATATTTTCAGAAAAGGACAAGGACTTCATCTTCCAGGATAAGACCAAGTACCCATATTTTAGAAAGGCTTCCTGACATAACTGAACTGCTGACTAAGTTTCCATTACTGCATATCTACTGGTCCTGATATTTTGTCAGAGACAGGATACTAAACTAGAATGATCCAAACTGTTTAACAGTCTGTAAGCTTCTTCTATACACATTTCCTCTGCTCAGCTAGTATTTACTTTTTGCTGATCCAACTAATGTATACCTACAGTCTGAAATGTATTACCCTTAGCAATTCCAGCCTACATGCTGGGAGCCACACAGCGAGAAATAGACATAACAGTGAAGCAACCAACAATAGATGAATGGCCAAAGAGTAGTGAAAGACAGAGTCCAATAGCATATTCTTGCCTTTCAGTTAAAAGTTTTCTTCTGGCATTTTTTTTTTTTTTTGCTACATACCTCTTCTATTCTAAGCTTTTCATCAGTTTATTTCTATCATTAACTCAATTTTCACTTTAACTTTACAGTTCACTTTTGGAAACAATCCAAAACATTGTGTGGAGGGTAGCGAGGTGGGAGGAACATTTAATGTTTTAAAGGATTACCAGACTTAGGTGCTACATTTCGAGGTGTTGCTTTTCAGCAGTGCCATTGTACCATACTGTCTGCTATTTCTCTAAATGTCATCAACTTGTCAGCTCATAAGCAGGTGTAAACCTTTGTTCCTCCCCAAGTTCTCATGTTCAGTGATGTCAATGGAAGTCTGCAAAGAGTGTCGTGTCAAGAATACTGACTGGGATTTTTTGCAGGCAATTTAAAGGTAAACATTTCTCTTCAAAATAAATGTCATTTTGTTGCTACAGCAGAAGAAAGCAACAACACATTTCTAACTGGATTATTAAAAGTCCTGAAAACAGAAGAGGTGCCTGGGAGGCTGCACTCAGAAAGCACTTAAAAGCACAAAAATCACTGGAATGTGCAAGTAATGGAAGCAAATTATAAAATAAACCAAATAAAAAGATCCAGAAATGGAGAGATGAGCATTTCATACCAAGCCACACACATCCTAAATTCCCCAGTTGATACTTACATCAAAAGGCAAAAAGTCCTCTGTTTGACTTTTTATAAAACAAATATCTATTCTCATAATGCACTGAGATTTACTAAAGAATAAATTAAATTCTAAGATTTTTTTTTTTTAAATCAATGATGTACAGAAAGCCAGGACAGCAAGTGGAATTTCTGTCTTTCCAGATCTTGTTAGGCATCAGGAAAAACAGGTGAACAGTTTTAAACCACCAGAGTATGGAACGGTTGACTTTGTGACTTATCAGTTCAAGCAGGGTTATACTACCTGAAATACTAAAAAAACCCCACCCCAAAATGGAAAAAGATCTTTTAGTATTCTTTAAAATTTCTAGCATACGTTGTCTCTTACAGGAGTGGAATATGAGTTAATTATATGAGATGTGAGTAACTGAACTACTTTCAGTGCTGCTGAACTGAGTTTAGAATCAAATGCTCCATTGTTAGACTGAGAGCAGGAAAAAATTGAAGATCATCTGACTCTGTCTTGGATATAAAAAAAACCCCCATCTTTAATTAAATTTTTCAATAATTACCAAGGTGTTATTCCAAGAAGACACAAATGCTTGCAGATAGAGAGGAAGGAAAAGATCATCTTAACTATTTCAGTGGAAGAGGGATCAATGTTACAAGTCTGGATTTATTTTCTTTTTAAAAAGATGTGCATCTGGAAGCCTTCTAAGGAGGTAAAAACTTAATAATGGGTGAGAAAGTAAGAAAAGTAAGAAAAAGTAATGAAGTTACATGCTATTCCTCTAGAGCTATTCAGCTGTTCACGTAGCAAGGCAGAGAATTAGGACCTTCAACTTCACTGAATGCTGCTTCTAGTAACTTCATCCAGGTTGTTTAGCTATTGGTTCTTTAGAAATGAAGTGCAAGAAGAGGAGTAACTAACTCATTTCTGATTACAAGTCTGCAAAATGGTAATTCTGATGTGGCTATTGCCTTTCATCCTAGCACGGCAAACAAGGTATCACTTATATTATTTGGACAATAATTTTGTTGCAATCTTGGTTCCTACTTGCTGTGGATAAAAGTCTATCTCTATTTCTATCATAAAAGTCTATCTCATTCTGAAATTGTATTAAGCATACCTGGAAAGAATAATACTTCCATTTTTTTTCTTGCTGCTTAAGTGAAATCACATCTCAAAAGACGAAAGATATTTAACACTAAGTAAATGAAAATACAGAAAACAGAGAGCATAGCTATAATACAAATCTTGGGACAGATGACATTATTTCAAATTTAAAAATAAAAACAGAAGAAAAAATAAAAGGAGGACCAAATTGAGGACTCCTAAAATACAGAAGCATCTCTTTCCCCTCCTCCTCTCTCTTTTCTGTTTTACTTCTTTCACCTCCCCCCAAATGAGTGATTTTTGCTTTAACTTGACAAGTATTTCACAGTTTCTCAAGCATTTAGCAATGAGGATCTAATTGGAAAGTGCCAGGTTCTTTCTTATTACACTTTATCAATATTGTTAAGGGAATGATGTAATTGTTTGGGGTTTGGTGAAGACATTCCATGTCACTTCAGTGTTAATACCAGGCTGGAGCCTTCCTTGTCTGCCTGCGTAAGCTAGATAAACATAGACCTGTGTGCTTTCTTCTCATCTCAGGATACTTACTCAGAGAGATCTTGGAACATACGCCTATTGCGAGCTAAACATTTCACTTTTCATTTTATCCATGTGCCAGAAATCCATTCCTTGGATAAACACTTTACATACTGACACTCTTAAAGTCACTAAACACGATAAATAAAGGGAGAATACATCATTTCAAAACTGATTAAACATTTTCTCACTTGTGACAAATGAACAGCTATACACTGTATGGAGTCCCTGGAGCAGACATTCCATTTTCTTTGTCTTCATTTTGTGAGTAAGATTAACTTTCCATTTCAGCTCATCTATTGCACAACTGAGCTTTTTTAAAATACACATTGCTGAATTTTCCCTAAATCATTATTCATTTCAGAAAAAAATTTTGTTACTGCTACAAGAGCTTCTCTTTTGGACTTTTGTATTTTAATGGACACAAACTAACAAAGAAAATAATAATAATAATAATAAAATAGTTTTTAATGAAAGCTAAATAAATGCTTCCATGCAGCAGACCTGAACTTATACATGGGCTGAAGTCATCCACTTCAACAAGGAAAATCCAAGCACATTAATCACATTAACTTTGCTCCATCTAATCCATCACTTTTCCTTGCGCTACTTGCTCATCTAGTCATCCAATGCACTGTTATCTACCTATGATTAGTCAAATGAAACTAATCTTTTATTTAGCTTCTTAAGCTCTTATCATCTTTTTCACCCACCCTTGCCAAAAAGGATCCCAAGCATTTTATTTCCAAACTAAATTAAAAATCTTTCTGAAATAATCACACATAATACCAAAATTGTATATGAAGTTGTCTCCAGTGTTCTAACGAATACCACTAATCTGATCAAGAATTTCAGTGGCAAGGTGGAAGGAAGAAAGAAAATAGCCGTGCTAGATATTCACAGAAAGGAGGAGCAATGAAGCAGAATTTTCTTCTTTGACAAACTGTGTAAAAGGAGCTGGGAGAAGAAAGAACTAGGGCAAGTCAGAAGAAACAGACCAAGCTAAATAAGAACCCAAGGAGTAGTTTGCTTTCTTCCCCCATCAGGGTAATAAAACCAATATAAAGTTTTTGATATGATGGTTCCAATCTTGCCAGGGAAAAAAGATTAGAAGGGAAAGTGAATTAGACACCAAAAGATAGTGATAAATCACAAGATTTCTGAACAGGCTGAATATTCCGGTGTCATTATATTTCTGTCACCTTTGGACTTGTATTTAAACCCATTTTTGAGAGGACAAATATTTGCCTTAAAAGAGCAATCAGAGATCACAAAAATCTTCTAACAGTTTCATCCTCTCTCAAAGTTTTATTGTGAAGGAAAATTTAAAAGACAAGAATTATGTAACTGAGCAGCTAAAGAAACCTAAGAAATGTCAGGAATGCCTTTCATATACTTGAGCAAGAGGCATGATACTAAGCTAAAGCAATACCCTAACATTATCTCAGCTTGTTAGAGCATTGTGCTACTAACCAAGGTTGTGGGTTTGATCCCTCTATGGGCCACTCATTTAGGAGTTGGACTCAACGATCCTTGTGGGTCCCTTCCAGCTCAGAATATTCTGTGATTCTGTAATGAAACTTAAGGGAACACAGAGCTGCTCAGGGCAGCTGTCTGCGATTCTCTTAGACTCCCTTTCTACGCCGCCATGGTTCCACACCACCGAGGTGGCACTCAAGGACCTAACATCTCCTTACAAGTAAGGAGGGAGGCTCTTGTGGCACTCACTCCTCTTGGCTTCCTCTTCAGGTACTGTCTTTAGTACATGGCCCAAGGGAATAGAGAAAAAATGTGATGTTGTACCAGGAAAGACATCAACCGCCCTGTGGCATTATTGCAGGTAGCAAATTTGGGGGTTGAGGCCGTAGAATGGCTAACAAGTCATAGTAAAAACTAGAAACTTTTATAGTGATTTTTTAGAGGAATCCTATTGAGAGACTTCGTAATTGTGGGAACATATAATGGATATATTCATTAGTATGCATTAAGTGATAGTTGTAGCTAGTACAAACAGAAAATGCTATTTTTAGTGAAAGAAAAACAAATACAGACTGGGAGTTTCCTTGAATTTGGGCTATAAATGCTGTGCATCATATTTTGATCTCTTGCTGGGACCAATAAAAATCTGTCCCATTTAGACACATTGCTTAAAACATTTAAAACTTGAAAAAAATCAAACCAAACCATATGTTATACAATGCAGTGATGGTTCCCAGTTTTAAAAACTGTCTCAGCTGCACACATCTATAATGAAATTTAATGAGGTATTTTGCTTTTTGCCACAAAAGGTACTTGAAGATCTATTAGCAATTCTACAAAGGAAGTCACATTTAATTATACATCTCATTAGTTTATTAAAAAAAGGTTTTAATTATTTTTTATAAAATGGACATTTTATAAGCACAGGAAATGTGCTACATGAATACCTAATGATGAATAATACCTGTTTGAGGAACACTAGATATCTCTCAAATCACCATGATTCTGGTGTATTACAAACAGTTTTCTCTCAGTCCAAACGGTATACTCTGAATTTATTTTTACATAAGCTTAATGCATTTTCTGAAAGACAGGAGTAAGGTACAGTATTTCTTTAAAGAATTTCAATCTTTTTTCATTGTCAAATAAAAATTGGCAATAACTACATATCACTTTTCTTTCTGAGTGCATTTCTATACCATTCAAAAACACAGTAAGGCTGGCTACCAATACAGCAATAGCTAAAAAACCATATTTTTCAAAGAAAGGTCTTACTACATTGCTCTTTCTTACCTTTTATGTGTTTCTGTCAGTGACTTCTCTTCATTTTCTTGGTCTATTTTGGCTGTAAAAATACAATCAAATAATTAGCAACAAAGTGAAAGCTAGAGATGTTTCAGGATAATTTTAAGTTTAAATATGTCATGTGTTAAATATACAGAAACCACCTGAGGATATACTAATGATCAATTTTGGAAAAAACAAACAAACAAACAAAAAAAACCCAACAAACAAACAAACAAACCAAAACAACAAAAAAACCCCAAAAAACAACCAAGGCCCCCATTTAACAACCAACCACACAAATAAAACCACACAAATTTTGATAACCCTATTAAAAAGAAATCCAAAACCACCATTGCAAAAAGATAGAATCCAAAACTCAAAGCCTAGAAAATGAGAGGAAAAAAAATCTTCCAGTAATCTAAACAACAACCAAGTAATGAAACTTACTTAAAACCAGATCTTAAATAATGATTCCCAAAACTCAAATAATATGGGAACTTGTCTACCAACAGGAGGAAAAGCTGAGTAAAGAGCAGGAAGGATTCAGCCTTATAGCTTTTCTACAAGTTGCTTGGCAATTACAAACGAAAACTCTCCCCTCTCCCTGTATACACATCCATTAGTGAAGTACTAGAGCTGTAGCAGGCCTGTAATGACAACATGACTAGTTTTATATGAATGATGTTATCATTTGAGGATCATGTCAAGGGAATTACAAATAAGAAACTGTCATTCCCACACATTGGTGGAAAAATTCTCTATTTGCCACGTTCTCTCATAATTTTTTGTGCATATTTCATTTAGATCACTGAAAGAAAGAACATTTAACAAAAAAATCTACCAGAATGTGCACGTTAACTTAGGCATCACCAATGTGCAAAGCAATTCTCAATCTGCTCTGTGCATGTGTTTAGGTTTACATTTATGCAGTTATTCAGGTAATACAACTTAAATCTCATTTAAAGTCTGCATGCTTAAGCATAAAGCTCTTTTAATTTGGTACTTGATTCCCTTTTCAGTCTGCTATACTTCTGCTAACTTGCAGGGAGAATTTTAGGATTCCCAAGAGTCAGAAAGTTTGAAATATGAAAAGGCTCTGAACTGTCCTGGTAACAAATTTCAGGGGTATAAAATTAATACAGAAATCTAAAAAAGAAGAAACATTTCAGCTATTGTTTATTTCACTTTCCCTACATAACTCTATAGTATTAATTCATTAAAATTATTTTTCTGCATTATAGGTACACTGCCTTTGAAAAAGGAAATGCTGATTTTAAATTTGTTAAAAAAAAGCAAAGCAATGGCATAATTTGGATACAAAGATAATCACTGTTTTTCTGTTAAAATGTTTCAATCAACAGAAATTTATGAACATACACTCAAATAGGCATGTGAAATCCGTAGCAAAGATATACAAATGGAATTTCCTCATACTTTCCCCAGTCACAACAATGACCAGAGCTTTGTCTAGTGCTGCAAATGCTTTTTATTAGTAGCAATGTATTTTTCTGAGCAGTGGCAGTGCTGACTAGTGCCCAGATATTTGCAGTGGAAATTGTATTTAGTAATCATGACTTGAAGACTTGGGCTCCACCATTGTTATCCTGAAAGTGAAAAAAAAATCCCAGCAAACCACAGAAAACTTGAGGGAGAGATGGGTAAATGTTCTCAAGGAAATTGAAGAGCACGTGAATCCTGCCTGATTACAGGTTTCAATACTGACTTGAAACTTGGCCCAGATTCTTCAGGAGGTTTCTGAGGGCTCACAACCCTTTTGAGTGAAGTTGAGCCCAGTAGTGAGTGAATTTGGGCTGACTTAGAGCTTTTCTTGAAAGCCTCACATTGCTTTGGATAAGAAACCAGGTGAAATGTGGCAGCTTTTACAGAATTTCATTAATAGTTTTTTTTTTCATACTTCAATCCTGAAAATCAAGGTATGACCAGTAGTAAAAATGTATAGTTCAAAAGAGAAGAAGCTGCGCACAAACTCTCTGGATGAAATGAGATCAAATATCTCATTCTGCATTAACGCAATCATAAAGTATCTGTGGATACAACTCTTAAAATAAATAATTCTATTGCTGAAAAATGCAATTTGGACTTCTTTCACTTAAACAATGCTTAGAAATAGAGGCTACCATATTCCATCCTACAACAGTCTTGTATACATACGTTGCATTCTTAGGATATCTTTTAATCATTTCCAAGATTGATGGGATAGAATATCACTAGAGCTGCCTTATTTAAGGTCCTTTCTTCTTTATTTCAAGTGTTTTGCATATTTACAAACAATTATTTACCCATCAGTAATGGAGCAAATGTTCCACAACTTACTTTTCAAAAGAGCATAAGCATAACATATTATCCTAAGCTTATCAAAATATGTCAGAATATTCCCAGTCTGGCACAAGTTCTCTTTCAATTAAAAAAGAAATTTATCGTGGTCCAGAGAAGGAGAAAAACAAAATAAAGCAAAACAAAACCAAGTTATTTCTAGTATCTATACTTTTAATAAATTCATAGAGAATTACACAGTGAAAAGAAACTCTAGAAACCCTGAATGGCAGAGATGTGTGTAATAATGCCTTTTCTTTATTATTTTCAAGTAATAAGTACTAATGCATAAGGCAGCTACTATACCCACAGAGAGAGATTTCATCCTGCATCAAATCACCTCTTGGTACTAAACAGAACCTTGCAAGGAAAAAAAAAGTTCTCTGAAGAAGAATTTCCTTGTAGTTTGTTCCAAATGTGATATTTTTAAACCTTCCTCATTTTACCAAAAAGATATTACGCAGGTGAAAATCTAATTTGCAACCCTTTTGTATTATTATTTTTCTAGACAGAAAAAGTTAAAGATATTATGAAAACAATTCTGCTTCCATGAGACGACAGGTGGCACCAGTGAAAGAGAAAATATGGTATATAGACTCAGATCTGTCCCTGTCCAAAGAAAATAATCAGATGACTGCTTTTGCACTAGACACAATAAACATCCAAGAGCTGTAGAAAATGGCTAGTTGAAAACATGAAGTGAAATTTAATCAGTAAGGGAAGAAAACCTCCTGTTATCAAAATGACAGAATTTTTATTATCACCTGGATACAATGGAATAACTATTAGATGTTGAAGCAGCTGAGATTGTTATAAGTTGTGGAATGGGAATATTATCACCTGATATTAGTTGTTATACGTGCTCTGCTCTGTGCTAATCACCCTATTGGTAAACTACTAATTAAGTTTCCCTCTTTGAGTAGGGGAAGGAAAAAATTTAGTTATGATGGAGCCAGTTGAAGTATCCCAGAATGCATTCCAGTTCATCATTTCAGTCAATATTATGCATCTTTATTATCACTTCTTCCTCCAAGGCAGTTCCTCACAGGTGTAAAAAGAGTGCATAAAAGGCACTGGTTTGGCTTCTTCATTCTTGGCATATATCCATTAAGTGCCAAATGTCAGCTAAAAGGTGCCCAACCTATGAAGAACATTCAGGAGAGAAAAGTGTATTTCCTGTTATAAAGAGAATACCTATAACTGGTGGAAAAAAAAAAAATCTATACCCAGTCCACAGTGGTCATGACACAGTGATCATCAATGGCCAACACAGAAAAATTAGATAAATCCTGGGATACCATGGCAGCTGACCATATCTGAGCACTCTCTTCTGCCTCTAAAATTATTCCCTACCTTCTAGAAATAAGATTATTTCAAAAATATTATTTGATTTTCTTTGAAAAACATTAAAAGAAATCTTGTAGTCATGCAGTATCCATATTTGGTTTCATATATATTTGGAATCCATCACTAATATAGCAGTGACTGCTTGCAGGTTTATTGACAGATGTAGGAATTTCTGCTTTTGGGTTACTTTTCTTTCCAAATGTCCCATATTTTATTGGCTCATCATATTTTCTAACAACCCCCAGCTAAGAACTTTATTCTTGAAACTAATTGCAAAAGTACATCCAAATAAACTGTTCCAAATCTATTAAAAACTGTATCAGGAAATACGAACCCCTCTATTTTGTGTAATACATTTGTAAGCAAAAGTAACAGATATATATGTTGGCCTTCACACACACTATGTATTGTAGGGCTTTACACATAGCTTTCATAATCCTGAAGACATATATATTCTGAAAAATCTACTTCAAATAATATAGTCGAAAAATAACCTCAGGTCATATTGAAAAACATGGCCATCTCAAAACTCACAGCATTTTAGAGTCAAAGTGACCTCTAAGAGAGCCAAGCTCCCTTATCAACGGTTTACAACATGTACTGATTTAGTTATATTTTCCCTTTTTAGTCTGAAAGCATCTTTAATGCCTTCTTTTTGGATGACATTCCACTCTTTGCCTGCTTTTTCCATTAAGATACCTTCAGATTATTTAAAGTTGGTCTCCTTTTAGAGCAAGGTCTATACTTCCCAAACACTTTATATATTTGGTCAAAATTCAAGTACATTCCTTCCTCCCTACGTCATTACTTACCAAGTGTGAGGACTGTACTATATCCAAGGCTCTTATATCAATTCTTTTAACTACAGGACATATGTATCTCTTCAAAAAATTTCCACTTCAGATGTCTTAATTTCTATTCTATCACTTTTTTAAAAAATTATTTAAATTTACTGCTTGGTGTTTTATAATTGGGGCAGAAAACTCGATTTCATGCAGTTCAAATTGAGCTTTCAGGCAACATCTCACAAATAAAGTCTAATTAACTGAATTCTCAAATCCTCTGTCCTTATCAGCACATACCCACATTCCAGAATGATACATGCCATTGTTTTGTGTGTTTGCTCTTCTAATTCTTTTTGATTAGAGTCCTGCAAACGTTACAAATAAACTTCTACAAAGGGACACACATGAATAACCATACTAAAATAACCTATGCATTTATGAAAATCTGACATATATCACCAAACTGAATGTGAGAAATAGATATAGGCATTTTAGAAAATGCTGATCATCAGAAGAAGAGTAAAATTCACTTTTCTATAAATACTTTTTTGTTTTCAAGAAGCCCAGAAGATGAAATTATATTAAAAGGCAAGGATATAAACCATTGATTGACCAACATTGTCTCCTCTGACCTCAGTGGATTGTTTTGCTAAGTTCTGCTAATGGATGTTATGCTAAGTTCTCTGCAGAACTCAAGCTACATTGTGAATGAAGACAACTGCCAAGTATCCTCTCATTTTCAGTCCAAAAATCTCTCCTGGCTAGTCTCCTCCAAATTTAACCAATATACCTTGTGCACCAAACTTGACTGTTAAAAAGCTAATAACATGAACATATCTATTTTCTATATGTACAGAGTAATTTCTGTGTTAACAGATATTGCAAATAACATCTGTTGTCTCTATTATCAGTTGCTGTAATTTCTTGTTTGAAAGTGTGATATTTCACTCTATCATCTCTTCCACAGGATTAAAAGAAAAAATCTAAAAAGAAATATTTGACTTACAACTAACTGGAAATTCAAGACATACAACTAGTGAGTTTAGACTAGGATTATTGTGCTCCAGTGTTATATACATATTATTAAAAAGCAGGAAATTTTATAGAAATCCTTTCTACTGAAAAAAAAAAAAAAAGAAAAAGAAAACAATTACGAGTATTTTTACAAACCCTTGTTGGAGATTTACCAGGATCTTTAAAGAGGATATATTTTCCTCTACACTGGTGATGAGTGAATAGTAGCAGGGGCTTTGAAAATATACCAAGTATCTCCACTGGCAGAGGCACAAATTCAAAAATAGTCCCAAAAAACTAAACTGAGACTAAAGTTTAGTCCCAAAACTAAACTGAGAACAAAATTGAGGGAAATTGACCTTTTTTCTTAAAAAGTGTGTGTAACTTCAACCTCAGGCAGTTTGCTTGTCACTTCTGACCCAGCTTCATTAAGGCCCAAGGACCTGAGGTGTCTGACAGAGGCCATGAGGATACCTTCTGTAGGTATCTCAAACATGTGACTAGGACTGAAAGAAAATGGATATAGAGAAAATACTGGATGAACTACCAGCACAAGCAAGAGCATGCAGTTAACTCTGCTATTATTAGGGCCTAAGGTCCAAATTTACAAGAGGTCTCTCAGTGCTTCTGAGAAAACGCTGCTATTCTCCTTGGTAGGACATATACTTTTAAACACCCTCAGGAAACACCAACATAACACTTAAAAGAATTTTTTTTGGCAGTTAGCATACTATTCAAGACTGTGTTTTGAAAGACATTGAAACACCAAAACAGAATAGCAAATACACCAGAATCAATAGAAAGCTCTTGAGAAAAGATTTTTTCTTCCCCTCCCACTCTACTCCTAATCCCTTTTAGACTTTTGAATTTGTTTTGCCTCAGTTTTTGGATTTTGTTGGTTTTCTCTTGGCATGTTTTATTTAGTGTGGTTGGGGCATTAGTGGCACTAGGAAGAACTAAGCCATTTTAGATGGACACTATTGAAAAGGAAGTGGGTTTTGGGGAAGACTGTAAAGGAAAGTTAGACAATCATTAATTTTTAAATGATGACGGGTTTGTGCTTAGTAGCTTTGCGAAAAAAAAAGCGTAAAACTTAAGCTGGGAATTGAATATGAAGTATACATGGGATTTGATGTGAAAAATAAACTCAAAGCTAGCAACTAATAATAAGAATTATCAATGTTCTCTATGTATAACTGTACTAGATAAGCATAGTCACACAACAAGCTGACCTGTTGGTGCCTATTCAGAAAGTATTCCAAGTAGACCTTGTCAGTCTTCTCAAACTGCATTCAAATACCCTGACAGAGCTTTTGTTCCACCAGAATTTTTTGTTGTTGGTTTGTGGTATGATCTTGACCCAGTGATTACTGTCTGTAGTCACCGTCTGGCCCCAATCCCTGCTGCAATTTAAGCTATTTCTGCTGAACCAGTTTCAAAGGGCTATGAGTAAGGAGATGCACGAAACTGCCATCCCTTCTGATCTCCCAATCTCTCTTAAGGGAATATCACATCTTCTCAGGTAATTGAATACAGGAATGCATCTGAGTAATCTCAGATGGAAGACAACAAGAATCCTTTCATCTGCTTGTCTATGTCCTAAATCTTTTTGCCTTTTTCCTCTCTTTTTATTTAAAGTGTTAACTAGTATTTGTTTATAATTAGCTATGAATGTGCTTTCCAGTAACTTTCAAGTGGAGCCAGTTTTTTCATTTTTTTTCCAACAGATACAAAGCCTTTTCAATGACTCATTAGAGCTGTGTTGCTATAGTTTTGAGAATTTCTATTTATACTGAAAAAAGATCCAAGTACATTTGGATGGCTTACTATCGGGTAAATTCATGCTAAGAAAGCTTTACAAGAGAGTAAAGCAGGATTTCTTCTCGGAATACTATCAAGAGTCATACATTCTTCTGTACTTCCTACAACAAATTAATAAAAGGTTGTCAGCATGAACCTGTTCCCCCTCCCCCATTTTCTGAGATTTTTATGCATACAGGTAAGAGAATGTTTAAATAGAACATTTAAATTTAAACATTCAGACCCCAATTTCTTGAAGATAACTTGGGATAGAGCATCCAGTATGCTAACCATTTTCCTAATGGTGGTGTTCCTTTTTTTTTTTTCAAAACCTCTGATCAGTTAAATACGTAAATATTTATATTGATTCCAGCCAATTATACTTCCTTGTGACATTATAGCCTCACACAACAGGAATGCAAATTATGTGCTAGCTCCATAGATTGTGAGCAAGATTTATAGAAGCACAACTTAAAACTCATTGAATATGCAAGGACAAACTTGAACTTCCTTAAAAGTAAAAAAAAAATAAAAAAATTAATACTCTATAAAAGGAGATTTACTTTTGATTTAGTATTCATCACAAGTGGTCCAGCCACACTGCCAAAGTTGGAGAAGGCAAAGGCAAAGACTGAGAGAATGAAGAAGGAGAAGACTGGGTTTGAGACTAACTAAGGAACCTGAAGGTACACAAGTTCATGTGACCTGATAAGATTTATCCATGTACGAGGAAGTGGCTAAGCCACTATCCATCATATTTGAGACATTGTGGCTGTCCGGTGAACTTTCCAGTGACTGGAAAAGTGGAAACACAACTCCCCATTTTAAAAAGGGAAATAAGGAAGATCTGGGGAACTACAGCCCAGGCAGTCTCAAGTCAAAGACAGGCAAGATCATGGAGCAGATTGTCCTGAAAACAGTGCTAAGGCAAATGGAAAATAAGGAAGTTATTGGTGACAGCCAGTATAGCTAGTATATAAGGTGCAAAGGCTGCCTGGCAAATTTGGTGGCTTTCTGTGATGGGATTCCAGTGTTGGTGGATAAGGGAAGAGTATTGATGTCATCTGCCTGGAATCATACAAAGCATTTGACACTGCCCACGTGACATTCTTGTCTCTCTGAAGAGACATAGGTTTGACAGATTGGACACTGGATGGATAAAAAAACTGGCTGATGTTTGCACTCAGAGACATGTGGTTAACAGCTCAATGTCCAAGTAGAAAGCAGTGACAAGTGGCATTACTCAGAGATTAGTTTTGGGGCCAGCACTTTTTAACAGCTTTGTTGGAGACATGGACAGTGGGATTGAGTATGCACTCGGCAAGTTTGCTGATGACACCATGCTGTGTGGTGCACTCCACACCACAAGAGATTCCATCCAGAAGAACCAGGACAGGCTTGAGAGGGTGGGCCTGTGTCAACCTCAAGAAGTTCAACAAGGCCAAGTGCAAGGTCCTGTACCTCAGTCAGATCAATTCTAAAGTACAAAAATATGTTAGGTAGAGAATGGTTTGAGAACAGACAAGGAGTAAGGCTTGGAGGTCGATGAGAAGCTCACCATGATTGGGCAATGCATGCTCACAGCCCCAAAAGCCAACCATGCCATGGGCTGTATCAAAAGCAGTGTGGCCAGCAGGTCAAGGGAAGTGATTCTCTTGCTCTACTCTGCTCTTGGGAGACACCACTTGGGGTACTATGTCCAGCTCTGGGCCCCCAACCTAAGCAGCAACCTTTTGGAGCAAATACATAGAAGGATGGAACATCTATCCTATGAAGAGAAGAGAAAAGAAGGCTTTGAGGCCACCTTACGGCAGCCTTCCAGTACCTAAAGGAGGCTTACAAGAGAACTTGTGAGGAACTCTTTACAGGGACATTTAGTGATAGGACAAGGGGAAATGGCGTCAAACTGAAAGAAGGTACATTTTCATTAGATCCAAGGAATAAATTCTTCACTTTGAGGCGGTGAGACATTGGAACAGGTTGCTCACAGAATTTATGGATCTCCCATCTCTGGAAGTGTTCAGGGTTGAATGGGGCTCTGAGCAACCTGGTCTAGTGGAAGGTGTGCCTGTCCATGGTAGGGGGTTGGAACTAGATGATTTTTAAGGTCTCCTCCAACCCAAATCATTCTATGATTTGTCAGCCTTTGAAGGATGACATCTCCTGTCAGCTGAATTGAGGGAGAGAAAAGTGGGACCCAAATCCAACATTTTAAAAAACCCCAGAACAAAACAACGACCAAAAAACCCCAGCAAATCAAACTTCGTTATGTATTTTTAGCAGCTACTCACTGTAATGTTGTCATGTCACATTCACAGAAGTAAAATGCATTGTACTTTGTGTGCAGCTTTGAGCTCCTCACTCGTTGTTTCCTGCTACTGATCTTAAATCCTACACTGCCTAAAGGTCTCAGGTCAGGACTAGGCAGAAAACAGATGTGAAGTTAAACAGCATACCTATGGCTAAATATATGTCTTCAGGTACCATAAAGAACCAGCAAGAGAACTGTTCATCTGTAAGCCTGGACTTCACAGTGCTGAAGAATGTGTGCCATTGTGATTAGGGCTCACGGAGGACCTAAATGCTCTTAAGCTTTAATGTCCTCTTATTTTTCATTCTCCATCCAAAGTCTTATATCATAAAAGAAATCTTATTTGATTACATTTTTGCTGGAGAAGAGATTAAAAATGTTAATTTTCTGCCCTCCGCAAATATCCACAAGCTTTTTACTAATTTTTTTCAGAGTCTTTTGAGTTGGATGACTTGTATCATGCTATTGTGATACTCACACATTGATCTGTTCTCATGTGATGACAAAATACCTTTTTTAATTCTACCACCCCTGTGCTGTCTGAAACCACTGTGATGCCTACAAAAATGATTAGATGAGATCCTGTGCCAAAGGCACGAAACAGCTGACAGCCCCAGTCTAAAAGTTTGGTCTTTCATGGACTTTGAAGCAAGGTAATGCTAATTCAGTGAAGCCTGTCTAGTGTTGCAAATGCAACACAATCCAAATTAGGATTATTATGTATAAATGCACACCAATGGAGGTGCTGACATCTGAAGTAGGCACAAGTTTATATCATGCTGACGTTAAACTATTTATCAGTATTAAGATGTCAGTGTGAGATTAAAAAAATACTTTCAAGACTCAAAGAACAAGTTTTAAAAGCTCCTTCAATAATTCAACTAGAGGACTACTAACAGAAAAATGTAAACATTCATAAAATTAAACTGCTGAAGTTGAATTCCTGCATCCTTTGTTCTAGTGAGTTTACGTTGCTTGCCCTTCATATTCCTCCAACATTTTTTTCTCAAAGGAAAAAAATTATTTTCTAGATCTTAGTTATGAGTATATTTTGGTAATCATAATAATATTTAAAGTGAATGTCTCCACATAAATTACTAATATCCAACCTCTTAATGTTCCATGCAATTTTTTAAAGAAAAACAAAAACACATTTATTCATATATCTTCCTAATCAAGTTTCAGTCATATTTTCCTCAAAATATTTTTAGAAAAATTATGAACTACTGCTATGTTCTCCCTTATATTAATCAAATTATAAAAACAATATTTAAAGAAAATGGAATCTGCAAAATCAATCATTCTGGGTTAGAAAAGGCCAGAATTAAGATTACTCTAACAGCACTCATTTTGCAATCATCTACAGTATTTCTGGAGCCAGGAACTTAACCCAGACATCCAAGATTCAGTCTGATGCTTTAGTCTCATTCACAATCCATCATTTGATGATGCACAGCTATTTGCTACTTGACCTAAAAGAACAAGTCATGACCAACTATCTGGTCGCAGCTACAGCGATAAATAGAACTCACTGTGATTTATACATTCCTTTACTAACAGTTTAGAAACTGGGTTCCTGTATGCTCTTCCAGGCAAAAGAAGGAGATAGTTACAGACAGTTCAATCAACAGGACAATTTTAGCGTCTTTATTCTGTAAGATCATGAGGATATGACTAGAATTTAGGTCTGGAGAAGAGTTTATATTCTTGGGTCCAGCAGAACAAAACCTGGTGCTGGTATTCACCTACAATAGGTGAACTGCAGAATTTTGCAAAATAAGACTAGGAGGAACCAAAAATTGAATGGTTACCCTGTGGTCCCAAACTTAAAATCACACTGGAATAATTCTTATTGCTTTTAAATGAACTAGCCAAACATCAGAATTGTTTTTTTTTTTTTACTTCTGCAAACAATGCTTGTACTTCTCCCATGGCATAATGTTTTTTCTAAAGTCTAAAATTAATTATATTGGCTTGGCTTTTTAATAAGATGTAGGATAGATAATTTGCTCAGACTTGAAGTCCATGACATTTTCACAGTTTATAGAATCTCAGTGGAAAAGCTGAGATTTCAACATATTGAATCTTCCCACCTCCCAAACAAGACTTACTACTCTGAGGGAGTGATGGTTGCTACCTCCTGCCATAAATTTCCTGCTTTATCAAGCTGACAAGAATGCATAGCATAGACAGCATCCCAACAACAAACACTCGGAGACTGCTTTTCACTGCAAAGTTAACCACAGTTAAAATGAGGGGGACTATGAATCATTTGTGGTTCATGCACACACAATTCTTTCAGCAAGAGCTGGCTAACCTGTCCAGTGGGGACAAGGTTAGAGGATTACTAACTGCTAATGAAATTCCTCTACAAACTGCATCATAATAAGTACCCTCAGCATTTCCCCACTGTCTTGTGCCAGACTCATTTTCACCAGGAAAAGAAGTGATTTCTGAATCTTTCTAAACTGGTGGATGTGATCTCTCATGTATTTGCATCCCTACCTATCCATATGGAGCAATGGAGACAAGGTTCCCAAATTCAACCTCTCTCATTTCAATTGTGATGACTTCTGGGGAATAACTCAAAGACAGAAAATGTGACTATAAATGCTATATTGGGGACATGTAAATTTTAAATTCCTACTGTTTGGTAGGAATAAATTTTCATTGGAAAAAGACAATTGTTTTACTAAATTTCACAGTTATATATTACATATTAGAAACACTTAGATAAATGGTTATAAAAAACTAAATAAGAAACAAAATAATTTTGAACTTTTGTATTTTCTGACAGATTTTCTTCAATATCCTTTTCTGAAACAGATTTTACAATTATTTTTTATTATTTTTCCCTTTTTAAACCCTATGGCTATGGAGAAGTTCAGAAAAAAAAATTGACATTTGTAAGAACAAGAGAACCACATCACACATTTGGTGATTTGATGTGATTGCAGTATGTGGACTCAAAAAGAGGACATGAAAAGAAAACAAGGAGGAGAAAACATGGAAGAAAAGAAGAGAATCTGGAAGAACAAAGAGGATTTTGTTGGAGGTTTTGAAGCACACAGGCCCTCAAAAATCCAGTGCATAGCATAAATCATGCTTGCCAATATCCACTAAGCCAACATAGAAAGGAGAGCACAGATAATTTAACCTTCTGTTAAGTATATTGATCTCTTTAAGAGTGATCATGAAGTCCCTCAAGAAAGGACTGGCTGGCATCCTGTCACTAATTTGCATACTTTAATGCACATGCTGATTGTTTAGCCTGCTGACTTGGATAGCAAGGCAAATAATAAACAGCCTTCATCACGCATACCACTACCATTTTCATCTAAAAATTTCATGATTCTAAACACATTCTTGCCTCTTCCCCTTCTTTAGCTTTCAAATGAAACCATCTTTATAATCAAGCTAGTGATATACATCCTTGTTTTGTCTCTGATGTATCTAATAAAAGTGTTAACCTTAATTTTTTTCATTATTAATAAACCATTTAGCAACAACCAGCTAGACTAGTTGCAGTAACATAACTCAAAGTTATCTAGCTGTGTGTGACAGTAACTGTTCTTATAAAGCATAGCCTTTCTAACCCCTTGCCAAGGATATTTAATTTGGTGTCCAAGTTTTCTTGCCTATGGGAAAAACCATTTTCCATTTTAGCTGCTTGCAACATGTATAAGTGACTATGCTGTAAGTGACTAGCTACTTTGAACTTTTGGGTCCCATTATGCACACAAGTTATCTACTCTGAAAAGTCATCATATAAACATGCCAAATTATTCAACCTTATGAAAAATGCTTTTCATCTGAGTTATAAGTTAAAACTTTTTCTGACTTTAGAGAAACTGGAACTTGAAAAGATAAAAACGTAAAGCTTGATTTTTCTTTGCCCAGAGCATATGTTATACAAACAAAAATCCCCAAAAGGTGCCAAGAATTGTCCCTCTGTTTTTCTAAATGATCACGTGTGCAGTCTAGCTGAAAAGACTCATCGATTATGTCTACACAAACAACAAAAGCCCTTAGAAAAAATATCTAGATCAAAAGCCTGTCAAACACTGAACAGGAAAGAGAAATCCTGCTTTAAACATGGCCTCTTTCAAGTCGGAATTCAATCCCATGAAGTAAAAACAAAGGATTTCATAATGAAAGGTATTTAAATTACTTTATTTTTGGAACTTAACCAGGGATTCTTTTTTGCTATATGTTAGCCTTTTTCTTTCTTACATTGGGACAGAATTCTGCATAATAGGCCCTACGGTTTAAAAAAAAAAGTAGAAATTGTTTAGTTACAGTTTACTGTGTTCACAATACACATTTCCAATTATTTTCATCAAAATGAAACAGTGATATTTTAACTGACATTATAGGTTTCTCCTTTTGTCAACCACCCAGCAATATACACTATTAATAAGGGAACACAGAAAAGCTCTTAATGGATGTGATGGATATCCTTTTTTTCTTTTCTTTTTCCTCACTCTCCTAAGCTACAGAGGCATAATCACAAAGGAAACTGCATAGCCTTGCAAAACCAGATCACTATACGGCGCATAAAAAATTATATTCTGGAAACTATAGCCAGAAATCATAAAATAAGCATAAGTATAAAGTTTGATACTTTTAAAAGTATGGTTTCTAAAAGAAAAAACACAATTTTAACAAATTTTACTGTCTGCTGAAACACAATCAGATAATCGTGGAATGGATTGGGTTGGAAGGGACCTTAAGATTATCTAGTTCCAATTCCCCTGCCATAGTCAGGGACACCTTTCACTAGACCAGGTTGCTCAGAGCTCTATCCAACCTGCCCCTGAACATTTGCAGGGATAATACCCATGTTTGATTTCTTGCTCTGTTAATAAGATTAAAATGACATGATTTACAATATCCCAATAGTGATATCTTACAAACTTTAGATTTGAATGTCCCCTATCTATACATAAAACCTATAATATAAACCTAATGTAAAACACTTGGTACATGTTCAATTATATCACTTTTGCAATATTTATGTGCCATATACAGAACCAGAGTCTAGTTTTAAATCAGTTCATACCTACTAGTGCTAGAGACAACATCCTGTTTGCCAGGTTTGGCTGGTAGACATTTGTCTTAGAAAACATCAGATTGTATTTGACGACTAAAAATATTGGGTGTGCTCAATTTATTCCCTGTAATTGAGAGTCCTATAGCACATGAGCAGCCTGGTCCAGTCCCCTCCAATCTAAACCATTCTGTGATTCCATAGGTCCTTCACTTAAAACATTTGGATAGTTAGTCATCTTGGATACTCTAACCAGGAAGATATACAAGCATATCTGACTGGCCTTTCAAACACAAAGTGCATTCAGCTAATAACTGTTTCTAGATATGGCAGCTCTCTAACACATCTCTAATGAATCGATGAATCATCACTAGAAACAGAATTCTCACATATTTTGCCTGTTCAGGAGACAAGAAGTCTGCCTTCAATTATAAGAGGAAATATCAAACTAGAAGAAGAAGCAAAGTGTTAAAATTATGTTGGTGTATTCATCAGAGTATTTTAACCCTGATGCATTGAATTCTGACGTATTAAAAAGCAAATTGGCCAATGCAGAGTAGTATTTCAAGAGATGCTCTGACATACCATTAGTCAAAACCTAAAGTTATCCATATTTCCTATAATCTTGTCAAAGAAAGGTCTAGTAACGAAGAGTCTGTTCATTCTTAATGTGTTTTTCTACTAATACTCAGGATGCCAGTTGATCCTGGATATTTCTAATATATTTTTTCTTGCAGTGTTAACTATTTATCACATCCAAGTATTTCATATAGATTTGCAGTGTATCTAGAAAACCTTTGATAAACTTTGGTTATGCTTATTCCATGTTTTTGGTGCATACAAAAGAATTATCTCATTGGAATGAAGTTAATGAAACAGATCCAGCCTCAATAATTTTTCAAGGAACAAAGGCTGTAAATTTGTTTTCTACTGGAATGTTGAACTTAGAAGATCACACACTCAAGCCAATAGCATTTGTCTTTGCTGTCATGCAAAAGAGAGTGAGTCACCTATAGTACAAGAGAATAATTTTGCAAATCTGTTAGAGCTGTGTGGCATCTGATCAAACTAAACCATGACTTTCTATGATGCCAAAATAAACAGTGCCTTTCTCACAATGTATAAACATTGTTCCCATAACTTTCCTTTGAAATGTCATGAAAAGGTTAAGTGATGTTTCATTATTTACCTTGACTAATGAATTGCTCCATGTTGTCTTTGAAGGGCTGTAGGTGCTCTTCTAGTGATAGCTGATAAACTTTTGCTGCTTCTGTCTCACATGCTGAAATTGAAGTAACAGATTAGTTTAGGATGACACATCATAGCATGGATCTGCATACTGTAATAAAAGACACTTTAATTCATATCCAGTGAAACCACTGGAATATGTGCCTTAAACACACTATGAGTACAAACACTATGAAAATAGAATCAGAAACAGTCATGTTCCCAGTAAAATATTTTTATATGCAGATAATTTGTGGCCAGCGTGTGAGTTTAAATAAGTGGTAGCAAAAATTAAACAAAAGTATTCAATTGTTTTGAGGGCAAAAGACAAATTTAAGGGGCAGAATTGTATGGGAACAAAATTAAAAATTCAGATTCCAAGCTGTGTTGATATACCTGGCCCCAGGTAACAGTGCCTGAATCAAAATAAGGTTCAGATGCAGAACCTGCACCAAATAGTAATTTGCAAAGTTAAGCCAGATGTGGGCTTGATACTTGCTAAAACCACAGATGTAGTGAAGAGTTTTCCATTGTTCAAAAGTAATAGTACAAAAGGATTAAAGGGAAAGATTGCAAGAATGCAGTACTCATGGCTTGGACTCTGTGAGAGAACTTGAACAAGAATAGCTTGCTTCTTATTGGACTAAAAACCAAGACAGAGAATCTGGACCCTAAAGCAGCCCTGACACAAAGATTATTTGTGGGTAAGGTGGCACCATCATACCACCAACTATGCAAGCTAATTTAATTTGGGTCAAGAGAAGACCTGAGACTATTATTTCAGCTGAATGTTAAACTCCAATTTCTACTAGAAGGGAAATCTCTTTAGGCTGTGATAAGTTCCTATCATTCATCAGAAATGAATCCTGGTTGATTCTGCCTCAGAATTTCCAGTTCAGGTGCACACATTCCAAAACATGCATTTCCTTGCTTACCCTCCAGGGTTTCTTTATGAAAAAGAATTATTACTATGTCTTAAGACAGAAAAATTGTTAAAGGTTTAAAAAATATTTTGAGGCAGCAGAAAGCACTATCTTAATAGTTAAAATGTGCATATATCAAAAAGCAGACTGACTCAAATAACTGGTAACTCCACACAAGTGGAATAAAACCAAGGTGATGATAACAATTAAATTTTAATTATTATTTTTTTAAGCTTAGAGCAAAATAGAAAGAATAACAGCAGACTTTTAGGGGAAAGATAAACATTAATATATCTACTCAGACAGATAACCTACTTATCAAGCAATATTAAAAACTAAAAAAAAAACCAACAAACTAACAACCTCCCAATATATAATATATAATTATATAATGGGAGGCCTGTAGTTTTTAAACAAATATTTGTCAACACATGTGAAATAGGGGAGGGGAACCAAATGACCATGAATTTTCTTACAACATATGACAGAAGAAGAAATAGAAGACCTATGTACTATACTGCAAAGGGAGATGTTCTGATGGCAATATATAGAATTTGGATTATTCGTTTTTCTTACACAGAAATAAATGTCAGAGCTGAAAGAGGTAATAAAACCTACCAAAACATTTAATATGTTTAACATTTAATATGAAATTCCACACCTTTTTCAAGAATATGGATTAAATATTTTTCAGAGCAGTACAGCATTATACTCTCTTGAATGTCTGCAGCTTAGTTGAACCCCTGATCTCTCAGCCAGCATGAGAGAAGTATATTATGAAGACTCATACCCACCAAAAATCTTAGCCCATACCCATTTCAACAAAGCATGTAATATTGATTGTGAAAATGGAATGTCTCTTCCTTAACTGTTCAGATACTGGAAGCTCTCCTATAGTTGATTTGTTTGTGCACAAACAAATGTGTGGTGTAGGAAAGGGTGTACATTTAATGACAGCTTTGTTTGTCCAGTTCTTGGTGGAGTAATTTTTTGTTCTTTTCTGCCCACACCCCTCCCTCTCTGAAAAGACTAAAATCAATGATGTTCAGAAGAATAACAGTTCAAGTCCATTTTTTTACCTTATTCTTCAACTGCAAACACTGTGTAAATAATTTAAAATCAAAAAGAAAATATGGAAAACAATCCCTTTCTCTTGCTCTAGAGAGAGTAAAATATGTAGCAATCCGACTTTAAAAATTAAAAAATCCAGTCATTATTACCATATTAATGATTATTATGATGCTTAAAACAAACCAGATCATCAGTTGCTTTCTTCATTAAAAATTTTACAGGCCTGTAATCTATTCCTAAGTTTCTCAATTCTCCAGGATCACCAAGACTGGAATTGAAGTCTCCCTGCACAACCTGTTAGATATAGCACTCATTTAATACTCTCTGTAATTTGTCACTAGAATATAAAGCCCCACTATTCATATGAGGCATTGCAATTCCTCATTGTAACTGAAGAACTTAGAATGTTAATCAAATGAAAGTAGTACAAAATACCATTTCCCAGTATTTCTGCCCAAATGAAGAAATAAGATACTGAGTAAATGCTTCTGTCAGAAGGGTATTTAATAACTTCTAAGCAACATGGAGAAAAACCATGGGGAAAAAAAATGTGTGTGAAAATACAAACAGCCTTCTAAATTTAGTTTTTTTCTCCTCAGCTTCATACTCAAACACATTTATCTCCATGAAACAGCTCAGCTAAACTTCCCAAATATGAAATGAATAGATTGGCAAAGGGATCTGCTGTGATAACTTTGTAAAAGTTTTGTCTAAAGCAAAAGCTTTTCTGATTATTCTTAACTGACTCAAAACTTGGTCTTACCTTCCCTATTCTCACATTTAGTTATTCTCTCATTTTAGCAGATGTGTATGCAATTGGAAAAGGAAGACGAAGTTAGCATATTTTTAAAACTCCATTTACTTTGAGTAGATTTTAAATTTTCTTATAGTGAAAGAACTGAAAGGTATTCAAGGCACCACAAATGAGACTCATGTAGGCAGTCACAAAAGCCATACACTCGGTAAAAACTTATCTCACTAGACTGAATGCTCAAACAGTAATAAAGACACATTTGTTGCTTTGAAGCAAGGTGAAGGTTTCAGTATCCTCAAATCATGTGTTGAGACTTTCCAAAGATCCTAAGCAGAAGTTGGCAAGGACAGAGACACCTTTTCTCCAGCTCTCTACGTCAATTTTAACATATAAGCAACATATAAACAATGGAAAGGACCAATAATACATCGATTTTCATCTCCTCTCAAGATCATATGCTGTAGAGAACTGTATGTCTTTTTTTTTACAGAAGCAATCAAAACAGATCCTTGTGGACAATTCAAAATGGTAGGTTTTTGTCCATACATACACAGATCTCTCCAATGCTCCTGATCTGGAAATTGATGTGAAAATCTGTGCTGAAAACCAGTTTAGAGATTTAAACAAATTGCAATTTCAGCTGTATCCAGTATCTCAAGAATTCATCACGTTCTCTATCTCTGTGTTAAAATACAACTAATTGCACTTTTTCAAGCTATTGTGTAAGCTCGCTCATCCTATTTTTTTATTTTATTTTTATTTCAGGTCAATTTACTAAAAACACAAAGTTTCACAACAGCCAATATCATTTAAGAGATATCTATATGGAAAAGGAAAGTGACAAAACAATCTGTTTTGGACTAACCTTTTCGGTAAGCGATTCTGGCAAGTGACGTAAAATGCACTCAGTCTCATTATCAGAAATAGTTACTTTGCCTTTCTGAAAAGGGGGGAAAAAAGAGTTTTCAACATTCAGAATATCTTTTTAATGCACATTTTCCAGCTGGTTCTGTTGGATGCTAAATTTTAGTGCCTGGAAGTGCAAGTCTCTTCTAGACATAGAAGATCTCTATTTGAACAAAATGGGTGAGCAGATGACTAGTTGCTCCTCAGGCTTACTGCATTTTCTGTGGCCAGGATAACAATGGGCAACAGGATTTTTCTTTTCAAACCCTCAAAATAGAAAAACTAAATGAAAAATAAAAACAAACAAAAGCCCTAAACCAAACAATAAAACAAACAAACAAAAAAAACAACAATAAAAACCCAACCCATCAAAAAAAAAAAAAAAGAAAGAAAGCAGACTAATGAATTGTCTTGGATGAGTAATTAACAGATCCATTAAGGTGTTTTTGTTAACTAATTCAGAAACCACATACTTATCTATAGAAGACTGCTAGAAGTCAGCTGGATTTTCAAGATAGTTTAAGATTTTTGAGAACACACCTTTAATTGAGACTTGATAAACAATTTAAGCCTTTATGGAAGCTTTGAAATTATGTCATTAATTTTCAGATGCTCTGAGTACTCAGACTTCCACAGGAGATGTGCCTGTGTCCTACTAGTCTGAAAACTATAGAACAACCTAATCACTGCTTTCTCAACTTCCTCAGTGCTTTCTGGATTCCTTACAACTGCAACCTGTGACTTTAAAAGAAAGTTTAGACTTTATCTAAAGGAAACAATGCTGGCCTCATCAAAAGACAATCTCTGATGAACCCAGCCACAAATACAGAAAGAGCTCTTAATTTTCTTTTATTTATTTTTTTTGGAATTGTAATGACTTAACACTAAGAACTGCTGAGTCTTCAAGGGCTTCCATAGACAGCTCCTTGTTTGGAGTTTTAAGGACAGTAAAATATGACTCACAGATTGACTGAAAGTCTGGCTTTAGTTTACATCTGGTTTAGGTTTAGGAATCTGCATGTGGCATAGCTGCAGCAATTAACCCTTTCAGTGATAACTGAACAAACAGAATTTGTGGATATACAGCTGTTAATGAGTAGGCAGATGTAAAGATTTAATTTGGTAAAACAATACCTGTTTCCGTAAAGGTAGGTGGTACAGATAACTGGAAGACTGACCTAAACCACTACCGTTGCTACATTATTTTGCTATTATTACCTTGAGTTATTTGGCATTTTTCTATAAAAGACTGAAGGAATTTTTTCATCAGAATATGGATCTATAGATCATAGAAAAAAAAATAGAAGTTCTACTTCTAAGCTGGGAAATACATTCATTCACACATATCGAAACTATTGACAGAGAATGACAAAACCACAAACATTTCTAATTGTCTTAGAAGAGAATGTTTTTGATGATGCAATGAATTCAAATATTACAATTTTTTCTTATTTCAATTCTCTCTACTCCAGCTCTGTCTTCTCTTGAAACTTGAAATATCAGTGTACGAGCATATTAAAAAACACTTTTTGGGAAATCTTTAGGATACACTTCATTTCACCAAACTTTAGTTTTTTTAAAAGATAGATCACCAGATTAAGCTCAAGGCTTTTCCTTAACTGAAAAATCTATCAATCCTTAGATTGTCCCTCTCCTCCCTTAGGAGAGGACAATCAAATTTAGAAGAGCAATCCCTTCCCTTTCTTTCATCTAAAGTGGGGCCCTAAATGGCTTAAGGCTGCTCAAGTTTGTTAATTGAAGTTGCAATTAATACCACACTTGCTTCTGATCAAGAAGAGCATTGAAATGTTGCCAGAGTCTTAGATCCATAATCAGAACTGTGATGGAATACAGTCTTGAGAATATGAAAAGATACAAGGACACGTGTGTGTGTGTGTAAGGGGCAAACAAAATGCTGCATTTTTTAAAAAATTTTACCCTGAAAGCATTAATATTACTGATTAAAGAACTAAGAGTGGATGCAATCTTACGTTGCAAAGTAATCCCTGCACCCCAGACACAGATTTGGCCATGGAGAGGAAAATTTCATCTCCAACTACAGCTCGACTGAACTCAGGGCTGGGAACTCCTTCTACGTGTTGAGGGTAACTTTTACTGAGGCAAGAGGAATGATTAGCAAGCCTATTGCTGTTTGAACTCTCTCAGTTGCACATTGACACCAGCCCAAATACAGCTTTTAAAAGCCTTTTTATTACACAAGATGGCACTTCCAACGCTCTTACTCACACCAGGTGTTAAACACAAGAGCACATAATAGCTCTACAACTAGCAGGTCCAAACTGAATAGGTAACTTTAGGTGACTGTAAGAAGCACTGAAAAAAAATAGGGAATGTGTGTTTTTCCAAGATACTCTGGGGCTCTTCTTGGAACATACTTTTAAAATACAAAATGTTCTGCAAATGCTTAACACTTTATAAACATTCTCAGTCACATTTATTCCAAATCAGGGAGATGCACTGGGCCACACAGCCTAGCTTCTTTTGGATGGAGAATTTTCTATGAGTTGTAAACACTCAAAATAGGAAAAGAAAGCATCACTGCAAAAATAATATTTAATTATCATAATTATTACTTGTAGTCAGTTTCCAATCAAATATATTAAATATGACATTATGACATATAAACAAGTACTGACTCCAACTAAATTTCATAGCAATCTGCATTTCATTGCATTATTAATCTCTTCTACTAGTCAGATTTACTTTCTGCCTGACAGTGTTTCTAATTCCCTTTTAGCTGAGCTTCAGTGAAAGTTTTGCAATAAGTGACAAGTGATGAATTAGTTTCTGATTAGCAAGAATAAACTTAATGTTGTAAGGCTAGAATGCTAATGTGCAGCCAAAGAATAGCTTCTCAACATTTTTAACTAGCTATAATTCTATAAGTCTCAATGCCATTCTAGCGTTCTAGTTCTTTCCTAAACTAAATGCATCTTGAAGAATTTCATCCACATCCATTGTGGCTTTGGGCACAAATCCAGCATTTCCCTAAAACAAAATTTTACCTTAAGAGAGTATCAGAGCAAAGAGGGTTAGAATCTTGATTGATTTAATACATGTTTTTCACATCTTTCTGCTGTATCTGGAACACTCTGAAGTGTCTAGAAAAACATACTGATACTAATAGTTGTGTAACAGAGGTCCTAATCAGTGAGAGTCACACACTGCTCCTGTGACCCTGGATGCCCAATTTTCTTTACATGGTGAGTTGATTTAAGTCATGTGGCAAGTGCTAAAGTTTCTTCTGTGGAATGACATAGGAACAGAAGTCATTGCTTGGCATGACTGCATTAAGGAATGTTGCTGACAGCCAGGAGAGATCAAAAGCAGATCAAGTTGCTTAACAAACTCTATGTCATTGAAGTCAAAAAGGCTAAAGTGGGAATCCTGGAGAGCTGTGAAATCTAGGAGCAACAGATGGAGCCAAACTCACTTGATTTGTTAGTAAGAGGATCTACCTGTTCTTTGGTCTTCTATCTTACAAAAACCCTCTGGTATATAAATTTTATCCTTTGGATCTGCAGTATTTAAAAACAAAACAAAACAAAACATGTTTCTATCTTACTTATCTTAGAACAGGAACATGGCATGGTTCTAAAAGTCTTTGGGACTTGCACTTTTAATCTGAAATACTAGAAGACATTTGCTTTTATAAAATTTTACAAACTGCCAAGGCATCGAGTTCATAAACACTTGAAAATGGACAATAGCCTTGATAGTCAAAAGGGAAGAAAGCATAGAAGTTTGAACATCATGAGTCCTTTTTCTTTTTAAGCAGTCAGCATAATAACTCTAATACAAATATAAGCTCAAACTAATGAAAAATAAGCCTGAATTCCAAACTGTGAAGGAGCAGGTTAACAAAATTATTTTACAGAATCTTGAAGATGCATGCATGTCTGCCTGTCTCTGTGTATGCTACTGACATCTTTAGATGCAAAAATACAGCACTACTAAAATGAACTGCTATTGTTACGGCTATGAAACTTTTTTTTTTTAACAATAACTGTCCTCTACTTTGTGGGTATTCTGTTGGTGTTTTTTTTTTTTTTAAATTTTATTACAGGATCTTTCTGGAATGAAATTTACTTTTGACTAATGATCATGGAAAGTGTCCTAAGACGGCAATAAAATACCTGCAGAAGACTTTTTTTCCTGGATGAACCAATACCTCCTTTCCACATTGTAATAAGCATAATCTCACTGCATACTTTTCAGCATATTTGAAACTAACATGAACAGAATACCCTTAAACTATTGATACTTCCTGCATCAGTATTATCTACAAGTTCCAGTTTCTCAGTGACAAAGAACAAGTCAAATATCCACCCTCACCAAATGGTGAGATCCACTCATGAAATCTGCCATCTAATCACTGATGAATATAAGTAAGTCCAAGGTTACAGTCCATATCTCAGTATAAAATTCTAATATATTCTAGGCATTTATTTCTATGCCTTTAAAGTCGGTGTTTCCCAGTAATAATCAATACTCATTTACTTGCACTGACTTCAAAAGGATACGTTCATATTTAGAATTTTGTCAGAATTTTCTCAGCATCATACAACCCTCTTCCTGTTCAGACATTTGATAAGGCACTTACTTACTAGCTCTAGTAACTCATAAGATTCCACATGTTCACTAGTAAATCTGGTAGTGAACTTAAAGTAAATGCAGTGGAAAAGAACCCTTTTGAAGTGATTTTACACATTCTGTTAAAATTTGTACTCTGTTTAGAAATTACTGTCATTGAGACAGGCTATTCTATCTCACTGAAATCATTACCACAATTAAGCTGTCAGAATATACAGAATTTCTAGTGTATTATTAAACTTTACTACTACTGCTCTTGTGATCATAAAATCTTTTAACACAAATGGTTTTTAAATTATATTGACACTTCGAAAAAGAAAGTCAAGACAAAGCATTTTGTGTATCTGGAGACTATTAAGAGGTCATGATATTACAGTCTGGTGTGGAAATTGTCACTTCATATTCAGGATCAGATGAAGCTGCTGATGCTTTCCCCAAAAAAGTTTGCACCAAATGTAATAGGGAAAGAGCAATGGTGTTTGTAGTTATTCTTCAGTTTCATTAACTACAGAAGACTGACAACAGAGTCTTGAGCCCAAGGGTTGGACTGGAAGCACAGAAAGAATTCAGCTGCAATCTGAAGGCAGATCAAAGCGTGTAATTTCCATTTTTACAGAACCCCTGCTTTGATCAGTGCACAGTGTGAATTTATTCCACAAGAGATTTATGTCTGTATGCAAATTTCAAACTTGATATGAAAATATTCAACTGTTCACATACAAAACCCCATTTTTGGTGAATTTGTGAGGAATAAAATCTGTCCCCATGTATATTCGTTAACATGCACCTGAATTCAAGTATCTTTTTTAAATATGACCTAAGTATCTTTCTTCTACTTCTATGTTCAAGCTTTGCTATCAGCTCTGAGATTATTTGGAAGTCGCAAGAAGTATAGAAACAAGTTTTCATGACTGAATTCTGAGACTTTTGCCCCCTAGATTGTTCAGGAGCAGTAAATGGATGATACTACTGTTCACTCCTCAGTCTCACACTGAGTGATTTTGATACAACAAATACTAAATACTTTAAATACTCAAAATATTAAAATATTTTTTTAAATATCCAAACAAAGTTTGATAGGAGCAAGAAGAGAAGGTCAGATATCATTTAGTAATCATGTTATGTTTTTGTCGTAACAGAAAACCTCCCATTCTAGGTTGTTCAGGGATTAATGGATTACCAAACCATTCCCAAATCTCTAGAGGCATGGCATTTAAAAGCAGCAAGGCAACAGTAATATCACTCCTTGATTTGTATCTCTCCCTCAAAAGATTTAGCACAGTAACATAACTGACCAGTTTAACAGAGATTTTTTGCAAAAATATTGAAGGTCATGGATCATTTGTGCAAACTACTCTTGCTTAACAAATTTAGTGCTTAGATCCCCATGTTAATAAGAAATATATGATAAATAGTCTTCATTAAAGTCAAGCAAATGTATCTTAAGCTTGCTGAATTAATTTAAAGAAAACATTTCATAAAAGGAGAAAAAATACTTCCTTTGCATATGACTGTTCAGTAAAGTCCAGATATTTCAAGTTTCTTTAACAATGTCATACATTTTATTTTATCTGCTAGAAGTATTTAGACCTGATTATGAACCATTTTTTTTATCACAAACATGGTCCAACAATTTGCAGTGCTTTTTATGGTCAAAGACTTGAATTGAGCTTGCACAGAGAAAACTAAATTAGTTTTTTCATTTGGTTTTGAAACAGAAGATTTAACCTAACTGTTTTGAAGATGTTTAATTTAAAAACCTCTTACAGGTTATCTACAGAAGATTATGGATTATGACATAAATGATCATAGAAAAGGAAATCAAAGAAACAAACTAGTAACTCAGAAGTTAAAAATCCACAACTATTTTTATGGTATCATCTAATTTCTCAAAAGGATACAAACAAGAATAGAAGAGATGCAATGGTAACATAAAATTTGCACTTAATCTAGCTTCAGTACCTCGCAAATCTTTCTTCATTTTGCGGAGATCTTTTTGAAAATCATCAAATTTCAGTTGTGAAGCCTGGAAGAGATCTTGTGGATCCGGAAGAGGAAAGATGCATTGTTCTCTTCCAGCATCCTGACAAAAACACAAGTGAACAATTGCATAGTGCTCATTACTTTTTTTCCTATATAAAACTATCACTGAAAGCACAGAGAATATTTGTACGTATTTCTGCATCTCACCAGCAGAACAGCAAATTTAGTAAGTTAGGTTCCTTAATCTGAATTTAAAAGAGTTAATTTTAATTTTCACTCACCTCATCAAAATTACGCAAATAATACGAGACAATGTACGACAGAAGACTTCTGCTGTTGTCCTGTATAGAAGAGGATAGAGTTTGCTGTGTTACTGAAACTTACAGAAAAAATAAAATTCAGAAAAGATAATTCAGAAAAATGAAATATTTAGTGTATAAAAAATACTTTGCTGGTTTGGTCCCTTCACTTAAAAAAACCCCAAAACAACAAAAAAACCCACCCAAAAAAACCAAACAAACCAAAAAAACCCAAAAACTGAAACACAAAAAAACTCCACGCAAACCTAACACAAACCACACCCTGAAGTTCCATTTAATCATTAAATAAAATGAAGAAAGAGAAAACACTCATGTAACACACTCCTATTTTTTTTTAATTCTACCTGATTGCAAACCAAACCCTTATGTTCTGAAATTTTCCAAGATGGAAGAGAGAAATTGTTTCTGGATTCATGCATACAAGTTCTTTTGCAATGCTACAACTATAACCAAAGGGCAAAGTTAAATTAAACAAAGCAAGTCATTTTTATAAATGAAAATTGGGGGGCTGGGGCTTGAGGGAGCTTTTTAACTGCTTCCCCTCTGTAATCTCTCTAATGAAGCTTCAGCAGAAAGTCTTCCATTTGAAGAGGATTTCTTACAGAATTAAATTTTCAGATATTTTCAGAAAAGGATGTTTTAAGAACTTTCCTGACTGATCAGTAGCAACTGAAAACTTTATCTTGCAACTACAAGCTTAACAGTCACAATATTTCCATCAAATTACATACTGAAGTCTTGAGTTACCAAACTAAATTTAGTGTGCCTAAATTTCCGACTGAGCAGAGCTCTAAAACTGTTGATGTATTGGATGCAGTCAATTTGAAAGTTAGAGTATGCTCTACATGATGTTCTAAAGTGCCATTCACATCACCGCTCCCTTGGTTTACCAAAGAAACCAGCATGCAAGAAGGAAGTTCCTCCACCCACTTAAAAAGACAAAAGGCTGACGTGCTCTCTCAACTCAGGGTTAGTGATCTGCTCACATGACCTAAAACAGCAGCTAAAAAATGTATATTTAGTGAGGGACCAAGAAGGGAAATCAACTCTTTTTTTCTGCCATTTGCAGAACTGAAGATCTTGACAGGGACTCACCAGACAGATGTAGGAGCAATTTTAAGGCTCAAGAATTATTGCTATAATCTGTCACATTCAGATCAGGTTTTTCAGTAGCCATAGAAACTTTAAGATTATTGGTTCCTTGTAAACAAAAGTAGATATTTGAATGCAACCCCAAAATTATTAGCCAAAGTCAAAAAGTGCTGGTAACACACAAATTACAGTTTAGCACTGAGCAAGAAAAAACACTACTTATCAATCTCCTCACTGAGATGACTACTCTAGGCAGATCTTGAATCAAGAAGTTCTTTACTCAGGTGACTGCATGTTCCAGTGTCAAATACAAACTCTGTAATCATGGTGTACATAAAGAATGAATTTTGGGTTATCCCAAATGCTCTGGATGCCTATTCAATCATTTTTAGGAGTGACGTTTTTCCCCTCACAAATTTTTGAATCAGCATGGAACTCCTTCCACTTCCACAATAAACTTTTAACTGTAAGATCATAATATTGCTTCTAATTACAAGAAAAGTTGGAACTATGAAGTGTACTGAAAGTCAAATGTACATCAGACTAAGAACTAAACCATAATTTTAGGTATTTTTGTTTTTACAGTTGTAAAAAGAGATGGTTAATTTTTATAATTCTACAGAAATACATCCAACTCTAGAAGTGTGATCAGAGAAGCATAGTTAACAGAAGTCCCTTCTACATGCCTTCATAAGCTTCACACCATTCACTCAGAAACAAAGTAATTTTCTGAGAATTTAACCTTCTCAGGCCTTCAGGAACTCTTGAATCAACTTACACTGCTCTTTACATCTTTCAGTTTTGGCAGGATGTCTAGCCCAAACCCATCAGCCTGTCCTCGTGTCCTGTTTCCACCATTCATGTAATTTCCAAAGGCAAGAACCAAACCCAGAACCCGCATAACTCCCGATTCATTCTTCAATGTCTGAAATACAGAGAAAAAAATTCTGTTCAAAGTCCCATTAATATTTATGGCTAATGAGCAGATTCATTGGTGTTGTGTTTAGAAATAATACTTGTATAAAGACTCAGATAAAGGAAGTTACCTTCTACTGCAAAACACAGAAGTAGAACATTAATATGTAACTTTTTATGAATGGAAAATGTTATCTCCAAAATATATACTTAGAAAAAAATAACAGAAAATCTGTACAGTATTACCAGACATGACCTGTTGCGAAAAACAAAATTGTAATCCTTAACTGCTACTGACATTGTGAATAGCATATTTAATTTCACAGAAAATTCATCAAAATCATAAAACACTCAGATTGAACAATTAAAACATTTAAGCAAATAAAAGATATTACATAAAAGAGTTGAAACAGTTTTAAGTTATTAAAATACTGATGAAACCTCAATTTTAAAGCTATGTATTTGTTCTTCATGGGACTGCAAAATTCCAGTAATCTCTTCTGACTAGATACAACATTGCTATCTCTAGCTGATTTTAGATATCAGAGATATTATTAAGTTGCACATTTCTGAAGTCCAAGCAAACACAAAGTTAGCTGAACTGGAATTCCTTTGAACAAGAGTGATAACGATGACTGTGAAGAGGGAAGATTTTGCTTTAGCAAAAGGAGTGCACGGTTTTCCAGAGACTGATACACACTGATGGCAAAAGCATTATATAATTCAATAGCAAAAGCTAATCTTAAAATTCACTTAGATGTTAAAGTACGATCATAAAATGGTCTATTCTGCTATCTTTCAGATTTTTAATGAGTACTTTAAGTAAATAAAGCGAAAACTTTTGAAACATGATTAAAGCTTAACAAGATTAAAAATCAGAAATTTAGATCTATTTTTTCACAACCTACCTCACACAGTTTCTGTAACAATTCAAGTTTGCGACGGATTGAACCAATGCTTTCTGAAAATGTTGACTGGAACAGGATGCAAAACACACGTTCTGAAAAGTTGGGAATCAGTGAGAGTTCATAGAGGAACCTGAAGAAGCGATTAAAGAAAATTATTTGAGTCACTGTCAGTAGGTACAGGGGTTTTTTTATACATATTTTACTACAGCATAGAAAATTTTCTGAAGTGAGCAAGACTGCTCTGTCATAAAAATTTCTTACTGTTCTGGTTTATCCAAAGACTTGGCGTTTTCTTTTTCCTTGGATGACTTGCTATGCTTTTCTATTTTTTCTAGTTCATCTGATTGTGCTCTCTGGAATAAAGGGAAAAAAAAAACAAAACAAAAACACAAACCAAAAAATGGTTGTGACTAGTCAAACAACAGAGATAAATATGCCCGTGTAACAAATCAAATTCATAGATTTTTCTTTTCTTTCTAGCATCTACTTATAGTAAAACTTAAGAGTCCACAAATTGATTTTAAGTATAAATAGATCTGATGGAGAATAGAATATCTTGCAAATAATAATATTGACTACTAGCAGTCTGCTAAGTATTTACTCATTCAATGATGCACTGAGACAATAATCTTCATTCCCAATTCCCTTTCTCTGCTCACTTATGAAGTGTTTGAATGGAACGACTCAAGGGGAGAGTTTTATTTCTCTTCACAAATTTGTTGGGTTACATTTGAATGTGATCTCCTCTTTAAATATGTATTTAAACAATACATTTTTTTAAATAAGTGAAAACAGTTTTGTACTGTTTACTGCAATTTAAGTTTTATTTAGGATTTGAAAAAACATTTCAGAAAAAAAAACTACACTTGATTTATAATGGAACTATCATATATATAAGACATGAGAACTATGGCATAATTCTTTGGAGTAAAATTATTTTCATTTTTATCTTAATAAGCAAAAAAAAAAAAAAAAAACCCAGAAAACCATATAAACTGCCTAGTTTCTTGAAGAACTCTGTGGCACACTGTGAAGTCTCTTCTTCAATAGTCCAATCAATAGAAACTGAGCCTCACTTTTTTCTGTGCTCCAAGCCATGGTAATTTTTTTTTCCAAACTGTAGTACTGGAAAATGGAATGGCATGGAAAGGAATAAAAGTGAAATGAAAATTTTTTTCCTCTGACCCTTCTTTTGGCAATCATAGCAGTTTTCTAAAGAGATTCAAAATATTATTCTGCCCAAGAGTTAAAAAAAAAAGTCTATCTACCTTTATTCCTCTAAGAAAAAAATTACACTCATTTTTTAACTTTCTCCACCACAGAACTTGAAGACAACAGTGGAAAATTATAGTCTAATCACTCAGATAATGGCAAAGTGTAAGATATGCTGCATCTGCATTTTCTCTTGAATCCTTTTGCAGGGTTAGCAGAAGAGGGATAGAGCTGTTTCAAATCATAGTGCCTGCTCCATCAGGAACCTTAAACCAGAAAGTTGGGTTTGGACAATTTGTCTGAGCTTATTAAACATCTTCCCTCTAAAAAGGGAGAAAATACTGATGGGAAATAGAAAGATGAAGAGATTGAAGAGTCATATTGCAGAAGTCCTTCAGAGTTTCTCTTTTTACTTCAAGAAGTTTGGAAATGACTGCAAAGCCACCTGTCTTGGATGTCACATATGATGTTATATATTAAATACTTCAACAGAATGGAAACATTGCAAACTTATTTTTTTGTCCAGCAATAAATTTTGTTCTCAACACTAAGAAATTATAATGGTGGTAGTACTTGTACCAAAGATTAACAGACTAGCTGAGGTTTGAAGGGAACCCTGAAGTCTGTCTAGGTGAACACTCTGACACAAAACAGAGGCAGCTAGAGAAGCTTGCTCAGTATAATGTCCAGCCAGGTTTTGAATATACCCAAGGATAGAGACCTGATGACTTCTCTAGGAAGACTGTCCCAGAAAAAAAAAAAAAAAAAAAAAAAAAAAAAAAAAAAAAAAAAAAAAAAAAAAAAAAGTTTCTATTTAAATGGAATTTCCAGTGTTTCAAATTCAGGAGGCCCACTGTGTCTTGTCCTTATGTTGGGCATCCAAGAGTCTAGATCTGTGTTCTTTAGTCCTGCTCCCCAGAGCTTCCTCAGAGCTTTCTCTTTTCCAGACTGAGCAACCCCAGCTATCTCTCAGTCTTCTCTTTGTATAACACTTCTCCAAGTCCTTAATCAGCATTGTTGCTCTGTGCTAGCCTTGCTGCAATATGTCACTGTCTCTTGCCCTGGAGAAGCCACACGTGTACACAGCACCCTAAACATGGTCCCACTAGTGCTGAACAGGTCACTTCCCTTATCTGCTTGCTTATATGACATCAGGTGTTTCTCAGTTAACAAGGGCTAGGGTGAGGCTTATTTACCAGTTCTTAATTTTAGAATACTGGTAGTGGCCCATTCATAACACTTAGCTTCCTGAATTCTTTACCCCAGTTTCACTTCAGTGTAAGGAAAGAAACTTGGGGATTTATCCTCCAAAGGTACTTTTCTGCATAAAGCCAAGGCAGACATAGGACCTGTGAATATAATTACTGTAGCAATTGTTTCTTGTATAATGCTATCCTGAGAAGAAGAATGTTTCCAAGATACTAGGATCAGAAAGTTTAATCCATTTTTAATCCAATCTAAGAAGACACTTCCAGAGACAGGATAAGGACTAGAAAGACAACTAACTGCAGAAGTACTAACTTAAATATTGCACGTGCTGTTGAGGAGAAGGCTTGGGTTTGGTTATGTGTTAAAAAAGCTGATGTAAATGGGATATGTCCATACTTAATCAAGAACACTCTCACCCAAGTGAGAATTAAAAAAAAAAGAAAGTTTCCATCACTTCTCAAATCAGTAAGAACTCTCTTGGCAATAGGTGAAATCTACAGATTTTAGAAATTGGAAAGATGCCAAGAGAGGTAGCATTGTTCCAGTGGTCATGTCATCAGAGCCATGGAGGTCTAGGTGTGCAAATGCCATGACTGTGGTAGAAAGAGCTATTTTTTTAATTCAACTTACATTTCAAAAAGTTCATGTATTCAATTTTCACTTGTAAATTTTTAAAATAAAATTAGCTTTTTGTAAAAGTAAATAAGTTCTCATACTAGCAATTTAAATTAAGTTCCATTATTTCTGGCCAGTCTATGAAGTGTGTTCTCTTCTGTTAAACTGAAGGAAAATAAATTGACATTTTCTGCATAACAGTTAAAGAGAAGTAAGTATTTTAGCATGGAGCATAAAACTAAATGGTTATTTGCAAATGTTTTAGAATAAATACTGAGAGTTCTCTCTCTCCTGGCCTTCTACACATAGTGAAATATTAGTGTGCTGATCACAGCAATCTATTACATACATGCACATTCAAGCTCTTAATGTTTCTCTTAATGTTCCTCCACCAAATCCCATGGGCAAAGGTTAGGCAGACTCCCTATTCCTTATTTAAGCCATTATTCTCAGGTTGTGTATGCAAAGAAGTAACAACTGTCAAAGTTACAAAGGCTAAACATGATCCACTCGTGGGCAGGCCAGAGCAAAACTCAAGAGAGAAGGTTTCACCAAAATCAAGAAGTTGAAGTACATGGTCCAAGTTCAGAATCAAACCTGAATTTCAAGTCACTATTTATGGCTCAGGTATGCAGAATTGTGATCTATGGCTACTTTAAATTCTGACAGAAAAGGAATACTGTGTCTTTTGCACAGGTATTATCGAAGATCACTTCTGAGAATTTTTACCAGTTAATGACTATTTGTTCTCTAATTTACAGATGGATAATTTTAAAAAAGTTTTATATTGCCCTCCAAATTTTTGTCAAGAGAGAACACATTCAATAAATACTTCTCGTAAAAGTCATTAATCTGATTGCATTAGCACCCCTTTGAATGTCACTCCTCCTTCTTTTCTTGAATTTTAGATAGTTATAGATACATAGCATCAAAATTGGAAAATATCATGTACTAGAATTTGATATTAACTATATCTAAAATCAGACGGCATAGATTGAATGAAATTACTGCAAAAATATTCTGCTTCAGTTGAATTATTTTCCTATTTTCTACCAGAGTATGAATTCAGCCTCTATTTGCTCTTACCAAAGCTCATAAGGGCCCTTTTTCCATCTCACAACATAAATCCTATACATTTCCTGGTTAGCTTTTTCTTTCCTTGCAACAGAACCTTAGCTCTGAGTTTAGATCAGTTTAAATGTATGAAATTCTATTTTTTTTGCAAACTTGACTTTAAAAGTTTGTGTTATATATTTCAAAAACATTGAGTGAGTTGTCTAAGGAACTCTGTCAACAGTAGCTGAAAAAAGGATATATAGAGATACTGTATTTAATAATGGTTTATAATAAATATCCTGTTCTTTTGAAGCAGGATCATCAGAACACAAGTACAATTTACAGGCTTTGCCAAAAAATATTAAGACATCACATTGTAATTGCTAGTTTAAAAAAAATATCACAAGAAATAATTGAGGAGAAAGTTTGAATCTTAATAGCAGAGAAGTGTCATACACTTTAGACTTCTGGATGCCCTTCTCTATTGCAAAGGCATTTTGAGGTTTTTGAAAGCATTGACCTAAGTCTTTCAAAGACAAAGACAGCGTGGTCAATTTACTGTGAGCCTAATTATGAAAGTATGCATGTTTCTTTTGTGATGTAAAAAGGGCAAACCCATAGCTGATAGGTAATAAATTATTCAATAGCATTTTTAATCCATTTTTATACAACTGTTTTCATGATATAGCAAAGATGCAAGCAGAAGTAGAGATACGTTGTCTCAGTGTTAACCTACAACCCCAGCTGCTAAGAGGCAATTTGTTTTCGAAGTAAACATTCACTGATTTGCCAATCGCTACATTTCTCATCACAACAAATATGTCCTACCTGAATGAATTTTACCTGCCTTCTCTCTCTAGTTATAGCTGTCACCTGATAGCACTGTTATTAGAGAATTTGTAAAAGCACACTTAAGTAATGCTTCCACACGTAGTTTTATCTAAAAAGATTCTCCTATTAAAACTGTCTAGATATTAATACATAACAAATTATCAACACGTATTTGAACAACTCTTCATAAGCAAGCTACACAACCACACATAAGAGCTGTTTGACTGTACAGTACAATGCTGCAGTAACACAGTCCTTCTCACTTAATGCAATTCAACTTAATAATACTAAATAAATTATTGAGGGCTTGGGTCTTTGGTGGGGTGTGGGCTTCTTCGTTTATAAAAAGTCACTAAGATATATACAATAACTTTGTGGTTTAACAAGAGTTTAATTCCTCGGTAAACAGGAATTGAACCCTCGGGACTGTGGCTTTTGAAATTAGGGTGTGTTTAGGTTTGGAGACTGCCCAAATTTCATTCACATTTAGAAGGGAAAGCACTATGCCAGACACATGCAACCAGAAAAGATGATTACATTCTGAAGGAAGACTGTAAAACAAATGCTCCCATATGTTCCATACAGATCAAATAGAAAGGCTGAGGACTAGTACAGTGGTATTTAAATATCCAGCAAAAAAAAAAATCTCAATCCAATAAATAAACCCTAAGAACTAAAAATTAAGTTAATGGCTACAAAGTAAACGAATGCTGCAAAGTTATTCCCACTTACAACACAGGATGAGATTGAGAAATAAGGGAGGAATCAAACATGCCAGGCTCTCTGGTACCACCCATTGCTTACTGAACAATATTGTTATAATTAGTGAAGCTAGCAAGGGAAGAAAATGCAAGGTCTGAAGTGTTTTGACAAAAGGCTGAAAGGAAAAAAAGAAAACAAAAGTCAACTAAAAAGAAAGCTTGTTTCAAAGCACAGTTTTATCAAAAAGAAGATCCAGGTCCCCTTATAAAACCCTCTCCAAGTAAACTGAGGGCTTTTCTTGTTCTCTGGTTTTTGGTTGGGTTTTCTGGTTGTGGTTTTGGGTTTTTTTTCTGTCTTGTACCAAGCAAATATAATAAAATTGGATTGGTCTGTTTTCTATTCAAAGCAAAGAAATATATTAGACAGCAAAAAATTTGAGTCTTTCCTGAGATTAACATATTGTATTTTCCTTAATCAGGACATTTCCTAGACATTTTCTGTAATAAGTGAAGGTAATTACAAAATGAATATAATGACATTTGGTTATTTCAATGAACTGCAAATTTGCAAATAATCCATTATGTTCAGATTCTGAAGTGTATTAGAAATGACATTAAGAAAACATTTGAAAAGTATTAGTACATTATCAACATAAGAGAAATATTTAAAAAAAAAAAAAAAACTAAAACAAACACCCTCTTGTTCACCATAAGAGAGGGAAGTATGCAAAAACTGATTATTACTTCAGTATCTATTCTATACTTCCCACAAGAAAATCACTCACATTAACACATATGTAACATATAAAATTAGTCCAAATTTTTTGCATGCTAAAAACTGTATGGTAAGGGATATATTTGTACTGTGTAAGGAAGTAGATTAAAAATAATTTAAAATAAAATACCATAGGCTAAAACAGAAATGCTGTGGAGCAAAGTGTTCATAGAGATTTGGAATATTATTAGAACAGGTTTTCCTTTTGACCATTATCTTCCTGAGCAGTGTTGCGTGACCTAGCTCTTCATGATGAACAGCAAAAATCCTTTCTAGCTCTTGTCAGACTTTTCATTTTTTTCTGGTTTTTTAGCTCCTCAGTTTTTCTGTGAAGTGGACTAGAGCTCTGTTTTTACACCTCTAAGTGTAAAATTTAGAGGGACCTCATAAACCACCAAATCATTCCAAAGCAGGTGACTAAAAGCTAAAGTCTGAAAACCAAATATCTGAAGGGTTTAAAACTAATTAACATTATCAAAACTGCATGAGGGAAGTTAAGGCTCCAGTACAATAGCACACATTGGCCTTCAACGCCATTCTGTGGCTCACGGCTTTGCGTCTCATATTTCCAGGTTCTTTGGAGGGCAAAGAAAGGCTGCTCACTCTTTCCAGAGATGTCCAGCCAGACCTCCTGACATCCAGGCAATGCACCCACAGAAAGGAGTAATGTTCGCTGGCCTCAGCTGAAGGCAGAAACACACCTCTAAGATATATGACTTTGAATTTTTTTATATGACAGGCTTTGTCAAGTTTTAGAACTTGCCTGAGCACATTCTGAATCCCTGAATTCTGAATCCCTTTACATACCTAGAGGTCAAATCTCTCTGATTATTACTACTAGACATTTATGAAGCCCCTGGAAATTTATACTACTTTTTGTCACATTACCTTAGAGAAATTCTTTTCCTTTCAAAGAGTTAAAATTATTTTGGATCAATCCCTGAAGCAACAATAATTAAATATTTCAGTTTCACAAAGAAAATGATTTCTGTTATTAAAGCTTTCTTTTAGTTAAACAGTATTTTTATATTAGCGAAATTACAAAGTGCAGTCAGACATGGAGTGTAAAGTTTGATACCATTGATCAAAGACTGCCACACTCAAGAAGCCAAAAAAGGAGCAAAACTAATGTGTGTTTAGTCATTTAGAAGTTGATCATGTTACTTATGTAGAAATACATGCACTTCATAAAACACACAATGGCAATAAATGCAATTAATATACTTGGTATTTTCATTGCTTTTGGGGAAAATAATGTCACTTCAAAATAGGACTTGTTCTACAAGCTTTCTGAATACTATTGATGCCAAGTAAAAATACCTTCACATGGACACACAGTATTCCTACATTTTATGGACTTCCTCTAATTACTCACATTCTCATACAGGGCTTGCAGTGTCTCTAGATCAACCACAGAGTTGTCCAAGTTCACAACAGCTATAAAAAAGAGAAAAGGAAAAAAGAGTTAGTTGTTCAGGATGATAATCCAGCTGTGAAAGAAAGACTGGTCACAATACTCAGCAACAGTTTTTATGACCTACTAGTCATACAGCTTAAGGGTTTTAACTTTATTAATGCCTTGAATAGTGCCGTTTTTAAGAGTATAGCTAGAAACCTGGCAGAGCCAGGTGTCAAGTGTTAAAGAATTCATCTCCCTCCCCCCAAACACACAAACATGATCCCACGAGTATGGCCATAGTCAGAGATCAGAGAGAGATAAGCTTTACATCAGACTTTCATGGTCCAGCTGAAAGCATTATAAAAATTTGTAAATCTGCACCACAGCCACACACACACACTCACACAACAAAGCTCATTCCTGTTGCTGGTTGACTTCAGTCTTAAACTCATTAATCCATAAGTCAGCCAGTTAACTTCAAAACACCTGACAAGGGTCAAGTCTTCTATGCACTAAGCCGACACATTTAGTATGGATACAAAATATGCCTTTCCTGTTCCCAACCAATTCTGGCACCACACACATACTGTATTTTTTTCAGCATCAAAAAACCTCAGTGGAACAGCTCAAAGAGAGTGATTTCTATCTACCTAACCTAGATTAAAAAAAGGAAAATCATTAAGAGGTACACTCATTTAGAAAAAGAACCCTGACTCCCCACTTGTTACAGAAACATTTCACAAGGCACAGGAAATATTTGTGCTAAATTCTGAAAAATGTTCTCAGCTAATACGAAGATTTATTTTTCAAACAGTGCTTTTCAGTCTTCCTCTTACATATTTTTGCAAGCACAGTGGCCATTCATTTAAAAGCTATATAAATCAAATTTTCCTCACCCAGATTTTATATCTTGAAATTTATAATATTGCATCAGGATATATGTGATGGCAATGAATAAATTTTATCATACTATACCAGTCTTTTCCTACTTTTCACTTCACTAATTTGTACCCTTTTTCTGTAATGGGCTTTTTGTGTGTGTGTGTGGTGTGTGAGCACACTTGTACAATAAGCTGAATAATTTCCTAGGTGAGATTAATCTAGATATTGCAACACTGATCAGAGACCCAGCACCATGTTACTTTTTGTCTTAAAACCCCATGTCCTTAACTGTCACAGAGAAACTCTGTATACACCTAAAGACTACAGAATATAATTCAAGCTCATGTGTTTCTGATTGCTCTAAAGCATCTAGAGATAGCACTCTGAGTCTGGGACTTATCATGTTTCCCCTTTCCAGGCCTGAGCCATAGTTTTAGTTGCAGTAAAGGAAAATTATAAACACAAAAAGTGTTGATTTTGCAGGTCACACTGTATCTCTAAGCAGGGCACTAAGCTAACTTTTAGGATTAAACCAAAAAATAATTTAAAATTCTTTATTTTTTCAGAAATAATGTGTTTTTTTCTATTTTTCCCTTACCAGAAAGCAATGTAGCAGATAATGCCAATGTAACAGTTAACAGTTCAGGGAGCAACATGCTTGTTTTCTTTTGGGGTAGGGGGCAAATGCAAAAAGCTGCTACTAATTATTTGGGGTATTTTTAAAATTCCCTGCCCCATCCAACTGTAATAATTGTTGCAACAGAGACTTAAAGATGCCCTCTACACAAAGCACAGTATTATACATTGTATTCAATAATCCCTGTTGCTCAATAAGACTATCTGAATGCTTAAAACCATGCCAAATTTGCCTTGTAGAACTGAACACTGAAATTAGCATGCAAATAGAAACTGGGTCTAGATAGGTTTGAGAGCTCTACTTTAAGAAAACACTAACATCAAAGCCTATATACAAACAGCTTTATTAAACCCAGGATATATTATGAAGCTCAGTTTATACTATCTAACATTTCAGCATTTTTATGCTTACCCAATGTTTTCGTATATGGACACACTCACAACCCCTTCAAATATTTATTCTGAGTTGTGTCTGTCTTCTCCCTACTCCACCCCCCTTTCTTCCAGAGACTGTCCACTCCTGCACTAAGAAATTTAACATAAGTTCCTGCTCTGACTTTTGCTCAATGTTAAGATCACCCACGGATTACTCAGGGAGCAATAGAACACTCTTGTTTGAATGCTTGCAGGAGATAAGAGAACGCCTGGCAAACACAATGGTGCCAGGTCTGTGTACTTTCAACAAAACAGGTATGCAGAAGAGTGTACATACTTCAGGGAGCTGCTTAAAACAAATCAGTCTGAGACAAGGACATGGAGAAGTAAGATCCTAGGATATATCCTTCAAGTCTCTGCCTCCAAACAGAAATATATTTCTGCATATTTCATCTAAACCTGTATATGTTCGTAAATAGCACTCCAACATCTCACTAGGATTTTTCCATGTTCACCTTAGGTGTGCTCCCCATACTCTGAGAAGTCAGGATATGGGCTCCTGTTCTTAGGCAAACCTGCAGCTTTGCCATACAGAACGTAATAACTAGCAAAAATAAATCAGAACTATTGCATATTTAATTTTATTATCTAGACAATTTGAACTGAAAAAAACAACGTCTCCTTATGCAGCCAAGCTTACTAGTTTAACATGCCCCCTACAATCAGCATGACTACACAAACATCTAACCAAAGGATTCCATATGTGGTGGCAATAGAATGATGAAACACAGACAAAGATTAATTTTCTCGCATGAAAATATTTTTAGCCATGCTGCAGTTCCAGTATACTTTGATGCAAACAACTGGAGAAGGGTTTGTATTAGTCTTGCAGTTACTGGATATTTTCATCCATGTCACTGGTTTAGAAAGTGATTTTTCTTGCTTCAAAGCTGACACTGAAATTTCCTGCCTTGATTACTATGAAAGTGAAGAATATCTATTGTTTTCTGCTCTACCAGAAAGAACTTTAATCACATCAGACCCAGGAATTTAGTTATTATTGTCAAGATCTCACAGTTTTGTTATTTTCCTGCATTCCTATTGCTCTGCTGTCAATAAAACCAGCTTCAGTTTCAAGCCCTAACATTGTAAAATTATTTGATGTATAGATATAATTATGTATATATACAAATAGATATGATTAAATCAAATTTGAACCAAGTATGTTCAGACACCCACCAAAAAAAAACCCAAACCAAAAACGGAATTACAAGCCAACAATTTCTTCTTCTATTTAAGCAATCCAGGGCCAACAGATGACTAGAAAAAATCCACACAGTAAAATGAGGGGTTGGGGATCAATCACAAACAATTAGTTGATCCTATAAAGGACAGAGAAGAAGAAAAATTTCAAAGGGTTTATAGCCAAATTAAAGGGTTCAGGGAACTCTTGCTGCTCCTCAGCTTTTCTGATATTTTCACTGTTTTGGTCACATGGGAATCTAAACTGGTATCTTTGTGACAGAAATTATATCTTATTACCTAATGGCAGAATATGGAAATTTTAGCAGAATGAAAGAGTTTCCTTTCAATTCTGTATTTCTACAATATAAATTGAATAAAAAATATATAAACAAACTCACATTAGAAAAGCCAATTTAGATATTAGATTGAAGCTAGATAGACAAAAGAAAAATGCAAGCAGAGAGAAAAGTATTTACTTATAAATATCAATTTATTTGCAAGTGTAAAAGTTACATCCCTGATAGGAGGAAATGTTGCTGGTGAAAAAGTGAGATTAGGGCACATGATCATATTCAGAGACATATTTGAACTGAAAACTGATGGATCTTCTTCTATATACTCAGAAGACAATTTAGAACAGAGACACAAACTAAAAAAATAACAAAAAACCCAAAATCAAACCAAAACCAAAGCAAAATACAAAAAAATAAACCAAACAATAAATTATCTCTGCCCTCAAGTCTTCAGAGCAAGACAGTAACCAAGCCAACAACAAGATCAAACTTTTTGTCAGCAAATGTAATCCTGAAGAGGAAATGTATGAGAAAACACCATCAGCAGGAAGCTGCAGGATGCCCAGTTTATTGTCAGGAAGACCATAAAAGGAAGTTGCTGTATTTTCCCTTTGTTAGACAGATCACTGCTGTTGATATTCATATATCTAGGAGCACGTGAATGACCAGGTGCCACTAAACCAAAGCCAATAGGCAATGCAGACACAGCTAACCCACATTTCCCTGTGGCTATGAATCTAAACCCACCAATATTACCACTTACATAAGCTGTTAGAGAAAAGACAACTTCCTACAGCTACCCAGTCCTTGGAAACCCTATTTTGTTCCAAAGTCCAAAACGCTGGAATTTCCTTTTAAAATGCAAAGGCCAAAATTCAAAGTTTCCCACTGAGTAGAATTTCAGAAAGAAAAAAAAGTGTTATAAACCAGACCCTTTGGATCCAACTTGTGTGTCATAAAACTCTCATTAGCACAATCACATATGGATGATTTTCAGAAAACTGATATTCAATTGCATTCTTAGTCTTAGCCCTCCCTTTCTCAGGGCAGGTTTCAAATCACACTCCATTTCTCTGGCCTTTCCAAGTATGCTTCCTAAGCTTTTCTGTCTCTGGACTCCATCTAAATTTAAGTGTCTCCTTCTTGAAACCTCCTGGAAGCACCACTGTCTCTCAAAAACCTGACTAAGCATTTTCCAAATCCTACTTGACTGATAACAGATTACAGTTTAAGTCCTCATAAAGAAGCAGTAGCTGAATTAAAACCATGTCTGAACCTCTACTGCCCTACTGAGACCCATCCTTCAGGGAGACAAACAAGCAAACCAAAAACATGACCCATCCAAGTCCTTCCTGTTGATTTCCACCTCAACTAATTTCTCTGTGACTCTCCAAAAACCAAGCAGTATTGCTTCAAGAGGCCACTCCTTTTTCCCTCCTGCACATCTTTGTCTCCTCACTCTCACATCTGCTCTCTCTCTCCAGAACACCAGGAGTTTCTGCAAGACTTCACAACTTCTCTGACAAATGGTAGGAACAGATGGTCAGTACAGCAAAATACAAAGGCAGATCCATTCTTCTTCACTGAGTGAAGGACCTCCTGTTTCTGCAGCAACTAATCACAGTACTCTTGCCACATAGTTCTGTGTGTGGCACAGATCTGGGGGTTTCTCAGCTGTTACACCCTTCATGAGACTCTAACACGCAAGAGTATAGGATACTGAGAGGTTCCAACTTTCTTGGTACTTTTTCCAGGCTTTGATCCCCAGATATTTCTGCTCCACTGAAATCATCTATACCTCAGGAATATTACTGTAAATTGAAAAGTGAAAAAAACCTGAAAAGGCATCAACAATCTACAACAAAAAATTGACTCTGTTGTTATTAAGAACCTATATCAATATATAGAAATGCAGAAAGAGTAAGCTTTATATAATTAGAGTCTCAAAATTACTACGTAATTTTTAGGCAGAATGGTACCATTAAAATTCATTCAACCAAATTTCACAGGACTTATAATTATTTTAAATTATCTGAAAAGGGTATTTGCAAGAAGAAAAAGGCACATAAGCAGATGAGTAGGTCCAATATGTCACTTCGAATGATCTTCCTTGAATTCCTATTTCTGAGTTAATTAAAAACAATAGCTTCCTCAAGAAAAATGTACAGGCAGTAAATTGAAAGTGTCAAAATTCAACACCATTAGAAAACTAGCATACTGGCAAAACCTTAAAAAATTGAGAACTCTGATACAAAAAACCCCCAGTCAGATAATATATAGCTTGATCAATTTATACTTTTATCGACAAACAAAGAAAAAAATAGATACAGAATTACAGAATTCTGTATATATTAAATTATATAAAATATATAACTTATATAAAGTATATAAAATCTGTGACTACAGAATGGAAGACTTCTCTGACAGATGTCTTTGGAGGAAAATACAAGAACATGACACATGCGAACACAAGCAAACCAGGAAAAAAGTCTCAATGCAGACAATTTCATCAGCTTCATTGGAATGACTGACAGCTGAACTGCTCAACTCAGAAGTAGAAGAGAAAACACCTGCATAAGTGTTCTCATCAATAAAAGAGCCAAAAGAGCCTAAGAAGGTGATCCAAGTGCAATGGCTTATTTTGCTCCTATAAAGATTATGTTTGGATGTAATATCACGCTACTTGCAAAATAAACCCAGACTTGCATCCGATAAATACTTAGTATTTCTATTTTAAAATAAACTAATCTGCAAAACTTTCAGTGTCTTATTGGTTACATAGAAAACCCACAACTTCAAAACTTCATATCCCTTGGTTCCCCTCTCCTTCCCACCCTCACCCTCCAATCCTGCCCCCCTTCCCCCCCGCTTTATATTTTTCTGCTGCCCTCCATGTCACTTTTGGCATCATTCATCTAACATTCACGAGGTCATATTTTTATCTGTAATAGTTCCAACAACATGACAACCACAGCTATTTTCCTGGGATTCTTCTTTATCTTAAGTAATAGAAATGTGAATCTCCAACACAGAAAGTTAAATCCCAAATGGGGCTCTTTGAAATAAATGTTGTGTTTATACAACAGTGCTCAAACCTTATGTCCCTGTGTTAATGGACATTGCAGCAATCACACAAAGGTCATGACTGTATAATTTTTAAAGATCCTCAGAAAATAAGTGAAAGAAAAGAATTATTAAACATAACTTGCAAACCACCCCCCCACCCCCACTGAAAATTGGTAGGTGGGGTATGGCTGCTCTGAGTAGAATTAGCATAAATTAATAACTTCAATTGTTACTTACCTTCTTGCCCTCAGTACGTTTGTGATATATTTGTCTATTAAGAAATACTCAAAAGTTTTCGTCCTGACAATGTTAAAGTGCACAAAGCACAAGGGAGACTGGAGCTTCAACACAGGTACACACAGCATGGATCAGAGGCAAGACACCACTTAGAACTGCTTGCATACAGTTTTACTGTGGCAGTAATTCATTTTGATTTAAAGCTTGTGTAAGAAACCAGAACAGTAAACAAAATTTCCAAGCAGAAGCCATGGATTAAGTTGAGCTGTTGCTTCAGACTGTTTTTAAATGACTTAAGAATTTTAAATACCTTCAAGAACACACATTCGCATTTCTAGAGAGCAATAAAATAAGAATCAATTATGCATGAATATGTTTTGCAAAATGTGAAATAACAAAAGACTTCATTGAAAGGAGGGAATCTTTGGCATGATTTTTCTCTTATAAACATAATTCAACTTTTAGACAGTTGTCCTGTTCCTAACTCGTATCCCTAATACAAAAACTGTATCAATAGAGGTTTTCTACACATGTGTAAATATATATTCACACATACAAAAAAATAGATCACCAGATTTTACATAGCTGTACACAGTTAATATAAACAGTTACATTACATACATTTCAAACAAGTGCCTACTTTGTCAAGGACAGCAGTTACTGATTATGTGAAGTCAAACTTCATACACCTATACAGTTTGTTTACAAAAAGTGTGCAAGTTCGGCTCATAGAGAAGAAATATATTTTGTTTGACTCAGTATGTCGCCTTCTTGTCTAGGCAGGAAAAAAAAAACGTGGAGAGCAATGCTGTAATCCTTTCAGAATAAAATGTTTAAATACAAACATGATTGCCATTGTAGACTGTTTAATTTAGAGAGATTGTATTTCAGTTCTGGCTTTGAGAGGTTTGCTGATTTGACTATAGAGAGTACTTCAATGCTTATCTTAATTGTTTAGATAAGATTTGTTTGAATTTGGCAGGTGAAAAAAACATGGGTGTGGGATATAGGAAGGTTGAGAAAAGACTGGCATTTTACCAGATTATGCGTTTTTTAAACTACAGTGCACAGAGGAGCAAACAGTCTCAATGAACCTGCCAGGGGCTGGTCATCGGGGAGTGAATTTCAAGTGCGAGACTGAGTGGCAGAATTCAAGATTTTCAACAAACTGAAAAGGATTACTATGATAACTCCCAAAACACTACTTAAGGCTTAACATGGTACACAAATGCAAATCATATAAGACACATTTAAATAAGTTAAAAAAACTATAATTGTGCTTTATGATTATAGTAGGGGGTTGTTCTCTAGGCAAACTTCCTAATTCTTAAATGTATTTTTAAAGTGTTTCAAGAACAAGATTTCAATACAAAATTAATATTAGCACATAGGTATATTTTACATGTAAGAATTTCTGTTACAGAAAATATAATTGCTGCTACAAAAAAACCCCCAAAGCTCTTGGCTTTTATTTCAGTATCGGTTTGTACTAAGCTCTTTCACTTTCTGGTTAAGGTAGTACAGCATGCCACAGGCATTTCATTTAGAGGTCCTCAAAGGAAAGCTTGTCATACCTGTCAAGTATATATTTTTGGGGGGCAGACTACTAGAACATGATATCTGAGGAATATATTTTGGGGATGTTTACGTGTCAGTATGTATTTACAGTGCATGTTATAAAAACAAACTGTACAAACACATCAGTTACAAAAGCACATATGCAGTAGGTCTGGCATTGTGCATTAATCTGTCTGCAGACAGACATGATTTGTAGCTTTAAATTCATGACTTATGATATAAAATTTGGGTTTCCTGTGTGTTAAACTTTTCTTTTAGATCTATATAGTCTGTAATGCCTTTCAGTCTTGGTTTCAATGGCATTAAGACCAGGAGTTCCACAGCCTAATTGTACCAGTGACTGTGTAAATGGAAGACATTAGCAAGACTTACCTGGAATACAAATAGGGCTTCAGATTAATTGAGACTTTGAATTACATGTGGATTTTTTTTCAGAATTCAAATTTGCTGGCTTTTGAATTAGTCCCACCTAACCTATTTCTATTAGAATAGCTCACAGTAAATAATCACATCTAACTCTGAGCAAAACCATAAGCAAAGAGACAAGCTTTGTATTTCTTGCTTTAGGGAGCTCATTATAAATCATAAATTTAAACAAAGTGCAGGAGGAGGAGGAAGAAGAAGAAATTTATTTGGAACCATTCAGTAGTGAACTGCTGTACTTGATAAAGTTATCAGGGCAGACACCTAAAACACATTTCTTTTCCAAATAATAGATTCTCTGCAGTAAGCTGCTAACTTGGAATCTTAGCTTTTTTTTGTCTCAATTTACCCATAGTTAATGGAGCTCCCAGTGTGTCCCGTTGGCAATTTAGAGTACTTACATTAAATTATCAGTCAACACTAAATGAGCTAAAAACTGCCCAGCTCACAGATCTGAAAATGTAATTGCTCTTGAAACATTACCACAAAGGAGAGACTATCTTAGGCTTTCATACCACTCTGCTCTCAGCTTACTGCAAATATCTTTATCAACACTGAAATGAAATATATTAAAAATAGTGAATAATCCTCAGTGAAATCCAGGTGGCAACGCTAATGGGAGAGCTGCTCTTTGCTGAGCAGACCAAAACTCATCCAAAGATTTGATTGCACTCTTTGTAATCATGATCAATGACTAATCTAAAACTCTCAAGGAGTGGCTAGAAGTTAAAGAAATTTTTGGACTAGAGCTAGAACCAACGTAGTACTAAAAAGACCAACAAAGGAAACAGAAGAATAATCTCAAGAACTTGTCTTTCTATTGAATTTCTAGATCTATTTAACTTACACAAAGAAAGTTAAGAAGCTACATGATTACATATCTGCATGACAAGATACCTGAAAGTAGACCACTCTGTAATTTCACAGACCAAAAGCATGAAAGAATGAAGGGTATCTGTAAATTAACCTGGCAAATTCACTATGGAAAGCATATTTAAAGTGCTAAAAGTGAGGGAAATCAACCTTTTGAACAATGTTTTGTGGGATATGTTGACTTCTCCATCACTTAAAGTATTTCTATGAAATCCTAGACTCACTAAAGCCAACTGCAAAACTTTCAGTAACTTCAAAGAAAGCAAAAGGTTGAAGGGTCAAAATTTCAGCTGGAACTCAAGATCATTTATACTGCTAAAATGTTCATATTTATACAGACTAACAGCCTGAGGAAGAAATTAGTAGGCAATATTACATAACTTGCCTTATTTAGCAGCAAGACTAAATGGTTAGAATGCTCCTTCTAAAAACCTAGACTTGAGCTGCATATCTGCCCTTTGCTAGATCTCTCTGAAATTCCCTACCAGTCTTCTGTAACATCACCAAGCTTAAATTATTTTACACAGACTACATGGAATGTTGCTACCGTTTGATGATTTACAACAGAGAGTACCACAAGTTCTTTTAGCCATGAAGACACTTATCACCATCAGAAACAAGCTTTCCCTGCTCATGGTTTCAGCTAGCCAGTTGTGTGTGATATCAGTATCCATACTAGCAGAATTAGTTAGGAACTACTGTGTGGAAACATACAGGGATTCAAACAACATGCAAAGCAGGTCCTCATTTGCCCATAATTCCTGTACAAGTTTTAGTCACAACTCAAAATGCAAATTTTCTTGGTCAAGAATTACAAAAACAAAACATTTGAATTTTCCTCTCAAATCTAAATTTTTCTTTCCTTCTGTCAAATGGTGGTAGTATCTCACTGAAAAAAAAATTACATACTCTCAGTTTATTCTTCAAATCAAATTAAAGTTTTATTTTTGGCACAGCAGAGAACATATTAGAAGTTGCCTAGTATTCTACATGTCTGCCCTGTCTGATGCCTGGATAAACACACCAGGGATTTCATCGTATTAAGGCACGTTAAGCCTTTCACCAAATATTCTGAAGTTAGAGTACTAAGGAGCTACAGATGCTAAGAAAGTGATGTAATGATCTTGTGACACCACGTTGTAAGTGTGGTGGGATTATGAAAATAATGCAAAAAGATTTTTGGCTAGGTACATGACAGATGACACAGATTTACTAATTCAAATCACAATACTTTGATAGCTGAGCACAGATGGATGCCTGTATATGGTTTCAGTTCCATCTTATTTCACACTCTGAAGCATTTCTCAAAAGCTGGTATTAATTCAAGGAAATAAAGGCTGGGATAACAAAACAAAAACAAAACACACACACAAAATAAAAAAACCCAAAACCACCAAACAACCCCCAAAAACCCCAAAACAACCCCCAAAAAACCAACCCCAAAACCACCAAAAACAAAAAAACCCCAAAAAACACCAAAACCCAAACCAAAACAAACAAAACAAAACAACAACAACAAAAAACCTAAACCAAAACAACAACAACAAACACCAAAACCCCAAATGCCCGTGTATACAGAAAACCAAAATACCTACATTAAAAGAAAAAAAAGCCCTAAAAGTTATTTGGAACTACAAATGTGTATTTATTACAGTATCATGACTAGCTTTGGACTACTGAGGACTTTAAGATTATGGGAGGCAGTTGATACTGTTTCAGTTCAATAATACGGAGCTATTTTTTTTGTGTCTAGGTAGCAAAAGTAATTGCAACTTTACGAAAAACAGAAAACATACTACACTGAAATGGAACCTAACACCCATTGCTTGGGGAGGTCTCATGTGAAACAGCAAAACAACAGAAATTAACCTGATGTTTCATTGCCTGTGGACAACAAAACAAAAGAAGAGAAAGCACCAAGCAGGAGAAATCCCGGTACTCATAAAGCGACAGGTACAGGAACACCGGCATACTGACTGCAGCGTGGGGAGCAGTGGGCACTCACACTAAGTAAAAAATACCATAATTGCCCTGGCACTCCTTACCCTCCCCTATCACGGATGATGCATGGACACAGCAAACAAGCCTCTCTAACATCTTCGCATCATGCTTTCCCTTCCTTACACTCGGCGTTACTGTCTAAAGGAGCTGTTCCCTGCCTGAGAACCGTGCCGAGAGGCAGCGCCGGGCGGAGCCGCAAGGCCGACAGCCTTGTCCGGCCGGGCGCCTCACGGCGCTGGGGCAGCGGCTCCGCTCGGCCGGGCCGGGCCGGGCCGGGCCGGGCGCTCCCGGGAAGGGCGGCGGAGCTCCCGGGAAGGGCGGCGGCGGCGGCAGCGCGGGCCGCTGTTGCCACCTGCTGCCGCAGCGGGGACCGGCCCGAGCCCGGCCGGGCAGGCGGCGAGCCCCGCGCTCGGCCGCTGCAGCGATGTGCGGGGGGAGGAGCGCGGAGCCGGCATGAGGCAGGGAGGCCCGGCAGAACGGCGGCTCAGGTAAGCCAGGGAAAGGCCAGGCTGTGCGAATGGTGTGTGTCGTCCCTAGAGTCATCTAACATCTGCGAAGGGAAGATTCGTATCGACTGGTGGATGTAATGGCTGTTCCGAGTGGGACAGGAGGACGATAATCAGCGCGACACTAGCAGCGGAAGGCTCTACGTGGTGCCATAAAGGGGTGTTACGGGGTGTTAAAGGGTTTTACATAAAGGGTTACAGCAGAAGAGAGGCAGCGAATACTGAAGGGAGCATTAGCCGGGTAAGAGAAAGCAATTGGGTGTAAAAGATCTACTGCGTTCCCTGTGAAGGAAGTTCACGTCTAAAAAGGAAAAAACACAATCAGTGCCCTCTTACAGACCACTCAACAAGCATCTTAATAATGACTCCTAAACGGTGTTTTACTATTTATGGGTAATGCAGTATGCCACATAGAAAACATACTAGTGCAAGGTTTAATCTGTTAACCATATTGCTTGAGCAGTCATTCGATCTAAATTTTACGGCATCACTGTTAATACTCAAAGCAGCTAGACAGATTTACCAAAGGAGGCGAAGTAACACTTGATGTACTTCCGAATAAAGTACAAAGCAGCTGGAGACACCAAACCAGCCTTTAATTGAAATTTCTCCATAGGACGGGGGAATAAGATTTTTTAGGAGTAACACCATAAATTTAGATTTTACAACCAGAAATTAGCTTAAAATGAGAGGAGAGTTGAAAGCCTAAAAAAAGGTTGAAGGTCAGAAGAAAGCTTAGAGACACTTTATTAGAGCCACAGAGAAAAAAAGTCAGCTGATAAATTTAAATGCACCCTTTTCCCTCCCTTGTCTTTTCACATCCCCAATATTCCTACTCCTCAAAATCACATATATGATTAAGTATAAGAGCATGGGAGACACCTGTAAATAAAAGATACTCTTCAAAAGTGGAAATCGGCCAAAGAAAACAAAAAGCAAAGTCTTGGAAGTTCAACGTAAATTGGACAAGAACAAAAAGGTCTAAACCCAAGTTGCCAAATGCATAAAGCTAGTAATAAAACTGCTTTCAAACACATCACATGTATGAAGTCTGACAGGAAACAGCTGGGCATGCAGATAATCTGGCTGTAAAAAGAGCACAAAAGAAAGAGAATCAGAAAAGGTTAAACAAAGTATTTGTGTAAGGATTCACAACCACAGATAAGGTCAAAGAGGTTCTCAGACAAGTTTTGTACTTCTCAAGTGATATATTTTGGGCATTGTCTCAAATTGAACAAGCCTCAGAACATACAAATGAAATTTTTAAGAGGATTCCTCAGATGATACTGGAAACTACAAACCAGTCAGTCTGATTTTTATGTCTGGGAAATGCCTATGTATTATACAGAAGAACATGCCTCTAAACCAATGTAATGAGAAAGCAAGCTAACACAATTTGTAGTAGGCACTCCCGAGCAACAAATTAAGTAGTACTGCTTTAATGGAGTGTACAAAAAGGCCCAGGTAAGAATGATCAAGTTAATACTGAATTTGCAAAAGGCTTCTCACTATCCTCACCTAAGGTTTCAGAAAAAAATATGCTGTAGTGATATAAGAGGAAACATCTACTTGGATTAGAAGCACCCAAACCAACAAACCAAGAAAACAACAAAAACCCAAAACCTGCTCAGAAAAACCTCAGAAAATCAATTTCCAAAATGAATGATTAGTTTTCAAAGCAGAAATTTGTAGCAAAGAAGCCTTTCTAGGACCTCTAAAAGTTACTGTGGTGTTTACTGAACATGAGGCGTCGATGTTCTCAGATAGTAACACCACTTAAAAGCTGACCACAAACATATAAAAGGATCTCAAATATTCAGTATCAGTACATGCAAAGTAGGTGGGAAAAAAAGAACCCAGACTGTAAAAGTCCTGTGATGCATACAAAATTAGCAACTGTTACCCCCCAAAAAGACACTCAGATTTTTTTCATAGTTCCCTGAAAACATAAGCTCAAAAATTAGCAGCAGTGAAGGGCAAACAAAATAACAGCAACAATACAGAAAAACAGATCCTGAAAGATGATGATGTGACATCTTGGCACAGGCATATGGTGCACGAAGATCTTGAATGCAGCATGCAGAGCTAGTCAGCCACCTCATAGGCAAAGAGAAAAAAGAATCATGGACTGCAGACTGGTGTCAAGGAAAAATTAAAAGAGCAGATAACATGCATGAAAGCTCTTCCAAATAAACTTTTCAGTTTGAAGTGAACTGCAGCAGGAAGATAAGAGACCTACAAAAATTACATAATTAACAGTCAGTGCCACTCACCTTAGCTTTTTATTTTTTATTTTATGATTATCTACAGAGATCAGGTAAAAAGCTAGATAGATCTCCACTTGGTCAAATATAACATATAGTTTTAGTTGATTTTTTTTTTTAAAGACTGATATAGATACAGTTATAGGTACACTGAATGTAAAAAAAAAGTTTTACCTATTTTCTTGCAATGATACTAAATCCTCATTTTAACTATCTTGTATTTAAAATCTTAGTAGCTATATACATATAAGTAGCATTAATTTTTGAAAGCAATTTTTTTGTATGTATAAATGTATTCAAATCTAACAAACACAGGAAAAATCACAAACTAACTGTTGTGGCAAACATCCTTTTCTTTCAAACCTTTTGATTTAATGAAAAATATGTAACGGTATTATTGGAAGTTTGAATTAATAGTGATTTCTTCATTTTATTAATGCTAGAACCTCCGTGCAGTTCAGCAGTGTAAGAGTGTGACCAGTGGAAAATACTTCTGCTATAAAAGAGACAAAAGATGCTCTTTTTCTCCCTCCTGCCACCCAATTTTTACATGGTACTAATGCCAATAGCACACATTTTGTTGCTTTTATGCTAAGGATTTTGTAATCATCCCTCTTCTGAGTGAGTACACAGTACACAAATAAGAAATAACAGTACTGCTGTTTGTTTGGTTTTTTTTTTTTCCTTTTAGGAGAAAAGAACATTCCTGAAACTTTTCTCTAACTTTCAAAGTTAGATCAGACTTGCAAGAAAAAAACACCCCATGGTTTCAACTGAAACAACAGACAGACAATGCAGTTACATTTTCTTACAAAACTTCTCTATTAAATTGCATTCATATGTTCTTAACAACAACAAAAATCTTTAATTATCCAAACTGTTCAATGTGGCAGTAATTAGTCTCTGTTGATTCAAATATTGTGAAGAAAACACAATATTATTTTCCTCCTTTAAACCCCTAAACTTACGTTCTTTGAAATGCATTTTGCATTACAGAAAAAAACTGTATAATTCTATAAATTTGTTTCTAAGTGTAAAGTATGAAGAGATAAATGACATAAAACATTCAGTTCCTTTCTTGGTGATACTAATACTTCTGTCCTTCATTATTTTGATGTATCGTACATATATTAGAAGAAAATTATAATTGAAGTGGTATTTTTTCCCTTAACAACTGTTGCTATTACTTTATTGACCTCTGGTCACTGTAAACTAAGTTTGAGAAAATCTTAGAAGATAGAAGGAGGGCTAGAGGCATGATTTAAATACTCAGGACTGATTTTCAGGACCTTCACCCAAAACTCATTGGAAACTCTGCTGGAAACTCAACCTGTCTCCAAGAACCTTTGCTGTCCTTCCTCCCTAAGTGCATCTGACAGGAATGGCCAGACAAGGGCTCCAAAATCACTGCTCAATACAGAATGCTGTGGGCATAATAACAGCATCAAAACAATACATACATGTGATAACTCTAATTAAACTATAGCTTGTGTTCTATAAACGTAATTTTGTATTCCATTGTTTTCCTTCCCAATAATTTCCCAATAGGAGTTTGTAAAATAGTTATATAAAACATGTAAGAATACAATCTAACAGCAGGCATAATGTAATGAATATGGTAGCATAAAGTCAAGAAGAAATAGAGGAATAAGACTCAGAATTGTGGTGTGAAGTTTCGAGGAAGTGCTATTACATGAGAAAGTGCTGAATCAAACCAATCTTTACTTGGGTGTGTCTCTGAAGAATCTAAATAGGTGTTGGAAGGGCTATCAGAGAGGGAGTTTAAACCATAATCTTCTAGGATTTTGGGTGTTTGTACGCACAGTATTTGATTAGGAAAAAAAGAGAAACATTTAAAGAATTTCAATTCTCTACTAATACACTTTGTAATTAACCAGCACTGATTGCAATAACTTTATTTATCATTAATGTAATAAAGAAATACAGACTTGCCATCTAACAGAAAAAAGGTCTGCACATCTTCCTACAGACAAAAAATTTCTCCTCATAACTTAAATGTACAGAAAAAACAATTTTGGGCAGCAGGTTTAGTTACACTTTCTAGTATGACAGTGGCCAGAGAAACATGGTCCAGTCATGTCTTGTTTTGTCCTCATAACCTTTTTAATCAGTCAGTAAGATGTCTTTTAGGAAGGTACCGAAATATTTGTGAAGAGTGGGTAATATAAGTTTCAAATGATTGTGCTTGTGCACACACGTAGTTGTTAGGATAAATAATGCTCAGATCACCTCTGGATTGTGTAAAATAAACTAATCCTGAGTCTTATTTTCCAGATGTTCAGTCATTCTTTCCTGATTGCTTTCCATTTAGAGCATCTCTTGGACCCAGACTACGTGATAGTTCAATACATGAATAACTCCTGCTCAGAGCATTGAAATAATACAGTGTAAGAGACATTTTATCATCCTTCTCTAGTGAAATAATTTGGTTAAACCTTTGATGACAAAGTCTCTCCTTGCTCATCATTTCTACATGTCAGCATGAGTGGTCAAGTAAGAAAACAAACCCAAGATTTTCTCTTGTTCTTTTGTCACTAATAGTCAAATACTAAAGAATAAACATTTCTTTTTCTTACTAACATTTAAAGTATGTTCACTTCCTGCACATCTGTCTTGAATTCAGGGCAGAAGATATGTTTGTTGTTCAAAGTTGTACTGCTGTTAGCAGAACAAACTCTGCTGCAGATATAACTTCCAGTAAAATAAGCTCAAGTCCAGATTACAAGATTGGTTTTTACCAGCTGTTAGGTGAAACTTTCTGCCCTTTCTGTAATTGTTTTTCCTATTTGTTTTTACTAATTGTTTTTCCTTCCTCTTTTTTGAGGCCTGTAATAGACAGTGTCTTGGCCTCCCCTTTCTTTTTCCTTCTGCAGGTATCGGAGTGGGACAGGTGGTTCCCTCAAGTTCTGAAGACTACCAGTGTCTCAAAGAGGGGGGGAAATGGCTTATTAAATGAGAAAAAGGAGAAGTCATCCAAAATTCAGTCAAAAATCTCCAAACTACTTCCAACAGAGCCAGGGCAACCACAAGGTGCTGTGCAAAATTTTACAGAAAAATAGTTAAGAGTATTGTAGCAACACAGTCCCTGGAGTGACAAACCTTGCTGAGCGAAACTAAATGAATTGGAAAATATGACAGACAGCTTCAAAAGAGAAAGAACTGCATATACCATTTTTGAGAAACTTTTACTTTCAACATTTACAAGGCATGCTTAGAACTAAGACTATTTTCATGTGCCAAGGAATAATTTCCATATATGAAATAAATACTAGGTTAAAATCTCACTGTGTAATAAATTTAATATTTAGCTGCACAAAATACCAAATTTGCCTTTTCTCCTGTCTGACATCTTCAGTTTAATTTTTTCCTTCTATTTTTATACACACACAGAAGAACTTTTTGCTATTCTTACAGCACTTATTGCAGTTATAAACACAGAGGAAGATACACTGTTTCTTTATAAATAAAGAGATTGAGGAAGGCACTGAAAAACTTATTATCTGCACCACAGCTGCATTTTCAAACAGTTATTATATTTCAAGTGCTGACAGACAACTTGAACAAAGATACCTTATTTACAAGACACAGTCCCTAAATGCAGACACAGCCTTAATGTGTAATTATATTTTGATGTATAGGGTGTTCATCATAGGTTACTCTATGCAGTTACACCAGAATCTTGTTGTATCCCTAATCTGAGCACACTTTTCTCTCTGAAATGTTAGGAAACACCCCCCCCAATATATTAATGTTAAACCCCAAGTCTTTTCTCCAGGAAGAAAATCTGAATTATAAAGGAAAAAGAGGTAAGAAGTGCTTGTTTGGCGTTTCTTAAGTTTTGGCAGCCAAATACAGCAGTGGGAACATAATACTGGATAAAGGATATTTGCGGTATAGCGAAAATACAAAAGCAAGCAAAATGCCTGGATAAAGTGTTTTGCATAGTTGGTAGATGATTGCAAAAAAACCCCAGGCATCAGTAAGACCCTGCGTGAAATCAGAGAAGCCACGAGTACTCATTTTTGTACTAATAACAGAGAAAGGGCACTGCAACCAAAGAGACCCACGTTTCTTAGAGTGTTTAAGAAATACTTTAACAACAAGTGCCATGTCTGCATGAAGTAGATGGGAGTTCTGTTAGCAATTAGAATCAACTAAAAAAAAACCCCACAACAACAAAAATTAACCTAACAAACTTTGAGGCACTACTAGAAAGACACACTAGAGTTCAGAACAAATCAGTGCTCTGACTACTACAACTACCCCTTCCAGACTGTAAAAATATTTTAAAAACAGACAGGCTCTGGACATTTGTCTTACTAAACCTATATCCAAAGCTGGAAGCAGGGAAATGCAATTCTACAAGCAGACACTTAACAACCGTATAATAAAAGAAATCTATTTAAGACGTATTACAATATACTGAGATCTTCTATTAAATGCCACACTTGATCATATATGCAGACAATATTTCATCATTATTTTGTATCTTAAAAAGCAAATAAAACTACACCAAAAACACCAACCAAAGAACAAAAATTTTACAAGACATTACATACAACATTTGACCAGGTCTCAAGCTATTTTAAGGTCTGCATCTAAACACAATATGATTTAAAACTTGAAATCCTAAGTTTATTAGGTGGATTAGTACCCAGCATAATTGCTTTCCCTTCTGTTCATGTAGAACTTCAACCAGAAAAATACAACACAGTAAGTAGCATGCAAAACAAGAAACAGAATATCACTCAGCACTGAAAGTTTCTCTCTCCTTCTGGGTGCCTTGCTGAGGCCAGTAAAAAAAAAAAAAACAAAAAAACTTACATTTCTGTGATTTGCATGAACACTGCATCCTAAAAATATGCTTTGTATTTGATATAGGGAATATTTACAAGAAAGTTATAAGTTGACTAGTACCAAAATTGTCAGAAGGGGGGTGGGATATTAATGTATAAAGATGCAAATGCATCAGCTGACTATTTTTGTTAATGCAGGTACTCGATCATTATTTGAATTTTTGTTAGTACATTCTTGTTAGCATGCTCAAATTGCAGCAGAAAACCCTAAACGTTGTAACACTCAAAGTATGTAAAACCTGTATTTTTAATAAGGAATTAACAACGTAATAAAGTTAAAGCTAAATACTTGGGCTTGTGATTCTATAATATGTGCATAGGCTCTATGGTTAGATCACTCAGAGACCTCTGCATGGAGTGACTGATGCCAGAAATACTTCTGGGCAATATCTCTATTTTCCTTGCCCCCACCATGTAAATTTATTTTTTGCTTCTCACCACATTTTCTCCATGACTATTTTATGTTCATTAAAAAAAAAAAAAAAAAAAAAAAAAAAAAAAAAAAAGAAAAAAACACAAAAACTTGTAGCACCAACCATTTTCACAAATTCCCCCACCATGAAAAAGTTTTCTCATGTTTGTTCAATCACTTCTGCACAGCAAGGGAATAAAAGAACTATTAAATTCCCTTTTGCAAAGACTTTTGGTTTTAGAAAACAGCTATTGAAAGAGGAATATACAAAGTCTGCACACAGCTCTTAGATGATCATGTGTGCTTAATATTGTAATAGGATAAAGGTTAAGAATAATATTGTTTGACCCCTTCAACTACTGACATTCATGCCATGTTATTGTTAGTGTTGCATGTTAAGCAAGCAAATTTTCAATGAACTTGTGTTGGCTTTACCACAGACACAGATGTTAGGCGGACTCCTTTTTTCATAAGGTTCTCATTATTAACTGAAACCAAGTTGAATATTTGACTGAAGGAAAGGACCATATCATTGTTTTCAGATTTTGCTCTATGACTTAACTGAACTACATCTGCCAGCTTTGGAAATACCAAGTACTTCTTGGCGCCAGTACTGGCGCCTTGCTCTATGACTACCATCTTAAGCGCTTCAGCTTGAGGAAGTCTAGTAACCATCAAAACAGTTTAATAAAACCTTAAAACTGTGATTACGAGTTACTCACTAGCTGACAGAGTGCTCTCAAATTTGTTCTATTTATGAATAATTTTGCAAAATAAGCAACTCATAGTAAGCTGAATGCATGGCTGTAAATACATAGCCTAGAAAGTTCACAAGATGTTTTTGTGATTTATGAAGTCTGTGTTAATACTTGAAACCACATTTATTTAATAGATAGGCTGGCACTTCACAGGATAATTCAATCTGCTTCAAATCTATCCAAAGCCTTTGGGAAACATAAGGGATGCTCTGAATATAAATGCAATTCCACTTTTCACCTTTTTGCACTACTGTCTCTTAGCATAAATGTGAAAAGTATTACATTACCCTAAAAGATCTCGCTTTGGCAAAAATGCTCTTGAAGATGAAAGGACGCCACAGTTTGTGCTAACCCAAATATAGGAACTATTTTATAAAACAAACAAATTAAACATTATAATTCACTTTTCTGGATATGTCCCAAGGTTATCTGAATTAAAATAAATGAGACGTTGTTCTTTCTTCCTCAAAAAGACCAAAAATCAGTGTCTATATTATATCACTTCTATTATAATATATGTCTATATTAGTATCACTTATATTGCTGAGGCTGAAAGGGGAATATAAATGCCAGAACAAGCTATTTTCAGAAAAAATAGTGTAAAAAAGGCCTCATAATAATTTATTTTATATTAAATGATACAAATATTTAGCATTTCCAGATAATTAATTATGTGATGTGAGAATAATCAATAGTTATTTCACTTACCATGCTGAATGTCCTTCATGTCTAAATGAAGGCTAGACATTAATATTCCAACAGCTTGAGATCTTTTGTTACTTAACAACTTGACAACCTGCCAAAAAAACCACAAGCATTATTATATTATGGAGGATAATGTACAAGATATTTTGCATTACTAATGACATATTCAAGAAATAGTTCTTTGTAGTCTATATATATAAATGAGCAAATTTATTATTCTTAGAGTTTGCTTCTACTGTATAAATCCATTATAAGTGTATGTAACTTTGTCACCTAGTTGAATTTAATCCTAAAAGAGTCACTATAAAGGTTCCCCTAGTCCTCCTTCTTCATTAGGATGCACACTTTACTTCACATTGATGTTACTAAGTGTATGAAACACGCTGTCAAATAAAAAAAAAAATCCAACTGTGTCTATCTTGGAATTGCTTTGGTTTCCAAAACCACACAATGATTTCCATCTTTGATGTAAGTTAAAACTGTGAGAATTTGTATTTTATTTGAATGTTTGACGTAGTAGGCGCCAATATGAATTTTATTTTAAAATCAAAATAACCACGTACACATTGGGGCTTTCTTTGATCACTTTAAGGATTATAAAAGGTCAAAAAGCTTTTTTGTTTTCAAAATAGAAAAAAACCCCAAAATCAAGCCATCAAAATGACTTGCTTTAGGGGGTTAAAATCAATGATTAAAATAGACTTTCATACATGTTGGTTTTGCAAGCATAAAAGCAGTATGTAATTCACAGACTATCTTACATAAGGCTCTAAGTTGTTTGAATTCATCTTGATGATGTAAATTTTATATCATTTTTAGGAGAACAAATAATACCAGAAAAGGACTCTTATCTGTAAAACAACATGGTTCTAGATGAAATAGTTTTCAATGCTGGGATTCAACCATTGCATAGAAGAAAGAGGTTATTATTTACTCTGCATATGTTGCTGAGTTTTACACAGTACTATACACACTGATGAAAACCTTTGTGAGTCACTTGGAGAAAAAAAGAAAAGACAGATAATTAAAACTGTTAGTTCATGTCAGGAAGCATTTTTTTTTTTCAAGTTACGCTGCTACCATTGTAGCACCAAGAGGCTGTATTATCTACAGCCACATGGGTAAAATCATTTAAAAATTAATTAATTAATAGAAAAGAGATTGGGAAAAGCAGAATTAAGTTACCCGGAGTAAAGAATTTCATGATCCAATTCACATCTTAAAAATTCAAAAAGTACCCAGAAGATGTTTACTCTTTGATTCCCTGATTCACTTTGATTCACTTACATTTTCAGATACAGGTCTGTACACTGATGTTTGAACAGTAGAAGAGAAGGAAAAGCCTGACCCTGAACTGTGCCACTGGAACTTAGGAAGGAAATTTGAGAAACTCACTGTACTTACAGTATAGGTTTTCCGAGGATGTGGTTGGCTGGCCAACTGTTTAATTTTATTTTTTCCCTTCTTAAATGTTCATACCCATTGATTATGAAAGATATTTCATCCCCCTTTTCTCACAGATGCCAAACGAGCTGCAGTGGAGTGAAAATACAGCTGTAGAAGCCCTGAAGATAAGGGACTAGTGTCTATGTCTCAAACATGAACAGCCAGATCGCTGTGCGGCCAACCAAGGATCCTTGGTAATAACATGCTGTGAGAAGTAACAGGATGTGGCTGGAGAAGGGGCCTTACATGGGTAAGGCAGCAATTTTCTGGGACAAAAATCCTTGGTCTGGCTCCTGGAGATAAGCACAGCATGGTACAGTGCACATGCAAGAATGAGGGTGAGAAAAAGGATTGTTGACCAAAAGCCAACCCAGTAGAGGGAGATCAAGATACTGGAGACCCTCTGAAGCCCTCCAACCCATTTCCAGAAAGATCTAGAGGAATGAAACTGTGCACGATAACTGATTTGCATAAAAAACAAGAAACTTATATCCAGGGTGGGGAAAACTTATCTACAAATAGGTACCACCATGAAGCTCAGGTATACATGCTCCAGGACTCTGGACATCCCATTAGCTGGATTGACACTGGAGAAAGACCACCAGTCCTTTCTCCCTCCCTCTCTCCAATTTCTCTCACTCACTCTACCTCTTTATTCAACACCTACCACTGTGTGCTTCTACTAGAAAATAAGTGAATAACATATCAATTTCCATGACAAGTATATAATTTGCTAATAAAACTTTGTAAGCTTTTACAGACCTTCTGACTTTCGTCATTCCTTTTTGACCATGAGCATCTGCACACCTCTGTGTTCCCTTTTCGAGTGGGATGTCTCAACAGCAAAAATACTCCTCATTACCAAAAAGTTTAACATTGGAAAACAAGTATGTCATAACTGATGTTCACAACGTTAAAGACCTAAATTCAAGGCATGGCTACTGACATGACCTGTCAAAAATTAACCAGAAATTCCTATGTAACTTTTAATCCATTTAATACACAATTAGGAATTTAAAATTGGACTGAAATAGGATAGGATAGTCAGATTTTTCTGAATTCAAATGTAAAACTAATGTAATTCAGAAAGATACAATTACAATAACCTGCACTAGTCTTCTAATAGGCTATAATCACTTTAAATATTTTTTCAAATGGAAAAATAAATTATTCAAGCCTGGAACTGAGGTAAAAATGGGTCAATATGAGGTGTTTTTTTTTCTTGTAAAGAGAAGCTGTTATGGGTTTATTTCTTTGCAACTACGAAAGGATTACAAATTAAAGTAGATCTTGGATAGCAAGGTACAGAACAAATCTTTCTAACAATTAAGTTGCAATCTGTAATAACAACTAAACAAGTATCTTCCATTCTATCAGAAAAAAAAAAAAAAAAGAAGTGTATAGAAAATTTCAAAAAGAACAGAATTTCTTCAACTGATATTGCTACCAAACCACACTTGCAGGAAAGGCAGAGGAACAAAAGAAACAATACGGTATGCTACATAAAGTCCAAACACTTCACCCTAAAGTTGTGTATTCCAACAACATTGAAAAAAATGAGTTTGGTAAGGAAGATGTTGGGAGAACTGTTGATTTCAGCTCCTATTGTTATTGCTCAAGTCCGAAACATCTTGTTTTAGGAGCATGACTAACTTGCTGATGTCAGCATATAGAGTCCTTTGTTGCCTGTATTTTGAACTAGAAAACCATCCCAAAGGTGACAAAGTGAATTGAAAATCAAATGCAAACTCATCTCAAAAGTGCTATCAGAAGACGATAGTCACACAAAGATGCAGCAGTTCATCTGAAGTAACTTGTACTTTTCTGTCCCTCATGTTCTGCAAAAATGGAATAGAAATGGAGCTGATGAGGGATACTATCTTATCCATGAGTAAAGCAAAACAAAATAAGAAAATTGAGAGTAAAATAGCTTTGTGATGTGGTCTTCCACAAAAAAAAAATTACAACTGCATTCAGGTGTGAACCTACCTAGAACCAACTGGACCTTTCCAAAGGAAGCAGAACTACCCTGTTCCCTCTTGAAGGCCCAAAGAGCAGGGATGAGTTGGAGTCTGTTCTTGGAAATCTACCACTTCTGATTCATCACCCATGTACTATTATATTTGCTTCAAATTGTGAAATCAGTTTCTATCTTCCATCAGAATTCTAAAGCTCAGAGAGCTACTAAGATCAGGCTTACAGATACAACAAGGGGATCAACACTAGAGAAAAAAAAGAAGCAAATTAACTATGTTGTTGTCATGCTGGCTAGAGCATGATTCCTGTCCAGGGAGTAGGAACAGACTTAGAGACCTAGTAGATCCTTTCAAGTCCTGGCTTAAAAGTTAGCAGGAAAAAGAAGCTGCTTTTTCTGGAAGTGAGCTGATAAACAGAATTAATTGCTGAGTGCCACATCTCGACAGTGATTAGAAGCAAAACAAACAAAACAAAACAAAACAACCACTGTCCACATGAAGAATAAGTTATCTTTTCTGCCCAAATTCTGAACCATGATGATATCAAAAGGGTGACAAAGAGCATGACTGTCAGGAGAATGAGAGCAGAACAGTGATAGATATACCAGTTTCACACAGCAGCCACCAACTTTCTCTACTTTTATTTAAAATGTAAAGTTTATGTCAGCTTTTATACTAATCTCTATTATGCAGTTCATTCCCATTTCAGTCAATTGCATGAATACTAGAGTTTCCTCCAATAGAATGGATGTAACAATACAACACTAATTCAGAAAATATGAATATTAGCATAAATGCCTAAAGCAATTCCCACATTTAAAAGTAAAACAATAAAATAAATCAGCTGCATAGTCTGGGCCTACAGGCTACAGACAAGTGACGCCATTTAAAGGCAGAACAACAAAAGTTTGATAAATCCAATCTCTACAAGATCTAAAGCCTCAGACACAATACACAGCTCCTTTTTCGTCTGGATTTGGAACTCTGCTTTAAACAAATTTCTAAAAAAATAAATAAAAAAGGAAGCTAGAGATATTATCTGCAGCCTGAAGTCTAGGACAAACTTTCTAATTGTTGAGTGGTCCTCATTGTTGAGCAGCAAACAAACTACATGCCAAATTTGTTCCTGATTGTTTAACACAAGCAAAAACAGTCAAAGAGATATTTAGTTGAAAGGTAATGCAAGACACATGTTTGATGAGAACCCCTAAGCAAAAAATATGAGGATTCCTTTTCCCCAGAATAATATTTAGTTAATGCATGGAATTTTTCAATGATTCTTGCTTTCTGTTTCTGATTTTGAGCATTTAGAAAAATTATCCCAAAGTTTTTACTAGTTAAGAAAAAACTACTGTACATTACACAAAGTCACATGCAGGAAACCCCACTTTGCAAAGACTTGTAGCTCATACATGTGGCAGGGAGGAGGCAGAAACAACAAAGTTCCAAATAAAACAGTAAGAGACAGCATCAGGGCAGTCATACAGTCAACTTCTCACCAGGCATTTTGACAACAATCTTTTCTGCAGATTCAGGTGTATTCCAAGTGTAAAATGGGCAATCACAAAAGTGGGCCCATCATATCTTTCCCATGTATATCCTTCTTATAGGTATAACAGGATAATTTGCTCTTACAGGTGGGGGTTTTTATGTGTGTTGTGGGTTTCAGTTAACCTTTTGTTTACCTTTTCTTGAAGGTAAATACAGAAGTAACTTCTGGCTAGTAACGGCAATTGTGAGAATGAAAACAGGGACAATCTCAAGTAGTGTGGTCACTTTCATGTAGGAGATGAAAAACTTTTCCATAATATCTACAAAAAAAGAAAAACAACCCAACCCCCCAAAACGAACACCTAGTCCAAGCTGTCTAACAATATATCTATGCTGATGGCATGTAATGATTTAACTGAACTCAGAGCATCAATAACAAAACATAATTTTCAGCATCTCTCTGTCTCCTAACCAAAATGGAAAATCCCCTCTGGAAATGAGCTAGTTTCTTTACCCACTGAAGAATTTCATAATCCATATCTTTCTCTTTCTCATATAATTTTAGATGCAAGTTATTGACATGTTATGCAAATTAGTGAAGTCAAGCAGTCATGTCTGAAACTTTATGCTTGAGGGTAGTGATGAAACATAATATTTACTTTTCATACATTTTCTCTATTACCCTATTGTGTTATTTCATAAATAAAGCTTTTACCAATATGGATGAGAAACAATTCATGTCCTTCTGTGCTGTTTTAGCACTAAAATGGCACTGTTTGACATGAACATCATAAAACTATTACTGTAGGAGTAATCTTTTACTAAGAGATTGCTGCCCCAGTTAATATTAATCATTTGTGATATTAAGTAAAAAAAAAATACTTAGATTGCTTAAATTCAGTTACAAACTGGTTAAGTTAGATAAGCATTGTGTCCTCAGAAGGCTGAGCAATAGTAAAATGTCCCTTACTAAAAAACAAGAACAACATTCTAACCACTGTAAGGTCTGGAGTGACATTTTATTTCCAGAAGTATTCTCTTCCCACAGCTTCTTTATGTCCAACTTAAAATTCAAATATCCTGAAATCATAATCTAGACTGTTTCATTGAAATATCTTTTATGCACCTAAGGGTTTTGAAACCAAATGAAATTTTAGCAACCTATTATTTATATTCTGGAGTGGAAACAGTGTTTAAAATCTTAATGTCAATAGATTCATAGTGGACTTTCCACATGAGAAAATCTTTAACATTTTTTCATTTGTATGATAGATTATAAGCACATGGTCTGGGATTGAAAACTTCGTTGCAGTTGCTTCAATAATATTTTCCAAAAGTACAGTTAGAGGATTACTAGTGAAGTTTCTAAAATGATGGTTCAAAAGTTAGAAAAGTAACTTATGCAAGTCAGCTCAGTCCGTTCTATATCCTTATTATGCTGACCGATATCAAGGTTTTCTGATTATCTACCATTTTCCCACTGCACCCATTCAACGTACACTCACCAACGTTTTCCTTGCAACTATATTCTTAATATTGCATTTACCATCATTCTTGAGTATGAGGCCTTAATCATGAGACCATTTTCTTCCTGCTTTACTAATTAATTCATGTTTTAAGTGCTGCAACAACTGCTATAAAGCAATCTTTGAACCAGATTAACAGCTTAATTTAATAAGTAATCATTACAGACTGTGCTCATTCCATGCAGATGACACAAGCTATGGAAAGGGTTCTATGAAAAAGACTACCCAGCCACATAATCAAAATTAGTATTGTAACTACATGGCACAGCTGAACAAGACACAAGAGTGAGTTTTACCCTCTGCTTGGGTCAAACAGCACAGGTTTGATGAGACTGACAATTTGGTTTAAAGGATCATCCAAGTTAAAAACATCCTAGTCTCACAAAAAGTTTCTGAGCGAAATCACTTTAGACAGAATAAGAAGTGACACAGAATCACAGCTAATATGCTCTATATTTTTAGCTGTCAGATCTCCTCAGTTTTTCACTCCTTCCCCAGTTATTGTTCCTAATCTTCCTTTCTCTCCCTCCTCTTGGCTCTGGTTTTCCAAACTAAAAAGTCAGAAAAAACATCTTCAGGATTATGTCTGAAGTCCCTCCTAAGCAACAGGAATAGACCTATAATCTGTAGAGTGTCAAAATTCAAGACACCCTTTATACAACTAAAAATATACATATAAAATAACATTTCTCCATAATTCAAGTCTATGAAACTATGAGGACATGAACAAAAACAGACCTTGTTTCCTTTCTTAACATTGGCAAAATGGAGACGACACAAACCGGGGGGGAAAACCCCAACCCAACAAAACTTGAAGTCTAAAGAGCTAAATTTTGGCAGCATTGTAACAGGGATTTCTAATGAAAGTCAGACCACTTTAATAGGTAGCAATGGCAACCCCACCTACAATATAGCCTATAAAGTACTTTCTTTGAAGATTTAGTAGGCATTCTTGTTGAGTGAGCCTGCACACATTTACAGCAGCTGAGAATTTGATATATATGCATTAACAGAACAAAATGAAACACAGTTTTTGCCATAGCACCAAAGAAGAGGTGGTAAGAATAAAATCAGCTGCATGCACAAATAAATAATAACACTTCACTCTTTCTCTTTCTTTAAAGTTCTGGAATGGATTTTAATGCAGCCTTCATTCAATGCTAGGTGTAATATTGATTGCTTTTCAAGCATTAGAGATCTATATTGTATTACCTGGAGATGATCATACTGAGAAAACAATTACGACCAATAGTTGGGTAGGCTGAAATTAACTCATTCATTAACAAACACCCCCCCCCCCCCCAATCAGCCCAGAGCAATAAGAATAATTTTACCACTTAAAAAGTGCTCGCTATTCAGAAGTAATTATATCATGCATATCTATATACATACACAACAAACACATGCATACACTCTCTGGCTTAGAGAATGAAAGCCCTGTGTGCAGAACAGCAGTGTACTTCAAAATCATTAATCTTTCACCCACTAAAATATCCCCAAACTATCAAATTTTTCTACAGATTAGCTAGAATTCTACCTCATGCCATGTTCAAAAATACATTTTTATTTTAGCTTGCAATAAAAACAGTTTCATTAAAATCATATGTTTATACAGAGTACCAAATACTTTATACATTTGAAAGTTATCTGTGCATTTTTCATGAGTCCTATTTCCAGTGTAGCCAGTGCTTTACATCCACTCCATCTAAGCAGTACATTCACTCAGCAGACCCTGCACATCAATGCAAGGAGCAAAACCAATTGCCAGATGAGAGCTTTTCTGGAAAGTGGCAGAGTGGGGGTCTCAACAGGTGACAAAGCACATCTGCTTTGCATAATGTGTCCCTGTAAAAATCACTACAGAAACACCATTTGTAAGATCTTTACAACACCCATAACTATCATAGAAGCCATGTAAGTCAGTAACCACTTAAACAGCACTTGGTGCTCCCTGTAAAAAAACATACTTGTGGAATTACAGCCGTGCTTTCCCCAAGTAACTGTTTCTTCTCCTAAACATGGATAGACTTCATTATCCAAGTGTTTACTGCAGTGTAAATTGAGAGAATTCTAAAAATGAAGCCCTGCATTCCAAATTGCTGAGAGGGTGTACATGGAATATATTTGGGAAACTGTTCTATTTCAATTGTCTTATGGCAGTACTCCGAAAAACCCTAACTGGATTCTCACACATGAGTATTTAACTTTGACATCTGCAGTAAATGATAGGTCTAACTGTAGTTCTAATGAAAGCCTCTTTATCTGTTTAGTCAATCTTTTCTCCCCAGATACTACAATTCAACAAGCCAGACTTCTCTATTAGGCAATTTCTTTTTATTTTTGGGAAGAGTACATTTTTTTGCTTATCAGAGGAAGAGAAACAGAATTCTCTTCTGTGAATTAAGGTGGCTCACAGGAATATTTGTCCTAGGTACATCAACTACTTTGATTGCCTTAAACTTCTGTGTGGAAATTTCTGTCAGAAAAAACTTGTTCTTTTCAAAGAAGTTAAGAACAATCAGCCATTTTAATTTAGCTTTCGCTACTTTTTTTTTTTTAATTTACTGACAACTTACCTAAATTTATGGCATCGCAGGAAAAATAAATATTTAGTATTAAAATCCACATCTAATGTTTATTTGTAATCACTGTCTGTTTTTAAGCTCTCTTTATGTTACAGAAGTAGACAGTCATGCTTTCTACTCTGTTGAGAGATTTTCATCACCAAGTGTTATAAAACGTGCAGGGAAACACAGGATCATTTTTGCATTCCTTTTTTTACTTAAACAATTATGATAGTAATTAAGCTAAGAATAGCCATTAAAAAACAGCTTTTGCTAGAAGGAGGAAAGAGGAGCAAAGGTCTTGCACTTTGGATATTTACTGCAGGACAGGAAGATAGCAACAGAAGCTTACATTTCCTCCCATCCCAGTTAGTACTAGTGGAGCACTTAGCCCAGTGCAGCAAAGTGGTACGTGTGTTTGCACTATCCTTCCCATCCATCCAGAGAAAGGTTTTATCCAACACCTTGGGATAATCATCCCAACTTCATTACCAGTTCTGTTGCTGGCCGCAAGTTTTGTTGTCAGCACAGCAAAACCCCTGACCAAAATGTGTCTGTGGGGGCAAGATCTCCAGAACAAAGAGGTGGAGAACTCACAGGTCATACTCAGATACAAGGTCTAGCAAGAAGAGATTTTAAAGAGTCACACTTTGGATGCCATGTGGAATAAATTCTTGTACAGCACTAACCTGCATATCAAGAGATGATGGAAAGAACTGCCTAGCTTTGAATTGAGTACAGGAACATGAAACCAAGATAAAACAAGAACTTTAACTGCTTTTTAGGAACCCACATAAGACCATCCCCCTCTGTGACCTGAAAGTTTAATTGAAAATTACTTAGCATACCACCACAATTTGATTTTTACACAGATACCAGGAAGATTACAGCCAAATAGTCATGTAAACATTCAGATTCATTTATTTTACTCTGGAGTTTAAACTGCTGCATTTTAAAGTATTCTTCTCATTTTTATTATATTGAACACCATTCTGTCTCAAGAAACTGGTTTGATTAATGTTGGATTTTTCCCAGCTGTGCTTGTCATTTATTGTCTGTATAAACTTCATATTCTTTATATACATAAACACAACACAAACTTAAAACCATTCTGATTGGTGTAACACTAGGAATTAGATTCTGAAGCATAATTTTTCTCTGAAGTCATGGTACTTCATATGCAACTCATTATTTAATGTATAAAATTAATCAGAATAATATATATACTACTCCTTGCACATCTGCAGTCAATTTCAAAGCATCATATATGCACCTAATTATTTTAGTATTATTTTTGTTAAAGTGGATAAAGCAAAGATATTTTTAAGAAAATACATACTTGAAAAGTAATTTATGAAAAAAAGCAATGTTCAGCCTTTAACATGTACAGCTTTGAAATCCATCCTACATTCTCTCCTTTTCTTATTTTTCTGTAGTGTATATTTATATATGGTAACAATTCCACACCAGACATAATTCATCTCAGCTGCATGCAAAAAATCTGTCTTTACGTAAAAAACAGCCTAGAAAAAAAGTTGAAATTAAATGAGTACTCACTTGTTTAGTCTTTGTTTTTGTAATGGTGTCCGAAATGGGTTTCTTCCTCTCTTTAACAGCTGTTTTAGAAAACAGTTCTTCAAACTCATGATAATCTATGGAAGGCTCTTCAATTTTTTCCCACACAAGTGAAGCACTAGAATCTCTAAAGTTAAGCAAAAGACCTATGTAGGGCAATGTCAAACTAAATAAGGTCATAAATGGAGGAATTATAAAATAGCAGCAATCTAAAAGTTGTTGCTAAATTCTACTAGCAGCATTTTGATAAGAACTACTGTTGATTCTGCCTCATACTTTGGTCTTTTCTTCTTTTCTCACATGTGATATGGTCAGGCTTATTTATATTCACCCACTCTACATGCATGGGAATAAAAATAGGCTCTATATAGGCTATAAATCATACAGACATGGACAGAAGAGAAGTAGAAATAGACAGTTATTTACAGACCACCTGTGCAACAGTGGCAAGAGCTTGAAAAGAAAGAATACATTCATCATTAAATAACAGCAGATGGGTTTTATAATTACTACTCAGATATAAGGAAAATATTTATAAGGAAACTTTTTTCATGACCTGTAATGATCTTTTACATACAAAAACCCCCCAAACCATCAACAACTGGAACAAAGTCATATCAAAGTAAGGGCTATCAGAATTGCTTTATGCAAATAAATTGCAGATTGAATCTGAGTTTGCTGAGTGTACAAGGTGAAAAAAATATTTCTGTCACTGAAGAAAGGAAAGAGAAGGATGGAATGCATTCAGCATACATTCATCTAGAAGGAAGACACTACCAAAACTTGCAAGCTGCTCCAGAGACAATGCTACTTTGAAATTTGAGGGGAATCACAAATATGACATTTTGAAAAACGTTTCACAGAACACTTGGTGGCACACCATCACCTCCGGATCTCTGATTTACATGTGATATGTAGCCCCAAAGGACTCTGAAAACGCTACCACTGAAGAGCTTCCATACGCAAATAACTTTCACGCACTTTAAAGAAAATGGGAGCCCAATTTACATATCCAACTACTCATAAAATCTTGTTGGTACTGATGTTCTCATGAAGACCTACCTAGCGGGAGAGAGTTTTGATGATGACAAACAATACTATCAAGACAGCCATAAAGCAAAACCACTACTCTACACAACTCTATGACTTACCTTTTACTGTGGAGCTGAATTCTTGTCCAGTAAAGAGGCTTCATTGGCCGAGAAGGCTCTATCACGTGTTTCCTGCTCCCTTTCTCCTGATTCATCCCCATAGCAAATAAACCAGATGGTAATGGAGGAGGAAGAAAACCCTGTGGGACTGCTGGGTAGCTGCCACCCTGGACTGCTGCTGGAAGGGGTGGTGCACTTCCAGGCAATGGTGGTGGGGCCGGAGGAGGCATCCCCAACCCAGGCAAAGGAGGGGGTGGTGGAGGGACACCAGCACCAGGAAGAGGGGGTGGAGGGGGCACAGCCGCACCAGGCAGAGGTGGTGGTGGAGGGGGCACAGCTACACCAGGGAGAGGTGGTGGAGGAGGTGGAGGGGGCACAGCTGCACCAGGGAGAGGTGGTGGAGGAGGTGGAGGGGGCACAGATACACCAGGGAGAGGTGGTGGAGGAGGTGGAGGGGGCACAGCTACACCAGGGAGAGGTGGTGGAGGGGGCACAGCTGCACCAGGGAGAGGTGGTGGAGGGGGCACAGATACACCAGGCAGAGGTGGTGGAGGGGGCACAGCTGCACCAGGGAGAGGTGGTGGTGGAGGAGGAGGGGGTGGAATGCCCCCTCCAGGCAGAGGTGGGGGAGGTGGTGGCAGTCCTGCTCCAGGAAGCGGTGGTGCTGGGGGTGGCAGTCCCAGGCTGGGGAGAGGAGGAGGTGGAGGAGGGACACCAGCTCCAGGTAATGGTGGTGGTGGAGGGGGAGGTGGGATGCCCCAGCCAGGCAGAGGAGATGGAATTCCTGCTCCAGGCAAAGGTGGTGGTAGAGGTGGTGGAGGGAATCCAGGACCTGGGAGGAGAGGAGCAGGAGGTAGCATTGTTATCTCCCCACTTGGCAAGTGTGGAGGAGGAGGGAGAGGTGACGTCATGCCACCTGGGAAAGAGTGGTCCAGGTGTGTCACTGCTGAGACAGCAGAAGAAGGGAGTCCTGAGCCAGGTAGGGGTGGTGGCAGTGGTAATCCTGCCATAGACACGGGAGTAACAAAGGAATGGCCATGTGCTCCAGACAGGGGAGCAGCCTGTTCAGTCGTTGGCAGTGATGGAGGAATGCTACATGTGGGCTCTGGGGGCAAGGAAGGGGGATGTTCACTACAAGTTACATCTACAGTACTTAGAGGCTGATGGGAAACTTGCATTTCAGTCTCTCCTTCCAATGCAAGGGACGAATCAGCTTTGGGTCCTGGAAGAGGTGACTGCGGTATACTCTGTACTGATTGGCTTGCATCCAGTGGCACTGAGATTAGCTTCGGTGACAGAATTAAGGAGATTTCAGAACAAAATGTGGGCTGGAGTTCTAGAGCTGGCAAATTCTGAGTAGGCCCTTTACTTTTGTCCCCTTCTAAGTGCGGTGGTGGGGGTGGCTGTGGCAGTGCACTGGCTGAAGGCATTGTATGTGTTAAATAATCCTCTGTTGGTGACGTTTGTACGGATCTCGCCTGTGACACAGTCCTGGGTGTGGTCTCCTCTTCATTCCTTTGAAGACTCACACTGCTGAGTTCCCCAGAGTGTGCATGTGCGTGCTCATTTTCCTGCTCCCTCCCAGCAGTCTGTACCTCTGTGGCAGGAAACTGTTTCTCTAGTTCTGCAATTTTTGTCCTCAGATCCTCAATAGTTTGCTCAAGTTGTTGGATGACACTGGCACGCTCCTCAGATTTCACCTCAAAATCATCCTTTCAAAGAAAACAAATAATAAGCTCAAAAGAGAGTAACATTCATCATTCTATAAAAAAAAAAAAAAAAAAAATTAGATCAAGAATACTAGTATACCAGAGGTTCAAAAATAAGCTAGTTATGTCCAGGCTTTAAAAAGTGAGGAATTATTTTGGCTAGTTACATTTTAAGTGGAAGAAGACAGTTTAGGAAAATTACTTACTTCAGTATGACACTACCTTTGTCAGTACAAGCATATTTTAGACTGTGATTATACTTTTCAAATGCAAAAATCAGTAGCAACCCCTCCCTCCCTGCAAATATCCTGACTGAGAAAATAACCAACCGCTGAGCACAAGTACTGCAAGCATTTGCCTACACGTGGATATGAAGACTTGGTGGTGGGAGGGCTCAGCATTACTTTAATTCTGTTAATTGAAAAAATGTTAAGTGTTTCTTTAAAGGGATGCACCATGCATAACAGACTCAACATAGTATTGGCTGCTGCATTTCAGTGACACACCACGGGTCAGGAATGCAGACCACTACAAATGCTATCGTTTGGAAAACAGCTAAGTCTCAGAACAGAATAATTATGCTTTTCTCCAGACAGCATGATTAGGGAAGAAAAGCAAGAAAAACTAAGGGAGAACTTTCATCCTACCCCAAATTTGTAACTCCTCTGCCAAGTGACACACCGTGATAGGAAAGATTCCTGCCTTGAATGATTATTCTGTATTTCACAGGTTTCACATTTTTTATCTCTTTCTCTAAAGCATCTGATCCTTCCTGCTGTAGACTGAGTAGAGGAACCATTAACCTTAAAGGCACATTAACTCCTAAATTTTTCAAGAAACACCTGTAATAAATTGTACTAAATTTAATGGGTATGTTCTTTCATCCAAACCTGCAAACAGAAGTGCCATTTGTGCTTATTCAGGATTGATGAACAGGAGATAGACATGATCTTACAACAAAAAATTCTTCTAATAAAAAAAAAAAATTTCTAGCTGCATACATTTACTTTTTAGTGCATTTGTTTTCTCTTTCAATTAAAAAAAATTAGCCACCTCTTGAAGTATTTAGTTGAATTAAGTTGGTCATGCAACAGGTTTCACAAGTGGTTACAGCATAATTTGCTTAGTGCCTTTTTAATTCCCTTTCACCAATTCAATTTCACCAATCTCAGATGAGATCAGATAGGCTTGCTTAATAGGAAATATTTCAAATTTTCAGATTATAGGTTTTGTAAGGAAGCCTACAAATAAACATACAATACTTGATGTACCAATTGCCTTGGTTTTATCATGAAAACTTTTTTCTCATCTTTTGACACATGAAACTATTAAAAGGATTTTTTTTCTGGAAAAGAAAATTATAACTTACAGCTGAGGATTATTAATAAAATCTAATGTTCAATAATACTTAAAAAATTCTTCTGCACAGAATTGGCTTTCAGACATAAAACTTCAACTACTTATTTATCTTAGAATTTCTTAGTTGTCCTAAAGCAATCTCAGAAGTAAAAAAGCAACAGCATTTAAACCAATTATTGTTTGATTTTGAAGTAACATTATCAAAAATATTACAATCTCTTAGATTATTTGAACTTTCTGGAATAGCAGTTTGAAGCAAAAGGTATGTGTTACAACTGAGTCTCCCTGCCACAGGCTGATGAAAAATGTAAAACAGAGAAAGGAAAATGGAAAAATGGATAGTGAAGGAATTAACACAGACATAATAACAAACAGTATAATAAGAAGGTAAAAAGGCATTTCCACTGCAAATTATTCATGATTCTTCAGTCCATCCAGTTTCCTTTAACAACTAAATACTTCATAGCAGCAACAATTTTGTTGAAGAATTTCTTAATAAAGGAGGAATACAATATAGTTTATCCCTTTGTTTCATCTGCCCTTATTCCCCTACCAGTCACCTGCAAATACAATAAGGCCTATCAGTTCTTCAAAAGGCAACACTATCAAAGGAAATGTGTTGCTAGGATTATTAAGGCCACACAGCAGTTTTCAGCTGAGATCAAATCCAGTTTCCCCAGACTGTAATTCTCCTAAGCTCCCATTTTGCACTGTAAGAACACTCCACAAGGGTTTAAGAGATACAGTAAATTCATTTCTGCCATAAACAAACTGCAGCCAACAGGATTAAGCACAATATTCAATGGCTCTGAAGAGATTTGCCTTAAAAATGGCTGATCTCAGAACAGTTCACTGTTTTAAACACACTTCTACTTGGGAGATCAGATTCAACTTTTAACAAAAAAAGAAGCAATTCTTAAATACTCTGATTCTACATTAGCTGCAGGAAAAACCTAGAATTCATTGTTCTACAAGACAATCGACCCTGCAGATAATGAAATTTCTTTCAAGAGAAGAAATATCTTTTAAGTTTTTTAAAAATGAGCAATCCAGTGCGATGAATTAGCAATTCAGACAAGAAATGAAAATGTACTGATGAATTAAAGGGGCTGTTTAACCATGCCCTAAGAAGCAGTGTTTCTACTATTCTCAAGATACAGCATTTCAAACAAGCTAGTGATTTCCTATCATGTTATACCTAACAATCACCAACATATCCAGGTTTTCATAGAAACAGCATTAGTATGAACAAACAAGACTTTGATGTGAATGAAGAGATATTTATCCAGAGGATATGATGTACTTAAATGTATTTGGTCTAAAAAACACAAGGAAACCAATAGCAAAGCAAAACACAGCCCCAGTATTTGTGTTTCAGTAATTATTTTAGACAGAGATATTTTTCACTTAGACTTTTAAGATGCCCTCAGAGCAGTTTAATTGGATTTTTGCCTTTGTCCTAGCTTAAAGTCAACCTCTAGATCTGAAAGGGCTTCTCAAACAAACGCAAGTCACAGAATGCTTCCACTGTCCTCAACAAAGAAGGAAATCAAAACTATATAAATCAAATCAGAAATGAAAATTCTACTATTTCCTTAGAGAATACTTAATTTTTCATACATGTAAAAGATGGTCAAGGTCCTGTTGACAAGGACCAGAAGACTGAGATTAAAAAAACCCCACACGTAATGAAAAGAAGTTTCATTTTCAATCCAGGGGACAATTCCACAGCAGAAACCTATGGAGTTTAAAAGAGATATGAAGAAACTGTCTTGCCTAGAATTCTTACCCAGGACCCAGGTACTGTGGAACAGTCTTCTTTCTGTAAAGAAAGAAAGAAAGAAAGGTGGAAGCTTAACCCTTGCTTTATCCTGGTGGCTTGAGTATGAAAGAGTGAGCAGGAAAAAACATTTCAGAGGTGTGTGGCTATAGAACAGTGCCCAGCATTTCTCAAACAGGCTGTACATGTTCCATGTGCAATGGGTTGGATGCTCAGTCTGGGACTGATCTCTTTGGGTTGCACTGATAGGATTGTTTGTACACAGATCTGGAAATATTTGCTTTACTGGCTAAAGGTTGTACACTTGGATCTGCACATGTACATTACATACAGTTCATTCCAATCTTGTCATGTTTTCCACATGTGCATTTCAGATGTCCAGCATAAAGCTGATCTATATAGATAGAACCTGTCCAGGATCAGCAAACATGTAAAAGATCAGATTGCAACTACCTCCTGCTACAGAGTTGATAACCTGGCTTCTCAGATAAGTGACTGAAACCTATAGACCCTTCTATAATTAAATTTCCAGGCAGAAAAAACCCCCCACATCTGTAAAAGTTAGCTCTAGTCTATATGCATATATAGACATACATGTATGTGTGTCTGTATAATGTATTTGTCTTTATCTTTCTATCTCAGCTTTCATTCATTTATATGCTTTATGAACAGCCATAATGTACCTTTTTTTTAATAAACATAATGACAGTTTTTGTTGGTAATTTTGGCATATTTGAAAAATAAAGACATAATATGGTTTAGTTTTAGAAGTTAATACCTTATCCTATTAGAATTCAAAAGATTGCATCAGCAAACTGCAGCAGCAGTTTGATAATTTTCAGCAACTTGTCATTTAATGTCATCAAATTTCCTCTCTTGATGGAATTTATATTTAGATTATAGGACTATATTTGACTTGATTTCTTTTTTTTTTTTTTCAAAAATTTTGACTTTTTAGTTTCTCTACATCACAATTCATGAATCAGAGTCTATGCGGCTACCTAGTTGCAAGAACACACAGAAACAGAGGCATACAGTTAAACAGGATTAAGATGGCAAAATAAGGCCCCTCAGGTCTTCTAATAAGTGTGCCTGGGAGCACTTGACGGTACTAGCAGTGCACAGGAACTTGGAAGGATGCTCTTTCCAACTGCTCTGTTAATAAATGCCTCTTTTCTACGCGAAGTGAAACATTTTTGAACGCGCACGCTCACCGAATGGCACAAAGTAGAGCCACAGTAAGAATTTAATTCAGTCAGAGAAATGTGATCTCTATTCAGGTTTCTCTCTTTAAAGCTGTCTCATTTTCAAAGCTACTTCTTGCAACTGCAGATCAACCTTAAGAAAAGGAGACACAACATTTAACAGGCATTTTTAGTGCTACAGTAATTGGCAAATGAGAAGTACTGGTGGAGACTTGATTTGCATTCAAACAAAATAGAATCCATCTAATTAATTCTCACATTCCACTTAATATCAAGGCCTATTGCAGCATTTTTTTTTTTTTACAGCAGATGTTGAGTCAAAAGTTGGCAAACTTGCCAATAGCATCAGGGAGAATTGCTGAAGCAGTAGAATTAGTATTGGATACTAGTTTCTTCCTCAGACTACTGGATGAAATCTTTTTGAGAGAAGCTTTTACTATTCTGAAGTTTCACATATGGGGACAAGGGGTACATGTTTTCACAATAGTCCATTTTTCTTCCTACAGCTGCAAGGAAACGACACAGAGCTCCCCAGTATAGCAAAGAACAAGCAAGCCCTGAAACAAAAACAGCGTAGTGCACTGCCCTGCTTGAAGTCACAAACTTCAAGTAAGTGTGAGCTACTCTCCCACTCTGTGACACATTGCAACAGATGGATTACACCAGTCTGCACTGTGTTGGCAATGGACTAGGTAGCTCTTCCTGACCTAAAGAGCTGGGACATGTCTAATCAACATCGTGATTTTGTAATAACCTATCACGTGTGACAAAAAAAGCCCTAAATCATTACATGCCAGATCAATAATTATTGAAAATAGTTCAAATAAACAAACACAGAATCAACAGGAAACATACACCTTTGAAGAAAGATGCATGCATTGCAAATGCTGACTTGGAAAGCTGGAAGTCAGAGGAAAAAAGAGCTTAGTTTCTTGAAGTTTCTGTTCCTGAACAGTTTGAATTCCTTATCCCTGAGCTAAGCATATTTCAGAGGATAAGATCTCAGTTCTTTACAGTACCCATTTCAATAAATAATCAACTTGAGATACATCAAAGATTGAAAGAGTTTTTTCTCTTTAAGGCATAACTCTTAACTTATTTGGAAAATAACCTTAGGTTATCCCCAAGTTTTACTATGATAGAAACCTCAAAAGAATTTTCATAGACTACAGACAAGATAAGGTAAAATAAAATCTCACAGAACCACTGACCACCCTAGGAGAGGCACAGGAGTCAAGTTTAATTACTGTAGTATTACATAGTATTACTTTAAACCTTCACAAATAACACTTGTGGAAGCTTAACTGTTGCTTTGTCCTGGTGGCTTGAGTATGAAAGAGTGAGCAGGAAAAAAATACGATGAGAGGTGTGTTGCTATGGAACAGTGCCCAGCATTTCTCAAACAGGCTGTGCATGTTCCATGTGCAATGAGCAATGTCCTGACTATCCAGACTGAAAAGCCAACTGAAAACTCCCTCTCAAATCTTGAAGGTTTCTGTCCTGGCCTAGATGAAATTTCATTATTAGAGAGGCATGAAACAATACAGCAATAAATAAGACCTAAGAAAGTGTTTACCTATCCACACAGCTCAATTTAGCTCAGAAATTAATTTAAGTGTTCTATCACTCATCCAGTGTAAAACAAGTATGTAAATGAGACTAGGTATTGAGAAAGTTGAACTTTATTAATTTAAATATAACCTTATTTACCTGTTTATTTATTGTACTGTGGATTGCAAAGAGACTTCTAATGCAGATGAAAAGATAACTAGAACAGAGCCACTTACATCAGCAGTCCATAAGCAACAGGTACCTTAAAAGTCACAGATTTCCTTAAAAGTTGGGATAAAAACTGTCTGGATTTATCTTCTCCTCAATATTAGATTGCTTACTGAAATGCCTAATACATTATGCATTGCTTCCTTTCTTCTGTCACCTGTGTTTGTTCTAAAGTATTTCAACTATGATACTAAAGTGTTTGGTTAGTTTTCCTGTGTATCCAAACCAAGGAAACAATTCATCTCATTCTGTTAAAACATAAAATCTGGCACACCTTCAACATTACTGCATTGACATATTAGAAAAAGGTGTTAAACTTTTTCACACCAGACTTTTCCCTAATTTTCAGTTCCACTTGAATCTGACCAGCAACCTGGAAAGCAGTCATTGTGCAAACTAACTCTGTCATTATTTCTGTGCTCTTTAAATGGAACTTGTAAACTTTTATGCTAGAAATAACAGTATGGATTCTATGAACCAAAATGTGAACATTAATGGTTTAAATTTGAAGAGGTTGGAATGACTTTAGTCTCTAGTAGGGCAGATCAAGAAAGGTAATGATTTTCTCGATGAACTTTGCCACATCCTGATAAGCAACTGTCCAGAGTATGATACTGCTACACAATACTCGCCCTTTTCATCCAAGGGTTCAGCCAGACCACAAAATGGGAGGTTCACATGTTGCTTTTGTCTTAGGCTTCCAACAGGGAATAAGCAGCAAAAGAAAGTAGGAATAAATCTTTGTAGACACGCTGAAGCATGAGCCTACTACTCTCAACAGAAAAGATCTGGAGAAATAGAATGAGAGCCTTCACAAATGTATCCCTGAACGTGCTGAAGGCAGGGGCCTGAAAGTCTCTCATCTTCTTTAACTATTTAAAAATGTGAAAGCTATATTAAAAACAAAGCTCAAAGTTTCACTTTGAGTGAAAGAACCTTAAAAATGTCAATCAAAATCAAGCAATCAAAAATGAGCTTTAGGTACTGAGACATTGACTAAAATCTTTCTGCTATCATGGACATTAGAAAAAACCCACAATTTTTATATTTAGAAAAAGTTGAATAATCATAAAGAACAATTATACATTCTGGAATAGAAGAGTTAGTTTTTATGAAGAGTTTTGGTCTTGTTCTGTAAAAAATAAATACAAAGAAAAAGAGATATTCAAAATACAGAAAAGGAAAAAAGTGATTTTACTGCTTTTATTTATATATACCAACTTAAGATGGAAAACATAATAACTTTTGATCTAAATGTAAGTAGAAGATAAACTGGTTACTCTGTCTTATATCTAAAGAGTAGAAATTACTCTCAGCCTTACTTTTAAGTTCTAATTCAGGTTTGGCAGTATGTAATTGTTTTTTTGTTGTTGTTGTTTGTTTTTAAATTATTTAGGGTATGTCAAAGCTAAATGAATATTTATTTTTACTAAGAAAAGCATTTCTTATCTCCCTTTCTACTTAGAGGGTCCTGTGGAAAATCTCAGGATCTACACCACTGAAAGGTAGCACCTGATATTTAATGCCAAGAGAAATATAAGAAGAACTTGAAACAGTTCTCACTTTTGAGTGGAGAAGATCTCTCAAATAAATTAAGTCCACTTGCCAAATAAAATGTCCTGCCAGGAATGTCACAAGAAGTTTTCTTTTCACATACTGATATGTACACATACACAGACTTACACACTTTTTCAAACTGCTTTCCTGTATTTCATGTAATTTCTTCATCTGTTCTCTTCAATTTCTGTGGAATTCTTTTTAAAGAAAGCTTGAAAAGTACATACTGTAGTACCAAAATATTCTACATAATCCAAGTAGAGGATGTTACCATTGAATAAATAAAATCTGTTTTCACTGCTCTCCAAAAGATGAGAGAAAGTTCATATGTAAATAATGGAAGTTACAGTACAAATCATATTTTGATATAAAAGGAGTTTACAGATTTAAATCTGAAATAGGATTTCTGATTTAGTGAATTTAAGAAAAAGTTTGTATTTTAATAATTAATGAATACCCTCATAAATTTTGCTCTAAACAGGAATGCATAGATGACATGAGAACTACCTCAATTTATCTATTTCATGAGCACAAACAATGAGCAGTCAGAGGAGGAGTGAACAAATGAAACAGAATTTTCAGTGAGTGTATAACTATCATGCATTTCCATTCACTGCTCGTAAGGGAAGTTACAGTACTCTGCTATTATTTTACAAGAAAGTAACTGTAAAATACATGAGAAAGAAATATATTAATGCTTAGAATCAAACACAGACAGAAAAGTGGTAATTTTTTCTATACAATCCCTATCCCCATAGTTCTCCTTTTTCAAGCGATGAAAGTCTCTCACATTATAGCCAAGGATTTAAAGTATTGCCAAACAATTCTTACTAAAATAAATTATTTTCTCAGTTTTACTCTCATTGTCCTTTTCCCCCCATCAATTAATGCCCACACCCTAAGATTGGTGCCACATTTCCAAGAATTTGTACCTAACCTTCTGTCTTTGTTGAGGTTTAAAGCATAGTCAGAAAGGAAAAAGGAGAATGCCCATTATGATTAAAAGATTCAAACTCTGTATTATAACTACTGTTGTTGTTATTACTATTAATATACATTCTCATAAAAGTCTGTGGTGGAGAAGCTGTGAAATGAGATTAATCACAATAACTTGACCCACAGTTTCTTGAGAATTTTAATCAATGCCCAAAAGATTTTGAATTAGGAGTAACTCACAGGAAATACTCACAGGGTTTTAAAGCACACATTTCCATCTCTTTTAGGTGTTATCAAGACAATGCATCAGAAACAGAGCAAGATTTACCATTTTACCACTGACTAGGCAAAGAAGGAAATACATATTAGCATTACCTCATACCCATACTCAGAGATGAGCAAAGTCTTCAGAAAAATCACCAAACATCTAAGCTAACCTTGCTTGGAGGAGGGCTTTAGTGGAAAAGGGTTTGTGCATCATGACCTCCTAATGTCCACTCAACCCTGAATCATGCCATGATTTTTATGTGTTTCAGATCTATGATATATGGCTGTCTCAATGAAAGTGGAAAAACAGAATAAAAAACCATTGAAACTAAAATTTGTCTTGACATTAACAACACAGATTAGAAAAAACAATTTTTAGTCTCACCATGACTAGGAGGAAGAGTACAAAAATGTGTTATTCTAACTCCACTGAAAATAATAAAATGTATTGTTTCTTTTAAAGAGGCAAACACTGCCTTCAAGCAAATTAACAGAAGTCAATCCAAGTATTGTGAAGTCTGGATATAATACAAAACACTAATGTTTGTTCTGAGAATTAACTGCTTACATTTTTCTACACACAGGCATGACATTCTGTACTCCTCTTTTTGAATTTAAATATGTAGTCTGTGATTTGTATTCTATAGATATGCCAATTAATTACGTCCGACACAATTTTTTCCCTTTTATTTTTTTAAACTTCTGCCCCATCAGAACTAAATAGAAAAAGGGTTCACGACTGTGGTTGAAGAAAAAAAATTTCATGTTCAATAGAATAGTGACCTCTCTATTCAAATGATGGTAATTCATGGATAATTTTTTAAATTATTACTTCAAAGGCAGTCATCCAGAGGGCTGGTGGACCAAACCAAATGTTTTCCCTTCACGGGTTTTAAAAACAAACAAACAAAACAGTGACAGAAGAGTGCTTTCTAAATATTTAGTGTTTCAAGGGTAGAGAGATGAGGGAGGGTAGGGACGGTTGGGAGGGTAGAGGATCTGCTTTGAGAGATGTTCAGATCGGTAAAAAAAGGTAAAAAACCAAACAAACAAACAAACAACCAACCAAACAAAAAACCCCCCAAAAAGGCAAAAACCCCACAAACAAACAAACAAACAAATAAAAAAACACCACCAAAAAAAAAAAAAGGAAAAAAAAATTATCCCGCTGTAGGGTGTCTGTGGGACCACTGTCCGGAATGACTTGCAAGTGCCTTGCAGTCCATTCAAAAATACTTAACTGCCATCTAGTGGCTGAGTAGGCAGACCTCTTTAGGGTGTCCTTCAGACTCTAAGTTTTAAAGTACTTCTTCCCTCGTTTCTAATATTTCTATTTGTCGTCTCATCCTTCTTTCACGGCCTAAGATGCCCCAGCAGTATCAGATGACAATATTTAATTACAAAGTGGCTACTAGCCGTGTAGGAAGCAGAACAGACAGGAACAGACAGTCTCTACTTAAGCTATAATAAGGTCTCAACTCAGAGAATCTAACTTTGTATTTCTAAAAGTTTAGTTAATTTACTTGCTATAGTTTTAGGATATGACACATCTCTTTGTGCTTTTAAAGCTTTCTGAAAACAAACAAACAAAAATAAACCTGAAAATGGCAGCATGTTTGAACTGAAAAGTAATGCCTAATATTAAGAATCTAAGAATTCCATCAATAAAACTTGAAACTTCCGCATAAAAATTATATTTCATGAGCACAAACACAAAAGACTTGATTTGCACTTAACTTGGCCTGGAGTTCCACAAAGTTAAATTCCCCTTTACTGCCTGAGCAAAACGCTCTGTGTTTCAGCAGTTCCTATGACGCTGGCAGTAAAATCTTTTGCCAGGTTTGTATCACCTCGTTTCCTACAAACTTTGTTTCCTTTCTGTATGTTTCTGGCCAAACGTCATTTAGTCTGACTGCTAACAAGAAAACAGTCTATTTACATATGCTTCCTGAAATTCATTGGCTTAAAGTTAAAATACCCCAATTCTAACACTGGATCTACAATTAGAATCTATGATCGTCCACATCACATATTACAAATCTGGGTTTATATCTTGCAAGACAAAAAAACCCAAAAAAACCCAGATACATACCTCTGAATTTTTTTAACGTTTTGTTTTCTGAAATTTGGGTATGCTGGCATGATTTTGCAGAAAGTTTACATTAGTGCACTTCTTAAAAGAAGATATACAATCCTATTCACTATCATTTGATTCATATGGAAATACCCAAAAATATTTGCTTCTGTCACAATCCTTTATTTCCTCAATGAGACAACTGTATATAGTAGATCCTTTTGAATATCTCATACATTTTTTTGGTTGGCTTCTTTTTTTTTTTTTACCCAAGTATGTAACTTATTTTCCCTGCTGAAATCTAAGACTCTGGCAGTCATATCTTTGTAGGAAAAGAATTGTTTTAAAGTAACTGTTCATTGCTTCCTCAAGCTTTCTCTTCCCCCTTACAAAAAGTAACCTGTTAAATAGCAAAAGGATGGAACTTCTTCACAGGTTTTTTCTTAATAAATATCTCAAAAAAGTACATGCAAAATCAGGCAGTGTTAAAAGTGCCATGGCCACAGAACTGTTTGTGAGCCAACAGAGGAATTTTCCTCAGGTTCCTGTTGAAGCCAGTGGTTCACTACTCTTGTCTATAGTTGGTCTATATGCTGATAAAAACTATGTAATACCAAAATTAAACAGGTTTTATACCAGACTACCAAATGTCCTAACAGTCTAAAGCAGGTTTGTATAATCTCCCCTTCTTAAAAATTCCTTTTTTGTATTTCACCACCTTCCTTATCTTACCTTCACCTATGAAGAGTAATCTCTGAAATTTCTTTTAAGAGAGAGTTTTGGGCAGCATGCATGTTTCTGAGGCAAATTCTAGTGGTGACATTTTATAATAATGAAAAGTAAATTCCAGTTGCACCAATGTTTTATACTTTCTAAACAGACTGATCATCTATCTATCTTAAAGGATTTCAGAACCTTTTTTCTTGTATTACTAAGTGTCAAAATTGGAACATTTCCAATATCACTAAGCTATAGCCCTAAGGAATTATAATAAGTCAAAAACTAGCGTAAGAAGAAGGGTCCCTGTTGAGAGAGGAGTTAGCAGTAAAGTGGGGTGGTTAGGAATATTCTAAAGATACACTCCATGAGTCTGTTTCTATAAAGCAGAAAGTATCATCAAGATGGTAAAACCTGGCTTGTAATTTAGTTTTTAAATTAGCATTGTTTCCCTATGATATTGCTGGAAAGTGCACCAATAGATTATGCAGTAGAAACCTGTCTTCAGTACCTCAGAACTGCCAAAATTTTGTCTGGCTTTTAGTACCAGTGGAAGTACTAAAGGAGTTCCAAAATGGCATATAATTTTGTTTGAGGATTTATTTGTTGCTTAAAATGTGGTAAACCAAACCAAACTAAGATGGAAACATTACGAGCATAAGAATTTTTTGATGACAAGCTTTTCTGATGTAAATATTGTTTAAAGAGTCAGTGCAAACTATCTTATAACCAAACTGTTAGAGATTGCAACAGTCTGGCAAAACCTCCTCTCCTGAGGTGGGATTACAGGGACCAGGTGTGAAGTGGCATGAAGTGTTCATTATATCTGGATGGTGACAATTAAATAAATGTAATAAGCACTTTGTTTTTAACATTGTGTGGTCCATGGGATAGATTTTCATCACAAATTATCAAAAATAGAAATTTAAAATAATTTTATAATATGGTGTATAAGAATACTTTTAAGTGCCTTTCAAACAGCTTTAGGTTTCTGGCTCTGTGATGTCCCACTACTAACCAAAGCCAGTTACATTTAGCCATTTTACAATTAAAGGATTCTTATTTTTCTTCATCTTTTTGCTAAGATTCTATTTCTACTTACCATGTAAACAAAATCAAGCTACTCTGAAAAGTGAGTTCAAATATAAGGAAAATTGCAGGGGTAGTACAAAAGATCAGGGGTACAAACAGAACAGAAATTGGCTCTTGCACAAAGTACAATTGTCAAATTTAAAGATCAGATTTGAAGCTGGAGTTTCTAAATTAGGGCACTCAATTTTTCTCTTCTTCTTTCACTAAAGGAGTTAAGACTAACAAAACTTTCTCTGTTCATACTGGGAAGACTAAGCAGACATCCTTGCTATTGACGTTTCAAAACCAGGACTTGAAATGCCTGCCAATTTTTTTTATTCTTCCACTGCTTAACAATTCCTGTACTGAAAGCAAACACACCCCCGCATCCTCAATTTTTTTAGCTGTAATTTTTAAAAATTAGATATTTTGAACTCAAAAAACCACTCTTAAAACACTTTCATAAGTTATGCTGATTATGTAGATTATATCTAATATTGTAAAGATAAGGAAACTGAGAGGATATGTATGAAGAAACCCCTTCAAGCGACAAGAAAGTATAGAATCCAGACTGTATTGTGCTTTTAATTTAAAATTATTCTGATTCTTTTAGTTAAACATTTATCATAACTGAGATAATTGGCACATCAGCACATGGTGTTACAACTGTGTTCTGGCCAATAATCTTCAATTATATTAGTGGTATGTGGGAAATGTCCTTTCCCAGAGAAAGAAGAAGGAAGAAATCTGTGAGAAGATTTAGCTGATCAATTCAGATTTTAAACTAGAGTTCTCTTTCATTTATGTATGAAAGAAAAAGAGAAAAATCACCTACTGGGCTAACTTCAAGTGCTTCCTTTTTTCAGAAATGAAAATTGTAGACAACAAAAGAGGGTAGTTCTCTAACAGAAACACATTCATCACTTAAAAAATGTACAAATAACACCAAGAATGATCTGATTGCAGTAAAGGATTTACCTACAAACATGATGGCCATTCTACTTTCTAGACGTTTTTATAGACTGATAAAGTTAAACACTGATGGAAAAGTAGAATATGCTCAACTGCTTGGGACACTACAGGAATAATTTAAACGTATACATTTTACCCATATACAGTTCCTCAAAAGGAAAAAACCTCCACTCTGATTTTTAAAATAAACCAGGATGATGATGACATAATACAGCAAAAACTTGAGATGACTTTCTGCAAGTGAGATGATGGTTAGTTCTGCAGGTCATTGATGAATAATAGCATAGAATGGAAGAAGTTCATGTCAGTGTTATAAGAGATCATCACTGAGTAAGAGGGAGCAAATGGAATTCAGCAATTGGACAACACACTGGGCTAGTTTTAAAAATAAAGAAAAGCTCCCAACCACAAATAAATGCCATTTAAGGGACCACACAGTGCTCCAGAGCTCCTGGTTAAACTTCATTATCATACTACTTTTTTTAATAGGTAAAATAATTATGTATTCATAAGCCTATTTTAATTAATTACATTTCCAATAAGAAAACCATTTATATAGGTCAGTTCTTGCAATGAATTATAATAATAGAGACTGATTAAATATGCTCCTTACATGCAGTAACTTTCTGTAAGTATAGGGAAAAAGTGCTGTTCCACAATAAATACTAGACACCATTTGTAGTGAAACCTGGGTGACTGAAATATAAAATAGCATGAGAAAAATATATTTTAGGTTAAATTTAAAATACTGCAATGAAGAACTTTTTCAATATTATTTTAATTAATGAGCTGCAGTTTTAAAATGTTCCATATTATGAAGGTAGAAGAATTTAAGTAACTAACTACAAGAACGCTTTAAAGTTATCTGGCAAGAGAAGCCATAAAGTTAATACACATGCTCTTCCCACCCATGGTTCACAAAATACATGATCAAGCTCAAATTAAATTTGCAGGTCTAATGATCAGTGATATGTATTTAACTATGTATTCCTTATTTTTCCCTGAAAAGCCAATTGCTGACCATTTTCACTAGTTCTGCTTCATACAGTGATGCTTCAATTGTCTTGTCACTAACACAAAAAGCCTTACAAATACCAAAACCCAAAAAAATCCTTAAACCCCACAAGAAAACACCCAGTAAACCAAAAGAAACAAAAAACACCCCATAAAAAACCCCAAAACCAACCCAAAGGGGGAAACGATGGAAGCAAGAGGAGGAAGAAAATAGATTCCAAGAGCTTTTGGTCACTGCTTTTTTCTAACCAAGATTTCAGAACCTAGCCTTCCTTCTAATGACTTCCAGAACGACTGAACAGTGTTATCCACAAGTAAGAGAAGTCTGTTTTATGTTGAGGAAACAGAATTTGAAATTCCTCAGCCCCATTAAACACCATCTTTAATGACAAATAGACCATATATGGTGACATGCTAAAACAATAAGATAGACTGTGTTTCTGTGGCATAAGTCCAACCCAGACTGTCCCAGTATTACATTACCTCCTTTTTAATTCCAGCATGGCCTCTAAGCCAGTTCACATACTACCACTGCTGTAAGTTTGAGGAGTAAGTCAGAAAAAAATCCCTGCTGCTATTACTTACATGCACTGCTGTGGATTAGCTATGATAATAAGATCTTTTATAGCTATTCCTTACTATTGCCGTAGGAGAGTTAACTTACTTTTGAATGGACAATAACATTCTGTAAGAATAACCTTAGGCAGGCAGGAACCTTCAATCCTTATACCTAGATAGATTATGGAGCATATAAAACACCCTCACTTTGGAATTTTTTCATACAGAACGTTTAGTACACAAAACTATTTCAAAAATATCTGAAAAGAAGTACTGCATTTTGCCCTCTTTTTAAAAAATTATAAACCTTTTTTTTAGAGTCTTACCTGTGCCTGTTGAACAGCACTTAAGCATTGCTTCTCTGTTTCTGGGACTGTAGATTTCAACTCTGAATTTGAAAAGAAGATACAGATTTTAAAATACTATAAATAAATAAAAAAACCTGATCTTTTGAAATACACAATTAAGAAATTCATGAAAGGAGTGTGAAGTTAAAAAGAATGTTAATTGTCCCACTTTCCAAATTATCCCAAAAATTACCTGTCCTTAAAATGGATGACTGTTGCCAAATATATTTTCCTTTCTTCCACTACCACAGAAATTTGAAAATTCCTCAATGACATAGGTAGTAATTCAGATCTTAAAAACAGAGCAAAACTTAAGACACTCTGTGACTAGATCCTGTTCCTTATTTTAAAACCAGCTCACTTTTCTGACCTTACAGAACCACACTCTGTCTCAGTTTCCTTGCCTGATAGGAAATAATCAGAAGAAGGAAAGCAAGCAAACAACTCCACAGCAGCTACACAGTGCAAAGATCTTTAATCAGTTTAGGAGCTACTGTTAATGATGCCTCTTTACTGATCATAACCCAGTTATTCACACATAACAAGAATAGAAGTATTTTTCTTACACCTGCTCAGAGACCATATGTGTGGCATCTTTCCTATGGTACCACTGTTCAACAGGGAAATCTCTTGAGCATTTGCAGAAAGAGAGAAACAGCTGTGAACCAGAGCCTCTGGAGTCCTAATTCCTAGACATTTGGCCTCCTCACAGCTTTCTGACAATCCCAGCTATTGGGAAGTGAGACATGCAAGGAAGAAGTTTCATTACAAGAGTGAGTTATGTCATAAGGCTTGAAAATTAACAATCCAGAACTTTTTTACCTGGATGTGGATAAGCTGCACCTAACAAGAAATAACTCATCATTTAGATTTTAGATTTCTCTGTGTTTGAGAGAATGTCAGTATCTATTTGATCTTTGCTCACGACAGATTTATTCTATGCTGATTTTCTAGTATTAGACATGCACCCACAATGCTTAATGTTTTCTGCCGTGCAAATCAACACAACTACCTGCCTTAAATAAAAGTACTTAAGAAAACAGGAACAGGATGCTCCTATGTATTGGTCAATATTTAACAATTTGGCAGAATTGTTTAGCTTATTTTTACCTCAGAAATGTTACCCTTTGAAAAAGGATTCTAAATATAAACCGAAGTCAGGGTGAGCAGTTAACTTTAAGGTTAGTTGGACAAAATTTGGCAAATACAATCTACTCCAGCAAACCAACCATTTTTGTTAAGCAAAACGAAAAAGAAAAAACAACCAAATACTACCACCACAGTTAGGAAAAAAATGGTTTGGGAAAGGAAAAAAGTGATGTATGAGAAATGAAACCTTTCTTTTAAACCAAATCAAACTTTTTGTTTGTTTGTTGGAGGGGGCGGGGGTGTTGTTTTGGTTTTTTTTCTTTTTTTTTTTAAGAGATTAACTTAGATTTCAGATCGTAAACCCACACTGATGTTTAGTGGGCTGAGACTGTTTCATTTTGCAGAAGTTGCATAATCTTTGAAAACCTTCACAAGTGGTTAAACAGCCACATGGCAGATGGGATGACTGGGCTCTAGTGCCTGCTTACCTGTCTTTTCCTATATATTAAGTAGAATAGTTTCATCAGCAAAGAATTAAAATAATTGAATTTCAAATACCCTGCTGAGTTTAGATTCAGGTAATGTGCTGAGATGGTAGAGTGAAATGCCATAGGAAGAGACAGGAACAGATATGGGTTTTTAAATAGAAAATTAGTCCCGTACACATTTACCTTACTGGTGATGCTGGCTCATTTTTTTTTTCAAAACCTTAACTGAATTCAGAACTGAAAAATGTTTTTAGTGTATTTGCTGACTTGAACCCAAATTCATATTAGGACTTCCAAATGTCTGTTTTTAAATAAATAACCAACCTAAAAAATCCCCAAACAACAATAATCAACCTGACCAAATCCACTGTCCCAAATCTCCCACCTCTCTAACAGCCCTTTTCACACATCCAGCAATGCTTTACATGATACAGAGCATACAGCAAGACTATTAAATGCAAACAATACTAAACAGATTAAGTTATTACTTTGCTAATTTAGGATGGATTACATAAAACCTTGCAGAATTTTGTCTTGCCTTACTTAAAACTTGAAGGCCTAGTATTGTTCTAGTGCTAATGTATATAATAAACCAAAGATTGTGTAAAAACATCTTGCTGCATTCCCCTCTCAATCAATGCTTTTGTCTAAAATGTGTGTTTTTGTTTATGAGCTATTGTTTCTAATGTTAATATATCTCTTTAATGCAGACAACAATAATTATATATAAAACAAAATAAAGCTACCTTGCACATAATAACTTAAACCTTTTAAAGAAATGTTTGTCCCCTACACACCGCTAAGTTGAAAATACACAAAATAATGTAGTTACAAATTTTGAGGGAGGTGTTTATCCTCAGGTTTCAAATCACTCACCTCCAGTTTCTTCCAAATGGCAAGCATGTGAACAATTAAAGAAAGTTAAATTATTCATCTGCCTCAGTTGTACTCAAAAGAATTACAACTTTTCTTTTCCTCCATACCCTACATTGAAAAATCACACCAAAAGTTCAATAAATACAACTTAAGAACTACTTATATTAAATGTAGAAAAACTCCCAGTACACAATTTTTCACTTTATTTCTAACTCTATTTCTTAATATTTTTACTTTTTTTTTGAGAGGGCAGTGGCCGAAATAAGGAACAGACAAGTCATCTACACATGACATCCATGTAGTAGGTATAATAAACAGAAAAACATAGGATGGAAACAAATCACATACAAAATGAATACATTTAAAAATTATTAGTATTGTCCTTTTGATATCTTTATATTTCAAAATATTTTACGTTATCACCATGCTTCTAGATTTTAGAGAAGCTAAACTCTGGACTTATGCCAACCTCTGCTGGGCTAAAACCTCAAAATAATTTAATTTGAAATTCATCCTTTTGTGTTTCCAGTGCACAGTGTGTTCATAAATACTGTAATCACACATCCATTAGCTAAGTGTCCTGGCTGAGAAACACAACTCTCAGAGTGGATGACAGTGAATTCTACCACCACATATGGCAGCACTTTCATTGAACACAACATAAAACAGGAGATCACTGGTTAAAAATTGGACTAGCTCAACAATCCAGCACTGAAGAATTACAGATCCTTAATTGCATCTGTGAGATGGATGCAGAAATGTTTCCTCGATCTCCAATAGAATTCCTTTGGTAAAAGGCACAGCATAAACAGAATAATACAGCAGTATTGAATTTTTGTTGGCATCATTTGCTTTGCTTATGAACACTGAAATTAGTGATGCCAGTAAAAGTAAAATGTTGCTATGGTAAAAGGTGTCCATGCAAGAAATATTTGCTCATGTTCCAGAGGAAGTGGAAGAGAAGTCCTAAAGAGGAGCAAATCTGAAATTAACTCCACCCAAAGCCTGCAAGTGATACAAAGAGATCTGTTGAAACAATGACTTAGCTCTTCAAATCTGAGCAATGAAAAGGAGGAGTGGAAAGAAAGGAAAAATTTGAGAATACTCAGTAGCTCTCCATGGAGAACATAGGGACGAATACAGTCTACAGTTCGGAGAGCTGCTGAATACTAACTAATGGAAAGCAAAGCCTCCAAGAAACTGTGGTATTTATGGATCAACACTACTAACAGAAAAAAAGGCTTCAGATCCTCTTCTAAATTTCTTTGTCAACTACAAGGGAGGTTTTTTACTTCATTTTTATTTTCAGTGCAAACAAAGCTCTTAAAGTGCATGAAGAAGATTACAAAAATTCAGTTGGTAGCGTAACATCAGAAATTTTAAGGTAAACTGACTTTGTAAATGAGACATCATTTTGTTTTTTTCAGATACACTTTTCCTACCCCTGTCAGCACAGGGCTGCTAAATCTACAAAGGAATACCTTGTACCACTCTAGTAACTTTCTGTATAGCACCAGTTGGCCTCTGAAATTTTCCATATTTTTGAGAAGAAAAAAGAACTCATATCTCATAGCTCCGAAGGTATGTAAACTGGAAAAGAATAAAGATCACAGCACCTGGCAAAATCCATTACTCAACAGTGCCAGGTACACATCTTCGTTGCTAACAAAAAGAATGCATTTTTGGTGAATTTTTTTTATTAGATTCATACTAGCTGACATTATTTCTGATGCTAATCCAAGATTCTCAAAACCAGGTGTTTGTTAGTAGCTAAGATACTAAGTTTATATTTCAGATTCTAAAACACAGCAGCCTATCCTATACATTTATCTTCTCTGTATCCAAGAACTGTACCTTCTGAAACTTTGGGCCTTTGTTCTTCATCTGGAGGTTTGGGTGGAGGCCACGCAGATGGAATTCTCCTTGGAAAGCTTCCTTCAATGTAATCTGTTGAATGTGTGGGTTGGCTAACTGCAGCCCAAGTATAAAGCTGGTCTTGCTGTGATTAAAAAAAAAAATAATAAAACAGTGGAAAAGTTCATATAGAAAGACAAGGTCAAAATATCTAAGCTTTTGTTTCCAGTACAAATAACTCAATCTTCCCTGTATCAAGACAGACTTGGTTTTATGTTCTTCAGTCTGATAAAATCTTAAGATAGATCTATATTAAAATAGTTATGGTCATTAACAACAGAAAATGAATCTTTTAGCTTTCTATGACCCAAGAACACATTAAGATACAGTTCAGTATTTTTTTGAGTAAGGAACCCTTTTACACTTTTTTCCTTAGAACAACACATTCTGTCCATCATGACTTTGTCATATATGGCCAGTTTATGGCTTGGAGGGAAATATTTCTTTCCATGCTGTAATCAATTGACACCAAACAAACAAGCAAGGAAAATGAACAGAATTATTTCAGCAGAAATTAAACTGATATATGCACTCTTTGCAACCCTATTTTTATCATTTCCATTTAAATATTTTTAGAAAAGAAGGCAAAAATGTGGATTTTCTTTAGGAGTAAAACAGCTAAAGGACATTCTCAGTCCTCCCTTATTGCTCAATAGGTTTGAATTTGAGCCTATGATTAAAAGTAGGACACACAGAGAGTTTCTGATGAAAACTAGGACAAACTTATGCTTTAAGCTAACAGCAAGATTTTAGATGACCACAATTCGAGTAGTTATTCTTGTGACTCCTAGTTTGCATCAACATGTGTACCTTGTGATTAAACATTTAGAATACTGTAAATTCTATAGACATCATTCACAGCAATTGCACAAGTAACATAGTAAATTATCTGGAAACATACAAATATTGTAGCACAAAACTAGAAAAAAAAAAATCAAGTCACAGGATGAAAATACAGTCATATCACAGTAATACCCTCTTACAAAGATGATGTTCATTAGACTTCATTCATTCTATTGCCTGAATAAAAACTGGCACACATTTCATTTTTAGATTAAAACTTTTTTTTTTTTTTGACAGATAATAAACTTCGAAGAGATGCGGGAGGAAGAAGAAAATGCTGCTTGTTTTTGAGATAATCACTGTTCTATGTGACTAAGTTACTGCTTGCCTAAAAATAAATTGTTGTAAGACTGCAAATGTTCTATTGGGAGCAACTTACTTGGAACAGACAAATGTTGGTAATAAAGTAAAAACCTTTGTTTTACAGAGGGTGCCTCAGTCAGGGTCAAAGGAAGCTCATTAGACCTTCCCAGCACAAAAAAACATGGCAAAAATCCAGACACGTACATTGACTTTAGATAAAGGTAAAAATAAATGGATAAAAAGCTTAAGAAGAAATAACATCAGGTTCTTTACATAGCCCTGAACTCTATGTTCCTTGAAAAGCCTGTCCATTAGAGTAGCATTACCATGCTACTCTATTTGAACATCTGAAAAGGCTTGATTAATTCAGTCCTTTGAGTCACTTAATTCTTTCCCTTAGTCTATTTCCAGCTTTTGAGAGGATATGTATTTCTGAGTTTCTGCCCAATTTCCAGTACTGTTTGAGTAAAAAGGAGAGGGATGTACATGTTGTGTGATGAAAAGTGCTGGATTTTGCTATTTGTCATGTTTCTGCACCATTTAAGTCTCAAAAACACAGAGGAAAAATAAGACCTGAAAAAGTCATTGAGACAAACCAGAAGAATTTTTTTCTTGCCCACTGTACCACTTTTACAGTCCAGGGAACACAGGGAACAACATACCCTGCACAGAGTTAACTGGCTAAGCACAGATGACTTTCAATAGGGTTACATGTAGGGTTATAGGGCAGTAAAACAAAAGACAACTGAGTTGATAATGTTGACAAAGCATAAATGAGGAAGACAAACAGTTAAACTGTTCCTGGACATGGCATTACACCATGCCAGTTCTTGAAAGATATAATGCAATAATTCAGCAACAGATTCTTGAAATAAGGTTAGTCTGCATGGATCAAGATGTATTTTAAAAAACCGAAACCCCTCAGAATTATTGTACAGATGGTATACATTATGAAGGTAAGAAAATATGAAGTACCTATGTTCTTGCTGATATAATTTACGGCACATAAAATATGAGCAGTTATAAATTAAAACATCACACAACTTGATAAACTCTTAACCCAGCATGGGAGTCTTGTTTGTGAGTACAAAGACAGTATTTTTGTTTGTATTGCATTTGGGGGGATTTCTTTATTTTCTATTCAATACAGAGAAGGATAATAGAATAGACTCCTCATGTAATGGAAACTTACAGATGTAAATGTAGATTTTCAAAAATGCCTCCAAGGGACTTGCACTACAATGGAAACAAATCCATTTTCAACATATAAGCAATGTATTTAATAATTACTTTGAGATTACTCGCAAGCTTCTAAACGTAATTTAAAATATGAAAAACCCTCATGATAGAAAGGTAGTCTGAAGCTCTGGATGGCAAGTTGATAGTCCATAACTTACACTTTAAAAGGGAAAAGATTAACCCTGTCTCTACTTTCATGCCCTTCAAAAGATACAAATCATTTGAATGTCCTAATTCTTACGCACCGAAGCTATGGTCCAAAACCTAATCCTCTTTGTGTTTTGTCTTTAGCTCCTTCTCAGTTAATATACTAACCCATCTCATTTCACGTTTTTCAAATCTGATAATGTCATAAATGTGCATGATTATGAGAATAGTTTGAAGAAAGAGATATGCAGCCTATTCTGTGAAGCTGAAGTCCTGTTCAAGCAAAAGAAATGAAATAATCCAAATAAAAATCAGATTTTTTTAAATAATAATAACTACAAAGCAATCATCCATGAACCTAGATTTCCACATTCAAATTTTTCTCCTTTAATTTTTTTCATTTCAGAGACAAATTTTACTGAATATCATTATACATACAGTCAGTGAATACTCTTACCGTGATCAAGTTTTGGATGCATCTGGAATTTCCCCTTCATCTTGCTCAAACTCCACTATTTAGTCTTTAAAGCATCTCTTTTGAGGGAAAAAAAATTACATATATATCCTTGCAATGAATGATCTCAGTCTTATTTATTCAGACTCATATCTGGGCAGACACTGGAGGCTTCAAGCTGTCTGAGTCCAGTGCACTAAACATGATGTCAAGAAGAGTTCTCGTTTCCACACATCCTTACACAGCACTTTCCACTGGTTCTTAAAAGTGCAGAGCATCTGCACATGGGCGAGGCAAACTGCCTGCAGGATCTGATGGTACCTGATCAATATACATTTTACCACTTATAGATGCTAGCATTTAGAGTCTCAGAGAGTCAGGTCTGTAGTTTAACTCACTCTCTTCCCAGACAGCTCTCAGTATGCACAGAGAACAGCTTTTTGTTACAACTTTTCATTCTCTGGTACCACAGCATTACACTTCAACTACGCAATAAATTAAAAGTTAAATATTCACTTCACTGCTTGAGCTGGAGATTCTTTCCAGCTCATCTTTAAAGATGAAAATGAGTGCTGGAAGCCACTCAAATAAGGCCTCTAGCAAATGCCATGTGACTGGTGAACCCAAAACTAGGGCCATAAGTGAGACCTTCAGCAAACATCAGAAGTCATTCCGGCAGGCCTGGGCCTTTCAGAAAAGGGGTCACATGCTTTTCAAACAGAGACACCAGTTTTGTTCCCTGGGCCACAGACTGAATTACAGACCAGTATATCCCTCACTGTAGGAATATAATATGCAACCTCGAATGTATACTACATTGCTCCTGGAGATATACAGGTAGTACAACCTTCTGCTCAATGTCATTTCAGTTTTTAATCAGCTGTTTACCCGTTTCCAGTTCAAAGAACAAAAATAGCCATTGTGAGAAAGGCTTAAAATAGGTATAGGAGATAGAGTTGAAATAGTAGTAGGTACATATATTCACATTTGCCCCAAATGGCTGTGAAAGCATGAATTGGCTATGTGTGGATCAAGGGGGAAAAAATCTGAGCATAATATTTAGGCAATTCTCAAGGGAAAAAAATCAAAGCAGTCAGGTGGGAAAGGTGAGGAAGGACAACAGCACAATGCTCTAGTATGAGGTAGCAGTTGAGGGAGGAAGTATTTTAACAGTGCCTGTAAACTTTCTTATATGAGAGTGCATTGGTACCAACTTGCCTGATGGTTCCTGTGTTGAGCTGTGATGCAATAGGGCTCTATTTTGCATAATTTATTTTCTTTTAATAGTGAACTAGAACATTTTTTTCACTAGAACTAAAAACATTTGAAGGTATCCTGAAAAGGGAAGAACAGAAGGGTTGGTGTGTTCTCAGGCAAGTATGAATGGGCCAGGAGTAAACACAGAGCAGTAGTTATGAGAAGGTTCCTACCCATCAAACCATTCTGGATGACATTCTTTCAGTGGGAAGCAGTTAAAGAACGGGGAGAGGAAAAAGTATAACTGCATTTAAGATGGACTGAGATACACTCATAGAGGAATTCCATTTTATGTTACTTGGGATAAGGGACCAGACTCCATGCCTCAGAGGTGCTTTCCAGGCAAAAAGCTACAAAGAGCTTGTCCACATTTGTATATAATTTCTTGGCATTTAGTCTGTTTCAAGTGTGTGGAAGGAATTAATTTTTTTTTCCCATTCAGGAGGTTTAATTATTCTAGTATACTAAGCACACAGCCTTTAAAATGAAAGAAAGTCAGTTGCATGTTCTCCACTGAATAGAAAGAGTTAACTGTAGAAGCAAGGTTTTAGTTTGAGAAACTAGAGCCAGACTACCTCAAAATGCTCTTATCAGCAGGAGGCTGCTTTATTTTAAGCAGCTTTTAAAATAAAGAAATCAATACTTTTAAGAATGAGGAAAGTGGTTTACTTTTTGAGGACAGGTTCAGTAACAAAGCTCTTTCTTGCCACTGACAGAACCAGAGCAGTGATTAAACATGGCCCTTGACTTGTGTTACCTTTGGCTGCACTAGTGAGCACAGATGCTTTACAAGGTTGAAAAACAGCAAGTCCATCATAATACTGTAATGTATAGCTGAAGCAGCACTTTATCCTCATAAACTAAATTTGTTACATAAGCATTTTACTTGACTCAAAGGGATTTTTTTCTTTTCAGGGAACCAATGTGCCTCAAAACTGAATTTAAAACCACTTCAATTGTCAGAAATCATGTAACATTTTTTTCCCATGAAATTACTTCAGCCTCCTCAAACCAGAGAGAAAAAACATGTTTGATCCCATCAAACTTTGCTCAGGATTCAACACTATATCCCAGGAGAGGCAAAGAGAGCCAATAGCCTTGTAGTTAGAACTCTCACAGGGAAAGGAAATCAGGAAAATAAATTTCAGATTTCCACGTCTATTCTCATTCTATTCTGGTGTTGTTGTCTTGGTCCTCCTGTTCTCCAGTAACTTCTAAATTTAATAGAGCTGAACAGGTTCAGCTGGTGAGCTTACAGTAAACTTTCCTTGGAAGAAGGAACAGTGGCTAGCCTTCAAGAAAACAGGTCAAGACCCAGCCTCTCTACACATCCAACTGGAGCACATAAAAGGCAACACTTGGAAGGACACATCCCAAAACCACCAGGTTATCAGCTACTTCTGACATGACCTGAAGGTTGTCCTCTCACTGACCCATCAGAAAATCTAAGCTGAGAGAAGAATCTTTCTCATCAGGAGCTGTTTTCATTTACACTGACATGGTTCTTCTGTAAGTTTGGATTCTGAAAAACTTGAGTTACCCAAATCAAACTGCTTCCTTAGAAAATCACTTTCTCTCTATGTGATTCAACAATGTAATTTTTACTACTGTAAAAACTCTTTTTGAAAGAGATATGCAATATATGCAAATTCAACCCTCAATTTATTCACAATTCCAAGTGAGAAAAGACATCTTTTTATGTCTGACATTCTGAAGAAAGAGAACTAACCTACAGAAAGTCATAAAATATAAATAACTCTTGAGGTGACAGGCTGACCACCACCTTCACCATATGCACCATAATACTAAAAAATTGAAACAGGTGGTGTAAACTTAGCATTCAGTATATGGCTCTTGAAGCAATTCTTCAGAACAACAAGCAAGTAAGCAATGTTCATTGCAAAAAGAAACCTGAAAACCTAGCAACATCCTACACATAAAACATCTGAGTTGAAACTGTATACAGTAACATCACCACAAGGAAGCAGAAAGAAGAAAAAAGAAAAGAAGAAAAAGGAGTAGAAGACTGCAGGGCCTGAGTTAACAACTGCAAAATAAATCAAATTTTTTTTAAGAAATGGAAGCAGGGAAGTAGCATAAGAACAATACTTCAGCCCAATGATCAATCAATTGTTTGCATTTTACTACACTCAAGAACATTCAGAATTGTTCACCGCAAAAGTGTCACGAAGTGTGACTGGGAAGTGGAAGAGGAGACGGGGACTTTGGCTTAGCCGAAGTGAACTGCTACGGTAACCTACACTACAAACAAAGATTAAGACAGCAGATTAACCATCTGTTTTCTCTGCTCTAGTCCACAATTTTTACTTGTTCACTTTTAAAGACATATTCACTACTAACTCCAATGTATTGCTCTGATAAATACTGCTCTGAGATGGGCCTACAGTCAGTCCTGCATATTATATGCCCAAGCATTGAATGTATGTCTGAAAAAATTCTGGCTGTGTTGTTGCCAGCTATGTGCTGCAGTTTAGAATTGAAGTTCTCCTAGCTGGTATCAGTACTTGGAAAGTTCTTTGGAAACAGATCACTGGTATTTTGGCTCTCTGTCTTCTGAGAAAGGAGTCTATCTGCAATCTGTTTACCCACTAATTTTCAGACTGATATCAGCAGTGCAAATAAGTTAAAATTAAGTCAAGCCTTCATGTCACTGATTTCTCTTCCTTCCGATTTGCAAAGTCCCACCATCTGCTACCACTCAGCAGAAAGAAAGCAGCGTCTTTATTTCCTTAGAAAGCATTTGCATCACCACAGGTGGCCAGGAGATAATAGGAAAACAGCCTTTTTTTGTAGCATTTTCCATTCATGCTGTCTGTCACTATGCTTCCTTGGGGAAGCATTATTTCAGAAACAGATGACAGCCTAGTCAGGCATCATAACTACAAATGGCACAAGGGGTAGTGCCTATCCTAAACTGTTAAACGTGACTCTGTGTAAAATCATATCATAACACAGCAAAAAAGATACTATCCAGAAGACTTTATTTAGCCCTTTCATTATAGAATGTGCTGAAACTGTTGATAAATCAAGAAGGCATTAACAGCTGTACTCAGCCCAATAAGAGCATTAAATAGAAGCACTGAAAAGAGATGTAGAGATATAGCCAAGTTCAAAATCAAACCACAGAAAAAGATGAAAAAAGATGATATTTTCTGAGAGTGCCACTTGAAAAGTAGTCATTACTGTACCCTTCAGTGTGAAATAAAGTTCTTCAAACAAGGAATACAGTATGGATACTAAGGTATGCTTGGTCTTCTTCTCAAAAACACTTAAAAATTATAAAAGAAAGCCCCTATCAAATCAAATAAATAATTTATAATGCCCCTAAATAATTTTTCATTCAGAATTTAGGTGTTTTAAACCTAATGCTCAGTTACCTGCAAAAGTTACTTGAAAAGCTTGTCAGAAAAAAAGTAGGAACTCGCTGTGAAAGAAAAAACTGCCTGTAGGTTGAGACCGTAAAACGTGAACTGGAAAATCTGAAACAAGAAGTCATAATTAGGGAATACACATCCAGAGTGCGTAGAAAAATCAGGTTTTTTACAGCTACGGGATAAAATGCAAACACCAAGTACTGTCATTATTTCTTAGCACTGAAAAGTTAAAGAAACTTGCCTCGCATTGATAGGAAAATGCCAACTTCTTCCTTGTTATGAACAGTTTAAAATCTAATGCAAAATACTTATAATTTATCCTCATTACTGATGGCTCTCAGAAGATAGCTGTCTTATACCTTCAGTGATTATTAAGAGAGGAGCTAAGCAGATGAGATCTCTACTTACTAAAAACTGTGATCCTCCAACAGGTGAAAGAAAAACTTGCCTGTTGTTACATTCTTGCCAAAGAGGCACCCTTTAAAAATGTCAATTTCATGATTATTTTACTCTAATGGGATAATATGATGAGGTAACATGCTACAAAGCTCAAGACTAGAGCTGCACTACCTGTAGGAAGGTAGGTAGCTCTCACAGCTAACAAGTGACAAGACAAGGGGCAAAGGCCTCAAGCTGCACCAGGGGAGGTTTAGATTTGGTAAGATTTCTTCATTGAAAAGGTAGTCAGGCATTGAACAGGCTGCCCAGGGAAGTGGTGGAATCACCATACCTGGAAATGTTCAGAAGGAATGTGGATGTGGCACTTGGGAATATGCTTTAATGGTGAACACAGTGGTGCTGGGTTAAAGGTTGGACTTGATGATCTTAGAAGTCTTTGCCAAACTTAACAATTCTATGATTCTATGGTTTATGAATGGAAGACTTTTTCATGAGGCATTAATATCTTGTGTATCTTTCACTCAGAAGATATTTTGTTTTAATTTGAATCTTTAGAAACCCTCTTGAATAACTCAACTTCTAAAAAAGGAAATATTTAAAAGGCAATAGCTATTCAAAGGACAAGCAATTTTTTCAGAGAGCACACTTTCTGTAGGCTTTTGCTAATCTATCTTTCTATAAGTTGCCCATTTACTCACTTGACTTTATATATTTTTAGTTAAAACCTGTTTTTCTTTTGTAAAATACTAGCAGAAGCACGAAAGACTAAAGATATCCTGATGAGTAAGTTGTAATGGCATACATGAAGCAATAATAAGCAGCCTCCCCAGCAAATGGGAAACTAGCAGTAAGGGCAACATATGTCTAGACAGAGAACCTGCCACTGAACATTTACTTACTCTTTAAGATAATCTTTACATTGTAAGAGTAGGTAGGAAGAGCTATAACAAAGGCTTCCACTGCTTCTCAACAGCAAAATCTTAAAAACACCAACCCTTGTTCATTTAAGCTTCTTTTAAAGCTTTTTAGCTGTATTTTTCAGACTAATCTTTTATTCTGGGCAACTGCCATCAACCATTTCAAAAGAAAAAATTGATAAAACAGGCCAAGATTAAACATGCAAGTTCTCTCATAAGTTTTTAAAACAATTCTAAAATTTCTGTCCTTTGGGCTAAATTCACAGGAAGTTCAGAGATACTTCATGAACATGTCATCTCCAATCATCATTAAAATCTACCTAAAGACCTGAGTAATATATAAACCTTTGGAAGTAATCCTCAGCAAAAATGTGGTGACAGCTGCTAGCTCTCTGAAGATTTGTGCTCTCATTTGACATTTGTTGATCCTTCACATTTTCCATATACGAAAAAAAGGAGTAAGTATCACATCCACAAAGCATAGTGTACACTAGAGACACAAGTGCCAAGAATTTAAATTAAACTGAATTATAGGAGCCATTATAAAACCAGCCCAAGAAACTAAGAGCTGTGGAAGTTGTTCTTTACTTCTAATGCACAGCTTAACTGCAGTCAGACAGAGGGGAAGAGAAAGAAATTGGATCCAAAAAGAAATCAAAAAGAGGGCATGTACTATTCTTTAATGGCCTACACTGAAGCTTGGAATATCTTGGCAGAAAGAAAAGCAAACCAGAACTCTTGCATTACTGAGAAAACAGACACAAGATTTGGATAAACATTTCTAAGACAGGGAGAAGTAGAGGTGACCAGCGGGCATGAATAATAAAGAAAATGAGAATATAATCAGAATGTGCAATTTCAAACATTTCAAGAGATTTCAGCATTAGCCATGTTAAATTAAATTCACTACAGGCCATCCAGAAAAGGGGATCAGAGTGAGAGAACAAGACTTTTAAATAATCCGTTCATATTCATCTCAAGCCATGAGCAATAGATCATAGAGTGAACAAAACTTACTGAATTGTTTTCATAAACTGTAACCTAACATAAAAAAATAAAGTCTGTGGGACCACACTAAAGCAAGAAGGAAATCATGGATTTTATTCAATTAAAAAAATAGATAGTACTTTAAAGTTCAGAAATACAAGGGATAAGTCACAAAAGGAGAAAAGGATTCAAGGATGGGTTTCAGTGGAAAAAGTGTTGGAAATCCTGAAAAAATTAATATATATATATTTTTTGAAAGAGTGACTTAAGAGACTTTACAAGCACCAGATTAAGATGAAAATCAAAATAGCCAAAGAAGTAACACTAAGGAACAGGCAATCACGAGGGCTTAATGAAAAAGGGAGGAAGGCCAACAAGCTGGCGGAGACCAGGGCAGGGCTACAAGAGCTTTCCTGATGGCAGTTTCAGCTAAGGGAAAAGGATATCAGCCAAACTGGAGGCAATCCAAAATTGAACTGGGGGTCTGATGAACTCAGAGGTGAACGAATAATATGGGTTTGGCTCTGCTCCCAGTTCTGGAGTAAGGTCAAAAAAGATGTACCTCCTAATTCTAGATAGGTAAAATTGAGGTATTAAGGCTAGTCCTTAATTAAGTCCTGATTCCTATGTCTTTAAAATAAACTGTTAGATCAACATTAAAGTTTTGCTCTAATGAATTTAAAAAAATGCAAATAAACAAACAAGAAAAGTGCGAATAGGAAAAAAATCCCAAAGTACACACATGGAGAGGGAGGGATGCAAGAGAGGACATGACTCACCAACCTTACATGTCCTTTTTAAAGTAATATTCAACTAATACTTCAAGCTAGTTTTTAATAGTTTCATTCCCTTACATAACAATTAGCATTTATTTCCTGTAAAATACTTTAATTTTACTCTAAGAAGCAATGAGATGCACAGTTTTCAAGTTTTCGGCCATTAGAATTTATAGCGCAGGTTATAAATATTTTTGTTTTGGAGAACGTATAACGAATAAAATGGTAGGTGTCCCTGTACTGTGGTCACCAAGGCTGGACTAGAAACATATTCCAAAACTCAGCATCAGCAGCTCTCAGCTCTGCACCGTGTGGAATTCACTTATGGGGATCTGGTGTTGAAGGGAGCTGTATGCTCCTTTGGAGTAGAATGAACTTCTGGTTACACAGCAGGGCTGTGCACGACTTCTGATATTGTTTTACCAGGAGTGAGATCTATTTAGGGGATTTATACAGAGAAGTACTCAGAGGAGCTGTGACATTTGTGGCTTACTGATAGACCAAGGCAAATTAAGACCACTGCTAATCCAGCAACATCTTAAATTCCCGACCTTGACAGATGGTTGACGTGGCACTAGGCTACTACCGTGTCCCTCCTTTTGGATATGTTAAACAAGGGATAAATAAAATATCTGTTACTCAGACAAAGCATGGTATATATCAGTTTAAAAAAGAGCCTTTTCTATTTCTTTGCAAACTTTGAATTTGATAAAAAATCTATTTAGAATGCAAGAGAAGCTTTTTAAAAATATGGTATTCAGTAATCTAAAGGAGATTGCTGAATATATGGTAACAGCAGGAGAGTGGAAAACATTACCAGACTTTTTTAAGCAACCTGAAAAATAAGAAACTTATCTTTTCCAGTAACTTTTATGAGTATATTAAACCACAAGCACTTTCAAATACTGTGTGATTTTAAGTTGTCTGAGTAACCCTAGTTTTATAATTGAATTGCATTTTTCAATACTTTCAAAAACTAGTTAAAAAAATGTTTCAAATGTTGCACCTTAAAAAAAGCCAACCATAACACCAAAGCCAAAACATAAACATATAATATTGTTAGAGGGACCATGGGACCACTTTGCAGATGAACTGGGTTATTTAGGAAAGCTTGTATAAGAATTAATTAGAAAAAATTATTCTCTCAGTTTTCCCTTCACAAGTTGTGTTAAACTATTCTTTGGGAGCAATGAGAAAGATTTAAAGAATTAACAAATTATGTTCTGTCATATCTATGGCAACTGTTTTTTGAGTGTTTGTAACCAAACTTCAGCTTTATGTATAGAATACGGATGATCTTAACTATACTATTTTTTTATAAAAAAATAAATAGATTAAATATTATGTTAACATTTATATACTATTTTGAAGCTAATTAATGAAGAGAAAAATCCCTAATTATCTTTAGCCTTATAAAACAGTCCAAAGTACTACAGGTTACAAGAAGACACCCTAATGTTGAATTAATTATCCAAGTGAAAGGAAAAGTATGTAAGGTTATGTCTACACCCAAGTTTGTACCAGTAGGCAAACACCTGGTTAGGTAGACCACAGGTACAGATAACACTTTATTTGCATTGACCCCTGCACTGTTTTGTATCAAAAGTACTTTCGGGGAAAAAAAACCACCTAGCACACACATCCGGTTTGTGTTCTGTAAAATTTTGTGACATGCTGTTTTCTGTTTTTCCTTTAATTTATATTTTTTGGTGAAGCAGCTATTGATGGAAATGTTGGTAGTCATACAAAGTGCTTTGATTCAAAGAAGACAACAATGAAAACTGCAAATGAAGAAGGAATTAAGACATGACTTAAAAAGTTAAGAGATCAAGTTATAGGAGAACATGCTTATTGTGGATACAAAAGCCTATGTACCCGAGCACAGCTGGGCACTCTCCTAAAGGCAATCTTTATTAAAATGACAAACCAAAATCTTTCAGGGGGGATAAACTATTACAAAATTATGTCCTGCTTCACAAAAGAGAAAAAAGACAAGTTTTTCAGTACTTACATCAAACGTGGGTGTGCTTTGCTTGGCACTCTGGTTACATGGCTCTCTGAAGCAGTCAGTGAATGGAAGCAAAAGACCCATTGCAATAATGCGAGAACACAGTTTTTCTGCTTCTTCTTGTGGTGCATTTTCCTGCTGGCTGAAGAGCTTTTCCAGCAGAGTTCGTCCTGCCAAGGTGATGAGAGATCAATTAGAATTTGTAGCTATACTCAGGACACAAGTATTTACGTGCTGCAACATCTATTGAAAGTCTGAATTATTAGAAGTAAAAAAATAAATAAGAAAAAAATATCAAGAAATGTATCTGATAGTAAGTCTTTAATATAAAATATTTCTACAGAATGATTGTAAGTGATCTGGAGACTGATTAATTAGGATATTCAAGAAAATATATGTACATATTATATGTGCCAGCTGCACTGTGAAGTAGGAACAAAAAACATCAATTTCCTATGCAATTGCTTGGAAGGGAAAATCAAGATATTAAAGAGATGAAACAACTTCTTCCAAAGATGCCACAAAAAGTTGGGATAGAGTTTACCCTCTCAACTCCTGGAATAAGCCATTGTTTTTTGAATCATAAAATTATTACAGTCTTTGAGAAATTTTGCTGTGTTTTTTTTTTTGAGACAGTCTCAATAAAAGAATAGTAACAAAAAACCTTCATAACTATTCTGTATAAAATTGTATTGTATACAGCTCCAGAGTGGTGGAGTGCTCCAAACTAAAATGCAGTGTCACAAGCAGCAATTCAGAGAAGTAAAGCTTTTAAAGAGCAAGAAGATACTTATTCCTGTTATAGGGACAGATTTCATGATCAAAGTGTTTTCTTTTGTTATCCAACCAGAACATGAAAAAAAAGCATATGTTATAAAATATATTAGAGGAGAAAAATGCTAGTGGCTTGAAACATGATAATTCTTTGTGAGTTTAGCCCAAAATAGACCATAAAAATTGGTTACATACGCAGGTTGCAGTAAAATCTATATTGTAAGAATATTAAGTTGCTTAAGCTCTAAAATGCCAGATGTTAAAAAGATGCCAAATTTCAGATTCACATGATATTGATGAAGAGATGAAATAGATCTACTGAAAGAGAAAAGACAAATGGAGTAATGTAGTTAATTTCATGTTTGAGTATAAACTAGTGGGGAATACAGTTTGTACCTAAATCAGTTTCCACAGCCTATTTTTGCCACCCACTCATTCAAAGCCAAAGGTATTAAAAAAAAAAAAAACCCAAACAAACCCCAAAACTGTGTTAAGAAAACATTTTAATGTAATTTAGCATAATACAATAATATTGATAATTATAATTCTGTTGGGTTTTATACATAAGATTTCTGATTGAAAATTGACTTTATTCAAAAATGTAGAATTTCCCAGTCTTTCTGAACATACTAAGAAGATTTTTCTTTTAAACATCTGGAAGTAATTTTAAAAGGATACTGTAAGTGACATATGGCTAGAAGTTTCTGTATTATTTTAACTTCATGTGGCAATACACTCTAAAATAAACAATGCATTAAAATGGTTGAAGTTGCTTCTAAGATTTTTTTCTCCACATCTAAAGATCTGATAATTATCTGATTATTAGTCCAAGTTTTCTAGCCCTTCGTTAGACAAAATACAATACATTCAAGGGAATAAAACTGGAGATAAGCGAAGAGATAAAATTGTGTGAGACATAAATTTTGTTACGTTTGCCAGTTAGTTTGCCTCTGTTCCTTGGTTACACCACCTAAAACGCAATGCCAAAAAACCTGCTTATTCAACATATCCCTCTATCACACTTCACATGTTAATTCTTCAAAATAATTTATTAGTTCAAGGCAGTCTTTCTTGCTGACCACAGAGGATAGCTTTGCTCACACCCAAAAAGAAAGAATTATGCAAAAAAATGACACATTTTTGCCTGCTATATTTTATATTTTATCCATTACTACTGAATGCTAGACTTGACAGATTTTCCTTCTTTTTCCCCTGGACATTTCAGCACTTAAATAATCTTGTCATGCTTAGAGAGTCTTCTCCTGAATATTGAGAACCAGAATAATCCCTTCCTTTTGCTTGGACCTAATTAGCAGGAACAATATCTGTAAATTACGAAACAGGAAATGAGGCTTCCCCCCCTCCTTAATCCATCTATTCATTTGCTAATTTTTATAGCATTTAACAGTCTTGCTCCAGTTCAAATTCATTGTTCAGAATCTTAATTGATATTCAGTTGGAGTTTAATTTTTATAGTAATTTTTAACTATTTTCTAAATACTTTAGTATTCAAACAACATAAAGTAAGTATATCTGTAAAAAAGGTATTAATTAATTTAATTAATGCAGATTATGGTAAGAGAAATGATATAATTTTGTCCACCTGAGCATGAAGTAGTCTTGGAATAAGTAGGATAGTAAAAATTATTTAGTTATATTAGCAAGTACTTTTTAACCTGGAAGAATCAACAATTTGATTTAAACTGATTTCAGGCTGAATTTCAGTGAAATACAAGATTTTGAGCGACAATTTTACATTGTTAGTTTATAAATAAAAGGAAGCAGCAGCAGCTTTTGGCCTCAGACACCTTAATCATCTCATATTCATAATTTACATGGGGTAATACCTTCAGGTGAAGAAGTTTGCAAATAATCTGGAATAATTAAATGATTAATAATTTCATAATTATTAGGTGATTGGCTGATTTCTGCTACAGGTTTAAATGGAATGGCAAAGAATTTCTCTTGACTGTCTTTACCTGCCATGAAAACAGTAAAAACTAAACCCAAGGTCTATGAGATTTCTTTTTTCCCTAAGAGGTTAAATTATCACTATTCCTGTTTAAAACATTTCTTCCTAGAAATCCCAGGTCATGAAGTTCCTGAACCTTATTCTTACCTTTCCTCTAATTATTTTGGCAAGGGATGGGAAGCATACTAAATTTTTAATTAGACAAGAACTTCAGCTTTAGATCAATCAGTATTCTGAGGATCCTGCCAAAAATATTCAACAAGTAAGTGACTATAAACTCAGGAAATATTTTTAGGATCTTAGAACAACTTATTAAACCCCAGTAAGGGATAAAAAGACTTTTATTTTTTCTTCTCTTGCAAAGGATTACACAATTAATCAACTAAAAGAATGAGAACATGAGATTAATTTCCAAGTATCAGATATTCTGGCCTTCTGTGGATATTTTGTTATGATTTTGCTACAGTGACTCAGCCAGAAACTTCTGGCTCAGCTTCCAAGTTCCTTGTTCTCCATCTCTATATGATCTGCCTCTGTCTCCTCCACCATGACACAATAGGTCCTCATCCAATCAAGAATTGAAGACCACTGTTCATGGAGGCCGTCTCTAGACTATGTAATCCCTTCACTACTGAATGAAAATTCACATGTTTCCAGTATGGCTTCCATTCATACTGTCTCCCTTATGAAGAATGTGAGTAAAAGTGTGTTCAGTATCATCCACAGAGAAATACAAGCAAATCCTGACTCAATTAATTCACCTTATAGGTCTTTGATATGCTCAGAAGACAAGCCTTTCAAAGAGCTACGAGGTGAGCAAGAAAATCCTTAAGACACAGCAGTATCATAAAAATGTTGTTAGCTTTGAATATGCTTAATTATTGAGGGGAGGAAGAAACATGAATGGAAGTGAGAGTTGGAATAGAGCAGTCATAGTCGTACTGAAAACACACACACACACACACACACACTCTGAGGCACTGCACTACAGCAGAGCTTGCAATAATGCTTCCCTGAGGATCTTGCTGTTATAAGCTCACATTTATCTTTAAAGATGTGTCTTCTATCCTCCTTACACTGGATTTGCAAAAGCCCGGGAGCACAGCTGCCAGTGAGCACCAGCTGAGACTAATGATCAAAATGAGTTCTACTCCAAAAGCTCCCCCTTCTGTAGGCTCAGTGATTGTCTCTCCAAGAAACCAGAGCACTACATCACACTTTCACCATTAACACAGCAGTTGCATCAGCACATCTTAACCCAGACACACTGGAGACAGACTTTCCAGTTTTATTCTTCCTAACACAGAGTGAATGGCTTCAGTATAACACCAATTCTCAACACCCTGTTCAGTCACCTCGAGAGTTAACTTGACTTATGCACATATTGCTCACATCTTCAAAAACTGAAATCTGCTTGCTTCCTTTTCCCCAGTTTACTCTTTTTTTCATCCATTTTAGTAAGATCAGAAATGCTCACACAGCAAAGAGATTTCATAAGCTTTGAAGCCAAATGTACCATAGGCCTTGCTCTATTTTTGGGAGACAGTACAGGAAATAAAGGAAAAGGAAGAAGAAATAGACAAAATGGTGAATTTCCATTTCCATTTTTTCTTAGTCTTGCAAAATGTGAAAAGACAGTTATAGTCTTCTTATGATTTCTCATTTAGAAAGGATTTCAATTACAAATGTAACTTTATAAACAAAAAAATAACAACAACAACCCCAAACTAAAAAACAGAATAGGAGGAAAAAAAAATGCATTCAAAAGTTAGGAAATCCTGTACTTCAGCTATCTGCTGTTCCATATTAGCCTAAATCATTCCTTTGTTTCGGTTCTTTTTCTATCACCTTTTCTATGTATGCTGCCAGCAAGGTGGCAGCTAACTCAGGCCTCAGTCATCTGGCAAAGCACCTGAACAGAGCAGCACCAAACATACCCCAGAATGCCAGAAGAAGACAAACATGCCAGAGAGACAAAAATACTGCAAAGATGTTAGTATTTTTAGCTGAGATAGCAGTTGCAACTACACATAATTTCTTAAATAATTTTCAGTAGATATTCACACATTCATCGTACTCACCCAAACTGTACAGCAAAAGCCTAATGAATAATTTTTCAGGGCAAATCAATCACTCTCCGTTTTTCCCTTTTTGCTGTTCAGCGTACTTTGCTAGGTCTCAAATATCTCAAGCACGCTAATATTTTACATGTAAAATTATTACCTCAATGATAAAGATGCATTAAAGTACTTTAAAGTTTTCCTTTCATTTCATAATCTTTCCAAATTTCCAGTTTTTCAGCTAACCTGTACCACTCAGCCTTAATATAATGTGCAACACGTGACTGCTGAGAAAAAAGATGTTTTCCAAGATGTACATGTAACCTGGGGAATGAAACAGAAATTGGTATTCTAGCCAACTTTTCTTCAAATAATAAACCCAAGTACTGCATAAGTGCATATTAAATATGCATTTGCAGTATAAAAGAAGCAATTTAATTTTGTCTGTTGTTTGCCTGAAGATTGACCTGGGAGATTATGCCCAATATTCAGGATTAGAAACTTTATTTATTGTTCTTTTCACTGCAGAGTTGCTAATCCTCTTCTGATTTAAATTGGTAAACTGTTCTAGATTTCTCATCCTGTGAGGTTGCTTTTACTGTTTTGTTTCCTTCTTTTTTTTTCTTTTTAAAATTTTTTAAGGGATTGAGCTTTTTATTGACAGATACTTTCCTAAAATCATGTGACAGATTTCTCACAGCCTGGTTACATAAAACATGGAAAACCTAGTAAGCAACAGGCCTCCACACAATATAGTTTCATAACAAAAAGGAAAAAAAAAAAAAAAAAAAGCCTTCTGCTTTGAATAAACACAAAATAAAATATGCTTTAAGTCTGTAATTTCCAGGCAACAAACCTTAAAATTGGTGAAGGTCCAGAGTTAGGGCACTCATTGCTATAATACTGTCAAATACATTTCCTTTTGTTCATATTATCAGTATAATAGCTAATCTCTGCCTTCACTGGTTGTATAAAAGCCTATTTCTAAGGGGGGAAAAAAGCCACACAGATGTTATATATTGATATTTTTATATACTTATACTGTATATTATGATATTGTAGATAGAATATTATTTTTTCATATTTATATCTTTTTTTTAGTATTTAGAAAATTAATAAAGTTAGGGATGTGTGGAAATGCCAAAGAAGATTGTCCTTCCTTCTCTGATGTTCTGCCTCCAGATTTCCTGGCTCTGTTCACATGGTATGAACTAAACCCACACATCATCTTAAATTCAGAAGTCAAAGTAGAAAGCCTGTCTAAGCCTGAGAATTAAGAGACAGACATATATCAACGCTATCTCCCTCACTCCCACAGTTTTCTATGTCTGCCTACACACAGTTCAATGTAATTTCAAAGTCAGAAATATCTATTTATTAAATTACAGTGAATAACGTATTGATTGAATACATTCATAGACTATTCAAACAACAAGAATAAAACTATGAATTATTAATTTTACATTTTTCAGTCCTGTACTTGGTTGTCACAGTAAACACTATGCTTTACTTTTGCCAAGTTGTCTGAATTTCTTGGCATCTCAATCTCGCTCCTTCTACAATGTCCTATCTCTCATAGTTTAATGTTTAGTGTTAAAAATTTTCCATGTAACTCTTCACCAGCTCTAAGGATAGGATCAGAGTACATCAACCCCTGTGCAACTCAAGCAAGCATTTTTTTTTCCTTTATTTTAGCCTTACAATTATCACTAAAAATTTAAACAGATTCTGGGTTGTGCAAGACAGCTTTAAGAAGGGTATAACTGAGATTTTAACTTGGCTAAGAATGAGCAACACATTACACAGAAAAAAAAGAGCATCACATAATGCTAACAGCTTCAAGCGCTTGAGACATCCCAAAGAGAGCTAGGGAACATGTGTGCATGCTCCCTTTTGGAAGCAAGGGTATTAGCTTCCACTGGAAGAGAATCCTGCCACTGCCCCCAGGGCCACCACAGTGCACTCAGGGCAAAAGTAGCACCTCATTCAAATGGCCCTGAAATTCTTCCAGAAATGCCTTGATGGAAAAAGCAGGAGTCTGACAAAACTTGAAAACAGGATTCTCCAAAATTAAGGTGAAAAAGAGAGATCACTAAATTTAGGAAGTAAAAATTCACCCCAAAAAACTACAAACAGTTTTCAAAAACCCGCATCTCCTACTTGATCTATAGCTTTCCTTGACTGAACCAAGCAGCTGGGTTTTAAAACAACCTGTTCAGTTGTGCTGACTCTGAGACATGACACCACCACCAATTTCAGCATACAGCCCAGTGGTCTGTTATAAGATTACTTAAACATCCACCATATTTCCACAAATCACCCTAGAAAGCATGTGAAAATCTAATTAATGCAGACCTTCATCCTGATGAATGAAATCCTAAGATCAGCTCAGTTCCTAATTTTTAAATTTCTGTCATAATATAAAAAGACAGAAATAGAATGTGAATTTTACATGGTAGTGAAAGTATCAAGTCCTACAAGTGCTATGGTCAGGACAAAGGTCAGGACACAGGCCCACTCTTGTGTTAATTATGTAATAAACTTTCCACAGCATGACTGAGCCCATCAATCACAACACTGGGGGGAGCAGGCCAAAATGATGCTGTTCCTCTGGTGGCAGTGAAGTAAAATGACAGAGTCCCTTATCTAAAACCACCAGGACTTTTCCTTTTTGGATAAATGATTTGCAGTGCTATCATTATGTACGGAAATGCAGATGAATGCTTTCTTACCACTCTTGTGTTGTCTAGGAAGCAGCTGTAAATAAAATGTTATCAATGTAGTCGTACTGGTTTTTGCTAAAACCATGCTGCATTTTGTTTGTTTTTCTTTACCCTTATGTCATAAACTCAATAGTTAATTATACCTTATCATTTTCTCCTTCAAGATTTGTTCCAAAGACTTGCTTGCTGCTGCAGTCAAAACCATGATGAAAATTGGCTTGATTGTTTGCAATAACAATGTTTTACTTTTTATAAAAAGCAGGTATTATAGCTTTGCCATCACCAGAGCTTCAAAATAGATTAAAATATTTGTGATGGGCTGTGACAGAGCTTTCAGCAAGCATACTTCCAGATTAGCAAGTCTGTGAAGCACTGTCTCCCCAACTTGAACATAAGCTCCTTGAAATTTTGCTTTCATGGTGACTAAGATTTTACACCTTTCCCCCACAGTGAATTTTCTTACATATGACATATGTATAACAGGATAAGCTGAGACAGAATATTAAATTATTCTTTTATCCCTACCTTTTGCTATATGCCATTTAGTGACATATATATGACATACATAGGAAAAGTAAGAATATCTCTTTCAGAAGCTTTCATATAGTAACTTTCAGAAGCTGAAGACTTAAAAATTATTTTTAAATACCAGACAATTCCTCAATTATGATATAGCAGTGGCACAGAGTACAAAATATCTTTCTAAAAATATCAACAGGATGCCCCTCCACCCCAACATTAAATGACATGTGTCCTTCCACCTTGATTTCTCCTAGGTTCTAATGCAGTATCATTGCAGCTTACAGACGTACATTTATAAACCTTCCCTAATTATACCAATTATGAAGGAGAACCTATATGTGTCTGTGTACCAAATCTTTTAGGCACCACATGCATCTTTGGCAAATTTCATATTGTGTTTTCCAGGTACTTAGCTTCCTCTCAGCAAGTATTTAATTCTGTCCTCTTTACCCTTTTAGTTTCCGTGGTGATTTGTGATGCGAAGGCAGCAGTATGTGCCAGGTTCTCACAGACTGCTGGAAAGTCACAATTCTTTCTGTCTAGCTCTTTTAAAGAAAGAAGCTCCTCTGATTTCTAACAGCATCTTTTTTCAGTCCAACCTGATACACACTATTCCTCACGGCCCAAATTTGCAAAACTTTATTCCCAATGATTCGACATTTTATTGCACATTCAATACAGTCTGGCCTCTCTCTACCTTAGAAGCCAATTTACGTGTGTGCTCAAGCTGCCAAAAGTCACAAGGCACAACTGAACTCAATTAAATTAGGTGGTCTTTAAAGTGGGACACAACACATTTCCTTCAACCTACTCATTAGCTCCCAGGCATGCCTTAGCTTTCTTTCCCCTCCAGGACCTGTGTTCCGAAGCCCAGCTAATCTCCAACATTATTAGCAGCTTTTTAATATTAACCAAGATGTACAAAAGCTTTTCTTTGTATCCATAAATAAACAACAGTTAGATCAAGAAAGGGGAAAAGCAGAAAGTTAGAACTACATTCCACAAAAAAGAAAACTAGACATGCACATCTAGGTATTTGTGCAGATATGTTCTTCTAGACATAGTTTGAAAGAAGACCTATAAACAACAAACTTGCTGTGACTGGACCTTTATGTTCTTTCACTGATGTAATTAAATATTTCCCTCAACAATTTCTCAGCATAAATTATTTCTTGACTCTTTGCAAGACAAAATAACACTTGGATACACAGTGTCTTTTATGAAGGCAATGTTTTGGGGTTTTTCCCTTTTTTCTTCTATGACTTTTAAGAGATTTTAATGCAGACAGTTATTGTGATACTACAGCATAGATTTCTTTTTTACAGTGATTTTTTTCCTTATCAGTCCAAGGAAGAGTAAAGGATAGGTGTGACTTTTTTCCCTGGTACATCCTATCTCTGCATCTTCAAGGGACATCTGAGACAGATCTCAGCATCAAAAGAACTCTAGAACAAAAGGTGCCTTCTGTAATTCGTTCCACAGTAAAGTTAACTGTGTTTTCTCCTGATTCAAATTCACACCAGATTCAGAGTGCTGGCATTCCTGATAACTTTTATATAGATCTCAATGCCAAAAAAAAAAAAAATCATACTGACAAATAAGAATGTCTCAATAAATCTCATTTGTGACCAGGCTTTCCTGCCGCTACTTAGCTGTACGTGTCAAGATGTGAAAAAATGAAATCCTCAATATTTATGTGCTTCTTCTATATTTCTGTATTTACATTTAGATTTATACATATTAGAGTTTACTTTTACAACTTGTGATGTTTACACACACCACTGCTTCTTACTGTTGCAAAACTGCTAACTTACTTAATGGTTCTCCTCCTGTGCAACTACAGATGAAAGAAGTTATGGTCAGTATATACCTGAGAATAAACAAGGTTTAGCATCAGAAAACATAAACCACTTCATGGTCAGAAAACCTAGCTATTTCCATCAGTGTGAAGAAAACATTGTGGACAGCAGAAACATGAAAATTAAAGGAGGAACAGTCATTTTTTTCACTCAAGGTAACAGCCCATTTTGTTGTCCCTAATTTTCTTTACATGAACTGCAGTGTAGGAATGCAGGAAGCTGCTGCTGCTTGGAGAAAATAATAGCATGATACAGCTCCTGAACCCACTTTGCTGCCTTTTCTAAAGCATTTAATGAAATGCAACTGGCCTTCTATTATCATATGAAGAGGCAGGAATGAAGTGACACAATGTAAAGTCTTAACATCGGTCCATCACCTTCTTTTCACAGCTTCTTTCTGCTTCTGCCCAGTTCCCTTTGTACCAACTCACCCCATTCCCAAAAAAGATCAGCTGCCTGCATAAAAGTAAGTTTCTGGAAACTTGCAGTCCAGCTAACTGCTACAGAATGATGTTTTTCAATGTTTCTAAAAATAACCAGAGCTGCAGTCACCCACACCTACACATATATGGTTCATCACCGCTACTCCTTATGTAAGCTGAAATTTTGGCAGAAGTAGTTCATAAGAAATACAGTTGGCCACATCTTGAGCTTGATTGAAACACTAAACAAACAAAATATCTTGGGTAATTAGTATTTCTGTACTTTTTTTTTATCACCGTGATTCACATTAAAAATAATTGTTCATATATAGTCAGCCTAAAATACCCCTAGAGTTTCTTTTCAAATCCAAGTTTGTTTTTCCTTAGACAGAACAGCACAGGGGAAAAAAAGGACTGTTTCAAGAAATAGTTTGGGTTTTTTTTCTGCAAATGCTTCCTACACACAAGTTTTGTTTTTTTCTTTTTTTTTTAATAGGCCAACCATGCCCCAAGCTATTAAAAAATACGTGCACATTAAAAAAAAATAATAAAGCACAATTAGATCCAAGAAATAAAATCAAACTTAAATTCCGCATAATTATTCCCACTGTAATAATCCACTGTTCATTTCACAGAAGTGAAGTCACTGAAGAACACAACACGCTTTAATGGTCAGTTCCAGACAGATGCCTTGTGTGACAGATATTCTAGTGGTGCTGTCTCAGAACCAAGTAGGGATGCATATACCTCAGCTATAAATTGTCCCTTTTCCTTTCCCCCTTTGCACCCCCAAAAAAACCCATCAGACAACCAAGACCACACATTCCTACTCCGGACATGTCAGGCTGCCGGTCATGCCTCAGAATGTGATGCTGTTCAGAACGTGGTTGCCCAATAGATAGAGCCACTCAATCCCATGACCAAAACCTGCTACTCCCAATGAAGTTCTAGATAAAGGTCAACGAAGTATTAATCATGAGATCCCATCAAAACAAGCCTGTGGCACCACTGAATTCCAGTGAAATTACTCATGTTGCTCCAAATCCCATATTGCAGTGCTGGCACAGTAACACTAAAGTAACTTATCAGCACTCAGCAGTCTTTCAATAACATATTGCAGTCCACTTTCAAACACATTTTAGTACAGTTGAAGTGCAGTATTGGAGTTGTTCCCTGCCACAAGTTTTGTGTACTAGGCAAAAAGAGGAGGATGTTTCCCTTCAGATGCTTGCTAGCAACACTCAGTGCAGCTTGTGATCACATACCACATACCACATTCAGGGTTGCTGTTGGGCAGCTCTCTTAGTTAGAGGAGGTTACACCCCATCTGATAAAAGAATCAGTTGTATTACTGCTAACAAACATCAGCAGTGAAACAGCAAACCATAAGTAATTTTAAATAACAGCTGCAGGATAAACAGCCTACTCAGGATGCCAACAGATACAAATCCATATTGTGTGCAGCATCACATGAATCAGAAAGAAAAAAAAAAAAAGCATTGAAAAAAAGCATTTAAAAAGATCTACTTTATGTCTCAGAAATGAACTTTGATCCAATATTTTCAAGTTTTCACATACTTATCTTTGTATATGCCTGTAGACCCTGCACTGCAATTGCAAGCAGGAAGAAAGCACATTATAAAAGTGAAATAAAGTGGCAGAAATCAGACATGAGTACACAACACTGGCTTCAGGTTTGGTTTTATGGTAACCAGGAGTTTTTGCTTGTCTCCTCTTTATAGATAGAGCAGAAAAAAATATAGATCCCTGAAGAAAAAATTAAGGATAAATTATCTGTTTGAAAGAGCTTCATGCAGCAAGCATGTTACAACCAGCCAACAGAGATTAGGAAGGGCATGGGTTTGTCTAGGTCATTTTTAATTACCATCTGGGGCAGCTGATGGGACTCATTCAATTTATGTAAAAGACACCCTTATTAGCTCCTCTGCAATCACTGCACCTCAAATTAATGCAAGAATGAAATCCTTTTCACTAAATCTGTCTATTGAACCTTTCATTTCAGTTATGTTAACGTTTGGAAACATCAATTTCATTTTCCCACCAAGATACTCTCTTCACATTAGTGCAAATCATTCACTGCCACACACCAAAGTGAGAGAACCAACTCTTGTTGAGCTCTTGCTCTCCTGGGACCACGATATAAAAATCATGGCTCCACTGTGCATTGGGTAATCTAGAACTTGTAATTACTGTCACTACAAATTCAAATACAGCTGTCCACATAAAAAATGAAACAGATCCAATTACAAAATGCCCATAAACTTGTCCATACCACTTTTCTAAGAAATACATCAAATTAAAAATACTGTACTTTCCTTATATAAAGCAAAATTAAAATATGCAAAGTCTCTGCCATTCCAGTACTTGGCTTCCATCGACATTTCACATTAAAGCAGTCTTAAAGAGCTCATATGGCTCACTGTGAAAACCAAATGGGACACAGCCAAACCACAACACAGTACAGAAGTAGGCCAGTCATCTGCATAGAACCTGCTGTCATTGATAAAGTGTTGTGGAATATTTTACTTGATTCCAGTTAGAAATGCAGAGCAGAACTGCAGTCACTGCACAGCAAAATGGGATTTAACTGTAGGCAAGAAGCTGTTTGGGATTGGCTTTGCTTTGTTTTTGGGGTTTTTTTAAGCTAGAAATATTCCACTATAAAGAAGGTTATTTCTAAAATCTTGATGCTAATCCCCAAATCAATGTATCTCATGCATGCAAGTGAAATACAACATTTTTCATAAGTAGCATCAAATTACAAGGAAATTATTTTTGTAATAAATGCTGTGCAGAATAGTTTATTTAAAGAGACTTTTCTACTCTTACAGCAATGGCAGTTTATGGAAACAGTAATGTGAAGTTTATTTTCCCTTTTTTTTGCACACCAGGTTTTATTTTTAAATTCTTGATAAATTTTAGCTTGTAAATACATTTTTTAAAACTATGAATGGCCAAACAGAGATGAGTCATTTCCAGTTCCTTCACTTTAAGCTTTTCTTCATGAACTGAAAGATGTAATTGTCCTCTGCCCGTAAAGACAGCTGGTATGTACATGCAAATGAGGGTCACTGTAATTTCCATAAGAGATAGAACTACTGTTGCATTGGACACTGCCCCCTTCACAATAACAGTCTAAAGCATTGGTGGGAAAAAAAACCAAACCAAACCAAACCAAAAATTATTAGTAAGTAGATCAAAATCTTGTGAGGAAATTGAAAAAGTCTATTTCGCAGAAAACAGGTATCTAAAAAGAAATACCATGTTCTTGAAGTTTGCCACATAAAATTTATTTCCATCATAGCACCACCATAAAATCTAATTACTGATGTGGCAATTAAAATTTTTTTGAGTTGTTTATAAGATGTCAAATGTTGATAGCTAAAAAAACCAAAAAACTACTGTGCTTTTTATATGCTATAAACCTGAAAGTAGTGAACACCTGGAACTGGAAAAATTTGGGTAGCATGTCTGAAATTAAGTCTAAGATGAAAGGGATTTAAAACAAATGAAAAAAAAAAAAAAAAAAGATTCAGCTCACTTCACAGAGGGCTATTCTCAGAGGGGACTGGCTTTTTCTGTATTAAAAAATTTTAACTCTAATTTTCTAGACTGAAATTGGAGATTTTTGCTCAAGGCTACTGAAGAATGAAAGCATTGTGATTTGAAAATAATTTTAGCTATTTACTTATTAAATCATAGTCTTGTTTTCTTTTCACGAAACCACAAAAAAAACCCCTCACTCCATTTTTTGCAAGGAGCTTGTGCACATATATGGTTGCTGTGCTCATGCATCTAGAACTGACTTCATTCAAAACAAAACTGATTTTATCTAATAGCAGGTGCTCTTGCAGTATGTTCTCTTAGTTCTACAGGTTCCTTAAGTGAAAAATATATGGAATATGTTGCTGAGTTTTCTCTGTACACACACCTCCTATGTGGCAGAAGCGTACATATTCATGAACCTTTAGAAAGAAACTTCAGGTTGGGGGAAGAGAAAGGGAAAAAAACTCCAAACCTCAGAGTGAAGGAAAATATAACCATCTACTCACACTACTTCATTTGTGAACTTTCTATTCCCCTGTCTTTGTGACAGGATGCAAGCTGCCTAACAGGCAAGGTAAAGAATACTGAATGAGTCACCTTACATAGCCTGAGCAGGAGCCTGTCACAGCTACCAAATTGTACAACCCCCAGTTTCCCTTCTCCTCCCCTGTTTTTGCTGCTTTTCAATGCATTAACATTTCTTTTTTCTCCTCCTTCCCCCTTCTGAAGAGGAAATTGGTTCCTTTCTGAAGTGCTGTCCATCTGTGCTTGCATGGCTTTTCCTTTTTGTACTAGGCAAATCCTCATCATTGCCTCAGCTTAACACCAGGTGCAGCTCTCATAAGTTTACAGTACACTAGAACAGCACCTAGCACAAGAAAACCCCAAACAGGATCCTGGTTACAGAAAGTTTTGCATTTGAAAGATCTATTTATGCAGAGAGCTGGTCTGCCTACAGCAGTGCAGCTTTTAGCATTTTTCAACAAGAATAATTTAAGACATTCAGCCTTTTCCTGCAGGATGTAGACAAAGGAGACAAGTAGAAAGAAAAACTTCAAAGAGTTATGCACTTCCTTTACTGGCAGTACTGCCAGACTGATGAAATGTGACTGTGTGTGTAAGATCAGGCCTTGGATTTTAAGGCTGTCAGCACACGTAAAGACGGTAATGCATACAACTTACTGCACGTGAATTAAAGTATTTTAAAAATATTTTCAAAGCTGTTGTAGGGGGGAAAAAAACCCCACAAAACAACCTTTAATACATATCACTCACCTGAAAAGACATTGGGAAATGTCTCTGCAGAAGCCTGGACCCCTGAGGACTTTCTTGAATGAGTCAAAGGCACTCTTTCCGTTTGAAATTTCTCTCTAAACCCCTTGTGCTCCAAATAGTCTGCAGAGCTCACCTTCTCCGTTATCTCACTTTTGTGATTAGACACCTCTTCTGTCCAGTCTGCAGAACGGCTGAACAAACCTGCCAAACTAGCAGACCTCTTCTTCCTGATCGAGATCTTTTCCTTTTTGTGGAAGGACTCCTGCCTCCTTGTGAAAAGCGGGCTCTGGGATGGGGAGGGAGAAGGTGAATGGTTGGGAGAACTCAGTTGCCTAGTTGTGGTTTTGATGTAACAGGGATTAATTAGGTAGGGCTTAAAACATCGGGAACCAAGCATCGGACTGTCTGCTGTTCCTTCAGAGGACAAACTGCCATTTTTCATTTCTGTGGATAAACCATTACGCAGCTCCTCTTGACTGGCGGACGGACTGCGTTTCCCTTCCTGAGTCTCAGCAGCATGATCACGGCCTGCATCTGAAATATCACCCTCTGTTACTGAACCCTGGAAATCAACAGCCTGCACTTCAGCAATTTTAGCCTCAGCATCTGCTGCTGAAGTTGGAAAAGGTTGTGTGGAGCTGTGTGTCTGAGACCCGTTTTCTACCGCAGTTCTATTCAAACCATCTTGTACTTCACTGGCTACAGCATCCACTCCAGCAAGGAGCTGCTCCTCAATCAATAGCCGACGTTCTTGTGTTTCAAATACGCCGTTACCAGGAGAGCCTGTGCCATTTGCCACTTCTTTCGGCTCACGTTCAGTTGCACAGGAGACGGGAATGTTTTCCACAATTTCCGATACCGCTGGAAAAGCCCCCTCAGTGTCTGGGCTCCTCTCTTTGTCAGTGGTAGTTACCGAAAAAAAACGTTCAAAATCTAAGGGGGTTGCTTGGGAATTAGCCATGTGTCGGCCCATTGTTTTGGTGACAAGGTCCTCAGTTCCAATGTTAATTGCCCCCTGCTGCTGCTGCTGCTGCAGTCTAATAGCTTGCTGGATATCAGAAAGCAAATCCTCTTGTTCTGCGGCTGAATGGAAACTGTATATATCCGTATCAGAGCCAGAGCTGGTCCTTTGTCCATCCTGTGTCTCTGCAGCAGCTGGAACAGCTTCATTTCTGATTTCAAAATGTTCAACATCTGTGTCTGAGAGCCCCCCTTCATCTGCAGAGATGCTTATATCGGGAGTTTTGGCTACAATTGAATGAGTACTGTCCAGCTCCCCAGGCTGCAAGGCCTGGCTTTCCAAAACATCCTCCCGTGAACTGCTATTCCCATCTTTAGCCTTGGACAGATTTTTTCTGATCCTCAGATTTGAAAACACGGAGGGCCTGGAGTCCGACTTACCCTTCTTCTTACCCGATTCGCTTCCTTTTGCATGCTTCCCCAGTCCCCTTCTGCCCCCCGATACCTTCTTTGTGCCGTCCGTATCCCTGGGCCCGGAGGCATCCTCTCCTCCTTCTTGCACATCACCTGCATTTTTCTTTAGCTTCCCATCTTGATTCCCCATGATTTTTCGCGGTGCAGCACCCCTGGCAATCAAGCCATCCTCCCGGGTTTCATTCCTTTGGCCTGCTGGCGAGATCCCCTCTAGCGATCCAGGTTTGTTTTCAGGCGGTGGTGATGCAAGTGAGGCAAATGCTTGCTGTGCCTCTCTCCCATCTGCTGGAGCTGCCTTTTTGCATAATGTGCTGCTTGCGCCGGGCTCCGCTGGGACATGCTCAGTGCAGCACTGAGAGCTGCAGACAGCTCCTTCCAATGGCTGCTGCTCCTGCAGCCGCCTGCTCGCCGGGTTTCTGCTGCACTCTTGCTGCTTGAGGAAGGATTCTGTGAAGAGCGTTTCCTTTATGAAAGTCACTTTTTTTTCCACGGTTTTTATTGCCTGCATTGCAAGCTCAGCTTGTCAGCAAGTCATTTATAATTTCAGTAGTTCAAGCTCCTGAAGGGAAAAAGGAGAAAAAAAAAGTTAAAACCAGGTACTTTAAGCCAGTTACTTTACGTTAAAGCTCTGCAATTACTTAAATAAACTAACAAACTTGGAAAAAGAAATATTATGGCTATATAATAGTTTATAAATTGCTTAAGTGTGTGCTGCTTTGACAGATTACACAATACCTCTCATGATTTATATGCTTGCTTTTTACAGGCCACCAAAACAATACATAATTTTAAAAGAAGAGTCATTCTGCTTTTAAAGTAGACAAAATAAAGACAATAAACAGAAAGTTCTTTCCACAGTTTTAAAGAGTTGCACTTAAAATTCAATGCATTGTGGTAATTATGCTATAAAAAGCCTCCCACAATTTGTATTCTGAGAAGGTAGATATACTATTATTCCCAGGAGAATCAACTCATCAATATTAAAACACATCACCATTGTTTCCCCTGATAAGAACATCTGGCACTAAACAAGATAAAACTAACAGGAAAAATAGCAGTATTCAAATGCAACTAAGGAAAAAAGACACAGTAAATTATTCCTCTATTTTGCCCTACATATTTAATAATTGGTTTAGATGCTGACACTTTCTAACTACATCGGAAGTTTGTGCAAAAGTTTTAATCAGTTGCTGCTTCTCCTTCATTTTTGCTTTAGATGTATAAACTTCCATATTTCATAAATACATTTCCTGAACTTCTAGACTTCTTCCTTCCACTTTTAAAATTTAGAGTTAAAATAACTGGAATAAATGGAAACCAAAGGACTTGAGAATGCCAAATTGCCAAAATGAATCACTTCAGCTGTACAATACCTTGGTTCAGCACCAAACAAGTAGTAATTAGATAGATTTTATGTTTATAATTTACCATCTCTAAACTGCCCAGTCTATTAGGTTCAGTTTTATGAAAGACTTTATGTATTCCTCATGGCTATGAACTTCCTCACTTGCAATTTCCCTTTCATCAGGGATTGCTTAAACCAATACATCATTCCAGGTAAACACATTCTACTGGTTTATCTAACTCTCAATTTTGATGTAATTTCTACCATAGATTTCACTTTCCTCTGCCTTAAGAGGCATTAAAGAAGAAGAAGGAGTATCATTCACATTTTAAAAACTATACAGATATATTCTCCCCTCCCCCCCTTTCCTCCAAGAAACACCCTATTTTTTTCCCCAAAGATTTCACTTTTACAAATCTAGGCTCTGGTTATATAAACAGCAAATAATTGCTGTTTATTTGGTTTGGAAACAATACCACTGTTCATAATACACTTAAATTAATTATTTTGAACCAATATAATTTCTTCCTTAGGCTTCTTTGTCACTTACTGCTCTGATGTAAGCCCTGTCTTGAGGGGTCTGTGGTTCAGGCATGAGAAACCTCTTGTCTACAATAACTTGAGTGTTTTATGTGGATCAGATGACTTTCTATACTCAGGGGGATAATTTGGTTTCTTTTTCTTTTTTATTTAATTATTTTTCCTTATGTAACCAAGTCAAACATCTATTTTTTCCATTTTTAACACTTAACAACTATAAATATACTAACAGGAACTAGTATAGTAAAACCTGCAAGTGCATGTTATGTGATTTTGCTTTTTTACTCCATTCCTGCTTTTGCTTTCTATTATCCTACTTACTTTCTACTTTGTTGCAGTATTTTACCTCTTACATCCTCATTATGTATTTGAAAAAGGTTTTTGAAAACACACATAATTTCAGTCCAACTGGAAATGCACAGTAAGAATTACGGCACAGTTTGAGAGAACCATTGTAGTAGAATAATACCTTGATGGGTATTTTAACTGACTAGAACTGACAAGGATTAGATTAGAACTGGAGTACTCGTATCTTCCAATCTCACTTAAAAACTCTTTTCCCACTAAAATCTGCCAGAAATTAACATAATGCAGGAGTAATATAAAGACACAATGGACGGAACCTGTAGAATTAGTGCAATGTTCTGAAACATTCCCTTTCCTTCCTTCTCTGTAAACTTGCCTGGCAGAACCTATACACTTCCATCACAACTAATGATAACTCACCAGCAGTGATTACTCTGCAAATTGTGTTGCAAAACCAAGTCATTGACACAGGTAGGCTTATAAGAGAGTCAAGTTAAAGACCAATCTTCATTTTTTAATTAGATACTAGAAGCTTATAATAAGCTTTAGTCAGGTAGGTGCATTATTTCTCAGAAGTTTTGATATGGCACATCCTGATAAGTCAGTTCTTAAAAAAACTATATATTCCCACATAATGTATAGCCATAGATATTTTCAAAATTTAAATATATTACAATAAAAAACCAATTGTTAATATTTTGGAGTCTGTTTATTCTCAACCAGTCCTTTAGCTTCTAGAGAAAAACATGTTATCAAAAGTCAGAAAGAAACCAGAACATTTTGGCATTAGTGTAAGCTACATTTTAAAAGCTAACATGGTATTTAATATTCTACACCAAAAAAAGAGGCTTTCAAGAGACACTTAACGGAGAAAAAAAAGGATTTAGGTGTTCAAGAAGGAAACTTCATTTTAAAGAGTGATAATAACTCATTCTGAGTTACTATAACTTATTCTTAGATTGTTATAAACTTTCGACAAACTACTGAGGCTAGTCAGGGAGCCTGCCTGGCTCATTCAGTATTTGCCAGTGCTCAACCAAAAATACTGAGGGGTGAGACTACAAGCATAGACCTGAGATCCTCCTCATCTCTCACTCTCCTCCTAAGCTCAGGAGGTGCAAATAGCAACACACAGAGGAAAGTCAAAACTTACAGCTCGAGACACATTGTCCTAGTGCTCCCAGAGACCTCCACGTTAACACATTCCTGTTGAAAACACAAACCCTGTTACAGGACAGTGATTAATTTCAAGAGAGTTACCATTTCCTGCAGCCTCCCTGGAAAGGTGAGCAGCTCCCCCAGCACTGCCTGCCTACCCCCTTGATCAGCTGGGAGGGGAAGGGCAGCACTGACTGCCCACACCTGGGTTCAGGACTCAGCCTCCTGGAGCAGAGCCAAGGCAGAGTGCTGCTCTCCTGTCAGGTCAGGAGTTCTCCCTCCAATTCCTTACAAAAAGTCTTGGTCACCAGTTGGCACCTTGCTAGGTTGAACCTATGGCAAATATGGGCTGCCTGCAGGAAAAGAGGGGTGCCTAGGGGAGCCTGCTTAGTGGAGACAGCTTTCTTGGGGTGGATGAGTTTTCACCATGCTTTACTGACTGTGATATTTCATTCTGCTCTCAACAGTAGCTGCAGAGTGCAAACAACACCCTGTTAGTGCCTCAAGCTGTGCCTTCTGGAGTCTAAGCCTTTGGGGAGCTTTAGGCTTTACCCACAGGACCCCAGGAAAGAGTTTAATCCACAGGAGTGCTGGCAAGACACAAAGGACCCAAAGCAGCACCCCAGCAGTGATGTTGCACCATCACCACTGTGCAGCAAAGATGTGGAGGGCAAAGAATGAGCTGTGCCATGTGTCCCCATAGCACCCTGCACAGTGACAGGGGACAGGCTCTGTGCTCAGAGCCAGCTCTTCCAGGAGCCCAGAGTGGCTGGTCAGGCTGCATCCCTGTGTACACATGGGCTCTGTGCCCTGCCATTTCCCTGCTGGAAGGGAATCTTCCCTCAATGAAGGGGAGATGAGGTTGCTGCAGCCCAGGGCAGGTGCTCTCCTGGGTGTAATTCACAACATGGCAGGCCAGGGTAGAGGCTGACTAGAGGGGCCTGAATCTCAATCTCCAAGGACTCAGGCTCCACAATGAGGCTGGAGGAGAGCAGTGTGAGAGCCTCAGCACTGTACTGCAGGCCCTGGGAGCTGGGTGCTGCTCTCCCAGCACTGTGTGCTCTCCAGCCTCCTCTCACACTACTCCCAGAGAAGACATGGCTGCAGGAGATCCTCACATCTGCCATGCATGCCCTTCAGAGATTAATTTTAATGAGTGGGTTTGGTTTGGAGATAAAGGCACATAGAGTAACAGGAAGGTTTTAAAGTACTCTGGTGTCACATTACTGACTGGGATATGGTAATGCAGAGGGTGTGAAGAAAGACTTGTTTAAGCAGACCAAAACATTCCACCCATCTATGTTACTAAAGCCTGAATTTTCATATTCATTCTCATTCAGCTCAGTGCTGGAACTTGGTCCCAGTTCCTGCTGTCCTGTGGCAGCAAGAAGGCTTCCCTGGCTGCCATTCTGAGCGTGATGTAAAGTTTATCTTCCCAGAAGGCACCAGCTGCCATTAAGTATTCCCTTACATTACCAAAGTCATGCTCCAAGCAATTGAAAATTTTTTCCTGCCCCTACATTGCCATATCTTTCAGGAGAATTGCCTTTTAGGACTTAACAAGCATGGGACTTGCATGGGAGAAGTCAAGAGATCAGAGAATATAAAGTGAATTAAGAGAGCATAGTGGCCAGGATTTAAGCCAGTCCTGCCCTTGCTTCAATTAGTTTCTAGTGGATATGAGATTCTGATTTTTTATTACTTGTTTAAGCAGTATGAAACGACGCCTTGTGCATTGTGTTTGTATTACGTAGAGGTGATCCAGCTGCTCAGAAACCTAGTTTACCTAATGGAAGGCTTCCTTTAGGAAGTTTTCAAGGAGCTTGAACCTAGCAAGCAAAGATCCTAGGTGAGATTTGACTTGCTTAGGGACTTTTATTTAGTGCATGAAAAAATATCAACTAGGATTTTCAAATGCCTGCTACGTAGTGCTGAACTTTCTCATAATTTCCATCTAGTGAGAACTATAATTTAAAGTTAATGTATCTGAAGAAGCAGTGTCTCCAGCAATGCAATGCTTGCCAGCTACATGCTGCAGAAGGGCACTGGCTAGGAGCCAGAATCTCTATGAAGCATTTAACCTCCTGAATTTTTCACCTAAATGCAATAATACATTTATGCATTATTTGAATTGTGAAAGAGAGTGCTTTTTGTTTAAAAATATGATCAACTCAACATAGCAAAACTCATACACATTCCAATAAGTCCCTTTATTGTTCTCCCTTTGCATTTCCATATTCATACTGCTTCTTTATTGTAAAATATACTTTCCATCATAAGAGCTAGACAGAACCTATCGCTGTTACTTGTAGGGGAAGAATTGGCTGAACAGCTGCACTCAACCCCCTGCCAGCATTCCGGAGATTTATGCGCTGCATTTCAGGGTTAGGTCACAGGCTCCAAAAGTCCAGGCCTCTGCAAATAGTGCAGCCAGAGACTCCTCTATTTGGAGCACAGTGTACTACACTGCTACTGTATCCAAGCCCAAGCAAGGAGGAGGTCTGAAAATCTGGTTTATTCCCTATTGCTGATTGAAAAGTGAGGTATCTTGTGGCATAGCTTCTCCTATTGCACAAGTATATGCTGAACGAGTTCAATGCAACACAGTTGAGGCTACACCAAGAAAAAGATAATTAGCAAAGTATCAGCTGACCAGACTGTTAAGTAAAGAAAAAACAGTTTCTACCATTTCAGCCACTGTAAAGTACGATCAAAGAATTGGAGTAATGGTCTAAATCATAATTTTATTTTCTAAGGAATGAAATTTTAGCAATAAGGTTATTTCTTCAGACCTCATAATAGCTTTTGAACACAGTAGAAAACATCAACCAAACTTTTAAGATGGAAATCATTAAACCCCTGCAAAATTCACACATGTGCAGAATCACTATTTTCGTAGAGGGGGGAAAGATAAGCAGAACTGAATGTGTCAGTCGATCAAACAGGATTAACGTGGTTTAGAACTACCCACCACAAGCAAGCATTTCATAGGAAAAAATGAGAGTGGACAAGATTTATTGTACTAGAGGATAGAGAAAGGAACAAAGAACACAAAACTGTAGGAAACTGGGCCTCCTCATTTTCATTCCTTAGAAAAGAACATATTCTGTTAAATCAAGCAGAAAATTACATATTGTCTTGTTGGTTTTCTTGGACAACTCCCAGAGTACTTAATGACAGGTTTGAAAAATGTAGACTTTGATGGTATCAGTGAACCTTTTTGCCTGCAGAGAGCCCAAAACGCCATGAAACAATGGTGCATTTCTGAGCCTACTCCTTTTCTGCAGGAGACAAGGGATTAACTAAAGTACTTGGTGCCCTAATTTTATCTTTTATACTGGAGAAATTATCTACTAGTCTGAAGGAAAAATTGACAAAGATCAGTTTTTCCTGAGATTCCTTTTAAGTTTTTAAAAATCTCAACCGATTATATTGATTGTTTTCAAAAATATGTGAAGAGAAGAAATAATATTATTTTTTTACCCTCTTATTTTAGGCATCAGTAATTATTCTGTTGTGTACACACATGTGGATGTGTACAATTTGGGTCAAACTAAAAAAGAGAGCATTTGATCAGCTTTTATTTCTTGTTGAAACACCAACTGTTCTCCTGTTAATTGCCCTAAGTATGTTCTCCATAGAGGGAACGACCCCGGGGCAAACTCTGTAAAACACTTGGACAAGTTTACAAAATTGTGATACTTTGTATTTTTGTACTAATTTGTTGCATTGTTTCAAATACTTTTGGCAATTAGGAAGTAGGACAATAGGCATCAGCTGGTCTACAAGTCTACCTACACACTACTTTCTACCACCCAAGCAGTCCTGGCTGCCTCACTAGGCTGAACTAGCTGTGATAGGAATTACCTGCACTGACACAGCTGCAACTACACAAAGTGGGCTCAATCCATAATTTGTGTTTTATGTCCTCAGCTAGACCTTAGCATGAGGGACCTAAAGCCTAGCTAGCACAGTGAATTCCTACTGGTTTTGTAGTTAAAACAGCTTTCCTTTTGTCAGCTGAATGGTTATCACAACAAGCTGAGTTAAAGTCCTGATTGTCAATAATGATTGAACAGGTGGCAAACTATTTATCTAGAGTAAGACAGAAAAAGCATGGTCCAGATAAATAACTCAGATAACTAGATAAAGGTTGTGAAATTCAATTAGGATGATGATGTTTTTATACCAAAATTATTATGATATGCATAGAAGCCACAACTGAACTACAGCTTTTGTAGGGCTAAATACATAGAGCAACTAGTGTGATCCAGTTAAGGGACTGAATGTTCATTCCATGACGAATAGAAAGACAAATTTTTCCAGATCACTGTTCTGCTCACCATACCCATTTCCAATCTTTCATAGTCTTATGCCTTCTTCCTCAATTTCAACATCTTCATCTGACCAAGTATCTAATATCCACTGTCCTACTGAATTTTTGTCCTGAGCAATTCTCCTTTGATTTAGTCTCCACCATGGCCGTATACAAGAATTTTTTGTTTGATGTCTCATCTCATTTCATGAATTATCCAAGGTCATCCACAGACCGAGAATATCCTCAATATGATGGGTGCCTTGCTTCTAGATACAAAATGCCCCCTCTTTTTATATATTGGTTTATCTTAATTAATTCCTTTTTCTGAAGTTGTTGATCATTTCAAATGCTTACATTCATCTTCCAGTTTCTACTGCACCTCCCCTTGCAGTGCCCTTTCTCCCATCTGCTAACTAACCCTGTTCTGTTCTATACATGATAACTCTCCTGTCCTTAAATGGTGTATCATCACTCATTTTTTGTCTTTTAATCTTGTTAACTGTACCTAGAGGCACATCTGTGGCTATGATGGAAGGAGTCACTTCCAAGTCTTGATAGATACTCAGTAATGAGTGGAAACATGTAGGACCAAACATCACTTTCTTTCACCTATTACTGTGGATAAGGAACACAATGAAATTATCTCACCAGTTTACAGTTCAGACATTTTAATTGTTTTTACTTTTCCCTTCCATATCTTGGTTCTTGGACAACATTAGTAAATGTTAATGCTCATGTCTTTCAAATATTGCCAAGACATGATTGACAATGTAAAGGATGTTCTGTATTCATCACCTATTTTATCTATAATTTTTATACAATTTACTTTAGCATTATGCAGGAGATTCATTTCCCTTTGTGAAAACCCTGAGTGGATTCCAGTCTTCTACAGTGTCAGAGTCCAAACAGAACTAGTTAGAAAGAGAAAGGAAAGAATTAAATAGCTCCCTCTCTATCTTTTTAAAGAGAGTTTATGCTGTGAAAACATGTAGAAAAGAGATTAAGGAAAATTATATTTAATTACTAAAAAACTTTAGTTCTGAGAGAGAGTTGTAAAGAGGGTAGGGAGTTATAATTCAGAGAGTTGCTTGCTCAAGGTCTTAATTTCTCCTAAAACTGCAACATGATCCCCAGGGAAGTGGTCACAACACCATGCCTATCAGAGTTCAGGAAGTGTTTGAAAAATGCTCTCAGGCACATGGTTTTGCGGTGTTCTTGGGGTGTTCTTCTTAGGGCCAGGAGCTGGACTTGATGATCCTGATGGGTGCCTTCCAACTAAGCAAATTCTATGATTCTATGAAAATACTGCAGCCGAAAGTGCTTTGAGAAATTGGTTACAGAACCTGAAGTACTACCCAAACATTGATTTATGCAACAATTGGCAACAAAAATTTCAAGCAAATGTTTTACTATGATCTGTCCCCAACCTTGCCAATATCCTTGTATTAAGAGCTTACATAAAATTATTTAGAAAGTAGAGTTCTTCCCATCATCCAAGCTGGTCAGTTTCGTACATTAAATGACATGATATTTCCATTTCATTTATGTTCAAGTAACAAAAAGATGTTCAAGTAACAAAATTTAAACACTCAACAACAGTCCTAAATTAAGCTTAAAGATACCTTGTGTGAACTGTCCATAGAGCACCTCATCTTTTTGTATGTGTTGACAATAAGAAGAATAAACTATGCCCTAAGAGGGTCTTCTCAATTTTTTAAAATAGTGCATTTAATAAAATACACCACCTGGGGAAAAAAGATTAAATGTTCAATTAACAAAATTCTGATGGGCTTCTCTTAGCCAGCTCACCTGGGGTGTTATTACAGGAGGTATTTGCTTTACTAAAGAAGTGTCAGGCTACCTTTGCATAGTGTAAAGAGAAAAAAAAGTCATAAGGAGACTCAAGACTTTTAAATAGCGTATTCCTATTATCCTCTGTCACTTTATTCTGTGCCAGAAATCTTCCCAATGTCCACAGATACTGAAATATTTCAGGATATATTACCTGAAAAAGTAAAAAAAAAAAACAGGACTTGGACTGGAGATAGATCTGGTTCAATATGAAGCTTCTAGCAGTTGTCAGTCTGACAGACTGCAATGATGTAGGAAACATTCTAAGTGTAAGCAACAGGAAATTTAATTCCCCAAGTCTGTCATTCAGGTTAATGGATGTCCTTAGATAAGGGGGTCGGTTTGTTTGTTTTAATTGAGTCTCACAACTCCAGACAGGCTTGTGCTGGACACCTTGTTCAGGGTGTGCTATCATGTTAGCTGTGTTTTATGCTCACAGACACGTCAGTCATAAGTGGGACCAGCTGCACCAAACACTAAGCAAAGTGCAACAAGCTCACTGTTCCTACTCCAGAGAGCTGATAATCTAAGCAGACTCACATGGATAACCTCATTAACTCAATTACATTTATTCTCTTCCCCCTGCCTTTCACCGCTTTCGCTCTTGCATCACAGTACAGTGAAGAGGTGTTTGATGGACAAATATCAGTAGCCTTCCAGAAATAGATTCTTAATGTATATGATCCTAGGAAAGGATGGACATCCTGGCCTAGTAAAATTAAATGGTTGTTTCATGTTTATAGCAAATATGTGTAAAGTGGGAAAAGAGAGTGCTAAATCTGTCAGTACTTTCAAATCAAAGGACAATAAGCTATGGAAGGGCTCAGGACAGTACAGATCATGGGTGTCACTGACATGGGATGAATATGACATGAAATGCTCAATCACAATATAGCATTATAAGGAAGTGAAGGGAAGTAAAGGAAGAAATGGAAAAGGAAAACTGAAGAGAGATGGAAGATCTGTCTTCTCTATAATACATCATAAGGAGGTGTTGCCTTGACCTCTCTGATTTCTGGGTGGTATAACTGTGGGTGTAGACATTAACCTCACATTTCAATTCCATCCAAATACATGAATTCTCAAGCTCTGAAAAAGCAAAGACAATCTTTGCTGTCTTACAGATACCAAAGTGCTGGACTTCTGCACAATTGCAGGAACATATAATTGCTCATGTGGATGTACTAAGCATTATTTTCAACCATTACTGTTACCAGTGCTACTTTTGTGGCAAGATACTGTATCTCAGTGTGGGTATACAAAAGAGAAAGAAACTCATGACAGGACTAATACTGACATTAGGCTCTAATATAACAAGGGTTCACTGTGCACAAAGCATCCTGTGAGCAGAGCAGAAGACAAAGTTTGGGGTTTTGGGGAGTCTGGTGATTTTCATTGGTGGTGGATTTGATTTCATTCATTTTTATATATATATGTAAATTTAACTTTGGGCACAAGACGATTACCAATAAAGCAGAAATATGCAATATTAGAAAATACACCTTATTTTAATCTTGTCAGATAAATATCTTATACCAGTCTGAAGAACAAGGAGAAAAGAATTTTACAGGATATTTACAGATCCTGCTTTCTGTTCCATTCCACTGACCTTACTGTTATTCACTCCCATTAGGGACTATTCATGACACAGTTGTTTTTCTTCTACCATCACGTGTCAATATCTGATTAGACACAAATAAGCTTCTTCTGTTCGTCTAATTCAGTAATAATAAAAAAAAATCTATCAAGTGCCATAACAGACTTCTAAGCAATCCAAAGTTTCTGTGTGAAATTTTATATTAACAGTCTGCCATATCTCCCTCTGATGTGGAAATCCAGCTGTGTCCCAGAGAGAAAATCAGATGCCTTTCCATTAAACCACAGCTCTCAAGATTGTCTGCACAGGCAGGAATAAGTCAATTGGAAATAGCTGTGAATAAACATCTGTTAAGCAGCATACTGGATATATGATTTTTCTGATAATAGAAGTTGAAAAATTTCTATATATGTATCATAATTCTTTTCAAAGATATAAAAAGCATAAAAGATATAAATTTTTAATTCAACTCCTATAGTACTCAGCACAGTTACAGTTCCTTAAACTGGCATTAGCCCAAATCATGAATTAATAAGGCTGCTTATGTTGCCAATTAAAGCCCTAACTGCATGGAAGATTTCAGGGAGACCTTAAGGCAAAACCCACACCAAAGCCATTTTTATTTATAAATATACATGTATCTTGACACAGTTGCCTTGATTTAGGGTCTGTTCCAGCTGTGTCCTAGAACCCTTGATACTCTTGTTGTTATAGCTTGGAATGAATAGGTGCTGCCCACTGTTTTCTGGGGAAGGCATGCAGATAAAAGACAGAAATACCTTGTTCATGACCTAGAAAACCATTTCTTACTCAAATATTAGTATGCAGTATAGCTTATATTTCAAAGAGATAGAATGTCATGTCAGTTAAAAATTCCTCTAATAATAGTGTCTGCTGTAAGTTATTCTGTTTTGATTATGTTTCATTCCACATTCTCTTCCTTTCTCTTCTGAAAATAAGTGCAGAGAAGAGAGCCTTGAAATATTTATAATGAGTATACGTAAAGACAGCTTTAGAGAACGCAAATTTTAACTCTCCACTGAAATACAGCCTGTATATAAACTGCTGTGTTACAGAGTGTAACATTCAAGAAAGTCATGAAATTCTGACAGAAAAGATACTAAAGGCCCAGGCTATTGCATGAAGCAGAGAAACCTCCAGATGGGAATGTAATGATTAAAGCATTGGACAGAAACTGAGTTTTCTTATGTACCATTGTGAAGACGTCATAAGGAACTTGGTATAGGTAAGGATTAAAATTTTGAACATGTAAATATTTTTTTACTTCAGGTCTTCATATGGAGCAAAGAATTCTTTTCTTATGCTGCAAAATGAATTTAATAAAAAAAAAAAAAAAAAAAGAAAAATAAAATTAAAAAAAAAAGGAAGTTTGGTCCAGGCCAGGGATGTGTGTACACATAAGTCACAATAATCATTGTGTATATTCAGTATGATGATAGACTTTGAAAACTCCTGGATTTTGGGGGATTTTGAGTTGTTGTCATCTGATGACTCAGACTAAGAAACCTTACAGATATTTTGTAAACACCAAGAATTTCAGTAACTGGCATTGGTTGCAAAACTATTTCAGATCTATCTAAAATAAGTTCTCACTACTTAAATGTCCTTTTACCTGGCACATCTAGATTTTTTGTTATAGAACCATTTGTATAAAGACTTCATAAAAGAACAGTCAAACTCACTTTTTTCTGTTAAAAAATTCTTAATAAAACCTCTAAACAAGACATTTTTGAATTCTTCTGTACTCTTGAGTGCAACTGGTTTCTACAGGCACACAGATGTAACCTTGATTATGTGGTATTAGTTATTTCAACAGTTTGTGGCTTTTTGCACATATATTACACTGTTTCTTCTGCTAAAGAAATATCCACAGAAACTGGGTTTATATTGCCACCTCATTTATCATATCAAACCAGATAAAACAGGTCTGATGTACTAAGCCACCTACTTGGCTGGTTATTTTTAAACACTGGGTACAGCTTTTTGTCTGTGGTAAGATTTCCCCCTGTTTCTCCCTCAACTTCTCTAGACAACTCATAACTTTTTATCAGTTAAAAATGGTAAGATAATTATGACTATCCAGCTTAGGGAAAACACTTGCAGACCTTGGAAAGATTGAACATGAGCTGCTCTAAAGCATCGTTATCTGCTCTTTATTTATTTAACACACTCATCATCTTTTTCTTTGAGGATTTGTCTTTAAATCAAAATCCATATCCAGCATAGATAGGATGAGCACAGTCTGACACTAGAACAAGGCTATTTTGGAAATATTAGTCTCCTTTGTCAAATTAATTGACACCTATTTTTTCTAGTTTAACCCTACTATACCTCCTCTTGTAGGCATGTAGGAAAGAACTTTTTGATGAAAGGAAACGATAAAAAAACCCCAAACAACCCATCTCTTCAGTCAGGTAGCCTGGGTCACACAAATATAAGTTAGTCCAGTGTTATGTGGGCAGCCTGAAGACCCTGCCATGTAGCAAAAAAGTGCTGTCCTGCCAAAGCAGCAAACCTCTTTTATGGTGAAGCTGCTTTCCTGTTCCTCTCCTACTTGTGCAGATGCTGTAAGCAGGATGCAGAGCAAGGAGAAGAGAGACAAAGCACAAGGACTACAGCTGTCATGGTCTGAGGCTACTGCTTGCTTCCACATAGCCAGGTACATGCAAACAGTATTGGGTAACAACAAGAAAAGGTAGCTGGAGACTGGGGAGAGTTAATTACTCTTTCCTGTTTCTCCTTTCAGTAAAGTAGTATCTTAATGTACAGCATACCTATCTGCATTGGCCATCCAGTGTTTAGTCTTTAAAAAGGTTTATTCCTAAATGACAGGTAAAGTTTAGAGAACTCATCTGAACCTTAATTATGATCAATCTTTTTACAACAGCAAAAAAGCCTTTTCTCTGTTGGACTGTGAGCTTCATAGAGAGTTAGGAATTCAGTTACAGATCTTCTGCTGTGCTTCTAGACCTTCTCATTTCCCTGAAAGTATGTGCATATGTCAAGTCGTATGTCTTAAATATATTTAGCTACACTAACACCTTTGGAGGCAAATGCAATTGCAAATCTGCAGCTGCTCCTAGTCCAGCCATCTCTGACTAGCACAGTTTTCTGTCTTTGGTACCACCCATGCAATACTTCAAATAAATTTCATTCATATGTGCACAGAGCTCAGTTTATCTCTTTCAGTCTTCATTGCTTAAAATGCCCTTTACCCTTATGCACAGCTGGTTGCTGTGTGGCATTCCTTATACTTAAAAGGTGGAAAACCTCTTATGAGCCCAAGGCTGTTCAGAACTGCTGCCTGGAGTGGCTATAAGCTAAAACCCCAAATTCAGCCTTCTATCCTGTGAGATAATTCCAACATAATCCCAGAAGAGTTTCAGATACTGCCAGCAACATGTGAACCACTTAGCCTTGTGTCCAGCCAGAATCCTTATTTAGATCATCGTGTTTTTCTTCAGCTCTTAGACCATTTATTTCCCAAACATACCTTAATTAAAGGTAATAATGATAATAAAATGCAGACTTACCTTGTTTCCTGCCAAAATATATTCTGATGTGAACTCAGCAACAACTTCTTCTGGTCAGAGAAACATTTCCACACAGACTATACTTATAGGAGAGTCACAATGTCTGGCTTTTTTGCTCTGGGCACCATTTCCAGTCACATGAACTAGGAACAGTTTGATTCAGATGTTAACAGCCACTGACATTCACAGGAATGTTAAAAAAAATAAATCATAAATGCCTTAAGAAATTTCACTGCTTAAAAGACTTAGCACAAAAGTTATTGAAAATGTGGTATGTGTTTTTTTTGGAGGAACATAGGTGTTCATAGTAATATGTCAAAGAACTATCTATTATGTTATAGAGAAAACCATATTGAATAAAGTTTTCTTCACAACTTTTATGTCTTTGCAGCTTCACTAAAGTAGAACTTATGTGCAAATCAGGGAAGAATCTGACATTTTAATTTTAAATTGATGTTAGAGTTTGAGAAATTAAACGGGATGAATTCTGCAAACTGACAACTGTAGTGGATCTGAATAAATCTGTGATTGGCACCTAAGCTTCCAGTAAGCTCCCTTCCCTCCCTTTATTTATTTTAAACACGGTTTTTAATTCTGTTTAATTTTATTGTCTTAATTTGAAGGAATCTGCATCAAGGGGGAGGGGGGAAGATGACAGATTTGTGGTTTACATTTCATAGGACTGCGGTAACGGAGACACTCGGGACACAGCTCTCTGTTCTAGTTCATTTCATGCTCCCAGGAAGCCTCATGTTCAGAAGGTGACCTTCAAGGGGTATTGCTCTGTCCCTGAATCATCCTGTATTACAGGATAAGTCTTCACTGACAGACTCTCATTCCTCTCAGTGTAAATGGAAGTTACATGGATTATTTTAAGCCCTCCTCCCACCTGAGATACTTTCTTTCTGCACTCTCTGGCTTTTTAATGTGAACAAAAAAAAAAAAATCTAAGAACCTCATGAAGCCTACAAGGAACATTCAGAAGTTTTGAAACCTTTTCCCTGTTTAAGGTCAGTGAGAGAGGGAGAAATAATTCCAAGCCAACTAAATGTAGATAAAAGCAATACATGCATGTTGTTCCTTTACAACTTCTGCATGGTTCTGGGAGCAGAATATTGGTATTTTTCTAAAAAGAAGCAGAGGAAAAGAAACAATATATTTCCTCTTTCCACATTAATATGATTCTCACAGCTCTTGCACCTTCACTAAAGAGGTAACCAAATGATTGGCAAACCAAGATTCTGTACAGGAGGAAAAATAAATTGGGAAGTGTGCAGTGACAAGTTTGTGGTAGGGTGACTTTATGCTGCTTGTATCCCCAATCGTCTGTTCTGTTTGTGCTGTATATTCAGTTCTGTACCTTTAAAACTTGTTCTGGGAGTGAAGGGGGAGAAAGAACAGCGCGCAGTTTGTTTTGAGAAAACTGCCTGACTCCCCCACATTGCTGCTCTCCGGTGTTCGTCCGAGGCACGGACAGCGGTGGGACAGAGATCTCCTGTGCTTTTAGTTAGTTTTAGCTAGCTAGCTAGGGCAGAGAAGACTCCCTGGACTGTTTTTTTTTCCTTTTTCTTGGGACTGTTTAAATCTGCTCAGGACTGAAAAACCCAGAGGAGCAGCGAGGGCTGGCACCTGCGGCCCGCCAGGCCTGGACCTTCGGAGAGACTGAGTGAACTGAGCTACACCCACAGCAAGGACTGTCTCTGTTTGCCATCTCTCTTCAGAGCGGGCAGAGGTTTTATTGTTTCATATTATTAATTCTTTGCATTTGTAGGCATTTTGTTTGTTAAATAAATAGTTTTTTCCACTTTTCTCCAAGGAAGTTCTTTTCCCGGACCGGCTGGGGGGAGGAGCCATTTGGGTTTGCTCTTCCAGAGGAACCCCTTCGGAGGTTTTCTCCCAAATTTGCCCTAAACCAGGACACAAGTTGTTCCAATGCAGCTGGTAAACTCCTGCTGTCCAGTGCAAGTTTTGCAGGAAAAGCTTATACATATTTTGTGGCCATCAGACTTCCTAACTGGGCACAGATCACCTGAATCAAACTTCTACACTAAGTCCATCCAACATTTGTCAGAAAGGGGACTTTTTGTCAGATTTTTTGCGTTTGGATGAGCGAAGGACAGAAGCAAAGAGTATCCCTTAGTAAATGACTTTTTTGTTGCTGTTCAGAAGCTAATGGTAATCTAAATTAGTTATCATGTCCCTCAAAGATGAAGTACTGACAGGCAACTGCCTTTTCCATAAGAATTTGGGACACCAGCAGCCTGTTGTACTGAATAAGAATGAGCTACACAACCAGTGCTAGTATTCCACAGACACGGCTTGGGTGTGGTGTTTCAGTGTGGCACTCACTGTGGCACTCAGTGTGGTGTTTTTGGTGTGGCACTCACACTGGAAAATCAGTTTGATGACAGCAAGTAATTGAGAGTACATATGATCTTGTAATTTGTTTTGAAAATTCTCCTGAAAGATATGCAATTCTTGGGAATGACCCCACATGTACATCCTGAAAGTTAAATGTAATGAGGCAGCGAGTAGAACAGTTGTTCCATTTAATTTGAAACCATGAGATGTTACTACTTATTTGCCATGTTTTCAGTCTAGATTACAGCTAAAGTGTTTCTTTAAAACAACATATACTTTTAGCCAAAAGGTGTCAAATTTCCCTAGAATAAAGAATTCCAGCAATTTTCAAATGCAGCCATTGAACATCACAGTATTCCTGCTTCACAAGATTTCTTCCCCAGTCTAAGATTTATAGGACTAGATCTAAAGGATATTAATGAGCTCACTGTTTTCTCCACCCTCACATTTAATGCATCATCATTATTAAGACACGGAATTAAACAAAAACAACATGACCATCTGGAATCTCCACAATTCAGAACAGGGGGAATTATCCAGCCATAGTGGGTTATGCAGAGTAGGTTAGCAAGATTATCATGAGAACATTGCTTCAGATTATTTCATGAAGACAGTTTATTAAAGAAAGCTTATTGAAGCAAAGATATTGAGAAGAAGGAAAATAGCATAAGCAATATAGGAAGCTACAGGGCAGTCAGAAAAATCATAATATATATTTTGTTTAAAAAAACCTGAACACTCTCCACCCCCACAAAAGAACTCCAAACAAAAACGACAAGAAGACACCAACAAATCATGGCAAGATTGCTTTAGAAATTGAATGGGAACATTTCCTTTTGCTTTCATTTTGTCTGTAGAGCTGTCACCACAGCAAATTAAGCAGATACTGAATATGCTCCATCTCACTGGCCTACAAAGCTCCCTCCACTTCAAATACAAGACTTTGTGTGGGTTCCCTTGAACTTGCAATCCTGGTTTGAACCCTCCACGGAGGGCTGTGGACTGATCATTTACTGAGCCACGTGTGGGTGGATTTTGTATCTTTAGCACTACATGTGCTAATTTAACTGCAGGTGCAAGTCAAAAAAATTGCTCCTGAACCCCAACTGTAACTGTAATCACTCCGATGTTTTAGTAGAGCAAAGCAGCAAACAGACTATATTAAACTGATCACAGTTTTAATATAAGGAACTGTATTCAGTAAGTACACTTTCCTTTGTTTGAAAGTTCAGCACTGAGCAAGCTCTTTCACTTCTCTCAAATCCTGTGATACCATACTTGATTTGATTTCTTGGTTCTGTTAGACGTGTGATGCACCAGTCCTTGTGATGGTCTAGGCACTGAAATTCTTGTATTGAGTTGTTGATCAAGATAGAAGAGGATCACACCTCAGTGAAGGCACTCCAAGGACGTAAGAAAATAAAAAAACAGATTATGGAGAAACATAAAGGTCTGCACTGTCTTTATAACTGCTCAGAAGTATATCTTTACATATACAGGGAAAAAAAGAGAAAAATCTCCTAATATCTTATTTTTTTTTTTTTTTGGATATTTTGCCAGGTGAATAATTTCTTTAGCACAGAAATCCATAAAAGATTAAGTGACAAGTCTCTATAAATTTGTCTTTAATTTTCAGTCTTTATTTTACTTTCTGGTCATTATTTCAAACCCATTTACAGAAGTACTGCCAAACATACTGTTTTGTCAGAGTTCCTGCAGAGTAACTTAAGGCAGTTATTTTGAATAAGCAGTTTTTTATCTGATATAAAATGTCCTCAGAACACCAGATGGATATTATTAAATTTTATGATAGCCCATACAGAGATAACACTCATTTTATGGAGACAGAAGGAGTCATAAACCAATTAGAGTATCAACTTGGTCTTTACATTTTGTTCTGCATTTTAAAGGCAGAGGCAGAATTGCCAGTAAAGTCCCATCAGACAACACAAATGGCCAGAAATAGTACAGAATATGCTACAATAACTGTACTATTGAAAAGTGCAATTTTTGCCCTCAGCCAGAAAAAGAAACTTCCTTGCCCTACTAGCTGCTGTCAGCTGCAGGGAAAAGCACAAGACAGGGGATTCTGAGGAGAATCATAATCCCAGCATATGGGATAATACCCTATTACCTCAGAAATTAGGTGCATGCCAGCACATATACTCCAAATTTTAACACTGTGCCTACTGGTTCTTTCAAGCAGCTTCTAAAGAATAATTTGTGTGATGGGAGGGAAAGATAGCAGGAAGATAAAGAGAAGATGAAAGCTGATAATTAAGGAAATAAAGCTGTTGACTTTGTTTGTAGGAAACCAGAGTTTCTTTCTGACAATTGCAAGGACTGGGGAAGTGTTTTACAGCTCAAATTGAAACTTAGTTCTAGTGTCTGTCATTGTTTTTTGGGCAGATCCTGGGTAATTCACACAGCTGAACTTGTATGTAATGCTCTACATGCTTGGCAAACACACAAATCAGGAAGGGTCCAGCAACAGCAACCTCACTGACCACACAACCTGGGTGTTGGTTTGTCCCTTTTACACCATGGAAGCACAGACAGACAATGTACCTTGCCCAAACCTGTCGAACAATTAAACAACAGAACCACCTCAAGGTGAAGACCTGTGTCCAAATCACTGAAGACCACAGTCCTTACAAAAAACCCCATTGCCTTAACTAAAGCTGTATCCCAGTTCTGGGGCCCCAGCTGGTCCTCAGACTCCACTTTCCAGAGAAGTCTAAAGCTGTACCTGCATGGTAGTACCAGTTGCACCAAACAAGACAGACATTGCTTAAGGACAGAGGAAGGCTGGGCTGTAGATGCATCTCCTTTTAAGTGTTTCTCAGGGAAGAGATGGAGATGCCATGTGCAAGCAGCCACACAGATTTCTCTGTTTGTTACAAAAAACGTATCCTGCCTAAAACAGGCCACAAGTGCTGTGAGGGATTTTCTCACACTGCTTTCCAAACTCACCCACTAGCCTAAAGTTTTCTACTGACAAAAGCACATTGTTTTGATGTATAGTTTGTATACCTTACGTGCCACTTCCTCACTTCAATTATTTTTTCTTCATTTAATGCTCAGTTCCTTGTTTAAAAAATAAATCACAACCAAACAACCAAATTTGCTTATAAACATTTTCCTCCCTCCACAGCAAGCTGTGAATATTTTAAGATATGTGCATCAATGAAGTTTTCCATAATTTTCCTTTTCCTGAACTTGGTGACCTTCCTGTGTTTTAGCTGGAAATAAAGCAAGTTACATTTTGCTACCAGTTAAAAGTTTCCTATCCTTAAGATGTAAAACTTTACTGTATACATATTTTTAAAAAACCCATAATTATTTCTGTTTGCAAAAGCCTTCTTACAAAACATCTATATGGTGTAAAAATAACTTTCACAGAAATAATATTGTCTAAAAGTTATAAAAATACAAAAATACTTAATGCAAATATTTAAAAAATACTGACTTTAATAAATACATAAAGATACATTGCTTGAGACAGTATCTTAAGACCGAGTAGAAACCCAAGGAATTCTCTAAAATGACAGCAAATCTTACCTTAAGAAGAATCAGCACAGAGGCTCTAGTTTTTCTCTTACCACATATTCAATCAAGTGCTTATGGCAAGACTTAATGCTGACTCCTTCCACCGCTCCAGTGGTCAAAGAGCAGACATCCAGAATCTAAGCCCTCCTATAGGTTTGTCAAGCTGAATGGGAGTAACATCTGGCTTTCTGCCTGAAATTAATTGGAGAAATGTATTATGGGTTGTGTACTTATCATCAGCTGCCAAGAAGCATTTAGATAATGCTCCTTTACAAGAGGAGAAAGGAAGATTTTTCATTTCATTTCCAGAGAGATGCATGTACACTGTCAGGCAGATAACAATTAAGGACTGACTGGTGAATATCAGAAGAAGTGACATAATTTAGTTTTTCCTTTTTTTAAAAAAAAGTAATAGCATATATGGAGTGGGGCACTTACGTTTTCCTACGGATTTCAGGATGAGGAATCCAGTTGATAAACTTTCAGTTTTAAGGTGCTTTGCCCATATGTCTTGTTTAAGCACTGAAAATGAGACCTACATTTCTCTCTTTTGATAAATCATGAGTAGAAATTACCATTTCTTCAGGGCTGTGAAATTACACCTGTGACTCTTTACCACCTTTCCTGACTCTGCTACAGGTGTTGCAGTGCCTGTATTAGGGATGCACTACTACTGTCAGCAAAGGATATTCAAAGAGCTTTCTCTATGGGCCATATTAAGATCCTAGAAAACAATAAAGCTGAAAAATGTGGGCAAAGGGGAAAAGAACTCCCTGAAGAGCATAAGTTGAAAGACTCTTTCCTGCTAAAAGGCCATTTGCATTACAGGGTATATAGTACACAAATGTAATTGTAATATACTAGTATTAGTAATAATAATAATAATAATAATAATACTTTTAAGTGAGCAGCTTAAACCAGACATACATTTGGATGAGGATGGATGAATATTGTGACAGAGAATAGAGCAGAAAAAAGGAGAAAATAGCAGAAATAAAAGAAGATAAGAATTAAGTGTGAAAGAAAGAAACTAGAAGGGGTAAAAAAAAGTTTGGGTAGAAAAAAATATGGCACAAACTTTTTTCTATTCCCTTTGCTTCTTGGATCACAGCACATGTCAGGAAAGTCCTGGAGTGGCAGGCATTCCTTAAGAGCGTGACCATCAGCCTGGCTGCCTTGAGAGGCGGGTCCCAGCAGGATGCTTTAGGCAATGGCAGCAGGAGGGTCTCCCCAGCCCAGGATCAGCTGCGTGCCCACTGTGACTGGTGGAAGATCAGGGCTCAGCCAGGCACACAAGGCTGTGTGGCAGGAGATTCAGCATATTGCTAAATGAAGTGCTGTGGGCTGCAGAAACAATCACACTCTTTAAGCAGGAGGGAGCTGTTGAATGCCTTCCCATAAGATTGGCAGTCCTCCTGGCAGAGCAGGAGGGCTTTTTGCCTCCTCACTGGTAGCAGATCCTCTCTGCTCTGCCTGCATGGTGAAATGCAAAACTGTGAGGGCTGGCACTGAATTCTTCTGGAGCTGTGTTAGGGAGAACAGATGTAACATGGCTTTACAGTGCAGAGCCATCCACTGTAGGCTGGCAAGGCAACGGGGATGGTAGCTGTATGATTCCCAGGCTTTTGGCATTAACATCAATGAGCAACACCAGTTTTCCCCACCCATAAAAACTCTTAAATCATCCCTGCAATTTTACCTTGAGCTAGTCTGAAAGAATGGAGAAAAGCTTGTTTTGTACACAGTAACATCTGGTGTGAGTTCTGAAGCACTAGAGTTATGCTTGGTGAGGCTCAGTAAACTCACATCTATGAAACAGGGAAGGTGCTGCCCACACAGGGAGCTGGATGCAGGTAGAGTAAAGAGGAGAGGAGACAGCTGTGGTACAGCACAGTAATTAGAATATAAATCAAGATTAAACTCCATGAAACTATTTTTATTTGGGTTCTGACAAATACTTTATTTCAATTAAAAAGCAGTCCTACAGATTATCAAATTATTCCCAAATTAATTTCTTCAAAGGTTTTACTCTACTACTGATTTAATAACTTCATATTTGTATTCCAAAATGTGGTATAAATGAGCACACACCTGGCAGACTTTTACGGCTGCACAGAGCTGACTTCTCTATCATTTAACCAAAAACATTACAAGCTAACTCAGCCATGAGAGTAAGGATGGTGGCCCCAGTATGAGAATATATATATCAGCTCTTATACTTACCTTTTAATCAAATAAGACCTATATATTGGTATAACAGCAAGCATGTGGATGGTTGAACAGAAAAAAGCTGTTGGTCCATACCTCTGATTATCATTCTACCAGCTACACTTTCATCAGGAAGTCATTATAGTTAAGCTGTGAAAAACTTTGCGCATCTTTTTGCATTTTGGATGACACTAAGCATGCCTGTTTCATTTGGTTTCATATGCATTTGTTAGGCTATTCTGCATGGTTTGATTAGCAAAATAGCATAATGGAAAAATAAACCGTCCACAGGCATGGGTTATCTTCCACATTTATTGATACAGCAAACTAATTAAGTGGAGCTAGGCTTAGCCACCAAATTAAAAATCTAATGCTGAAATTGGGAATCAATCTTCCTGTTAGTATTGCCAGTGATGTCATCAGAACAGCATTTAGGAAAGGTTATATTGGTCTCTTTACTGTTCATTGTTATATTCTTTTCTTCTGCATCTAAATAAATAAATAAATAAATATGGCTAAGCTAGCAATCTATTTGAATAATTGCTGTAATTCAAATATAGCTCATAGATTTTAAATCAACTTTCTCTCCCCTAAACCACACAAATAGGAAATTTCATATAACTCTCCAGCTCCAGACAGTGGAGCATTATGAAAACATCACAGTATAACACCAAACTGATAGAAGTGGCCATTTCTGCAGCTTTTAGAAATCACTGTATTTCTCTTTCTGTTCCCCAGTTTTCCCTTCCTAGGCTATTTTTCTGATTCTTCTTTCTGTATACCCTAAAGCTGCTCTCGTTCTCTAGGCCCTAGTTCTTTGTTCTTCCACTTCTTGGCTTTTATTAAAAGAGTTGTCTTTTTCTGTTAAAATGATATGAAACAATTCATATCTGGAAACGAATGTGAGAAACCTCAGGTATGATGGTGGGACTGTTAAGAAGCTACAGAGCTTTTATTTGTCATTTGGGTTTAACACGGAAAGCTGGCTGAAAAAAAAATTATGATTGTTTACTGTCAGAGCAGAAAGAAAGATATTGTTCTAGAGTAGTAAAAAAAAAGCTGCCTAAACCAAACAAGCAGAAAACCCAAAGCCTGAGATAGTATCTCAACAGTTTTCAGGCTCTGAGATAGGTATATCCATTTACATGAGGATGAGAATTTACGTTGTCCCCCCCAAAGAACAGCTTTTTAACCAAAGTGGGCATGCCCTTGTGTACAGACAAGAGTTAGCAGTGGTACAGGCCTTTTGCAGAGCAGGAATTGGCTAAACATGTAGGGAATATGGTAAAGGTCCAGCTCCCAGTCAACATGGCCAGGGGAACTCACTGGCACCAGTTAGAGAGAAGGGTAGGAGCTGGCAGAGGTAAGAGACAGCTCCTTGCTGAGCGTGGGGCACAGCCAGTCTGAGCTGGGAGGGAAGGAAATCCAGCACAGGGGACTCTGACTTGCTCCAGCATAGCTAAAGGTGAACCTCTCCTTCCAGTCCTTTTTTCCAGGAGTCTGTATGTGCACTGGTTTACACGGCCTGTAGAAGCAGAGACATGCTGTGGAACAAGCGTTCAGATCACCCTCCTCAGGTCCATGTCCCAGCTACTCTTTCACAGGCACCTGGAGAGCTGCCAATATAGTGCAGGAGGCTATAGTAAGATTAATTGCTTGGAGTGAAAAACCCTAAGATGACACTGACCCCTCATTATTAACTCCTGGTTGTTCTGCCTTTGAAGAAAACACCAGAGGAACAATATGAAGTAGTTTTAAATTTTCTTTTCCCTAGTGGCATGTAATATTCACTTTCACACCAAGAACCACAGTCAAGGACTGTTTTACCAGAGAGATTCACCATCTAAAAGACCATCTTCTTGGTTTTTATTTGTCCAGAAGGTAGAATTTAGGAATAAATACCATTTAACATCACATACTCTTCTATTTGGAGAGTGTATATGGTAGGTGTGTATAGATACGTAGATACAGATACTCATATAGCTATATATTTAGAGACTTCAAGTTAATTTAATAGAATATATTTAAACAAATTTCAACAAGATACATTTTTAAAAATTCAGGTATTAACTGCCTTGATATATCCTCATGCTTTCTTTCCTTTCTTATGATATATTTTTTTTCTCTCAAATGATCATGCAGTGCCACCTAGTCGTTGCTGTAGAGGTTTGCAGAGAAAAGGCTTAATTGAAAACAACTTCTTCTCTAAAGGGTTATTAAATTAGTGATTTTTTTTGACTCTTGGGAGGAAGGGTGGTTATGTTGTTCCCTCCTACCCTCCCTCAGTATTATTGTCATTTTTTAATAGAATATTTAAAAGTTTTACTTTTATGCCAATTTTAGAATGCTTATGATTACTACTATGGTGAATAAAACATGTTTATCTGAAAAACATACAAAGTTACCAAACTTCCAAAAGACAATTAAGAAGTGATTCTTGAGAGGAGCAGTTACAACAAATAAAAATGGTCACAGAAAAATAATTTCCCTCTACATGTTACATATGGAGGTAGGAGCAAGAGGTAGCTTATATTGCAGCCACAGAAAATTGTGAATGTTAGCATGAACATGTGGCAGTAGCACAGCTACTCCTTGGGGCTGATCCTGCAGTTAATAGAAGGACACTCCTCAGCTCAAACATCAGCAGCCACATGGCCATCCTCAACTTAAATATGAAGGTGTAATGTAATCATAAGAGGAGCTTGAATGGTTGCTTTTTAGGTCTCGAAATTAGGTGTGTCTTGTCACAGTCATATGAAAAGTTTTCTGGTTTTCTGTGGATCCACACCTCAAATATTTACCTGGTAATCAGCATCTTCATGTAAGCAAGCAAAAGGCAAACCAAACAAAAATAAGTAGGACTCCAGCATGTAACAGTTACAGAACACAATTTGAAAACACAGACATAAAAGGATTAAAAACCTGAACTGTTAAATAAATGATTTCCCCTACCTCCTTGCTTCCTTTAAATATACATAAATATTTTTTAAAATCTCTGTTTCTAAGAGTACTAATGCATGACTTTTCCATTTGTAGTGTGGAAACTGTATATCCTGGATCAAAACATTTTCCCCTCAGAGGCAGTGAATTAACAGATTTTTGCAGAGGAGTCATTTGGTACAGGTTTCTGGGTGCCCTCTAGAGTATGTCACAGGTTGAAAGAGTAATGCATGATACTACTTCAAATTCAGGCCTTTTGATAAATGAATAAGGGCTAATATTTGATAACCAATATTGTCCATTCCATCTGGCTTTTAGACTTTTTCTTGATATTGGAATTTTTTAAAGCCGAGTATAAGGAAGTGTCTAACTAGTACAGGACACCTTCCTGCAAAAGCTGAGCAGCTCCATGCAGATATAAGAAACTAATTCATTAAAAATCTAACCAGCCCACAAAACAGGCTTTTTTTTCTTTATTATTTGTTGATCTGTTCAAGAGGATCCTGTACTTTTAAGCAAGCATTCTTAAAAACGCTTTTAGGATCACCTGTTGGTTTAGAACATCTTGAAGAATATCTGTGTGAAAAAATACAAAAAAATCAGTGGATGGCACTGTTGGCTTGCATGTAGAAAATCATCTCCTAAATTATGAAGTATATACAGATTTTAAGGTTAGTTGTATATATATGGATGTGTTTACCTAGTACTAGATTTTTCTGTATTTGAGAAAAACCATTTTTTAAAAGTTTTTTCATGCTAAAGCCTCCAAAATTAATAGTTATTAAATTCTTACATTTTGTGGCTCACTTGAAACAGAAAGTGTTTGGACTAAGTATTGAACTGAATGAATCATCCCTTACAATCCCTGCAAGGAACATACTAGGTCTTGCAACACTGAAAAATGACTGGTTTTACCTCTTTAGTCTATAAGCACAAAGCATGAAAATTTGGTTTATTGATATCTTTTACAAAAACACGACTTTTTCTGACCTATAGAGTACCTTAGGAACTTACTCATTCAGGCTCCTGCCTGAACTTGTCTCCATTGATCATAAGCTCTCTCAGAGCCCTCAAACACTCTTCAAAACAGGGTGAGTCAGAGAAAGTGATGCTGCTGGAAAAGCATTACGTGGTTGGTGTGGAGAGGCAACACAAACCCGGTGACAAAGCAATTGCCTTCCCCAGAGCACAGGGTTCTGAGATAATTTGATGCTTGGCAGCATTTATTCTGTGCTGCAGCTCAAGCGTTGAATACCATAGGGAGGGGGAAATCTGCAAATCTTTCTGCTGTGGATCATATGGGTAGGTGAAGGGATGAGGAACTGCCGGGCTCCTTTGCCATGGGTGGAGAGACTGAGGCTTCCATCATTCACAACAGAGCTAATTCCATTGAAAATAAGCACACTTGGACGTTGTACCTTGGCTTTGAATGCAAACCAAACCACAGCCTCAGGGTCAACCTTAGTTTGAACCTGCGCCATGGACACAGTGTTGGACACTCTGTTTGTGAGCTTGCTCACAGGGGAGAGAGAAAAATGCTCATCTCTGTGTGATGGATGAACCAGGAAAATGAGGTGTGTAGTGTTTATGCTTTGGCTTTATGCTTTTTTTTTTCTTTTGGCCAAGAATTCCCCTCCTGGGTGAGCCCCCCAGTAATGTGGCAACAGCACCAAAAGTTTGTAAGTAGCCCAAAGCTTACCTCATTGTTCTGACAGTGTGGCACTTACCTGCAGGTTTCCTACCCTAAGATGCACAGGAGGCTACATGGAGCTAAATCAGGAAACCTGCTGAGGCTTACAGAAGCTTGGAACACTTTAGAATGTGTGTATGATGATTCCAGGTATAGGGGAATACAGCCTGGGGGCCAGAACCAATAAGCACTGAACACAAGAGAAAGATTCCCACAGAAATTAAAGGGCAGAGGGAACAGACCTTCCTTCCCTCCTTCCTATTAGGGTTTTTGCAAAGATATTTGTGTTGTTACATTTTATTGAAACTGAAATTTTAAAACTATTTGCTATTTTAAGATGGAAAGAAAAATCTCACTTTTACTTCTTAAATTGAGTGCTGTAACTCTAATGTACCAGTCAAGGTCCTAGAAAGTGGAATGCAGACAGGGATTGAGTAAAAGTTTGGGGATTATTTCCCATTCGCTTGCTGTGGAGCTTACCCTGCCTCTCTTACATTGGAAATGAGTTAAAACACCCTCTAAGGGACTTTGGGTTTGTGACTCAAAGGTCTTGAAGGAGTCTTTTATCATGTCAGATAATGCATTTCTGGCTTGTCTGTTGCATCTCCCCACTTTTCATCTGGCACCCAAAGTTGTCATGGCTACAGTATTCTGTAGTATTCTCTGAAAAGTAATAAATAAATAAAATCCCCTTGATCAGAGCAGAGGAAAAGAATATTTTTTGTGAATACATGAAAAGCAGTTTTCTGCACTAGACTTATTTTAGATTACAATTTCAAATTATCACAATTGTGTTGCAAATTCAGTTTTATGCCCCCAAATGTGAAGCTGGAATATACTGAATGCATCTAGTCAACAACTGAGCTCACAACTGGGCATTGCTGGAATCACAGGAAGCACTGAACCTTGAAATAAATCATGAATCAGCATCTCTGCATTACCCCATGAAGAGAAATCTCTCCCAGAATTTCTTTTATGCAGAAGGGGCCAAGATTCCTTAATCATGAATATCAAATATTTGAAGATGCAGGTAGCAAAAGATTTCTTCGATGTAAGTAACATGCAGAGTGGGGACAGAGTCTGTGGTGTAACTCCATTAAAAATGGAGGGATTCAGCTTCAGGAGTACAATTAAAATGACGTCTTTCCAAATGTAACCTCAGAATAATTCTGCTAACCAGTAGATGACTCTGCTTTGAGCCAAATCTTCTAGCCTCAGGGATTGAAAAGAAATGTCTCAGAGATTTAATTCTCTCACTACTCAGTTCTGTAAAGCTAGCACTGCTATAGATTGACAAGAGCATTATTTTGATCTAAGTTTACATAAGGCATTGTGCCTTATCAGACGAGGCAGACAGTCCCTGCTGCCTCTCATGGCTGTTGGGAGGCTTTTGTAAAACTCAGCACGCTCTCCTTGTCACGCTATCCTTTCCCTGTGGCTGCCTGCACAGGTCTCCACTTGAGTCCCACAGCCAAATTCTTACCTCAGCTGAGCTGTTAATAAGCAAATGCCTTCACTGTGGTGTGCAGGCATAAATGCAAATAGGGTGTGCAAATTGCACAGCTTGCCTTCCCTTGGTACCATTCCTCCCAAAATGTTCAGAGGAGGCCTGCTTACATTACTGGTTGTCAGAGTGTTGCTGTAAGGGCAGACCTTGGCTGCCACGATGCTTGCATAGATTTCTTCCTTATTGAAATGAATAGCTCCTCTGCCCTGTCATATATAAACAATTCTGCTCTGGATATTGTCATAGGTGTCTTACTCTGAAAGATTTCATTTCTTGTTGGCAATAGCAAACCTGCTTGCTAATACAATTTAGTGGAGTTTTAATCAGCAGCGCCAGGCTGCTCACAGAGCAGCTCCCAGACATCTGCCATACATTTCCCATATCTGACAGGACTTTTCCCAAGGCACATGCCATTTATCAAGGAAGGCATGTGATGCTGTCTCTTACCAAAACCTGTTCTCTTAATGCATGTGTAATGAGGTGGCTAATGCTTTGTGAGTAGGAGTGCCCAGCCTTAATAAATACTGACATGCACTAAATGATATCACAGGCTTTGGAGTTATTTTGCAAAAAACCCCCCACATGTATATTTGCACATAAAAAGAAGTTTGCAAGTATGATTGAAAATTGAATATTTTTGTTTACGTTTTTTGCTGCTCTCTCTTAATCATATGAAAAAAACCCAACAAAACAAACCAGAAATTGCAGTCTTTTGCTGTTGTAGTAATATTAACACAAAGAAGTCCACAACACCTATGCCCAAAGAATTCATTATAACTAAACATTTTAAAACTAAAATTAAACATTTACAGAGAGGAAGGATTAATTAAACACAATGTATAAGTTCAGGGGGAAGACCATGCTTATCTGGCCAATAGCCCTTTTCAGCTCAATACTGCAGACAGCAATTCTGATTGACTTCTGATTTTTGTATGTTCTGAGAAAACTACAAGTTCTTGCCTTCTGGTATAAGCAAGAGTTTAATATCAAGAATGTTTTTAAAGGCAGTCTTTCACCTTCTCTCTCATAATCAATACACATTTTCCTTTGCTTTTTTTTTTTTTTTTTAGAAGGTCATACCACTGACTTTTCAGCTTTGCTGTGCAACATTTCTACAGGCTAAAGCTGCTGTTGGACCACACAGTCCCCCAAGTCCAAAAGCCCATTATTCCAAGCACTGCCTTCTCCAGTTGCATGACTAACAGCTCTGCATTTCTCCAGAACCACATCCTCTGATTTCCTGTTTCATTCTGGGGTTTTTCTACAGCCATTCACCACAGGCTGCTCGGTGCAGACAGCTACAGCCCCACACAGTGATTTTAACAGTAGGAAGTCCAATACAGTTTTGGACAGAACGTTTCTTACTGGGAAAAACTACTCCAGCCCCACACAATTTTGTCCAGCTAGGGCTAGGGTCTCTTATTTCCTTCTTCACGAAACACCTGTTGTACAAAAAGAAAGAGCCACTGTGAAAGAGCCACTTCATGTGTGTCCCTGGGTTCTCCCTGAGTTGGCATGCAGGGCTACGGACACCAGCTTGGTTTAGGATCCTGGGCAAGCAGTTTCACCTCTATGAGATGTTATCTGTGAAACTGGAACAGCCTTTGGCACTACATAGCCGTCTGCCACTCCCTCCACAAGAACAACCATGTTAGCAATTAACTGATCTGTATGTTTACAGGATTAAAGGATCTGGTTTCTCTTACTAGGTCAGTTTACTCTGCTGTAATTAGCCTTATCCTCTTCTTACAATTAGTGTCACACCAAAGCCTCAGAGCTTAACATGGGCCAAACTTTGGGAGCGATCAAATCCGTATCTCAGAGGTGTAATTGAAAACAGCTTGTAATCTTGCATAACTCTATGTTCTACTTGAAGGTATACAAGATGCTTTAAAATGGTAATTTAGGCTTGAATGTAACAGTTTTACCCAACACAGGGATGCTGAAAGTGGCATAGGAGTTTCCAGAGAAACTCATGTGAAGCACTACAACAGAGCCCACTGCTGAATGACCCACGTTCACTTCACCAAGCCAGGCTGGCTAGATGTGAGCAAGGTCTGATTTGAAAGCCAGTATACCACCAGCAGGGCTTATGGATGTGCTGGAGAAATCAATGCCTTTAATACCCATTCCTACTGATGCTCCCTTCAACATTGTTTGGAGCTTCACAGCCTTTGCTCCTTATTGTCTTGAATGATTTATCACTTACCTCCTCTCTTTGGATAATTCTTGACTGCAGTATTATATGTCCTACAAAAACTAAACCACAAGCAGCAAACTATTTAGCAGTGATAGTCATTCTAAAGCATGTAAGAGCTGCAACTGCCATTGCACAGAGCTGTGAGTAGGGAGGTGCTGAGAGAGTGTGCTCTATCACCAGGTGTTGCACACATTTATCAGTCATGACATTATCTGTGTTGCTCCTTATGACAGAATAATGGTCTGCATAGTCTTCATACATAATCAGAGATGATGCCCAGGTATGGCATATAACCAATCCTCCCCCCATCCGATACACTTGTGGCTGATGACAAAATATGCCAATGTAACCCTGTCCCCTCCTTGCAAGAGAATGGGCTCAGCAGAAGAGCCAGCCCTCTTTGTGCTTTGTGTGACACCTGACCTGGCAGGCATCCCCTGTGTAGCAAAGCATCACAGCTTCTGATTCTTGGGCTTCAGTTTTACCTGCCCGTTTGAGTCACTGTCCTGGCTTGAAAGCAGCTGCAGAATCTAATCCACCAAGAATCTCCCTCATATAGCAGGAAAGAAGTCAAAACTTTTCAGGATTAAACCATTCCAATTAAGTTTAATTTCCCTCACGTCCCCTAATTTTTGGCTGTCCTGTCTTCAGCTCAGTTAGCTCAAAACATTCCATTCATAAAAAAGTTTTATTTGTTTCTGTGAATTCATAAAAATAGTAGATGAACTGATAGCAAATTTAACTTACCCGAAATTTGTCTAATCCATTGCTTTAACCATTCTATGGTGTAGTACTGGACTGTTAATAGATAACAATAGCAGGAAGCCAGGTTTTAAAATTCTTTAATATGTCATTAAAATGGTGAATATCTGCAACATGAAGGAATTCTTGAGGAAAGTGATCACATGTAGATTAGATGATCTGCCAGTCAGATAGCTCTAAATAGGTCTTCTGACAAGAAACTACCAGCAACTGGAAGTCAGCTGTTGTTAGACCACTCACTGAGCCTCATGGGTGTTCCATGCCCTACTCTGCAGCAGCTGAGAGACTGACCTATGAATGAAGGCCTGTTGTTCACAGCAGGGAAGGGTTATCTGTCTGATGCTTTTGCAGCTCCTTTCCTTTTTGGTCTCCTCTGAAAAAGGCATTCAAAACATGGTTAACAACACTCCATATTGAGATAGAGAATTCAAACAACTGAAAAATTATGGGAATGATCAGAAGACCAAAGAAAATATGTCATTTTTTCTTGCTTTCTGTAAGGGAACCAGTCTATAATGTAATAGACTTGGTCTCCATGCACACTTCCTCTATCTTTGCAGTTAATTTTTATTACAATTAAATAGTTCTTACCATTGGAGATATTCCATCTCAACTAACCATCTGCTATCTAGTCATTCTCCTTATTTTCCTAAACATAAACTAGATGTGAAAGGTGGGGATTTTATATGTTCTATTGCTGTTGCAAATCACTCAAGCAAAATATATTCCTATTCAGTAGGGATCAGAATTAGGCTTGAAAATTAGAAAAAAATAATTTCATTACACTTTAAGTCAAAACCAGCTGCTGCTGAATCTGATACTGTTACTTAAAATGAAATCTGTGAAAGTCCCAGATTATTTTCTTCCATGCACCATCCTTTCTTCTTTCCCCCCTTCCCTTCAAGTTCAACAAAATACTGGTCTTTATTCTCCCAAGGAAAGATGCTGGCAAAGAGTGCACAGCTTCAAAAGCAAGGCAGCTGGCTGAGACTCATTTTAGTACTATACAGCTACAGTAATTCTGAATAACAAAAAACCATCATCCTTCTCTCTGCACTCAGTAGACCTCTCAGTTATATCCACTTCAAAATTTCCCCTGTTTTTCCACTAAGTTTCCAAAGGGAACACTGCAATAGTCAAAGCGATGTACAGACTTTTTGCCTTTATGGATTGGATCTGTGTTTGGGGACTCCTGTCCTGCTCTCAGTCCTCATGCATATCAAGATGAAAAGATATTTGGTAAAAATCTTCACAAACTTCACACCTTGGCACATGCAGTGAAGGAAAAAAAAAGTGCCATTTCCACAGCATCTGTAGACCTTTATTGTTATAGGCAGGAGAAGCAAGAGGCAGTTATTTTTTCATTTCTAAAATCTTTTGATCACATAATTAATAAATCCAAGAGACTCTTGCAATTGTTCTCATATTCTGTTCAAATAATCCAAAAGCAAGGCACATTAATATCATGCAAGATCCCTCCTAGCTTGTTTTTTGTGGAACTGCCATTAAGGTAATTATCTTTCAGACTGACTACAATCAAGATGACAAATCGTTAAAACTGCAAAAAAGCACAGAAAATAAAATTGAGTTTGTTTTTTTTTTTAATTTGCATCATATTAACTGGAGATTTTTGTGCTGCTCCTGCTTTGTATCTCCAGCCGATATTTTTGGGGGAAAACAATCCCATCTTTTCTTTCTCCAAGATAAGCACATTTTAATTTAAGCCCATAAAAATCTGCTAAGTAGCCATACTTCATAGCTACAAAAAGACACCTATCCACCATATTTCAGAGCAACATAAACTATTTAATTAACGATGATGCAAATCCTTGCTGAAGGAACTGTAAGAAAGTGTGTGGTAACTTTGGGAAACAGACTAACATACTCTCAGCTTCTGTTTGAGCAGCATTAGGAACTGTATTACATTTTCTTTGACCTCAGCTGACTGGAAACAACAAAATATTGCTGTTAAACATCAATAAGTCAACTTCCCATGCTTCCCTGCTGACTTACTACTTCATGGCAGCTTCAGAGAAGATACAAACAACTCACTAGAATTCACATCTAGTTGCATTAAGTAGCACAGCCAAAAAGCTCTCAAGAGTTGCATCAGCTGCCTGACAAAAATACTGAAAAAACACAGCATATGGATATTTGTACAATGAAGCAGAAGTAAATTTCCATTTTGAAAGCATCATCAGGAAACAGCTTGCTGGCTAGAGGAAAGTGTGATTTTACACATTCTTATTTCAGCAAGCAGATGTATTATCTGCCATAGTGGGAGCCATAACTGGTTAAAGGATATAGCTTACTTTTTTGTTTGATAAAGCACCCTGAATGATAATGAGGGAAGCACATATTCCTTTGCATTAAGGAGAAGACTTAGAATGTTCAGAAAATTAGGAATTAATAGCTTCATAAGGGCTATTAGCAGGGCTTCTGACCATAGTCCAACAACTTCAAGATACATTCATCAGGCGTTTACTTTAGTCCCAACCCAGAGTTTCTTTAGAAATGCGAAAAAGCACCTTTGAAATTTTATTCCAGGGTTTTAATATATAACTTCGTTAGCCCTACTTGAAGCAATTGACCCTTGAATTCAGTAACAAGACTTCTCAAGACACGTCTCTCCCTAGAATCCCTATAGCCAGGCCTTCTTATATCCAGACTGTGCCAAGCAAACTTACCAGCCCATTCCAGCCACACAAGCACAAAAACCCTAAACTCCCTTTTCCCTTCTCTCCCCTCTTTATTCCCCCTCCTACAGCATAAAGAGGTCAGTTTGTGTGGGCTGTGAAGGCACCCCTCCTCTGGTGGTGTTACCCCTTTCAGCTGTAACTGGGAGCGTGTACTGCCACTCATCTCCCTCCTGAGCCTGGCACAAGCAGCTCGCTGGGGCTGGGGCTGGAGGAGTGAGTGGCACCCCCGGCTGCTCACTGCATCCAGCTGTGCTCCAGCTGCTCGAGTTACTCTCTGATCCACAGTTCACAATCATTCCTGAAAGGGTGACAATATATCTACTCCATCCTGTAACGAAAGGAAGGAAAATGGACAGGTGAAATTCGATAGTGATGAAAAAGAAAGGGTCATGACACAAGCAGATGCCAAATGCCATATAACGAGAAAATAATCCACCTTTGCAGTTACCATAAAAAGCAAATACATCCATTTCACAACATTAATTTCCCTTTTCTCTTATGTGTGGTCGACGTCCAGGGCCTTGCCTTTGTCTTTTTGTATTTTATCTATTTCCTCTAGCACTTTATTGCAGAGAACATTATATAAAGTGATATTTATTGTTTCTAATTCCCTTTACATTTATATTCCTCAGATCAGCAAGCAGAAAAAGTAGTTGAATCGTGGGAGGAAACCCCTCCAGTTAAGTTCATTCCTTTCGTGACCTCTCTTTTATAGTGGCTGTAGATATGAAACTTAAATGGCTGTAGATGATGGCATTTCATAGTAACTAACGGTCCCTGACATATAGAAAATACATTTTGGACCCTGTTACACACCTGGCCTCTGGGCTGGACCAAGGAAAAAGCTGGAATTGTGCAACCATTCCAAATGGCTGTGAATTTGCAGGTACATGCCATAGTGTACAAGGTGAGGAAAGTAACCTGTGCTTGTGGAGGAAAGCTCTAAAGCCTTTTCTTCAAGATGAAACTGGAGAAGTACTATTTTACTGAATCAAATCTCAACAGTGGGACTGATATTTTAAGGTGCTGTGCAACTTTGAGCCATATTCATTGTTGTAAGAGGTCTGAGTGTCCCACACTTCAGAGAGCCTGAAAGGACATGTAGTTATGATGTGGAAACCTTCAGTTACAAAGTAAAACCAAACTTTGTAGAAAAAGAGAAGGACTTTTTGTTCCTCTTCACTTTCTGATGTCCTCTTGGCGTGATGCACTGATGTGGCAATTCCTTTCCAGGACTTCTGCAAAGAGTATCCCCAAATTCTCACAGTTGTACAGGCAAGAACAGCCCATATACTCACCAAGAACTGGAAGACATATACTTAAGAACTCAGTACACTATCTGTTTTAGTAAGTAACAGAATTAAAAGTATTAAAATAATGCATTGGATATAAATAACAACTGTGACAGGAAAATGAGAACAACTTTCATGTTTTTATTGCTGCCTTAGAAGCAATTGATAAACAGTACACTTCATATATAAATGAGCATGTGTCAATATATGACAACAAAAATAAATTACAGTGACATAGTATTTAACTTTACAAGGTTGTACAAAATTTCCAAATATGAATAGATTTCAACTTAAAAATTTGAAATAAGTTAAAACTTCAACTATTCTGAAGACTTAAAAATATACATACAGTTTCACTCAATCACATCATTTACAGTAAGATTTTTTTTAAGCTGTTAATCCTCATACACCCATATATTTTTGACTGTATTAGTGGAATATAGCCTTCTATATGCAGCTTTGCTGCAGTGGGATAAAGGGGTTCCCTGAGGGCACAGAACAGGCTTTGAGTGTTTATATTTTAAATAATTTGATTACATTTATTAGCGAGAAATATAAACCTAAAGTGTTATTCATCGGTCCTATAAGGAGAGACTGATTTATCTGCTCTTTCTAGAATTTCCATTGATGCTAATGAGAATTTTGAAGAGAGCTTAACAGCAGAATTGAGCTAAACTAAGTGTGTTTAGCCAGGATGAATTAGGTCAAATTATTTAATGAAGTATTTGAAGAATATCTCTTTTATATTAGATGCCATTATAGACTACATTGCTAGTCCTGGCTATGCAGTGACATTTGCTTCCACAACTAACAGGAAAACATATTTGATATGGTACTTTGAAGCAATGGGATGGATTATGGATTGGCATTTTTAACACCTCAATTATATGCACATGATTACTTTATTAAATATTATGAAGATTAAAAGCATTGCCCAGAGCTCCTTGGCTCTTGAGTATGTGATAATTGAGAACACCAAGGGTCTAATTCAAAGCTGTAAAATAAGGTAAGGTCGAAGAAATTCATACTGCAGCTGGATCACTGCTGATAACTTAAACTAAGGCTGGTGCAAACAGACTCTGTGCACCAGCAAAAAGGCAAAGGCTTGTTAATTCAGAAACCATCAGTGAGAAAACAGATAAAGAAAGACATTTGAGCAAACTGGCACATGTGAGAAAATTGCTCAGTTGTCCAAAATACAGGAGGACACTTGTGCAGAGGTGGGTCTTAAACTGCCTGCGGTGAATTTGGTAAGAAATAAAAAAAAAAAAAAAATCCAAGATGTCTGTTTGTGAGACTGAATTTTCTCTTCTCTGAATATGTTAAAATATCTATCAGAATGCTGCACCAGTAATCCACAGTCTTTCCTCCAAACAAATAAATGTTCTGTGTACATCATTTGAATGAGAAAGGAAGAAAAGGAGTCATAAACAGGGCAGAGCTGTGCAATTCCTCATTTCCATTTTTCTCTAATGTTATTGGTAATAAACACCACTGCAGTCCACAATTCAGCTGGAAATTATTTTAGAAGCCGCTGTTTTTGTTGTGTGAATATGCTGTCATTGGGCAGCAGGAAGGAGGAAGGGAACTGGTAGAAAATATACATATATATATATATATATATATATAGGTATGAAAATGGCTGGGGGTGGCTTGCTCTGTTTGCTCTATGTTTTCCAGGAGAATTTTTTTGCAGGCTCATGCCCAGGGAGTGCAAGGTGAGGGGCACACAAGTGGAGGTCTGTAATGCTGATGAGAGGCCACACAATCCAGCCCCACATTATGGTGCAGGATCCTGGCTGCCTCCTGCTTTTCTGGGGAAAAATGTTCATTTCAGAAGCACAGAGGGAGCCTTTCCATCAGCTGGAGCTGGGCTTGGATCAGCCCCCAGAAAAGGCTGTTTTTCACCGTCGCTAAGAGAGCACAGAGCAATTTCACTGAGCAACACACTGGGTCATTAAGTGAATTAATAGCAGTCAAAGAATATTATAGCATATGACTGGAGTCAAAATTTCCTTCTACAAATCTGCACCTAAGGGGAGTCCTCCCAAATTGAATGGAAGGACAGTTTCCCCAAAGGAAAGCATGTATATGATGAAGATTTCAGAACACTTTCTAGATTGTTTACCCCTCTTGCAACTTCTAATCTCAAATTACTTCAATCAAAACAATTACATTTCTCTTAATTGCTTGTTCTATGTTCTGCCTCTGTTTTGGCTCTTGAGAGAAAAAAAAATAACATGGAAATATATCTCAAAAGTTCAAGCAACATCTAGCAGTTATGTAAACCTTACCTCACCGACTGCTTGGCACACAGTGTATTACTGTACAATCAGATATGTCTTTTATATCCCATAATTTGCTTTTTATCTTAACTAGCAAGCCACTCTATGAGCAGCAACTAAAGAAATGAGTTTATCTGCTTATATTAATGCAATTGTTATCAGGGGCATACAGGGTAAAAATCATTTGTAGATTACAGTAATGTATTTGCAAGGAAATTTCCACACGGGAAGGTGCCACCTGATTAGTTTTCTGTGGAGAGTTAAAAAAAAAAAAAGAAAAGAGTAAGCATCTTGGCAGGAGAAAAATCTCTTAAGAGCACAATGTTCCACTGTGATAGTTCAGTGGGAGCCAAGTTTTGACAGCACATTTTGGGCTGATACCCATGTGGTGAAAGGAGAAATGTGAGCTCTCGTGGGACACTTGACCTGGACCGATGTATTGATTTTTCTACCAACACACAGCCATCCACCTTCTGCCCTCAGGACTGCAATGGTGACAGAACATCTTCTCTTACTCTCATTTCTATTAGCTGCAAAAGGGAATGTTCCTCTAAAACACTGAAGCCAGGAAAACGATTGCTCTTCGTCATTATCTGCCCCTACTCTTCCAATTACTGTGCTAGTGTTTTGCAAACTGCTGTCAATATGAGCTAGGGCCAATTATTCTTTCTGAGAGCTTACCGAGACATAGAATTTAATTACTTGGCAGAAAAATTGCTGCACAGTAAGGTAGGTGTTAGCAAAAAAAGATCAACTTGGCTAATAATTTAAAAAATATTAACATTCTGTCTAGTACCTGAATGGGTAGCTATGACTAGATCAATAGACACCAGATTTTGACTGAATGCTCAAGCACTCTCTTTTTACACAGCAGAAGCTGAGTTTCCTCAGAGAACTTTCCACAGAGAAGTTCTGTTTCCTATTATTTCATGAGATAACAGTACATTCAGCTCCACTGGTTTTACTGAAGAAAATCAGCTTTATAATTCCAAATTCTTTTTCTGAAACCTATTTCTGAGATGCTTAATTGTGGCATGCAATTTTTCCATATATTTCAAAATCAGAAAGCAACAGGCTTTGACAAAATAAATAAATTGACAAAAAACTTTAAAATTTTCAAGCCTTAAAAGTATGTATTTAGATATTGTCTCTGGGACTTGTTTTGCTCCATAACCACCAGAACAGAAAGCTTTCAAGTAATAGGAACATATCAGGAAACACATAAAATATGTTCATCAGATTCCTGCAATGTTATCTGTATTTCTATCACAAAAATACCCGCTATCTCCAAATAGAAGCAGGAAGCTTATGGCTCTTTCTTGTAACAACTTGACTGGTGTGGCCCACACCCTTCCTGCTGTGGGGTGGCAGGGGCAGGAGTTCAGTTCCAACTTCCTGTGAGGCAGAAATCCCATGACTGCTGGTCAGCTTTGAGGCAGGAGGAATTGGGTTAAGAGGCAACTGGGTGATGGGACACATCTAGAAACCCAGGCATAATTCATATTAAAAAAAAAAAAAAAAAGACATCTCCATCTTCTAACTTCTTTTGGAAAGCAACGAATTGTAATTCAGGCTTTTTACAGCTTTAACTAAGAGCTCTTGTGTGCACCTTAGTAGATGGACTTCAATGATCCATCCTTATGCAACTTGCTTTTGAGAGCAGCTGTCCATCCTTAGTCTTTATATTTCACCTCTACTGATGGATTCCATATTCAGTCAATATGTATTGCAGACTAAAAACCAAGATAAAACAAAACCAAAAGTGGCATCTGTGCACATTAGTTTAAGTCTCTTGCATTTTTCATGCTGATCCTTCCTGTCTCACAGCAGGAGAAATATGCAACTACATAACGTAGCTGTACTGTTTTAGAAACAAGTAAAAGGACCTGAAAGGACCTTCCATCGTATTCAGTGAAGTGCAGGGGCAGAGTGGGAGGTAAATGCTCTTCTGTCCTTTACACAGAGATTTTGTTCAGATTACCCTATGGCCAAGAAATCGCACTCATTTTGAATAAAGGAACAAAACATTTAGTCAGATGCATTTCAACAGCCTGAAAAGTGGAAAGTTTTGGTCCTAATATCACTTGTAAAATAAACATAATTAATGGCAATATGAGGCAAGCAAATGGAATGTATTTCGGAATCAGAAAAACTCATGCCAATGGAGGATGAAAGCTGCTTAACTCCAGCTATATCTGATTTCATATAGCTTTGCAGATGCAAAGAATGACATATTCCTATATTGATGGCAGAGGGTATATTCAATAAATAAATGTGATAGGTGTGTCCTATGTGAAGGATAAAAGTAATGAGTGGAGAAAAGTACTGAGCATCAGGAAATACAGCACAGGCCTGTTTCTTGTGATGTATCTACATAAGCAGAGTGCAGCACTGTGCGGGGTTTGAAGTAAATTGGCTTATTTCTTTTGCCTATTTTTTTGCCCCATGGTGCTAATTAGTCTGTGCCACAATGGTAATAATAATAATAATTCTTAATGTGGACACATTAAGCACAAATTAAGGAAGGCCATTTGGCCATTTCCTCATCCCTTTGGCATCTCTAGAGTAAGTAATATTTCAGGAGTGACTACTATTGCTTTGTTACCCAAAGATTTCAATACAGAAGCAAAATAGGCTCAAGAAGACTGGATGATTTGAAACTACATAAGGAATCAGATTCTTGTCCACAGACTTTATTTCCATGATAGTGTAAAATTTTTCAGATCTTTTGAGTATTTTTAGCAAATTAACTATGCCTGTATGAATGAGTTGAAAAATAAATTTAAGTTCTCTTGGTACATTAATATCCTGTGCTTTTCTAATTGTTAGGCATGGTTGAGTGATGATTACCAGATCATTTCAAGAGTACTTTCATTCCAGAAAGTGTACTAAATAACTTTGGTCTGGGACCAAGAAGGAATCTCCCATCAAAATCCCGGAAAATGCATATGCACCCAGAAAAACAAGCCCTGCTTGTTTGAAGCCTTTTTATTTAGTCCTGGAATGCTATAACAAGGATCTCTTCACAGAGAAGAGAGTGGGGTGTCAGGGTGCTCTGCCAACGGTGACGCTGGTGGTGACGGGTGCTTTTGGCTCACAGAGTCATTCATACACTGAACTTTTTTGGGCACTGTTTACATGCATTTTATCCACCCTTATGCAAGGAGGATGTGCACATCTATAAAGCCTTTAAATGTCTTGGGGTTTTTGCACGCTTTCTGCCAAGTTACATAAATTTTATAGCTTCACTAGCTTGGAAAAAACTACCTCTCCTCACCACCATTAGATTGAGTGGTTTTATCATCATTTTCATAAGACATTCCCTTAAGCCAGCATCACACAGTCAAGGATTTATTGTTTGAAAGCCCAGAAGGGGGTGAGTGATCCAGATATAGTGGGTATTTCTTAGTCTTGCCAGGCAAATGAGGTTTTTAAAGCCTGCAAAATTCCACCCATGGGCCTGGCAAATGAAAAGCATTATATCATGCAACAGAAAGGGCAGAGCAATAGGATGGGATGAGGGAGGATGGTAATTTTTTCTCCTCTCATTTCTAATGGAAGGAGTGCTGTTCTTACCTCAAAGAATTTGCAGTGGTTTGCCTTTATATGTTTGTGACTTTTACCTCAAACTGCTTTCATAGTGATTGGATTTCTCTTTCAGCTTTGAGAAACTGGCAGTGATGTTCACATTGGCATAGGAGTTTCTCTTGCATGAACCTAGATAGAATCTAGTCTAAGAGGCCTTTTCTTCTTATTTGAAAAAAAAGCAATGAGAGTTTGGGTAATGTAATGTAGTTAAAACCTAGTGCAACCTTGATGCAATAGCTCAGTAAGTGAAATATGTTCATGCATTTCTAAATTTTGGGTAATGTCTAAAAAGCCATCTCAATACACTGAAAACACCATACCCAGAAATAAGGACAACATAATTGTGAAAAGTATGCACTAAGGAAAGATGTGGAAACTTTTCTTGCAGATAAACAGAGGAGACATACAAAGTTTTACTGTCCAGTTACAACTGATGAGGCATCAAAGGCAACGTTTACATGGCTGACAATTTCAGCATAAGTTTGTACATACATCTGTAAACATTGCTCTAGATGTGGTACACCTCTCTGTATGCACATGCTCAGTAGTCACACAAATGTTATCCTTCTGACATATACATAGTGCACGGAGATGCATAGGTACAATATATACATCATACAATACATGTTGGAATAGGCCATGGAGAAAGTAGCACTTATCTTAATGTTTTCCCATGTTACCTGTGCTCCTTCTATTTAACAACCACTGAGAAGGATTGGCTCTCTTAACCCACCTTGATATCTAAAATTGAGCAAAGCATCCTCAAGCACATTTGGAAATGTACCTGGAAATAACTCCAATGATATTTCTCGAGGAAAAAAAAAAATACAATCTATGTTATATTTTGAATGTTCAGTGTGAGTGGTGAAGAGCAGTCAAAGCCCTGAATGCCAGCACAGCATAGGTAATGAGTTTGAACTGTCAGTGACATCAAATACTGTGATGCTCAATCTCAACTAGTTGCAGTGCCATGGTGTATGAAATGAAATGAACGTGGTGTAGAATTCCCATTCATACTCAACTTGTTTTCAACAAATAGCACAACTGCATTATCTCTGCCTTACTTTAAAAGCTGAAGTACAAAAATGCCCAAGTATCAGACATTACAAATTAGCATTTTGCCCGATACCTTTCTGGCAGCTCAAAAATGTAGAAGTAGAAAAGTTCACATGCTATAAATGATCTATGCCTGCTACAAGGAAGAACATCCTAATTAAATGAAGTTTTTAATTCCACGAAAACCTGAATGTCATGCATGCTATATCTAACCTTCCAAACAGAAGTGTTTGGGTATCACGGGAGTGCAGTGCATGAGTCAGAAAAGGCAGCCATCATTACAAACACCTCAGCTCCACCAGACATCTCTGCATACCCTTTGGGCTAACAAAAGCAACCTACAAAAATATGTATCACTTTGACCTGCTCCCAGAAGCCAGTGCAATGGCATTTGAATGGGAAAATGCATAAAAGATAAAATGCATATATAAAATAGAAAATCACAGAGGGTGGAAGCAGGTTGTGAATAGGGACAGTAGATTTGTATGGGTAAAAGAATATTCAGAACCACCACAATGAATATGTATGGTTTGTTAAAAATTTCCCAATGCATTAAAATACATGATGATTCATGAACTGTGTGAAGTTCAAGATAGTGGGGGTTTGGGAGAACATCCCTAGGGACAGGTCATCCCCTGGTCATGCTTGGTGAACAGACCATTTGTGGCACAGAGCAAATGTGAAGCCTTCTGCAGTTCTTTTTGATATGTTTTATACATCTTTAGAAAAGAAAGTATCAGATCTCAACACTGTACAACTCCTGAAATTAGTAAAGTGTCTTTTGATAATGTAAGATCAGATAACTTTGCATAGGGAGATTGTGAAAGGAAAAAAATCTGATAACAAGGCAGGCTTGTAGAGCATACGAATCTAGGAGCCATCTGGAAGAAAATGAGGGTTTAGAATCTCAAATATAAATACGAATAGCGATACATAAATAGTCAAATGGGTAAGAGGTGAGTGAAAAGCAGTATATAAATAGGATGACACTGCTTGACCATCCCTACTGTATATAGGGTAGCATGATAACGATTTTTAAAATTATTAACGCTGCTGATTAGGGAAAAAAGTTAAAAACTTCTTTTTTCTTTGATGTTTGCATTCTGTAGAGGAAAACCAAGTGTACTTTGGGATCTCTTATATTTTTAGATATATAAGGTTGATCATGAACCAAGACTTTTTAGAATATTCTTGCAGAATAAGTAAAGAAATATAATCAAGACAGCAAAGCAAGAAAATGAAGCTGTAAATAATTGAGAAAGGTCACCAACTCTTTCAAAATATCTGTGTGCATATTCCTACTGCCAGAACTCTTTAGGCCATTTATTGTTTAGGTTACACAGACCCACAGGTTTAGATCCTGGGAACTACTCAGGCCTTTCCTATATTTGTTTAGCTTCAGAACAGTGCCAGGCTGATTTGCAATTTAGTTGAAAGTGTGTTATGCAGGAGTAGGAAAAAGTGCTTCATGCACCCTGGTCCCTGCCCTCAGATCTTCAGATCAGACATCTCTCACTGCCTGTACCAGTACAGAAGTAATGAATTTCTATCACAATTCTACACTGAAAAAGCCAAACATATATTATAATGTATTTTGTTGTCTGCTCAGAGGCTGACAGTGATTGGGGTGTATTCTACAGAGCTCTCTCCAGACTACCCAATGGCTCCTGTCTGGCTATCGCTTCTGACTTTTTGGTCCTCTTCATATGGAGTCTAATCTTGTATTATGGCAATTAACGGAGACTGGTCTCTGAAAAGCCAGCTTTCAGAGCTGTGAGGAGAGTTAATGGGACTGAGCTGTTTGTCTGCCATCAGAATGATGTTTTCTACTGTGTTTCTGACTTAATTTTCCTCAAAAAAGATGAAATATTACACAATTTATACTTCTTAAAAGTAATTGTGTCATTGGTCTTGCATTGTTCTTCTTCTGCAACCTATTATGTGTGCCTGTGTTCATAAATAATATATCCACTAGTGCATACAGCTAAAATTTTTGTGTGTGCATGGGTTTAAAGCAAACACAGAAAGATGTAAAATACAAATTAATGATGCCCACCGTACTTGTAACACAGCCAAATTCTTAATATTTTATAGTGCATATCCCATTAAATAAATAATAACTAAATTGATGTATGCTACAATATGTGTATACATACACATTTTATGATGCCTGTAAATAACATTTTAAAGCCTGTTCACACATCAAAAGACAGGTTGTTTATTTCTCTGTTAAAACAATCCAAGGATTTAACTCTTCCTATTATGTAAGCAGTGGTGACAGACGCTTTCAAGGAAGCTTAACTTCAATAAAAAGAATAGTTTCCCATTTTCAAATCAATACTAATATACCATAAATCCCCCGATGAACTCTGGCTTCCTTACATGCTCTCACATTTTGTGTATTAGGGGCACAGCACTACTCTAGATATCAGAATATAATAATATGGCAATATATATAGATATAGATATATATTTAAATGTTAAAACATTTTTAGGTCAACTTGAGTAATGAATATATTTCAAATATATGCTTCTTTCTATAAATAAAGGTAATTATTTTCTTCGCAACATGGGTGCCTTTGTATGCAGCCAGCAAACTAGCAAAACAATTCTGGTATCTTCAGTTCAAAATGCACTTGTGACAGACGAAGCTTTAACTTTTTTCTTTTTTGTACTAAAATTGTACTTGCAGTAGAGTTTGAATAAATTAATGATATTACTTTAGGGTAGACATTTCAAACAACTCATACAAAAGAGAAGTTATTTTAATGACAAGAAAGCTAGGTATAGTCTATTCATTTCTCAAGCAGACCTTTATGAATCACTTTAAAAGGACACTACAGCTGAAGACTGAAGAGCAATATTTATCAACATTAAATAAAACATTTGGTGAAATATGTATAAATATTTCTTCATATGAACATAACACAAAATTAAATAGTTCAGATACACAGACACCATTTAATATATTTCCACTGTTGTCAAAATCATCTGTAAACACCATCTCACACTGAATACAAAAGCAGCTTTAACATCAGTTCTGTGTTCACAACACTGATGCCCCTTTGTAAAATAAGATACTTGTTTTATTTTCAGCAAAATAAGAGTCTAAGCAATAATAATAATAAAAAAAAGTTTTGGTCAGTTCAAAGGAGAATACAAAATAATCTTTCAACATGTAACTAAATCAGATTTAGAGCAACAGTTTAAAGTACAATCCTTTCCCCAGGGGACCTCTGACTTTTATAAATCATGTTTGGTGCAGACCACATCACAAATACCAGGAAATACTGGTCATGTCTAAACTATAAATATTAAAGCCCTTTTAAAATTGTCTTTATCAAAAATTGCCAGGTTACAAATTGGCAATATCACATTTTTCACACCACCGAATAACCTGGTGTCAAACGGATTTAGGTGCACTTCTCCTGATGATTTTTAAAACAGGTTGTGGAAAACAAACACTTTTTAGTGAGCATCCTTCACGTGCAAAAATAAAGCATTTCTTTGAAACAAATCATTTGCATCTGAAGATCACCTGGGCAGACAGTGCAAGCAGTGGGGCTCCACCAACTTCTGTCAGAAAATGACAACTTGAGCTTTCATCAGAAGCCGTACAGATACTGCACACAAGATCTGGGCTGGCTCTGACACGGATGGTGCATGCCCACGGTGCAGCTCAGGACAAGGTGTTGCAGGAGCCGTGTGTGCCTCGACAGCAGCACAGCCTCCCCAGCAGGACACGGGGCTGCTGCTGATGGTTGAGCCTGCCTGGCTCCTGAGCAGCTCCCTTTGAGCATCGGTACCGTGCAGCCCAGGTCTGGGTTCTCCTCGTCCTATGCCCTGCAAAGGTAGCCTCGTGCTCTTCCCTGAAGGTAGCCTCCAATTCCTTTCTCCTTTGTATCTTTTAAAGAGGCTTGATCACTTTGAGGAGGGATTCTGTGCTCAAGATTAAGGTTTTACTGGGCAAGTATCCCATTATAAAACTCTGTAAACTCACAGACCATGTTTTGGTTTTCTCAGTTTGAAATGTGGACACCATGTTTTTGTTCCAGAGATAAATCTGAATTTCAGGTTGCAAGTAATGAGCTATATACTTATAACATGATTTTCTGACTTTTTAAAAAATTCAATCACATGTAACCATGATGGGGGGCCCTGTAAAACCTAGAACTATAGGTCACCTCTTTCCTGCAATGTGTGTATTTCAGAGGTGTGAATGTATGGTATGCATACACGCACACTCACACACACACATGTAACATCAGCTGCACACATAGATACTCGGAAATCAGGAATCAGGGGTACAATATACCAGAAGAGAAATAGACAGGAAGTTCTACCAGGACAACAAGAGGCAATTTTTCAACCTATACAGTGTGTCAAATAATTTCATAATCCTCTTTCACTAGCTTGCTACATCTGTATGTAACTTTAATTGAAAGTTGTTCGATTCCTTTGAAAAAGAAGAGTTGGGCTAGCTAGATGTGCTTACCTGAGATCCCAGAGTTGATTATAGTCAAAGAGCTGGGCAGATCAGTAATGGGTTTATAATTGCTATACAGCTTCTCACAAATTTATAGGAAAACTTTATTAAATCTTTCACTCCTTAGTAAAAATGTTGACTTTCTTAGTTTTTGCTGAATGTGGATTGACTTTTATATTAAACTGGATTTATTGAAAGGATAAATAAGCCTGGCAGCTGCTTTCATGTCTTGATATTTAAATCACAGAATCAGTACCCTGGAGCCACCTTCCCACCCCAACCCATCCTGTCCCATCCCTTACTACCCTGCCCATCCTGCCCTGTCCCGTACCATCCTGTTCTGTCCAATCCTATCCTATCCCATCCCAGCCTGTCCCATCCCGTCCCATGCCATCCCTGCTTCGTTATTTTTTAATTTGTTTAAAAAATACTATTTTATGAAGCCTCCCTAGGGATCCGCTTATGAAAAATGATGGACTGCCTTTGCTGATACTGCTGTTTGCGTCGTTTTCGTTTGTCACACTGGCACAGCAGCAGCATCTTGAAAGTGTTTCTGAATGTTTTGTTACACAGTGCATAGCACATGGGGTTCACTGTGCTATTGATGTAGCAAAGCCAATACCCCAGGTGCCAAAAAGTTTTGGGGATACAGCTGCAAAAGGTGTTCACCAGAACCATGATATTATATGGGGTCCAGGTAATGATGAAGGCAAACAAAATTGCACTGAGTGTCTGTGCCGCTTTCTTTTCTTTGATGAGTGACATTCGTTTTCGTTTTGTGATCTGACTTCTGGTCTTCAAGGCAAACTTTTTTGCCAGGGTTGCTTCCTTAAAGGACAAGGGCAGGGCTGTCGATGTCTTGGTCACTGATGAGATGCCATCAGAAGCTGTGGTTGTCTCTTCTGACTCTGGTTCAATTGGAAGCTTAGTAAAGCTCTTTTGGAAATTTCCACCATCCTGAACACTTTTGGGAGGGTGCAGTTTTTTAGGTTTCTTCTCCTTCGATTCTGTGTCAGATTTCTGCAGTTCATCCCCTGACTCATGCAAATCTTCTGAGGAGGGTAGTTTTGTGGAATTGAGGATAGCACTGTGACCAGGAAGCTTCAACACAATTGAATAGATGGCTCTGGTCTCTGCAGCAATGTCTTCTTCGTCAGAGGAGGCTGAATTTTCAAGGGAGGCAGCAGCATCATTGTTGTTCCAGCTGTCACTGCTGCTGTGCTCTTGGTCCCCCTGATCTGTGCTGGGTTCCCAGCTCTTCATTGTGAGCCAGAAGTGGCAGCGTCCGTATTTCTTTCGGGCGGAGCGTTTCACGTTCTGCCGTTGCAGCTCGTAGCTGCTGCAGCTCCGGGAGCTGCCTGTCTGGTGCACAAAGCGCGCTGCCTCTGCCTCGCTGCCCGAAGCCTGTAGCCCTGCTAACTCTTTGGTGCGTTTCTCCGTCTCCTTGTAGATCCTCCAATACAAAATACTCATAATGGTGACCGGCAGATAAAAGGCAGCTATGGCAGTGCCAAAGGTGATGATAGGTTCAGTTAGAAACTGGATGAAACATTCATCAGGAGGCACAGTCCTCTCCCCAACAAAATACTGCCAAAACAAGATGGCAGGGGCCCAAAGCACAAAAGAGACGATCCATGCCAAACCAATCATTATCCCAGCCCTTTTGGTTGTTCGTTTGGCTCTATATGTCAGTGGCCTAGTGATGGAAAAATACCTGTCAAAACTTATCACAAGGAGATTCATGACAGAGGCATTACTGGCGACATAGTCAATGGAGAGCCAAAGATCACAGGCCAAACTTCCCAAAGCCCAGTGGTCCATGATGATGTATGTGGTATAAAGATTCATGGAAAGAACACCGATGATCAAATCCGCACAAGCAAGGCTCAACAAGAAGTAGTTGTTGACTGTTTTCAGTTGTTTGTTAACCTTAAACGCAACAATCACTAAGATGTTTCCTATGATGGTCACCAGTGCAAGGATCCCAGTGAGGAAAGCAATCAAAACTACTTGCCAGACAGCGTGTCCACCCAGAGGGTCTTTGCTTGTGGCATTTAGGGTCATGTTTGTTGATTCCACAGTGGAGAAAGGAAAACTCTCTGTGGTCTGAGGGAAATCATAGCTGCCAATGAGTGATGCTGCTTCGTCAAGAGTCCCGGTCCATGAGAATCTCTCTTCCAGAAGGAGCTCACATTTGGAAAAAGGGGCGAGGATGAACTGTTGTTTTGCATGATCATTGTGGCTCTCTGACATAGTCTGTAGCAGAGAAAAAACAAGCAAAAATCAAGTGAACAGGTGAAGATGTTAAATAAGTAATCATCCTCGTACATAAAATCACTTTAGCACTCTGAAAGAGGTCTAAAAAGCCAAGCTGCCTGTGACACATTCCAAATCAAACCTGTATGTGACAGTACTCAGCTTCCAGACTGTGATTAATCTGAGCTCTTTGTAGTGATGACATAGTGTTTCCTTATAAACATTCAATAACAGAGAATTTGAACACACAGTAGTATTAAAGTGCCCCGGAACTCTAACTCTGAATTAAAACCCTCCCTGCTGGATCTGTCCTGAACTCAACATCTCAAAAATCCACTATCCTGAAGACCTCAAAAATTAAGTTCCAATCATATGAAGCCACAAATCTTCCAAGTTCCAATCAACGCTGGTCCCCAGTGCTATCCTGGCTTTAGCAAAATGGAGCCACAGCCTCTGCTGCCTCCTGCTATAGCTGATGACAAACAAAAATACTGTTCTGCCTTTCCCTTAACTATGGAGATACAAGCCAGCATAATTTCACTGTGTCAAGCTACTCTAACCTGTGAGGCTGCAAAACTCTTCCCATTTTCATCTACCTTTCAGCTATCTGATAAAAGCAGTAAAAGTTCTCATTACCACTTTTTGCACATGCCAGGATTCATTTTTTTTAATGCACATTTTTATACTTGGACTAAGGATTTTGCACATCTAATGACTTCAAAATTTCTTTGGGGGCAACACATGGTAAAAATTCCTTTGAAACTATGGTCTCTAGAGTCAGGAAAAAAACCTTTGGCAGATGTAGGTCAAAGCAATCATTAAACACTTTAGGAAAATAGGGGAAAAAAACCATGAAAGGGATTCATAATTAAGCTTTAATCCTTTTCCCCAAGTACTAACATAAAATGAAAACATGCTCAGAATAGGAATTTGCATTTCTCTTATTTCATTAGCTTCTCTAGTCAGCTGACTGGATCCATAGTAATAAATGAATTATATCATCAAGAAGAAAAAAGTCTGATGAAAAAGTCCATCATTGACTCTAAATGTTGAGCAAAACATGCTGTCAACGTTTGTTTGTTAGTTAAATGTGAGTCCTTCCAGAGTCAATATATAATGGCATGAATATCACAATACACTGATCTTACACAAAAATATTTACCCAAAAGAGGAGGGTTTTGTTTTGTTTTTCTAATTAATTTCAGAATTCTGCTTTCCCTGGAACTGTACTTGGTTTTTTAAGAAGCCATAAGACACTGTGTGATTTTAAGTGGTGCAGTTTCCTTGACATATGCAGTAAATAGACCAGCAATTCCTGTCCTTCACTCATGCACAATAACACAAACCTCTCCCTTTTTTCAATATCTAGTGTAAATGAGGTATTTTTTTCTTTTTATTAATAGAAACACAAGGTTACAATGAAGATGCCATATTGTAATCTAATTCAGTCCACTTTTAATGCATTTACCATTGTATAACTCAGAATATGAACACAGCAATAATGAATAAACACTGCTCTGGTAAATTAAAGTTAAATTTTAAGCCTTTTCCTAATAGAATGATTGAAAACTCAGAGCAGCTCAACTTCTAAAAAGAAAACTGGTAAGACAGGACTGCTGGAAACCATCCTTCTTGCAATGTTTTATTTAGGAAGCAGGCATTCTTTTCCAGAGCTGTCAGACAGGATGAGGTCAAAACCAGAATAGTATGAGAGAGATCTCAAATAATGATATTTTCTAAATATATGCCAGAAATTATTAATGTTATAGGGTGCAGATCTTCCTTCACTCACACTAGGGACGGAGAGCAGAGGATGAAAGCCAGAAAGCATCCGCTCTGCAGCCATAGATTTCTAAAACCTCTATAGGGCAACAGCCAATCCAGTCAAGTATTGGTTGAGAAGTCTGACAGATACATGTAGATGGCAATGATATCATTATGCTGTTTTTCATTAAAAAAGACAAGCTTGTATCTTCTAACACACAAGAAAATATCAGGGAGAATATATCGATAAAGAACACCAAACTTCCACTGAAAAGGATAGAATAAAAAACAATATCACTTAGAAGTGATGGTAAAAAATAATGGTATTATTAAGAAATAAAAAATAGTTAACAGTTAGGTAGTAGTTCCCATTTTCATTGTATAACACAACCACAAACTAATCTGAGTGATAGCCTTGGAAGTCCAAAACAAATACCACAAAAAAGATACAAAAAGTCTTGCAAAATCAATATGCAAATTCCGCACGATCTATCACTAAGTCCATAAACCAATTGTGAATTCTATAACTGTAGACTTTGGAGTTCCAATGGAAATATAATAATAAATCCTTTCAGAAATCCATTCAGCATGATTCAAAAGACTCATGATGAGGAGTCCTGGGATCATCATAATTCAGCTGCAGTCTGAAAGAAGAAGTGTTGGAACCAAACCTTTCTTTCTCAGGTCTGTTCTTTCATGTCTGGACTTCAAAGTAGCTTCTCTAAGTTATTGTTTCAATGAAAACCTGAGCAGTCCTTAGTAGTCCAGGAACTGAGGAAAAGGAGAAACTGAGAACAACCCACCATCTGTCTCCTGTTGTCCAGTGCAATCTCGCATCTGAAATTCAGCTTTTTAAACTCCTCAGGGATTACAGGGAACCCTAAACTCGCATTGACTGCACTATTTGATAAAACAGAAGTCCTAGTGGGATGATTAGTAACAGTCTTTGTTATTCTACCTCTTCTACAAGCTCCTGTAATGGAACAAATTTTAGTTCAATAAAAAATGTATTAACTGTATGTTCATCTGCACAGAAAAAATAAAGTATCACTACCACCATCACCACTATAACATACCAGATCAGTACAATTGGATTTTCTTGCCTTTAGGAAGCCAAGGCAAGCTAAGTTATCCATCATTTTCCAAAGCTGCCATGCAGTTTCTGCTCTCTGTATAAGTGCTACAGGGAAAGAGTGTCCTGGGTTTGACAAGATGACAGCGGGATTCGCAGCGCAGCCGCCAGCGCCTGCCCAGCACGCCAAGCTCAGACAGAATGATGTGTGACCAAGTGGGAAAGCAGCCACACATACTTGGGTAAAACAAACATTGCAGCACTGTCTGAGTGAGGCAAATAAACCAAACTGTGAAATGATTATAGGTTTACATACCATGATAAGAATTTACAAATCATTGCTATGATGCACTACATTACAATTTCAAGGCAGGGAGTAGCAAAGGAAACTTCTTTTAGCCTAAGAATATATAATTACTTACCTAAGATCATAGTAATGGTATTCCCTGTGGGTTTGAGTCTTTTTATTCTTGTTTCTGCTTTTTAATGGGATCTTATGAAAGGTATAGGCCAGAGAACACCAGACACAATGTACACTTCCCAGGATTATTCAGGAAAAGTAGGCCCAGTACAGGCAGTGGCCATATAGACTTTCATACACATCCATCCAGCACACCTCTGCTCTCTGCCCAGCCAGAGGGAGTGAGATATCTGAGATCCCACTAAGACCGACTGGAAGGGTAGGAGAAAGCATCTAGAAAAATGGTCAATGCTTTCAATAATTGGGTATAATCCACATTCAAAAGCCCGACATCTTGACTAGTCTAATTTATTGCACATTGCTGTAAATAGAAAGTAAAATAGAATCTGTCACATTTTCAGTGCATTTAATTTCTCTCTGCTTATTTCATATTTAAATGCTTTTGTGAATACTACACATCTTACCAAAATCTTTCTTTTTCTTGCTGTCTTTAAAGGGTTATAAGAAGCATTTTCTGGGAAGTGAGATGGCAATCTATGGGCTTGGCTATCTGTGAGCTCAAGACTAGCAAGCCTTTATGGCTGAAGAATTTCACATGTCATCTGTTTACACAGACAAGAAAATTGTTTACTTTATTTTTCTATTTTCTTCTGCACTGCTCTTATATGCACATTAGCCTAAAGAAGAGAGCTTCATGCAGTGATTTATAAAAGCCTTTTCTAACACATAGAAAGGAAGCCTTCAGAATGCTTAATATGGTTGCCTAAACTAGCACATATACTTTGTCCCAAAATTATTATTTGGTAAAATAAAAATATACATCCGGATTATAAGGTCTTCCTAAGATTATTAGCAAGATTATGTATAACAATTTTTCAAAACACACAGAGGTGGTGAGGTTTTTTTGTTTGGTTTTTTTTTTTTTTTTTTTTTTTTTTTTTTTTTTTTTTACAATAGAGTGTGTTTTTAAAATACAGTGTATTTTGAAAAAAGTACAATAAAGAATTTTAAAAGCCTGCAATGGAAGATGAAAGCATTCACAGTTTTACATTTATAGTAGCTCATCTCAATTGAAGTAAGTGTAGCACAAAGTACAGGATTCCATATGAATGTTTATTTGGCAACAGGAAGCACAGTGTAATTATCAGTGAACATGATCTCAGATTTACCATGACTAAATTACACTTATATTAAACATATTACACTAAATACAGTCTTGCTTCTTTGCAGAAGGAGAATACAGAACCATAGAAGTCAAGCACACCAGGAAAAATCCTGGCCACTGTCTGGCACATTCACAGTAGATAAATACAAATGACTGATTATCATATGCTTTTATATATATATATATACACATAAGTATAGCTACATAGAAATGTATGTCACATATAGTGTGACAAGTATATGTATATAGAGCTGCAGATGAAAGTATATGTATATATACACTTATGTGTATACACACACACATCTGCAGCTACATATACACATAATTCTGTCACATTATTCCAAATATTGTTATGAGGGAAGACTATAGCTAGACTAACTAGCTATCAGCTTGATACAGATAATGTTCAGTCAAACATATCCCAGTAACACCTCAACCCAAACTCTTCCATTTTGCATCCATAAATATGTACTGTTTTCTAAATTCACCTAAATTAAATGCCAGTGTTTTAAAATCACTTTTATGATTAACAAATTAGATTTGTTCATTATTTGCTTACTCTATTTCTGCTGCTAGTGCGAGGTCTAGCATGAGCAATTTGGGAACTCATTTCTCTAATCATAGGGATCCTTTTCATTACTTTGAAGAGTGTATAGAACCTAATGCACAGCACCGAGCTACCTGATCCATTTCCCTTGCAGCCCAGAGGAAAGGAGCATCCCTCCTGGGGGCAGAGGCAAGGGGATGCTACCTCAACTGTTCCTGCTGGGACACCTAAGGATGCCAGACTGGGAGTACCTGAGACTGCCCTGCCACAGCCAGGAAATACATTCTAAAGCTGGGCCATGGCAAGAACCTCTTCCATGCCTTAATTTGCCAGTCAGCTTTTGCCAAACATCTACCATCTCCTTCTCTGGGACTGAGAAACTTACGTTCACGTTGCCCAGCTGTACCTGCAACATCCTCTGGGGATGTGATTGCTTAAACTGTTTGCTTTTACAGAATTTGCTCTTCCAAACACCTTACTTCCTGTAGTATGAACCCTTCACTGAGGGTTTTTATACTGTGATAGAAATGTAACTTCGAATGTAATGTGTTTTAATGGCCAGTGACTTTAGTGGAAACATCTGCTTATTTACATGGCCTCAAAAATAAGAATAAATACTGTGTTGCCAATAGGACCAGAGAAGAAAAATCTCAGACGTTGCATCTGTGCAAAAATCCAGACGTGCATTTCTGATCTCTTTCACTTAAGACTTCCATCAAAGATCAAATGTATTATACAACTTGTATAATTCCCTTGCATATTTTTTAACAAATATGCCATCTATAACAAATATACATCCTAGTCTGCATAGTTAGAGGAGAGTGATTTTCAGAGATTTACTAAGTGTTCCTGTACTATTTATTATTTATTTACTCTGTGACCCAACACTCATTCACACCATGACTTTCAGTTTCAAAATAATCCTGTCTTGAAATCCTCTAAAGTGATTCCTAGAAGTTTCAGAAATGAGCTACCAATCTCATCTGTGATGGGCCTCAGGGCAGTGCAGGTTTCTCACATGTAGCAGCAGCAGACATGCCAAAGGAAGGGTACTTGTCTTTGTTGGACATGTGCACTTAGTGGTTATTGTCTAAACAATTCATGCAGAACAAAGTGAAATCTCCGAGAGCCTGAGCTTGGACATGTCTAGAATTCTCAAATGCTTGAAAACCAGAGCAAATCAAGTCTTGCCTAATTAAGATTACAGTAAATATTGACTAGCAGCTCAGGCAAATCTATGAGGTACAATTCTGTAAAGAGAGGAAATTATTTAAATTCCAGGCAGTTTCAGTGAGCTTTATTAGAATTACACCCCATCTGTCTAATTGATATTGGAGGAAACAGACATGCAGCCTGAAGTTAGTAAGAATTACAAATACTGAGCTCTACTCACTTTGAGCAAACCACTGCAAACTGACTTTGCAGGTATCTGGGGACAGGAAAGTTTGGAAAAAGGGTTTATTACACTGAATATAAATATGATATTAGGTTTAAACTAAAGAAGAATACATGCCATTCCACTATCTCCTCTATTTGTGAGTAGTGCATATTTTTTCCTTTGAATAAAACCTGTCCATCTTAGAGACTTTGTTTCAGTATTTTATTACATATGCACTTTTAACCCAGGATTTATTAACATTGTGTTAATTAGTATAATTAGTAAATAGTGTCTAAAGAGAAAAAAAATCAAGCCTTGTGATTTTTCCTCTTTTACTGAAATGACATCATTCTCTCTAAATAACTGTGTTTGAGCATATTGATATTGAGAAGAGCTTGTTATCAAATCTAGATAAAGCAAAATAAATGTTATTATATTTCTAATCCTCCCTGCTTTTAGTAATACTTGCATGCATTTAAATTCCATTTTTAATGTGAATATTAGCCATTAAGAACCTTTACGGGGAACAACAGACCTCATAGGCAGACCTCTTCAGTATCTTAAATAGTACTGCTTTAAAATGAACTAATCAATTGGTTATGCCTCAAAAAGAAATAAACTTTTGCTCTTTCTGTTTGCTCACTACACAATACACCCCCAGAGAAAACTGGAACACCGTACAAACACTTTTCAAGCATCAAAAAATTCAGAGAGCCTGGAAACTGAGCTCTAAAGAAGCTCACCTGACACCTAACACAATCTTTTCAATTTCTTTTGTCTGAAAGAAGAAAATGAAATGACAAAACGTCTGTCAAGTCTTGAAACCAGAAAACTGAAAATATTTTTTCCTGGAAATCCTTTTCATGGTGGGAAAATAAATAGTCCAGACAACAACAATAGCAACAACAAACAACAAAATTGTAAAAAAGCCTCCTCAAACCATAGATTTTCTGCTTTTCAAAACAATATGGTTTTTACCTTCAGAAACTAATTTCATTTTCTCTCAGATTAGAACTGAATCTCTGACATTTTGTAACAAAAAGTGCTGAAAGAAGATGAGTTCCAATTCACTGTTTATTGAAGGAAAATTATAAAAATATTTGTGCTTCCATCAAGGTCTGGCATTGAGCTATCCAAGTCTCTGGATGCGATGTCACGTTTACCTGGTGTTGGGTCTGTTACATGAAAGATCTCCAATATGCATCATTTAAATGTGTTAAACAACATGAATTTGAACTTCCCTGGAGTGCCAGAGAATCTAAAAGTTTCTAAATTGAGCTATTGCTGACCACCAGGTTTTCTACTGTAACTATGGCACTGCATGCAGTTATTAAGAGCAGACTATTTACTTTGGCTTTTGTTGATGATAGATAGTGTGGCAATTTAACACAAGATGCAATAAGGTGGCTTGAAAAATGCTAGGAAATGTTCTATTAAGGGAAATTTATTGTTACTGGCTTTGGTGATTGAAATATTACTGCTATCTGCTGCGGCAAACCCAGTACTCCCACACAGGACAGATGGTTTACTTAAAAAGTGAAAGAAAAAAAACCCACAACCCTGTTGAGAGGTTCCAGCTAGAGGAGAAAAATCACTAAGAAATAGCTACTGGCTAATGAAATCTACATATCTTTTTTGGATACAAACTATTTATATGGAAAAGGAAATTTTATGAAAAAATGTCAGAATGTTATGATTTTTAACAAAAAAACACTGCTTATTATTTTGTCTAAATAATGCCTTAAAGCATGTAATCATAATAATGTGTTAAAGCATTTTTCTTGTTCCGAGTTGTCACAGTTGGTCAGAAAATAACATTTTCAGTGTATTTATTTATTTAACTGTTTTACAGAATGGAAATTTCTATCATCTGGGATTTGGGCATATCTTTTCACACTGATAAGTTTATAAATTGTGCTAGTAATTTATTGGAATGGATTTATCACTGGGGAGGTAAAGAGTTCTGTGTGTATCCTTTTAATGTATTATATTTCTTTAATACGATTGCAAAGTGCTATATTATGGTTGAAACAAAATATTTTTTACCTCAGTGGAACACCTTGGAAAATAAGCAAGAAAAAAAGGAAAATACTTTTTTGTTTCAACATGTCACTCAAAATACTTTAATAAATACTTTGTTTCTTTATTCACCAGTATATTTAAAGTCAATCTTTCCATCTATTTAAAAGTGCAGTTTCACACTCACTAGGTGGCACAATAGTTATTCAGAAGCAAAAGTCTGGACTTTGCAACAAAATCTTAACCAGTCTCCCATAAAGCCTTTGTCTTACACATAGAAATTGCAAACCAAATTATATCTATTTCTTGATAGGGACAGCAGATAAAGTAAATGCATGTCAGCCAAGTACTGGTCTGAATCAAACTAGCTTATTTACATGGCCTCAAAACTAGCAGCCAAATTGCAGGACACTGTGTTCTCTCCTGTAGTTTAACTTAAATTCTTTTTTTTTTTTTTTTTTCCCTTTGGAATAGACACATCTGCAAGTCCTAGTGGAATTCTGTAGATTAATCAAAATGGCCCATTCCAAACTTCAACCCCTTTTATGCATGCTGCCAGGAATTTGTAAAGTCTCTGGGAAATCAATGGTGGCAGGCACTGTGGATTTTAATGCAAGCAAGCAATTGTTCTTTAGTGAGATACAGACAAGTAATCAAATAATGCTCCAATGCTATGCTCCTTTTTTAGGCTTTGTTTGCATCTGGGTTTCTTTTGGTTGTTTGTGCTTTTGAGTTACAGACCAAAGATGTGCCCAAGAGTGCATGTCACTAAATGGAGACATCTCCAATGAAAACAGACTTGACAGAGAGGGAGGAGAAGCTAAGGAAAAATTCATTTTTGGTTATTCTACATAAATGCCTGGTGGTAGCCCTCATGACAGGATCCCCTTCCTAGTAAGATTTAACTAGGTTTCCTTGACTGTCTCTTTTTCTGTCCACTTCAAATGGGTACCTATGATTAGAAGATTCTGAACTACGGTTTTAAACAATCAGTGCTAGTGTAGAGAATACACATTCACTAGGCAGTCATTTTATTCTATGTGCAAAATGGATCTGCTCCAGCAATTCACTGCAGTTACACAGCAGAGTATTGATTTCTTTAAGACCCTCTTGTCTGATGGTTGTAGGTTTGTAGTAAAGGTGGCACAAGTCTGAGGAGGGAAAATGAGGGACTTAAGGTTAAGAAAGTTAAATGTCGAAGTCAAATGTATTCCTAATTCTGTCACAGGATCTCCATACACTGCAGGAGAAGTGATGTATGCAGATCTTTAAAACCTTACCTTGAAAAGATAGTGCAAAGCTGAATTTAGCAAATCACAGGCATTCCTCAACTTTCGTATATGCAAGTTTGTAAAATGAAGGATCTTGAACTATATCTTTGTAGGGTTTTGTCTACACGATTCTAAGATTTAAAAATCATTCCATCAACAAAATAGACCATTTTTAAATTCAGCAATTATATTTTCATGTATGACACTACAAGTTTTCTATTCACTATCTAGATAAAACAGTCATGGAACTCTTCAGTCCCTCCTTGTTTCTATTTCTCAGGATTCGGGCACTCTGTACATGGTAAATAGAAAGACATGGAGATATAATTACATTAGCTGTAAAGGTTGCTATCTAAGTAACAGGATTTTGCTTCTAAAATAAGAGAGTAGAGTGGACTCATGATTGTTTGCATTTTCCCTTTCAAGTCTATAAAGCCTGCATTTTGTAAACCCATTACTGTCTAGGATAATCAACAAAAGACTTAAAATCAGGAGTCCTACATAAATTAGAAGGAAAAATATTTCTCCTCGCTTTAATAGGGTTGCTCAAATGGCAAATATAATACATTATTGTCAGAAAGGATGTAGAAAGCTAGAAGAAAGAGAATCTGTACCTGGAAAAAATATCTCCTGTTCTAAAAGATCAGAAGTATTTTAATGCTTGAACTAAGAGTAGTTGCTGCACATCTTTTCACAAAGTCCCATTGCCTCAAAAAAGAAGCAATAATGCTGCATTATTTCCTTCCATTCATCTGTATCTTCCAGCTGCCCCACTTTTATGCTTTGATTTGCCAGTGAGCTGTACTTCTAGGCTGCTGTGGGTCTATTTTACCAATTATTTTTTAGCATTAGAAAAGAATTCTCTATTTGGTTGCCAGTCAGGAGAGTATTTTATTTGTTGTTCTTTTCATCTTCCTTGGCAGTCCTACAGAGATACATGTGGGTAAAAGCTCCAAGGACTGAGTAATCTTAATTAAGTAAGTATCTGCAGCAATCTGCAGAGAGACTCCAGAGAGGATAAAATGGTTTTGGATTTCCACTGGTGGACAACAGAGAAGAGGACAAATTTAAACCTCAGTTGCTGCTATTGGTACCTTCTCACCCCATTTCTTGCAGGATTAAAGGTTTACTATAGAAAGGCCAGTGCAGGCTTTGTCTTTTGTTCTCCTGCATGACCTGAGCAACAGCTCTCAGAGGTATTTCAAACTCAGTATTCTCAGTTTGCAGGACTCGTGATCTGGATCCTTTCATTCAGCAAGAAGTGTGTATTGCAGTGTCACTGTGTTCTTAAAAAACCGTCCTGTGGGCCAGGGCATGTCCTTTGGAGAGAACGAGGTGTGGCTGGGGTTTGCATCCAGGGCAGGGGTACCAGGGGAAGAGACGAATGGTCAGCATAAACTGCACATGATTGTGAATGCCTGTATGCTAAAAGCTCCCCCCTGAAATTTCACTGCACAAACAAAACCAATCTAGATAAAGATAAAAGGGACACAAATTGTAAAATACAACACCAAGATGTACGATGGTGCAACGTTGTCACTCCTTATGGGAACCTGAAGTCAGCGGGTAAAGCAAGGGAGAGCATGCAGGCAATCCTTCCTTTTGGGATTACGATTCTTGTAACTGAAAGTAGCAACAGATCACTTGACGGAAAAAGGCATTTCCATTAGTTGGAGCAGCAATTCTCTGTTAGCAGTTCTCCCTCTTCCTAGGATGCTCTCATGGCTAAAAGAAAGGCTATTACAACTACATGTAGTCAGGAGAGGAGTCCGGGTGTAATGGACTGAACAGGTCAAGAACAGCTGGGGCTTCTAACCCTCTTCTGCAGAAGAAAGCATCTTCAGCAATGAATTACTCAAGAGAAAGAATTGCTTGAAAATGTCTGGAAAAATGCCACTTTCCTAAGAAGCTAAATTTTTGTTTGTCATGGCAGAAATACAGATTCAAAGAGTAGGAAGAGAAGAACAAAGGTTCTGTTAATATTGGAATTTTATATCAGAACAAGACAAGCGCACAGAGTTGTTTTGGCATATATTATAAACAAATCAATGTCTTATTTCTCATATGTCTGACAACAAAAGTGCCAGTGATGATCTTAGTGAAGAGAAGGAAGAAGCCACATCACCACCCAGGCTTTCAGGAAACCCACACTTTTTGTTAAATAAATACACAAACTCCCTCACTCACTTACATCACTTTTATACCATTTCAGCAGAGACTTGAGATCTGATCGCAGATGCTTGGTACACCAGCATGAAGAACAGAGCTAAAAAGAGAATCAGGTTTCCAAAGAGACCAGGCCTTATGGCAAAGCCAGGGAAGCTGTGAGCCAGAGCCAGGTGATGGCGGATAAACGTGGGCTTCTGAGTCAAGTCCTGCTTTCTGCCACTCCAGCTGCTGCAGACGAAGCAAATCCACCATGCTTGCTCCTGAAGTAGCCATTGCACTGGACCTCTCTCATTCAGTATCATTTTATGAGAGAAAGGAGGTAAGGAGAACTGAATCTCAACAAAGTAGTTAGACATTAAAAGTGGCAGATGACAAAAAGAATGCATTTCCAGGCTTACCCTCATATCAGTCAATGGCAGTAGCTGCTGGAGCCTCAACAACTCCTTGCTACCAGGGAGGCAGTGGTTGCTGAAAAAGGAGGAGTTTATGGTATTTCAACAAACCCATGGGCACAAGGAAAATACACTGGATTTATCTGTGTCACTTGGAATACAGGGGCAGAGGGCACATGGAAGGAAACAAGCTGGTCGCTCAAGTGGCTCCATGCTGAAATACCATAAAAGACCTGGACTCCACATCCTGGATGGCTTCTTTATATTTTTTTCATGGAAGTGATCATATTTTAGTGAGAACTAAAGGCAAGGGATATAGAAATGTTAAAAGGAAAGTGAACATGTTAATGTTGTGTTAACATTTGGAAAACCCTGGTCTTCAGGAGGTCAAACACTTGCAATGTAGTGCTGGTAGCACTAGCTAGGCAATGCAGAGCAGTGTAGGAATGTGCCTGAGCTGCTATATTTATGCACATCAACAATACAGCACACAGCAAGATTTTCTAGATTTTTTGCTGTATTGTGGATTTATCATAAAAATGGTGCAGGATTTCCCTGCCAGTCTCAATACCGCATGCCAAATGTAAATTTTCTAACTAAATAATTAATGAAAATTAAAGCATTGGTATACTTATCCATCAACGAAAAGTACCTATTGACTTTGAACAGGCATTTAGCATCCAGTGTCTCCAGCTTTTTCAAAAATCCAAAAATCCTACCTCAGCAAATGTGGCTCAATTTCTGAGATTAACATTATCTACATTTCTGCTGAAGCTACTGCTGAAGCTAAATTATAAATTAATAAAGAAATCCAAAGATTTTGAAGGAAGTAATATTAACTACTGACACTTCAGAATATTAATTGCTGCCAGAATGCTGGAAAGACTTTTAAAAGGCAAAATGTATCCATGAGGGACCATGTTGAATCATACTGCTTGGATATGTATTAATGTTTACCTGAGCTTTTGAAAGAGAAACTAACACTTAAATCTCAGTGTAGACTGTTTTGATCTGAGCTTTTCCAAATGACTCTGTGTCCCCAGCAAACCCTTTCACTGATCCTTACTGCTGCTTCACAATTTTTCCAGCTGAAAATGTATCTGTACAGGCAGTATCCTCCAACCTCTACATTATTAGTGAATACAAATAAGCTGTGACTCTTTAGGATTCATGTAAACCCATCAATATTCCCATGCTGGCTGTGCTTTCAACTGCAAGAGAAACACTCCACACCAACAGCTGCAGCACATTAAAAATCAAAAATGAGGGTTTTGATGGCACTTGCACATTTCTGCCCTTTCATCTGTCCTCTATCACTCATTTACTCACAGGAGGAAATGACTTTTCCTGCCAGGGTAGAGAGGTAAAATGTGTCAGACAAGGGCAAATAAAAAAAAAAAAAAAAAAAAAAAAAAAAAAAAAAAAAAAAAAAAAAAAGAGAGAGAGAGAGAGAGAGAAAAAAAGGACTCATCAGTGAACCACAGGAAACAATTTTTGAGATACAAAGTGTCAGCAGAAATGAGTTTGTACTGTTGCATTCCTGTGACCTTATTCAAAAACATACCACCTATTTTTTGCTACTAGAAATAATTTTCAAATGATAGGACCTCGATGAATCAATATTTCACTGAAGTCTCTCTACTTATCAATACTTGTTTTTCCTTTCACAAAAAAGAAAAGAGGAAAAGCTTTTCTTAGAAGCTGAAATAAAAATGCATGCTTTACTTGTTAAAATCTGAGAGCTGGGAAATAATAAATGCCAGTGTAATTGGAAATATCGTCCCTAATTCCAATGCTGCAAGATTTCACACTGAGTTTATTTCAACACACTCTGTTTGCAATTTAAACTTGTCTATTTGAGTAATTTCAGCACATTTGCAAAGCTTTTCATTTCTCTTAGTTTGTAAGGTAAGAAAGAAAGAGAGAGAGAAAGGAAAACAGTATAACCCAAGCCTTACTATTACTTAGGACTAAAAGATTTGGCCATTAGAAGAGGGTGAACTGGAGCCATGAATATGCATATTTGCTGGCATGGGCAATGAGAAGGTCATCTGGAAATGGGGGGCCCTAACCTATAATGGAAGAAGAAAGAGAAATACTTGTATCAGAAGGGGGAAATGGAAGACATTTATAGTTCCAGCCATATTACAGTCTCTAGTACTGGAGAGTTTTAGGGAATGATGGGGATGTGGTTTACAGGGAGCTCATGGTCAGGGACAGCACACAAAATCTCTAGAGCTATTACCACATTTGCAAGCCCTTGTTACCCCAAGGAGGTGAACGGCTGGGTTGTACTCTCTGTGTGCCAAAAAAACCCCAGGTAAGGAAAGCCAGTGCAGCAGGGTCTCAGCTTTGTGACCCGAGTTCCTGGCTCCCAAGTGCTAGCTAGCATAATCTTCACTGTGCTTTCCACTGGCTGCAGGTTTTCCAGGTGCACTGCAGGGTTGGGATCCTGTGCAGGAAATATCACAATGTAACTTCCCACTCACAGACTCCACAGCACAGCAGGTCAGAGGTCACTTGAGACTGCCAGTACTTGCCAGGTTTTTTTCATTTATTTATTGAAACTTCTGTCCAGAAATCAAGCCAATGAGAAGAACGAGAGAACAAATCTGGAAGCCATGTACCTGAGGAAACAAATCCCAGATGATTACACTTACAGTGCCTTCCTCTGGCCTAGTCAAAGGCAGGGAGCACCAGTCATAAGCTAATCACTTAAGTGGGGAGAAAAAAACCGTTGCTAACAAGGTATTTGAGGATAACTGATACACAGGGACACTGGGCAGGAGTTTGGGATGCCTCATTTGGTAGCTATTCAGGAAAGAATTCATGGTGTCTCACTTTACTATATATGTACACATATATCCATTTTGCTGGCTGCATCAAGTAGTTTTTCTTTCCACAGTCTGATACACATCAATATAACCTAACTTGTAACTGTTTTTCAAAAAATCTACATCAGTATTAAATAGGAATGTCTTCTTGCAAAACCAGGACTTGTTATAAAAGAACAATTTCTCCATTAGAAGGTTACTTCAAGTTAGATTTTTCCATTAAATAATTTCACTGCAATGTATACTTGAATTGATAGAAGTGAAAAAGCAAATTCAGAAAACTTAATTCTCTAAGAGCTGTATATTAAAAGTGGATGGCAATGAAGTTTTTCTTTCTTTAGGAAGATACCTTTTTTTTTTTCTTCTAACATGTAAAGAATTTTCCAAACAACCAACATTTTGGTTTCCTTGCTGTTTTAAAAAACAGTTCATTAATCAATACTTTCCAGTAAAAAGACCCATTCGAACATCTTCCCCTGTATATACTTAAGCACAGAGTCTTTGTGCATGAATTATTGCATGGTTAGAGAAGTCAACAGGTTGCACTCAGCTCCATTCTCAAAAGGAGTCACTGGTGTACCATTTTGTAAATCACTTTAATCCCTTATTTTTACAAATGGGTATAAAATCCATTTACCTAATCTCTATGTCCAAGCCCCAGCTGAATTATTCTGTAAGACATATTCATGCCTTTGGAAGAAAAGTCCTTAAAGCTAATAGGAAACAGCTAATAGCTATTTAATTTGACCTTTTCCTTAAAGCCAGGTAAATATCAAACCCTAGTTTGCATGTCTAAATGAAATTTGATTTGAGAAACCCAAGTGGAATAATGATACTTTCCCAGGTCTTGAGTGAGGCTATCGCACCTCATTAGAGCAGTCACTCAACAGAACCCTGACTCTGCTCTCTTTGCTCAGCTTCACTAGTGGACATAGATAGTGCAAGTAAACCTAGAGGGGAAATTCAGATCATTCAGCATTGCAGAAGACTGCCATCAATTGGATTTATAAATCTGTGCTTTTTTTAATCGGACCTTGCAGGTTTCCCTCTGTGTTTGTGTCTCCTGCTAACCTGAACTGAACCTTTAAGGGAGTCTCATCGGAGCCTCCCACTGGTTCTGGGTGCAGCCTGTTCCATGTGCTCAAAAGCTTTTTGGAGTGACTTTTCTGCCCTTGTGAGGCTTCTGTTAGACCACTCATGTTCCTCACTTCCAGGCTGCTGTCACTATCATGCTCTTAATAGACTTTGATGTAGCCTTTTAAATAACAAACAGTCCAGGTTTCTTTTTCATTATATTATTCTTCTGTTTGCCAAAAGAAGTTCACCTGAACCTCTTCTAAATATATGCAAATGTCAGAGTTTCTTTATATCTGTGCTAATATGACTTTTCTAAAAGTTTCTATTGACCTCTTATTTTTCATTCGGTTCACTTCCATCCATGCAAAAGTGGAATAAAGCCCTACTGTTCTTATTAACGATTTATTCTAATAACTAACAAAGGCAAATAAGTTCAGAAAGTATAAAAGAGTGAAGAAGGATTATTTTTTCAACTATTTGTTTTCTGAAAAAACCATATTAAGTCTGGATCATAGTAAAAGATGGACAGTATTTATGTTTTCACTCAAAATGCTCTCAACAGGAAGCAGCAATTTCCAAATATGCTTGTCTGTTAAGAAGTCTTTGTTTCCCTACAAGTTTAGACCTGCAGCTTATAGGATGGATTCTAAAAAATTAATTACTAAACCGCATTAAAATTGCATAACACATTAAAGTACCAAAATGATTTGCTGTATCTTCCACATTTTTACTATGCAGAAACAAAATATATATGATCTGTATACTTTCTATATGCTTGGGTGATATTTGACATTATAGGTAAGCCAAGATCTGAGTGAATGTGGGATATACACAACAAACTTTTTTGCTTTTACACGAAAAGAATTGGTATTATATATCCATTAGATCATTTTTTGCTGTCTGAGAATGATCAGGACAACTAGTTCTGTAGCCAATAAACCAATAGAGATGGTTTAATTCTGAACTGTTTGTCAGGGTTGGGTCTTAGATGGGTGACACTTGAGTGCAGGAAACCACCTGGACCACTGGGAAACCTTTAGCTCCTCAGTGCTGTGCAGCTCAGCCCTACAAACGCCTCCTGTGCTGGCCTGTGTTCTTCATGCATGCTCTTAAATCTGGTTAAATCTACTATGGATTTAATGTGCCTATGTAGAGAGCATGTTACCTGTAGAGACCACACCTTATCAGGACTGATAAGCCTGAAAAATAAAGCAACCCAAATATAGTGCTATGCAATTCTAAAACTAAACAAAAATAAATCTGATTCACATGCTTTTATGCAGATGCTTTTAAGATTCCAAGGAAATAAATTCTGCTGAAACTATTTTCTACAACTGTCGTTCATCTGAGTGTTTTATAAAATGTTGGAAATTTACTATATAAAGCTCCCAACAGTAAGGTGTAACATTTTGGTTATTTCTCTGACTAAATGAACACTCTATCCCACATATTGAAATGGTAATAAAACTCATGAAGAACCCATTCATAACCTGACATATTTCCACCACTCTGCAGCACAACTGATCCTAACCTCATTCAACAGATTTAATATGGCTTATTTTTTTTTATGATTGTGTGTGGTAGGTTTTTATTGCTATTATTTTGGGAGTTTTAATCCCTTAATTTCCTGTAGTTCATTAAGGACTAGAAAAGAATACTAGAACGAAAATGTAATTGTTAAACAAAGAATTGAAAAAGTTAATTCTTCTTGCTGAGGAGCAATCTTTGACCATTTACCAGCCCTGACAATAAATATGGTCTCTGGATCACTTTGGCTTTCAACATCAGCCTCTGTGAATGTCCAGCCAACATTTACATGTTAAGGAGCCGTTCCTCTGTGCCACATCCTCTCCTGACAATGTGATGGCACTTTCCTTAAAACAGCAAATGGAAGATCTCTTGAACCAAATACAGCTGCTTCTTACACAATCACTGCACAAATCCTGGTGGAGGTCCCTTGATCTCCTTAGCCATTGCATGGTTGACCAGATATACTAAACAGAGAATTCAACAAATTATATCAAATCACTAACTGCTTTCTCAAATTCTTTGAAAAAACTCTCCTCATAATTTTAGTAGTTTATCTGAAAGGTATTGGTCCTACATCTCTAATGTAATTGATGTCTCCAATGAAATAAATGCCTTGAACTTACAGGAAGTCCAGCTGTTTCCACATCTCAGCATGGAAAATATTTTTCTCTCTGACTCAGTGCTACCTATTTCCACTGAAGCTTTGGAATCTACAATCTAATTTAAATATAATTTTGTGATTGATAGCAGAGCTTCAAAATAATGGTCTATGAACTATGGAAAAATACTGACTATATCTAAAGATAATTGTAATTTTCTTAGCTCAGTGAAACTAAACTTGGTTTCCAGGTATCCCTGAGGCCATAATTAATGCATGTCTTCAGGCAAAGGGAGGATAAAGTGCACCTGGACTCCTAAAAGTATAGTTTGAGAAACAACTTTCCAATTGCAGAGTTTTTCCAGGCATTCTTAATGAAACTGTGAAAACTATATGGACTTATCAGTGTAAAAATGGTAAAAGAACCTGTGACTTTGAGCAGAGAAACCTTTAACAATACTAATTTGATAGAATGTTTGGAGCAGCTCAGGACAAGACATGAATAAAACTGAGCATATGAAAATTCCTTTTTGCTCAGAAGAAGTGTTGAAGTGTTGGCCTCTTTTTTTTTTTTTTTTTTTTTTTTTTTTTTTTTTTTTTTCCCTTTTCCCTTGGAATGGAAAGGCAATAGTTCAAACTCAGACAGGTTTGGGGCTTTTTTTCTATTTTATTTTATTATTTTATTTTATTTTATTTGGAATCCAAGCAAGTGTTTGTACTGACATTGTAGTAAAACAATTTCAGTGTCAAAAGACTTTACTTTCATAAATCCATTAAGTGTTTTAAGTATTTAAATTTTAAAAATATCAGTAGTTAAGCATTGGTCTCCATAATGCATTTACACCCTTTTGCATCCCAAAGATGTAAATAAAATTGCTAGATTGCAGAGAAAGTCTTCCATTTTCTGAAAAATGCATTTAGCAGTAGAAATTTCCTTATCTGAAGTTTTCTGGCCAGCTCTCTTTGTAAGGCTTAAAATGTGAAGTTATGTGCTCCTCTGGTGAGGCGCAGGCATAACCTTATTAGAAATTGTTTAAAGCAGAGTTTTTCTACATCTCTTTTTTAAAAGGCTTGTATCAAGCATCAGACTTTGTTTCCATCAAGCATTGCTGCAGCACTGACCTAAAAGGCCCTTAAGAGGTTCAGGAGAACAAACTGAATTACAAAAGAGTGTGTTTCCCTTGGTCCTCTAAATGGTATCCATGCCCAAAGTGAAAAACTGATCCAATAGCACTCATTTTTCATCCATCTGAAGAATCAGAAGAACTGTGACCAAAGGAATTAAAGCATCAGTTCTCCAAAGATATGACAGAAATCTCTGTCTTGATGCACAGGAGTAAACCATTAGAGACAATATGGGAATATATGTCCAGTGGCAGAATCAGATATAAGGTTATGCAAATTATACTGGTATATTTTTAGAAACCATTAACATGTGGTGTATGGCATTCAAGTACTGTTCCATAACTGCATCTCAAACTCACTCATATCATTCTCATTTGGGTCATAATTAAAACCAAAATTTTCAAACTTCAGATAACAAGATGGAGCTGAGTTTTTTTTCCAAAGTCCCAGGGCTTTGGAGGATCAATTAATCAATTTTTAAGGAAAAAGAAGTTAGGTGATAATTTTAGGGCTAAACTCCCAAATCCCCCAAAAAGGGAATTCTGCCACACAGCCTTTTGAGCAGGGAGTGCTCCCATCTGACATCACTAGCACTAATGAGAGTCATGTCAACTATTTGGTTTAGTAGTCAACATTTTTTTTCTAGTTCTTACAGTGACTATATGACTTTGAAACGAAGTTCCTCATGATATAATTTTCAGTGGTGCTATAAAAGCTTGTCACCCTAAGCTATTGACTTGTGTGTATGGAAAATCCAGAAGACCAAAGATGGCTCAAGGTGAACATCAAAATGCAGACTCATATAAACTTTATGATCTTGGCTTTTAACTGCTCTGTGCCTCAGTTGCTCTATTCAAGTAGAAAAAAAAAAAAAAAAAAACAACCCAAATGTATTTAATTGTTAAGACTATAGCTAATTATTTACAAAACCACTGAGTCCATATAATTAATTTTTCATTTCCTCAACTCTCAAAGAATTGCTAATTTGTCTTTAATTTTTTAGTATCTTTAAACATCTCAAACTACTCTGTCAAAGCAAACATAAAATATAGTTTTATATGGATTGCAAATCTTAATATAGAATCCAATAGAGTTATAACAAGAACCATAACTGAAATCATGGATCATGTTTTTCAATAAAGCAAAGCATTAGATGGTTGACCTTTTAAAGTAAGTTAATGCTGCAAATATTGCAGCAGGGGGCTTTTTTTTTTTTTTTTTTTTTTTTTTTTTTTTTTTTTTTTTTTTGACAGAACACATTTCCTATCAAGGGCAATTGCCCAGGTCCTTGAATTACTGGCTCATCTGTACTTGGCAACCTTGCCAGCTCTATACCTCTATACCTCATGGTGTTAGAGGTCTGCTTTACATCCAGGAGGAAACATTTTCCTCAGAGTGACGTGTTCCTGTTACCCCACTACTGCAAGGCAACCCTGCACTGGTACCTGGCCAAACATTATCTTTCACTTTTCCAGTTGGGCAGTATCCATGTAACAAACAGATCACTACTTTGATTCTTTCCAGGGAGCAATATATTATGTATTTTTGCATTTATACAAACACACGCAATCTAGCTTACTTAAATGAATAGTTTTTGGAAAGTCAAAAGTACATCATAACAGGAGGGTAGAGGGACAATTTGATATATTGATTTATGGGAGTTATTACTACCAATGTCACTACAATGTATATGTGTATTTACAGAGACTGCTGGCAAGACTGTCTTTCTCTCAGACCACATCTTTAATTTCTTCTAGCAACAGTTTATTATCAGAGACAGGTTTATCAAAGCTGTGCAGATCAGTTATGAGTAATGACATGGATGTGAGAATATGTGTACCCATGTGCAAACACACATATACCTTTCTATTAGAATGTTTTCTCAGGATTATGGAATATTTGTGAAACAAGAACAGAATGGTAATCAACTTTTCTTATGGCTCCCTCAATTTTCCTGCACTAATTATACACACCAAATTTTGATTTTTTTCACAGCCATTTTTTGTAAGACACAAGAGAAGTAAGAAATAACTAGGAAGACAAATCAAAGAATCTGAAGATCCACTACATGTAACCATCCAACTACAATCATGCTGTGAATAACACTATATGTATCTCTATATCCATATCATCTATATCATATGCATCTATCTTTCAGTGAGCTTTTACTACAGCATTCATTCATCTTCTGTATGCTTAAATGAGAGGAATAAATTCTCTCTAACATGAGTGCTTGCCCGTAGCACACAGTTACCTCTGAGGAGGCAGGCTGAACTGAGATTCCTTGCTAGCTGCCTGGCACAAGAGATACACTGGCTGCTGAGAAACAACAGGCTTTTCTCAGCTTGCTACTTTCCAGGAGATGTGGTACATCTCTCTGCACTGGTATCACACACATCTCACTCAGGGAGAGCAGCAGCTGGAACTGTATCTCTGCACAAACAGGGAGCCAGCAGCTTTTGCAGTTTCTGTCCTTCCTGCCTTGAATGCATGCACAAAACTAGTAATAACACAGCCTTGAGTAAGATTTCAGCAATTCTGAGGAAGCAGCAATTTGCATCCCCAAATTGGTCCTTCACACTTAGGCTTGCAGTTGCCCAAGGTGCCCAATTTTATTGCATCAGCTGTAGCATAATAAGCAGAACCTGTAATCTCCAAATACCTACTATTTTGAATAAATTTAGGAATAAGGCTGGGGTAGATTTCTTTCATGGATACTAACTAAGCTGATAAAGATTTTCTGGGTGGTAATGGAGATCCTGTAGACAAAGGCAAGGAGCTTCCTGTTCCTTTTATAGAGTGCCAAATGATAAGGATGTTAACTAGAAATGAACAAATAAACCAAGCTCCAACAGAAATCTTGAGGGTGGTCAGTCCCCTTCTTTTGAACACTCCTTTTGGTTTACTGCCAATTTCTCATTTACTTTTTCCTCTGCCTCTGTATCTCCATCAGAGATCCCCTAGGGCACTTCAGCAGAATCCCTGAAGCTTCTCAGACCTTTTCCAGCCATGCAGGGCTGCACACACAGGATTCCCTGGCACAAAATGGAGCCAGCCATATGTAGCAAATTTGGCTGCTTTTTTCCTGATAACAACAATTGTCAGACTGCAATCTACAGCTATGTGCAATGGTTGGTTGGGAGTAAAAATGGTTACTGAAACTTTACAGAATTCTAGGATAAAGTTCAATCAACACATTTCTATTACAGCAGCATATGTGATTTATTTTTGCCTCCTCTTGTAGCAAACAGTGTCAATTAAACAACCTTTTAGTTATAAGTTAATTTCAGTTTACCTTAGACATCTTCATGACCCACAACCTTATGTGAATTTCTATGATACTTCATATCAAGAAAACTGAAAGGTTGAAAGATACATCTGGTCTTACCACAGCATAACAGACAACTTAATCTGTATGAGATAATTACAAAATAACTAAAGATTAAAGAAAAAAAAATTGAAAATTTTGAGGAGTAGAAGTCTTTAAGTTATGGTAAGAGAGTGAGGACATACATTGTTTAAACAAAATGACAAGAACAGGAGAAATTTTTAAAGTGTAGAAGGGTACCAAGTAATTTTGGAAATTGTAACAGAATAAATGAAACATTATTCTCACAGGTTGTGTTTACATCTTCAAATAAATTATTCACAGCAATGAAGAACAAGTGTCTCAAAAATAATGAAGAGGCTGACAGCAGGGGCAAAACCCCCAACAGTGCAGCCCCAAGGAAGGGAGGACTTTATTTAGTGTTACAAGGAGGGTACTCAATTATATCTGAGCAAAGGGAAGATTATTTCCTGGTGTCTTGGTTTCATCTGGGGGTTATACTGTGACATCTGGCACCATGAGCTATTAGTTTTTAGGATGCATTTGAAGCTCTAGAGCAAGTTCTTAAAATGCCAAAATGGCAAACAACCTAAACAGACTAAACTGGCAAGTCAGAAGTACTGTAAGAAGGAAACTCCTATTAGCAAAGAAGTGGACTAGAGAGTCCAATGAGTTTTAGCTCTCTAAAGTGTTTTCAAATGTAGAAAATGGTATAGTTTTAAAATTTATTCTGAGAGAAGGATATGTTTGTCACCTAAGTGTTTTGCAATGGAAGAATCCAGTACTTGAGAAATTAAATACTTGTTCTCTGTTATTATAGACTCTAAGAACACATTTACTTTGCCAGATCAAATGTTATTTGTATCAGGAACAATTGTAATGAAAAAGGCTTACTTCACAACATTCACACCTGAAATTCAATAAAAATGTGATCACAGGTTTTAAAGTTTTCATCATCTGAAGGTCTCTTACCTACAATAAAAAAGGTTTACAACAACTTTTGACAGGAATTGCATTTTTGTGCCCTTTGTGCTTGTAAGAGCTTGTCAGTTTTCATTTCCAATGAAAAGTACTTTTATTCCTTTAGGGCTTTTTTTAGTCAATTATGGTTTGCTTGCATTTGTGCAAAAAGTACTAATAACAGTAATTTGAATAATTGTTCCCACCAATGAACACTTAGACTACATCCAGCATAAAAAAAATCCTGTTGCTTTGAAATCTACAGATGCAGCCTGTGCTATAGGACAGCCAGGCTGAGACATGAAGCTCTACTGAAATAAGAGCTGAACAATGAGGATAATGAGAGCTAAACCACTTCTGTAGCAGGAGTAGGGACATCTAGGGACTATCATTTTGGACTATATCCACTGATGAAGATCAGGGTTTCTTTTCTCTTAACTGGAGCTGAAATTGCTGTGAAAAACTCAGGAGTGCAATCAGAATATATGTACAATTTTATTTGACTGGTGGAAGTGAGGAGTTATTGAAAACCTGTCTCTGCCACAGCTCAATTACTAGGAGACAGTGTGAGGTGAAGATGTCAGCTCAGAAAGGCAGACATACTTTTCCTCTTACTTGGATGAAGTGAAAGAGCGTGAATGGAAATGTCACAGCGCTGCGGGCGGTGTGTCACTGGTCTCCTGCTGTTACTCAGCTGACCAGCCAGCGGGAGCTACAGAAGGGTGACAGCTCTGCTTTTGCAACAGCTCAGTCAAACACAGCCCTCATGCATCAGAGTCACACAGAAACAGCAGGAATCCTGGGAAATGCAGTTCCCTTGCCTCCTGTGGATATGAGAAATCCAGATGACATGGATAGGACCTACACCAGAGATATGATCCAGGATCTGGAAACAATCTGGTGGAACAATCCAATAAAACCAGGTGCTCTTACCCTGAGATATACTTCAATTAGTCTGTCGAGCCAAAGGTTTAGACTAATTTCAATTACTAGGTCTTGAGGGTTCGTATTTTGAGAGGAGTTATTTCAATGACCTTTCCAAACTCGATCAATAAAAGTAACTAAAAGGCAATTCTGAAATTCCAGTCATATCAGTACTATTTCATACAGCTGATCTTTAAACCAAAGCAATACTGAAGACAACTAGTAAAATACACTTGCATCAATAAAACTACTGCATTAATGAAAAATTTATAAACTATGGTCCGTGTTGTAAAGGACAGCTGAATACAGCAATTACTGAGTGCAGCAAGTGAATACAAAGTTTTACTGAGTTCATAAGGGTCTCAAAAAAGAAAACAATTTATTTATAGGAATTGTCTCTAACTGCGGATAGTACTCTTGTTTCTAAACACTGGAACAGCTATATTTTGAAACTAAGTAGGAAAGTTACTGGGTGTCCAGATAAAACCTCTATTGTGCTTTATATGTGAAACTTAATGAAAGTAGAATAATGCAGTAATAAGTAATTTTAAGCAAAATATATTAATCTTTAAAAAATATTATGAATAAGAGTTTTCCTTTATTAGCATGCCCACAGACAAAATGCTCAGCATCTGGTAAGATTTGCTACCCCTGCACTCCTCCTTGCCTTTCCTCCCAGTACTAGAAATGTGTCATCACAGCATATAATTGTATTTTTAAGTTTGGTTCTTCACAGAAAAATAACAGATATCACTAACAAAAACATTTTATCCTAGTTTTGGTATTGCATCTCTTCTCAGTATATTTAAATCAAAAATTATGAACATATTTTTGCTTTGGAGTCTGCGTACTTTAGATTTGTGAGGGCTTTAGATTTATGACCAAATTATTACAAAGATTTTCTTCACTGCAGAAAGTTGTATTTTGTTTTTTTTTTCATTTGTGACAAGCTTTCTTGTTAGTTTTGTTAAAAATTTTGATCTTAGACATCCTTAAGACATTTTCTTCACAATCTAAAAATTGATTCATTCTATTGAAAGTGGCATGCTTCTTTTACGCCAGCATATAAACAGACTGCTGGCCTAATTGGAAATATCCTTTAAAAAGGAAATTTGAGAACAAAATCCCTGCAGGGATCAATTACAAGAACAAGCTATTCCCAAACAGAGGAAAAATAAAAACTGAAAGACCCTGCTGCAAATAATAATGGCTGAGAACAGTAGAATAGTCACAAAGTGTCAAATGATGTTACATTTGTAATCCTCTCTGTTAAAGCACCTAGTTCAATAATATTTTCTATTTATTTGTGAAACAAAGAAAGAGGATGTAGTTTGTTTGCTACCAACACTGTAGGGTGTTAAACTGTATGCAGACTAGTTACTTCCATATTTTTTTAAATGGCAAAAGTGAAAAAAGTGGCAGTCTATTACTTTGAATGTATCAATGGACATTGTCATATAGCAGCCTAACCTGGAGCAGATGATGAGTAGCCTGACTAGATGACATTTATTTCCAGAGATTTACCGGGAGATGAAATGTGATGTAAACTTGATGTGAACACTGACTGACCTCTGGCTAAGGACTGAAGCTGATTATATATGAGTTCAAATGCAATCCAAATGATTTGGATCTGCAACATTTCCTAAAGTATGGTCAGCACCTTCACTGGATGTTTTGAAAGAAAAGTTGGAAACCAGTGATCCCTCACATCAGGAGTGGCTCTCTTTCCTGTGACTCTGCTGCACATAACAACCAGTTTCATGGGTTACAAAGGGTAAATACTTACTGCAAAATGCTACTTATTGCTGAAACAGTCATTAGAAGATTTTAAGTGTGTGACTCCTCTCAGGAAGGTTTCAGGAAGGCAAGAAGAGCCCTTCAGGATATGAAATACTTAGGAAACAGCTCACAGCCTGAGCTGGAGGGACAATTTCACTGCATCTCATCATCTCATGTGAACATACTGCATGACTGTAATAGCTTTGAACACTCATGAACAATTGTCACCCATTTTGTCCTCCAGTCCTCTCCACCCAACAAACTATGCAGAATGTGGGAAAGCCAGGCCTGAACATCGGCTAAAAACACTTGAAGAAAGCTGTCTGCTTTTTCCTCAGGGCTGGCTGCTCTCCCTATGCCCAGTCTGCTACTGTGAACCAAGGCTGGACTGTGTTTCAGAAGCCCACAACACCTCAGAATTAGACAAATCCATCTATCCAACAGATACTCAATTACCTTTCAAATGGATGTGGCATCTGCACGGATTTTACCACACTGCACAGAGCAAATGGCAATTTTCCATCTGTCAATGGGGTTGATAAAGCAGCAATCAGCCTCTCATCCAGACCTAGCTCTACATTGTGCCCTACCAAACAGCAACAAAAATGAAAGAAGAGAGATGCCTCTTTAATCAGCAGCAGAAATTCTGGCCATTTACAAAGTATCCAGGCAGTCTCACACACACACACGTCCTGAACTGAGTCATATGGACTTGGGCATATATAAATCTATAATAAAAATCTATAATATCAGAACAGCATAATCAGAGGTGCTGCTTTTGGGTGTCACTGGCATCTTACATACAAAAGTTGTCGAGAGCACAGGAGGAGTAGAATTATTAGATCCCGTGACAGAATGAGATGAAAAGTCTAAAATATCAATAGACATACGTTTTATCAATCTTTGATGAGTTTTTCAGGAAGAGAAGAAATATAAGAAAGATTGAGAGAGAGGTTTGTGAGTGAAAGCAAGCCAAGTGAAAAGTTGTTCTAGTCCTAATGACACAGGATTTATATGGTTGATAAATATATTCAAGGCACTCAGTTCTGCACATTGTACTAAGATCTATATTCAAAACTGGGCCAAACACTTTTCATTCTTGTAAGCAAAATGAATTTATGAGGAGAATGCTGCTATGGATAAGAGCCAGAAAGAATTCAATTTTGATGTGTTGTGCAAGATTTCTCTACCTTTCTCCCTTCAAGTTAATTTCACCTCAGCAGGGACTCAGGGGTTTTTCCTATAGATTCAAATGTTAATGATATTAATGTTAAACAAGGCTGAGACTCGACCACAAGGTGTGGGCTAGCTTAAACTTTCCCCTACTTTTGCAAATAGGCAACACAAGCACCATACTGGAGACTTACCAGGGACTGCTCCCTGGGCATCCCCCTGCACTGAGGGCTGCTATGAAGGGGAGGGACATTTGAGAAGATAAGGAGGGAAGAAACTTCTGCATCAATCCACCTTTAAATCTATATTGAGGAGAAGCCAAGGAGAAAAGGAGGGCCAAGGAGACTTGTAGATACATCTAAAACACCCTAGGCAGCAAGTGAGAGATTAATTCATGACCTGTGGAGAGCAGAGTTGGGGAAGTGAGTGTCTCAGTTTAAGGAAACCCAATGCCTCCTTAGGAAGCTGTAGAGCCTGAAGCAATAAGGAACAACAGACCTCCAGCAGACTTAGAATATATTTTTTTTTGCAAGAAATGGAAATGGAGAGCAGCCAAATTATATTCATTAAGTCTCAAGGAAGACTTAGACCTTAAGGTCCCAATATAGTAAATCTAGTTGTAAAATAATAACTCTATAAGGAATTTTTAACAACAGCTCAAGTATTAAAAATGCTGTACTTGATACATCTAAGGTTGTCCTTGCAAAAAATGCACTATAGAGGTTTTGTATACACAATGATTTTCCATACCTCAGGGATTTCTCCACTTCTTGACTTTAAAACACAAACTAAAAACAGAAATAGAGACATACTATATTAATTTTAAACCCTCTTCATTTTCAAAATCAATTTCAAAGCTCAAGCTCTTTATGCTATGTTTTCAAAGTGGAAAATGTGCTCATGAAAAAAGGTTTATGCAGCAGCCAGGTTAAGGATAAGGTCCCAATAAGATTTTGACTTAAATTTTTTTTCTAAAGCTGTATTAGTCTTCTCAACAGAGCTTTATTTCATCTTAAATGAATACTTCCATTAATTCACTACCCAAATGTGTGTTAACAAAAATGCAGTTTCTCTAAAAGAATATCAAAAGAGTACCAAAACAGTACTAGTTTTTACAATAACAGATTTTACCTCTATAAACTGCTTTCATCTTATACACTATTGAAGCAGCTTACATATTCTGTGAAGCATATTAAGTTTCTAAGACAAAAGCATGTAGATAAGAATATAACATCTGTATTAGGGCTGTTACATACATGGGATGATAAAAGTACTGGTTTTCATTTATTTTTTCCACTGATATTCAAACTACATATAATTATCACCTAGTCAAAGATGAAATAAATAAAAAAATTAAAATCAAAAATGAACAAGCCTGCTCAGCTTTCAAATATTTTATCATACATTAATGAAAGGTAATTGGAAATTTATAAATAAAATGAGAAAAACAGAACTGTGATAGCTAAATTAATTGTAATTTTAAAATTATAATTAAAATTACAATTATTATGAATTATAATTTTAAATTCATTTAAATTACAACATGAATGCATCCACAAATTCTGAATTTTTTTCTTGAAAATGTAGTTATAGTTTCCTCTGAAGTGAGAAGGCTGGCATATTCAGCCAGGCCTGCTTGGAATGTCACAGCTTAATTTGACTAGTCTTGAGTTTTTCTGTAGGATTTTCTTTATTTACATAAAAAATATAGGCAAAGTAGTGCAATGAAAATCTTAGAAACCCTAGGAACAGTTGAGACTGACAGTGCTGTTATGTTAGGCTTTCTGACAGCAAACTGGGCTGTAGTGAGAGACCATTCCTTTGTTCTCTGTTTCTACAGTAGCTCCCTGCAGTGCTGGCCCACCCTACAACTGCTTCTGCAATAACTCCAGGCACAGTTGTGCCTTCAATGTACAACTGACCTAATGCTTCCAGCCAAAGGAAAAAAGCTTCCTGAAAATTCATGGTGCTTCTCTAACATGTGGAAGGTGGTAAAACCTGTCATCTCTGCTTTTGTCTCAAATGAAGAGAAGGCATAGTTACACATTTCTGAGTTCAGTTTTCAGATGTGGAATGACAAGTCTTCTGAGCTGTGATTAAAACTGATTAATCAGTTTAACCTCCTGAGGAACAAATATTTCATCTCTTGCTGCCCAAATCCTCCCTCCCCCTTCTCCCTTGGAGATTCCCTTGCCTCTACAGAAGCAACAGAACATTAAGAAAATGCAGTTTTCTGACAAACTTTTAAAATGCTTACATTCTGGCTTCCTTACCTATGGTTATAACCATTAACTGCAACTATATTTAAGTCTTGCTCCAAATCAGAAGTAGGAAGTCCACATTTTATTCTAACAGCTCTTCTGTTATTATTTTTCATCTGGTATTAGCAGTAAGTGCGAAATAATCCAGAAGTCCTTTTAGTATTATTAAATGTCAAATTTTACTTTGCAAACACCAATTCACCCTATAATACACCAGTTCATCTAAAATATTACTTAATTTTAATTGCCACAATCAAAATAACCAGTTCTTCCTCATGACACAAAGACATTTTTCATTAAAAGAGTAAACCAGTTTGTTCTCATATAGAAAAATGAAGTTTTCTTTATACCACCAATAAGTATGCAATGAAAACAGTGTTTTCAATTTAAGTTGTGCCTGATGGGAAAACCCCACCAAAATGTTTCAAATATTTTCTGGTTTTTACTACTATCTGTTGAACTGATTGCCTGCTTTTAGAGGAATTTAGGAATCAGGCTGACAAAACCTCTGGTTAGTTTGCTGCAAAGTGAAATCTGATATGCAGTATTGCTTAGTACCTGATTGCTGAAATTGAAATAACATGGGCTGAAATTATGACTCTAAAAAAAAAAAGTAGCAATACAAAACTAAATGAAAAATAATTAATTTCTAAACTGAGATTAAATCACCTTCAAGGCGAGAAGCTGTTATTTTAGCATTCACATTAATTGCTCTGAATCACATTGAAAATTTTAAGCCAAGACAAGCTCTAGGATTCCAAAAAAAAAAAAAAAAAAAAGACATGCAATCTTATGAGTAAATTTATTTTCTGATTTGTATCACTGTAAATTTAGAGCAATCTTACTAGGAAGTCTGTAGTGACTCCAAGCTTAAGCTGATGTGACCTAAAGTAAAATCTAGTCCCATTAATCTTTCCTTTCCTTGATTTGTCCCATAAAAGACAGAAAAGTCTAGAGGAAATTAAAGTTATTCAGGGTATTTTATTTCCACAGGACTCTGCAAATATATAATTTTCAAAAGAAAAAGGAGCTGCCATTAATTTGCTGCCCTGCTTAGGGGTAATTTGGAAGACAAGTGCTGGGAACTGAAGAATAATCATTCTCCTATAATCAGTCCTTGAAATCCCAAGGTGAGCATGAATGATCACAACTAAGGGGATATGAGTACACATACAGTTGATACATCCTCTCATGTGTGACTTTGGAAGATGGACAAAAGGACTATAAACCATTTTAACATCACCTGGTTTGATGTTCACGTTGGTAAGACACCTGTTTGTATCCTCCCCACAAATATTGCAACTTAAACCAGCTCTGATTTAATTTGAATTTTCAAAACATTGCTCCCTCCAGTCTAAGTTAATTTTCATCAATGTCAAGCCTTATTTGCATCATCAAGCAAAAAACTATATTTTACAGTTGCCATCACAAACCAATAATTAGTTTTGTTTCATTATCAGAATTACTCATCAGTAATTACTAACGTGCAACTTCAACTTCTGCCTACAGCTCCACCCCTCTAAACACATCCCAAACCATCTCCTGCCAGATATTATGCTAAAATTTATTTTCCAGGCTAGGAGTCATACTCCTAATTCTTATGTATTTGATTGTGCAGTTTTCATTTAACTGATTTGGAAGGAAGGACACTTGTATAAAACCTACTGCCTTCTGCATGCACTCTTTCCTTCCTTTCTCCTCTCACACAGCTGTATCAAATGTCCTGGGAAGACAAAATTTTAAAGCTCCATTTGGAGGTGAATATATTTTTGCCATATACTTATGCAAACATTTTCCAAGACATATATTTTGAAATGATAAAGTATTTCTTTTCTAATTTCACTGAGACATCCAATCACCATGGAGTAACATAAAACAAGCACATGACTGCTGACTACAGACAACAAGCAGGAATAAGGACTTGGACTGTGCTCCTTCCTTTCTTTTCTAAAACTATCCACTCCCAGCTCTGGTGATAAAGAACTGATTTCTGTCTGCAAAGAGAGCCAGTGTATGCTGGATATTTTTGTGGATACACAGACCCTGTCATAGTGTAGTATTCATAACATAAACAGTGACAGCTATTACTACAGGTTGGCAGAGCAAACAAGATTGGATATAGCAACTGTAATTGGTGTTTGTAAAGAAACCTGGTGGAGTGTTGTTCAAATAAAGAAAGGTCCCACGGTTATTTGCACTGGCTTATTCCAGGAGAAGTATTTTTTTTTCTTTTAGTTATGAATTCTCCTCGGAAACACAATAGAAAAATTGGTGGTTTTTTTCCTTATTTTCATAAGGGTCATGTACAAAAATGAGAATGACAGCTCAGACTTTTATATAATTTCCTTTTATTAAATGCAAAAGCTACACACAAAGAGTCTGCCACACAGAGAATAATAATTTCATTTTCCAAACCCTAAGCAACAGAGCTTCTGGTCACAAAAAAAAACATTACAACATACAAAAAAGTTGTGCTGATATATATTTATGGCCCTTAAGTTACCAAAGATGTTTCCTGGCATGAAACACAATTCTTGTCTCTTCTGGAAATGGCACTGGAGTGTTCAGTATAAACACTGCTCTTGGAAGCAAGAGACTTTCACTTTCTAGTGCAAATATGGGTTCTGTGCTTCAAAGAGATCCAAAATCACCCTTTTGGATGACTCTGAAGTATTTCACTATGATTCAGAGATTCCTGCCTCTTAACCCTTATTTATCAGATTCCCATATGATGTCTAAGAATTCACACTTATAGGTTAGATATGTAAATATTTTCTTTGGAATGACTCAGGAGGAGAGGAGCTGAAGGATCTGCAGGCACCACTCATCCACTGCTGCTGCCTTGCTTCTTTTCCTGCCCTCCTTTTCCCCGGAGCCTCCTGCCCAAAGGATTGGGAAGTTTATGAGCACCCTGGAAGCCCTGCACTATCTGATGATAGTGGATGAAACCCGGAGCTGTGGGATATTGTGGGATCTGTCTGGTGACTCTAGAAGCAGATTATTATCTTCTATCTCTGATGCATTGATCTGAGTTTTAACTATGTTGCCAGGTTTTCATGGTCGGCACACTCAGAATAAATTCTGAGTTTGGGCAGAGCTCAGCTGCTTTTGAAATACCTAAATAGCAGCCAGATTCTGCTTCTGCACAAATTGTATCCAGACAGTGCTAGTTTTGCTTCAATGCTCAGATTATGCAGTTCACATGCAAATGCTGCAAAGCTCCTGTAAAAAAGTAATGTTTATTTTCTGATTTGTTCTTCTTACCAGGACAAAGGAGGAGGAGATATGAAACAAGAGTGTTTCTCTGCTTATCAGGAGCACTGTGTAGGAAAACGGAACAATCCTGAAGTTTGGAAGTGGGTGTGCTCCAGCCTGACCCTGGCAGACTGCACGGCAGATTGCAAGAGCACTGCCAGTCAGAGCTGGCTGCCCCTCTCCAGCTCTTGAAAGATTACCTTGACAGGAAATTTTTGTTGTCTTTCAAAACAAATTGAAAAATTAAAGCAGAACAAGAAGCAATGTGGAGAGGGCACGGTGGGTGGTGGGGCTGGGGGATGAAAAAGGGACTGAGAGAAGTGGAGATAAGAAAAGCTTTAACAGTTCAAAGGAATTATTCTTGTCATCTTCCTGAAGCTGCTCTTTGCAGTGAGGTTGTCAAGCATCAAGGCTATATATCAACATGCACAAGTCACCTCCGTTTTGACACTTCCTATTTTGCAAAGCTTTTGATACTGGAACACTAATAACAAACTTTTTAATATGGACTTCAGCACAAAATTCTGATTTTAAAGCTCTTAAAAGCTCTTTAAAGATCAAAAGTCAGAGTTGTATTGAGGAATTCTTTCATTAAGGATTCTTTCCTGATTTGTACATATAAAAGTGTATTTACAATTATACACTGTATTTTCTGTATAGTGCTAGTCTCAGTATATATTCCATCCTTGCTAGACAAAAGACAACCATACATTGTGATTTTAATTTACTGTAAGCTTAATAACAAACTTAATTCACAGCAAATAAATAAATAAATAAATAAATAAGTAGTGAAGGTCAATGATCAAAAAGCCTGAGAGAAACCAATGCTCAAAATACTGATTTCTGATAAACAGTTATAGTATTCAAATATTTCTCAGTCTGACATTTGGCTGAAAGTTGAGTGTTGATCATACTGAAATGATTTCACAAACCCTTGCTGGGACAGGCAGCTCTAATCAAAAAGAGAATGAAATCCTCTAACAGGAATTTAATCTTTTAAGAAAATGAAGGATGAATGTTTCTTGTACAAACTTTTAATTATTTCTAAATTATCAACAGTCTTTTGACAACAAAGGAGATGGATTATAATGGTTGGTCTAAATGCAAAAGAAAAAAAAAATTATTATATGAAGGCAACATGCATTATTGCATGCCTGTATGGACCATGTAGAACGAAGATGTTAGAAATGACAAAGCAAATTAGCCAGTTTGATAAAATATGTGACATCTCCCTGGATTTTCTGTCTACTTTTCATAATTACAGTAGCTCTTCAACAATATCATTCTCCATAGATCATTTTAGTAATTTTCCCAAGGCACATTATTTCTTGCTGCTTTTCCAATTTAACTCATTTATCTCATTCCTATTTATTCAAGTTTACTCCTTCTTTTCCTTACCCTTGATCATTACCTACAGTTTAATGTAAGCCAGTCCCATGAATTCATGGCAGTCATTTCAGGATAACAGAAATCACGGAATCAGCTAGGTTGGAAAAGAGATCATCCAAGTCCAACCTATGACCAAACACCATCTTGTCAGCTAGCCCACAGCACTCAGTGCCATGTCCAGTCTTGTACCCCTCCACCACCTCCCTGGGCAGTCCATTCCAATGCCCAATCACCCTTTCTGTGAGGAACTTCTTCTTAAGTGCAATCTAAGCCTTCCCTGGCACAGCTAAAGCCTGTGTCCTCTTGTCCTAAATGTGAACCTTCATGTATGTAAATATGATACACAAACCAGCAGACCTGCTGCTGATGTGTTCCTGTTTCCTGAGGAAATAACAACACTGTGCCAAAACTGTATGATAAACCTACACACTTCAGTGTATGAACATAAACTCAAGTGGCTAATTCAGAAATTCTGAGTCACTCCATGATTGCTGGACCTCCCAGAGCACACAGAAAATATGTGGACCTGAATTCTTCACCCAGCCAAACCAGAAAACTCTGGTGCCTTATCTGCCAACTCTGGGTCCTCAGACTACTCCGGACTCATCTTCTGCCTGTAGAGAAACAGAGGGCTGGCAGTGCTGGTATTTTCATGTAGCAGGAGAATACATCATGATAACAATGAGCCTCCCCATGAATTCCCAGGAAACCTCAAGGGAATTCCTGGGGCTCCTTTGCCAGCACACCTACTTCCAACTTTGTGACAGTCATTTAATACCCTAGAATCACAATCCAGCATGATTTCCTTTCAGGTTATAATTACCTTGCAACTGGCTTTGTTTCTATCTACGTCAAACAAAAGGTGACTTTTATAAAAGGAGTCATTGTTCCCAGCAATATTGTGTGCTGAAAAGCTTATGGGCTCCTTCTGCTTGCCTGGCACAGTGAGCAAAACAAAAAGAGAAGGTGTGGCAGAACTCCACAGTTTGGAAGATGTTATATACTTGTTACAAACAAATACTGAACTTTTTTTATGCCCAAATGTAGTATTACCTCAAAAATAATCTCTGTACCATTTGCCTAGATAAATCATCAATTCCTTTTTCATTCAAATACTGCCTTTTTCAAATTCACAAAGTATTGGCTAAACTTCTTCCTAGTATGCAGTTATCCATAGGCTGGGAGCTTCATAAAGTAAAAGAATTGAATGGTCTAATTTGGAACAGACAAGCTAGCCCTATCATTCCATACATTAAACGACAGAAAGATTGATTACAGACAAAGACAAGAGGAAGAGTAAATAGAAATGAGTTTCCAAGAACCCTCTCAGTATTCTTCTTGCACATTATCTTGAATATGATCTGGATTGTTTGGTGCCATAAGCAATGTCACCAGCTTCCCTCCCAGAAACCCTAGGGCTCAGGAACCCTGCCAGCTAAGAACATGTTGTATTAATTGCTGCTTAAAATTATCTTTATTAAAGAAATAAGAACAGTATAACAAGCTGAGAAACTGCATTAAGAATGGCACAGTACTGAAGACACATGTAATTCTTGTCCCTGCACCCACATGGATTCAGAAATGATAATGAGTGTGCACTGCATGGTACAGTGGCTGCTATGGCTGTTCTTTGTAATGCCTCAATAAACACGTGTGTGTAGGGTACATGATAGCAAAAGTTGCACCAAGTACCATTTTATTTCTGAAGCTACTATGGAGGGAATGGCAATAAGGGGTTATAACTCAGAACATCATGCAATGACCTGAAAAATATGAGTGCCAAAATATGTTCCTGAACTGAAAAAGTTTAGCTTCTACATTAAAAATCTGCGCAAAAACTGTGTGAAAATATGTGTCTGCTAGACTTATAAGCTGCTCAGAGCAGGAAATTTTGATAATTTAACATGCCTATTAGAATCTGTTTTGCTTATTTTGCTGTAAAATTGTGATTTTTTTGCCCCTTAAACTACAAATCATACTGCCATATTTCATTCCTTTATGTCATTTTCTATTGCTGGCTTAAATAAATGATAAATACAACTATGACATGAATTTTGGTTGAACATTTCAAAACAATTTCCAAAGAATCATTCACTTCCTGGCAGTATTTCTTTTTGACTCAGACAGCTATTCAGCTTCACTAACTCTCCTGTCTTCAAACTAACCAGATTTTACTCACCTTCTTTACATCAACAGTTAGAAAAATAATGGTGGCTTGATAAGTAAGCGCAATACCGAAATCTGGTAAAATTTTACCACCATCCATGAAAGGCTCTGAGGTGCCTCTGACTTTTAATTGAGAAGGCAGATCTAAAGTACTCAAAAACACCCCCCTGAGATCCATTAAAAATAAAAATATATATATATGTTAACATAACATGAATGTAACCTATTTCACTATACATATAACCATTACTGTCTTCTCAAAAACTAAATTAGCATTTTTTTTTAAATAGCAAACAGAGGGTTGGTTGGAAAAATAAAGGCCTCATTCTTGCAGGTATCTCAGTAAATAAGTCAGAGAAGCTGATTAAAAAAATAATTATTATTCTATAAAAAGAGAACTGTTTTGAGATGGGCTTTCATTGTGTATCAAGGATTTGCTGAGGTGATCTAATATCAGTGCACTTTGTCTTTCAGCTATACTCACTATGCTGTTTAAGTTTTATAACCAGTCCTGATCTCATAGCATGAACTGTAAACTTCAGAATTACATAAAAAGAAAATGTGGGAAAATAAACAGGAAATGGTAACACAAAGACATCCATCTGCAGAGGGAAACTGCCTCTCAGAATATATTGGCTTAGAAATAAATAAATGGATATCACAGAACCTGACACCCAACATAACTTGCACTGCAATCTAATTAAAAAGGGAAGCAGACCCTTGGTGAATTGGTTTATATTCAAACATTTCCTTGGAGATTTCAGTGGCTCTGTGATCTGATGTTAATACAATTTTATTCAAGCATCACCCATTCTGCCTTTAGAGTGAGTTTTGTACCAGAGCACCTCAACAAGTGGTCACCCACTAACAAATTAAGATACAGCTGCTGCCCAGAAAGGCAGACAGTGATGATTCAGTGTGACATTAGATGCATACCCATACAGTGAAAAGGATATTGAGCAAACAGGAAAGGAGGACAGGTGTCAGTACAATGAAATGACAGAAAGTTATCTGGAAGGTTATGCCCTAATTTAACTACAGAAAAGGAGAACTGAAAGGCTGGAGGCAAGAAAAGGGTTCAGAAAGGTGTGCATCTGAAAACTGCATAGAAAAAAAACAAGGGTCATTCAAGGAAAAGAAGACAGTCAAGTTGATATACTTTAGTTTTGAACATTCTTGTACATTCTTTTATCATTTCTTGATTTTTCAATGAGATTTGCCTTACATCTGCTTACTTCATACTACATCTTAATCCTTTGACATCAAACTGGAGACAACATCTCAAGACATATTTAATCTTGTGGTGTAGCTGTGTGTCTCAACATCTCTTGCTCCTGGGCCCACTCTTTCATCCTCTGCCTCCAAGAATAAACTGTTCTGGGGACTGCCCTGTGGCTCCAGAGTGGTGTCCTGGTGATTTACCCTGGGAACACCACGACACACTGAGAAACAAAAAGAGGCTCTGGACAACATACTCATCACTGATCTCATATAATCACCCCAAAATACAAATCTGTATGATTAGAGTGAGCCTTTCTTAGTGGATGGGTTGTCCAAGACACCAGATAGAACATCAAGGGGCTCTCTTTATTTGTCAGGCCTCATTTGTGCATATTTTCTCATTTTGCATACATAGGTACTGAAACTGCATGAAAAAGTTCACTCTAGAATTTAAAACTGTTCTACCAAATGTTACCCAGAAAGTAATGCTGGCCTTAACCTCTTGTATTTTACCACCTAGTGGTTTTTACTGAGGTAGGTAATACTTTGCTCAATACTGCAAGCATTGCAAAGATCAGAATAAAAAAACCCCAACCCTTTAAAAATATCAAATATAAACTTTGCCTGAGATCATGCTAACGTATACTGTTAATGATTAAACTAATGTAGTATTTATAGTCTCAGTAAGTTGCTTATTAAAGTCCATTAACACTTTACTTTTAGTCCTTCTAGCACTTCATCTTTTACTAGAATGGTAAGGTTTCTGGAAGATCTAACTGCTATTACCTGTATCTTAACATGTTTAGCTTTCTTACATTTATCACAGGCTTAAAACTTTCTTTCATTTATTACCCTGGGGTTTAAGTTGCTGTTTTACATTTTCAGTTGCAACCTCACCTCAATTTTATGTGCGTGTTTGTGTGTGTGTGTGTTCGTGTGTGTGTCTGGAAAGTTGCTCCTTTCAAACTCAGTAGCACACTCAAAAGTTAACAACCTCTGTCTTGAATTAGAATACCACAGCCTATGTAGACAACACTCAGTCAAACTTCAACTCACCAAGGCAAGAATCACAGTCTCATTCATAAACATACTTGGCCATGTCCTGGTGTGGCAGCCTTCAGATGTGGGTGCATATTGTTGATCTTCTGGACTCCGAAGAGGGGATGTGGAACAGAGGCACTTGAAAGAACGAGCCTTCACAGTCAGAGCTGAAGCAAATCCATAACAGAGCAGCACAGAAGTGCTGCTCACAGGTTCTGAGATCCTGTCAAATGCTGATTGGCATCCCGTTGTGACCATAAAGAAATTGGCCAAGTCTCACTGCAATTCCCAGAGCTGTAAGAGAAGCAAATTCTCTCTTTTCCTTAATCTTGAACTACCAGACCTATGAGAAAACCTGGTGATTTCAGCTTTGGGTGATTTTTTTTTTTTCCCTCTCTCTCCTCCCTCCTCTCCTTTTAGAATTACTGTATGGGTGCAATTTGGCAAACTTCTCCATTTATCTCAGCCAGCAACTAGCTGGGAAAAGCTAGTCTGGAAAACCACGGTATACTTCTGTTGGGGTTGGTAAGCACCATATAAACAGGGGCCTGGCATGCCATTCTGGAGAATGGGGTGCATGTTGAGGCTCCAAGGATTTGTCCCTGCATGAGGAGAGAAAGCTGGCTGTCAGCCAGGTGGTTACAACCACCCTGCCCTCAGTTGTGCAGCTCCAGAACAAGCCCCTCCACTTGAGTACATCTCATCCTGCAGCTGAGATGTCTTGGTTGCATTAGTAAAAGAACAAGCTGCTGGCAACCTTCCTCTTCACTTCCAGCTAGCCTTCAGACCTCCACCTTGAGTCAGCTTTAGGATTTGAGCTGTTGCAGACAAATTCTATCTACCTGTGAGATGAATTTCTGGTTGGATTGGGTCACAGAGCCACTGGTGGAGCCCCAGGGAAGAAGGGGCAGCCAAGGCTAGCAGAGCAGAACTGCCCCTTGCAGCTCCACCTGACTGTGAACCTTGAATGCACCAATGCTCAGAAAGACTGGAGACCTGCAGGCTGCTCCATGCTGCTGATCAGTCTTTTCTGTCCCAGGGATCACTGTAACAAACAGCCTAGTGTCACTGACAGGAGTGCTGCCCACCTTCAAGGACTAATAACAGTGCCAGCAGTGCTTGACAGGAGACCGTGGAACACAGCAGGGAATACTGTGCCTGAAGAGTAAAAGCTCAAGGCTTTCAATGGATCAGTCATTAATGTGATCTACCTCAAACTACGTGCATGACATTTGCTTTAAAACAAACTGCCCTCAAGAAAGATCCAGAGCAGAGGCTTGGTACATAACCTGAAATCACCCACCCTTTTACAAGATGAATAATGAAACTAAATACACTCTGTAAAACAAGAGTGATGAATATTTCTTTTCAAATTTTAGAGATGTTAGATATGTAACATTTCAAAATTTAGCCTCTTCCCTGGTATGTGACCCTACCCTATCCCATTACCCACATAAAACCTCAGAGGGACCCCAGCAAGGAATGTACTGTGTGAGGATCAGAAGATTCTTCTGAGGCAAAGTCATATCAACAGCAATGACAACATCAAGGCAAAAAATACACTGTAAGAGGCACATAAGAAAAAAAATTGTACAGTATTTACCAACTGCACAGACGTTTATGTCCCTTGAAAAATTCTTAATGTTCTGTATTTGATTTCACCCTACATTAATGCAAACAGAAAAGCTTATCAAGTGATTTTGTAGGAAAAGTGGAAGTGTGAGAAACTACACTGTGCAGGCCTGCTGGCCAGTAAAGGACAATGGAAATTTATCTCCTTTGTCTATCTGATTTGCAAGTTTGGGTCATGCTCTGTCTCCCCTTAAGTAGGCTCTCCATGCTGCACAAGATTAGTGACTATTTTTAACCCACTTTAGTGTATGTTTCTCCAGCTCTGAAGATACAGCAAAGAACTTTAGATATGGAAAGAGAAACCTAAAACTTACTTTTGAGTTTGGTTTTGTAGGGGGTTTTTTTTTCCCTCTGTCTAGTTCTTGTCAGGTGCTTTAAGGGCTTTATCCAGTTCCTTGATGTGCTATTCCCTCATTTTAATCATGGTACCCCTGCATCACAATACTTTTACTTGATTTTTGGTGGGTTTTTTTTAGTTTCTAAACAGTTTTCAGCCTATGATATTAAAAAAACTATAAAATCTATAGAAGAGTGTCTCTAACTTTTTAATAACCTGATTCATAATTTTTTAGTTGTTTGCATTGCTCCCATAGAAGGCCAGAGCTGTCTCGGAAGCTTTTCCCAAACTTTTTCAGTAAATCCCAAGGCCTTTGTGTTCCCCAGGAGGGGTTACAGCTCACTGCTCTAAAAACACCTTTTTGCAAGCAGATATATTCCCAACTCTTCCTTAATAATTAACTGGACTTAAAATCTGATAATACAAGAAGAATGTGTCAAATTAACTTCAGGAAAAGTTAAAGAAATCCTCCAAGAAACCACTTTGGTTGGTACTCAGGTTAGTCAGGGATTCATTAATTGCTTATTAACGCACCTGATTAAAACCCTTTCCTGAAATATTGATGGGGAAGCATTAGAGAAAAATTTACTTTAGTTTTTCAAAAATTGTCAGTGTTTCATCTTCTGGAAGTTAAATAGGATAGCTTCATAAAATAGTGTAATATAGAAAACTGAGCTGAGGCCATTTGATTTTAACAGCTTGTTCCCTTATACCCAAGAGCTTAAACAATCCTCTATTTCAGCTTTTTGATTACTCCTCTGTCCTTTTGGGACAATCTATGGGATTTATTGATTTTTTGAGAAATTATTTTCTGGTTTTCCATCAGGCTATAAGACTGTCAAAATCCTTATGATAAAATTCTTAATGGAGCTTTACAAATCAGTCTTGTTTCTACTTCTTTCACTCCCCTTTACATGCCTCGAGAACTTCTTCCAAAGATACCCAGATTCTTTTATCTCCAAATAACCTTGAAGTTCCTTCTGTACCAGCCCTCAGAACTTACAGGATGTGACCCTATGGCAGGAGTGGATACAAGCAGGTTTTTCACCAGCGGCAGCTCCCTCAATTGGAGAGGAACCTGGAGGATTTCCAGCTCCAGCCAGCTCAGTTCACCACTGGCTGTTGCTGAGGCTGCACTTTCCCTAGAATGATTTATATTAATAAATAAAGTGTTATGACCTATAAGGAGAGGATTTTAAAAATTCATGGATCTTTTGGATGTCAGCCGACAACTCTCACAGTTGGCTCTCCTTATTGTTCAGTATATTACCCAAGAGTGTCTCCCTTGGGTATCTCCAGTACAAGATCATTTATAGAATTAAAGCAGGGTAAGAATATTGATCCAAAAAGGAGAGAACAGAGTTCTGAGTTGGCTGAAATATTCATCGCTTCTTTTGGAGATTCCAAAATTTTCAGTTTTTAAGAAAAGCTATGGAAAAAATATGAAAGACTCAAAAATATGTGGGAAAATATTTCCCGTCCCAGGAAATCTGGGCACCTAGTTCCAGCTAAATTGGAGAAAATTCACAGGTTGCCATCTGTGCTTCCTGCCCAGTGAGGATAGGGACCTGGCCAAGTGGAGCTGGCTGGGAGTGGAACAGATGGAGAAGAAAGGATTGTCTTTCCAAAAGACAGTACAGCTGCCACTCCTGTCTGCATTCACTCCAGACCCCTGAAGGGAATTCAGCCAGAACTTCTCCCATGGCCTTCACTGCAGTAATGGGAAACCCTTAAATAAATGCCATAGCATTAAGCAATTATCTAATCCTAACTGCAGGTTAGACAGTTATCTAAAGGAAATTGTTTACAACTCTACAACCAGAGTAGTTTAAAAGAAACTGTGGGAATTTGAGTTGAAAGAATTCAGTGAGCATTCATCTAAATAGCAAACAATTAATTTAAGACATGAACTTAACAGATTTTTCTCACTTTTATTCTAGTGGTTTGGGTTTTTTTGTATGAATAAAATAAGTTTTAATAGTTGTTGTTTTTAGATTGTGTGCTGGAAAAAGTTAGAAGCTATTCAGAAATGAGATTTCCCACAATTTTCTGAATGCTGTATGTCTTCTGCTAGTTAAAAAAAACAGTTAAGTGCTAAAAGTACTGTTTTTACAACCGAGGTTAAAAAAAGTGTCAGACAACATTTAAAGATTGTTCTAAATCATTCTAAACATCTGGAAACCTTGATGAAGCTGAAAAATTACTCATTTATAAATTAGAATTTCTCTATTCATTTTTTGCATTTGAAAAGTTAACAGGGGAGAAGGAAACTCTCCATTAAAAATAGTTTAGCATATCACTTTATCTTTTATTTATTTCATTTTAGAGGAAGTTCCTCAGCTGCCACTACCCATAGGCAGAAGGCTGGCTGCCTTCTCTACCTGTTTAAGAAGTTTCATGCACTGAAAAATGCATCTTCTGACTTTGGCAGAGATCATAAATGGCCTCTGTAGTGGCTCTGTAGTGACAATATTAATACTTCTTAAAACATACAAACAGAAAGCCTCTGCACTCTTTTTAAAAGTAAAGTTTCAACTAAGTTTCAAGTTGATAATTATGTGGTTTCTTACATCATATATTAGTGGAGTATTTGTTGAAAGCACAATATTCCTCCTGCCTGGCACTGTATAAATCTGATTCATACAAGGCTGATTGCTCCATGCTGCACTTGAAAGAAACAGAAGAATTTAGAATGATTTTTCCTTTAAGCCTTATTTCTAAGCACTCTAGGGGCATTCCACAGATGCTGCAAGGCTCTAGGTTTTGACATTAATGTTAAATAAAGGTGCTGTTATATGCACATTTGCAAGATGAAGTGTCAAAACCACTCATGTACAGAGAAAACAAATGCGAATTTCCTTGTGCTACATTGATCCTAACAATAGAAACGTGAATTACAGACTCTGAAACAAAGCCCTGTATGCTTGTTTATGACCTCTTTTCCCTTTTCTATGTTCTTATTTATTAGCCAATTATATAATCTGGGATTGAATCTTGGCTTTGTTTTTAACCACCTGCAAGTCACAGCACAAAGAGGAGCTGGTCTATGGATGCACTGAGAAATGTCACCTAGTTAGTTTCATCCTTGATCTCCCTGTGGCAGATTATACAGGGTAGAAAACATCCGACACAAAATATTTCCTCTACAGTGGAAGCAGATCAAAGGCTCCAGGCAGCCCTGGAAGAGATCCTCTCTGTCAATTCTCTTTTTTGACTAGGGAGGTTGGTCTTCTAGACCTGCAATATGCAATTCAAACAATAAACGTAAATGATGTAACCTTATTCCTCTGTAGAGATGTATTCCTGATTCATAGCCTACTGATAAAAAAAAAAATCACTTTGTTTTACTTAACTTTGAGAGCAGCTGAGCTGGACAAAACTGGGCAACAAGTCACTTAAAGGCATGGTCTATGTAAAAAAAATCTTCAAACACAGCTGACTTCCCTAGGAGCTATAGACTTCTGACACCATGTTACTTAAACCCCTGCAGATGATGAGTTTCACTAGACCACCATACTTTTTAGAACTGCAGCCAATTAGAAACTAATTTAGGAAACAAAACAGGGATCTAGTGGACTATTCAGTAGCCATCCTAAGAATTCCCAAGCAGTAAGAGTAAATATTCTTATTCTGATACAGAGAGAAGCTTTCATGATTTAAAAAAAACAACCCTATGGAAAATCCAAGAATGAGATGCTAGATCTGCAAGGCACTATACCATCATGCAGAAGACTTCACAGCAATACCCCTCTAAAGGAATTTAATATTTGAATGTTAGAATTAGGAAGTCTGGTAAATTCATGCTCCTTCAGGGGATAAAATCAAAATATTTCTCCAGTTTTCAGATTAAAAATATTTTCAGGTAGAAGTCCCTCTTCTTTACATGTTTATATGGCAATATGACCATAGTCTGGACAACTTCCAGATACAGAATCTTTTGAGACAGAGAAATGCTAACGTTCCTGGGTAGCTAAGAGAGGTGGATTAAACCCTTGGTGATGGTTATACAGACAATTTCATATCAGAACAGGGAGTTATATGTTTAGGGCCTCCTATGGCAGTGCACCAGCAAGGGCACAGGTCTACACTTCTGACTACAGCACAGATTTATCCTTGGGGCTTGGTTATCAGTGCTTAATTTGGTGACCTTCTGGGAGAAACTTGGGCCCAACTGGAAAGGCTTTACTATGAGCTTGGAGCCTAACAGTTTTCCACAACTGGCTTTGTACAGCTTCTTCATAAAGATATGATAGAGTTTAATTTGCAGCATCATTACTTTTTCTATCCATACATACTATTTTCTCTTAAGCAAACCCAAAGACTGTGGTTAGCAACATCTTTTATAGAAATACTAAAAAATGCTGAGTTGACCACATAACGTAACAGAACAGAGACATCATTGGCTTTATTCAGGTCAGAAAAATAATCCTTCTGAGCCAACATTTTCCAAACAGAAATAGAATATATTGTAATGTCTTATTTTTTTGAAAAAGGAGAAAACCAGTGCAAATGGAGGAAAAAAAACCATAAAGACATTTACGTGCTAAGGAAATGAGGAATTTCCTTAATTTCTCCAACTTGTGGAGCTAGTATCTTAATTTACAAAGAACATAGATACTACATAGTCGAAACTAATTGTCTTTAATCATTGGTTGTCCATTCACTTTATTCTATAAGATGTCAGGCATACCAGGGATTTTATATCTGCAATACTTTCTTTTCAGGAAAGACTAGATAGAAAAGCTGCATTTTGATGTCATAAAGGGTGATGCTTTGACCAAAAGTATTGGCACAGTTGCAGAAGCGTAGTGTGGTTGGGAAGAAGGGGAAATGAAAGTGCACTGCAGCTACGTGATGATGTGTGGAAGCTGATAAGTACACACTGTGTGCCAGAGATTAGGAAAAAAGTCAAATGGCAAAATATAATTTCCAAAGTAAAGTGGAAAAGAAATTGAGAGGATGGTCACAAAAAGATGTGATATTAAAGACAGGAAATATGTTCTAAACTGAAGTAGGATTATACTTATCCCACAGAGAAGTAGCTGTACTATTTTTGCTGAGCAAAATATCTGTTGTGAGGCCACATCTGGAGTCCAGTTCTGGGCTCCCCACTACAAGAAAGACATTGAGGTGCTGAAGTGCATCCAGAGAAGGACAATGAAACTGGTGAAGGGTCTGGACCACAAGTCCTATGAGGAGCAGCTAAGGGAGCTGGGAGTGTTTAGCCTGGAGAAAAGGAGGCTCAGGGGGGACTCTCTACAACTGCCTGGAAGGAGGCTGTAGCCAGATGGGAGCCAGCCTCTTCTTGCAGGCAACAAGCTGCAAGAAAGCACACGAGGAAATGTCCTCAAATTGTACCAGGGGAGGTTTAGATTGGATAATAGGAAAATATCTTCAGGGAAATAGCTATTAAGCACTGGAACAGATTGCCCAGTGGAGTGGTTGAGTCACCATCCCTGGAGGTATTTAAATAATGTGTAGATGTGGCACTTAGGAATGTGGTTTAGTGGTGGACTTGGCAGTGTTAGGTTTACTATTAGATTCAATCTTAAAGGTGTTTTCTAACAAAACATTATATGATTCTACAGATTTAGCAAAAGTGGTTTGGAATATCTCATGTGGTTTTGGCCTCCTGCCTTCAAGGAGAAGGAACCACAAAACACAGAAGCAGCAGAGAACTTGTGAGGAGAACAAAGTGGATTCATTCTGGGAATGGATGGTGGAGACTAAGGAGCATGACCTAGAATCATGGAATCATAGAAACATCAAGGTTGGAAGAGACCTTTAAGATCAGGTAGCCCAGCCATTAGCCCAGCACTATGACTAAGGACTGTTAGGTAAGGATTTCTGCCCATGAGCATAGCACCAGGTATCTCATTCCTCCTCCCCTAAAGGGGAAAATGCATAGTACAATGTTATAAAAATCATGTAAAGGGAGTTACAGTAGTACTTGAATGTAACCATAAAAAGGTCAAAATATGTTTAAATCTTCTCTCCATTATGCATCCTGAGAAAGATGGAAAATGTGACTTAATATGTTGCTACCCTTTTTGCACAGTACATTTCACTTGAGTCTCCTGAGACACATTTCACTAGATTTATACTTAGTTAAAAGAGTCTTCAGAGTGAAGAAGCATCAACTGCCTACCGTGAATCTGTGCAATGATGTGCTCTTTCAAGATTAAAAGATGCATTAAATGCCCTGGAGTTTAAAAAAAAAATCCAAAACCTAGCTAGTCCACCCATTAAAATTACTGTTCTGTTTAAAAATAATAGAGCAATGTAGGGGAATAAAAATAGGATTTTCCTTCCCAGAAAGTCACAGAGTGAAAAAGTCTTGTTAGTGCAATGGGAAAGAAAAGGAGTTGATATTCAGTCAATTCTTTGTCTGATGATGCTTGTACATACAGCATGTGAGCATATGGGGGAACCTTCTCCATGCACAGTGCAGCTGCAGGCACAGACATGTGCTCTCATTCTGACATGGTCTCTGCTACCTTGAATTTCTGTTCAGTGAAATGAAGCGTGTTTCTGAGGTGGAACACACCAACTGTTTAATAACATGCAATGGTTCTCTTCAATAGCGAAGGATAAAATGCAGGAAGAAATACAATATTGTATTTAACAATTCCTAACAGGGGTTTCCCTGTAGCTGTCTCTCTTGCTAAGTACAAGGAGGACCAGAAGCTCCACCTTTCATCCTATTTTGCATGTATAATACTGCAGCTTGCACACCAAAACATGGCTTAATGTGTATGAATTCACAGGAAAACATACAGGGGTAGGATAGAAGCACAAAAATATGCAGATATTTCTTTTTCTTTTTTCCCTCTGAGACAACCAGTTATTTAACTATTGAAAAGAATGTTCTAAACCGTTCATTTCTCAGACTCCTTCTCTTAATCTCCAGAATTTCAGACATATAAAGGGGCTATAAAACTGAACAGCTAAATTAAAGTGGCTAAAACTTTATCCTCTGCTAGTAAACAAAGATGAATCTGACAATTTGTAAAATGCCACCATCTAGTGAAATGAGAAAGATCTTATGAGGCTTGAAGCATTATCATATCATACTTTTAAAATGTTTTGAAACCTTAATAGCTTGGAACTCAGTTAATTCACAGCCACAAGGAAAGAGGTTACACTTCATTTAAAGCTGTAAATCCTTTTGACGGTATTTAACCATTTGAGATATTGGGCAATTTCTGCTCACGGATGACAATGACAGTAAACTAAAAAACCAAACAAACCAAACAAAAAAAAAATGCCCCCCAAAAATCAAACCCTTAGAAAACCTAAACCAAATGAAAATGACAGAAATAATAATAAAAAAATTAGATACCTTTGGCTACGTTCTGGGGACATGAGCCATGACTCCTATCATCTTGTCTCAATGCAGCATCAAACACACAACATTAGCCCAGGATACCAGTCACACAGCAATTTGTGCAAGTTTGTGTGTAAAGGAATTCAGAGAAAAAGGGGGAAATGCCAAAAATGTTGCAAATACTGACACTAAATTATAAGGCAGTGAAGAGAACCAACTGAGAAAGAGAAATCTCTTTGTTTAGTCAGTCAATAGCTTGGGCAGTCAATAGCTTCTGGGACTGCCTTTTTATAAATGCTGAGGTTCCTCTTAAAGAGTGACTCTTTATGAAATGGCGAGTTGCAAATTATTTTCCCACTGAGATGGTTTGGTATCAAAGCTAGGAGTGGAGGGAAGAAGTCCTGAATCCTCTCTTAACCCAGAATTACTCAGATGGAGGACTCTGACTTGGATCTAGCCCACAAGTAACTTTGATGCGGCCAAGTTCACATGTTTGTGATGCTTCTGCATTTCTGCAGGAGATGCTGCCATTTACCCAGTCTGTCTAAAACCAGCTATGGCTTGCCATCTGACATTCCAGCTCTAAAAGTGGTTTGCTGTGCCTGGTTTGCTCCACAGAGTTAAGGCCAGCACTCTGTTTCATGCAGAACAGCTCTTGGCAAAAATGCCCACCAGAGTTTGCTAGAAATTGGCAAGGGAAATAGCAAAAAGTCTGCTGGGTAACCCAACCCTTTACCTTTTCCATTCTCTTTCAGCATATCAACTTATATCTATTTAAAATACAGCCAATAAAGACTGTTGGTGTGCATACAAAACCATGTGCAAGAGTCTGAAAAATTGATATTTAAAGCTGAAATTCTATCACAGAAAAGCCCTGCACCCGCTATTTTCATTCAATCCACAGCAAGAGAAAAAGCCTCAAATGAAAAGCATAGATGATGGCCTGAAGCTTGTGTTAGGTGAAAAAGAGAAAATGACTACTTCTCAGAGAATTTTTCAACCATCATGTTGTTTTTGTATTAGTTAAAGAGCTCTTGTCTTGCCATTTTCTTTTTTTTTTTTTTTTTTGCAGGTACAGTTACTGCAAGGCATTGCAGTGACAGAGGCAACATTACATTACCCAGATCACAGTGGAGGCATCATACATTAATTGAAGTTCTCTCTCAGTATTGTATCTCCTGGAAATCAGTACGAATTATATGAAACAAATGTCATGTTCTCCTTACAAGAAACAGTTTTTATAGACAGAGGCTGTTAGAGAAAAAATAATTGATGGAAGATCTTTCATTGGAAAATGTTATGTCAGACTTGAGATATTTTGCTGGCATGTAACGCTTTGATTACATCTTTGAGAACATTTCAAAACAATTTTGTTCCAATACACAGTATTTAATTTTGATCAAGCTTGTGTTCAGCTAAAGTAGTGTATGTGATAAAGTGTATATGATATGTTAAATCTCTACTTTATTTCAATAATTCTATATATTTTATTGGTCATTAAAATTCTGTTACAGTACAGTCACATTAAAAATCCACAAGCAAAAAAAGAATTAAACACAAGTTTGGATTTTTTATGTCTAAAAGGCAAATATCAAAATATCAGTTTCCCAGAAATAAAATTGTACACCAGTTCCTTTGAGAAAATAAGACAGGACTCATGGGACCTTTGATGCCCCCTTATCTGAGAGCTTGAATTCCCAAAGAAGAGGAGGGGAAAGAAAAAGGAGGTAGGCGTGAAACATGGACCGCCTTTCCTATGGGAAAAGTCTGAGACAGTTGGGATTGTTCAGCCTGGAAAAGAGGCAGCTTTGGGGTGACCTAATTGTGGTGGACCTAATAACAGGAGGTGGCCTAAATGGAAGATGGAGAGAGATTTTGTACAAGAACTGTAGTGAGAGGACAAAGGGGGAATGGCTTCAAACTGAAAGAAAGTAGGTTTAGATGACATGCTATAAAGAAATGGAATTTATTGTAAAGGTAGTGAGGCACTGGAACTGACTACCCCAAGAAGTTGTGGATGTTCCACCCTTGGAAGCGTTTAAGTCTAAGTTGGATAGAGCTCCAAACAATCTGGTCTAGTGAAAGCTGATCCTGTCCACAGCAGGGGGTTGGAATTAGATGATCAAGATCCTTTCCAACTCAAGCTGTTCTATGATTCTCTGATTCTATGATTATTACTTTAAGATTTGAAATCTGTAAGGTTTGATGGCTGAAACTCACACCCTAGCAGCCCTCAGAAGCTCTTGACCAGTGTGTATCCTGCATCCCTGCACTGTAAGAAACTTTAGCCAGGTAAGAAGTGGGGCACCAGTGAGGCAGAAAGACTTTCGAAGGTAGGTCTTGATGATCCTTCTCAAACCCAGGTAAAACAATCCAAAATAAAACTTTCCAGGTGGACTGTGTCCTGGAAAAGAACATATGTTCAGAGGCACTGTTAATATCTCTGGGAAATTGTAGATTAGACTAACACAGGACTTCTCAGGGACTGTTGGGAGCAGCATGGATATCCACCAACATGCATTCATGTTAGCAGGTAGCAACATGACTTCTGCATATGCCTGCCAAGTCTTATGTGGAACATCAGGCTGTCTTTACCCAAAATGATTGTCTATACAAGCTCAGAATTTTTGTGGAATTTTTGATTAAAATAGAGATGCAAATTTGCCTAATTCCTAAGCTTTTTTTTTTTTTTTTTTTTTTTTTTTTTTTTTTTTTTTGGTCTTAGGAATGACTGGAGAAAGTCAACAGAAGATTTGACTTAAAACCTCACAACCAATCCTCCTCTGAACTGTGGCAGAGATGTGTGTACAGAACTGTGAGGAACATAGGTGACAAATAAATTTGATAGAATGGAGCAGAATTAATAACAGGGATCAGGGGATGTAAAGACCCTTGAATTTCCAGCTGAAGGAGGTGGCTTACTGCACCTCTGCTCTGCATTGCAGCTACACCACACTGAGTAATGGGTGCAGGTCTGAGACCAAAGCCTGAGTGAAACAATGCTTTAACTGATTAGGCTGAAGTATAAAACTGTATTTATGTGTATGTATATGTGCTTTTTCTGTCCTCCTCTTACTTTCTGTCCTCCTCTCAAAATGCTAATTTAATTCACATTTGATATGGAAGAGAAGACTTCAGGGGTGTGAAATGCCTACACATTTCATGAAAAATTATTATCTATTAAAAAGAGACCCTGCTACACGGTAAGCAGGAAAAATAAGACCCTAAACTCTGATTGCAAAAAGGTTCTAAAAATGTATCAACTGTAGGAAAAACATCAGAATCTCTTCTCTTAGAGAATCTCATCTGAACACATATATCAACTGGATTAAAAGTTCATTCATTTAATGTATATAATTTTTTTCTTTTTCCTGCAATATACCATATCCACTCTTTGTTCACTTGGATAGCATACAACTACAAATGAAGCATGTATATACCATGTGGCATCAGATCCAAATTCTCCAGGAATTTAAAATCAGACCCAGATATGATAGCAGGGTTCATTTCAATTTGGTATCATTTGGTGCTATGCTGAGCATAAGGAAGACACGAGCATTCAAGGAAGACAACAGTAAAGCATAAAACTTTGCTTTGCATATTTAATATTTCTTTGTGCAGAGATAGTGTGAAAACCGATCAAGAAGCATTAAAACCCTGAAGTCTTGAAGAATCAAAAGTCTTCATTTTAAAAATGGGGGAGGTAATGCAAAAAACTGCTTAGCAACTTGAGAACAGATAGCAAATGTGATGGACCAAACACGGAGCTGTCAGAATAAATTTTCATACAAAGACCTGAAAAAACTCAGAAATCTGCTACAGTGGAAAAGCTGTCTCCCTAGCTTAATATGATGTAGGAAGGCATGCTTTGCCAGTAAGAACAAGTCCCCACAGTTAATACAAGAGCATTTCCTCAGGTGCAATATTAAATATATTAGAAGTGCCTACTTCTAAGGAATAATGTCATCTGTAATTATTACCTCATTTCTTTTTCCTCAGAAAACAGAAAATTGCCCAACACTTCATTGCTTTGTATCAGAAAAAGTGAGGAAGGAAAATAACAATCTCAAGAAAATTAAAATGCTTTAGGCCTAGATAATGGGCAGGAGGTTATTAGCCAGTGAGTCAGCTCTCTCAACCTCAATTTCTGTCCAGCCTTGACTGGATGTACAACTGCACTCTCTCAGAGTTCTCCTGGATTTTAACTTCAAACATGTATGTAGACCCAGTAATATATTTCTATGGATAATGAATGCCTTTATCCCTCCTTACACAACATGAAGTTCCAGGCTTTATTAGGTAAATCAAAGCTTGATCTTGCAGTGTCCTAGTGCTGTCTCAAGGACAGGAGGAATTGGGTTCTGAATCCTTCTGATGCCTACATGATTTAGATCTGCATCTCCTGTAATTTGACTCCTCAAAATTCTCAGGGCTTCTCTAGCACTTCTAGACACAGGTCATGAACTCTCATAAGGAAAATCATATTCTGATTACTTAGGAGTTACCTAATCAGAGATAAAATATTATCAGAAAATAATCTCATTCCTCCTCAGGCTATATAAAAATAATCCTCTCACATCCTCTACTATTATTTAAAACTTCTATAATTTGTATAAGTGGACATTTAAACACCTTAAAGATTTCATAGCTAAAATCTTCCTTCCCCTGTCAAATTCAAATCCTTTTTGTCTATCCCATTGCATCTAGCCACATCCATTAGAGTATTCTAATCAGTTATTTTAATGCTTACACCCCTCAAATGCTTACAGATCTTATCTTCCTCTTAGAAAGTACATTTGTGATTTGGTTGGCTATCTCCCTGAATTACTGTGATTTTGATCAATACAGTCCATTAAAAAGCTTGCAAAATTCCACTCTGAATCATGGTAAAATATGGCACAACACACCAGCATCTGATCAAATAGTGAGACAAACCAAAAATCAAATAGATAGAAAATAATGTCAAATTAAAGACAGGAAGAACGTGTACAATTAGGAAAATGCCCCACAGACATAACACCTCCAAGATGAGCTTTTAAACTTGTCTATTGGGTGGAAAGAGACACTGTATCTCAGTGAAATGATTTTATTTAAGAAAAAAACAGAACAGTGAAGCTAGGGGAAGGACACACAGCACCCCCCCTCCCACACTCCCCACTCTCTGAGCCAAAGTACAGCCAAGAATAATGTGTGATATTATCAGCAAGCACTGCTGCACTTCTCTGTAGGTGGAAAACATAATACAAGCATTGGCAACTCAGCAAATAAACTAAGGGCAATTTTCAAATGCTGTAATGGAAATGCCAGGACAATTAAAGAAAGGTCAGTAAAAGATATACACAGTGGCAAGGATCCTAGCACTTATAAAAAAGCTTGAGAAAGATATTAGAGAGGTTCTATTAACTCTTCAAATATACTATCACTGAATGACAAACATAAAATAATTATAAAAAAGTATGAAAACACAGGCATTAATTTATGCATATACCTAGTTATCACAGGAATGTTTCAAGGTTCTGACTATTTTTTTCCATTTTCAAAAGAAAGGCTTTGGACATTAAACCAATTTTGGCCTATTTTTTATTTTAAGCCCTTATATGGTCAGGGCTGGTCTGCAATCTGCCAAAGGGAAAGCTGGACAAAGCTAAAGTTAATAGATCCCCAATTCTCCTTTAACTGTCTATCTAAGGATGATATTCCAAGATTTCATAATGTTTTGCTGTAGCTGGTTTTGAGTCAAATCTATCCCCCGTGTTTTCTCTCATACAGGTCACAATATATTTTTCTATCAGGGACTCACTCATTGGCCTCTTTTCCCCACAGAGATGAAGAAAAAGGGCACTCAAGAAACATCTGGCTTCCCTTTGGGCATGCATGCTTCAGGAAGCCTGCAGAAGCATTTTCCTCTGTTGCTTTGGTCTTTGGCTGCTGTGCCACTGCAGCCAGCTGAGGGACAGCTCCTGCATCCCACCTGCTGTATTGGGAACTCCCTCCCTTCCTCCTCACCTGATGGATGAAGTGTGTCCCTCATCACCACACATATCCAAACACCCTGTCTTGCCTTAGCTTCTCTCCTTGCTGTGGATTTCTCCAGCATGCAGTAACACACAAACACCTCTTTTAATAAAGAATGACTTCACTCTACTGTTTGTAAAGCATAAAGCAAATTTGCCACAGGAAAGTCCCAAAAAAAGAAAGCCCCTGTTCCAGTCATTTGATTCAGTAAGCCCTTTGGTGTATAGGTCTCATGATAGACACAATAATAAAATAAAAATATAAGTTCATATTTTACACAACTAAAGAAGTCCCCAAAAAGACCACAACTGTGAGAAAGTTAAATCATTTTTTTCTCATTGTTCCTCCTGAAGTTTCATATTTTCTGTAATATCCCTATATATAGTTGAGGTACTCCATACACTTGTGTGAAGGGTAACCTCACTATTTTTGTATATCTGACAGACGTGGTTTGAAAAACAGTTATGCAGAGTAAGAGAAGGCAGTATCCTGAATCTAAATTGATTAATACATATGACACACATGTACAGAGTAAATGTGGCACTGTGTAAATGTGTCGTGTGACACTGTAAATGAAGATACAAGAGGCTACAAAGTTTCAAGCAAAAATAAGAGAAATGCAAAATAAACCATTTTCATTAACTAAAAAAATTCTGTCAAATTATATAATACAAATTTATGAAATCTAAATGAACCACCAATTTTTTTAAATCCATTCCAATATTACCAACATTTTGAATATTTTTTAAAAAAAGAAGCATTGAATGTATTAAAATATTCAGTTATAATATATCCCAAATAAAATGTAGTGATTCTCAATTTGGCATTATATCTGTTTTTGATATTTGCATTACATATTAAATTATAAACATTAGAGAATCTATCAAAATGTCAGATGATAATGCTGGTAATTTCAAAGAAGATTTTATATTTACTGGGAATTAGACAGTCAATCCTGATAGAAAATCAAACTACAATTCAAAGCCCTCAGTAATCTTCAGAATAGGTTTTTCTGCCTTTTATCTAGTAGCTGTTAATGTAATTGTCTTTGGTCTGGTGTTGATCACCAAAAAACTTTTAGATATTCTAGTATATTTAAATGTGAACTGTCTTACCAGACAATCATTATTTTCAAATATATTCCAATATATTCAAAAGAAAGAACTATGAAACAGGAAAAGAAAGAAGTGGAAAATTATTTACAGTAAGAACATTGGTGGAAATCAATGAGGACAAACTAAAAAACACCCAAACCAAAAGTAAATTTAATTGGGATTTTCAAATTTGTTCATCATTAAAAGTACAAGCCTAATGTGGAATAATTCAGTATCTAAGCTAATTTTGCAAGTAACGAGAGCAATTAAAATAAACATACATTAAGTTTTGTTATTTTTTTAAAGCATTGTGATAGGAAAATAATTAAATTTACCTTTGCATAGTCTTTAAAGAGAGGGTGGTGCACTTGGAAGTCAGATTCAGTTTATGCATATCCACATACCAGATAATCTGCCAGACAGGGACAGCTGCAGCATGAGGGGGGAAAGGGGAAACAGCCTCCACATGGGAGCCCCAGCAAAGAGCCCCAGCTGCTCCCCTCCTTACCACCTGGATGGTGCAGACTGCCCAGCTACCACCAAACCCTTGCCTTCCCTAGTAAACTCAGCCCTGCCATACTTGCTGCGTTTCTCTTTCTAAAAGAAAAGAAAAAAAAAAAGAAAAAAAAAAGCAAAAAAAAAAGCCTAAAAATCATAGGGCAGATACACAAAAATGCATCAATAACAGAATTGGATTAGTGGCTGCTGGCAGGAAAAGTAGTAACTAATTTCATATTACTAACCTTACACTAAGAATTGAATCAATACTACTATGAGGTAAGCTGCACATGATGTACCCATTACTAAGCGAGATGTTAATAATATGGGATTACAGCTCCAATGTCCTGGGATGTTATTTCACACAGAATCACTAGGTTGGAAGAGACCTTCAAGATCATCGAGTCCAACCCAGCTCTAACACCTCAACTAAACCATGGCACCGAGTGCCACATCCAGTCTTTTTATAAACACATCCAGGGATGGTGACTCCACCACCTCCCCAGGCAGGCCATTCCAGTACTTTATCACCCTTTCTGTAAGAAACCTTTCCTAATACCCAGCCTATATTTCCCTTGGTGCAGCTTGAGACTGTGTCCTCTCGTTCTGTCAGTTGTTGCCTGGAGAAAGAGACCAACCCCCACCTGGCTACCACCACCTTTCAGGCAGTTGTAGAGAGTGATAAGGTCACCTCTGAGTCTCCTTTTCTCCAGGCTAAACAACCCCAGCTCCCTCAGCTGATCCTCACAGGGTTTGTGTTCCCAGCCCCTCACCAGTCTTGAAATCAGAAATACAAGTAAGGATTATGAGCAAGCACAATGTGTTTTGAAACAGCTTGCAGGGGATGTTTAGTAAATTTGCATACATTTTTACATGCATATCAATAGTGGGAAAGGTACTACTGAAGGTAAGCACAACAATTTTGGATCTGTAAATCTTAAGCCACCTGCAAAAAAAACCCCAAAAAAACCCTAGTGACTATACCTGCTCTTAAACAAAACATGAATTTATAAAATATCTAGCTTTTTGTTCAACAAAAATGGGTCTTTTGCCTTTAAAATTACTATTTATCAAAAAAAAAATTGCAGAAAGTTTATTTTTTTTTTAACATAGTTTTTCTGCAGCTGTAATGGTGTAAGTATAGACAAGAAACAGCCTGAAGGCATAAGTATTCTCTTTATTTTCTAATCTTCTACTAGACAAGTTGAGATAATTAGGAAAATCAGGTAGCTTTCAGATTCAGGCTTCCATGAGACACTTTCTTTGAAAAGAAAATACCCTATGCCTTTATTGGAACTCCTTACACTCATCACTACTGCACTGCATATGGGCCACAAGGAGCATTTTATCACTGGTGTAATCCAGGTTAAAAAATATAGCCCTGTTAAGGAGAGATGGCTTCTTGTTTGTTAATGTTTGTTTGTTAATGTTTGTTTGTTTGTTTGTTTGTTTGTTTGTTTGTTTTGGGCTGTTTGGTTTGGTTTTCTTAACAGATTCACTGATATGGTTAAGATGTTGTGTTTACCTCATCCAAGATAATTAGACAAAGCAAAATCCCAGGTTGGAACAGGTCAGGCAAATGAGTCCTTTGCTTAAATTAAAATGTTCTTCAGTTACTTGGGTAAAACAGGCAGGTTGCACAATTAAAGGCCAGAAGAACTGATAGGCTAAGAAACTTTGTGATAAAGGAGATTTGTTTGGAAACAAAGATTAAAAGAGGTGGCAGCAGAAAGACTGTAAGTAGACATAAACAAGATCTGTGCTGAATCCATTGTTTTTTGTAACCTGGGAAGGCTTGTATTTCACTGCCCAAACTCATCTACTAAAAAACATTTATATGTATCTCATAGTGATGATGGTTGGGTTTAACCTTAATGGAAGGTGTTTATTTGGGAGGAATCAGCCTCCAACAGTAGCAAAGTATTTTTACTCTTTTTATGTCAATTGTCTGTAGAAGTCCATAGATAGTCACAGTTGATGGTTTTCTAAATTTTCACATTGAATACGAATATGATGGCATCAAATATGCAAGACATAGCATAACCACTTTGGGTTGAGGATATGTAGGATTCACAGGTTTTAAACATTCTTTTATAGGGAACACGTGTTCATAGATTTTGGGTTATGGCTCTGGAGGTTTAATTCACTACATAAACCATTAAAGCAGTTAAAATAAGTCTTTCTTTAGGCTTCACTGACTACTGGCAAGATTACCATTGACCATAGTAGAAGATTACCTGCTTCGTTCATATGAAGTCAACCACCCACCTAAATTAATGTTGTCCTACTCTCATTACTTGCATATTAAGTATGCCTTTTCTTATAATTTTAAACTGCTTTCTTAAAGCATAAAGAGACATGGCTCTTGAAGAAAGACCACACAACTGGAGCCCACCAGATCTGACACTGATCTACTGGGATGCTATCAAAACCATGGAGTGGTGTAGAGACCACAGGTGACCAAGGCAGACCTGCACACACCTGCAGGGATGTATCCAGCAGGATAAAACCCCTTGAGTGGGAAGATAGGTGGGAAACAAAGACTTTGCTCAATTCTCATTCCTGTCAAATTGGCATGATGTATAGCTATCTGAGAAGAACTAGTAAACAACTGAAGTACATATGAGCTTTAAAACCTAATTTTTAAAACACAGACTTGCACTGCAGAGTGAGACTTTACAGGAAGAAGTTTTTCTTTTGGGCTATCTTTTGTTCTCATTGGTTCCAGAACAAAAGTTCTGAAATCACTGAGAGATAATGGAGGCTCATTATGCAATTTTTGAATTACTTTCAGCACAAAACCTCATTGGAATTGGAATCGTGTCTTTAATTAGCTTCTGGATTTGCTATTTGGGATTTCTGTGAATTAGGAGAGAGATTAAGAATTGTTAATAGTTTTGCATGTGACCTTCACTGTCACATTTTACTGGCCTCTCTAAAGGACAGAACAAGGAAATGTTAAGGTGGGTTATAAATGTGTTTGTGGAGTTTCCATTTTATCTTCTGAAGTACACTTGCTCTTTCTACTTACAGTATTTATGTGCTAGTAATTCCCCATTACAGTTCTAATTTCTAGACATAATGCAACTTTATGTTAGGAAAACAGAACAAGAACTCATCTTCTAGATCACAAAGGTAATGTTAAGAAATCAAGTAATGTAATTCCTCCTCTCCCCCTTCTAAAGGAAGGCAACACTGTCTGCTGTCTCTCCGTGGTTTTCCAATCTAGTTCCAGCACCCTGAAAGTCCCTCACATCAACAATCCCTTTCTGAAGCAGCTCCTGCTGGGCTGTTCCCCTCTGCAGAAGGACTTACTGCAGCATCATTCACAGGCTAGTGAACAGTCCTGCACATGAAGGAATCACATAGACAAATTCGGCTCACTTTGAATCTAGAATTAATTTTAATTAAAAAAAAACCAAAAAAACAAAAACAAACAAACAAACAAACAAAAAAAAAACCACCAAAAAAACCCAACAACAACAAAAAAAAACCTGCCAGTGCTATGAGAAGGAGGCTCTGCTTCCCATGCTAATTCATTCCATTCCCAAGGTGCTGTGGGCAGCAAAAATAGATAAAATGGCTCAAGCAAGATAAAAGTGAAACTAATGTACCACGGACAGCACTGTCTTGCAGGCACAAAGCAAGCTGCTTTGTAAATACATTATAAAAATAATACAAGGTTCAATTTCACTAAACTTAGGGTCGAGTAAACTTTGTTTGAACTTTACAAGAACAGTCTCCCTTTGAAATTCCTGCTCATTACTCAGTTGTCACATTTAGAAAACCTCCTGGGTAATATGAAAAACTCCTTGTTGTCACAGCTTCCTCCATGAAGAGAAACTGAGCATTTCACTAGAAGGATAATTCCACTTTAAGCAAAGTAAGGTTTTTGTTGGACTGTGCACCAAGTTTTTAGACATCTTGAGACCAAGCAGTTTTAATTTTCTTTTTTTTTTGTCCTTCACAAAACAGTAACAGAGGTTTTACTAAACTCAAGCATGCTAAAAACTTAATACTGGTAGAGATAAAAAGAAGCCATTAAGTAATTCTATAAAATGACTCATTTCAAAGCTGTTGAAATAATACAGAATTCTACCATAGTTTACAGCAGACTTTTTTTCTGGGGCAATGAATCACTTCCATTATTCTCTGTCTATGTGATTAATATTTTTCCTCTCATAAAGGAAAAATCAAAAAAAAAAAAAATGCTGCTAAAGAATCTGAAGTGAGGCAAACTGGCCAGATAGCTCATTAAAAAGGTTGTACACTATAACTTGTGTCTTCTGTGGAAAATATGCAAGCAAGATACAAATATTTAAAGATAAAACAGGAAAATGCAGAGACTTCACAAGCAGACTTTTAATTAAATTTATCTATAAAAAGAGGATACTCTTTAAAGTCATAGATAAGGCTTTCACCTTCAGATCAGTCAAATGTCTGTGGCTTTCCAATTAAGAGAGGTGATCCTACTTCCTTCTCTCCCTAATTTAAATGATTTTTTTTAAATTGTGAAGTATCAAGAGCATTCTAAAAATTAAATTATTGGATCATTAAAGATTTTAATTTAAAAAAAATAATTTATCTTTCATATCTTTTTCTTCTAATGAGCATATTTGTTATTTCATTGACCTTCATTTCTCCAAGATACATAATAGTTAATGTAATGTTACATGCTTGTTTTTCTATCCTTGAACATTCACAATTTCCAGGGAACAACCTACTTCCTGTGAAATTTACTGTTTTCTAAAACATGACTATCACTCCTTTATTACTACAGTTACTAACTAAACTTTGTACTGAATTGAGTAATCACAGAATTAACATGTTTATTCATCCCAAATAAAAATGAGCATGTCCTTCACTGCAGAGTAATTCAAAAATGCAAAAGGGCCAAATACATCTGTATTCCCTGTCCACTATGAGGTGAATCTTTTCAATATCCCACTCTCAAGCAAGGCTCTGAGGCAAAATGCTTCACATCAGTTGTTTTTGACTCAGTCACAATTAGTCAAAACACATGAGGATCCTTATTTTCAAAGTAGGATGAACAGTACATACAGCACAAATATGAACACACATTTATTTAGAGGCATCCTTCCTGGTCACATTTACTGGAAGACTAACCAGCCCCTAGAGTGAGGGGGGCATTCCTTTAAATCTGCTTAATTTCTTTAAACTTGTGTTTTCCTAAATCTTTTTTTTTTTTTTCCCTAGAATATTACCATCTCTCCCAGATTCTCCTAGAAACAGTTTAGTTTGAGCCTACTTGTTTTACCACACTACACACTAAGCCAGCATATTCATGGGATGAATACAAATTAAACAGACGGAGTTCAAAGGAAAGGAACCAATTTTTGACACTGAATCACCAACTGTGTGTTAAATTTAAGCAAATATTTTGAAAGCAGAGCATGCAAATACCATATGGAAAATGAAAACAATACAATTAGGAACCTAAACCAGACAAACATTAGTTAGTTATATATTCAGAACACTACTAGAGAAAAGTTTTCTTCAAATTATTGCTTGAATGCTTGTATTTTTCATTTATGTCATCTTAACCCATCCAATGATTATGTACTGGAACATTCTAGGTATTCAGTGTGATACTTTGTGTCTCCTCTCAATTGTGTAGGTAGGAACTAAAGCTTTAGACAGGTTGTTTATCTGCTAAACCAAAATTCAGTAATTTTTTTTGTCCATACTAATTCTTTTACCCAGCAAGGGAGATTTCTAGGGTGTTATATTTCACACATCTATCACAATGTACAGCATTGCTCCTGCTATTACCTACTTCCACCAATACTCTTTAGGATTTGATTTCAGCCCTTTCAATGCACAGGAAGAGGTGTAACATACACATAATGACTTGTAAAATTCCTGTTTCAGAAATACCTTATTTTAATATTTCCATAAAACAATAGCTACCCTTGCATAATGATTTTCAATTTTCTATTTTTTCATATGCTACTATATGTGCTTCTAACCAGAAAAACACCTTAAAATGTTTTTTAAAAAAGAAAGGGGTTTAATTTGTGTAGTGAAAGAAAGTTCTCCAAGTATCTGGGACAGGAAGTGACTGCTTTATTGAACACACAATGCAAAGGAGGAAGGAACTCTTTTTTGTGGAAAGATTTATGTGTAAACCAGCAGTAAGATGCACCACCCCTTTTCAAGTGGGAGAGTAAGCGATAATTTAAAGTAACCAAAAAGGATTCCTGACCAGTATATTTTCATCCTGTCTGTACAGCGTAATACATGAGCTGTCCCAGTCCTCAGCCATTCACAGTTTCAGTACAAAAATCCTTTGAAAGTAAAGCTCTGCATGGACTGTAGCAGTCTCAGATCAGAGACAATATCTACAACACTGAGCAGAGATCCTGAGAGTGATTTTTCAACATTATTTTCTTTCTTCATACACACCTTTTTGTATTTCACTACATAAATTGGTCCTAACAAATGCATTTTTTTCAAGCATAATATTTTTATAAAATTATACACTGATTTTGATCCTCTAGGGCAGACTTCTAGTCTTATTTACTGAATGGGAGGTTTGGGTTTTAAAGAGAATAAAAATAAGACTTTATTAACAATCCCTCCACCTTGCTGGAGTTTTAGCATCAGGTTCAGTCCCCTTTTCCCATTCTGTTTTAGATTAGTGTAATTAATTTTCATTTGATTCTCCCTATGGCTCCAAAACAGAGTTTGTTTAAAATTAAGAAAATTTCATCTTGGGAAAACATCCCAGAGGCAGAGGAGAGAAAAAAAAATATATAGTTTCAATTGTAGAGAATATTAAGACCAAATACAAGCCCTATCATTAGAGACGAAGGAAATGTGAAGACTTTGTTAGCAACTGTGATGTTTAGGCTGAGTTTTCTCCAAACTGCTGCTCTACATGCTCTTTGCATCATGTGAGTGAAGGGGACCAAGTGTGGGACCAAGTGTGGGACCAAGCCTGCACTCCAGCACAACCCCTAAAATGAGCTGTGGCAAAACCCAGCACTGCTGCTTCCCCTGTTTAGTCCCCATTATTTTCAGTCTTCTGACTGCTCTGACTTACTGGCAGAAGACTATGATTTACACTCTACATGGCTTTCACATCCTTGAAAGCAAAACACTGGTGAAATATTAACACAAATGTGCACACCGCCATCAGATGTACTCTCCACAGATCAATTGCATACTGCTTGCCCATCAGCATAGGATCCTACACAGAATTGAACACTTTAAATTTTGAGCTCCACTGCTCTGCTGGTTACCAAAACAGCCAAAACTCTCAGAGGCAACACTTCCGACATCACAGAAGTAGAAAAGGAACCATTATGGAAGGTTGGACTTTGACAGCTCTATGAGGAGCTGCAGTACAATCTCAATTGTACAAACAGCAATCTCAAACACATTCCTTCTGTGATGGTAAATGAGGCTGGGTGTCCTGATTCATATGAATGAGTAGTATAAAACATCCAGAGTATTCCAGGTCATTGTATTGAAGCAAGACAATCTATAGCAACTACAAATGTGGAACAGTGAAATATTGGGTTTTGATACTGCTGTTGCCAAGACTGCTTGGAACACTTCACTGGCTCATGACTATAGCTCCTGACTCCTTTTAAGTACAGAAGGATGAAGCAGCATTTTAGTAGACACTCCACTACCAGCTGATATGCTCCCCAAATGGACACAACTTTAACTGAAGTAACCACAGTGATGGCAGTTCTTGTGCACTGACCCCAGTCCAGCTGCCCACAGGCTGGGCAGCAGCAAATCTGCAACATACAGCAGCAAAAGAAAAACATGCTGGACCTGATTGCTCTTTCAAGCTGTTGGGTTCATAGGCCTGAACACAACTGAGCTGTGTCACAGAATGTCACTTTTCCACAGTGCTCAGAGGTAAGCAGGAAAACTTGTAGATGCTAGTCCAAACCTGTAGGGACTTTTCCATATTTTTCTGAATTGATTCAGAGAAGGAACAGTGATGCATAAAAAGAAGAAAAATCACCTGAGTAACTGCAATGGCTATCCCTTGCAATCCTTCCTGGTGTCATTTTCAGTGAATCTTTAGTCAATCTCATTAGAGCTCTCAGAAGAGCTCCATTCCTATCGACTGAGGAAATGTTCTAAAGACAATTGATTAAGAAAACATATTCAAGAACATCTCCTGTAGGAGTGGAGTTATTTCCACCGTCTATTTCTACGCTCATTTTTCAGCACTAGTAGGTAGCAATTTGTCTTGGGTTATGGAACCAAAAACGTGTATTCTATTTCATCTGCTGAAACCAGCTGGGGAGATGTTTGGTTTTATTTTTCTTTATCTCTTGTAACTCTGGGAGAAGGCGGGGGGCGGGGGTGGATGCCTTCTGATAATGAGCCAACTGTTAAAACCGGGTAGGGCATTGTTTCTTATCTCTTTTCACAATGGGCCATTAAGACTCCCCAGGCTGTTTTCTTCCTCAAGCTGTTCCCCTTCTCAAAATAGAACATCCACATTCCATCATCCTATTGTGAGATGCCTCACCCAGTGGGGGGAGCCAACCATTCCTGCCTGGAAAAAAACCTGAGACTCAGGAACAGGAGGCATCTAGCTTCACCCGGTTTCCGGAGGAAGACTGAACCCCTTCTCACCATCACTGAACCCCTTCTCACCATCACTGGACCCCTTTTCTTCAGGATCATCTCTATTCTAACAGAACCACATCTGCCACTCCAGGAGGACTCACTTTTGGACTGCTTCCAACACCCTGACCAACAGGGTATCAGGTTGTAGCTCTGACTCTGTCAGGGTTCTCCAAAATTGTTGTTTGTTCATTTGGTTGTTTGGTTGGGTGGTTTTGTTGTCTACTACATTTGTATTGTTAATATTCCTAGTAAAGAACTGTTATTCCTATTCCCAAATCTTTGCCTGAAAGCCCTTAATTGCAAAATTGTAATTGGCGGGGGTGAGAGGTTTACATTCTCCATTCTAAAGGAAACTCCAGCTTTCCCTGGCAGATACCTGTCTTTCCAAACCAAGACACACTTTGATACCAATGTCCAGGTAGCTGAGATGATGTGTAGCTGATACAGATGAGACACACAGGCTCTGGAAACTATTTGTGGGCTGGATGACAGAAATCACACACTTTTTCACTACTTCTTCAGTGAGTGACTGTCTGCAGCTACTGTAAGTCTCATATTTTCCAGGGTGGTATGGCAAGTTTAGACTGTTGTTTTTCCTTCCCTAAAGGCTGACCATACAGTCACTCAGCAAGAGTCTTTCAGCAAGTTTCCTTCTTTGATTTCTTATTATATAAATAATACTATTTATAACATTTATATAATAATTGTTTTATTGTCATCGCTTTCAGTATAACAAACAAGTTAAAATAGGCTGTACTAGAAAACAAACAATAATCTGTCTGAAATGCAGTACAATGCAGCCTTGACATAAAGAGACATAAATGCTGCCCTACTTCAAAGTCTACTGCTTGCCAAGTTTCTTTCCTAAGACCTCCAAGAACTCAGTCAGGCAATCTCAGTGCCTATGTTCAAGTCACTACTGCTATGTGGGTACTTTTCCAATGAGAACCACGCTGACAGAAATAATGCAGAAAACGAACTCACATAGCTTTTTCACCATTCAAACCTTTTCATATACAGACCACCAGTTCTGCTGCAACCACTAGTCTGAATAATGTTTTTTTAAAGGTCAGCAGTTCTACCTAATACTACTAAGTTCTCCAAAATATACACTCAGATTTGGTGGCTCTCCTGATGGAGGAGAACGTAGTAAAGGCACCACATTTAGATGTCACTCTAGCCAATATATTTATAGATAAATCACCCAGCAGACACTGTTTTTCTTGAAGGCTGGCAGATATTATAAACTTCTTTTGTGCCCACATTGAAATAAGAGCTTGACTCACAGCACAGTTTGAATATTCTCAATAACTGGAAACTCACAGTTTTTCCAAAGCATCCTCCTTCCACATTGTGTAATATTGATCAGAATATCCAGGAAATAGCAAAGTACCTAATAAAAGGTCTAGAAGTTATGCTTCTCTGCCCCTCTCTCATACCCTCAGGTATGTCTAACTCCACATACCTGAAGGAGCCAGAATCTGTGGTGCTCCTAGTTTGTTTTCTCCCCCTTATATACATGAAAAATTTTGCAAGATTCAACTTGCCAAGGCCATGGTTACCTCCTATGTTCTGAACTCTTCTTTCTGGACTTACGTGAATTAAATTTTTAAAGTATCTGGGGAAATGTCTACAGATCACCTCAAAACTACCTTAATTGAGAGGATTTGCCAGAGCAAGCCACTTGTTTAAACTGACTGAACACTTGGATGTGAGACACCAAGAGGAGTAACATTGTCTACCTGTCAGTATATGCCAGATGCTGTAACCAAGGATACTTTCCACTAGACTAGATGGCTCAAAGTTCCATCCAACCTGGCCTTGACAATTTTCAGGGATGGGGCATCCACAACTTCTCTGTACAAACTCCTTTAGTGCCTTACCACCTCACAATAAAGAATTTCTTTCTTATATCTAACACAAACCTACCCTCTTTCCATTTGAATCTCATCTGCCTTGTGTCACTACATGCCTTTGTAAAAAGTCCTTTTCATGTTCCTTGCAGACTCCCTTCAGGTATGGGAAGGCATTAGGCCACCCTGAAGCCTTGTCTTTTCCAGACAATCCCTATTCTCTCAAACTTTCCTCATTGGAGACGTGCTCCATCCCTCTAATCAACTTTATAAGCTGCCTCTGGACTCCAGTGTGTGCTTCCTGTGCTGGGCACTGCAGAGCTGGATGCAGGGTTCCAGCTGGGGTGTCACCAGATGTCTTGGGTTATGGAACCAAAAATGTGTATTCTATTTCATCTGCTGAAAGCAGTTGGGGAGATGTTTTTCTTTCTCTCTTGTAAATCTGGAAGGAGGGGGACAGATGCCTTCTGATAATGGGCCAACTGTTAAAACCACGTGGGGCAGTGTTTCTTATCTGTTTCACCACCTGTCCTCCCTCCAGGGGGACATTTTCTGCTGATGGGCCATTAAGGCTCACCAATGACACGATGCATCACATCATCCCATTGTGAGATGCTCCACCCAATTGGGGGAGTCAACCATTCCTACCTGGATAAAAACAGATGCAGGAAGACAAGGTATGTGGTTCCACTGGGTTCCTGGAGGAAGACTGGACTCTTCTCACCATCACTGGACCCTTTGCTACAGGATCATCTCTGCTCCAACAGAACCACATCTGCCACTCCAGGAGGACTCACTTTTGGACTGCTTCCAATACCCTGACCAACAGGGCATTAGGTTGTAGCTCTGACTCTGTCAGGGTTTCTAGGACTGTTGATGGTTTGCTTGTTTGTTTTTTCTACTACATTTGTATTGTTAATATTCCTAGTAAAGAACTGTTATTCCTATTCCCAAATCTTTGCCTGAAAGCCCTTAATTGCAAAATTATAATTTGGAGGGGGTGAGGGGTTTACATTCTCCATTCCAAGGGAAACTCCAGCTTTCTCTGGCAGATACCTGTCTTTCCAAACCAAGACACCAGAGCAGAGCACAGGGACAGAATCCCCTCCCTGGCCCTGCTTTGGATGCAGCCCAGGACATGTTTGATTTCTGGGCTATGAGTGCACATGGCTGGGTCATGTCCAGCCTCTCATCCCCCAGCACCTCCAAGTCCTTCTCAGCAGGGCAGCCCTCTCTGGTCATCTCCAGTTCTGGGGGTTGCTGCAGCCCAGGTGCAGCACCTTGCACTTTTTTAAACTTGCCTTGTTAAACCTTTCCACGGGCCTACTTCTCGAGCCTGTTCAGGTCACTAACGCTTACAAGCACTATCTACATCTAGGTTATAGAAGAAAAAATGTTGAAAAATCATGTTTTTAATCTCAAATGAATGTTACCTTGGCTTTTAGCATGCACAATTTAGCAAGACTTGTCAATCCAGCTTTCCCTCCTAAATGGGCATCACCGAGAGTGTTGCAGTCAGATTATTTGTGAGGGTGCCAACACATGATGTTTGGAATGAATGGTGCACAAACAAGGCTGAGCTGGTGATTAGAGGGAGACATAACACTTTCATAACACAGGGAGTCTCACCTGAGTGAGGCCTGGGAGTGACCTCATTGTAGAGAAAGAGAGGATTTATAGTGCTGAATGTCAGAAGTGTGGTATGTTATCCATTCTCACTTTAATGTAAATCTAAGATGGCTTATGTTAAGCTAATTGTAACACAATTAATGAAAAATGGCCTAAGAGGGCATGTGGGTAACTTAATTTTCTAAGTTTGGGCTCTGTAAAACCAGTGAACTCTTTCTGACTTCAACTTTTGCAGCACTCAAGAGATGCTAGGAAAGGAATTCTGTGCTGTGCAGAGATCACCTTATGAGCCATTCTCTTAAGTGACTGCACCTGTTTGCCACTGTCTTGTTTATAACATTTGAAAGGGGAACAATAAGCAAGAATTAAGCAATTAACTGTTTGCTTAGGTGTAAATTTCCATCCTTTTCGCCAAAGAGATGGTGCTACAAAATGCAGTTCATATTTTTTAATTAGAAATACTCAACTGAGGGCAGTTTGAAGAAGAAAAACAGAATCAATTTTGAAAAAATAAAAAATTACTAAAGAATGGTACTCTTGGGTTAACCCGGCAGTTGAAAGTTGTCAATGTAAACTCATAAGAAATCAGGAATTACATAAAATAAAAAAAATAACGTAAAATCTCATTGAATTAAAAAACAGAAACAGGTTGCAGAAACTTAATTTCTAAAACCATATACACATGACTATTGACTGTAAATGCTAATAGAAGGACATGCACTAGAATGCCCAAAGAAGTGAATAGTTTATAGGGACTGTAAATGCAGAGACAATAAGGATAACTAGGATGATGATGCACTGGACTTGAGCTTTATTTTAAATTAGAAGTACAAGACTTCCCGCTAAATTGGAGGTGAATGCAAGGCAAGATTTGTTCCTTTCTTAGAATATATTCTGAGTTCTCAGCTCCTTAGAATATATTTCCATTCCAGTGATCTGTAAGTGCTGTACCAAACACGTATTAATGTAATAAAATAAGCTCTGGCTGCACATCCACTGCTGTTATCTGCTTACAAATATTTAAATTGATAAAAAGCCCAGAGATCCTGTATCCATACTGATTTAGCTTTGAACTGCTGAAAAGTGAAACAGCTTGCAAACCAGTGTCCTATTGCCTCTGTTCCCCACACTGCACAGAACAGGATCGGAAATAGATTTGTGTGTTCTTTTATGCATTCTTGCACTCTACTTAAACTTTCAATCCTAGGAAATAATGTTAATGTTGCTGATGATGATTCTTGTAAAGAATTTACATATGCCTCAATTTCAAGCAATTGTTAAAAGCAACAGACTAAAAAATACAAGAGATTAGAAGCTATTCCTCTAACTTCAAAGCATATATTCCAAGTATGTCAGCAAAAAAAATCATCTATAGCAAAGACAGAAGTTGCCAAAACTGTCATGAATTTCAGCTGTGGTCAGGAAAAATATAATCAGTTGAACATAACAGAAAACAGTGTCTCTTCAGGAGATGAAACTGCAGGAACATATGAACTTTAGAAAGGAGCTGCACAGTTAGGCTTGGTCCTCTGAAGATAATGACAATAAGAATCTCATCAAAAATGTTATGATGGAACAGAAGGAAAATTGGACTTGATGTGGATTGCAGACAGAAGAGATGATTTGAGCTCAGAAACAAAGAAAAGACTGCTCAGCAGCAAGATGCTTTAAAGACGGGCAAATTGAATTTTATCAGTAGCATGGAGATAATCATGTAAGAGACTATTTTTATAATATAAATCAAGACATTTTTTCTTGTGGGAAATTAGAATGTCAGAGGGAAAATACAGCTAAACGATTTCAGTTTACTTTTCTCTTATTTTTCTCCTATATTCACTTTGAATGCATTTCTTTTGTATACCACGCAGGAAAAAAAAAACCACCAAAAACAAACAACCAAAAAAAACCAAAAACAAACCAACAAAACAACAAAAAGGTATATTTCTGTTTCTAGGCATGTTGCATGCTATGTGCTTGCTTCAGTGAGGCCAAGGTAGAACAGAAGGATTAAATAACATAGAGGAAAATAGAATGTTTAATGAAATATTTGCACGAAAGCCCGTAACACTTAAGGGAAGGGAATAAACTGGTTGTGCAAGTTTCCTGGTGTAATCACTCAGATCAGTATTACAATCTTGCTCTGCTCATCTGGAACAAACCCCTTGCATTAGTCTTTGGTACCTGTCAACAAGTACCTTAGTCACTTGCTCTCCATAGAGTCCACAAGTTAAAATCCTGTTTCAGTGCCTTTCAGGGATTTGTCTTTATTAACAATAAAAATAAGATAAACTTCAGCTCAAAAATTCTGCTGATGCTGTTTCATTTCATTGACCCTGTTGCTAAGATGACAACTTTGGGACTTTTGAGCCCACACTAGATTCTATCTTCTCAGGCAGCTACTTCCCCCTCTTACATCCAGAAGTTATGAGTCATCTGCCTCACAGTGCCAACAAACGTCTCTTAGCCTTTTTCAGGCCTGAGAGAATAACAGCAGAAGGAGATGTTCAGGCAGATTCTAATAACCTTTAAAATCAGAAAAACTGTGTGGGACAAAATTTGGTCTTAAAGGTCTTTCAGAAAACACATGTAAGAAAGTAAATGCTAATTAATATGTCATTTCAGACAGCATGTCATACTGAAACACTATCTAATATCTACCAAGGAGAACAGTTTCCAACTCTGTCTAAACCAAGCAAAAGAGAATGAGGGTTCTTAAGCACTGGTGGCAGTGATTTATTCTAGCATGCCGAAACTTCATTATAATTTTGCATTCAGAGTGTGATCTTGCACTCCTCTTCCATAAATAAAGTCAAATCACTCACCCTGCAGAATCTGTGAAGCCAAATTAAGGCTTTAAACAGAATATGCATTTTAAATTTCCTGAAATGCCATTATTCTAACTTGCAGAAGTTTAGAACATTTCTCATAACCATGTTACTGCTGCTGCAGGAAGCCAGAGATGCCTTGAGCTGGGGGCTCTCAAAAGCATCACAGGCAGGTCCTATTCCAGACAACCTGACTGTCAGGATGTCTGGACAGATGGAAAATAGCAGAATGCTGGATAGATGTTTCCAGTCTGCACAGGAAAACAGACTTTTTTTTCCCCACCTGACAGAAGGCAGGGAAATTTCTATTACCTCACAACACGATACACCCCTATGAGAGTAAGAGAATGTTGTCTTCCCACTGAGCATAAAACAGAGCTTCAGAAGAAAAGGATATCAAGTAATGGATCCATGGTCTAATCAGCTATGATACATTAGTTAAAGGAAGCATATTTAGTTCAAAACTGACCAGCCAATAGAGCTATCTGGCAGAAAGGTATGTTACTCTTTTGAGAAAACATACAAAATGTAAAATAGCAAGCATGTCAACTTGAGAGGAATATGATAGACTATCATTGTGAAAGCTTGGCTGCCAATTTGCTTTCTTACATAAGAATATAAGGGATGTCTATCCTAACCACTTCAGTTACCCTACGTAACTGTAAAATGCCTGTGAACTATTTAGTGCTAATTTTATCCCCTCGTTAACACTAAATGTCACACCAAAAACCACTGAATAATCAAAGAGAGGTCTCTTTTACCACAATAATTAATATGTTCCTGTGATGCCTACAGAATTTTAATCCCTCAAATTCTACAACAATGTCTTTGTCATGGGTGGGACCAATTAAGTAACCTGAACACTGTAGCTGTGTCTGTGATGCTCCATAATCTTGTTTTCCTACGCCTGTCATTTTGTGTGATTGATGGCATGCTTGCAAATCTGTTATGATATCCCAAGGCAGGAGTGAGAGGCTATGGGCATCTTGCATTTAAGCTCACAACATTTTCTGTTTCAGAACACTTTCATAAGTTATTAAACAATTTATTTTTTATTGCATTATTGTAATGGAAAATAACTGGGAGGGTTTTTTTCTGCCTTGGTTCCACCAAAATTCTGGGAGCAGAGTTCTGGCTGCCTGGTTTGAAAGAGGCAACAAAGCTATCTCCCTTCTTGGTCTTTCTCCACACATTCTTTATCTTCTACCTTTTAGTGGATTTATTCCCAGGAAAGCAGAGACACAATTCCCTGCTGTCAAAGAAAACCATAGCAGAAGTTTTGTACTTTTTCAAAGTGTTTCATACTGTTTGAATTTTAAGGGCTGTTTGAATTTTAGAATACAATTTGATGTTTTACTTTGTGTGTCCTGACAATCAATAAAGGTAATCACAGTAAAAAAAAAAAAAAAAAAGTTTTAATGGAATGATCTGCAACATTTAAATACAAATGCAAACAATATCAGGTTGTAAATCTGTAAAGGCCTGTAAATTTCACAGCTTTAAATTGATGTTATTAATTGTATGTGTCAAAGTTAAGCACAGGGAGTATTTAAAAACTTAGAGGATAAGGTGTTTAGACAGTTGAACATTACAAAGCAAAGCACTAGCCATGACTGAAGATACACAGGTTGCTTTTTGTAAGCCAGTGCCATCTGCATTACCTGGGGAAAATATTTGCATCTACTCTTCCGGTGCCTTATCAATGACATTAGAGTCAAGGACATTCTTCAGCTTTGCAAACTGATATAAAAAAGGTAAAAAACATAGATGTTCATGTTTTGGTAGTTTAATTTACAAGACAAACAAGCATAATAACTTCAGAGTGAAAAGATATCTTTTTTCTAACTAAAATTATGTGGAGAATGCATTTAGGCAACTCCGAAAACCTAGGATACTAGAACATACATAAATGCTCATTAATGGGAATCCAGTGAGACTGCTTGTGTCTGGCTTTCAGCCCTAGGAGGAAATGGCTCAGAGACAAAACCTTCCTTTTCCTTTGGAAAGTTGTTCACCTCACATGCCTTCATTACCATCCCTTGCTGGATGAGCCACCCGTGCCACAAGCACCTCTCTCTAGGATGGCCACTGGCTGGGACAAGATGCATAACATTTTTTTATTTTCTACATGAAAAACACCAGGAACATAAATTCTAGACAAAATGTTGGTCAAAACAACCATGATACAAATATCTTGGGTATACCTACCATTTTTCAGGCCACCTACTTTTCTCTTCTTATGTGTATTAGCCATAGAAGACAACTGAACTCCCTAAGGCAATTTTAAGGGAGTTCTAGATGACATTTTATGAATATTCCTTCTCCCACATAACCTGAAAAAAGATTTTAACCTTACTCCCTACGTTTTAAATAAATTAAATAAGGAATAATGCTAGAATCCTAAAGAAGCTATAATATTAACTCATAGTTTAACATTTCATTTCAATTAAAAGAACTCTATCAAAAATAGAAAAACAAAATATTTGGGAAGGGAAAAGCATTTGGAAGGGGCAAAAAGTTTCAAACATTTCTAAAAATATATGAACATATCTTTGGGCTCATTTCTGTACTTGTAATTAATTTTAGTGAAAATGGTTTCCATTTAATGCTATCTGTATTTTAGCTCTTATGCACCTGATGTTCCTAAACTGTCTTTATTTACTTGCATATACTGTACACTACGTTGTCAATCTGAAAATCACTGTATCATTTTATTTTTGTCGTTTATGGAAAACTTCAAAAGTCTAGATTTTTAATTCAGTTTCGAAAAGCAAATCTGTGATTTCTGCTTCAGGAGTGGGCTTCCTATCCATCAGTAAGATCTTCACAAACAGTCTGGTTGGTTGGCTGAACATCAGCAGGAAAACTGCATGAATTCTCAAGCATTTTAGACATGACAATTGTGCTGTAGTCCACAGGATTTTCTTTTTAGATAAAAATTGGCTTTTTCTTAGTGAAGTCATGATTTCAACTGGCCCAAACAACACCCTAAGCAGCCCTTTGTACTAGTATTCTGAGTAGATTTGCACATGTGATACACACAACAGATACAGCCCTATATCCAGGACAGAAATGTATTTTTAAGCTTTCAAGCTTGGTCTTTGATATTATAGAACACTTGTGAGGTATGGTGAGTCATTTGCTTTGTGTGCTTAAACAGTTGAATAAAGATGGGATTTTTGGTAAATATTATTTTCAGTATTTTCTTTAGAACAACATGGCAGCATAATTCAGTTTAAAGGAAATTAATAATTTCCCTACTCTTCTCAAAAAAATCCCAACAGACTAATAAAGAAGTGAGTTCTGTAATGGCTTGCAGCAAGAAACTACGATCATGTTGTTTGAACAACAAAAGACCAAAAATACAAGAAATGAACACGTGAGACTACCTCGATGCAAGAGGAGTGCTCAGGCAGGGAACAGCTGTGACCAGGACTGTTAATGGAGCACATAAAAGGTTACCCAGACTCAGGGCACTCTGTAGTGTTCTGAAAAGCAGACAGGTGTGGGTAACATGCACACCACAACAATGATGCAGTGCATAAATTCTGCTTCTTTGTTCAATAAGCAGTACATGCAGCTACTGAGGTATTTCCAAAGGGAGCCATACCAGCTCCTTTATAGTTCAGTCAGGATTAGCTGGAGCTAATTTCACCATAACTTGGAGTACAAAGATGTGCCACATCACAATGGACTCTCTGTGAACCCACAGCCTTCCAGTGCTTTGCAAAGGAACATTGAATTTTTTTTTTTTTTTTTCTAGCTAGCATTAACAATTCTTAAGGTTTCTGGAATCAGTTTAGTACTCTGATAGATGAAGTCCTCAAATACTGGGGGTAGCATCAAAGAAATGATAAAATCACCCTGCTTAGGTTCCTCAAAATGTCTCCCTTTAGTTTTCTGGCATCATGACAACTTCCAAGAAAGCCAGGCAATGTACACAGATCGTGCATGTGGGGTAGGCATAGTGAGCAGATTTTCACTGTTTCTCTAAATTCAATTCTAAGCCCATGGGACAGCTTATCTTCTCTTTATTTTCAGTATTTTTATTGTGTTTTCACAAGAAAGCTCCTTGACAAATTGTTGAGACTGCCGAAAGAGAAAGCAAGTGAAGTGAATGTGCAGAAGTGAAAGCCATCCAACAAGAGGAAGAAAAGTGGCCTGCACTCTGGGCCTATACTGACTCCTGGATGGTGGCTAATGCCCAGTGCAGGTGGCTGCAGCAATGGAAGAATTGGCAAGGCAGGGGCAAACCCACCTGGGCTGCTGTGTTGTGGCCAGACACCACTGCACGGGTAGAAAACACGACTCTGAAGGGACATGACGTGGATGCTCACATGCACCACTGAAGAACATTGAAACAAACAACAGGTAGATAAGGCTGTCAAAATTAAAAAATCTCAGACAGACTTAGGCTAGGAGCAGAAGTATGAGCTGTTTATAGCCTGATGGCTCTGTGACACCTCAGGACATCTAGAAAGAGATGCCACGCACATACAGATGTGCCTGTGATCGAGGGGTGGATGCTGATTTCATCCAGTGTTTTGGCTACAGTGAGCAGTGCTGGCACAGCATCAGAGCTGTCTCTCCAACATCCCACCTCCCATCAATAGGCTGGATATGGGAAAGTCCTGGGAGGGGACACATCCAGCTGACACAAACTGGCCAAGGGGATTCCATGGGGGGCATTCGTTACTTACAATGCCTTCCCGAGAAACCACTACACGTGCTTCCTCTTCCCAGGCAGTGGACAAATAATGTCTGATGGTGGGGAAATAGTATTTATATTTTTTCTCTTTACTTGTGCATGCACAACCCTTTGCTTTTGCTTTACTAAACTGCCTTGTCTCAACCTACGAGTTGTCTTCCATCTTATTTTCTCTCCTCCTTTGTATAATACTGAAAATATCCCCCTGTCCCACTGAGAAGGAGGAATGGTAGAGCAGCTTGGGGGATACTTGGCATCCAGCCAAGATCAACCCAGCACGCATTACTGTAGGAATACTAATAATTAAATAACATTCCAGTGGCCAGACAAGATATTCCACCTGATTCAGGGGCAATCTAATGAACTTCAGGGAGGTCAAAGTAGTTGGATTCACTTGGCTTAAAATAGCTAGGATATAGATCAGTGTTAAAATTTCAGCCCAGAAAAAAATTCCAATACTAAACTATTTTGCAAAAGGATACATATATCTACAGCTACAGTAGACAAAATACAAAGTACAATCAGTAGCTGGGTGAAGAAGTAATTTTCCTTTATGGTACAGTTATAAAGCAAGTACATTACAGTTGTTGTTAGATCATTAATCATTTTTACTACAGTAGTGCCTAAAACCATACAAAAGATGAACCTCGTAGGATTTTGTAGTATGCAGACACACAGCAAAAGACCACAGCTATCCTGAAGAATTTATAGAGTAGGCAAACAATATAGGTGTCTGAGGAGAAAGTATGCAAAAATGAGCAGTGTGAACAATGCGATCACAGAAAATGTTAGGTTTGCAATGGGAATGAGCACACAAGATGCTGAGAAGGGATGAAGGGAAATAAGGGGGCACTAAGAAGAGGACAGCTCAAGCAGAAAGGACAAAGAAACATAGGTGAGCAGGAACAGGATTGACACACTTGGGACAGAAGCGAAGCAAAACTGATGTGAAGGGTGTTGTTGGCAGAGATTCAGAGCAGACATTCACTAAGTAGAGGGGCAGAGGCAAGCCTGTCAAAAGTGCTGAGATAGCTGAAGACTGTAGGTAGCCTGCAACAACAGCAGGGTGGACTCTCTGGACTTTATTTTCCCACACAGTTGCCCTAGAGCTGGTTGCCCTCAGAAGGTCTAGAGGTATTTGGAAATAGGTTCTTCTGGATGTACCTGAGATAGATGATGCCACTGATACGTTCTTGTATATGCTCTTACATAATTGTGTTTACATATTACCACACCACAGAAAATCATTTATTTGCCATTTTGGACCACAGAACTATAAAAATAAAGCACATATGACACCTGCCTTAAAAATTATACTAGCTGTCACTCTTTGATTGAAACAAATCAGCTTTGTAATCAAAACAAAGTGAAATTAGGGACTTCATTCTTGAACAGATATTACTAGTGTATCTCAAAGAATTAGGATAACTGTCAGTCATAATACAGTTTTGCTCTTCAATATTTACGGATATATTTTCTTTGCCCTAAGCACAGAGTGAGGAGGCAGTGAAAATCAGAGTGAACATAAAATCTTTTCAGCCAACAGCAATTACAACTGACAGTGCAGAATCAACAAGAACATTGGAGATAGGGTGGGTCATTTTTTCTTTCACTTTTGTGTCACCAGATGAGTTAGACAGCAGAGAAGCAAAAGGGCATTATAAATAATACTGCATGCAAATTCATGGTAAAGCACACATTAATGCAATTTCCTAGGAAAAAGCCTATTCCTGTGATCAGCTTTATGAAGTGAAATCTCTGATTCCACAGAAGTCCATGGAACTCCTCTGGTGGGGTATTTGGTCTGGAAGGCTCTGGTTTCATGAGCTCCATGAAAAATTATTTTAAATGTGTTCTTTATCTACTGAGCAGGGACCCAACCTAGAAACAGTGAATATAAAGACCTCTTGGTTAAAGCAGAATAAGAGATGTTCCTAGAGCAATCCTTTCATAAAGGAGTACAAGATCAATAAAGCATATGAATAAGGGATGTGTTTGCACACATGTATAGGGAAGAGTTAATTTTATGTCTGTGGCTAAAATTGATAAAACATAAGAAAAACCACATTCCATTCTGGTGGCAATGTTGTAAAAGAAATAGAAAATTAGGAGTAGCTGCAGAGTACAGATTTTTTTTTTTTAACCCTGTACTTTCTCTACCTTACTCAAAAGAAAACAGACCCATAATCTGTTTAGAATATACATTCTATCAAAACCAGAAAATACTAAAACAATCTTCATTCTGTCAGCACTGGAGTTAGTGGCCTAGAGCTGAAATAAATGTCTGGAAACAAGCAAAATGCACACATTGTCACGGAGCATGGTCATCGCTACAAAATTCGTCAAAATAAGCAACCAATCCTCTGTCACTTGATGTCTTATTCATCATTCAGAAGGTCACTCTTTAATTTAAAGCATTTTGGATCAACACAAGAATAACTTGGTGAAATCTAATGATTTCTGGACATTCTGAATGTTTTCTGAACAAAAATATCTGTACTAGGTACAAAAAAAACCCAAAAATATATGGATATACATCAGGAATTCTCCCAGAGCTGAGGAACGTTCAGCTTTCTTACAGCAATCTCACTGATATTTCCCAGCTTTTCACCGACCTTCCTTTTCAGTTCATCCTCTACCATTTTTTTTTTCTTTTAGCTTCTTTAAGGAAGATTTCTCTAATACGACTGGCATACAGCTATTTAGCAATCTCAATAAACTGTAGCCAAAGCTGAGGAGTCTTTTCTGATTGTGATTTCTACCATTCACTTGACTGTTTTGGTAGAACACATTCCTACTATGTGGGTAGCAAGAGTGTTTCTTTCTCTACTTCTTTATTCTTTGCTACCAGTAGCTTCATGACCATCTTCAAATTTATCTTTTCCTATAGAGGCAGAGTGCAAAGCCAAGCTGAACAAAGAAACACTGCAGAGTTATGAAAATGTATTCTATTTTCTGAATTCAGTGCCAGGTTCTGTGTGTTTGCAATCACGGCAGCAAACTGCTATCAAACTAAATGTTAAAGATTTTCAGACAGAGAAAGAAAAGCAATGAAGCTACTCAGGAGCACTCAAGCAAATAATAAATGCAATCAAGCAGCCCACCCAGGAAAAACTCCTTGGTCCTGTCCAGTCCACAAAACAACTGCCAAGGCAGAGAAGAGAGAGATGAGGGAATATCAAACCTTTGAGGTCCTTGGGAAAGGGATGGAGACAGAAGTGTAGGGAACAGTTCAGAGCTTCCAGGGCAATGATCACAAAAGCTGTCAGCTTGACCAGGGATAATACAAGGAACCTGAAAGCAGGAAAAGTATTTTTTGCTTATCAGATATGGAACTAATAAACATGGGGGAAAACTTCATTTCTTTCTTACCAGCTTTTAGGAGTAAGTCACATACACAAAGTCCTATTGTTGTGTGACCTTCTGCTTGCTTTCGAAGGTTAAGTAATAAGTAATGAATTATGAATTATTCATAATTAATGAATAAGTAATGATCCTTTTCAGAGTGACTGGGATTGACTTGCTGATAGCAGTGCTTCAGAAAGAAAAAGATTGCAGTGAAAACAGCATCATCCTGTTCAAAGAAAGTGAAGAAAAGATAGATGGATAAAGGCTCTACATAAAACTCTTAGCAGAGAGGTGGAGGAAGCTGGGTTTATTTCTAGGAGCTGTCTTAGAAGCATCTCTGTGGGAATAGGGGATTAGGTATAATTTCAACCTCCAAACTAAAAAGTAAGTTCTTAAGTATGAAGAAAGAGAAACTCTGTTCCTGTTTTCTTTGGAGAACCTTCAAAAAAGGGAGCTTGCTAAGAATACAAGCAGGGAGTGCTGAACAGAGGCAGGTCCCAGTGTGCCAGCAGTGTGTAAGTCTCTGTAGGCTTAGCAATACCTCAGGCTGGCTACACAAGAATGGTACTCAACATCACTGTTTACAGGTTTTATAATTCTCCAGTGTTCATCTCCAAAAACAACACTTCAGAGATGATTGACTGCTTTGTATCAATGGTGTAAGGCTAAAGGAACTGCCACTAAACAAATTTCCTCTTCAAGATCAAGGAACTAGGATAAGCATTACTAGGTCAGATAAATGAGAAAGACATTATCAACGTAGAATATTTCTTTTTGCTACCCTGTTCTCTTCCCCTTAATTTCTCCTACCCCATAGTTCTCCTGCATTGCTAGCTCCTATATTGTGCTCCTATTACAGCTCTGATGATGTTCACTACCTTTCTTCTGCAATAATCACCTGAATTTTTCATTTAGTTGAAAACACATGCCATTTGCCCCTCCAATGGACTGAGATATGTTGCTTATCTCACAGACAAGCAGAATGCACTTATGTTCTGGCTAGAAGGTGCTTACACCTATTGGAAGGAGTGGTCCTCTGGCCAGGCTTTGGAGGAGACTCAGGACAAACCCTGTGGCCACTCTACTGATGAACTTTATACCACATCAATGGCCCAAGAAGCCCTCTGCTCTTCACTGCAGGTGAGCAAAAACAGGCACAGGCATGAGTTTCATCTAGGGAAAAAATTCAACAGTCTGCATTTCTGTAACAGGCATGAGGAAAAGTCTTGGGAGAGAACTTTAGCTTAAAACGTGTCTGATTTACTCCCTGTATTAGCTCTGTGTGAAAGAGTTAGGATTCTGAAACACAAACTGAGGTGAGTTACAAAAGAAACTACGTGTCTACAAACTCATGTAACTATATGCATATTTACTTATCTTACTAACAGTCTTGCCCAGTATCATGAAAACATGTAGTTATGAAGCTTTGTCTGAACAGCACCTCATTGAAGCTCGAGATATTTTGCTCTCCTTGCTCCTCTGCTCTTTTGCTCTCCTCTGCTGCTGAATTCACTTTCCCTAATTTTTCCATGTGCTGAATATCACCAGGATGTCCACTGGGTAATTTGACAAGTAAGTCACTCTGCAGTAGACTCTAGGAAAAATCCACAGTCTCACATTTGATTTGATAGATCTAAACAACATGAACTCATGACATATGAAAAATGACAAATAGGTCATGTAGTTAACTGTGAAACAAACTCCACTGAGTATAGTTTCAGCAAAACATCTGCCATGTTTAAAAAGGGTTATGTGCTGAGTTTATTTATACTTTTTTTTAAAGAAAAGCGCACTTAATTCAACTTCTAAACTGTATGAATTTATTTCACACATGAGATTTTAATTTTGGATTTATAGATTGCATCAATTTGTCTTATTTTCTTCACATCAAACAAGAAAAATGAAATATGTATTGTGCTAACATGAAACATCTTTCCCTCAAAGCACTTTTTCCTGTTCAGAGCAATTAGGGTGGCAGCACTATTATTGTTTGCTGTTCCCACAGCTTCTATTTCCTTGTTGAAATCCAAATTTGTTTTTGCTGTTGACTCAATTACTCTAAATAAGTTTATTTGGAACTTATGTCCAAGAAATGTTCTTAAAAACAGAGCCAGAATAATTTTCATTGCCTGAAGGAGCTAATTCAGAGCATTTTTTTAATAGATCATAATGTGAAGGCATTTTCCCAATTTTGGGTTTTTTTTTTTTGGTCAGTAAATTTTATGTACTTTAATAGTGTCAGCAGCATCAAATATCACTAACCTTTCTCCAGTGACACAAACAAAAAGGTAGATTTTACAGTAGTTGTCAAGTCTGGTTTTCAAACTTTAATAGAAACAGCATTTTGTCTTAGCCAAATACTAAAAGTGCATGCATGTAAATATTTATAACCTATGTCTGTGTATACACAGCTATATACATTTGTATACATGAACGCACACATGACACAGAAGTTGACTGATCTCTGTTTATACTTAATTGCTGCCCCAACATCAACCAGTAGCACAACCTGCTAAGAATCTTTTTGTGATCTAAATGTACAGGGCTAGCAAGAAAAAGCAGGATCTAAAACAGGAGTAAGGGGGGGTAAGAGAAGAGGCTCGTTTGGAATATTAAAAACTCTTTCCATAAGTATAACTAAAGTTATATTAAATATTATCTCTTTGCTGCACATAAAAACATTGCATTCTCTTTTTAAAAACAAATTCTGAAGCTACATCATTAAACATGTTTATCTCAAATCACCAATTCAGAATATAACAGTATCCATAGCTTTGATATTTCATTAATCAATAATAATAACAAAGGAATGCATAAAAGATTCAACAAATGAATCTTCATAAAGTTGTGTGTCCATTGTATGATAAAAATCTAGGTTTTATTTCTTTTCTTAAATTCTTACGTATAGGGTTTGTCTTCTTTGGCTCTAAATCCATATATTTTGGCAGCATATCTTTACATAATATAGGTTAACGCAAGGCCAAGACTCATAATTAACCTTGTTATTTTTTTATACACACACACAAAAAAGACTCTTCACATTAATTGATTGCTTTTATTAGAGACTATAAGCACAAAATAATCTCTCAATCTCCTCTCTCTACCAAGAGTACTGCATGCACATCTGGCATACCAGCCCATGCTGAGAGGAAAGCAGTGATGCTTTCCTCATTTCAACATCCTAGACTCCTGAGAGGACTAAGGGTGCCACACATCTGTCAGACATTTCACTACAGAGTTAGATATGATGGCCATCACCTCTCAGGGCTGTCATTAAGGTTTGCACATGTTTACTGATTTCTTTTGCCATCATGTGCATATTGAGTACTAAAATGCCATCACTGCAGGCTTTGCACTCTGGCACTTTCTTTCCATATTTCAGATGTAACTGCTGGTCTCATGAGTGCCTTCTGTCTCTGGGTAGAAGTGCTGAGGATGTGTCTCATCCTCTTGCCTGACAGAGCCAAAAGACACAAATCTTTCTTTCAGAGATACATCAGTAATTCTTACACAGTAAACCTACGTTAGTCTCACAAACTTTTTAATAAAGTGGTGCTGAGCTCACAGGTTGGGGTACATGGGGAAGAAGCATCTCATTTTATCAACTAGATGTCAGCTAAAACATGACTACAACCAAAGAAATGTGAATAAAGGTCTTTGGAATTGATCTCACCATTTCTATTTTTATTACTGCTTCAGTGCAATTCAGTAAGTAACAATCCATCATAAAAACACCGTAAATATGGTTAATTGACATCTATTTCACTCTTCTAATATAGTGTGCTTCTGTATCTTAAAGAAGCTCCTAGATGATTAATGGGGTTTTTTTTCCCTCTCTCAGACTAATGGATCTAGGGCATTTTACTTTCCAAAGCTTTAAATGATATTGCATGCTGTACCATAACTGATACTATCCATAACACCCCACACAGAAGAGATACATCTTTCTCAAAATGTCACATATATTTTGAAAGGTGTTCTAAAATTATTTCCGTAGAGGAAGTACATTGCAGATATTGTCCTAAGTGTTTTTATCACTCTAAAGAAGAACTAAACTGCATTTAAGCATTTCTTTTAATAATTCAGACAATATTTTGGGAGGGTGTTTGGTCTGCTTCAGCTGGAATTACCTCATCAGTTTTGTGCAGGGTGTTTGATAAAACAAGAGATAAAGTCACACATCAGTTAACTTAATTAGCTTAAGACACTAAATTCACTTAAGATGCTAACAGTGAACTTCAGGCAGTAAGAGCTGAAGAGAGAGAGAGAACCTACACAGAACACCCACATATTAAGCAAAAAGTATACTGTGATTAGATAAAAAAAAAGGAAAAATTTCCTCACTGACTATGTGAATCAGAGAGGAGTATCTAGTACAAATTCCACCCTGTCCTCTTCTGAATGTTAGTCTCACATTTTAATAGGTAATGGTTTCAGGATTGGAAGCCTCTGATTCGATCTATATGACACTAATTTAAAACATGTTTATCTTAGAAAATATATAGAAGAAATATTGATTGCATCAACCTAACAATTCTAAAGAGACTTAAAAAGAAGACTGAAGGAATTGAAGAACTCAAATTTCAAAAACTTTTACATCCTTGGAATGAGGTTACACCCGACAGGGTTGTGAGCTGTGTGGGATTTTACTTCTTCCCCATCTCTTTCTCATGGTAGGAGACCAGAATATCCCTAATAAGAGTGATATAATTAGCAATCTGTGCTGTTTAGTCATTCTTCCTCTGATCTGGTGACTGTCACACAACTTACATAGAAAAAAAAAATCCACTGTATTCCAAACTACTATATTTCTCTGTAGTTCTAACATGTTAACTGTAGGAATTATATGTAATTTTTTCTTCTCAACTCTGCCTACACACTGTGTTTTCATTTGAAGCTTCAAAAATAATTAAAAGAAGCACAAATAACAGCTAAACCTACGGAAATGTAAGGTATTTCCAATCATATTGAGCTGAGGAAAACAACAAAGCAATTGCCAATAACTGAAAACCCTTTTCAGAACTCATTCGGCCACAGAGTACTCATTCTTTTTCAATAATTGACTGAAAGTCCTCAAAATTGTTGCTGTTCTAATTTTGATGTTATTGAATTCTCAACTGAAGGCAATGGATAACTGAACTGAATTTACTCTTACTTCCGTAGGAACCAAAATGGTCTATTTGAAAAGAAGGAAGAATCCAGAACTTAATAAATAAAAGAAAAAGCTAACACTTTTTGGTGTGTTAGTATTTCCATCCTTATAAGATCATTAAAATATCTTTATTATTAGCAATTTTACATAAAGAAACCATTGAAAACTAACTTTCTTTTCATCTTCACAATTCACAAGTAAAAGAAGAAAATTAATAATTAATACATTAAGAAATAATTTTTATCTGGCTTTGCATTTTTCTGCTAAAAGCTGAAAAGCATTTTGCAAATATTAAGAATCCCTCTAAGGTGACTCTTTCTATTGTTGACACATTTAGAAGAATTTAAGCAAGAAAAGTACCAGTGACTGCTGAAAATCAGAATGAATAGCAAAAAAGAGAACTTCAAATTCTAAAGTCCTGATTACCCACCCACAGTCTTCATCACACAATGACGCTCCTCTTTCTCTATGAAGACAAGATGATTTACCACTGCCTTCTCAATAATTGGAATATTCATAAGCAATTATAGCCGTGTTCAAAGAATGTTCCTGGACTTAAGCTCTTGAATAAAACCATTATCAAGGATTAAAAAAAAAAAAATAAAAAATCACATTTTCACAGAAAATAGCACATGTTCACTTTACCAGAGTGTTACAGCTCTATTAATGAAATTCATGAAGTTGTACAGTGAATTTACTACATCTTCTGCACTTCTAGAGAACTGAATTCTGGTAACACCTATGAAAACTTGGATTCCAAACAGGAATTAAAGTCATTGTTATCCTGTTGATGCAGAGCCACCAAATTATCCTTCTAGTTTTACATATAAATCCTGCAATAAGCATCAAGGAAAAACAAACAAAAAATCTTCAAATTTACCAGATGAAATGTAAACATTTCACAATACCAGAGTGAGTTGAAAGAGTCATAACTTAGAAAGCAGGCAACTTTTCAACTTCAAAAGTTATCATTTTAGAAAAGCTGTATTTTTGTCAGTGCCTCCTCTGGAATGGAAAAGCAAGATTTTGCTTATTTTACTTCAGTCTAAATGCACAGAACCTCCAAAGGGGTTTCACAGAGTTTCAAATAGGTCCCTGGAAATCTAGAATTGAAAATCAAAATAAAAACAAGTACAGTGAACAAGCTGTTGCTGCCATAACATCTCTTCTCAGTGCAAACCAGGCTGCTCTGTACTGGCACAGCAGATCCCAGCACTGTCCTGCACTAACACAGAGCTGGGATTTCCCTTCAGTGCTTTATCTCAGGCAAAGAAGGAAATAGCAGGGCAGCTGTGTGCCAATTCCACACTCCAGTCCTGGAGCTGTTAAGTGAACACCCAGTTCCAGTGTGTCTTGACAATGTCTGTGTGAAAGCAGGGGTACAGGCCAGTGCCTCTGCAGCCACCTGCCAGCACAGCTTTCCAAGCTGCTTTGCAGCAAACGGAAGCAGGAGCCATCAACGAATGGTTGCTTTTCATACCCAGAGACTGCAGCCTTTATCGAATTAATTTGCTTTAAAATTCCACCCACACAAACCTGCCACTAAAGCAAACCTGGAAGACACTGTGCCAGTGATCCTCAGGCTGAAAGGATTTAGTTTAAGACTCAGTTGCACACAGTCAGCCTGGAAGCAGTCACAAGGTACCTCTCTCCCTGCCAGATGGCTGGGCAGTGCAGTGCCCTCACAGCACTCCCAAAACCATGCTGGTGACACCCAGTGGAGTGTGGACATTGAGGTCTCCTGGGGACACAGCCAGGAGGGATGTGGGCGGCACTGCCTCTGGCAAGCCTGAAAGCAGCCACTCGTCGGGATGCAGAATTCGGAATCCCATTGACCTGGGAGCACAGCAAATTCACTGAAAAGTGAAACAAAGGGTGACGTTCTGGCTTCAAAGAATAAGTGGCAAAGCCCATCACAAATATCTCTAAAGTCTCCTTACTTTAAGAAAACAAGAGATGTGTGGCTTACAAGCAAGTTAAATTGAGCTAAACTTTTGTACTACCAAAAAAGTGAACTTTTTGTGTCCATATGTGGGCACATACTAATAAACTTTACTATGAAACTATGAAACTACCACTCACTTTGCAGAAGGTAACAGGAAATTACAAGACAGCTGTACATACAGACAGATTCTTTAATTGGCATGGATTCTTCCAAAGAAATTAATGGTGTCTTTTCTCTATTGAGTAAAAATGATGCATTCTTCAAAACTAATTTGAATGACTTTTAAGTGGTAGAACCTGATGAAAAAGGACTAGTTATCTCTCCAGGTGTGTTTATTCTCTGGCAGTTTTTAGGAAAAATCAGATTTCCTATGTGGATTTATTTCAGATGTTTATAGTAATCTGACTTATGGAAAGTATTTCAGATGGGAAATAGAAGTCACTGGTACCTGCTTAATGAAGCGATAGAATCTTTGCTTTCAGTGTCTAAATGCATTAATGGGCTTATTTCTCACTAAAATTTGCTCTTAATAATGAAGCTGATAATGGAAGCTACTGAAAGCCATGAAATCCAAATTTCAACTTAAGTTCAATATGCTTTCCATGTGAATATGCTGTATTTCACCAAGAACTACATTTTAAAAATCCACAGGTAAATAAAAAGTTTAGTTGTTCTTAAAAAAATCATTGTGATTTATTTCTGGCAAAGAATATAATGCTTTTTTTGATCTATGTGACTTGTGTTTTCCCCTGCAAGCACTGTGTATCCATAATTCTACACATTCTGGAGCATGATCCGCTGGAGTAAAGCATCTTCTGCACAAGAACCCGTAAGCTGGCAGCTCTGTTTTGCTGACAGACCTTGGGAGTTAGATGTTTGTCGAGTTCTTGCTGGTGGATGGGAGCACTGTTCATAATACTGCAGGATAATCTCTGTGGACTCAGCTTTTGCAATAAAGCAAGATAGACTCTGGCTATAAGTAGTAAGAAAAGTGACAAATATAGACCCTTCCTAAAATTTCATCATGCTGGTGAAGGCATTGGAAGGGGAAAGTACTTGATGCATTATGAGATATTATATTTTACTAAACTTCATTGCATTTCAGTTTTAGGTATTTATGATCCTCGGTTTTTCCTTTAGAGCTGGATGAGAATGAATAAATAAACCACCACAAACTGAAAGGGTGTAGAGACAAATTCTTTCAATTTGAACAGAAATATGGGAAGCCCACTTTTCAACTTTTGGCTTGTAAAGTTACTGTCATAGAAAACAAATAATCAAATACAATCAAACAGAGAATTGTTCCAGATTTGGTGGTAATTTGTTACTATATAAAAAGCTGTGGAGCAATAAATGTAATACAAAGGAAATTGCCTAACTCTTCAGCCCAAGAGAAGATCTGAACTGAAACAAAATTTTCTATGGGGCTACTAAAGAATTCAGCTGATATTTTTTTCCACACTTCAAGGTTTTTTATTCTCCACAGTTAAAATTGCTAAAATCACCTTTGAAATCAATGGAAACAGTCTGCAGTCCTTGGCAGGACTTACAACATGGATATTGTTAACCTCCAATTTCTCCATCACCAGCAGAGTCTGTTTGCTGGAGAACTGGTCCAATATGAAGGTAAGTTACAATTAAGTCCAATATATGCACAGGTATGTAAGAGGATATCCAAGGTAAATCAGAGATACAAAAAAAGACAACATGCAATACTTATAACCGCATAAGGTGATGAGTACTTTTACAGCATTGTTCATCCTATTTGTTCAATGTATTTGTTCTTCATTGCCTCATACTTAAGCAATATGTAAAGTGGCTCTTAGCCCTAAGGAGTTCAGTTTTGGGGAATTGACACACACATACAACCCTGAGAAAAGATAATGAAGAATGAGTCCCAATAGACTGAAAATTCAAATGCAGTTTAATTGAAAAAGTTGAAAACCAGAGGAAAACATATTTTTCCAATTATTTCAGCTTCTGCTATAAACAAAGATGAATGTTTCTCAAGTTTTTGCCATTAATAATGTTGCTGTAAAGCTCAAGTATGCAAAACAAAATTAAATAAACAGGACTGATTCATCATTATACTCCAGTTGTTTTGCAGTGCTCTGGTGAAGCAGTAAATGCAGAAAAAACACGTTGTTAGACCAACTTTATGGCTGTTCTGCATCACCAAAGTGGCACAGAGCAACTTATCACAGACAAGTAGCACAAAACAATTTGAAAAACCTCTTTCTATTTCTTCCTATCTCTGTCCTCTCTTGCTTTCCCTAGCAGTTGCACAAGACTAAGAAAACCAGTTGCCCTCCTTCTCCTTTGATCCCTTCTGTACTTAAAGCCATGCACAATTAGTTTCATTGCTACTCACCCCTGAAGCTGCTCCTCAATGCAAAGCTGGTGAGCACTGAAGACGATTGCTAACCCCGACTCCTGTTCTACAACTGTGCCTGGCTGCAGCCCAGCACAGAGCCAGGGCAGGACTGGGATCACTGAATATAAGCTGTACAAACAGATGAACAATTCTAACAATGTGTTACTAAGAGCTGTAACTAAAACAGCAGGGGAAAAAACCCCAAAACACAAAACCAAAAGGCAAAACCTCTGGAAAACGAATGTGCCTATGATGCACACCTGCAATTTGTAAGACACTGCTCAGCAAAGCACTTACACTTCCACCGCCACGGCTGAAGTTGTGCTTCCTGATACACATTAGCACACTTTAAGATGAAAATGTCTTGAATGACAATTCCTAGGTAGTGAGAAAGGGGCATCCACTTCTGCACTAAGAACCCAGGAAATGAGGAAAGCAGAACATGCAGCAAAGTTGGCAGGGCCGTGGCAAAGGTACTAAATGCACTTTAGCCCTGGATCAGGTGTGACAAATTGATCCACAGCTCCCCAGTTGCAGGGAAGCAGTCACCCTTGATATACTTGTCTGGCTGACTGCCAGCCCATTTCTAGGTGGGAAGTTAAAAGTGAGCCTCCTTACCTATTTATTTTCTTTAGAACAACGAAAGAACTTATCACCTGTTGTCCAGGCCAGAAAGTAACAAGATGACCTCCCCAGCTGCAACTCTGCACTTTCACCAGCACACTCACCCTTTACATTTGTAGCTTCACTGTGGCTCTCTACTTTGGAACTGCTATCCAAGGCCATATCTGCATTGGAAACACAAAGTCCACATTTCCTTACACTGGGAGGATTTTTTTTCAAGTTCAGAACCAATTAAATCCATATTACCAGCTAAACTAAAAATGGTACTTTCCTGACATGCAGAAAAAAAGAGAAAAGTGCTTTGTATATCCTTTATCGCCTCTATTTCCAAAAAAAAAACAGCAGGAAAGTTCCATTCTTATGAAAGTCCAGGGGAGATTAAAAGCCATGGAAAAATATGTAGTTAAACAAAGTCCACCTACACCTGCAGGAGGAATTATACAGAGCAAGATTTATGCAAAAATGGTGGTTTAGAACCCCACATAAAGAGTTTAAATTCACTGGCATACAGAGAAGGAAGACATTCAATGATCACTCAATGAATGATTTTCAAAACCACGTTGGATATATTTACCAACTAACACTTAGGAGATGACAACCCCTGACATTCACTGTCTAATATTAGACTACAACTCTCCAATGTTTCACACCTGCAGGATAAACTACAGGCTGGAGAATGAAGAATGAAGACAGGTACAGGAATGTACATAAGGAGACTGATACTGACAAATTTTGAACAGTCCAGATCTCACTTACATCACCAAAGCTTGCATTACATGTGCTTGATGCTCCTGGGAATTTATCTGAGGGTTTCCAGTCCCAGGTTTTACCCACTCAGGCAAGGTTTTCATTAGATTCAATTATAGTTTAATATTGGTATAACTAAGGTATACCCTAAGACACTGATCTGTTTAGTCACTGTCAGCATTTTCAGCTCAACTGGTAGATAAATCTACAGCATTTAGAAAACTGAAAAGCATTTATATGGTTTTCAAGAAAATTATGCATACACATTGAATCACTTCCTCCTGACATCTTTTCATTGGCTGTGATCACACTCCTTTATAATGAGAAAAAATCACAACTGTGCATACATGATTAACTTTAATTAGCAAGCACCTACAAATCAATTATTAGATTGTCACCAAATTAGATGGAATAGTAAACTGTAAGCAGCTGAGAGAAATTTCAGAGAGGAATGAGAAAACAAACAGTGCTAAGCACACATGAATTCAAAGCCAAGTTCAGCACCACTGAAGAGTAACTGAGATGGGGTCTAGGAAGCTCTGACTTGTCTTTCAGTTCAAGTAATGAGAACACTAAATAATTTCTGTAAAACTACATAGGTCCTCACTCTGAGCACGAGAACCAGCAAACAGAGCTGTACTTAGTTTTTGTGTTACACCACTGGGCTGCTCTACAGCACACAAGCTGAGGACTTAGGTGATTGTATTTTGTACGTTTTTTAAAAATCTTACATCATCTGAAAGATTATTTTAGCCATACTTTACCAGGCTGCAGAGACAGGAACATGTTTTGCCATCCTGACCTCTAGTTTTTCCCTATTACACCTCCCTTCTAAATCTTGGCTCAGATACAGAAATATCAAGAGGATTTGCTGGGCAGGGCAGCCAGGCTATTGACACAATTGCAGTTTCTTCTGTTGAAATGGATGGGATCCTTGCAAGGTTTCCTATGATCACAATTTTGGCTGTAAAAACATAATTCATAGGCAATATGATAAAGAAGCTCTGAGGTGCTTAATTTTGACCACAGTTTTTAATATTAACGAATGCACATCATAAATCATTATAGTCTTGGAAGAAAAAAAAAAATATTAGAATTTGCATTTCCTGACAAGGTTACTGCATGAGCATATGCATCATATGGCACTCAGGGCATATGATGCAGGAGTGTAGGTGCTGGTTTTGGAACAGGGTAGTTGGACTTGAGCACCATTCAGGTGATTTGGTCCTGACAGCAAGTATGCTGCTCAATTTCTGGAGGTGAAAAAAATCCCAGATCACCCCATGGTGGATCAGGCACAAAAGAAATTGAACTTACTTTTTGTTTTTGAAATAGTTTACTCCAGTAAACAAATAATAAAGAGGAAAAAACCCCAACCAAACCACTGAACCACCAAATACATTTCCTTTCATTTCCTTTTGCCTTCCTGAAATGAAATACCTTACAGAAGGATCTTGATTAATCTTTCTTTCCAATACTGCTATTTAAAACATTGTCTTTCTTTATAACAAATGGAAAAGCACTACTCATGTAAGTGGGAGTTCTAAAAATTCCAGTGTGTGGTTGCTCTTCATGTGAAAAATCATTTATTCTTTCAATATGCAATGCATAGAACAATTCCCTTAAGTATTAGTGCTTCTTGATATGAATTTGGCTTTCTTCCTCTCTTCTCCATTTTTTTTCATCTTACAAAATTGTATCAGCACAAATGGTATTATGCAATGTACCTTATAATGCTCCTAATGTAAAAGCCTGTTTTAGTCTGCTTTCATCAGAGATTTCTGTCTATGCTTTAAAGGAAAGAAAATTTTGGAGCATTTGAAAATCTTTATGAAAAGCTTAATATGGCATATCTTCATAACAGGGAAAAGTGAAAAAATATTTTTTGAAAGTGAGTACTTCAGAATGCTTTGCCTTAAGTACAAGTTTTAAACCAGACTCAAAGCCTGCCAGCCATGAAAACCATCAGGCAGTGCAGACAGCCATGGAAATGGTTGGAGTAGTGACATGGCAATTTCAGCACCACTTAGGCTTTTTCCTTGCTAAACTGTATATCAGACCTGGCTTTCAGGTAGAAGAAAACATTTTATTCTACATCTTACTCTTTCAGAAGGCTATTTAGAAAAGAACAAGAGTTAAATGCTATGATCACCTCAGACTGAGATACAAGGATTACGGTGAAAACTACCAAAACATTCACAATATGATCTGCATTTCTTATACTATGGAGGAGATAAAAAACAAGGATCTGTAAAAAGAATTAGTCTAAGTCTTGTAGTATAAACTAGTGCCCTTTATACTGAGAGAGGCTATCACCAGAACAGTAGTCATTTATGCAAACTGTATGCTAAGTTTTGAAACCCATTCTTGACATAAATATCTGGCAAGGCATATAACAAGAAGACCTTTAATTCAAAAGCAAGTTAATTTTAACTGACTACCTTAGTCTGTAATTGTAAAGGATTGCTGTGTGAATTTCCCAGATGATTCAATGTCTATTTAAGAACATATGTTTATGCTGTTTTCTACAAGTTGATTTTTGCTTATGAAATGATGCTTCTTACTGAGGACATAATCTTTTTTTTCACAATATGAGAACGATTCATAACCATAATTTTGCCTTGATCAGAATTTATTTTTCTTCTTGATGTATCTTGCACCAGACTGATATGTCAGCCAGCCAGAATGCCTGTCATGCTAGAAAAAAATATACCCTCCTGTTGTATTGACAATACAAACTTTTCATTAAAAGAACGCATGACCAAGAAAAAAATAAAGCAGGTGGATAAAAGATTTTTCGCTAAAACAGGCAGCTGAAATCCCTTTCAGGCTTATCAGCTTGAATTGAGGATTATCTACTCCTCGTGCAACACTAAATATGATAAAGGAAAACATACTGCCTGTTCCAGCATTCACAGTAAGAGAAAATGCTTCCCTTTGAGCTGAAATAAAAGCACCAAGAGCACACTGCTGCTGCTAAGTACTTTGTACAGGCAAAACCCCCTTGATACAAGGAATAAACAGTTCTGCCACCTTAGATTATTACATTGCCAGTACTGTAACAGAGTTCAAGAAGGACCTGTCACAAATTTCCTTCTGGATTTAAGAACAGTGAGAATAGCATGTTATCTACACAAAACTAATGTGATGCCATGGCAGGCCCACACAGCTGCTCCTTCAAAGCCTTCACAAACTGAGAATGAAAACAGAGATTATCCCTTAATTCCACATAACAGTTATTACATTTTTAATATGCAGAAAGCCTTTCCCTCTCTTACCTTTGAAAGGCATGTGCTTGCTGAAAGGATGCTCCAAGATATTTTTCAGGATGCTGGTGATAGAGGAATCCCTGACTTACATAGGTCAGCTGCCATGGCACAATACTAAAAATGTCAGATGAGGCAATCAGAATTACCCAGTGGCTTGATAAAAATAAGCTTACTTCAGATCTAATCTAGAGACTGCGTACTGATAGGTGTGTGTTAGAGAAATGGCAAATATGACAGGTCCGAAAAGACAGCTGAGGAACAAACTATGAACTTAGACTGCAATGTCTATGAACTTGACTTGTATGGAAACACAATGTTACTGTTCCTGACCCTTGTAAATGAGTACTGTGAAATTTATCAAATCTAGAGTTCTCTTTTAAGCAATTCTGCATAATATTTATGCAAATACAATTACAATTATTTTGAAGGGATTGGCATAACTTCCAAAACTCCCCCAAATTAGCTTTAGGTTCTAAATAAGAAAATTCTATTTACTCTTTGCTATTTTACAACCTCTAAAATTTACTAAAATAATGAAAACACCATCCATGAAAAAAGAATTCCAAGGAATGCCCCCATAATACAGCCTGTGGATCAATGAAAAACACAGCATCCCTACTGAAAAAACACTGAGATTTTTCAGAAGAGTGAATAACCCAGAAAAATCTCAAGAAGGTTTTGCACCTATGTATATTATGTATGTATATTATCAAGCAAGCCAGTCAGCCCTATTTTCTGCACGTTCCTGCAAAGCCATGAGGCTTCTGCTCCTGGTTGTAGCCGTGCCTGCTTTGACCTTTTGGACAGTTCCTTTTTTGAGCTGCAGCCTTCTGCATCTGCTATTTCATTTAGAAAATATTTGCATTTTAGGATCCATTAATACCGCTCCAGTAAAAAAAAAAAAAAAAAAAAAAGACAGCTAATATAACTTTCATATCCTGTTGCTGCAATCAGCAACAGTGGGAAAATTGTTACTTTTTGTATTATATTAACTGCATTATCTATAACTCAGCAAAAAGTAATCACAGGAGAAAACCTTTTTTTTTTAAAGAAGTTATGATGAGCAGTATCTCATAAAACTAAGCTTTTGGGTATACAACCATAGGATTTTAGGGTCAACATTTACGGAAAGATTACACAAACAAAAACATTTTGTCATCATCTCATGAGAAATAAAGTTTAGCAAAAAAATAAAATACATTGCAATACAGCTAAATCATTTGTCACGTTTGCATAAATTAAAAGGAAGTGAATTATAAGTGCTAAGGTGCAGCAGTAAAATAAAGATTATCCTGGCACTAGCATAGAGGCACAAGTGATTCTGCATCTGCTCTTTATTACCACTTATAGTACTGCTAACATCAGTGATTAGGGATAAATAGATACATGTGCCTTTATTTAACAAGTAATCCCTCTGCTAAGCGTAAAGAATAAATTCAGAACACAGCAAATACCACAATAAAGTGTTTCATTAAGTAGGCTCTTTCTGGAACAGCTGGAAGGTTATGAAAAATTGAACTTCTTTCTGTCAACCTGAATACAGCTAAAAATCCAAACAGCATAAACTATCTCAATTCTCAGTCACATGCAAATGTGGATACCACTGCACACAACCGTGAGTTTGTGGTAAAAGGACAATCTGCATTACTTTCTTGGCAAAGACACAAAACGAAGGAATATCCTTCCATGGTCTCTGCTGAGCAATTTGGCCAATACTCAGTCTTTATAATTTTTTTTATTAGCAATTTTATGGCACAGAGTAGTTCTGCAGATACTTACTAACCAATACAAAAATGTTGATGAAATCCTGTTTTGGCACAAAGTCTTCTTTTAAACTGAAGATGAAGACAATTTAAATTCTGCCACAGATTTTGTATATACAAGTCAGGCTCCAAATCTAATCCAGGAGGCTGAAGAATTACATGCATTCACAGAAATATACAAATACTCTGAACCTAGTGACACAGCCACGTGCAACGTGGGTACCACCACTTTTACTCTACATCCAGATGTAAACTTATGTTTGTCTCTGGGTTCCACACAATGATAAAATGATGGTTCTTGTGAACGCCCAGATCAGTGGTCAGCCCAGAGCTTGCTCTGTTCATTCAAGCCCAGCAGTCAGGATTTATCAGGAACAAAGGATGCTTCATTCTTTCTGGAATGTGAAAAGAAGTGGTGGCACAGCAGTTTATTGCTGTGATGGGTAATATGCCCTGTGCAAGGGATATCTACCTCTACCTTTAGGAAAAAGACAAGGGACAAAGGATGTCACATTACCTTGACTCTTGGAAATAGGGAAGCAGAAGTGGAATTTTCTTTGGTGGCAGATTGGTTGGTCTGCCAGCTTTCTCCAGTTTCAGAATATAAATTCCTAGTGTGGCTGCAGAGCAGTTACAATTCATTTCAATCAAGGATACCAAGGGCTTCTGCTTCCTTAAGTCACTAACCTCTATCACTGTACCATCACTGACACACCTGTGACCCAGAGGGCAGAACTGGAAACTAATCACTGTTTGTAGGGTTGCACTGTCTGTACTTTAACGTAAAATGATTCCCAGCCTACTTTTGGATGTTGGCATTAAACATAATGTAAGCCTTAAGGAGTTGATCTTCAGTTGTATTTCAAGGAAAAGTAAACAGGGCAACAGGCTCACACAGAAGAGTTGAACGCAGAGGGACTGTGAAAGCAGTGCCCTTCTGAAGAACAAATTGGACATGTTCCTAAAGCTGAAAGAGTAGGACAAATCTACCATGAGGGAAGCACCCCAAGTTCCCAATCTGACACCTCAACCATCAGTTTTTCATGGAAGACTTCAGGGCAGTTTAAAAAATAGCCCATGCCCATAATGCACATTTTATGGCCTGTAGTTCATAAAATAAACTGTCAGTCATGAAAACACTGTGAGCAACTAAAAGTCACTTAAATTAAAGAAATAAAAACTTAAACATACCTTAAAAATGTAGATTTAGACATTATCTCTAGGAAAAGGGAAGCTTCAGATTTTATAACCAAGTATGGGGAACACAAGAAGGTGTAAGAGTAAATGCCAACAGCACAGCTGTGTTCAAATTAATTCCTTGTACAGAAAGGATCAAGAAAGGTCTTCAAGCACCACAAATGTGAGAGAGGAGAGGGACTGCACTTTCAGGAGGGCACCCAGAGTAGATGCAGACATGGAGAAGCTTAATTGAAGCAAAGGTTGCTGCAGTCCCCCACCCCTGAGGCCTGAAGCAATTGATATTGTACCTGGTCAGCCCCTGCAGCCTGCTGTGCCATCACACATGGGGGGTGCAAGAGCAGGGACACAGCACAGGGCACACCTGGGGCAGAGGTCCTGCTGAGACTGCTCCTTCCAGGAGAGCTGCCAGGGCAGAGCCTGGGGATGCCCTCACCACATTCACATGCTATCTATGGCAAGTAAGAAGGAGCCTTTGATTTTCTACAGATAGTACCATTTTTGGTGAAACTTGTTGAAAGTGGTCTCAGTCTAACCTGAGAGGTGGAAGGCACATTATTCCTCAAGAAGAAAGTATTCCTCACAAACAGTGTGCAGGACAAAATCCCTGCAACTTGGAGCAAACCTAGGTTACTCAAAAAAAAAAAAAAAATGCATCTCTAGCCAAGCCATGAGTGCAAACAACTGAAAAGGTCAAGTCCCAGCATATAAAGAAATCTCTCTCAGGTGTGACCTACAGCCCTTCTGCCACAGGCAGGTGGATGGAGGCAGCATTAATTTCTGAAATGCTCCCTGGGGATTTGACAGGCTAAAGTATCATTAATCTTAAAAGTCTGCAGAAACAAGAGACTTTTTTTGGGAAGCCAAATAAGTGAAATATTGACCATTCCCTAAACAAAACTTCCACCCTATTTACTGAGATTTCAAGTGAGGCTTAGATATAATTTATTGAAGGAATTCAAACTCATGTATTGTGAAGCCTTAGTCACAGGATTTTAGTCTACATCTTTCAGCCCTGTCACTCTCATCTTTCATTTGTTATGCTGCTGTCACTCCCACTCCTCTTCCTTCTCTGGATCAACAATATTGTAGAGGGATAATCAGGTCATTTGAAAAGACCTCAGTTTTTACTGAGAGCTGACAAAATGTAGAAAACACTTATATTTGAAAATGAAAAGCTTTTAAAAAGAAAAAAAAGAGTCCTTAAGGAAAAATAAAACCTTTAAATTATTCTCCTGAAGACCTCAGAGGACAAAATCCTTTAAATCCATTAATATATTTGGCATCAGTTTGCAGTTATTAAAATCACGCTTGACTGAAGGTTTTTTCATAACACTGAGGATAAAGACACTACACAGAATTCAATAACTTTGCTCAATTATATGCTACTTAGTTCAAAATGATGCCCTAAAAAAAACGAAAACCAAAACCCACAACTCCCCACAAAACCACATAAAATTGCCCCCTAAAAATCCCAGCCTTCCAAGACATGTAAAGAGAGAGTAGCACTGAGTCCTTTCTTTGGCTTTCTCTGACACCTCTTCCCTGGGGTCAGGATTTCAGAGGAGTCGCCAAAACAGATGCAGAATAAAGCAGATGATATAAACTGCAGATCTTTGCATTTACGTGAAAATACTCAAGTTATCCAGGAGGGAGGGGAGCCCCTTGCTCTCTGAAGGCCATAATGGTTTGCATCTGCAAGCACTGCTGAGCATTGCTGCTTCAGTCAGGGCTCTGCTGGCAGTGCTGCTGGGGAAAACTCAGCAATTGTGCTTCAGACACAGGTTGGGACACTCTCCAGGAGCAGCAAGAATGTGTTCTCTTCAAGCAAAAGATTTTCCTCAAATCTATATTGAAAAGTTAGGTTTTTCCTCCAACTACAGTGAGTACCAAAGGCTGCTGACTGAATATAGTAGAAAACTCATGAGTGAAGAAGATGTTTCCCTTTGTGACCTTTCCCTTTATCCTGCATGAAAGATGTGCTACAGATCCCACCTCTCTACTCAGCATTTTCTAGTGGTTCTTTTAAGGAAAGTCTCACACACTGTGATGGCTTTTTAGGCACCATTTCCTATTTATGGTAGAAGGTGCTAGCTTTACAGTTTAAGCTCTCATAAGAAAGTATAACAGCCAAAAATGCAGTAGTCAGTGTCCTGCAGAGAATAGCTAGTAAAGTCTTGACATGTCTAGGGCTTGTGGTCTTGCCAAAAGATTATAACAGAGCCTGAATTAAAAGTAAAAAGCAACTATTTCATATAATTTAAATTTAGGCAGGAAATCTTTTGTAGATTTGATATATTGTATTTAGTGGAATAATAAAACATGCAACATTATTTCATTATTATGGCATTTCAAATTATTCAGTGATTAAAAAATAGTCAGTCAGACAATAATTTGGTCCTGATAATTACATCTTTTCCAACCCTGTAATTGATCAAAATACATAATTAACTATGAATGATCCATATGTGTTACTGTCAAAAACATGTATTTGAAAATATATGTATGAATCCAAACCTGTTCAGCTGTAACTGAAAGAACACCAAAAGATACAGTTTTGAGGGTTCTAAGATTAATTGTAGCATCTGGAACATATTAAATATAATTTGATAAATCCCAAGATTAGGGAATTTTTAAACTTTCTCACTGCAGACAATATATAATTTCATGAGCTAAGTTTTGGCTTTTTCTTTGTCCATATAAAGCAATACATGTTCAGTTTCAGTGAAATAAGCTTTCATTATAAACGTAAGTATTATTTGAGAAACCTACCATAGATCAGTATCTTTGTTGCATGTGCTCACTTATATAGTCATGTGCATGTATAGGCAAAGGGAAGGATGATTTTTCCACACTAGGTAAGATGAATTATTAACTAACTAACTAACTAACTAACTAACTAACTAACTAAATATGGATTGTTGATTACATTAATTTCTCACCCTTAGCACTTTAAGGACCCTTCCCCTCCCCCTCTAAAAAAATGAAGTGGTAACAATAAAAAACTAATTAGCATAAACAAAAGTAGTAAGAGATAATACAAATTGTAACCTCTGCATTGATTACAAAACCAATGTCTACTATAAAAAAGGAACACCTACTGTAAACAGCTCATAGAACATCCAATAAAGTAGTTTCAACATGTTTTCTGTGCCATGCAAAATCTAGGAAAATACAGCTTTGTGTCTAGAAACACTTTCTGATGGTTGAGTTCCCCAGGCACAACACATAGTTTTGCAAAGTCTACTTTCTTTTTAATATTTCTATGTTTTTAATCAAGAACAGATTATTTTGAACAATATCTAAGGAACAGAAGCATGCTGGATTCTTGCACAAGTGTGGATCCAGCAAAATAATGATGTACCAGCCCCATCCTGCAGGAGTATGTTTTTAACACTGTGCTCATGCCCACTGCTTTGCTGACACTCACTGCTGACACCTGAGTCTGCTTGGTGGTGTTTCTCATCCCAGAGTTTGCTGCCTCCTGATTTCTGATGCTTTCTAGTTAAAATAATGCAATAACTTAGACGTGTTTATATAATATCAGCACACAGCAAGTCCTAACAAAAAAATCAAACTACCAAAAATAAAAAATGTACTCCAAAAACAATATTTAGGCCAAGCTTACCTTTCATCAAAGTTCAGCAAAACAATGGTTTTAGTTTTTGGGTTTTTAAAGTTTTAAAATGTTGTAATTTTATATGAATACATATGGGTTATTGAATTTTTTAACTTGTAATTTGAGATGGAAGAGCAAGAAAGATCAGTAGAAAGAAGATTATTTTACATATCAGTTTTGTTTTGAGACCAGAGTTTTCCCTTATTTGCACCCAGGGAGAAATATACAAGTGTTTTATTCCCATTTAATGAGAGTAAAAGGGGTAATATGTTCCTCTGAAATGGAATTTGTAAAGCAAGAGGTTATTTGGTGTCAACAAAGGCAGAAGATAGGCTGTCTTGATGGCACTTATGAAAAATGTGAATCTAGAGATAAGTGTCTTTGAGAATTCTTTAAAACCCCCCAAAAATCTCAAAAAATAAAAACAAAAGGCCAAATAAATCCAATATAGATTCTTATCTAATTTGAAAAGAGCCATGCAGAAACTCTCATTTATGCTGAAGCCAAGTACAGCACATATTTTATTACTAAATTCTGCTTATATCATATCGTAAGATTATGTGGGGAACTCACAGAGAATTTGCCCATTGTAAAGAACTGCACAAAGTTCATCACAAAGGCAGAGCTGCTTCCAAAGGGCACTAAATGATGACATAAAGTTGCAACTTGTGCACACCAACCAGGTACCAAACTGCAGTCCGTATGAGGCAGAGAAAAGCAACCAGCGTGCACATATAGACCAAAAAGCAGGAAAAGAAATGTCTCTGGAAGTGTGAAAGACCACACAGCAACTCCCTGCTGCGACACACTTCTGAATTGCATCAGTGGGTGAAGTTTCTGTCATTGCTGCTTAGTTGATTAGCTGGAAAAATCTAGCCTCTGAAGCTTGAAAACTCCAGAAGAGTCATATTTTATTCAGTGGGGGCTTCCTGCTGAAACAACTCAGATTTTCTGTACAGAGACAAAAACATAGCTCACCTTTTGTAGTTCAAGGTTGAAGACCCTAATTAAAAATGTATTCTGGGTATGCTCAGAATGTAGACGTATTATATGAAAAAAAACCCATCATGTTTTAGTACATTCCCTGGTCTCAGCTTTTCAGTGGCAAAGATCGCCTAAGAGAAGCCTGAAAATCTTCCCAAACATTGGGGCATTGCAGAGAAATCGGCATAATTCAAAATCAAATGTGGCCAATGTTAGTATGGTTTGCAGAGCACACTGCTTTAAATTCAAAGGAATCCAGTGTATTACCATACTAAAGACTCTTAAGGGATGTTTATTCATCTTGCACCTACCCTTAAGCATAGCTATAAAGTTTGATACTAAGGAAGAGATGCAGAAATATTTATTATCATTTTCAGTTCTAACGTCTAAGCTGTCTGATTCCATTTGGTCAAAAACCCATTGGCGAGATGGTGAGTGCACAAGCTACCTAAAATCAATGCAAAGACCATTGCTGATGGTCCATTTCACATTCCCTGTTCAACTAAACCTCTGCAAGCTTTAATAGTTCCATAGGCATAGAGACTTCAGTATGATGATCTGAAGGTTAATGACATCTGCAGCGACGTGAAGCCCAAGGTCAGTTAACACACTGACTGCACAGCCTGTCTGAGAAGGTTGGTAGATATGGATGTAGGCTGCTAACTTGAACTGAACTCTCTAATTATCCCACATCCAGCAATTGTAAGTGAGCCATGAGGTGTTTATATGAGGCACATTATCTCGAGTGATTACACTGTAGCTATAGCCATCAGTTTATCACAGTCTGGTGGAAAAATACTCCATGGCCTATTTTGAAAACAGACCAATATACATTTTGCAGGACCTTTCATGATGCCACTGTGTTCTTTTCACCTTGCTAACTGAAAGCTAAGAAGGAAAATCTGGGAAATAAATTTTTAAATTTACCTTTGAGATGAAATACACATAAGACAAAATACCCCTAAACTGCTAGTGTTGCATAGCAGTTTCATTTTATCAGATCTTAATTTGCAGATTTTTTAAAAGTATCTGTTGCATTTAATATGTTGGCTTATAATGCCATGGACTTGGAAATACTGGTTTAATGGTTGGACTTGATGATCTTAAAAGCCTTTTCCAACCTAAACAATTCTATGATCCTATACAATTATTTTGTCAATGCTCTGGTTCTCCTTACCTTAGAAACTGATGGTGTAAACCAAGTAGTGAAGCAAAATGGAACGAACTAATGTCTGAACAATGACGATACCTAAGGATTTCCTGCAAGGTTGCTGTTTGATTTTAGCCAACTGTTTTCTAAGCAAACCTTTTGTATGTGTTACTTTCATACTATCACTGTAGACACAGATGCATGCTGAAGATTTTTCTGCTATATACAGTGCAGAAAGCAATAAAGGTATTTGTGAGCTGGAAAACTGAGAAATGTTGATGATATGGGCAAAATTTGTTTGTGATTTTTTTTATCCTATATAAGAGACCAGATTTTTTATCTGACTAAAATTTTTCTTTTTTTTGCTCTCTGCTAGGCTGACCGCCCAGCCTTGTTATCCCTTTGAAAATATGTATGTCTGAGAAAGCACCGCAGTCCAGTGCTACAAATATAGAGACATACTTTATTTTAAAAGAAAAAGCTTACTAGCTTCAGTTACTTCTTAGTCCTTATTATGACGTCTCTAAAAGTCAGGAACCCCTGTAGCTGATTTTTTTTAAAATCGTGTCAACAAACAAGTTGCACTCACTCCTACAATTCTTTCAGTTTATTCACTGAACAATGTTGACTGAAATCTTCAAAAAATATTAGCCACTATTTACTGAGGGGGAAGCCACTTGTTTCCAGTGCTGCCACCAAGGATCTTACAATTGCTTTCATTCCTCCAAGGAGCTTCATACAAAGAGCACCACAGGGAATTATTGATTACTTGAACTCTGCTAGGAAACAAAGCTAAAACCAATACTAAGTGCCAGAGATTCAAAGAAGCCCTTGAAAATGTAAGCTGGCTTTAGGCACTTTGTAGTTCTGCAGTACCAGTAGATGCTGCCCCTTACTCTTCTCCTTCCAGACTTTAAAATGCTGCAGGACTTGATGTCCCTCTTGAGATGTGTTTGCATGTGGCAAAAGGGGAGAATTAATTTTCCCTCAAGGAAAGACACATCAAAAAAGTATTCAGAGACAGAACTGCAGAAAAATGATAACAGCAGCCGGTTTTGCCAATTTCTTTACAGATAAAAATTCACCGTTTACTCTTATGAAATGTTACAGATTAGTGTAACTTTTACCTATTTTATGGATTTTAAGGAAAAAAAACCAACAACAAAAAAATTAAATCGTTTCCATCTCTAAATAATTAATAATAATTCAACAGGAAATAGAACTTTACTACAGAGAACTGAACAGTCACCTGCACAAAAGAACTATTAATATGGAACACAAGATATGCTGCGCTGGTTCAGACTAGTAGGTATCAAATAGAGGCTTTGTCACTCTGGCAAAAACCTCCTAGACATCTGCAAACTGTGCTATCTTAGTTTGCAGCAAGGTGTTATTTAGTTTCCTCAATGGCTTTGTAGAGTCTAGGTCTTAAGACATCTTCTGAGTTTCACATTTAAGATAAAATTACTCCAAAAATCACAATAGATCTAACCAAAGTAATTATGTCTTCATCTGAAATCCCAAACAGAAGCCTCAGAAACCAAGATTTGTCTTGGAATTTGGCATATATAATAAATCTACTCTTGCTACCAACAGATATCTATGCTGTCCCATATTATTTCTTCCCATTCTTTACCACTGATGGCTATTGTCATGCAAATTTGAAAATGTCATTCACTAACAAATTGCAATAAGAGTAGTGGAACACAGCCATAAGGAAAAATTAAATAGTGACTGGTAGCAAACCAAAGAAATAGTCCAAGAAATCAAAAGGGTATGGAAGAGAAGTGAACCTTTTTTTTTTCCCTGATAGCATACATCACTGCCATTATAAATCAAGGACTTGGTTATACTTGCCCTGTTTATACTAACTGTCCCAGCTGCCCACCACATGGAGACCTAGTTCCCACTAAAGTTTTCCTCACTGCATACAATTCAATATAGACCCTCAAAAGTATTAAAGCAGCAAATTCCTGAAGAGGTTGATGACAGAAAGAAGAACCCAAGGCAATCATGTTCATGAGGTCGAAGAAGAAATGCAAATGTTCATTGCTAAGTGGATAGGATATCCACAAAAAGTGGATAGGACAGGAGGAACCAGATTTGAGGAGGAAACCAACTCTCTGTGAGCATTTTTTTTTCTGAAGTAAAATATGTATCAAACCTAGAATTTATGATTGAGTTTTCTTAATTTCTGCAAAACCAGGAAGAGATTACACTGTCCATAGTATGAGATCACAGATACTTTCTGCACCTGATTATGCTACATAGGGAGAAATCAACACAGTTCCCTGCCACGCCAAAGGAGATCATATACTGAATTTGATGAAAATTGTCATAGCCAAGTTTATAATTGGAATAAAGGAAAGAGAGTTGTGGTCTCACTATTTTTACCTTGGGTGGCCACAGCTAAGGCTCTCAGTGAGCTTTCTCACCTGGAATGTTGGCTTAGTAAGCAGGCAAATGCTACCTACTCTGCACTCAGTGACCTGCTTAGTGACACTGAGATTACCAGGCATGCAATGCTGCAAAATCGGGCAGCAATTGAATATTTGCTGCTTGCTCATGGACATGGCTGCCAAGACTTTGAAGGAATGTGCTGCTTCAACCTCTCCTCACACTCAGAATCCATCCACACTAACATTCAGAAGCTGAGAGAGCAAGTGAAGGAATTAAAGGTTGAGATCTCAGACTGGATCAATGAACTTTTCAGACAATGGGGATTGACAGGACAGGTTTCATCCTCTGCTAAAGAGATTTTTTGGGTCATAATCACATTTTTTATCATTTTGCTCATGTTTCCCTGCTTAGTTAAGTGCCTGCAGACACCCATTGGGAGTGTCTTCTTAGTAAGAAAAAACAGGGGAGTTGTGGAGTACCTGCAGCCCCTTGACATAATACCTAGAGTCTGGCCTTGGCAGGACAGATCATAGGGTCACCTTCCCAGCCTGATAGAGGCAACTCCCCAATGGTGCTCTGTACACAATGGTTTGACCTGGTTCCCCCTCCCTAATGCCCTGGCCCCTTGGTGTCTCCTGTCCTCTGTGTCTCCACTGGTTTTGGGTCCCTGGTGACCAGCCCTGTCTCACCTATTGGTCACTGACCTTATCTGCCCCTTGTTCCACCCCTGTGCCTCAAGGTCACTGGCTGCTGTGTCCCATACTTAACCTTGGAACTGGCAGACCCCTGCCCCTTTTGCTTCTGGATTTCCCTTCGGCTCCTGGAAATAAACCTGGCTGGAACTGACCCACTGAGAGGGCCCTCCTGCCTCTCCTTGCTGAGCTGGCCACGTGGCGTGGGTGGATGTGTGAGCTTGATTGCTTTGCCTCAGTTTCCCCAAGTGGCCTTTCCACCAGAGAGGCTTTTTGGGTTCCAGGCTTCAGCTCCACTCCTGAAACACATGATGCTATAGTTCCCCACCTTCTTCCATACTCCTCCAAAGTCAGTCCACCTTTGGATCAGTCCTTGGCTCAGCTACTTCGATTCCATGCTGGCATAATGTATTATTTAGGGAAAAAGATGTCCTGGTCATGAATCAGAAGGTCTACAAACATCACTTAACAGTTATCTAAACCAGATTTAAATCATGCATGAAATTAATCTGGAAAGAAATGTGTGATAGGCTAATCTAAACACTGGTGTAACTAGTTTAAACTGTGGTTAGAGATATGCTCTTTTTGAAACTGTCTTCTTGTTCCTGGAATAGTTCTGCATGCATAGAAAGATACAGAATCTGACTTTTCAAATAGCTCTATACATATTAAAAAGAAAAAATGTCTGCAAGAAAAAGAGTTGGAGGCACACATCTTCACAGTCACATGGATTAGAATACTAGAAAAACAGTGTTTGAAGTATTACAGATATCTCAACCTAATGACAAAAAAAGAGCAAAATGTCTTTCAGATTTTTCTAAAACCCATCTGCTACTTTTACTTTTTTTTGACTCCCATCTCACATAGACAATGGAAATTAGGATATGTTACTGTATACAAGATTTTTAAAAAATCGAGCTGGGTCCTTTCTTGGGAATAAGAGAGCAATGATTTAATTATCTATGTTTCTCTGTGCCTGACAGAACCAAAAAGATGGAAAATAAGGCTGAAAACACAGGCCATGCCAGGATATCAAGTTTGCTTACAGCAGCACACAGATACAATGTCTCATTTGAGAGGGTTTTGATTTGTAGTGAACACATGATAATTCATTTAGCATGTCTGCATTAATGTGATAAAAGAAGAAAAGTAGGAACAGGAATAGAAAAACTTTGAAATGCAGACTGTTTTTCTCTAGCGTAACAGGAAGAGCTGTACTTTAAATGTGCGTAACAATATGGTTTTAAAACTTTATCTTCTGCCCTTATCTGAATTTTTTTTTGAGAAAATGAAGAGTGTGGTCTCAAAACCATGTCAGTTAGGAGAATTTGCCACATTACATAGGTGCAATAACTGGTCTATCAGGAAAGTCTGAAAATGGCCCACAGAGGCACTTTTTAGATACTGTTTCATTCTCAAGGGATTAGCATTTTTCTTATTTAAAAGGTGACCTTGCTCCAACAGAAACAGAAAGAATAGAACTGATATGCGTGTAAAATATCCCTTGTTAAATGCTTTGTTTTTTTACAAATATTATGTATCTTCATCTCATCAAAGGTTAAAATCTAGTGGAAGATGGGCTCCTAATGGCTGAGTGAGTGGCAACATCTTTTATAGTATATCAGAGATTTTTCCTAGACATATAAAAAATCTTGAGTAGGGTGGAGGTTTCTGATCCCTCTCCATGTGTGAAAATCAAGCAATTTTCTCCTTCATTCAAAGTTTGTCCCTCCTGAATGCTTATGAGCAGCAAATGACCTCTGTGAGAGATATCTATTTTACTCACCATTTCCCCAAAGCTCTTCCAAAGCTTCCACTGTAACAAATTCACTTGTCCCTGCTCACACTGACTAGGAGGTGACAAAGGGCGTGGTAGAAGCTTTGTTTTCGAAGGAAAGCAATTTACTGGGGAAACTTCATGCAAAAAAAAAAATAAAAAATAGGACTTGTAACTACTGTTACAAGGCATGCAATTGTGACAAGAATACTGATTTATATTTTCATCTGCACAACAAAAATGTCACAAACACTAATAGCAGTACCACTTAATGGACAGGTCCCTAAATGTGGTTACATTTTGGCAATGCATTGTTCAGGCTGATCCATCTGAGAGTAATATTTCAAGTTGTCCTTTTGGGGCTTGGGCTTTTTACAAACAGGTGACTTTACTTTGTTGGCAAAATAGAAATTTCTATGGAGATACTCATTACATGGAAAATGGAGTAAATTTTCCTAGAAATTAGTCAGAACATGAGGAATGAATTCCCACAGAAAAAAAAAAAAAAGACAAGCACGGTCTTGCCTCAACACTTTTTATTGTACCTTATCAGTGTGAATGCTTCAGGTAACACCTTCCAGAATAGAACACAGGCACTTTTTAGAAATACAGGCGCACACACTATGTGTGTTTCTTTGGATATACAAAAACTAGTCAATCTGCATCCAAAAGGTATTACAATATTGCTGTGAGGAGGACAGCATTAAAAGAGATGGAGAACAGCATCTAGCAAACAATCAATATGTCTGGTATAAAACAAGAAGGGGTTTGTATTTCCAAACCCAATTGCTTACTAGATAAGAGCATGTATTTCGGTAGAATTTTTAGAAGTTTCTAAACATCCCCTGATTAAGAGGTCTGAGTTATGTTCTACTGTTTTACAGTTTCAGTCTTTGTAACAGCAAATAGTTTATTAAATAAAAAAAAACCCCAAAAAACCATACATTTAGAATGATCAGTCCTGACTGTAGACATTGGGAAGGACCCCAAGTACAGTATTGTTACTGCAGATTTTTTCTAGTGGCCTTTGAAGACCATTACACTAGAATTCACTTTTCAACAATAAAATGGAATCATGAAATCATAGTGACATTAAACAGCTCTACTTCTGTGTAATTTTTGTGCTACAGCAACCTTAGCCCTTGTATTACATGTCAGCTTGCTCTAAGTCATGCTTTGAACAGAACACACATGCAGCATGTTTATTTTGTAGATTTTTTTTTCCTTGCAAAGCTGATCTCTGTTAATTCTTTAACCTCCTCTAAAATCATACCGAAGCCTAGACCGTACCCAGTCCAGCCCAGTTGTTACATCCCTCTGTGGAGGGCTAAGCATAGCAGCAGAGAGAGGCACCTGCACCTGTGAATAAGTAATAGAGGGCTGTGCTTGCCAGCAGACAATGATATTCTCAAGTCCTTGCTACCAAGATCCCATCTGAGCTGGCAGCCTCCAACAGCCTACCCATGCTTTCTATCTAGCCACTATCTGAGGTTGCAGATTAAAGTCTCCAGTGCTGTTTTGAGATTAGCAGCATCATATAAATGTTCTGCTTCCTTGATCTAGTACGTTTGAGAGAGACACACATAAGCCCATTCAGTCACTGCCAGCCAAGGTGCACATGCTTTTCCAAGAGATATGTTTGCACATATACAAAGATTGATTTGGCTTGGGTTTTCATCTGATGAAAAATAGACACAGTGGACTATCCCGACCACCCCACTTTTCATGAAATAATGCACAACTTTTCCCAGTGCAATACTGTTGCTGCTGCTTCTCAGCTCCCTGTAAATGGGGCAGAAAAATCCTGGGTTCATGTCCCTCCCACTGGCAAAAAGCTCAGAAATCATGTGCTTCTCCTCATTGACCCAATCTTCACAACTTTGAGTTTGATACTCTGGGTCAGGAAATTGTCAAAAACATATAGTTTCCATAAAAAAATACTCTTGTTGAAAATTTAACTTCCCCTAGACACTTTCAGAATCAAAAAATAAAGAGAATTTTAAAACAAAAATATTGATGAAAAAACATTTTATATCTCTTATTACCTTCAATTTTAAAAGTTATTTTTTGATGATGAAAATGAAAACTTAAAATATGTGCTATTACATTGAACCACACATTTCAAGAAAAAATGTTTTCATTCATGTTAGGTTTATATGACACTATTGCTAAAAATTTAAATACAAAGTATTTTTAAACCATTAAGTGAATAGCAGACCAAGAACAGTCACTTTCTTTTCTTATTTCCATTATCATATGCTTATTCAAGCCTCATAAAAAATGGAACAACATAATTCCACAGCTTTAAAACTTTCAATTATGAGAGAAAATGTTAAAAAGCCATGTATACATAAAATGTTAAAAATGCATGTATACATAAACACATAAAGAAAGGAATCCCTTTTGATTAATTTTCAAGGAACTTTCTACATCTGATATAAAAGATATATTTCCCTACATTTTGGGATTTTTACACCACAAACTAAACTAGAAAATTAATCAAAATAAATGTACTATTTATTTATGTGAAAATTGTCCTAAATGAAAAAGGACTGAGAAAGAAGAAACCAACCAAGTGTAGTTTGTGTTTTTCTCAAACTCCTGATTCTTGATCCTCTAGTTCCCAACACTGAAATAATGGAATTTCCTCACTATGTCATGGAGATACATTCAGTTTGTTAAAAGTCTTTAAAGCAATGATTTAGAGGGATTTTTAGCTAGAGAAAGTAGCTTTGAGATCTAATCAGTAAGGTAGCAAAACCTGGACTCCCTGGAAGCTGAGGCTCAAATTCTGGCTGGCTCATCTCAACCTTTCATCTTTCAAAGTTAGATTAAATTCTGTATAGCTAAGCATACAGGTGTCCTCCACAGGACTTTAAAAAGATGAAGTCCTATCTCCTCTAAGTGTTGTTAAATATAACATCTTTTCTCTTTTTTTTTTTTTCCTTAGAAATAAATCCTTGTAACTTGAAATCTTTTTTCTAAATACATTTCTCTTTTACAGATGGCTCCCTACCTCCTTGTCTTGCAGGTCTGCAGCTGTATTTCTTTGATTCTTTACTTTAGTATAACAGACCTTCTTCTATGGAATTGTTCTATTCCATGGGCAGCATTAGCTGAATCAGGGCCCAAAGAATACAAGCATTTCTTCCCAGTTTAAGATGTGCTCTTTTAATTTCTTTAAATTGCAAAAAGCTCTTCAGACACACTGAAAACATTGAAATAAATATAAAACTTTCTTTATAAAGAGGAAGAAACCTCAGCAAATATCAAAATAACTATTGTGTACTGAGAAATAAGACTGAGGAAATTAATGACAGTGGCGACTACAGCTTGAACTGAAACTTTTAGAGCTAAAACTGTTGATACATATTACAAGCATCAGTGATTGCACATGTGTGCACTAGGGACCTAATTTAAGCATTTAATGACAACTAACACATTACACAACCTTACATATTGTGGTAGATACTTGGTACAGTTTGTCCCAAAGGCTTCTTCAGCAATTACAAAGAACTGAAAATTTGCTAATAGAACCTGTGATAATGCAAAATATCTTGGCAAGAGAGAGAGTGGGATTTGTAGATTCCTAGTCCTTAGGTTTTTGATTTTTTCCCAATTAAATAAAAAGAGTAATAAGAAAATTAAATCATCAGTACTTTAAATCTTTCTTAATTCTGACTGGGGTTTAGGCATGTAATCCAAATAGTCTCCAAAAGAAAGATGCCCAAAGAAAATGGATAATAATAATCGGTTGACCTTGGCTGCTCTTTGGAAAAAAGGAATCCTAAAAGTGGGTGCATGGGAGGAAAATAAAACTGCAGATCATCAAAGAGGCACTGGCTTACACAAATAAAACCAGAAACTTGAGAGTCTGTATCTCCCCATGAAGCTGTAGGGAATACTTTGGTATACAATGCAACATATTTTCTGTTGAGAGAGAAATGAAACAATATAGTATATCACAGCCAATCTTGGTGCTACCACATGAAATACGTGTTGTTTCTTTCCTCAGGGTCCTTTCAATACACCTAGCTCTTATTAATTGTGCAATGTCTGCTAATATTTCAGAAAGAAAAAAGATACACATTTTAAATTATTCAGAGCAACACAACCTGAAGATCTGGCTCAGTGCTTTTGAAGATGCACATAATTACAAGTGTTGCTGACAAATTTTGTGTTAAAAAAGTTGCTTCTCAAGCTTTGTTTTACAAGTTGTTCAAGCTGGTAAATGCCAGACAAGGAGCAGCCCAGTACAAGTTTTCCAGCCCTCTTGAGCCTCCAGCTGTTCAAATCTCTTTGCACAATTCCACCAGGGCAGAAGAATCAGATTTAGTGGAACAGGAATGGTGCCTAACGTGCACCTCAAAATCAGACAGCAGGTCGAGAAGTTCTCTCTTGCAAGGTGTGTAGCCTGCAGCTCTGTCACCCAGAGACTGCAAGGGAACAGTCCACAATACACACAAGACTTTGAGACCCTGGACATCAGAAGAATGATGAAGTAGAAATCACAGAGCAGCAGAAAAAATCACAGAACAGCATTAGGGTTGGAAGGGACCTCTGGAGAGCATCTAGTCCCATGCCACCACCATGGCAGGGTAAGCCAAGGGAAGTTACACAGGAATGCATCCAGGTTGGTTTTAAGTGTCTCCAGAGAGACACTTGTCCTATCTCAAGGCCCTGATAAAAAGTCTATCCCCATCCTTCTTGTAGGTCCCTTATAAGTAATGAAAGGCTGCAATAAATGAAAGGCTCCACAACCTCCCTGGGAGGTTCAGTGCTCCGCCACCCTCAGAGTAAAGAATCTCAAACTATGAGGCAAATGCTAAAAAGTGAGCACAGAGAAAAAGTGAAACAAATATTGAGAATGCGTTGGCAGACTGCCATTTACAAATAGAAGCAGAGGGCATTTGGGTTACCAAGTCCGAGTTCTGTCACCTTGCCACAGAACGCCCTGCTCTCCATTGAAAAAGTTTCCTACTGACCTTTCCCAAGTGCTGCAAAACCTTGTCTTGGGCATATTCTAGGCCACTGTGTGACAACACAAATTTGTTGTGCTGTTCTTGAAATTACTCTTCACTTCACATGGATCGAATAGGATAAGCATCAAAGCAACAATTCTTTTAATTAATCAAGTAAATAATTTGATTAATTTTGAGAAAGGTTTCAAATTAAAGAATCATCATGCATCAACTATTTTATATACCTAGAACACAACCATTCCTAAATTCTGCTGCTTAGTGTTAGACTTTCAACACAGTCAACCTGTTAATATAAATTAATACAAGGTATGGAATATCCACAACTAAAAAAATATGTAGAGGCATGCTATTAATTTCTTCTTTTCTATCAATCACTAGGGTAAATCTTGTAAAGCTCTGCAACAAAGTAGTTACAGCGAATGTGTGTCTAAGTCTTCTCTGTAGCAGAGTTTACCAGTGCATGTCTAAGTCAGTACACCTGCTTAATTTGTTCTCAAACAATGAGTTTAAGTCATAGCCACCTATTCAAATCCTCACTAAAAAGATACTTTAAAACATTTTGAACGTGGAAGAATCTTTTTTTGTTTCTTTGGGTTTTTTTTCCTATGCAAAAAATTGTATTAAGTTAAATCAATATAGGGATAGATGTCGAGTCACCATACCTTAGGGTATGATCATTTCTGCAAGAGGGTCCCAATGAAATTCAGGCATCTTGTCAGAAGATATGCACTGGCATGAAAGCGTAAGCTTTGTAATTCTCCCAGCACCAGGCAAATCAGCAGTGACCATATTGCTAGAGCCAACTGTGAACCTCACTATCCTTCATGCACAAGTGATGCACTGTGCCCAAGAGCGAAGTATAAATCTCAGTTTTATATGGTGTCTACAATGGAAAAAAAGCTTGAAAAATCCCAGAGAAACAGTAAATATGCAGCTTCTTTGTCTGGACCATTTCCTTTCTTCCTGCATTCTGTGCTTCATAGCAACACTGATTACTCAATGCAGTTGTACTGACACTTCCAATGTGATATCTGCTAATATTTATATTTTGATAGAAGCCACTAAGACCACACACAACACATTCTCCACAAAACTCACAGGATAAATAACAACAGAGAGATGGCTAGCATCTATATAAATGTAGTATGTTTTACACTGCATCTTTACACATTTAGCTAACTTAATGCACCCTGAGGTATTTCTGACTTTAATGCTGCAGTATTTCACTTTCAACTGCTCACCACAGTGTTCAAAATAATTATTTAAAAAAAGAGCATGATTTCAGGGGTTATTTCAAGACAGCTATAAAATCATGAGAGGCAATGTGAAAAGCACAAATATGAGATGACAGCAGGCATTCAGAAAAACGCATCTAGAAAAACAGACCAAGGGCAAGGTGCTGTCATATGTACAGAAGATTGAAAATATTTTGTTATGAAACATTTGGACATTTCAAAATTAAAATATTTTCCCTTCCACATTAATTGTCTATTTGAAAGCTGACTTGACTTTAAATTGCAGTGAAACAACAGATTCAGTGGCCTTACAACTTTGTTTGCCTGTGACTCGTATTCTGAATAAAACATGTCCACCTACTGCCTTGCTGTCATTCCAAGCATGGCTGGGTGGCAGTGCATATGAAGTCAGAGTGCATGATTAACAGCTAGTGCATGATTCTAAACTAGTCCAAATTCCAAACAAATCCTCACTTTAAAGTTCCCCATTAAAGGAATTCCATAGTTCCTCTCTGCTTTGGCTATGCACCTCTATGACAACAATATAAACATTTCAGTGAAATCCTATGGTTATATCATTATGATAATGACTGTAAATTCCTGCCTAAGTCCTTGCACACGAAAATTTACAAGCAGAACTTTACTGTCACCTTGTGCACCATGGGTCTGGAGAGGGGCAGGCAAGGGCAACACAGCTGCAATAAGAGCTGGGAAAAGGGAATAAGGGATGAAGGGACTGCTGCCCTCCCAGGCCATGTCTCCAGTGTTTGCTATCAACCTGAATTTCTCCAAGGACTCCTGTTTCTTTGTTATAATCAAGCAATCAGCCCTTAGAGTAGGGCCTGAACCATCTTAGCCTGTTGAGTTTATTGAGATTCAAACATACATGTACCTACAGAAATATGAACTTCGATTGCACAAAAGTTTCCAATTTTTGATGAGGAACTACTGCTTTATTCAGCCTACCACAAATCATCCCAACCATAGAGCTATGGTGGTGATATGTGCATCTTAAATGAATCTTAAACGTATTAAAATAATAAAAATACACATTTATAAACATAAAATTATCTATTAACTGCAAAGTTTTTCAAAGGACATAGGATAAAAGAAAGGGAAAAATAATTATGGTGAAGTTTAATTGCCTAATGACTTTTTCTTTTTAATATTGTCCATAGAATCATAGAATAATGTGTTGGAAGGGACCTTTAAAATTCATCTAATCCAACAACCCCTGAAATCAGCACACACATCTTTCAATTGATCAGGTTGCTGAGAGTCTTATCCAGTCTGGTCTTGATGACTGGGATGTGTCATGTACAGTTTCTCAGGGCAATGTGTTCAGTGCTTTACTACTCTCATCATAAAATTATATATAAATAAATAAACAAACAAATAAAAAATTCTTCCTTATATCTACTCTGATTCTACCCACTTTCAGTTTAAAATCATTAACCCTTGTCCTATCTCAAGGCCCTGACAAAAAGTCTATCCCCATCTTTCTTGTAGGTCCCTTGTAAGTAATGAAAGGCTGCAATAAAATCTCCCTGGAGTTTTCTCCAGGCTGAGCAAACCCAACTCTCAGCTTTTCCACAGGGAAAAGGAACTTCAACACTGATTATTTTCATGTTCATGTTTTCTCTGTACAGAGGCCTGCATGGCAGGACACAACACTCCAGGTGGGATCTCACCAGAGTGGAGGAGAGGAGCAAAATCCCCTCCCTTGCCCTGCTGGCCACACAGCCTTGGATGCATCTCAGGATACAGTTGGGTCTCTGGGATACAATAGCACATTGCTGGGCCAGATTTTCATCCACCAGTATGCCAAATTTTGGAGAAAGCTAAGAATAATACAGAAAAACTCTTATTTGCCTTGTACAGTAACTTTGGTATTTCGTTAGAGTTCATTACCTCTATTGTTTAACCACGTGGCAAACATTTACAGTAGGAACAAAAACTAGTTTTGAATGGCAAACAAATAATATTGGAGGGTAAAAAAAATCTGTAAAGCAGAAAGGAAAAAGAAATATTTTCTTAGTATACACAATGAAACTGTAACCTTCTTTAAATGTTAATGAAAAAGCTTGGAAATTTTACTGAAGTATTTTTTTCTTTAGACTTCTGTGACTAAGTCTCTACTTTTTTTCATAAAACTTTTAAGTTCTACATCAACAGAAAACACGTCTAAACTTTAATATTTTGTACTACCTTTTTTCCTCAAGGTTTAGTTAGTCTACTTGAAACTCTCAGGTCAACAAAGATTTTATTCAATCCAGCATTAGTTTCAATTACTATTGCTTTTTGAAAGCACTTAAAAAAAAAAAAAAAAAGCAAGCATTTTATAAATTAGGGAAAAATATGTGCATGGGCTCTTTTAAATATTTCAAAAGTGTTAATATCTAGCTGCAAGCATTTATTTTCCTATGTAAAAGTAGTTCTAATAACTTGAAATTAAGTGATATGAAACAAAAAGCACATTTTAGATTTAAAGTTAATGGCTTTTTAAAAGTTGACTCTAAAGTGGAAATTATTTTTGTATAAGGGATTGGCCTGCTTTTTTTATACAACCTGTTTCAGCTCCTGTAAGCTTACATGTGCTTAGACTATCTCTACAGAAACCCATAGTGCAAAGCTGTCAATATTAGAGGAGCTTGGCAGTACAGATTTACCGCCCTCCTTGCTCTTAGGAATGGCAGCCTGATTTAGTTCTGCCTGTAAAGCCTCATCACGGGGTGAAAAAGGAAGGCAGAATAAATCACTCCTACAATTAGATAGCTCACTAATGTTTTCCAATAGTTTCCTTTCCTTGAAGACATATTATCTTCATATCCTATCAGGGTCCCTTGCCTCCAAGTTATCTTTATGGAGTAGGGAGACTAATGGATTCTGTTGCTTGTTTTGCAGTCCCTGCTCAACAATTACCCCTGCAAGCGGCCTGGAAAGAGCAAGCAGCATCGTTTGGATGAGCAGACTCTAAAATATTCCTACAGAAGAAAGCTTCACCCACCCCCCTCCATTGTTTTGATACAAAACTTCAGGCTGAGCTGAGAGGCTCAGTTCCAGCAGGAGTTTGATAAAGCTGAACATGCGTGACACAGCGATGGTAATCTTCCGTCACAGCCCGGTGATCAGAGCCTTCGTCACCCGGAATAAAGAACTGAGAAATGAAGGAAGGCAGGCAAATAAAACTAGAGTGATCTACTGAACACAAGGGCTTGGAACACGAGATGGGAAAGAATTACTCCTGTAGCAATGACAATACTTTTAATTATATATAGTCAATGAAAAATAAACTATTAGACAGAAAATAAAATACTTCCAATTAATGGAAGTAATGTAATGTTCAAACTTAAATGAAGTATTTCTCTCTTGAGGGTTTTGCTGTACTATTTTATTTAGCTTAATGTAATTTAAATTATAAACAGAATGGTTTTGTAAGCCCCCAGAGAAATGTACTTTATTTATAATGTATTTCCTTTGAAGTGGTTATGGAAATCATGCTCTTCCTGAAGTCTGTATTTCACATACCACCTACAGCTGCAAGCTAGTCAGTCCTCACAAGTTAAATATGATCTGTCTGGTGAAGTACATTTCAAGAAAACCTGAGATTTTCTTAAAATGCCAGAGGGAATAAATTTTTTAATTCTGCAAACTAATAGTCTTCCTTTCTAAAAAAGTTATTGAAAGATCTTTGTTGATAAAAGTTACGTTTTTTCAGAGGGAATGGAAGTCAGCCATAGTCACTTGACTTGAGTTTTTAATGCACATAATGAAAGAATAATTGTTTATACTATACCCTAGAGAGAGTCTCAGCCGGGAAAAATTTTATTTGTATACTTAAACACATAAAACACTTGTAATTTAAATAAAAAATTCCTTAAAAATTAATTCTACTATAAAGAGTAGATATTCTTTCAGGAAGAAAATTACAAAGGTCTAGTTTGTGTCATTTTTTTTCCTCCAAGTAATTAAAGATATCTATTTACACATAAATAAGCAGCTGTGAACGAATGAATGGACCCCCCATCTATGTGCTCTCCTCACCATCAATAGCTACTGCACTGAGTTGATTAAATAACTAGAGACAAAAAGGAAATTGTTTCTAGAAAATTAATTTTGGCCATTAATCATCTTTATAAAGGATAATAGTACCTTACCCTCATGGATGAAGCACTAGCTTTACATGCCAGCACAGACATACAACAGTCTAAGCTGTGATGCTTCTCCTGAAATAATGTCACACCAAGGCACTTCAAAGGGAATAGACAATTAAACACTCTAAGATTTGGCTGACTCTGCAACTGCTTACATCATGATCTCATGACAGCCAGTCACAGATTACTTTGAAATGACCCTTACTTTTGTCAAACCTATTCTTCTGCTCTAACCTACTACCAAAGCGGATAGATAAATAAATAAATAGAGAAATAAATTAAAATACAAGTTTTCATTAGTCTTGGATTAACAGCTTGAATAATTTTTCAAGGGTTAATATATAGGAGCAAATATTTCTTTTTAACTACTTTATAAAACAAACACTATTGTTCTGGTGTTAATTTCTGATTGAGTCAGTTGATATCGAAATCCATTAAAAGACTTACAATCAAATTTATGAACAAAAATGAATTAATTTTTGCTGTTGCAATAATGAGCGGCATAGGGACCCCAGGCAGGTGCAAAGGAGTGCTCTTTATTGCCCCAAATCCATCCTTTTTAAGCAGTTAGCTGGTTGTCAGTTCCCACAGTTTTAAGGCATCAGAAGCCCAAGCCAAGCCACCACCACGCTCCAGGCTCTGGGCACGCGGCAGTCGCGCAGCGCGGCTCTCACGAGCCATCCTTGCCAGGCCTTCCCTTTACAAAGCCTTACCTGTCGTAACATTCTACAAATTGGGGGTCTTAAAATAATCTTTCTCCATATACTACTGTACAATCCTTTTAAGAAAAAACATTACCTCTGGCCCTTTTCAGATCAGACATTACCCAGTTCACTCTTGAAAGTGACACCAATTGTGTTAGAAATTGCACTTGGTTTTAGAGATACAAGATATACCACAACCTTTGCAAGCATCTATGCTCTGCTAAAAGCTACTCAAGCACAAGAACTACTCGCATTACATGACAAATGCACATCATAGTGACCATTATCCCTGCATTTGAGGCGAGATTTTAAAATTCTGGCAACCTAACTAATGTACCTGTGGTAAGCAAGATAATGCTGTTCCTCTTGATGAATGTAACATGTTCAGAACAACTGACAAATTCTGCTTACTGCTCTGCACACTTGTGGGTAATAAGGAACACTATTTTATTATTTCTTTATACATATAATCCCTTAAGAGGTAGTATGACAGCATAGTGTAAATCTAAAGCAAACCATTAGATTTATTTGCACAAATGGCTTTGTTGCTATTAATTTATTATCAAGTAAAACCCCAAACAACAGATATCAATCCCTGTCTTTTCTGAAAATGGATTATATGGCTTTCTGCTTTAACTCTTCTTTTTTTGCTCACTGTTTCCACACAGTCATGTCAGAGTCTAAGTAACAAATATTGCATGTCTATAGAGGAAGAGAGATGTGGACAGTAACAAAATGTACAGAAGTTAGCTAAATTAATTTAGATGCTTTCTTTATTACTTTCTTTTCAGGCTAAAACTGAGCACAGTTCCAGTTTCTTTCAGGTGTCCTGAAATTCGGCATCCATTATAAAATTTTCTGCACTGGAACAGTTGTGCCACTGACACCTACAGAAAAGACATTTGCCCATTCTCCTCGGACTCGATATCCTCTCCAGCATAATAAATGCCTTTTGGGATTGCTTCCCTACTCATCAGTTACAACTGGGAAAGACTTTGGATACTCAAAACAAAAAAATATGATATTTTTTCCCATTCTGGAGATAGTAAGCCATTTCTGAATTATGATAAATTTAATTTAAACCACCAAACCAGAAAAAATATGTTTTCCATATTTATTAATAGAAATACTGCCATCCTAGGAAAATGAAAGAAAATAATAAGAATCCCAAATCACAACCTTTCACTTTTTGCAAAATACTTGGAAAACATCTAATTAAAGCTGGAATATGGGCAACACAACATGAAAGGCAGCTGTGTATGTAATAGCATGCAATATATATACCTTGTCATAATTTCAGGATAAAAAAGCAGAAATAAACATCTGAGGCACCTGTTGTTACAACTGAAGCCGTAAAAAATTCAGCCAGTACACTCTGAAAATGCTTTACTGAGATGACTTACTTAGAAATCTTCTCCAGACAGAACTGAGTGACTGAAATCTCAAGACGCTCCAGAAACTATCAAAACAAACTTTCAGTGTCACAGTTCCAAAAGAATGTGAGGAGAGTGTTTGTTATGTGCAGAGACTGTGCCAGCATGTGTAAATACAGGCCATCTCAACCACTGCTACACACCCAAATTCACAGCTAATTTCCATAAAATTAGAAATGCAAACCAAGGTAGAGCCTTTTCAGTGTAAGGAATGTAAAAGAAACACCAATAAGGTAGACATAAACTCTGCAGCTTACCAATTCACATGAATTATTTTAAGTGCCACTTTAACTGAGACATAAAACAGCATAGCATACAAGGGAGAAAGCAGTCAAGAGACAATAAATGCTGGCAATTTAATTAGAACAATTTAGTCCTTTGCCTAGGTCTGCTAGCTCAGAGGGAGGTGACTCGTTGAAACTAATGCAGCTAGCATATCAAAACAAAAAGGAAAAATACACTTTTCAAGAAACTGAATATAATTCATTGGATTCACAGTTCTTCTATAGCAAAACTCAATCATTCTGCAGGAAATCCTGGTGACAGAATATTGGCTAAATTTTATATTTTGTCTGAAACTCATAGAAAACTTGAAGATTTGTGCAGAAGCTCAAGGTGATCAACAGAAATAACGTGAAGGCAGCTTTCCTCTCATTATCAATACCATTATACTCCTCTACTAATACCATGATACTCTTTCTGTTCTTCTTAAGACATAGAGGTTCATGCATGTAAACCTGTTCAGCCTAGCTCTTACCTGACTAGCTCTTATTCTACTAGCTGTGTGGCTATAATAACAAGAAGCTCAAGGTTTACTACCTGCTTCAGAACTCATTCAATTTCTCTGCTGGGCTTTGAGCCTAAGATGAAATTTTCACCACTACAGCTGCCATTAAAGTTAGCTCAGGTACACCTACAGGAATGGACATCACCTGTTGCCAGCACCTGCAAGTACTTAAAACAGATGTGGCAAGAAGACCAAACACATTTTGACATATGACAGTCTACTTTCGTGCCTCTGTTGACAATAAAAGTCATCAAAAAGTTGCAGGGTCTTAATGATATTGTAGTCCATAAATTCCAAAAGACCCCAACCCCACAAAGTGAGCACTGTTGCCAAAACCCAGATGTTTCCCAATATGTTGAATACTTTTACAGATATAATGCAGATATAAATAGGGCTTTTTGAATTTTACCTACATGGTCCAGTGAGGATCATCAGAGCAGCTAGTTGGATCAGACACTGTAATTCTGTGAACTCCTCTTTTGGAAACAAAACTGGCACTGTGTCAGCATGTAGGCTGTGAACAAAGCAAAAGATGGAACAATTATTTAAATAGATTATAGAAACATGGGGAAAGAACAGACATATAAGCCAAAAGGCCTCATTTGGAACAAGACAAGACAAAAGCTTTCAATACCTTTTATCACCAAATAATGCTCGTTTTTCTTTCTTTTTATTTTTTTTTTTCAATCTGAGAGACCTATTTGGAAACAGAGGAGCTCAAGCACACATTTATCACACAGAGATCTGGAGCAGAGGTAATAACATGGCACTGTTGAGCCTTTGGGCTGCTCACACCTATCTCCAAAGGGCTATGTCTGATCACGGTACTTTCAGATGATTTTTTTTTTTTCAAATCTTGTGACCAAACTGGAATGAAGACAACAGTTTCTCCAATATAGTACAAACAGTCATAGAATCATAGAATATGAGGTTGGACCTTTCCTGGCAAGAACACAATCTTGACAAGATAACCCAGCAAACTGTCCAGCTTAATCTTGAAAGTGATCAATGCTGGGGGATCCACCACTTTCCTGGGCAGCTTATTGTTTTAAGGCTGCAGCTGTGTCAGCAAGCAAACTTCTGTAGCTTGTGTCTGAAAATGGGCATGTCCAGCAGGAAGGAATGATGAGCCCATTCAAACCAAAGAGCAGGTCGGACCATAGGTAGAATTAAGAACTGGGGTCTCCTTTTCTTCCCCAGATGATGAAGTCTTTCAAGCTAACTACTTTAGAAAGTTGGTCTGGAATATCATTTTTTCATGTAAAAATGTAACAGAGATAGCAAAAATATTAATAATTCAAATCTAAATAAAACACTTTCCTCTGCAGAAGTTGTAAATTTCTGAATTCAAAAGTGTAGGAGAAAGATTAATGACTGCTCACTGTGTTCCATGTCATTATATATAATTAGGGCCAAGCAGATCCATGTGCCATTATTATCCCATTTATTGCATGCCATTGCAGCCTAAGGCTTCCAGAACCCTTTGAATAACTTAAACACAGAAGAGTGAATCTAATCAAGATGTTTCACAGTTTTTCTAAGTGTCTCAGCCTTTACCAGAACACCAAGGGATTTTACTCCCAGGTGTTATAAAAAGGAGGCAACAGACCAGGGAGGGAATATATTCGCTATGCTTCATGTTCAGTTTCTCAGGAAAAAAAACCAAAAACACCACTGAAACCCAACAGCTATAACAAGGGTGAGGTTACTAAGAAAGCCAAGACTATATTCCAGTTAATTTTCAGAAGGGAAGGAAATACCCACCTACATTGCTGCCTGCCAGCCCAGCACTTGTAACACAGCTCTGATGTGCCTTTAACCATGATGGTCTCCCCCTCCTCTGGGAAAACACTCTCCTGGAAGAAAGCTGCTCCCTCCACTAACCCTGTACTGTCAAGAAGTGAAATGAGTCAGAGTGGAAGCCAATCTGAACACCCGCTTAAACCAAGGGAACACAAGAGAGGCTGTATTTGAATGAATGAACAGAAAGGAAACAAATCAGATTAAATATGGCCAGAATTTGTATCATTTTTCTTAAAAGGAGTGCAAAGCAATTCTTAGCTGGACATGTCAGTGTGGCAACCCTTTCATAAGAACAGGCTTTGAGACAGACCCTCTCAGCCCAGGATCTATGTTTAGATTGGAGACTATCACTCCAAACCCAGTTCCTGAAACATTTCTTTCCCTAGGCATTTCCTGGCCGAGCTGTTACACCGCTGTAATGCTCTGGTCCCACCACTGCTCCCAGACTGACCATGCACAGGAAGAGCAGCACAAGGAAGTGTGTCTGAACTGAGGGTCATGTGGCAAAGAAGGCAAAACTCTCAGAGAGAGGCAAAGAGCAGCCAGGGAGATCATGTGCATGATTAACCCCCCTACCTGAAAGGGTTTTCACTCTGTAAAGCTCTGGAAGGATCTCGTGGAGCCTTTGGTGCTAGAGCTTGATTTTTTGGCTCAGGAAGGATGGTTCCAGACCTCTCAAGACAGAAGCTCTGATTTTAGTTCTTCATTCCAGCAATGCAGCAGTGCATCTACACACTAATAATTCACTCACGTAGTAAAACAACATTTTGCACAGCACATACCAATTTTTGTTTAATTGAGGTCCCTAGAGGTCCTTAGTGGAAGGCTTACATAATGTCAACAATGTGAAACAACAGTGCCAATTACTCTTAAAAAACCTGCATATTTAAAAATTAATTGATCAATTTTTTTTTATTTGGAAAGGATAAAGGTGAAAAAGTTTTCTCATTTATACTATCAATGCAGAAAAATAATTTAAAAACTCTGCTATGTGATCAAAGTCAGTTTTAAATTACTTGCAAAAGAGAAGCCTTTTTTTAGTTAGCTGAGCCTCCTTTTAGTTGAGAAAATTAAGTTTCTGGCATTTAAAATTTGGATTTTAATAATTTCCCTCTTATCAAGTTATTATGCTTTTAGTTAGCAAAAACCTAATTTATTATTAAATTAGCTTTTCAAGCTATTGTCAATTAAAAATATCTTCCCAATAATTTTCTACTAGATTTTCTTTTTATGCCATTACTACCAAGAATCCAGTTTTACCCTCCTAATAATGCAGGTTGTGACCCAGAGCTTTGGAATTCATTGCCTTAATTTACAATAAACTAAGTGTCCTCAAACAAGCTTGTGCTGTTTGTATATTCAGCTACAAAGCTAATACACTCTACTCTTTATGAACAGTGACCGAGGGCAGTTGACAATCCAGCTTGTGAAGAACATCAAGCTCCAGTTGAAGAACCCTGTCAACAAACCCCCAAAAGTCCCATTCCAGCCACCAGCATGAGCCCTGGACCTATTTAAGCCATCATCAACCACCTCTAACATCTATGCCTGTGCTAGAAAATTTAATTTGAGGGATACTTCTAGGCATTGGCACCCAAACTCTGCCATAAAACTGTGAGAGTGGTCCAATCTTGGCTGTGGTCTGGGAGGCAGCACAGCCAAGGAGTTTGAGTCACGCTCTGCACACACGGGCACACTATGAAGAGGAGATGACTGAAACTTGTGGCACCACAAACACAGCTGTGATTTCAATGCAAGGGGATAAAAAAGAAAAAAAGAAAAAAAAAAAAGAAAAAAAAAAGTCAGTCAGGAAGTCAGGACAGGCAGGCACTCGGTGTTCCAGGTACAGAACAAAAAACCACATTTTATGACTTGTACAATTCCTCTCCTTTATTCATGAGAATCCCTACTTAAAACAGAGACCCTGTGTGCTGCCTTTAGCTTTTTATTTATCTTTGATAAAATCTTACTTGATACTAGAATGTCAGAAAGGCCTCTAAATAAAGAGAAGTACTTTTGTGGAAAACGAAATTATGGATACAGTAATTTCTAACCTGTTTGCTGGAGAAGACAAATTTGCATGCACTGACTCTGCACTGAGAAAATTAGTTCCCGTGTTTCACCAAGTAGGTTCCTCTCCATGAAAAATAAAATTCACAGACCGGTAAAACTTTATACATAATAAGGTAAGCATTTCACATGAGTGTGTATCAAGAGAGATAAAGATGATCTTACGTGTTGGGATCTTTCAAATGAATTATGTTCAATTTTTGCCTTGTTGTGAGGACAAAATAGGTCTCAAAAACTCAGCTTATTTACATGTTTTTATTTTCTTGCTGAAATAATCTATTAAGAATCAACACTTTTACACATCACATTTTTCAACCTCAAAAATTCCTACAGAGGTACCTAAGTAGATAAAAAGCATATTAATAGTTGAATGAATATGAATAATAATTAATATGGTCCTGATGCGAAAAAAAAAAGTCAGAAAAAAGGCAGTTTCTATTTCCAATGGACTTTAAAGAGCAGAAAATATTTTGATTCTTAAGCTTCAGAAATAAAAAAAGTCTGCAAGCTGGAAGAAGCATCTCTGCCTTGTACTTCTTTCAGTGGATCTCATTAGAAAGAGGTTAGGATCATTCTGGACCAAGACAATATCAAAGATGGATGGTAAAAGATTGCTACTGCAATATTTGTACACTTGAAAAGTGCCTCCCCACTGATACAACAGAAAAATGTGCAACGTGTAGGTCAGAACAGAATCTCTTTGCTGGGACAAGTTCAACATCACACAAATTCATCCAACTTGCTCTACTTTTATTTTTTCAGGATGGCTAAAAACAACCATTTTATGCTCCTTTCCTTAAAAACTAATGATTAACATCCTGATTTAGGACAGTGCTCTTGGTGAAGACATGTCAATTCACACTACTGTCTTAGCCAACTCTCTTTCAGCTGCTAAAGAACTAGAAGCCTTTATTTCAGTTTGAAGTTCTGAGGAGTATGGTAAAACAAAATCCAAGTTTTTAAGTTATGATTTTAGTTTGGCAGTCTCATAGCTCCAAAATTGTTCAGTCTAAACATATCACATGTGTTTCACTCTAGAATAGTGACTTCAGTATTTTATTGACAAAGCTGAATGCCTATTATGGAAATAATCAGGACTTCTCAGCATAAAGGTGTTCATGTCAGTTCAGTTCGCATACAAAGCACCTCAGAAGTGCACTACAGTGTCTGAATAATCAGTAGAACAAGCATCTAGGAAAAAGGAAAACAGGAAAAAAACACTAGAAGAATACTTCAATGTAATTGCTCTATTACTTATGTTTTCTACACATCTGGCATATAACCACAAAAGCTTTTTAAAATTTGCAAAGTGATTACACACTCAGACTGTTGTTCTTCAGGTGCTTATTGACACCTCACTACTGGTGTCTCTTACAAAGATTATTATTTTACACTGAAATCTTTTAAATGTCATGTATTATATGACACTAAGAGAGATAATAATGGTTAAACAGACCAAAACAGGAAGCTCATTATTTAGTATACCGTTGTCAGCATTAATAATTTAGGAAGTTTTCCCACTTAACTTTAGATATCTTTGCAGTTAAAGGCATCTATTCCTGAGCTGTACAGGCTACATAGTCAACACAAGGAAAGCTACCACACCAAAGAACCATCCAACAGAGCTGATGTGTTTTAGTTGTTGGCACTAAGACGAGATGAAGATTTAGGAGGATCTCATGTTCACCATCCATTATGCAGCACATCTAAATCTGTTTTGATGAATCCCTTCCTAAGTGTTCATTTCTCACGATCATATGTTGGTATCCTTAATTGCTTTTACCAATCCTTTCCATGCACTGTTTAGTCTATAAATATTCTGATCCATCCAGCCACTTAGAGGGAGATTAGGCTTCACTATAAGCATGGAAAAAACCCCATACCCCTCCTTGTGGAAGACAGCCTAATCTGAAAATGATGTCCCAAACAAACATACTGCTCCATTTCTTTCATGCAGTTTCACTTTAACAGTTACTCAGAAGTTCCAAGATATTCATGACATGATATTGATAGCCTTTTCTTCACACATTTCTGCAACTAATAACACCCCCCATGTTTTTTTTTTATTGTAACTGATTACTCTAAACACACATACACAAAAAAAAAAAAAAAAAGTATTACAAAACAGTAGACTTCTCAACATTTGAGGAAATATTTGGGTGTGACTTATGTACACAAGATACATCTGGTGTGTTAAATCTGAGAAAGTGGGAAAGCATAAGTAAAATTTTGAATTATCATGAGGCAGCTGAATGTGCAGTGAGTAATATGCTGCTTTATCAGTTGGAAGCAGATGGACTTTCCTGAAAAGGGATTGCAAGTCTGTTAATGGAAATGTGCAGCTTGTTCACTGGAATACCCAGGTAGGAAATGTCCCATAATTTGGCCTTTCCTAACTACGCCTGCCAGGAAAATCCAAGTAATCATGAATTTCTCTCTAAACCCATTTTGTATCAAGGATACACAAAACTACCCAACAAATGTCTTAATGAAAAATCTGATGAGAAATTATGGGATTAATCATGTTTATAAGCAAAAAGAAGAGACAAGCTGTTGGCAAGAGGTGCAACAACCTCTGATACTCACCTACCAAAAATCCACTCTTTTACATCCACAGTGCAGCCAACAGCCTGGCATGGGGTCACCTGCCCTACTCCAGCCTCAACTGGAGCTCTTGTGGAGCAGCTGCCTTCCCCTACCTGGGGGCAGGACCCTGGGACACTGTGATGGAGATGTCCACGCCATCTCCTGGGGCTATTCCCAGGCACCCAGAGGGTCCCTGGGAAGGTAAAGAAGACAGCCCTGCATGTCCCAGGGACAGCAGCAAACATGGCAGCATTGACACAACCTCCAGGGCAAATGTCACGTGAAACAACAAAATAAAATCAGCTAAGAAGCCTTGGATTCACCTCTGCTCTGGGCATCTCTGTCCATGCTGCAGGGCCCTCTGTGAAGAGAGGCAGGGGATGTCTCATGCCACGTGCAACCTGGTACTGTTCCAGCTGGCTTCCTGCACCACAGAGTATGGATGAGCCCTGCAACTAGTGCCCTGTGGGACCTGTGGCCCATGGAGAGCCCAGGCTGGAGCAGGCTCATCCTACAGGCCAGCAGCCTGTGGGTGCCTCAGGCTGGAACAGGGAGCAGCATGAGAAAGGAGTGGCAGAGAGGAGCTACCATCAAATGATCACAACCCCTGTCCCTGTCCCCCTTGCCACCTGAAGGAGCAAAAACCAAGAGAAAGCTTCACTGTGGGGAAACACCCCCAATGGGAGAATATTGTAAGCATATTTTGGGACTGTATCATGCCTTTGCTCATGTCTGGAAACCTGCTAACCTCTTAAGGTCACTTGCAGAATGGCTCTCTGTGGAGCTGAAGTTAAAGATCTGTTATTAATTTTGTATTGAATTAGTATACAACTTGAGTATTAGAAAACATTAGTATAGAACTTGAGTATTGAAAAATCAGCTCAATCATTTCTTTCTCTATCAATACATTGAATTTTTCTTTGGTTTGTTTGTTTGTTCCTACAAAATAAAAAGCTAAACAGCTTTTCCCTGGTGGGGAGAAGGGATGAGGAAGGAAAAAAAGGGAATGATATGTGGAAAGATAAAAAACCCTGATACAAGGCTCTTGTGTCATTAAATTCACAACTTAATCAACAAATCAGATCCCCAAAATGACAAAGTATACTGTATCATCCCAATGCTTTACTAAATGTAGACAGCCCAGAGAAAATAAGCTAGTGGCTTTGCTATCACAGTTTAACTCTTCTGCTCAGATAATACAGGTTTGGCTTTGCTCAGGATTTATTTAATTCTGAGTATTAGGAAAAGCTTGGAACTGATTACTACCAAGGGCAGTAGTAATCGACATCTGTTGTTGATACACATTTACTCAGATGAGTTAATATGAGTAAAACAGTGTAAACGACTCCAAGGTATATAAACTGGGTGGTACAGGAGATTAGGGTCTAATGGGATATATCTATGAAAGCAGCAGAATGACCTGTACCCTCACCAGGACAGAGGATCAGTGCAGACCAGAAGGTCTGTGTGCTGTACTTTGGCTCCTACGGGCAGTATCATAGGAGCAGGCACTTCAGACTGATTCACTGTAATCACTGCTGCCATGCAGCACTTTGCTATCCTGTCATTTCACAGGTCATTATCGTAATGGAAGTGCTGTCACCTAGATAAAATGTAAAAGTACACATTTCTCTTGAGAACTGATGGCAACCCCAGCCACATTTTCTAGCTGGAATTAACATGGGTTTTGCCTATGCATGTTTCCTTCTGCATTTCAATTTTATCACCTCCTGTATTTGAGTTTAATCAAAGTGTTATTTCTATACATTCACAGTAGAAGTGATGTTCCCTAAAGCATAATGATTCTGTTTTTCCTGTGTATACAGTATGCACAGTGTTGCTTTGGAAAGCAAAGAAAACAATGGGCATTTTCTGATAGATGATATGACTGGAGATGACTTAGTTTTTTAAATATTTCAGAAAAATTAGATGCCTTAGAAACTGGGGAGGGACTCATATCTGTTTTTTTCTATTGCAGGCTGAAGTATGGAAGTAGAAAACTATTTTGATCTTCAAAGAAAGCTTAACCATATCAGACTAAACCCAAAGTGATGTGAATCAATGCCACCTACCAGGAATACTAAAAATTTCCAGGTACCTAGCTAGATCCTGTAAAAACAAAACTAACTATCTTTAAGCCAAAAGCCAAACCTGAAGGTAAGACAAAAAGTAGTCAGGTTAGACTGGCAGGGACTGCTGTGTTTAGCTTTATTATAGCCTTTCCCTGGAGTATGAGAAGAAGTGTTTTTCCTATAAATAATGTTTTATTTAACATCATCTCCACTTCTACAGGCATTTAAGCTATTGGCAATAGCCTTCATTTCTTGTATACTCTTTCCGAAGTATCCTGTAATTGTGGCTTTTGACTTTTTAAGTTATATATTCAGCAGCCACCAGGAACATACCAGTAAAATGTTTTATGAACCTTCTGATCTATGAATTTACTGAATAACTGCAGTGTTGGGGACCAATCCTTAAAACCACAGGTACTTCCATTCCTATGGTACACAATCACATTACCTTTATGTTTTTGTTGAAGTAATGAAATTCAAGACCTAATAACAATATTAAATTGCATAACTACTTTAGAGGCATTAAAGAACACCAGGATGTATTGAGACAATTAAGATCTTTAGCAGCATTACCTTATGATATTTTCTGCCTCTGGAAGGCAACATAATACTAGCACACCAACAGCCCAAGCAAAGGCTCTCACTGGGAGAAGATTTTAAATTACTTAATTAAGACTTTAACAGACAAAAAATCTGCTATCATCTTCATGGAGTTCATAAGTCAAGTAAGGTCCTGATTTATTACAAGCTAACAATGTAATTACAGAAATTATGCATCTTTCTGACATTACAGAAAATGGAGACAGAAAGCTCAGCTATTTTTCTAAATGCAGCAAAACGAAAGTCAAATAGAGAGAGAAAACCCTCAAGGCTGAGCTCAGTCTTACATTAGTACAACAGAATACCAATTCAGAATAACCAACAGAACTTGTTGTCCCTTGTGTTTTCTTTGCCAAAAATGTGTAACTTTTGAATTAACTGCATTCAGGAGGAATAATATCACTCTAATGACATAAAAATGATAATTGCATCAATTCTAAAAAACACTATTTTTTTTCCATCAGAAATATCTTTACGGCTTGACTTCCCAGAGATGTAAAAAACGCCCTGAAGAGGGTTGTTGTTACCATGTAACTTAACTATTTATTTTATTCTGATATGAATCATTCTTTGAAGGAGTTTCTCCCCAGAATCAGAGGAAAAAACCCATTGGCTAATTTAGATTAAACACCCGATATCTAGACGGGTAACTTCAGGCAAGCTGGATTCCACCCAAAACTAAGCCAAGAGTCTGAAAAAAAATCTATCCCTTTCCTTCTTATACAGCAGTGACAAACTCAAGGTCTGAAGATTTTTCAAGCCAGAAAACATCACCTTCTTCCCCACCATCTGAAAATGGTCTGAAATCCATTCATTACTACACTAAATTTCTTAGTCCCAAAATAACTAAACTCACTCATTAATTCCTGTATTTCTACCTGATTTGTTTTGCTGTTAATCAGCAGCATTCATGAACAGAAATCTAAGCATTTAAAATGTGTAATGAGGAAATGAGTCTGATGTATATATCTGTGTAACAGGTTATGTTAGATAGGGAGAAAATCATGACACCACCAATCTTTGTAAACGTATGTCAATGGAGAAATCAGTTGGCTTTAGGACTCACAGCTAAACTTTGGGTTTTGACAAGAACTCTGCCACGGGTGGCATGTTGGACCGAGCCCTGAAGCAAGAGGAGAGCCTGGTGTTACTCTGTATGTTTGTTCCAAATATAATGTATCCCTTAATAACCCTTATCTCTAGGAAAGAGACTGTCCTTGCATTGTCCAGATTATTCTGAGAACACGAGGCTACAATATCACCCTTTAGGCACCACTCATGCCACCTTTCTTCAGTACAGGTTCTCTGACTTGCAGATATCTTCCTCTGTAAACCTTGGTAAAGCGTAGTTAGCTTCAACTGACCTTAGGGCAGGACTTGATGCCTTCCTATTTGTTTTTAAAAACTGCTGCCAGCCAAGCAAATATATTCATTACAGACAGGAACAGCAGCTCAGCAGTTGCTTTTACTCAATGCTATTTTTTTTTTTTAAGAAAATAATTTTCAATATATCCTTCTTTTACAGTCCAGGAATAAGCTCATAATGTTGTTCTAGTCAACGAAAGAAATCCAATGTCAACACCCATGAAGAAAAAAGTATGTAAAAACAGAAGCAAGCATTCCTAATTGCTCAATATCGGTACTACTCTGGAGGACTGTTTAGCAAAGCACTGCTGAAAACTGTTCCTAGTGTCATCTATTCCTTTAAATAGCACACTTTTTCATATAGTGAGCTAATTTAATGACAATATCATTTCAAATCATAGGTTGGTTCTTTAATAGTTAGTAACTTTCAAGGACAGCCTGTAGACCTTGCAGCAAACAAACAAATTCCATCTACAAAACTTTTTCCCTACTATATAACTTCAAATAAGTAAACATTTCAAGATTCTGCTATTTGTATGAAAATAGCTTTCTCAGCCCAGCAAAGAAAATGAACTGGCAAAATTTTACTAAGACTGTAAGTTCAAAAAGCAGTATGAAATTGTAAAAAGTGTGTTGATGCCTCAAATACTGTCATATATGCATCTGATGTAAAAATGTCATTTATTTAAAAGCCTACCACCCTGAAAGAGAAGAAAGAAGTGTAAGGAAACCCATGATGGGTAATAGTAAGGGTCCAGCAATGCAAGTTCCCAGGCTTATAAACTTTCAACCAGGTGGAGTCATCTTATTGCAGGCAGACAGAGAGTAGCTGTTGGTTGTTTACTTGCAAATATAACTGAGGTGAATTTCAAAGCAAAGTTAGTTGAGACAGAGCTTTGCACTCATGCAGAGAAAATAATTTTATAGTGGACATGACTTTGATGATTACTTTTATTTAAAAGAAGCCTATGTTTTTCACAATGGTCTAGCATTCAAATGACTTGGTAAACTCAAGATACTCTCTCCAGCAAATTGATGTGCAACCAATCTGTGGCTATTTACTTCACACACAACCTGCTCCCTAGGATTTTATACTTCAAAGAAGAAGCATGCACCTTGTTTGGGGGAAGGGGGGAAACTCCACTCAGCACATGTCTTCCTCAGCTTGTTTCTGGTTGTTTTAACAGTGCAACAGTACTTAGCAAATGATAGAGCAGACTTGCTGGGCTTTACTGTAGTCTCCTTCTCACAAGTCTGAGATTATTAAAAACCCCATAACCCACATTAGATTATAGAAAAAAAGCTCACCATCAACATACCCTGCTGCTCTGAAGTGGTTGGTTGTTGCCCATATCCTCACCTCATAGTAATTGCAGTTACTAAAATGCTGCAACCTAAATGCTCTGCTCAAGCCAAAGCTCACCTCAAAGGGAAGAGGCACAAGGAAAGGAGTCTCTCTTCTCCACTTATAAATGCACTGTGCTCAAGATGAGGAATTAAGGTCACTGTTTCTTAAAAGATTATTTTGACAAAATTCATGCTTATTCACTCCTAGACGCAAAAGCTTTTAGTGAAAGAAAAAAAAAAAACCCAAACAATTCACCCAAAACCCAACCGAATACTGCAGAAGCAGAAAGCTTAGGTGATTTGTATTATAGTGTTGAAAGGAACTTTTAGGTTTTGCTACAATATTTCTGCTGCATTGAGTACCCTGCAAGCCTTAATGCCAACTGGTTTGTACGGCACAGCAGCTCCTCACAGTCAAGTCCCAGACCAGGATTAGCTCCAGAGTAAACAAAGGAACCACACACGTGCTCCAAAACAAAGCCCCACAGAGAAATTTCCAGCGACACTTTTCTTTATTTCCCTTTCTTTGCCATTCTTCAACACAGGACCATTTTCCTCTAGCTTACAGTACATGATCTACACACTCTTCAATCCACCTCTATCTCTTGGTTTAAGAAAGTAGTTTGCTGAATTCTCCTAAAAGAACTAGGAAGATGGCAAGATTGCTACATGTTCTGCAGTGGCATATTCCAGAACATTGCCCTGCAAGTCATATCTGAAAATATGTCGAACTGTAACTCATTCACTAGAAGGAAATTAAATTTTTGTTCTGTCAGGGAACCACTAAAGTTTCTTATGTCCAGATTAATTGTATCTACTAACTTTAATTTTCCAGACACAGGATGAGAAGATTGGCTACTTGGAAATTCTGCATCTCTAAAGATACAAGTCAAAAACCAAAAAAAAACCCACAACCCTTTAAGCAAATATATAATATCAAGACTAAAATATAGATACAAATAAAGTAATTAAAAAAAAAGAAAGTAAGGGAAAGGAATTTAATCTCTGCATAATATCTCAGCTCATTCCGAGGAGTGTTTTATCTATTTGACTAGAGAAATATCCAACCTAAAATCTTTTAAGATTTTTACTGATGAAAATCCTTTTTTGTTATTGAACAGAAGTTCTTCTACTTGTTCAGAAGTGACAAAAATTTACCTCAGATTTACATGCTAACATTATAGCAACAAAAGAAAAAAGAGCAGTTAGAAAATGGTCTCACTCCTCCTAATGTATTCTGGGATTTAATTTTTTTTTCACTTACATCAATAAAAACCAAGTTCCTCTTTACAAGAAGGCATTCTCACATCATTGTACTGTTACTGTTTGGAATATTAAAGTTGTTTTTATTGCTAAAGGAATTTAAAGAATCCAGCCATACACAATCTTTTCAATTAAGAATATTTCTTCAAATAGAGCTCAAGCAGATATAAAAATATTCCAATTGTATATGCTTGTTGAAAGTGATTTTTTTTTGAGCTTTCCAGTTTTTAGCTATAATCAGGTTTGATTTATGCAGAAAAAATGTTTCATTTTGAAAAAAAATTAAAATAATCTTAGAAAATAGTTGTTCAACTGAGATGTGGTTTGGGGTTTATCCCTATATTTTTTCAATTGTTTTAAATATGATAGCTAAACTTCAGGTTTTCTCTTTATTTTTCCTTTTCTTTTTTTTTTTTTTTCCTGTGGAATACTTATCAAGACAACAATATTGATTACCTAATACAATGATCAGTGACAAAAAAAAGAGAAAGTAATTATTTACAAGTAACTGTCAAGTCCACTTGTGGTTAGGTAAAAATTTAATTTTATTGACAAAAAGTGATGCATTCTATTTTTAGGTTTCCTGTTACCAAAGTTAACACAACAGCCCCTGAGATTGGCTCAGTTGATTAGAGGCTGGTGCTAATAAAAAAAGGTTGTGAGTTCAATGGACCATTCACTTAAAAATTGGACTTGATGATCTTTGTGGGCCCCCCTGAACACAAATATTCTGTGACCTGTGATTTAATACTAGGTTGGCACATGTTTTGCAGTCCTGAATAGTAAGCATGGTACTTACTTGAGGCTGAATCTATACACCAAGGGAAAAAAAAAAAAAAAGGTAGTTGTACTTACAGATAAGCATTCTCATTCAGAGTGCCTGAAATCCCACTAGGATATTTAGCACCCCAGTCTTGTACTTGTAATACAGAACTATAGCCCAAGAATGCATGCCAAAAAAAGAAATACTCACACATAAAGCAAATATTCATTTACAACTTAAAGTGTCTAAGCCTTCTCCTCCTTTGCCTCAACTTTGAGTCACGTTGTTCCAATAATCTGTGAAATTATTTGCTACAACTTGTGTGTTTGAGGGTTTCATACGCTGATGTAAAACACAGCGCCCGTCACAACAGCGACCCAACTGTCCCACGCCTTGTGGATCTGCAGCACATTCAGTTTACACCCAACATTTGCAGCTGCCAGCTGTATCACAATCTGCATCTTTGGGCTCTCTGGCGATATACAACATGCAGATCATTCCACTTCCAAAGGGCACTTGGAGAGAACACATTTAAAAGGCCAAGAAGTCACTTTGTTATGAGAACAGCTCAGAAGTTCTTCCAGCACGTCAAGCCCAGCTGCCCAAGGAGCCCATCAAGAGCCAGATGTCAGAAAATATCTTTCAAGAACTGGCCATTTGCATCCTGTGATTGCCATTCAAGAAGGAAAAAAAAGGTGGATGAACCATCTGAAGGGACAGGATGGCTGGCAATCCCTGCAGAGTTGTATCCAGATCAAAAGATTTACAAGACTGAAATAGGAGATTAAAATTAATGGATAACTAATTATGGACAGCATATTTGCACCTAAACCTAAACATATATTAGCAAGTAAAATACATATTTGTTTTGTTGTTTGTTTTTTTAAATCTGGCCAATTAATTATGTATTTTTGCAATAATGTAAACCTAACTTGTTTAATACCACAGCTAAATTCTGGGATATTATGAATACCTGGAATGGTAAATGTGATGGGAGTGATTTATTTTTTCTTTGCATCAGTTTTGTGTTTGAACACACAAAATTAACAGGGCTTTTTTTTCTTTCACTTGAGCCTGGGGACCTACATAGCGAACAAGATCAGTATTGGGTTTGGAAGCAGGTAATAAAGAAGTAGTGAAATGGACAGAATAACAAATTTTGAAACTATCAGAAATAACACCTATAAATGTGCAGATATATTTAAAAAGAGGCTTCTTAATCTATACTGTCTTCAGCTTTTGCATATTTCCCTAATAAAAGTATGTATTCTTTCTAAGGAACTGCAACTGAATTCTACAGTTTATAGATCCAAAATGAGCAGTTTGTATAAACTTACTTTCAATTCATTAACAGTAGAAGAATGTTGCTTTAGGGAATTTGTCTTGTTACAAGTTCCTAGAGATATACATGGAGCTCAGATGAAGAGACAGTCCATAACCCATGCTCTGTCCCTGAACCAGCACTTCCATCAATATTTTACTGCTCATTTCTAAAACAATCAGATAACTTTCCCTTTGAATTGTGACTTCAAAGCACTCAAAGTTTTGGATCTAAAATTTTTCTTATTACATACTTAATCTAATAAAAAGTAAAGTACAGGACTATTTAAAAATATTTTCCTACAAAGGATGACAATCTCTTTGGAATCTTTCTTGTTCCAAGCAACCCTGGGATCATCATTAAATACTGGCAGCTTAAAGATTACCTCTGTGTATTTACTAAGTCTTACTCCAGTTCTGAGAAGATAAGATGAAAGAACAGTGTTACTAGCCAGGGTCAAGAGTGATGGCAGTCTAAAATGCAGAGCACTTTGCACAATGACAGGATTTTTTTTAATAGAATTTTGAGTGGGTTTTTTTGTTTTTTTTTTTTGTTTTTGTTTTGTTTTTTTTTTTTTTTTTTTTTGTTTTTTTTTGTTTTTTGTTTTTTTGTTCTTTTAGGTTTGCAGTTTTTTTGTCAGTTGTTTGGGTTTTGGGTTTTTTTCTTTTTTTTCCATAAAGTAGATAAGAAGTCATAAAACATAAGTAAATGGAAAAGAACAGCATTTTCTAAAGAGACAGCAGAAGTAGTCCAGTAGCTATATAAAGTAAAGGAATATTATTAAATGCATGGCAGGGGAAAAATAAAAAAAAAGCGCTCTCTAATTTTGGTACAAGAATCAATGCAAAACATAGGTTACTTCTACATACATTGTAATTGATGTAATCTGATTTCAGGTTTTACAAACATTTTCTTTGTGCAATTCTCTGCATTTGCTTCCCTCTGGTTATGTTTTTTTAGCACACTTGATTGACTGTGTTTCTCCCGTGAGGATGCTCAAAGCAAACCCATCACCAAACTGGTTGCTCCCTAGCCCACTGTTGTAAGGTAAGGTAGCAACAATACTCCTTCTTACCTCACAAAATTAAGTAGGATATAATATTCAAAGAACACTTTAAAGAGAAAAGCGAGCAGCATTTGGTCTGAACCTGACTATGCAAATTTCATGCCACATTTGAAAAGGATAAACTAGATTATAATTTACAAAATACCTGCAATAATGAAGTCTATGTGTTCTTTCACCCTTCTTTCAGTCTTTGACTTACTTTCCCTTCTACCTCTGTAAAAAAAATCAATCTCTTAAACTTACTTTTTCTTGATCTGCAGCATTATATTTTTTGTGGGTATAGCCCCTTAAGCCTCTAAATATGTTTTTTAATTTCATGTCCTTCCCCTCTGTCTTTCCCTGTTACTGAGATGTTCTCAGTTCTCTGGCCCGGTTCTCTCCTTTAGCAATTTCTTGATAGATCTTTTAATGATCTTTTTTCAGCAACAAGGAGCACCTGAAGTGCTGCATCAGTGCCACAACAGTTTGGAAGCTAAACAAGTTTAAAAGGTGTGTTAGAAACTCTTCTTTCACAGACTACTTTATTATTTATATTTTAAATTTTGTATTTGAATGGGCCTTTTCACAGGGATTTTGAAAGAAGGCAAAGACGGAAGCAGAGGCACGTAAAGATCATAACAGTGCTGGAGACAGTTTGTAAACAGCAATCTCAAAGCAATGAAAAACTAAACCTACTGCTTTTATCCCCAGACAGTTTCCACTGTCAGGTGCCCTCAGAAGGCCAAGAAATGGCTTGTAACTCAGCCACATCATGAGGATCCACCACCATTGTTCCCAACCAACAAGAGCAGGGCTAAGCCGTCCTTTGCCTTCAAGTAGGGAGTAGAAAGGACACTCAGGATTTACATTTCAAAAAGTTGCCCTAACTGCCATGGTGAGAGAAATGAGCTAACACATTACCTCTGTTCTAATTTACCTTTTCAGTATATATGTTCCAGTTATTTACTTCTGCATATGTCCCTTACAAATTATGAAAAAGAGAACATAAACCTGGTGATGAGGCACATTGTAAATCATGGAATATGAATGTGAAAGCTTGTAGAGAAAAACTCTGGAAATCAGTGTTGATATAAGCATAGGAAAGAGAAAAGCAAGCCCAAGAATTAATCAATTCATTCAGGGGCATTTACAGATTAATAATGTTTTATTGCTTTCATAGACCTGTTAAAAATGAGGGAAGAAAATTTTTAAAAAATTAACCTTTCTTGGAAAATTAGTAATAAAGGAAAGAGGATATAGCCTGAGTTATAAGAAATACATCTGCTTCCTCAGATGATAATATGATAAATCTTGATAAGATATTTAAATTTGCATGAGTCCTCATATATTCACAGAAACATTGAGATGTAGGAATTAGTATACCTCGCCAAGGAAAGGCTCTTGAATAAAAGCAAAACATCGAAGTGGATCAGAAAGAACTACTAAGTGTCATTAAAATGGCTGAGAGACTTCTTCTAAAGAAAGTTATAAAAATCAGATGAGTCAGTCTGGCAAAAGAACTTGCTGATGGATCAGAAAACAGTAGAAAGCTGTGAAAAAAGCCAATCGCCTTGCTGACAATTTTTTTTGAGAGCTTTCTCACATTTCTCTTCCTGTTTCAGTCCATTTCATTCATTGCATGCAATTAAATCTCTCATAATAAATAAAACCAACTCTTTCCAACTACATCTAGTGTAAGCAGCAAGGCAAATCTTGTGCAAAAATGCTTGCTGTTCACATTTATCCCCAATACTAATTTCAGGAAAAAATCGACATCCAAACACTGACATTTCTAACTAATTTTAAATTAATACACTTCAAGAATACAAGAAGTATGTGTGAGAAATTTTGTTTTGACATAAGCAAGTCCACTTCTGATATCAATGGACTGAATATTTTGCATCTAAAGCAGATTGAAGCACTTAACAAAAAGACACCAGTAACTAGTAAAAAGCCACTAGTATAAACTGAAAATTGATATACTGTTATTGATAACTTGATAGTGCCAGTTGATAATATTGGTGTGATTGATTTTATATAAATTAATTGATTTTTAATTCCTTGCATCACATTTTCAATCCATTTCAAATATTGCAGAAAAAAAGATGTATTCCTGCTCTTCCTGAATGCCCCATATTAAATCTGGTTTTGTTCCACAGCACTGTGCATATCAAAGAGCATGTCAGAAAAATACTATCTTCATTTTCAAGAGATTTTGTAGACCTGCAATGCCTGCTCTGTTGCAGACAATTACAGAGAGCACCATTTGGTCTCTTATTCCAGTTCTCCAGGATGGAGAACACAACTACAGCTAGCAGCTTCTCCATTTTTCACAGAATACCAGTACCAGTGGAACTTTGCAGGAAAAAGGCATGACTGCAACTTGCTTTCTGAAGTGGGATCAACAGGCAAATATACACAAGAAGTCACAGCAAACTTCTGAAATGCCTGACAAATACACTGGCAAGCACTGACAGAGCTTGCCTTCACAGGCAGCCTGTACTCCACCACAGCAGCCATGAACTGTTTTTCTCTCTTACATTTCATACAGCACTCTCACTCAGCACTCTCACAGCACCCTGTTTGATGTCGACTTTTGCAAAGCATCTGACTGCAAACTGTGAGATGCTCATTTCTGGGTTAGAAATGCCTTAGGCTAGTATTTTTAATCTCCTGCTTTCACTTCCATGTGTTTCTGTATTCTCCTACATGCTGGCGATACTGTTGTGATGTATGCAATGACAAAGGTGGTAGAAACTTCGTAACATGGGTTGAAAATTTTGAACAGAAACAAACAAGAGTTTCGCCTCTTCTTGTTGCGTATTTGTATTGATGGGTAATCCTGTAGGGTAGAGATCAGTTACTCGTGACTATGAAAATACAGCCTGAGATACTGAACTTAGAAAGATCTCTATGTAAAAATGGATTTTTTTTTTCACCTTATAAAAGAAGGTGCTAGTTGGTGGTACATAAGGTAGTTACATTTTTTATGAGCACTACAAAGCTTCAAATGGTTTAATCGACTTTTACTTTTGCTGGTACTGTTCCATATCTGAAAACAGTTTTCCATCTGTTTTGGTTAACAGCAGCTTTAGTATTAAATGGCTGAAGGAGAGTTACAATTACAGTTTTGTATCTGGAGAAAGAGGTTCACAGCATTTAACCGGTTCTTAACATCACACACTCAATTCTAGACCTAATTGCAAAATGCTTCTGAATGATGCTTTAAAAACTGTAACTTACATCACTTTTGTCAAATGGAGATTATAACCAGCAAGCAATCTCTCTGGGTGCCTACAGAAAAATTTGAACTATGGTTTATGATATAAAACATTAGACCATCCCTTGGTAATTTCCTTTCCTTCTTTTTCTACCTCTCACAAGAAAAGAAGATGAATCACTTTTCCAATCTGTTTCAGCACATAGCTGCTCAAACAGCTTTGCAGTAACACAGGGACAGGTGACAGGCACAAAATACCAGACTTCAGCACAGTGTTGTGAAACCCAAGACTAACACTACTTTGAAGGTGTTGGTGCTGCTGAGACCAGAGAGTATCTTTGCCTTTACATGATGTTACTGGAGACTAATTAATTATTTAGGGTTCTTGAAGTTCACCTCTGCAGGAACTGAGACCGCACAATTATGAAATAAAGCAGAATCTGTTCACTCCAGAGATCTACCCGTTTTTTACTGCAGAAGCAACTCTACTATTGGCACAGTTATTAACTATTGTTAATAACTCATATTGATACTGCAGAATCATCATATCCTGATAAGATGGATCTAGGAAATAGATAGCAAATGCCTAATTATTGCTCGTGATGAAATACAGAAGAGAATCCATTTAAGAGTCATAGGTTGAGCTGGAAGCAACACCAGTTGGAAGAGAACTCTATGTTCATAAGCTATAGATATATTTCATCAGGATTATTAAACACCTGACCTTATGTGGGCTTCAGCAGGAAACCTTCCACAAGAAGCATAATGTACAATTTTAAAAATGGGAAAATAATTTATGAATTATGATTTTTAGAGCAGTCTAATGCAAACCAACTTTTCCTTTCAAACAAGAAGGAAAAAGTCAATTTTGTTCTTTACATGACCAAACAACACTAACTCTATGACTTTGCCACATGGCAAACTTTTTGAACCAAATTGTGAAGCACTGCATTTGATACAGTGCCATTTTGAAATTTAGAAAGATAGTATGTGAAGGCCATTGTGAACATTTATTCTGAAAATTTAAATGGAATATTTCTCAAGTAACTAGTGAATCTGTTTTTTCATGTCTCAGCTGAACAGTCAAACAACTTTTAGTGGTCACTTAATGTCAGTCTTGGGCTCAGTGACTTGTAGCAGCTGATTCAAACACTGAATGTCATGTGCACGCACAAAGAAAAGAAACAGCCATTTTGAGAAGAGTTTTGAAAGCTTTTCTTTGAGTTTCATTCACATGGTGGACAAGTAGGCTTAATAGTGAAAAGGGGACAGAAGCTCACCTACTCTGCTTGAAACTATTCTAACAGAATAATCTTATTTGAAAATAACATATTATAAACACCAATAATTATGTTAGATTGTTGTGTTAAAAGATAAACTGTTGTGTCTTGTTATTGCCAGAAGATTGGATTGCATGCATCATTTGCATGTGGAAAAACATTGCAAAGATGCTAGGAATCACATTTAAAAGTACATTAAAATCTTCACGTCACTTTAAATTTCATTGCCATTGTCTCTGCCTCTCATAATTTTAAAAAGATGGGAAGGTAACAAAGTTACTACAGTAGTAATACCATACTATTAACTTTATTGCCTACTCAACCAGCAGAAATCTCACCAAGATGTGCCTTAATGGCTTCTTGGGAAACTTCTAGTCACAGAATCACAGAATCATTTAGGTTGGAAAAGACCTCTAAGATCATTGAGTCCAACCTTTGAGACCCACCACCATCTTTGTTAACCACACCATGGCACTGAGTGCCACATCCAGTCATTCCTGGAACACCTCCAGGGTAGTGACTCTACTCCATGGGCAGTCTGTTTCAATGTTTAACAACCCCTTCCATGATGAAGTTCCTTCTGCTGTCCAGCCTGAACCTCCCCTGGCATGGCTTGAGGCTGTGTCATCTCAGCCTGTCACTAGTGGCCTGGGAGAAGAAACCAACCCCCACCTGGCTCCACCCTCTTTACAGGTAATTCTTGAGAATGGTAAGGTCACCCTGAGACTCCTTTTTTTCCAGGTTAAACAACCCCAGCTCCCTCAATACTGAAAAAAATTTGGAACGAGCATAACTGTTACATAAGCCAGAATAAATCAGAGCAAGTCAGAAACTTGGTCTGAGTTGGTTCTTGGCTGCTTCTGAGCATGGATGGAAAAGTGGATGTGCATGGAAAGTACTTATGTACCCCCCTTCAGTGTTCCAACAAATCTTCTATATGCCTCTGAAAGAGGCTTTTAAACACATCAGCCACCAAACATCAACATTAATGGCTTGGGCAATATTTTTGCAAGCAACGCAGTTGTTATAGAAAATTGAATATATCAAATTGTACTAGATACAAGTTCCTTCTAACACAGTATTACCTTCAGAATAGCAAATTTATTAGCATACATTACCTAAGAAAGAGAATGCATTTTAAATACCTATTTATAATACCTTGTAACAGATACTAGAATATTGCAGTTCCTCTTGTTCCACTGAAGTTTTTTTTTATATGAAAACCTAATTGAGCACTTCACTGATTATTGTTGCATTCAATGATCATCCTAACCCCTTCTTGTTCAAGCTGTGAATATTTATTAGAGACATAACTCACACACAATTGTGTACTTAATAACGATGTGTGGGTAAGCAGAATGTCAGATCATAGAAATATTTTGTAATAAGAAATCTATTCTCATTTCCAATGCATTAAAAAAAGGGTATACATGAAAATCTAACATGCTTACAATTAAAAACTGCCTTCTTTAAGGTTTTACAAAATGAAGCATATTAATTTGCAAACTCAGCAGATTAGCACAGATCATTAAAACAATCTGCTAAATTCCTGAAATCCAAAAGTCATTATTAACAGCTATTTTTCACATGAACTAAATTAAAATTTGGGCAGAGTCACTGGCAACTTCTGTGTTGGCAAAAATACACAAGCTGAAAGTGGATTGAAAACACAACAAAAAAGGCACTGAGAATCACTTAGGTATTAGAGAGCAACACTTAGTAACATGGCAACATTGTGGCAAAATCCTTTGAGCCTTTTGTTGGAGCAAGACACGCATTTCTGACAAACAAAATAAAATCTACTCCATTAAACATTTGTGTGTCAGCCATGCTTAGCAAAAAATCTTTGATTGCAGCTGTGCCAGTGAACTTCAAGTTGCACCATGCATCATTTCAATTAGATAAAGTTTTGGAGAATAGATAAGCCCTTTTTTTTTATTGTCTTTGCAATCTTGACTGGTTATTTGCTTGCTGTACTGACAGTGGATAATAGGATTCTCTGCAAGGAAAAAAAAAACAAAACTCAAACCTATCTGAATAGCCCAGTTTCAGTTTGCTAGCAGGAGGGTGTGGGGACAGAGGGCTCTGAGCAAGAGGTGACAGAAAATAATTCCTTAAAACTAGACAGATAATGGAATTCTCATATTTAATAGAACCTGAAGGCTTAGTTTGAAAACACCTCATTATTTAGACATTTCTCTATGGATAAGGAATTTACCAACTCTATTCTTCACACTTATCTCTGGCTTTCAATGTAGTGATGGTTATATCTCAAGCTCTCACTGCTGATCCTATATTTCTTCATGTGTAATTGTATTTCAAGGGTACGTATCTCTGACAATGTGCAAATTCCTATTTGTGATGAGACCACTACAAAATGTGAAGAATTTCTCAACAGTAATCTCAGCAAAGTCAGGAAAAGAGAATCATGCAAAAATCACTGTTATTCAAAATGGTCCCAAGGACCAATTTTCCATTTTGTCAGAGCTGGGAAAAGCCTGAAGCTGTAAAAACAAGGTAAGACTCAAAAGCATCATTCTCCACCTTGATGTTGTTTTGCCATCCTTCCCCAAACTCCTAAAGAAACCTGATTAATTACCCCTGGGTTGGCACACGTCCCTCTGTGTCCCCCCAGTGCTCTGGCTTGGTTGCACAACAGGAAAATCAGACAAGATCAGAAGAGCTGAGTTTTGGGAATGGCTGCAAAAGTCAATTATATATTTGAAAACACTTGAGATACACAGACAATAGCATGTGAGATTACCCTTTTGATAGGATATACACTGTGCTCTCGGCACATCTCTGGACTGAAGTATTTCTTTGAAATGACAGCTCTTTCTATCTTTTGAACTCTAGATGAACCAAAGCAGAGAATTCATATATTTCATACCTTTTCTTAAAAGTACACACATATGACGTTAGATACCATAAAAGCTGCAGTATAAGTCAGTTGTCATCATCTGTCATCTTTAATATTGACATTCTTTCTCTAGAACAGAATAAACTGCTTGAGAATGACAGGTGATTTTCCCTTATGGTATGACTTGCACATACTTTGTCCCTTCCTCTTTTTTTTTCCCAGTTTCACTCTAGTTTTTTACTATTGGCTAGAAAGGACACTCTAACAAAACTTAACCAACCTGTGCTTCATGTTCAGTCCAGCTTTTGTAGGAGCCCCTGCAGTGAGAGGGTGGGGTAAAGAGGGTGCTGGGTAAGAAGCAGCAAATGAGGAGCCCCAAGATGCCAGACCAGCCCCCATTTCTGCTGCTGCCACACCAGAGCAAGTGAATCACATGGTGACTTGGTACAGTTTATTTTTTGATCTCTTTACATCAGTATCAGCTCATTGTCACACCCACTACTGGCTACACTGAATTAACATGAAATGCCCTGCAGTATATGTTGTATACTTAACACCTAACAGCTAGATCTGTCATATATTCTTACATATTAAAAAAAAAATCTTCACTCAGAAGGCAAAAATTGGAATATAAATTTGTTTCAACTTCAGGGAAGTCAGTAAGTTTACACCATCTCAAGAGTTCAAAGGGAAAAGCCTGGAGTCCTGCCTGGGATCTTTTTGAGACTGAAATCTGCTCTGGCTAATGTCAGACCAATGTAAATTCTGCAGAAGCCCACTGATAAATACATATGTATACATATATATATATCAACTTAACACAAGCTGGACCCTATTTCAGGATCTTCTCACACTGCCTACAGAGACACAAATGAAAATACTAGCAGGTTTGCAACATAAATGAAGGGGTTTTGGAAATATCATCATTTGTCATGTCATATCTAAATGTCACCTTTAGTTCATATAAATGTCACCTAATTAGTTCATATAAATGCTTTTTCTGAAATTACATCAGCCTTCAAATTTCAGAAAGGTCAGAACTGATAAGCAGAAGCACATATATTCTCTCTGCCCGTGTTAGGGGGGCAATTTATTCTGCAAAATACCTGACAGAGAATTTTGTCTTTGGTAACTAATGTAAATAAGACAACCCTGAGACAATGTTTAACACAGGTGTGGGTTCCAGACAGTTCTCAGTGGCAAGACACATATTATTCCAATTAAATTTTTGAAAAGTAAAAAAGCACAAAGTTTATACTTCATATGCAGTCTCCTACTTACTCAGTAACCTGCTCACTAGAAATGAGAAAAATAAAAATAAAAATGTTGCCACAGCTTTTACATAGACCCTTCCTTTAAATATTTTGCCTCCTTTCTTTTCTAAATACATAGGGGGGTTTTTGGGTTTTGCTGGTGGTGGTTTTTTTGTTGTTTTGTTTTGGGTTTTTTTGTTTTTTTAAATAAAGACAAATCATAGCCTGATCAAAGGAGCAAACGATTTGCTGAATTTTATCTGCCTTGTCAAGTAGTTTTATTTACATTTAATATGTTTAAGCACTGCAGGATTTACCTTTTTGCATTTTAAATCTGGAGCCTGAAAATAAGCCCAGTGTGGGGTTGTATCCCAATAACACATCCTCAGGAAATGCTGATAAACAGGCCAGAAAACACGGCAACAAATATTTCTAATCCTACATGCATTATCAAAACTCCACTAAGAGGTTTTATAGTCTTTAATCCTGCATATATCAAAACTTACCTAAGAGGGCTTTTTGTTTCCAAGTAGACGTAGATGCTTCAAGATTGATTACAATTTTTATTTCTCTTACAACAAGGCTTGAAACAATTGCTCCCATAATTGGTTTTCAGATTAAGTAAATCTAAAACTTCAAGCCAATGACAATGAATAAAGAGAAAAACAGGTCATTTAAGATTTCAAAATGTCTCAATTTTTTGTTGACTTAAAGAATACATTTACTGAAGCCTCAGAAATAAAGACTGAGAATCTCACAGATTTTTATAGTTTGAGAATACTTCCAAGGGGAAAGGCTTCATAATGGGACATTCTTAACATTAACATGAAATTAATGAGTCAATAAAAAATTACATAAGAGCCCTTTTGTTTTTCATATCGAAATCAATTCTGAAGTCATTCATGGGTAACTAGAAGGGTTGGAGAGAGAAAGAAAGATAATTCTCCTTTCTCTTACATTGGCATAAAAGAAAATATTGTGGAGCATTATTAAAAAAAATTCTCAGAAACCAAAGAAAAGGAAGCCTAGATTAATACTAGTGTTCGTTTGGTTCAGACTTTTCTTTTGTCTGTTTTTATTTTTCAATCTTTATTTCATATACTGATAACCACCCAGAAACACTGCAAATGTGCTGCATATGAATGACATTGGACATATTTCAGGCCAAAATTAAAGAACAGAGATGCAAGTGTTTTCTCCTTCATCACTCAGTGGAAAGATTCAAAGTAACAAGTGAAACATTTTGGGAAAGATGTTACAGTGAATTAAAACACATGAAATATACAGAATCTACAAAGTACTTGTAATTTTGCCTTCTAAACTGCACTTTTCTTGCAGTTCAGCTTCACCACATATGTCTAATTTGCGTACAACAAAATAGTTTTGCAACATCAAGAAAACTGCAGATGAGGAGATTTGCTCCAAAGGTGCACTACTGAACTCAACTAGAACTCTCAGTAGTTCAGCTGCCAGTGAAAGGTCACAGCTCTTTTCTGTCAACCACTTTACTCCTACAATTATTCTTCTGTATGAAAATGTAAACAAGGTATCTGTGTGTACAGTCACCTTAGGCAGTTACCCTAATAGACCGTGTGACATTTAATATTTGCTTTCAACTCTGCTGAACTGCAGTCAAAATTCTTGCTGTTATGTGACTATAAGAATATAATTTATATTTGTATAAATATACAGTTTATAACTGTATAAATGACCAGTGAAATCTACTTGAGAAACAACGAGAGAAGACCAATACCCACTTCAACAGAAGACAGTTCAACTGAAACAGGATTTCCTTTTTGGCAAGACAGTAATTTACATTCTAAGTCTTCTTTACTCCTTTCTAAAACTTGGAATCAAATTTCAAAAAGAAAATATTTTAAGCTAAAAAGCTCTCTGCACGTCTTTCTTTTAGTGGTGTGCATTCTTAGATCGAAAAGTGGTCATGCACCTAGGCAGGGACACCTTCCACGAGACCAGGCTACTCAAAGGTCCATCCAACCTGGCCTTGAGCACTTCCAAGGATGATGCATCCACAACTTCTCTGGGCAACCTGTTCCAATGCTTCATCATCCTCATGGTAAAGAGTTTCTATCTTAAATCTTATCTTAACCTACCCTCTTTCAGTTTGAAGTCATTCCTCTTTGCATTGTCATTACACCCCTTTGCTAAAAGTCTCTCTCCAGCTCTCTTGTAGGCTCCCCGCAGGTACTGGAAAATTTCAGTTGGGACACCCCAAAGCTTTTTCTCTTCCAGGCTGAACAATCCCAATTCTCTCGGACTTTCCTCATAGGAGAGGTGCTTCACCTCTTTAATCAATTTAGCAGCCCTTCACTGGACTCAGTCCAACAGGCTGATGTCTTTCCTGTGTTGGGGAACCCAGAGCTGGACACAGCACTCCATCTGGGATCTCACCACAGTGGAGGAGAGGGGGAGGATCACCTCTCTACGTGCTGGCCATGCTCCTTTCCATGCAGCCCAGGATATGTTTGGCTCTCTTGGATGCAAGCACACTTTGCAGACCTACGTCCATCAGCATCACCAATTTTGCAAGAGGCAAGAAAGACGGACTGAATTTGTAAGAGCAGACAAATTATCTCTGGAGTCCAAAGAAAGTGGCTGAAAAACAGGCCAAGAACCCAGTCAGAACACCTATGCTTAACATGTTCCATATAGAAAAAGAGGTTGAACATGTTAAACATACGCTTGAACAGTCTTAAATCTCTGGGTTTTTTTTTTTTCTGTTCATGCAGCAATTCATCCCTATTCCCATGATTTTCTCTCCTGTCCTTCTTGTCTTCTGCTTAAATTATGTAGACAAGATTGACAAGCTTAACAGAACTCTGAAGTGATGCAATTGCTGTGATAGGCCAAAATGCAGTCAGCAGCCTTGCTTCAGGCCAGGAAGTCCAGTTACTGTAACACTGCTCACCATATTTCACCCATCTGTTAGAAAAGCAAACTTTGAAGTCAGACTTCTCCATTCCATCCTCTCATCCCTTCACATGTTCTTCCAAACGATTAGGACATTTGGGAGAACAATTTAGAAGAGTGGACAGACACTAAAAGGAAAATATGCTGATATGAATATTGTCTCTCTTTGAGAGACAATACATTCTAATAAAATCACTACAGATAAATAAGGAAAGGAAAATTTTAACTTTTGAATGTCAAGAATATATTTTTTATGTTTTTTCTTTTCTATTCTCATATGCCATTAAGATAAATGGGGGCTAGCTGCATATAAAGATGGCCAATTTCCATATGCAATCAAACCACCTTCATGGTAAAGTGATGTGATTTCTCATACAGAAAGATGATTCTAATACAAAACTGAACCTTCCAGCTCCACGCAATTTTCTTCTATGGGCCACGAGAGGAGCTCAGTGTGACTGATTAGCAAATGAGCAGGTCAAAAAGCCTAGCCTATTCTTTAAGATAAGAAAGAGACCTAAGTCCTTACTTTTCTTTTACAGGCAACCTGAACCCAAATGCAAGACATAGACCTTTAATTTTTCTTTCACCCTCTTTTTAATAATCTCCTGTCACAATGTAATTTCTTAATACAAAGGCTATAAATTACATATGTATGACAATGTAAATCATATTTATTAAAAGTATAAAGCTATAATACACATCCATGTTTTAAAAATACAAACCTTCTATTTATAAATAAGGTAAAACTAATATCTACACAAATTAAGTAAAAATTAAAAGCATATTGGAGAAAGTTGCAAGCAAGATGCATGTATTTATGGCAAATTCTTGTATGTACTTATGGCAAATTCTTGCAGTTTCAAGTGTCTGCTAAAAAATCTCAGATGAAAATATGAGGAGGTTTTTCGGGTTTGTTTGTTTTAAGATTTATATGGATACAAATAATGGCTACCACTGCATAATTAATATAAAGTTATAAAAAAGATTTGGGGGTAAATGGTGTATGCAACAATTACTAGTTATTTACTAGATATCTGAATATATTTTCTATAGAATATGTAAGTGAATACATATATCAAAATATAAATTCTAACATAATTTTACAATTTCTTTAAGTTCAAGGTCTATGTGAATTCACTGTAAAAAAAAATCACCTAAAAAGTTCTCTGTATAAAGGATGTGGAAGTGCTCACAACAAAAGCAAGAAGTCATATCAGGATCAAAAATAAGGAAAACTGAAGCAACCCCTCTGCAGTGCAGAGCAGCATTTCTGTAACTGAGAAAAATGTACTACTGCAGGTCACACGGACTGATGGAAGCCAAAGGCTCTGTGACAACACTCACTACAAGCAGCAGAGGCAACTTCAAAAGCACTGGGAAATGTCTAGATAAGAGTAGTTGTTCTGGTAAAGCAATTCTGCTTGTCCTTTGCCCTGGCATAAATAACTTTGCAATAGAACAGTACAATCTGCTCTTTCTTCTGCCCTTACCATCTGTCCTGCTCTTGCATTACCATGACAGGCACCTCAGCAATAATCAGGGAGGTAGGGGAATTTTATTAGACAGACATGGTGAACAATATAAAAAGCAAAACAGGTTTTTAAAAGGAATCTAATGAAAGGTTAGAGGAAAGAAACCCTACCCATTGTTTGTTTGGTTTTTTCTCTAAGTACACAAAACCAAAATCACCAAGACAATTAATGTGAATTACAGCCCGATGTGATAAAAGTGAATGTCCAGAAAAAATAACTTCAAGAATTCTCCAGGATAATAAAATTTGAAATACTTTGCTTTTAAAATAAGTCATCATTCTCTTTTCCTACTTTCGGACAGGTTTCTGTTATCTCATAATCATTTAATTGCATTTTTCTTCGCTTCTTTTCCAGTGCCTACTTCTTTTTCAGTATTTTTGCTGATTATATTGACTACTCCACAGTTCAAAGATCCATTACAGAAAACAATCCCAACATATTTTAAAGTAAATGTTTATGCTGACACAATGAAAGGCTTTTTCTCATCGGCTGTATCCTTGCATTTAATAGAAATCACTGTTATTCTAGTGAACAGACATTAATTTTCCAAATAAAAACAATCAAAGTAGTCTATTTTTAATAAAAATATAGGATGACTTCCTTCCAGGGAAAAAATCACTATACTGAGAAGCACAGACTTTCAAAACACCTCAGTGAAGTAATTTTCAGACACTAAAAATATAAAGCAATTTACTCTCTATATCTTGTTAATAAGAAATTAACAAGAAGCACTGAAAAATAATAAGTATAGGGTCACACCTGGTGACGTTTTGGTAAAGTGAACATTTTCTCAATTTAACACAATGTGCTAAGTTACCAGTGGCATTACCCCTGTACAGTGCAATATAAATACACATAACGAAGGTGGCAGCCCTTCCCTTGAAATGTACAAATTACTACTAAGAAACATCTTCTGGGTCACGGAAGGCCAAAATCCTTGAAGCTCACAGAAAACTCACAGTCCTGTATTTGACTTTTCTAAGCTGCAAAATACAAAGATGCTGACAATCATCCATTTATTTTTCCCTTGTATTTCCCTCTGGCCATTTGCTATGGGGACAGATGGATGCTGTTCAATAGCTCACTTACCCTCTGTCATTACACCCATAGAACAGATTATGGGTACACAGTGCTAATGAGACCCTCAGAACAAAATATTAAATGTCAGTCACCCTTGGAAACACATAGCAAATTTAAACTAATTTCATGTGTACACCACAGAATTACAAATTGATTTTGACATGAGCAGAGTAAGATAAAAAGCCTGTAACAGAAAGCAGGAGGATCTGGACTTTATAATTAAATAAAATACAGATGTACGTTAGAAAAAAATAACCCAGGTTGGTGACTCAGCTACATCTCGTGGGTACTATTACAATGAATGAAGGCAGCTCCTGGATCAGTACAAAGTTCTTAATCAGACATTCTCCCAAATCAAATTACAAGTCAGAACAATAGGGAGGCACCTCAGAATAGCCTGTAGCCTGATGAATAACAGTAGCACGACAGTGAGGTGGTTTGATTTCAGTACATCCTTTCACATTTACCTTTCTCTTTTCTGCCCACCCCAAAGAAGTCCATAGGGCAAGTGCGTCCTTCCATCTCCTGCTGTCCTGTGAGACTCTTAAATTGGACATCACTGGAAATATGAGCCCTGAGCAATCTGATCTATTGAAAGACGACCCTGCACACGGCAGGGGGTTGGCCTAGGTGGTCTTTGAAGATTCACTACAATCCAAAGCACACTGTGGTTCCATGATCTGTGGGAAATGGTGGGGCAGGTTGCAAGGAAACCTCACTTATGCCCGTATGTTGCCTGTGCTTACAAAGATCTGTCCTTTCATATGGCAGAAGAATTCACAGAGCCCATGAACAGATCCAACTTAGCATCATACCAAGTAGATGTTATAGTACAATTGTAACAAAAGAGCAGGCAGAGAACTGCTTGAACAACAAAATGTGCTTGTGAACAGATTCTCCACTACCCCTGAACTGCACTGGTAGGACCCCACTGAAATAAGACCATGTTAAACAGAGTAGGGACAAAAACGGTTATCTTCACCACTAGCCTTGTCACCCTGTATTTCTTTTACAAAGTTATTGGTAGTTGATCTAAGATGAAAATCCTTTTTTTCTCATTAAGGCAGCAGAAACATCTGAGTCATAAGACTCATTTTGATAGTTTAATGGGACTTCTGTGGCTTGCATGCCTTATGCTACCACTGTTGAAAAGAGCATTTCACTGGGAACGCACACATATCAGCACTGTCAGACTGAGAGGTCTGGAAAAGCTGCTGCTCCTTCTGAAGTATTTTAAGCCACTTCCTCAGCCCTTTTAGTGAAGAGTAGATCACTTTTCCTGAAATGACAAAAGCATTAATGATCTTGACATACACAAAATGGGGGTTTTTTAAAGAAGAGAAAGTAATAAAATATCGATTACTTCAAAGATCATTCTTTAATGATAGTTCTTCCTCTTAGCAGCTAAAGTGATAAAAATCACCTGTGATACCACAAAAATGGACAATGTGAAAATGGCTACAGTTTTGGTATCAAAGCAGGTACCATAGTATTTCATTTCCTGTCAAAACAGCTTGAAACAAGCAGACCTGAGATGAAATCATCACCTCTGTTAAACACAGTTTTTCCTAAGAAACGAGCCACTACAAAATTATCTACTAAAATGTTTCCTAATGATTGCAAAATGTTGTGATGAAGTGCACACAACTAGATTTGAAATACTATCTGTCAGAAATTAACTTTTCAGCATTCAAAACACCAGTTGCAAAGGTCAGGGAAGATGAAGAGGGACCACAGCAGTAAACATCCTGACTTCCTCAGAAATTGCTGCAAAAATCTAGTTTTCAAGTATTTCCAACTACTCTTATTCAGTTGAACATGTTTCTAATTGAAACCTTTCCAGGAACACAAAGACCACATGTCCTTGAGTGAATTAGGATAAAAAGGTAAAATGAATTGGAGGTACTGGTGCATGAGAAGCTCAACATGATCTGGTAACATGCACTTGCAGTCCAGAAAGCCATCTGCATCCTGGTCTGCATCAACAGAAAGTGACCAGCAAGTCAAAAGAGGGGATTCTATTCCTCTACTCTGCTCTCATGAGACCTCACCTTGACTACTGCGTCCAAGTCTGGAATTCCTAGCACAAGAGAAACTTTGAGCTGCTGGAGCAAGTCCAAAGGAAGGTCACAAAGATTATCAGAGGGCTCTTCTCCTACGAGAAAAAGCTGAGAGAATTGGGATTGTTCAGCCTGAAGAAGTGAAGGCTCCATCGAGACTTTAGCATTCCAGTAACTAAAGAGAGCCTACAAGAGAGCTGGAGTGACACTGTTCAAGATTACAACAACACGGACTCTGACTTCAGAAGGCTGAAATGACTCCAATATTTATTACTCCAGGAATTTCTTCTCTTTATGCTATTTTACAAAGAACTACTCAAGGGGTAGAAGAAAAGCAAACTTTTTCAACTACATTAGTCAAGTCAGAGGGACACGGAGAAAAAGTCCCTCCTAAGGAAAGGAATTTAAACATAGTTACAGTTAGAAAAACATGTTTCTTGTTGACAGAACAGTGCCTGATAAAAGTTTCAGAGAACTTAAACATCACAGCAGGAACTATGGCTACACTGGAGAGGGACATTTTACAAGAGCATAGAGTGACAGAACAAGGGGAAATGGCTTTCAACAAAAAGAGAGTAGGTTAAATTAGATATTAGGAAGTATTCTTCATTTTGAGAGTGATGAGGCACTGGAAGAGGTTGCCCAGAAAAGTGGCGGATGCCCCATCCCTGGAAGTGTTCAAGACCAGGCTGGATGGAGCTTTGAGCAACCTGTAGGTGGTGTCCATGCTCACAGCAGTGGGTGGAACTCCGTGATCTTTTAAGATCCTTTCCAACCACATTCTATGATATGCAGATCAAAACATCAAACCACAGAAACACGATTTTTCAACTTCTTTTCAGCAACTTAAAATCTCTCTCCCGAGGTACAAACATTTACCTTTCCTAAGTCTTACAGTTTCAAGGTTTTCTTTACACAGCTTATTACCAGCCTTCTACTCCTTTCTGCAACACTGTCCGGAAGCCTGTGCTCCCATTCGGAAGAGCACGTGCTGCTGGCTGTCCTGACAAAGACTTCTGAAATAGATCCTAAGAGGGAGCAGTTCTTTGAAAACATCACGAGTTTCAAGGCCTAAGGGAAACTTTGTTAGGGCTGTGAATGGGGATAAACCCTGTCCGTTATAAACAAAAAAAACCCTCAGCCATGAACACGGACAGTAAGGCATGTCCACTTAGGAGAAAAGTTTGGATTTAAGGAGTTTTAAAAGGAAAAGAGACTCTTCTCTAGCCAGCACACATCATGCTGACTGGCTAAGAAGAGGCCATGCAACCTAACCTAAACAAGGCATAAGTCAGCATTTATATCCCTGAGCATTACAATGCTTCAAACCAGGTGCTTTGATTCCTGTTTTTCAAAGAGACTGCTTTGTTACATGGTGAAGGGAACATTCCCTACAGTGACTAATTCAATTATTCCTTGCAAAATACACATAAATAACTCAAATCTAGGGATATTATATGAAAAGGGAGCGATTCCCCAACTCCATATTTCCATGATTCCATCAGAGAAGCTCTTTATAATGATAAACAGTTTTAAAATCTGTTTAAATGTCTATTATACTTCAAACGTCTGCTTATCTCCATTACAGTATCTTTGTATCAGATAAAGCTTTTATCCTTTAAGCCGAAAATTAAAAAAAAATTGTTGGAGACAATAACCCTAATTTCCTAACCTCTTCAGGGAGATACAGTAAACTTTCTTCCCAAACAAACAGAAACCACTCAAATGAAAATGGTTTATATTACCTATTAAAAGGCTGGTGATGGCATGCAATGGAAGTAACAGAAAGCTTTGTCTTGTACTACTTTACAAATTTAACAACATTCCATAAGCATCAATTCCCACAAGAAGATTCTGAGAAAACTAATAGAGAATTTCTGATTTTTTCCTATTTAATATGCCTTGTAATTTTCCATATTAAATTAGGCACATAAGTTAGGCAAATAATTACAAAGCATATTAAAAATCACTGTCCAGGAGGGAGAAAACGCCTTGATACAAACCCTGGTTTAAAATTCATCCTTCATCCCTGAGATGCATAGGACCAGTCACGATTTACAGCCCAGTGATCAGCACTTCCCCTCCTGATGCTCTGCACCTACCAGACTCTGGAGCAGCCCAGCACAGCTGCTTAGTGTGATGTGCTGGAAGTATGCAGGAGAGGGTAAGGCAGCCGAGACAAAAGGAAGGTGGAGGGGTGTGTATGGGAAGCAGCTGAACCTAATTATGCATCCTTGCTCTCTTTTGCATGCAGGATGGAGAGTTGCCCCAGTAATTCCTCACCAGGTCTCTGGTGAGATCATGTAAGGAAAATGTGCCTAGAGAGCCTGTTGTCTCTTGCTGTTGTATCAAGTTCAATTCCATCTAAGAAAAACATAAGTTCAGTCTCAAGGCTTCAGCAAAGCTCGAAGAAATTAGGGCACATTTCTTCCAGTGACTGATTTTAAAACATGACACAGAACACTGGAAAACAAGAGCTATAATGAAAACAAAAAAAATGAGTGATACTAACCTACCTGCTTTTTGACCTGAAATGAGAGAGATCAGAGTCTGTGACTGGGACTTGCCACTAAGCTCAATTTTGGCATTGTGGGAAATTTCCCTAGATAAAGTATTTTCACTATACAGGCACTCAAAAAATAACAAGGATCTAAAATTAAATAGTCAGCAAGATATCATCACCTGCCTTGGTCAACCTACTCTTCTAAGTTCAATTAAAAAAAAAAAAAAAAGATTAAGGGGCAAAGTGGTTGGTTTGTTCAGTTTATCCTTCTAAAGTAAAAAACCAAAACCACCACCACCACCAAAACTGTCCTGTCATCTTAGTGACAGCATTCAGCATAGACATGATGTGCGAGGTGCTTTGCTTCCAAACAAGTTGGACAATATGATGCTTCACTAGTACTCACACTAAGATTCACCACAACCAAGTTTGAAAATCAAAATTAGTTACAACAGGGTGTAAGGTGAGCCTAAAATGTTTTCTAGTGGGGGTAAGGAAAATATCTCTCATTCAGCTGAAATCAGCTGATGATATCACTACAGCCAGAAGACTTGTATCATTTCAACTTTCCCTCTTAGCTTCAACCTATGAATGATCCTCACTCTCATTTCAAAGGCAAGTAAGGATATTTTACATATGCAACAGTACTTTTTATTGATTAATGCATGATTTTTCAGTCTGCAAGAAGACGCCAGAATGAAATCTGGATCTGTGGAAGTTAGCAGAAAGCCTGTCCCACCTCCCTAGATAAAAGAATATTATTCTGTGCTCATTATTCCGGTCCTCCAAAAGCGATTTTGGAGAATGAGAAATGTCCTGGTGACAAAGTACACAAGCTATTGAAAAGGCTGATTGCTTAACATTAAATTACTTTAACAATTATTAGGTTTTTTTAATTAAAACTTCACTGTTCAGATCCAGTAAAACTTTTAAAGCTGCACTCTTTCTCCCTGATGCTCAGACCTTTAATAAGTAACTGGTCTCCTGATATTTTATGGGCTGTGTTAATAGTTCTCTAAGGTGTTCTGTACAGTTACAGGCCAATGTCTCTAAGCTGCATTAAGAACCCACATCAGACATGTAATACATCTCTTAATGCTCAGAAATGATGCAAGTAGACTATGGCCCTCTCTGTCCCTTTTATTTCCTGTATAATTATCCCTATGATAAATTATTAATATGATCCAGCATTTTACTGATTCATCTGTGCACTCATTTCAGGATCAGAGATGAAATATTTTGAACAGTACAGTGCTGTAATTCATTGTCATTGCCTAAAGAGAAAGTTTTGGTGAACTCCTTCTTATGACATCCACACCTAGGACAATGGGGAGAAACCTTGGGGGAAAAAAGATGAGTATGCTTAGATATTTTTGAGATTCAGTTTGCCACAGAACAAGTCAACACATTTTTCTTTTCGTAAAAAGAATCCTAGTGCATATTGTCACTATAAGGCAGAAAATATTACTGAGTTTCAGTCATTAACTTTGCAGGGTCAGAAAGTACCTCCTGAGTTGCTGAATGGGGTTCCTTACTATTACATGCACTGTATTACACAACATTTATCATCACAGTCAAATCAAGATGAGTAATTGTAAGGGCAAATCTTACCAATTGTCTTTTGTATACTACTGTCAAAGCTTGTTACACTAACAAACCTAATTGCATATGTAATTAGCGAAACCCCAATAGATGCAGTAAAATACTGTTATGATGGCAGACAAAGTCAGCACAAAGTCTAGTACTTACCTAGCTAAAAAACAATTTTAAAAATCCACAATAATACATTAACCAACGTCCTAAATTAAAAAAATTATTCTAAGGACTGTGTCAAAATTATTTAAAGAAAGATCTGGGATCAATGTGTCTAGATGTCTGTATAAATTGCCACAAAGACTCTTCTAGATCTATCCTACCAGTATACTGCCCTTCTACACTTACGTGACAATAAAAATATCTGAGCTGTCTGGAACAGCTCTACAACCATATGGAAAGAAAAATGAAAGTCAGGGACAGCATCCAGCTGAAAGTCAGCTTGGATATCACAGCCTGTAGAAAAGTGCTGCAACAGTGACAAGGTTCATGGATTAATTGAATGGACACCAGAAACCAATTAGTGATCTCAATGACACGAAAGGCAAAGGCCTCGAGGAGGAAGGGGTGTAAGTACAGGAAAAAAAAACCACTGCCCCTTTTCAAGGGAAGCTGTTTCTGAAAGACAGATATGGGGCTTGGATGCCTGGCATGGGCTTTTCATCTCTGCGATTCCAGAGAGCGCCTGCTGAAGATCACAGTTAGGCTTGGAAGCAAATTACACACATATACACAAACACACTAAAAAAAAAAAAAAATCTGGCATGGAAGAGACTATTTGCTTTCTAATATAATCTAAAAAATATGGAGCAGGGAGACTGAACAGGAGTTAAATGACAATTTTTTTGCTGTTTATTTTAAGTGCATGGTTGCAAGATTTTGGCTGATGAAAAGGACTGAAGCAGAGGTGAGGAATGGGAAAAAAATGAGAGAGAGCACCACTTGTACCCATCAGACCAACTTTTCAGAGGTAGGAGAGGCAAGAAACTACCATTTTCTGCTGTGAGCATGTGAAGAGCAGGCTCCAGGGTTCCCTTTATTGTTTGTAGCTCCCTCGAGCTCTCCTGGACACCTCCAGCACATCACACCAAGCAGCTGTGCTGAGCTGCTCCTGAGTGAGGGCATCCCCAGGGCTTTGGGGAGAAGAGGCAGCAGGCAGCCTGGGACAGTGCAGGGTTGCCTGAAGAAGGTGGCTGCAGAGCTTCAGGAGGTGAAGGGAGGTGATGGGCAGCAAACCATGGCTGGCCTGGTACGTCTCAGAGTACAGTGGATTTTAAGACAGAGTCTGTATCCAGATTTCCTCTCTGTCCTGGGATGACAATTTTGCATCTTGATAGTTTTTCTCTTGCTTTATATAGAAGTGGTCTATTAAGTTTCTCCAAATTTTCTTTTGAGAATTATTATAGAGTGTTTTTTTAATATCCAAATCAGTTTTCAAGGACAGGGACTTTTCATCTGTAGGAGTTTCAACAAGCTGAACATTCCATCCTCCCTTCCCCTTTTCACTTGTACCTAAGCATAGTGGCACCTCTCCTCCTCCACTTATTTTCCAGAACAGACTGCAGAAGTGCTCCTGTAATTAGTTCCCAGATTCCCAGTGTTTCTTATACAGCCTCTCCGCTGTAACACTCTGAGCTGTAAGCGGCCTGAGCTATTTTCTTCATTGCTTGTCACAAATGGAAAGTTCAGGCAGGAGGCTGGAGTCCTGCCATGCCTCCTTGCAGACTTGGACTGCCTCAGCTCTCCATTTCTCAGCTATCCTTCACCATGGATTTGGGACATTTTTTTGTGCTGGATGCCCAAGCTGTGCTCCACCTAATTTAAGTGAGATGTATGAACTCAGCTCTGTGGAATGTGGATGTGCACACATGTCTATAATCAACTAAGGTAACAATCACACACAGAGTTAAAAGCTTTGAAAAATGTTGAGCAAATCTGAAGTTTCCATAATGCTTAGTCACAGACAATATATTATCCCAATCCCAGCTGCGGACTGCAAGATTCTCATTAGAGATAAAATGCCATGAAAAAAATGCTTTATAAGGATTCGCCACTTCATCAATATTTCTGCAGCAGAAAATGACCAATTAGGGTACAGAATACTCACAGGTAACTTATCAAAGGGTAACAGAGTTTCATTCTAGGTGTTAATAAACTATAACTGGTATTAGACCTATCTCTGTAGTAGAGATTTTGCCTCTCTTAGAAGTGATACGTTATGAGAAATATTACATAGATCATTAAAATTACTTCTTGCCCCCCAAACACTTGGTAGAGGACACATCTCAAGAAATTAGAAATTAGAATAAGCTGCTGATACACTGTTAGAAAACATTTATGTCCTTTTTTTTTTTTTTCAGAGAGGAGCAATCCAAGATATAAAAACACAGAAGACTGCAGAAAGCACAGGAAATTTTGAATACCACTATTTAATGTTATCTGTCCCTTTTCTGTTGCTGGAACAATATTATAAATGGTAAATTTATTTAATTATTGGTGACTGGGACAGAGGTTACTTTTGATTTACATTTTTAGTGCTGTTTCACTGAACAAAAGGAAAAAAAAATAAAGCTCTGTAAAATAACCGCAGCACAAGGACTTGACCAAAGAGAAAGTCACTTGCTCAAAGGTTAGCATTCAGTCAGACTCTCAGACATCATGGAATTACCTCCTCACAATTGCATCTCTAGTATCACTCCAAAACAAACAAGATTTTTCTTTCCTGTCACATACCCAGACCTCTTCTCACTCTGGAGGGGAACAGATCCTCAGGATTACCATGAGGAAAAAGCAACAGGCAACAGGCTGGACAATGCCTGTAACCCACTGAAGTGCTCTGATACAAAGTAACCATGAGGAAAAATTTACGAATTTATGCAAATTTTGTTGCCAAGTCAGGCTACTACAACTGCTTTCTGCTAGCACTGATGAATGGGTGGCTGTCAGAGGAACACTTGCTCATACCATTTCAGAATAAATTGTTCTAAGTGCAGGAGAAAGTTCATTGTGCAATTTGCTGAAAAGAGAAAACCAAATGCCTTTCCCAGAGCCTTCAGTCATGAGCAAACTCAGAGCAATCTTTCCAGCACAGGCAAAAGGGGACCAGGGCTGTGAGCACACACTTAGGTGGCCACACAGCATCATAATCTCCTCCTACACAACTAGAGGCTTTGCCCAGTGACCACCAAGGAGGGATATCAACTAGCCAGCCCCCTTTCTCCAAGAGACAGGCCTTTCCTTGTCAATAAACTCCCTGGGATCACCTTCCATGCTATAGCCAGGAAAACCTCAGAAATGCTCCAGGTAATTCAGCAGGATGCTTTCATTAGTGATTTGACAGAATGGGTTAAGGCATATAGGGAACCATGCAAGGATTTAGCAGGATTTAACAGCAAATTCAGAAAAGAGAAAAAAAGTGACATGAGCTAATCAAGTGGAAACACAAACTGCTTTCTGACATCATTATTCTGTGGATGATGGGCCTCTTCAGAGAGAGCTCAGTAAAAACACATTTGAAGTCTGTCATTATGCTCCATATAAAGAAAACAATTAGCAATGTTCCTAATCATTCTTATAACACAAGCCTATCACCTTACTCTTTCTTAATAACATATATTTAATGGTAATAAATATTGACTATTCAAATAATAAACATCAATAAGTCTTGAAAAAGTTCATTATTTTCTTATATAAAATCACTACTGCACATCATCTATCCTGAAATATCTTTTAGGGTAGGGTTTTTGAGGGTATTTCAGTGAGAAATAAATATATTTTAGAACCACTGTACCACAGGGAGTTACCAAGGCTTGTGACACAGACCAGTTTTTGACTAGTGGCAGTGATAACCCACTTAACAGAGTCATACAACTAGGGAAGATTGAGCTATGCTCTACATAGGCATATTTTATTGCAATCTTGAAAAACAGCCCTTATGACAATTTATGGTATTCTGCTAAGATTTCACTGGTTAGAAAGCTCTTGATCTTCATCATAATTATAGAAGATGAAACTTTTTCCCCCTTTTGAAAGATGCAAGCACTGCTTCCTAGTAAGGTATCAGTGTACTCATTCCAGATTTCAATCAAAGCAAACAGCATCTGCTGTTGGAATAAACCTACTTATTTCATCTGCTATTTTGCTTTCAAATCTTAAAGTGACATTTTTGTTCCATCAGCTCTGAGGTGTACTGTCCTTTCTCTCCATCTCACAAGTTCCATGTGGTCCTCCACATGCAGAAGCTGATTTGTTTCTCCTCCCCCTGAGGTGCAACACCATGCTAGGACCAGAAGGATGAGCAGAGGCAAAGCCAGAAGCTGAGGAGAGTGAGAGGCCCCACCCTTGGATGTTTTCAAAACACGAGTGGCCAAGTCTTGGGATACAGCCCAGTCAAATGATGAAGTAACTCTGCCTAAAGCAGTGGACTGAAGAAGGTACCTCCAGAGGTCTTTTCCACCATAAAGCAGCCTTTGCTTCCTTTTTCTTTCACCCCTGAGAAGTGCAAAGGTCTGAGCATAACAATATTAGCTCTTACTGTTTTCTGAAAACATCTCTGCCAACTTCTATTCATGGTGAGAATATAATTCTCATGCTAAGAACTACTTGAACAACACACAGGAAGACCTTCCAGACACAGAAATGTGTTTATTTCTTACCTCCTAACCTGTAAGTTTTGGCAAGCATGAGTCAGAAATATCCGTAAAACAGCGTAAAGTTTAATAAATATATTTTTGAACTCTTCTCCTATTTTTCATTTTCATAACTTTTCTTCATCCAATATTTTTATTGGCACTCTAAGATAAAAATTTTCTCACAAGATCCCTGGAGTTCACATACATTACTTCTTTTCCCGTCATTTCAGTGAAAATAAAAAATAATAAGTAAAAAACTGTAGAAAGAAGGGATTTGACCTCTGCTGAAAAGGGGAGCAGATGAAGAAAAAAGGCAATCAAAAGGCTTCAGAATTACTGTGGAGAAATAGGCATGTTTGGAAAGTACAAAATGTTGCTGAGAGCACAAAACACCACACAAAACCTGCCTTAACAGTTGTTATTTCACTGTCTACAATATCTGAAGAGACAAACTGTATATGCTCTGTTTATTTTCATTCACCATAAGCACTCTGCACTCAGCAGATGCCAGCATATGCTTTGACTAGAAACACACAATTAAACTTGCTTGGAAATAACCAATAGGTGGAGGAATAAAGACATGTTGAGCCACTTGACACTAGCTGGAAGGCAGCAGGACAATCTACCAGCCACAGTAGCCAACAGAACTCTGGGAAACCAAAATATTTGACCGTATGGAAGTTCAGCTGAACAGTAACTGTTGAGGTGTGGGGGAAACAGTCCCCTATATAGAACAAAAACCAGCCTGCAGATCCTTTGCAGGGAACCCTTTGCAAATCACTCTGAATTGCTAGTGTCGTTTTAGTATTATTTATAACTCTTCATTGCCACAGTTGAGACTGCAGCATTTCTGGTTGGTTGGGGTTTTTTTCTAAGTTTTTTTTCTGAGAAAATACCCCAAAGTCCATAGACATTCAGCTGTGGCCCTCTCCCATGTTGCATTCTGCAACTTCCAGCCCCAAGCATGCCCACTTCAGTCCTTTGTACATTCTGGCTTTCATATTTTTAAGCTTTACTAGTTCCATACACTCCATTTTATTTTTGTACTATGCCCATAATTTCATCTTCTGTCAACAAGCCAAAAGATTCCCCCCAAGAGACTGGAAAGCCACTTGCTCCTTTCCCATGCTTTACTGACAGTAAACACAATTCCTGAGTCTTGCTTTGTGTAGTGTTTTAGATGTGCCCCTGGAGATTCCTGAGCTCTGAGGCTAAATTGTTCAGCCCAGTTGGATTGCTGAAACCCATTTCAACATGCCAGCATTGGCAAGCCTGAGGAAAGAAATATCCTCTAAAAAGCAACAGTTCAAAAGAGCCTCTTCAGCATGCTGTGTAACAATTTATGTAAAACTAGCTGACTGAAAAGAAGAAAAATAAAAGCTGACCAAGAGTGGACTGGACAACTAAGAAACTAAATCAGCCACCACGAGTTCAGTGATCAATAAAAAAATTTAACTACACTTAACGCCACCCTTCTGTCTCTTGGTATCTCATTCAAAGCAAAACAACACAGATTTTATTTTAGTGAAAGCTATTAACAATAATTTAAAATGTTATCTTTCAACTATCTCCCAAACAAGAAAAGTTCCCTCACAGATATTGACACAAAACCAGAATACGCATGAAATTAAATATTGAAGACTTAGATACCAAAGAATACTTGCCAAAATGCATGTTTGAAGTATTTCCCACTTTATGTCACTATTACCATGGGAAAAAAACACACACAAAATGCTTTAGAGATAAGGATCCTAGGATGTCTCTGTGGTGTAAACGAGAAGAGAGGGAAAGACAGAGAATGGAGATCTCCCACCTGCTCCCTCTGCTTCTTCAGCAGCAATAATACACATATTAAACCACAAATTACATTTATTAGACATTAATGTGAAGGCATTTAAAGCTTTATAACAGGAAAGAAGGCTGAATTAATGCCATCTTCAACAACGTGTGAAAAAATAAGAGACTGCTCAGTGGCAGGAACAAGCTCAAACATGGTGATGAGAAAATTAACTGACCAATTCATTAGCCACAAAATGCACCTCATTTCAATACAACTTAAAAAAAAAACATTGGCATTGCTTCTGTTGCTTGTATTTGCTAGGAGCCTGAGCTACCCTCTGTGCAGTGAGATATTTTCCTCATACTTCTGTGACACTTCCTACAGAGTTAATCCTGATTTTTCCTGGGCTAGAGAAGACTATACATTAAAGCAACATGCATTTAGGGCTCAGCCCTGTAGCATGTTGAGAGGTATGGCCCATGGCCACCAGAGCACTTAGGCACACGTTTTATTTTAAACACATGAGCAGTTCTGCTGCAAATTCAGAGAGAAAGTCACAGTATGGAAAGGGCCAGATCATGCCTTGCAAATGGAAAGCTATATTAAAAATAAGCATAGCTATTTAAAACTAACACAATTATTTCCCTGAATCAGGTAAATCTATCCGGGGAGACAGGATGTTCTACCACACATTAATAGAGGCCTCTCAGCCCCACTCATGGCTCAGGTATGCTCCCAGATTTGACAAGCATGAGAAAATCGTTTTGCAGAAAATACTGTGAGCATTCAAAGTTCAGCAATATCATTCACTGCCACCAAAACCAAAAAGAAAGGCAGAAACTGAAACCTGAAGAAAATCCTCAATTCTTGTCCAGCTTGCAGGTTTCTGAGCCATGAAGGATGTGTGCGCCCTTCACAAAATTGTTCAAGTTTACATCACCTTTTAACAACCACCCAGGTCTGGCAAATTTCTTTCCTTTTCACCACTGACATAAGCAATAGAACTGCATGAATAATTCCCTGAAAATGCTATTAACATTTCAGTGTTAAAATTACCCTGTGTCAAGTTGCAGACAAAAAAAAAATTGAATATACAGACTAAGGAAAATTTCTGTAGACTTAGTACTTAGAGGATAGAATTAAAAAAAAAAAAAGACATCAAGACCACTTTTACCTGTGTACCTAAATCTTTACTTATCTTTGAGACGAGAAGAAAAACTATTTTTGTACACTATTATGATCATATTTTCTGAAATGTGAATGTTACATAATGCATCAAATTTATTTGAAAACAAATCTGGTTTTAATTTTGAGATCACAAATAAATGTTAGCATATTTTATATCTCTTGCTCAAACACAACAGAAAATAAATAAATATTTTTGTTACATATCGTAATCTGTACCTCGAGTGACAACCTCTGCACTGGTTATTATCTTAGAGGGATGAGATAATAAATAACCCCCTGCTTCAAGCAGTATTTTATAATGCAAAACATTGCAGCTCTGTAAAGCAGTGCTAGCACATCTTAGCAAATTGTTGTATCAATGACATTTTAAAACTAGAGAATACGATTTTTAAGCTAAGAGATCAACAACATTCTGTGCTTGATTTTGCAGCACATAATAGTGTAATGCTTCCACCACTGCAGCTGAAAGCACCTTAGTTTCTTCAACACAACTGTATTAAAAACAAAATTAAATTTTGAAAAGAAAGGAAAAGTCTAGTTACAAAAGCTTTAAATGTTCAGTAACTGCTGGTATATATAATATCTCCACCTTTTCCCCCAATGAAATCCTCACTTGTTTTACCAGGTTTGATGGGAAATAGTGATTGAGACACTTGGTTCAAGGCTTTGGGCTTGCTGATGAAAGGATCAAACAAGATGCATTGGATCCACAGGTCATACAGACCTCTGGTATCTGTACAAAGTCTTGCAGCTGAAAGGAAAAGTTGAGACACGATCTTGAGAATCAGGCTCCAGGTAACAGTTCATGCCAGCCCTTGGGACACAGGAGCTCTCTCAGCTACCTGGGCCCAGGGACACAGACCCACCATCCCTGATTCTAAGGAATTGCTCAGTTTGGAAAAGACCTCTGTGGTCATTAAGTCCAGCCATTAACCCTGCACTGCCAAGTCCATCAATAAACCATGTCCCTAAGTACCACATCTACACATCTTCTAAATACCTTCAAGGCTGGTGACTCCACCACATCCCTGGGCAGCCTGTTCCAACATTTAACAACCCTTCAGTGAAGGTTGTTGTCAGATGCAAACCACTTAAAATCTGTAGGATTATTTTATGTATTTTAACATCTTCCTTTTTAACATCTATATTTTTTTTCCCTTTTTTTCTTTTTCTGGTGCCAAGACACTTGAAAGGCCTTTCAGGTGCTGAAACACTGCCAGCCATTTCTGCCACTGTGGCAGCTGTGATGCTCACTGTTCAGAAGAATGATTTCAATAGACTTGCCCAGTCCTGCGAGACCTCTGTTTATAACTCCTTTCTTGGTCCTACCCTGTAGTGCTTAACTCTCTCAGTTCCCATCAACACAACAGATTACCAAGTCCTGACAGCTGTAGAAAAATAGTTTGAGACATCACACTATCCATTCTGCTTTTCCTGATGCCAGAGGCTGCTCTGTAGAAGAGCTGCAGCCAGGAAGTTCTGTACTTGCTTGTTTTAGGGGGGATCCCCTATGGATAAATAATGCTGCTCTTATGACACAATTTGAATTTGGCTGACAATGAATCTGTTACACTGCCATGCCATCGTGTCTCACTGGGCTCTGATCAATTACAGCAACAATCAATTACACTCTTAAAAGCCACCTGTGAACTGTGGTTCCACTGATACAGCACATACACAGATCTAGGAAGGTGAGCTTCATATACTAAAGGTACTCAGCAACAAAGGGTCATATGACTCATTTAGTAAATTCATTATTTATACTGAACATAGCCTATATGCAGAGGTTGCTGCAGAGTTCAATTCCACTAATGATGAAGCGATTATCTTCTAACTCCTAAACTACATTTATATATCACTTATAAAATTACTCTTTCATTTAAAGAGTGTTGGTCTTCATTAAGAAGAAAAAAAAAAAACCAAACCAAAAACAACCAACAAACCCAGCCTAAAACAATAAAAGCCAAAACAGTTTGAAAAACAACTAGTGGAAACAAACAAAGCAATAGCCAGTTTAGATACATAAATAAGGGAAAAAACACAGCCTGCTATCTCTTTCTATATAAAAGCAGAGGCAAAGATAAAGCAGAGACTTGATCAAGTCAGGACTAAAAAAATACTGAAGAGGTCCACTAAAATAATCAAAAAAGAAGGGTGACTTTCAGTTCATACTGAAGCCCACCATAAACCTCATTTGGTCATCAATTTAATCTTTATCAAATCACTAAACACAAACAGGAATTAAACCCAAGCCCAACCAGACTTACAATAAATACTTCAAGTAACTACTCTGCTGTTATTGCTGAAGGAGCAATCAGGCCTTACTGGCCAGCAGGGGCACAGGAGCTGTGCTGGACAGCAGTGCTAAGCCTGGTCAGCATCCCGTCTGCACATCCCCTCACCTCCACATACTTTAACTTTTCCTTTTCAAATGAAAGTAAATGAGAAAACCTCCACGGTGAAGCACAAAGAAATTGAGACAACTACCACCACTCTACACCAGACGAACCAGAGTTAATCAGAGCAGTTTGCACATTTGAGCAAGTAGTTACAAACCAGAGATAAGTAAATATATATACAGTAGTCAACTGCTTTGTTTATATTTTATATGACCCACAAGATGTGTCTAGAAAAGACTCACAGCAGGAAAAAACAATAGAGAGCTCAGACAGGTAAATTAATACTGCTAATTCAACTTGTACCCTAACAGGCCACTCACTTATTTTTATCTGCACTCCATCAAGTAGTAGATGGTGGTAGTTCTCAAGCATTGCTAGCAAATTATTCTCATTTTGTTCTTTCCCTCATAAACAAAACATCACAGTGATAGAAGCTGCTTGACCTACTTTCTAAGAAAGAGTTTTCCAAAGAAGCACACTCCCCTCCTCCCATTATTCCTGATTTCTGCTCTATTTATACTTTCAGTATGTACAAGAGTACACAAGCTAGCTACCAAACCGATTAGCATGTTTTTTCCACTGTGTCACAGATGTTTAAAATTAATCTCACCTATTCTTTTCCTGGATTATATATTTTAAGGTATCCATATACTCCATAGGTAGAGAGCAAGCCTTACAGCTGTAGTGAAAACATACACAGACATATAGACATAATGCTAGTTTATCACTTAACCCAGTGAGACCCTTGTTTTCCCCAGATCTCAGGGATCTGCCAAACTTGAAGACACTACAAAAGAGCGCTGACAAACTTTCTGTGAATATCACAGAAGTGAAATAACCACTTGAAAAAGTTGTCCTCTTTATATTTCAGATAATTTTCTCCATTTTTTTTCCACCTATGAACAGCTACAAGTCCAGAAGTCACAAAATGATGCTATGCCATGGGACTTGCCTTTGGAACCTCAATGTCAGCTTCTAGAGGACAGCTTCACAATGGCTAGCCTTGTTTTGTCTTTGCCTTTTGTTTCCTCAGATGCCTGTTCCCTTCAATTTTCCTGCACCTTGACACCCTCAGAAACAAGGACAAACTTTTCCTATCAAGCACGTGCCAGGACAGCAGCAACCATCCTCTCAGTGGAGTCAGGGTAGTATGAGCTCTGAAATGAAGCAGGTTACAGCCAACAGAGAGATGCTCACATACTTGGAAGGAACATTGTTTTATGGAAATAGAGGTGCTTGGAAGCTCTTCTTATGCTTAGTACAACTCCTCACACGACCTGGGTGGCACATGAAGGTTCACAGGGCATCAGTTAATCACGGGTAATGGGTTCTTACACTGGAAACCCCAACAATACTAAATGGCTGGGGGTAAAAGTGATGGCTCATTGGTTTTTAACTGGCATAACACAACAACCCTCTCTGGGAAAAACAACATAATTTTACAGTTAATTTAATGAAAAAGCATGGTAGATTTAGTTACTGCGGCAAAAAAAGCATTCACAAAATTTAACATTATTTTGGGACGCTGCAAAAAATTAACAGGGACATGGGAAACTGACAAAACCCTCAGTTTTCAAAAACTTCCTGGAAACTCACAGTTCCTGAGAATGGGTAGAGATGGGCAAAATGTTGCTGGGAGATGGTGACCTCTGTGCTGCCTGGGGCTCAGACACAGGGGAGGAGGGAAATGGGGAGCACATTCAGCTGCAGCCTGGAATGAGCTCTTCTCAAGTCTGGTGATCCAATGCTGTTCCTGGCTGGAATGGCCAATCACAAAAACATTTCTTCTCTTAGTTGATTTTTCACCTATCACATCAGGAAAATGAAACCTTAAGGGTAACTTAGAGAATTTGAAAAAAATATTATAGTTCTATAGTTCATCACTGAGAAGTGACAAATTCTTCCAATAACTTAGTCCAGACCAAGTACAGCAAGCTTTGTGTGTTGTATCAACACATTTGAACTAAAGAATTCTTTGCAGCAGAATAACCAGATAATGACAAATTTGCCCATGAACATTGGTGGTTGATTTGACTTTCTTCTCCTTCACGAAAAAATTAAGTAAAGGGATAGGAAAAGGAGAGGAAAAGTAAAAGAGGTTTATTTCAGTACTTCAAATAATTAGGAGCTTATCAGTAATCACACACTGTATAATCATGAATTCAATCCAAAATGCATAGAACACTGGGAGCAAAAATAAAAGTCAAACATAATCAAAAACTCTGTAAACAATGATATGGCTCACAGAAATGTGGTATAAAAGCAGCTGCATAAAACAGTTTACAAGCAAGGTTTATAGCTTTCTTTAACCAAATAGAAGGGGAAGTCTCATAATACTCATTGAGGTGATAATACGACAGCACTACTTATCTTCTGAAATAACAATGATTCTTCATGAGCAGCTGAATTAGCTGTTATCTAATAAACTGCTCCAGATTACACACATATATGTAATAGCAGAGGATGCACAGAGACAGCCCTGCAGTTACATGCACCTTCTTTCTTCCACCTGTGTCTCCCAAAAAAGACTGGGAGCACTGGATGATATCACCCCATGTACACTCTGTCCATCCTAAACACAGAATTAAACCACTCCTTGTGAATCATTTCTCCCCAACCTCTTGTTCTTCTGGTTTTAAAAGATTGTATTAGAACTTTAACAAATATAGTGAAATTGTGCTTGAATCACCTCAAGTATGTATATTTGCCAAACAAAAGAAATTCTGTGAGTGTTCCTGCTCCACAGCTGACTCACATTCAGAACTAACTCCTGCACACAATTATTTTATGGCCTTGCTCGGAGTCAACATAAAGCTGACTTGCACTGCAATTTAAATTACCTCCAAATCTCTTTTGGCAAGAACAACTTTCCATAGTAACGAGAATTATTCTTTAGAGACCAGATTTTCTAACACCAACACCTGAACTCATTTAATCGGAGCTTTTCAGACTCATTGCTGTCACCTGCTAATGCGTTGCTTCAGGCTGTTGTTGGAATGTTTGATGCTTCAATTCTCACAGGATTTATCACTTTGAGGCAGGTCCTTCACTTCCTCTCCCCTAAGTACAATAATACACACAAATCCTCTCTTCTCAAAAGCCTTCAGCCACTCTTTCATAGCTATGTAGCTGCGCAGCATATATAGCAGTAAAAGTATTTCCCCAACATAAAAAGTGATCTCTCCTTTTTCTAATGTCGCAAAGACAAAGTATCAACAATCTTTCAGTTAGGAAAAGGTGGACCATGAGATATTTTAAATACTTGTGGTGTTACCTACTTCTAAGCAGAATAATTTTTTCCAAGCATTTGAAGCAAAGTCACCTGGAGGAGGGACATAGAAGCTACTCACCACAGCCAAGCAACAGAACAGCTTAGAGGAAGAATTAAAAGAATGAAAGACTATATAAATGAAATTATTATAGAAAGATTATAACACCAGATGTAAGCTGAAATCTGGTTGATAACCGAAATTGACACTGTTTTATTAGTACAAATACTGACACTAAACCATAGTGTTATCTCTCACTCAAAATGTTTCAGCTTTAAAGCATGGCATTGATTAATTAGAACTACACAAGAAAGTCTTGTATAATGAAGTCAGGCCATTAACTTCACTTGACTGAAGGTGAGACTTGGACTGTAAGTATTAAGTCCTGAAAGGAGCTATATATTCTCCAATGGGAAATGATTTCTGCACTCTGCTGAAACAGTGACTGTTTAACAGAGCACCAAAACATCCGTTTCACTGAGTAGAGGAAATGAAGACTGTCTACTACATATGAGTAAACATTTTCCAGTAACAAGTAAAAAATGCTTCAAATAGTCTTGCTTCTCATGATTTTTTTTTAATTTATTTAAACAAACTCCTCGTTTTTATAAAGTTAACATTCTGTTTACATATAAAAAATGCATCAGGTAGCATGCAAAATGGAAAGTGTGTCATTTCTGTGGATGTCAAACCATTGAGCTCCTATCATTCTGAGACACATCTTGTGTACCTAAAATGTAAAATCCATTTGAACAAGTGTGGTTGCTCCAGAGATGCAATTGCTGCAGCTCCAACCAAATAAAATGAACTATAGGAAGCACTGGGTTCTTCCGGCTTATCTTGGCCTTGTTTTGTAAAATAGGAAATAATGATATTGCATGCACAATTACCCAGAGGGTAATATATCCCCTTCTATGATAAATATCAAAGACAGATGTAAGACAAGGATTGCCTTCTGAAGTTGCCTGCTTCTCCCATGGACAACTTAGAAACACCAGGTGAATTTTACTTTTATTATAAAGAACTGAGTAATAAGATATACACAATAATGGCTTCAGATTTTGGATAAAGCATGCAACTAAAAAAAAAATAACATAATTTTAAATGAAAGATTATTTTCCAAGTTTGCTCTTCTCTTTTTATTTCCACCAAAACTACTTGTTCTTTATAGTGCCTCTGTATAATTTAAATTATTATTTCCTCTTGTCCATGTGCACATTTATATATATACACACACAGGATACCAAAAAATACATACAGGAAATGAAATTAAGATATAACAGCATATGTTTATTCTTAGAATAATGAATATCATGCCTCAGGAAGACATTAGTACCAAGTATTCAAAATCAGTATTTTGAAGTATCTAAATTGTTTCCATATTAGCATGGAAAAGAACTATGTTTGATACTAAATCTATTTACTACCTCATTTAAGCAAATGATGTAGCAGAAAAATTAAACTTTCCCAAGAGAAATGCTTATACACAGAAATGTATAGCCCAAATTAGTAGCTACAAACTGCTGTAAAATGCACTCAATTCACATAAAATACAGTTAGAAGACATGTTTATGTAAAGCTCAATAAGGCTGTATAATACAAAGGGAAATAAAATGAGAGGAAAGCTAATAAGAGAAAAATATTACATCATTTTACAAAAAGCAGAGAAGGATACTAAAATGTTTTATCAAAAGCAACACCACAAAAGATACTCCTTAAAGTTATCAGGATTTGAGCTAGTTTACTGCAACTTTAATTTTCTGGTAAGAAATGCTATCAAAAGGCATTTCACTGAAACCAGAGTCTGAAAAGGTAATTATCTACAAACATTAGTAAATCTATCAGAAAGTATGACTGATATACTTGTGAAAATCTTCACTAATACAGTTTTGATCTTATTTAGATAATTCTATCCAAGCTAAAAATTGCCAGTATCTAGATGATGAAAATTATTTGACAACAATAAAAGAAAAAAACCCCTGAGCCTTACATAAATTTCTGAATAAATTTGCTCAGATTTAATACAAACCTCATCTCAGAGCAATGAATGCAAAATTGAACTGTGGATGCCTCTTGTAACAACACGAATTAAATGTAGGAATCTCATTCCTCCCCTTCTGAAGCACTTAATTAGTTTTTGAATGCCTAGATTTTGTTTCCCTGAGCTGAGAAATATAAATTGCTTATCAGAAGCGCTATCTTTTCCACCAGTTTCCTCTTTCCACCATTTTTGCTATTGCTGATGCTGGCTACAGGAATAATTGGTTAGAGGATTTATAGACACTATATGCATTTGATCAGTTGGAAATCACAGAACTGCAGTGGTTCTTACCTGTTTTCCACATTGTGCTTTGTGAAGGCACTTTTCACATAAGTCTTAAGATAATTTGGGTACATGCACTTATAACTATTCTCAGCTATTAGGTAAACTATACATCAACATTGATATATTGACAATAATTTAAAATAAAAAGAAAAATTACTTTTTACCTCATTGCAAAGGCAAATATCAGCAGCCTATAGTTTTCAATAACTTCATTGGTGGCCTGCTGATTGCACAGAAGGCAACAAATGACAGGAAATCAGGGGGACATCAGGGGGACAATCAGCTGACATAGCTGATGGCAGTGTCTCTAGCTGGGAAGATGTTTGCGCTCTTGAGGTTTAAGCCAACAAAAACCTCATGTCCTACCCCAGGTGCCAGGGTGTGTTCATGTAAAGAACAAGCCCCAGCATAAGTAGGGGCCAGGTGTGGAAGGGATGGGCAGGAGCCCTGGCAAGGGCAGAAGCCACATCTGCCCTCATCTGGGTGGACAATGGTCTTGGACATATATTTTTAAATATCTCATTATCATATTTTTTATTTCATAATTATGCCTATATAAAAAAAACTATTTCCAACATTTATATTCATATAACACAAAGCATCAAAATAATTAGCCTTCAGAAAGGAACCCTACCTGCTATAGATGAAAAAACAAAGAAAAAAAATACTGATTTCTTTAAGCAGCATACTTCTCTTTCTTCCCCCCAGACATCCCTATTGAATCACTTCTGTGACAAACCTGGGAGTTATCAAACTCAGATTTCTCAGGGATATTGGAACACTACCTGATTCCAACAGCCAATGTCCACGATATCGGAGATGTGTACATAGTTTAGAAGAAACAAAGATCTACTTTCTAGGAATATTTTTGGGTGATTAACCCTAGGTAATTTTTAGGTCCTCAACTCTTCTAGTAAGCATTTACAGTATCTTCTCAAGCTAGGTATCCAGAATTAAAACTGTGTCATTGATTACACTGTAAACCTGGCTGCTGTGCAAGTCAGAAGTGCAAGCAGGCAGGAGAGGTGACACAAGGTACAGTGATGCCATGTGTCTCCTTCTGCCAGCCCAGCCACCCTGAGAAACAGGAAGGGAGAACATCTGGCAGCAGATTTGCCTAGCACTTACAGAAGTTGAAGTAAGCAAAATTCTTTGGTGAATCCCTAGAACTCATCTGTTGCCACCAGGAAGAACCCAAGAGAAGTGGTTGAGGATGCAGCTGCTGGCATCTCCTGGCCTCCCGACTTGGACATGGCCAGATCACCTGGGCATGTATTTCAGTGCTGTGAGCGTGCCAGTGTGAGACCACAAACCAGTGAACTCAGTCCCTTCCAAATGGTATCTCACTGAGTCAGCTGCACTGGTCTCATGCAGTTCCACAAGGTTTAACTGTGAGGAGAGGAGGCAGTGCTGCTTGGGCACCACAAGCAGTTCGTCGCTGATCCAGCTCTGCTTGATCACACACATCATTTCAACACTTCCAGCTTTCCAGGATCCTCCCCTATCAAACTGATAGTTCTGCAAGTTCTGTACTACGTCTCGGTTATTCATTGGAAACTTCACCTTCATAGCAGGACTATTAAAAAAAAACAAAACAAACCCAAACAGATCTTAAGCACTCAATATGTCTTCCATTATTTTTAATGAGAAAAAACCCACAACAAACTAGATTAATATTCTAATTAAAAAAAAAAAAAATCAGTTTACTAGCGTTTGCTTGTAGGTTTTTTTTTTACCCTAACAAAACTGGCAAGCTCTTAGTCTTTTGCAGAAAATGACTGCTATTGCTTTTTTACAGTAGCACTGTAGAAAAGCTAAAAATTAAATATTAATACATTGAAATATATTTTCAAGCACGCTTGCTCAAGCTTTGAATGCAGCTTTTTCTTTAAGAGCCTGCTGCAGTTAGAAGAGTACAGAATTTAAACACAATAGTAAGATTACCATAGAACCTCTTCTGATTCCAAGCCGTTTTAAAAACTTATTATTTTTTTTTAAATACAAAAATCTCACAGACATAGTTACTTGGTACAAATAATTTATGAATTCAGAAGAAAATGATGCAGGAATTCAAAACTTTAGAAAGTGAAAATATTTTCTCCATTTAGAAAAAGAAATTGCTTGCAGCAGTTCATTTAAAGCCAATTCTTGTCACACTCACATTAGAAGGACACTCTTTAGGAGAAAATAAAATGACACACTGATTCATTGACTAGCAGGTTTATCAGGATGTACTGATGATAGAGAATCATTAATCAAGACTCCCTACTAATAGAAAATCATTAGAACAAAGCACATCAGCAGCAATGCCTCTTCAGTTATTGAGCCTTTCTTTAACACATACCCAACCTTCAGGCCAGTTTCTCAGTAGCTTTCAAAGCTTCTATGACATAATTTATTCAAGACTCTTGACATAGTGCAGTCTTTCAGTATCACAACATCAGCTTGAAAATGAAGTACATAAACGTTTAGAGAAACAAGGGCAAAGGGGAGTTCTTTATTTGAATCTACTAAAGCAACATGAGTTTAAATTCACTCAAACCAGAAGTTTTCAAGACAAATATTAACATTATTTCTTTGTTTCTGCCTATTAGCTGCAGGAACCTCAGTTCAGGATATAGTTCAGTAGGATTGGGATTACTTTAATAAATAATATATGCTTCATTTTGATTTTTTCAGTGTACCTGCCATGCCATTTACTCTGTCATCCAAACAAAGCCCGTGATGTGTTTGGACAGCCAGACTAGCAGGTGGCACAGATGGACCCAGGTTCACTGAATCCACCTGTGTGAACTCCAATGGAGCAATGCTCTAAGCAAAACCAATGGCAGCCTAGAGAACCTTGAATATTTCCTCAATAGGCAGAAAGCAATGGCAATAATAAAAATTAGTTTTAGTACTTATTAATGATGCTTTATAGTTAAAATGGAACATTTCAGTAACAACACCATCTGTAAACTGTGAGGATCATCCAGCACAGAGAAGATGAAACAAGAGTTCAGAAGCAGAACAAGACAAAACACAAGTTTCCATTGTTCAGTGATGGTGCAGGAGGTTTCAGTACATGATTTTTGACAGATTATTTTGGGTTAAGAAACTGAGATACAGGGCTAGACATTTCCCATTTTTTTTTTTTTTCTCATTGCTCTTTCTTTTCTTGTTTCCTTTTTTTTTTTTAAGTCGGGTAATAGAATGGTAATCTTACTTAGTAGCTGCTGCTGTTGTTTCTTCAAGTAGTTATCTATAAAATACAACACTCAGAAAATACAGCTGGTAAATATTAGGAATACTTGCTATGTTTTTTAATTGAGCTTTCTAGAATTATTCAGTCTTCCAAGTAAATGAAGGCAATTCCATACTAAAAACTCCTTTGTTATTCTTATAACTTAACATATGGCCTGAACCACTTACCTTGTTTGTAGATATCCTAATCTTTAATGTTTTATATATTCTCTTTTCAATTACCGTAAACATCTCCCCAACAGCACCTGGCTTCTCTTCTCTACGACTTCTGTTTCACCCTGTGCTGACTTTGCATATTGAATATCTTAAAAAAAATACTTTCAATATTAAAATACTATATGACTTTTCTCAATATATTAAAATTAAAATTTACACTTTTTATTGTTTGGCTTTGGTTTGTTTTTTGTTCTTTAGGGTTGGGTTCATCGGCTTTTTTTTTTTTTTGGTTTTTTTTTTTTGTTGTTTTGTTTTGGTTTTTGTTTTTTTTTAATCTCATTGCTTTCCAGCAACCAAAAAACCCTACCAAAATTGATATCAGTTGGTCCAAAGAAGAATGAAGATCTGAAGGCACTCAACTACAGGCTGATATACAATTTTGCATTTAAAGCACTTCGTCCTTATAAGAGATTTTATTTCCTTTTCACACAAGTTCTCAAATCTACTATGTCTAAAAGCCTGACTTAATTATCTTAGCACACCTTTCTGTAATAGGTTTCCCTGGTCTATCAAATGGGGCATAGGATTTGGGAACAAACTAGAAATATTATTATCATTGTTTTATACTGCTTGAATATTATTTCTTCTCTTTTAGGGTTTGAATTTGATGAGCAAAGCCTATTTTTCCTCTAGATATCATTCTGCAAGCTACTGTGATAGGAGTGAAAAATCCTCTACGTTTTATATCCTGTGTAATGGCATTCAGTTTACTTCCTGATGCTCTGGTTAGAAAGAAGCCGTGAAATAACTCCCTGGCTATTTGAGAGCCTATGTGAGCCTTGAGTGGATACAGATGTGAGAGGAGAATAAAGATGCCCTTACAGGTGGTACATCCTATTTGCTTGAAGATTTTGACTGCAAGGAGGACCAATTCTAACAAGAATGCCAAAGCAGTGTTTTTTTAATTGTCAGGACAATGTATAATGACATTTCTTAAACAACTGAAGATGTCATCACGCTTTTTTTTAAGTCTGGCCTCAAGGGAAACACTGTGGATTGGAATGGATTTTGTTCTCCTGCTGGTGGACACAGGGAATAATTGCAGTAAAATGACCTTAAAATGTAGCATAGCAGACATCTACAAAAGGAGACATAATCCTGCAGTATTTCCACATATGGGACAGACAGTTTTCTCCGTTTAAAGAAGTTAGTTCTTCCATTAAACACGTCACAAAGCCCCGATTTCGTGATGAATCAGTGCACACTGGCTCAGTAATTTATGGCACATTGCTGATAAGGAAAAGGAGAAAAGAAAAGGTCAAGTCTTCGAAGCAAATCTGCTAATTCGGCAAATGCAAAACCTGGTTAGAGAATGCTGCAGAACTCAATAAATATCCAGGGCAATGCTTCACAGAACCAACAGGTGCCGGATAACCCATCAAACAATATCAGGTTTGTCCCCTCAAAAAGTTGCAGGTGGAAACAAGGAAGGTGATGCTTTTTTGCTATTTATCTGGCTCCCTGGTTTCAGAGTTGCATGGTTACTACCTGGGAGATGTAAAATTTGAAATGCAAAGCCAGCTGAAATCAGTAACAGAGAAGCAGGCAGAAAATGCCCTCCATAGGATGGGAAAATGTGCTACATGGCTGTCCATTTCTCTGTGTAAACACCCTTTTTCACCAAAAATAATAGCAACCGATTTTGCTGGTGAACACCTCTATCCACTTATTTGGGATATTTAAACACATCTGTCTATTACCAAGTGCAAACACACCTCAAGAAACTTCATTGCTTCTATCTTAGTTCATTACAGCAATTAAGCATGTAATAAGAACAGCCTTGACTAAATGCCTCATGGCATTATGCAAATTAATATTTGCCTCTTCATTCTCTTTATTTTTTCACTACTTCTGCATCCTTCTAAGAACTCTGGAATCTGGAGCAGAAAAAGAAAGATACCTTTCACATCATATCTTTCCTAACCTGAACACTAGACACAAACTTAGGGTAACAAACATCTACAGGCAAATTTTAAGGCTAAGAAACTACTCTCGACAATTCAGTATCATTCACAACCAAACTCTGGCATATCTAAGAGTTACATATCTAAACCCTCAAAAAGGAGAAGAGTGAGAGAGTGAAGATTTTAACCTCAGTTGCTTAACCTGATTTTTGGAGAGGAGACCAGGCTGCAATGTCTGGTGTGTTAAGGAGTAGTCAGTGGAACATTCTGATGCCCTAATTTGGTTTGTCAATGTGTTTAGCCAAACGAACAATGAGCGCTTTGGATCTCATTATTGTATGTCTGGACACAGAAGCAATAATTCAGTTATAATATGAGGAACCTTGCTTTCAATATTATTGATTATACAATTCTTAACAGTGCTCACAGATATTATAATCAGATTAATTGTAGGCACAAAACAGAGAAGCAGTACAAAAACAAAACTGAAAAATTATTTCCAAATATTTTCTCCAATTATTTTTTTTACCTGTATTTTATTGTATATTTGTAACACAGTTACAGTTATCTTATTCTTAAAAGCATTGTGGCACATGTGTAACCAAAAAGAATATTTGGTTGGAATCTTATTTGAACTCAACACACAAAATGAAAGTGAAGATGTTTTACCTTAAAGATCCTTTCAAGCTGAAGGGAAAGATAACATTTTAAGTTGTGTATCAGGATTTTTGCACAGCTCAAAAATCGTCCAAAAAGAGAGAAGTTCTATACAGTTATTTCTGAACTTAGGTTTTTGAAACATTTTCAAACAGCTTACGAAAAAAGAATGGGATTTACGTAGTCAGTAAATTGACAACTGTAGGTTAATCCACATGATGACAGTGGGAACAACATCCAGTGTGGGTCACTGAAACCTTTTAGTTCCTTCTCTGAAGCATTTAATGTATATGTACAGAAGCAAAACTCACCATGGACACGGAAGAGGAGAAGTATATATCATGTTTCAGACGACTGTATATCATCCAACTGGTAGTCCATTATACCATGGGCCGATGAAAGATTTTGCCATAACCATAAAGATCTTAAAAAAAAAAGTCAAAAGATAATCACACACTGAAGAAGTTAAAACTGAATGTTCCTTATTTAAAATACAGTTTCACTGCTGTTTAAAACATATTTTTAAAACAACAATAACAAAAGAGCATACTCTACATCATCACCATCCAGCAAGAGGTGGATACACATTCTCTTGCAACCACTGCAATGATATTTGCTCAGATACTCCATTTGCAGTTATTTTACAGATGTTTTTGTCTTCCAGCTGAGTTCAGGATTCATATCTTTCTTTCAGTGTTGTTTAACCATGACAGTGGTATGCATTGGCATTTTCTCAAAAAGTATTTTTCAAGTGCTATTGTCCTTCTTTCATTTATGCAGGACTGCACCACACATTTTGTACCAAAAAACAAAATCCACATGCCAAAATTAACTACAAAGGTGGATGATGGGGAAGACGCATGTGAGCAGGCAGCTGACAAAGCTAACACCTCTAATACAAGATACATTAGTCAACTTGGGTTAATAGCACATGCAGAACAAGGGACACCCACCAGCCCATCAACAACAACTATTAATTCCTTGTTTCTCTTTTGCTAAACACACAGGCCAGAGTGCTACAAAGCTTGCTCCATTATCTGATCCCAGAGTTGCATTTTAAACATTGATGATGGGCAGAACGGCAGGAGAGGCTGGTTCTAGGCCAAGTGTCTATATAGCATGGATGGCAAAAGCCAATGGAGTTTCATTAAAAAAAAGTATATCAGAAATTTTCAGGAATTTTGTTTTCTTTCAAGTAAGAAAGGCCTTTAGTAGGTCTTTAGTAGGCCTCCTTGAATGAATTTTTATATAGAACCATTTTTTCATGGCTCCTCAAAGTTCCCAGAAAGTACTACAACTTAAACTGAAACACTGGCTCAAACCAGAAAACCTGACAAATTTGGGGGTCTTGAGTTTTGTGGTTTGTGTTTGTTTGGGGGGGAAGTTATTTGTTGGTTTGTGTGTTGGTTGTTATTGTTGTTCTCTGGTCGGTGCTTTTTTTGGATTTCTTCTCCTCAAAGCAAAAAGGGATGGGAGGCTTCCACCACTCTAGATGTATTTTATTTCAGTAGGTTCAGATTTAAATATTTCCTCTCAAAAGAGGCTTTCAATTTTAATTATATTTAATGTAAAATCTTAGGTTAAAAGACAGTTAAGATTAAAGTGAAAATGTAATCCCAGCACAGTGGCTCCTCTCTCATGGAACTCTTTTAAAGTCAGATGTTCCAAAACACGCTTTTCATCAGATAGAGAGTGAGATTTCATGTGATTTCAGGGATCTCTCTGAAGCGAGGTTTTACATTTTCCACTGAACTGCAAAGAACTTAAAAGCTAAGAAATTGATTCTCTTTACACCTTTTATGAGAACAACTTATGTAAAATGAAGATAATTTTCTGACATTTTTCCACATACTATTTTTGTCTGCATCAATCACACTTTTCTTTTGACCTTGTCTTCTGCAATTTTACATCTAAGTCCTGCTGATAATTTAAGGAAATAACATGGCCCTTCCAAACATTTAACCTTCCTAGTCTGTTTTTCCCCTCTAAAAACCCACTAAAAATGCTAAATGATGGGTTCAATTGAGTATACATGAGTAGAAAACATCAACACACAAATTCAGAATAAGCAACTCTTACCCAGATTTTTTATGCAAGGGAATTAAATTCGTAATTTTCCTAACCATTAGAATATTTTATAATGGTGGAGACTAGCATAAAAGTCAAAACAAATTTGCTTGGGAAAAGGCATTTTACTCACATACAATAGTTTCGGTTATATGGGTTCTAAACACTTTTCTGTACTCGTTTTCTAATGCTCTTTCACAGGACAAAATCACATATTTTCAATTATAATAAGGCTTTTTTTCAAACAAACAGCAACTGCTAGCAGGTCTTACAACAGGGTACTTATTGCTGCTATATCTCACATCTCTGCTATCTTTTCAGCACAAAAGAACTAGAGTGAGGAATTGGTCCGATCCAAGAAAAAGATGTGAAAACCTTGTTCTTTTTTTTAAAGGCAAGTCTGTTTTTTCCCCATTAGCATACATCTGAACCCAAAATACTGCTGCAATGGATGAAGTATGCAGGGGTAGGCACAGAGAGAAGATAAAGTGCCTCACCTGCCACTCTTACTACTGAAATGCACGTCAAAATGCACCCTTGTTTTGATAAAGTATTTTATTGGTATTTATATGAATATATTGGTATTTTAAACCAGTATTTCATGTTCATAGCTTTGCTGTGTCAATGCATTATGCAGTACAACTTTTAAAAATTTAGGCTTTTTAAACACAAAACAAAATTCATATAAAATGTGAAAAATGTGTAACAGAATAGATACAATTCTTTGTGGTCTTTTACAGGACATTACTTTTTTTTTTAATCAAAGCCTGCAATAACCATATCTTTATCATTATCATAAGTTCTTTCCATAACTTATTTAAAGTGATCTATTTGTTATTTCATTCATCATTTTCAGCTGTGCACCTATGACAAGGCACCAGCCTAGCCCCGCCAAGACAATAAGGTAGGCAATAACTGGTTTTTCCTTGAACAGATTTAGAATTCACTGAAGGACTTCCTTCCAGGTGATGAAAGAACTAAAAAAAATAAAAACAAATCCAATAACCCCAAACAACATCAGAACTAGGAAAAAACCTGTACAGTTCAGCATTTAAGAAAACTGCGAGGAGACAATTTCCCACTCTCCTAGTTCTTTCCTTTAAAATATAAAATTAATGGGAGAAATCAGAGTCTTTTTTAATATTAGCATATCCTTCCTTTACTATAAAGCAGTATATTCCACAAAATTTTCAGGAGCTTTGCAGATTCCTCTTTGCAGTGTGAGAAGCTGTAGAAAGTAGAGAGCCATCAATATGCAGAATGAAGAGGGCCTGGTAAGGTAACTGCTGCAGCTATACTACAGTTTCTGAAGAACTACATTTTTGTATAAATAATTATGCTGCCTCACCTTGGAGGTAGATGCTGTTTAAAGTGAATGCACTCATATGTCAGTGGACTAGCTACATGGAGATGATGAATCATTGTGACTCAAGTACAAGAGAACTGACTCAATGCTGTGAAGTGCAAAGTTATTAAAACATTTTAACTGAAGCCCCTGACCATCATTCAGTCATATGATTGAGGGGTTTGTCTTGCAGGACTAGATTCCTGAGCTGCACTTAAGGACGCTTTGGTGACCAGTGTAAAAAGCTGGAAATGGTGTTTACACATTCTGCTGACAGCCTTAATCCATCAAGAAAATGTCTGCAGAGCCAAAACAATACAAGTTTTGGCTGTCCTGTGGTATTCTGACTGCCCATAAAATAAAAAGCCATAAAAAGACTTTGATGTTTTCAACTACTTTAAGAACATGAAGAAAAAAAAAAAAAAAAAACCAACCAAAAAACCCCAAAAACTTTGCAAGGAGTAACATTGTTGTATTTTTTTTGAATATGCACAAAACCAAATATGGTGTTTTTCCCAACAAAGAGGCTTTTTAAAGAAGCTACTAAATATTAACAAATTTTTAAAAAGTGACAAAAACACCTGCAATGCAAACAACCAAAATCTTGCTTATTGTAGGCAGTCTTAATCTGGCCCCAGCACTTAAGTGTCACAGTGTCCTGGGTTATGGAATCAAAAATGTGTATTCTATTTTCATCTGCTGAAAGCAGTTGGGGAATTGTTCTTTATTTCTTGTAACTTTGGAAGGAGGGGGACGGGGGGGAGGGGCGGGTGCCTTTTGGGTAATGGGCCATCAACAGACTATACCCCCGGACTATACCCGCTCCCCCCAGAGCCCCAGAAGCCCCATTTGCATGCATGGTCCTATTGTGGGATGCCCCGCCCGGTGGGGGGAGTCTACAATTGCTGCCGGGAAAACTGAGCCGGCCGGGGACAGACTTCACTTGCTTCACCCCGATTCCTGGGAGGAAGACGGCACCCCATCTCATCTTCGCCAGACCCCATCTCATCATCGCCGGACCCCATCTCACCATCACCTCACCCCTGGACCCCTCCTCATCACTCCTAGACCCTTTTTGGCTACAGGATCGTCCCTGCTCCAACAGAGCCACGTCTGTCATCCCAGGACTCACTTCTGGACTGCTTCCAACACCCTGACTAACAGGGTGCCAGGTGGCAGCTCTGATTCTGTCAGGGCTTTCCCAAATTGTTGTTGTTTGTTTGCTGGTTTGGTGGGGTAGTTTTGTTTCCTACCACATTTGTATTATTGATATTCCTAGTAAAGAACTGTTATTCCTATTCCCAAATCTTTGCCTGAGAGCCCTTAATTGAAAATTTATAATTTGGCAGGGGTGGGGGGTTTGCATTCTCTATTCTAAGGGAAACCCCAGTTTCCCTGGCAGACACCTGTCTTGTCAAACCAAGACACACAGGTAGACAGTAAGAATTTAATTGTGACTTCTCTGCTGGACACAAGAAAGTTGAATGACAATCTCAGAACTACATAGAAAGCAGCAGTCTCTGTGCACCAGCATTATACTGGGACCACACGTCCCTCCAAGCAGCTCCTGCAGGATCAGCAGTGCTCCAGCACAGCTCCAGGGACTGACACCAGTACCCACCTCAGCACCAAGGGCAGCCTGCTTCGAGAGCACAGCCTCTAAGGTCAGAAAAACACAAAAAGAATGAATCCAAGAACGAAGTAAAACTTCTGTCCCAGATTCACATCTCAGAAATGTGGAAGGAGTTTTAGGCTGTGCACATCTCACTGCCATTGCCACAAAAGCCCTTCTAGAAAACAGCAACTTCCTGAGTGTCTTATGCAGCCACACAAGCACCCAGATGGAACGCAACTTAGCAATTGATTTCATTGATTAGAAAAGTTGCTTTGAAGGAACTGAACGTTACTGACAGCAGCAGTTTGCAAGCATTGTTCACTAATGAAATCTAAACTGTCATTTCAACAAAGGCAAAGGGTTTTTTCCCTAACAACCAACCTGCACTGAAAACTAGTTAGAAGCCATAGATATTTTGCTGTACTTCACACTCAGTGAAAGGTTAATCTTGAATAGCCAATTGCAAATGGCTCAGCTTGTACAGATAAAATTAACAAGTCACTCGAATACCCTTTACTGTCAGCTTACACAAGCCTGGCCCAGTGCTGCACATCTGAGTGGGCAGAGTGGAAAGTGGTCATTCCCACAGCCTGCTTGTGCTGCTCTGCAGGCACCCTGTCAGGCCAGGATGCATGTTGGAGACATGCTTGCATGCTGGATATATTCATTTTCACTCCTTAAAAACGTAACACAGAGGAGAACATTTTTCGTCCCTGCACCTCTAATTGTAAGCATAATTCTTGACTCCTGTTCTTTTTTTTTTTTTTCTTTAAATCAGTCAAACCAGTGGTTACTACCTGGTGTAACACAACAAAGAGAAAACACAAAAAACCCAACAGTGCCGCCAGCTACACACTGTGCAAAGGATGGACACACTGTACAAATGCATACAAGTACTAAAGAGCTTTCATGACAAAACAAGTAAGCTACAAGTGGTTTTCAGTCATAGGCTATAATCATATAGTGATTGCTATTTATACAGTTTTCCTTGTTGAAATGAAAACTTCTCCTCAGGTTTGATTCTACCAAAATTTGCATCAACAACATGCTAAATGGCAGTTGATTATTCTAACACACTGAAAAATAACAATATATTAATTTTTTACAAAAAAAACCCTGGATGCATTTGTCCCCTTAAAATGATCAAAACTGGACTGCATTCAGAACAAGAATTTTGGCCCCTAGCTAATACAACTTGTTTAATGTTATGAATATGCAACATTTTAAACTGTGGAATAGCACACATTACTGCTTGAAACTCTCAAGTTTGTTTTAAGAGCGAGACCTCATAACCAGAACATCTAATGAGTCCTGATAAATGATAATGATAATGAGTCCTTTGGTCTTTAAACAAACTGTACTAACCACTGACCTATTTTCAAAGTTTAACCAATTCAGCTTGCACCTAAACCAAAAAATAAAATCTACTACTCAGAGTAAAACGAATATGATCTTCCATTAAAATACTATTTTCCAAAAGCAAAAAGGTAGGAAAAAAACTTGAACAAAGCTGCATTTGAAGCACAGTTAATTAAAAACCCACCTGGCAGTATGCATTAAAAAAAAAAAAAAAAAAAAAAAAGTCTGGTTATTGGCACCAGTATCCATCTCCATCACAAGGGGCAGCCTGCTCTGAGAGCAGAGGTTCTAAGCTGAATGCAAAAAGACTCGGATGGTATCAGAAGATGAAGTAAAAATTTTGTCCTGGATTCACTTCACTGCATACACAGTTTTAGACAGTACATATGCCTTACTGTCATTGCCACAAAGACCTTTCTAAAAATTGGCAATTTCCTGAGTGTCCTATATAGCTATACAAGTATCCAGAAGGAATACAAATTAGCAATTTTCACGAAGAATTGGCTGATATTAACTTTCTAAACAATAGATTTTCACTCAAAGGAAGAAAGGACAGTTTACCTGTGATTTCTGAACAGTGAATTCTGCTTGCAGCAGAGAAGTGAAAAATGAAATATAATTTACATTTCTCTTGCATCTTTCCTTGCTTTTTTTCTCATGGAGATCCCCCACCACACTATATTCTCATTCAATGTTTGGAATGACTTTAAGGCCATTTGTCTCAACTCCTCAACACTGTGAGATGTACAAAATTATTAAAGATAATATTCTATTTTTTTTTAATCCAGTTAAAATTGTTTGGCAAACAAGTATTTGTATCCTCATATTATATGAGCCAAATAATATTTTCAAGAACTAGAAAAATTCCCATGCAGCCTGTTGTGCTACATAACACTTAAATGAGTAGTTTTTCTGCACAATGATTTCTGTACGAAAATTAGCACCTTTGCCTGTGTGAGATATAAAGTAGAGGAACAAAGTATAAAGTCAGAAGTGATGGCTTGAAAATATATTTCAGCACTTAGCAGCAAAATTCAATAAAATGTAAAAAATATTAAAATATATATAAAAAATAAAAATATAAAAAAGTATAAAAAATTATTCCATATTCAGGAAATAATCCTCATCCAGGACTGATTTTGGATGGAGTTTGAAAGCAGAATCATCTTACTCCCATAAAGTAGCAATGAGACTGTACTTAACTAGCATGTGCCCCCAAAACCAATCCTTGAGTGAACTGGTGTTGGTTAACAATAAACCTCTACACAGACCAGCCATATCATCACTCGTTAAAAAAAACAAACAAAACACAAACAAACAAAAAACCCCAACCTTGAAATACTCCCTATGATATATTAATTATATTGTAATAAAACTTCTCTAGGAGAAATCAGGTCACAGCAGCTTCATGGCACCTCCTCCTTAATGCCCATAAACGCCAGCAATGTGGATTTGGACTCAGAAGTGAGAGGATGAGTCTGATTTTAAGCTCTTCAGCAGTCATTCATCCTCCTCTACAGTGGTGTGAGGAACACCCGACCTGGTGCAGCAAATACCCACTATATACACACTATTTGGGATTACAAAATCTGGAAACAATCCTGGTTTCTTTGAAGCAAAGGTAAATTTTAAGATGTGGGGTAAAAGCAAGTAGTCAAAAGGATTTGTAGATCTATAGAAACATAGGAGTTTTTCTCAAAGGATGCAGCAGAGAGCATTGGAGAGAAAAAAAACAAAATCAAAATCTGTATGGGAAGCAATTGAAAATTGTTGCTACAGCACTTTGCCTACTTTGTTTGTAAATGAATGTTTGAAATGGTGATTTACCCTGAAGCTTGCCTGTGATGTTCTAAGTAATTCACAGGCCACTTGTTCAGAGTGCAAGTTTTGAGGAGAGAGAAGGTAAGAACATCAAACCATGGAATAGGGGAACCAAGACAATTATTCTTTGTCTCTTCAGGAAGGGACCCAGCCGGCCCAATTGTCAGAATTTTTTTCCTTACAGGGACTAAAGACATAATGAAATATCTGAGACACAGTCATCAAATTTTCTCATTTCTAGAACAACTATATTGGAAGTAGCATCCTGACAATAGGAGTACAATCACAGAAGTTGGAAAGAAAGTGAGAGTTATAAAGTGGGTGGTTTTTCTTGTGGTTTGGGTTTTTGTTTGTTTGTTTGTTTTGTGAAAGTACTGTATTTCAAAATCATTAAGGACCAAGTATTTTTTTTTATATATCATTAATAAGATACAATAGTCAAAGGAATTTGAGGTAGCAGAGAATATTCATCAGTTCACAATACTCTTTAAATTACTGAGCAAATTAGTTCAGAAGATGTCTTTTGTTACTAAGGTATAAGTGCACATTGTGCAAATTCCAGATAACCAAGATATATTACTGATTTCTATATGGGTGATAAAGCACAATGTTTAAAAAACCTATTTTTCTTACTGCTTTAGCATAATTCTTATTTTAACTTAACCCCAGGCACAGAGAGAGAGAGAGAGAGAGAGAAAGAGAGAATAAACAACTTTTTCTCTCAAAATCCTAGTGCTTTCCTAACCAAGATGTTGTTAGGCAAATCTTAATATTCTTTTTCTGCATTACTCTTGCTCTGTTACATTGTCTAGGAAGGTCCTTTTTTTAGGAAATAAGAAGGGACAGAGAATATTTCTTTTGCTAATATGATCTAAACAAATAAGATAAGGAATTCAGATACTACAAGGATGCACTGTTCCTTGCTATGTGGTAGCTTTATTAGTAATAATTATGAGAATAAGTTACACACAAAAATCATTTGAGAGAGATTAAAGGCTTATGCTAAACTTATAAAAGCTATGACCTAAAGGCTAACCTTCAGACATTAAAAACAACATCCAAAAGGCAAAGAACAGGCTGTATATGGAAAGATAATCACTTCATAAACTTTGGGCAGATGTCTGAAGAAGCATATCACTCTTGTTTGCTTCATTAGAATAGAAATTAGAAATGCAAATGGAAAGAGAAATCATCGTTTTCAGCCTGGATAGACTCCAACAGAACACATCCTTTGAAACTACTCTTTATCCCATACCTTTTCTGTAGATGGAAGAGGTGCAAATACTTGTGCATAAGAGACAGGTATATTTATACAGTCAAAAACCCCCAACCCCTCAACCTCCCTTCTCTGTGGATTATAACTTTGCTAATTCAGCCAATTTGGCTACAAGTTTCTACAGCAATGGAATTTTCTGCTTTCAAAAACTCAGAAATACTTTAGTAATTATAAAAATTATACTTTCAGGAAACTCCAGGGTATTTAGCCCAAAACCTGACTTTATTTCTTGTCTGGAAACAAGACTTGGAGAGTTCAGCACGTGGCTCACGTGCTCAGAGGAAACACCCCTGTGAGCACAGCAGCAAAACCTCATTCCTCGTGTTGTGGGCAGGCCAGCAAGTTTCTGTCTGCACTGAGGAGATCAGGCAGGGTGTGAAGAAAACTGTGGCACCACCCTTTGAACAGTAAGCACCACTATGTACTGCCAAAAGTATTCAATAATACCATCCTGCTTTTCCCTATGCCCTCTGAAATAGGCAACTGCTGAAGGAGGAAAGCATGAAAATGCAACACTTGCTATCACTTGAAAGTTAACTCATCAGAGAAGAGAATGATTTCAAGGCAGGTAGAGGTTCAAAAGACAGGTTATTGGGTTTTTTCTACATTCTATTTCAAACTCCATGATCAAAAAAAAAAAAACCCCAAACAAACAAATGAACAACCAACCAACAACAAAATAAACAAAACCCCACAAAAAACACAAACAAAAACCCCCAGAATAATTTAATAGAACATCATCAAAGAAAAATGCTTTCATTAAAGCACAATGTCCTTCTTTAGTCACAGTTTATCCCTTATTATCCATGATCATTCATACTACCCACAGAACCATACAACCTTTTGACTGCTTTATACAGAATAACAGGATAATTGTGTGCTTTACAAACCTTACAATAGTACAAAATTGTGATCCTATGAGAGTACAAAACACTTTTGCAACTGATATCAAAAGGATAAGGGAGAAAATGAAAAGCAAGCTATGACTGATAGAATACTAGAAACCATATAATTAATTCCACTTAACAATCTGTTTATTGTCTCTCTTTCTTTTATTTTTTTAAAAATCAGATTATGTGTAAAAAGAGAGATGAATTTCATTCGGGCACGTTCCAGAGCATGTGGTATTCTGGAGCTACAACTTTAGGAAAACCTCAAAATTGTGGGTTTTTGTTTGTTTGTTTTTCTTAAGAGACATCCTTTTCATGCGGAAGACAATTAACCATATGATTAACCATATTGTTTTATCAATTCAAATGATTTTTTTAAAGTAATAACGGATTCTGAAAAACTAGTCTAAGTTTTGAACACACTCAAAAAAAATGGTGTGTTTGTTTCCAAAGAATAAATTATAGGGGTGGATGGGGGGGAAATATTTTTTATTTAGATTAGTGTTTGGTTAGTTTTGTCTTTAACAAGGAGTCAAGTTCTTGTTTAAAAAAGGAAAAAAAAAAAAAACAACAATAACAAAAAAAACCCCAAAAACAACAACAACAAAAAAACCCACCAACAAAAACCCACACAAAACCAAAACCTGATAACTGAAATTAAGTCCTTCATTCACATTAGTATTTTGCTACTGCTGTTGTTTTTAATAAAAAAAGATTATGCTATTTCTAGACATTTTTCACAGAAAGCTTGTTGAACTTGGTGTCCATTCATTTTGAAATAAAATCAATAAAGATCAGTCAATACTATCTACACCTGTATCTGCAACAGTACATGACAATACTGACAGGATGAGATCTAAAACACAATGTCTTTTCCCTCCAAGTAGAATTAACCAGCAATTCCTCAGACACTCTGGTGACAGGGAACTGTGTTTATATTTTTGATAGTGACCATGATAAGCCAAACATTAATGACCTTCTCTTTCCAGGCAAAACAAACCATTTTTGTAATGGAGTTTGTTTCTCCAAAGGTTTCTAACAGACAGTAATTGTAAATGTATGATTTTAATCTCATCTTGAGGAATTTGTGCTGAAGTTCACTTTGTACATCCAGCCAAACTAAAGATTTTCGTACCCTGTGAACTGAAAATATTTGATTCTCACAAAAATGCTAACGTTTTTCTTTATAAATCAGGGTGTTAGCTACTAAAGTGAGACAGCTGAAGACTTTTTAATAAGAAATACATGCATAAATGGTCAATATTATTGTTATTTCTTCCCAAGTAAAACTTATGCACGAGTGTCTGGTTTGTTTTTATTTGCTTTCATGTTTTTCCTTTGCTTAGATCTTTGTCAGGCTTGAAACAGCTTTACTGGCTTTTTAAATATGTCAGTTTCAGAAGCTTGTAGGAAGATAAGAGAATTGTACTGCCTCTGAAAGGAGTCCAAGGAGCTCAGACTGTCACTTCCAACAGCGGCCAAAAGCAAATGCCCAGGCAGGAACATAAGTTATCCACAAGAATAACCCACCTATTCCCCAGCTTCCAGACACTTGACAGAATCCCTGAGCCACATATGGTGGTGGCTTCCGCATATGGTATTATCTCCATCTCCTAAAATCCCTCTGCAATTCTTTCAGTTTCCCTCATTATTCCAGATAAGTTTACACCATCAGCAAACCTTGCCATTCAGCTGGTCTCCAATTAAATATATGTTCACCTGAATGAGCATTTTTAATGTCAAGCTAATCAACATTTGTAATATCAGATACAAGAAAATCATGATAATACAAGATGAAGAAACATCATCGTTACAAGGGGATTTGTTTGTTTTCTCAGTTCTCAGAAAAAACTCTCCAAAAATGAAACGGAATGGAATACTCGGAATACTCTCCAAATATGAGTCTAGTCTCTAACTTGTGAGGTTTCTACAAGTTTCAGGATGAATAGGTAGTGGAAACAGACAGCAGTAATGAAAGAAGGCCTATTAAAAATGGGCAAGAAACACCAATGCCTTGCAGCCATTCCATCTGCTGGCACCAGGAGTATCTGCAGATCTGTCCTTTCTGAATCAGGTCCACCTAGCGAGAGGATGATAGGAAAATGTGTATGACATGACATAAGACAGAAAAAAAATTAACAACCAATAAAGCTTAGCTATTTTCTTTGCTTATAGAACAAATTGTTTTAATTCCAGATCTAACTGAACATCCCTATATTAGAAAAACCAAACCAAACCAACCAACCAAAAAAAACCAAACCCCAAGATGCTGTTTTACCAGCAAAGAGTAAGAGCCATAGTCTGGTAATGGCTGAACTTCCTGTGCATGTGAGAAAGGCAAAGAGAAAGCAAAAGAGCACTTTTTTTTTTTTTTTTTTCTTCTATAAGAAATCATATCACAGGGAAAGCCCCACTGCTGTGAAAAATGGTCAGTTATTTTCCTATGGACAGAGACCTTACTGACTGGATGTTACATACTGAGAGAGGCGAAGATGCGAGTCTACACTGAGGTCTGCCCAAAACTAAATGCACCTGGGGTTGGATGGATGACTTGGAAAATGCTCTTCATCTTGTCCATTACAGGAATCCTGTCAGTCCCCATCACCAAGTTGAACAAAGCATCCAGTGGCGTGCCTGGTGATAGAGGAGCTTGTCTATACAAAAGACTTTCCACGTCCAATGAACTTTTGTACCTGCCTATTGACATCTGGGGGAGGTCTTTATTTCCAGGAAAGGCAGAAAGGCTCCAAGGAAATGTCCTGCGGGAGCAGAGAAACACAGAGGAACGAGTAAGACTCACTGGGGGTGCTAGATGGCAAAAATCTGTACTCACACCTGGTAAGTTTCTTTCACCTTTTTTCTACCTTAATCTTCCAAGGTTCTCAGAGAAAGATAATTGTTTAAAAATCAGGAAATTATGACAACACGAAGAACACCTTAAATCTTGACTCTATGGGACATTTATTGTTTTCTTGCACTGTTGGTAAGCCTTCAAATGACCTTTACAAAGTCTTGTGTACAACCTGTATAGAGGCCCATTGCAGCAGAAATTAAGTAACATGCCATTGGCAGGGTTCAGGAAAACAGAGCTAATGAGGCAGTTCTGTTACTGGGACTGCTTCTTGGAGCTCTCCAAATTCTACTGAATATACAGCCAACTACAGCTGCTTCGTGTGTGTGCCCATAAATATGCAGGAAGTGTTAGAGAAATACAAAGAGGTAAATACCAAATCCCCAGCTGGGATTCTGTTGCATAACTCTGAAACTCATGGAAATCTCCCTGATTTCAAAGATCTGACACGTCTCTAAGCTGAAGGATCTTAAAGACCCCTTAAAGCAACCTGATGAATGTAACTTGTGATACAGAGCAAGAATAGATTTAAAGGGGCAGGAAGCATTCTTGTGGTAAGAGGGGAGGAAAACTTACAAAGTGAAAGGCCATGACCAATAATTATATTTTAGGGGCTCATCACAACAGCTTTGTAAATTAAGGAATGTAAAAATCAGTGCACATTCCAGGGAAGCAGCTGCTGCTGAGCAGGTACCTGCACACCAACTGAAGGTCCAATTTCTATATTCGATACAGGGACAGACTTTGTCACCTTGCTCCCCTGCTGGCAACTGTTGGGAACAAAAAGCACAGCAGAGGGAAGGCAGAAACAACTTAACACTCTCAATATCAACAGCTTCGTACTTGTATAGTATTTACAGGGGAATGCTGCCAAGACATTGACCTCCAACAAAGCCTAGCGTGTGAATCAGTGAGGTTCAGCATAATCCCCTATAAAACCTGGTGGTGAGTCACTGTCTCAAATAGCTTCCTGCTCGTTTTGCAAATGAGGAAGAGGCAGGAAAGGGATGAATGGATGAACACTGGTTAGTGTATTTCTTTTCTCTGAAATTCCAGCTCTGAAGAGGACACAGGTGAAGAGAAAGCAGTAGCAGTTGCTCAAGGCTATCACACATGAAAAATAGTAAAGAAAAGGGCCAGACAAGAAGATGTATGACATGGTTCCAGACAAAATGATAAATATCTTCTTAAGAGAGTCTGATTCTCAGACATATTATCAGCATAAGCATTGCTTAACAGTTTTGGGGCTGAATAAACAATTTCATATCTTCTCCGTTGCAGAGCTTTTAAAACCTTTCTTGCCTAAAAGACAATCATAAAATAGTTTGGGCTGGAAGAGACCTTTAGAGGTCATCTAGTCCAATCCCCCTCCAGTTAGAAGGGACAACCTCAACAAGCCCAGGTTACTCAAAGTCCTATCTAACCTGACCCTTGTTTCTGCGGAGGGGGCATCTATCACCTCTTTGGGCAACCTGTTCCAGCCTTTCACCATCTTCATTAAAAAAAAAAAAAAAAAAAAAAAGTGCCTTATATTTAGTCTAAATTGAACCCCTTTCAGTTTAAACCCAGTTGTCCTATCACTACAGGCCCTGCTAAAATGTCCCTCTCCAGTTTTCTTGTAGGCCTCCTTTGTGTACTGGAAGGGCACAGTAAGGTCTTCCCAGAGCCTCCCTGTCTCCAGGCTGAACAACTCCATCTCTCTCAGTTCTTCCCCATAGGAGAGGTGCTTCAGCCCCTTCATCATACTCATGGCCCTCCCCTGGATCAACTCTTAAGTCTAGGATGTCTTTCATCAATTACTACAACTATTCTGGGTTTCCAGATAAAGATATTTAAATTACCTTGTGTCACAGTCAGTATGTGGCAGTCAACATGGACACTGCACTCAAGGTTCTTCATTAAAATCATCAGAAGGCTTCAAGCATCAGTACCTTGTTATTCAAGAGTCTCCCACACCTTTTCTCTTTATCTCCCAAGAGCAGCTCCACATAGCTCTGGCACTGTTTCTCTCTCTCTTCTTCCATTCTGGCTCACTCCTTCCTGTCCCTAACATGGCCGCCTAGCCCCATCTGTCCTATGTACAGCATCTTACCTTTTCTGGCCCTTGCACAACCTCCTGCCCCTAGGTCTTCACAGCAGGGCAAGCAGACTGTAACTAACTCCTTATCAGCTAACTCACTCCTTATCACACCATGGCTGTGAGGGCAAGGCTGTTTCCACTCTTAGATAATTAACATAGCTGTAACATATCAGGGGGAAGACTGCCTTCAGCAGCATGTCCTTTTGTCTCCCCACAACCTTGCATATCATAAACAGCTTTATTATGTTATGACTGGACCAAAGTCCAGTTGTACATACTCATATATCAACAAATAAAAAAAAAACGTAATCTGTGCTTCCTAAAGGCAAAGAATCAGAGGATCTGTAAAATCTTTTAAACTTTGATTTTAAGGCATGAAGAGGACCTACCACATACAAAACCACCTTCAATGTCATGTGAGAAAATAAGTATTTTAAAGGACTATTTTTTCCCTATGAAGAAGTAAAAGGCAAAATTTCCCTTACAGTTTGTGCCAGGTAGAGAGCTATAATTGTACATTTTTCTATGAAATCTGCTAACATCTCACAGGTAACTTACTAATTTTTCAGTTCATTGCTTGGGTAGAGATACCTAAATTAAATTTGGACATATCATGTCCTTGGAGTCACCCATTTATACTGAGGGAGTGTCAGGAAGAGATGTGATTTCAAAGACAGCAGTATCAGCAAATGCTGTTGTAACTAAGGTACCAGACTGACTTTCATCAGTAAGACAATCCATTTCTTGCTCCAAAATACCATTCCTGAAAGGCCTTGAGAAGGTCTCTTAACCACTTACACACGCCACCTTCAAAAATGAGTCAAGTTATAGAAATTACATCAAGAACCCAGGTTAATCAGGATATATCTGGATTCAAATTATTCAAATCTCCCTAAAACGGATTCCCATTTCTTAAACATGTATATTTGTTTATGAAAAAGGTGAAAATTTAAAAACTTTTAATTGCTTCCTGCTTTAAATGGGTTGAGCAATTCTAAAACATTTAAAATGCTTTGGCATCTAGTCAAATAACATGAAAAATGAAAATTAATTTACATCATTTTCCTTTTTGTATTGTCAAGATGCAAGTTTTCTCTGGCTTGTCATCTTCTGGGAATGGCCAGTTTTACTAATCATAGAAAGCTCATTTGGCTATTTACAATCCTCTTGTGCTCCATAAAAGGCAATTAAAACAAAACTTCACGTTTAGATGTCTTTATCTCATCAGATGCATGGATGATTCAATTCTGATTAATTACTTTGATGTCCAACTTGGTTTGGATAGCAGAAAAAAATAAAGGAAATAAACAAAAAAGAATGGCCGAATGAATGGAGTCAAGGTACTTTTATCTCAGAAATGCATATGTCTGTTAGAGCTACAGGAAGCCTTTACATATTGAATCATCATTAACTTTGCATGTTTTTGTCAGAAATTCACAGGGAGGAGGCCTCAACTACAGGAACAGAAAGCCAAGAAAATATTTTTCTTTTCTTTTATTCCTGTCAATTTCCCCCCCTCCCTTTCTATTACATGCAATACAGTATGACTCCTCTGCACAGATATATGCCAGCAGACTTGTCTCTATGCTGCAATATAAGAATGGTAGTAATAGGAAAAGAATCTAAACTTGTCAGAATTTTTATTATTACTCTACTGACAGGCATAAATCAAATTACACCACAATCACCAAAACTTGTTTTTAAATCTCTAATCATTCAGTACTGGAACAACATCAACATCAAATACAAGAGAAATTACTTGTTCCTAGAAGTTATAGCCTGAAGTCAGAAAGCAGGGTTTCCCTATAGAAGAGATTTATAAATTACATTGTACTTCCTGAAAATCTTCAAGAGTGAATGAACAATCTCAGGCAGAGAATGAGGAACTTCCAATTAACTTCCTTGAAATCACCTTACCACCTTGTGGCAGAGCTAGGGACACAAAGAATTTTTTCTCTCACTCTGATGCCTATCAGGTGGACCACAGTAATCTGTTTTTTAAATTCTTCCACACTTCGTATTTTCTTGTCATAGCAGATATGTGGCATGGAGTAACCACAAGACTAAAAAAAGGAAGGAGACTGTCAGGACACACTGTGCAGCTTACACATCAAGAGGAACCCTCAGGATTACTATGAACAGCTGTTACTCTACCACCCAGAACCAGTACATTTAGTTTTTAATTCAGAAGGAGAGTGGCATGTGGAAAGAGTATAACAGGACTATTTTTAGTGGAGGGATTGATAGGAAGGGAAAGCCCTCTAAGTCACTCCTGCCAAACCAAGTTGTCAGACAAGGGCTCTAGGGGCATGCTCTCTCCATAGATAAGAGCCTACCTTGGACTTCCAAAATGCAATTCATTCCAGGCTTAATTTGGCCTTTGGGAACATACATTGTGGCACTGGAGATTATGGGGTGAGACCCTTCTGCAGGCAACAGCAAGGCACCCAGTACTAAAAAAAAACATCCAAAGAGGGATCATTTGTTTTGCAGTATCTTCCCCAGGATGACAAACTGTCCACGGCCACATAGGACAGCCTGACAGCCTTATTCATCCCAGATCTGCAGGGCATTACCATTCTCATACCTGGCCACCTTGGCACATCATTGCCCAGCCAATGGACTGCTCAGAAAATTTTGTGTTTAGGCCTGATCACTTAGGGACAAGAGAAGGAGCAGTGCATGAAGAGAGAGGATGCAACTAGGGTAACATATGGACCCAAAAGCTAACAACTTCTCCTAGGCTATGTCAGTGCTATTAGCAAATACTCACACTAGGTCTACTTTGAAAGAAAACTGGAGAAGCCACCTGACAGGGAGAGCAGAAGAAGCCACACAAGAAGCCTGAGTAAGGGACTGCTTTAACAACAGTGCCTCTGTGAGACAGGAAAGGCCAGCTGGCCATACAGAAGGGATACAAAATACATTTAGTAAAGCACCTTGATACACCATGTCTGTAATGGGAAAAACAGAACCAACAAGCTGTAGACAAAAAGGAGCCAGTTGGAAATCACTCAGAGAAGATGTCTTAGAGACATAAGCAAAGACATTTTGAAGGAAAGAGAGATAAGCAAGCAATCCTTATTGAAATAAAGGATACTTCCTTTCTAGCATAAGCCACAACAGGTAAGAGCCCTAAAAGCATAAGCTATTAAAGCAGCTGCTGCCCAAAGACTTACTCAAGTTCTAGAAAACCCCACCAACTCAACAGAGAGCAGACTGGTTGGAACTGGAATGACTTCTTGACAGTGACATCATCAGTTTACAGCAGCTGAAGCATAACAGATGCACAGAGCACTGCTGCAGGGAAGCTGCCCACCTGCCCTGGTGACAAGGTGATCCTTACATTAGATGTCCTCCAAAAAAATGCTATGGATGTTCTCCATCTCCTCCCCAAAACAAACTGTTATTTATTAGTTCATAAACAACACCACCTGTCAAACACAGTTGCAATTTGTAGGGAAACCCCAGTTTGTTTTTTATTATTATTTTTGATTGATTTTTTTAGATGTGCATATCATCCCAAAGTGCACTTGAATTTTCTTGTTTTATACTACCAGACCAGCTCAGTCTGTTCAACGTGTTAAAGCCATGCCCCCTCCTGCTTCGGTAGTTGGGGAAGGCTTCTAAGTGCTTCCTCTGCCCAAAGTGCAGCAAGGGATAGAAGAGAAGACAAAGACAGGCATAAGTCAAAAAAAAACCCAAAAAACAAAAAACAAACCCCAAAAAAACAAAACACCAAAAACAAAGACAAAAAATATATAAAAAACCAAACACCACACCCATGCCCAGTAATTTCCAGCAGAACCATCTTTATAATGACATTTTCTTTTCTTGACATAGATTTCTTTTCTTGATATAGGCAATTTTAAGAAGGCTCTGAAATCTGTAATTCACATAAGCCCCAACCAAGTACACCAATTTAACACAGACCAGGACAGGAAGCACATGACTTAATAATATAACACTAAGGCTAAGAGGAAATTTTTGAGCTCTTACATTCCTCACTGGAAAGCCTCCCTGTGCTCATATTTTCATGGAAAATGTTTCTCAAATGATCAAATACATAGACTTGCAAAGCAAGAAAGAAAGAGAGCCACCACATGAAACCCAGAAAAAGGATTTACCTGAAGTTGGGTGTGCCCACCAGCACCCCTGCATCTCCCTGCATAGATGTAGGGGAGAAGAAGAAAGGAGAAAGCACATTCATCTACTTTTTTATTAAGACAAAATGGATTTCTCAATTTTTGTTTCTTCATTGGAACAAAACCACAACTTTCGAAGTGCTTTCTAAAAAGCAGTATTTTGGTTTTCAACAACCACTAGCAATAATCCATTACGTTGAGTGTCAGATCCAAGCATTTGAAAGCTGTAGATCACATCAGACATCTGTTTTTAAAAGGCAAATTGCTGATTCATTTCTGATCCACCATGCTTGACATTCACATCCCCTCTTAATGACAGCCCAACCCTTTTGTTTCTTCCCTGCACTTTCTTAAATAAGCTTAAATTAATTGCCCATTAGATACAATCAGTGTTGAGGATAATACTGCAGCATATTTCAATTCCTTTCATAAATCAAATGAAAAATGTTTGTTATATTTTCTTAAAGGATTTCTTTTATGCCTGTATTGTCATTTCACTTCTACGATTACCCTATCAACTAATTTTTCAAGTTTACATACACATTTTAACTAATCAAAAATAATTTTTTAAAAAACCTGTTGTTTCTGAACCAGTATAAATTGAAACTTAGCTTCTAATTATCAAAATACACAGGCAGAAAAAAAATTCTTTTAGAATGGTTTTAACCAACACACTAACTATTTACGCACACTTTTTGAAGATTAAAAAGTTTTAAAATTAAAATTTGCCTTTAACAGTGTGGATTTTAGAGGACCTTTATTCTCTTTACAAGTGCTTCACACAAAGAGGCACTACCTCTAATCTCAATAATGGGAAAGTGTTAAAAATCAAAAAACCACCAAAATTGCCACACAGGAAAAAGCCAATTAACTTAAATATTAATTTAAAAGCAAACTACCAAGAGGGGGGAAATTATGAAGCACAAGGCTCTATGTTTTCTGTTTTATCAGCTTATAAAAACGATGAAAAACTTGAGTTAAAATTTCAAACAATTTTATAATCAAAGTAATGTAATCTCGCTGTGTAGAAAAGAGATCAGGATAAACTCCACTGGTGAGGATCTGAAATGGGATTTCTGGTATAATTTCCTCTGAGAAGCCAGATCATGATTGTCAAAACCAGGTAATGAAGCAACATGCAGTAAGTAGGGACCCAGAGGGGCTTTTTGTTATAAGCAGACCACTGATCAGAAAAACACTAATGCATATGCAACTAGTTAGAGAGAAAATATTGGAGTACAACAAAATTATTTTTTCATTAAAAGACAAAAGCTAAAGCCATGGAAGCAGCAATGGATATACTTTTTTTCCTTAAAGAAATTGGTTCACCCAGACTTATATTAGCCCCATTATTAATTTTGTTTTAGCTACATTAGAAGAGAAGCTAGAGGCACGAAACTGTGTCCTCTTCTTTCAAACTATAAACCACTTCTTTGTGCAGAGGAGAAAAACTGAAAATACCATTAAACAAATCCTACTGCATGACTATATTTATGGACGAGGAAAAAGTAGGGACCCAAAAGCAGATCTCTTAATGAGAAGAAAAATATCCAGGAGTCATTAGCAATTCAATTTTTATTTCATTCATATAAAAAAAGTCATTTCATATACATATATATATGTTACCTGGAAAAGATAGTTTTTAGTTTTTTACTTGTTACTAGATTTGATCAATGTAGAATTATATGAACAAGGAATGCCTGCTATAACTAAAGCACAGCATCTAAAATTACTACTGGTCAATCCACCTAAGCAGCCAGATTTCTAAGATACCTGAGCTCCTTAGAGCTGCCTCGATTCTCAGCAAAGTTGCTAGTCACTAAATATGTTTTCAAACATAACCAATTATTTTAAGGCAATTTATTTTGCAAAGCCCAAATATTGTTCCTTGAGGGGAAAAAATATTAAAGCAGAGTTGACACAGAATGAGTCTTAAGCAATTAACTCCCAAGACTGTTGGCTTTGAACACTCCCACTGGGAAATAGTATTCAACATCAAAGTTGTGTGTGGATAAGTTGTGTGCCCCATCCTTCCAACTTGTTTTCCTTTAACTTTATTAAGTTCTTTTAGCTTTGTCAACCTGCTGCAATTGCTGTTTCATGAAATTGATAACATTGTGCCTAGTGCTCAACTTTCACTTTATTAACCCGAGAAAAGCACTCTCCTGTAAATCTCCACAACACTTAAAACACTTTGTGATTCAACAATATTTGTTCCCTCTCCAGCAATTAAAGGATTGTCTTCTTTTGGTATACAGGTCTTCTAGAACCTTTCTAGTTTAAATTTCATAGAGACCAGGTTTAACAGAATGCATAGGGAAGATTCTTGGAAAATAAATTACTCTTAATTCCCCTGGCACATGAACAATTGCTGACCTTCTAAGGATATGTTAAAATTTATGAACCCTCTTTTTCTGAACTGCCATTTTGCAAGAAATGGTAATTACCAAGCCTTTCAAAGCAGCTATATTAAATCAAGCACAGTAAATGCTAAACACTAAACAGTATTACTACAATATTTTACTGTATCAAAAAGATGGAAAACATGGCACATGTTAATAAAGTCTAATACTTAGCATTCTTTTAAAAATAAATGTTATTTTAAACACAGAAGAGCCTCTTCAAAGTAGCTATGTAGGAATAAAAAAATACTGCTTCATTGGACAAATTGATATAAACATTACGAGCAATATTTTTTCCTGTTTTTCCTTCTCCTCTCATTAAAATAATTTTACGACAATAATATAATTTTTAAACTGTCTCTCAGGTGTGCATATAATACAGATCCTGCTATCTACCATGGCACAGTAACTGAAGAATCTTTCACAAGAGAACTTGGTTTTCATTCCTCTGATAAATAGTAGTTAACATATTTTAAACCAAAATGAAACAAAACAACACAACAAACAAAGCCAACCAGAACTTTTTTGACATTGAATAGCCTTAGAGATCGACTATCTCTATGAAAATTTTATTTTGAAGAGGCATTCCCACACTGGCCCAGAGCTTGCTGTGCTGATCAAGGGAAACATTATGTGACAAAGGCAGCACTAAAGCTAAACTTAACTTCACTAGGACTGAATTCTAGAAGGTGAAGCCTGCTAAAGTACATCCACTGGGCAATGCTTGAGTTTAAACATCACTTTCTCCTCATTAAGTTAAGCATTTCTGCATCTTTAGACCTTTTAATTTATATACTTAATTTAATTATATACTTTAAATTATATACTACCAGCAAATAAAGTATTTCAAGAATTTTCTCCTTTCCCTCCAAAAGAAGTAAATTACAAAAAGAAATCCATAAGTTGCCCAAATGGTAGTCTTCACAGGAGCTGTCCTCCTTTGAAGAGGGATAATAATTTCATTTTCTAGTGTAAGCCAAACCAGTTTCCACAGCCTTCCCATCCACACGGCCCTCACTCTTAATATTAACCTAAATATCTCCTTTAGTGAATTAAGATAAAAATATTTTTAACTTACATATAGATAGCATCCAAATCATTGCTCATTCTTTTTATATTCAGCCAACTAACTTAATTGAATGGTAAGCCATTACAAAGGTAAAAATCAGTGAGATTCAGCAGAAATACATACAGAAATGTCACACAGAACAGCAGTAAAGTAGAAGGGTGATATAAGAGATGCTGCTCAGCAAGAGGTTTTGGCATGAAAACATTTTCTGCTAATGATATAATTCAAATCATCTGGCTGCATCAAAGAGAGGCACAAGCTAGTGTCTAAAATGATGAAGCTACTGAAACTGTAATAAAGACTTGCATTTATGAGCAGCACCATTAGATAATGCTACACACCATAAATTAGTGTGCCAATAACACAGCATTTGGGAAGACAGACTTGTGATCTACCACCCTTTTATGGTCTGGCTTAAGCTATTAGGGTCTTCACCACGTGCCTTCCCAGAGGATGAACACCAAGTATTGTTATTGGGCCTCCTCTACATACACAGCTGAGTTATCCTTGATTCCCAGACAAACTTTAGGATGAAGGATTCGTTCCTATGAGGACAGGTGTGATCACACCTCTCTACTACTTTTAGGAAAATATTTATCTTGCTTATCTTGTTACTATCAAGCAAGAGTATATGGCTTTCTCTCATTCCTCAGTACATCAAAGACACACCTGAGGTATCTTTTTGCTAATATCTCCAGTTTACCTAACCTATGGTTTTGCACCACATGCAGAAGGTGTCCTTTGGCCACTACAATGTTGTAATACAAAAGATCAGCAGATTTCCTCTGTTCCTCCAAGGAGCCTGTCCCTGAACAACTTTGGAGGATGAGAGAGAGGTAAATTCTGAGAAAAAAAAGAGTTCTCTGACCCTGCAATGTAACAACACATGAAGATCATCATGGGACTGAATCATAATTCCCCCATGCTGACAAGTGACTTTTAGACAACCTACACTGTCTCAGCCACAAACCATTTGTGGGTGGTATGCTGCTAATTACCATGTGTAGGATGCCACTTCAGCACATGGCTTAGTCAAGGTAGGATGTCATTAACACATGGCTTAGTTAAGAAGGGATCTTTTGCACTACTTTAACATGAGATTATCAGGTAGGTAGAGCCTCAGCTGCACTACCACATCAAATCCTGCTATTTAGAACTGTCTAGTGACTTTTCTTAATATTAAGGACTAAAACTAAATGCAAATTTTGAGAAAGGAAAAATGGCTCCTCTGAAGTTATGGCTACAAGGCAAATCTAATTGAACTTAAACCACAAATAAAAATCTTGAAATAATTGATTTTGCACCTGTACAGAAATACAGCTACAGCAAGCTACTGAACCATGAAAATAAATATAGAATTGAAAAGGGAAAAAAAAAAAAAAAAAACCTCTCAACTTTTTAGTCTATTTTTCGAAGGAAGTTGGCACAAAGCCACATAAAATATAAGTTATGTTTTCACGCTGCTGTGGATCCTCTTGAGGAGGACAGTTTTAGTCTTTGGTCTCAGCTCAGGTTCTAGATCATAAATCCAGAATTAGCAAAACATATTAAAAATTCCATATAATACCAAAATATTGTACCTTTATACAGTCAAATATATAACAACACATTTGCCAGAGGATATAGTATGTAAAACTATAAATTTTACTCTCTCTTGTTATTTCTACCAAATGATGAAATCTCATTAGACTCACAGCCCTTCAGTTGTTCCTCACTCTGGTCAAAAAGACACACTTAAAATCAGGATAGATAGATAGATAGATAGATAGATAGATAGATAGATAGATAGATAGATAGATAGATAGATAGATGATGATGGAAAATACAAAACAAGAAAACCTGGAAAGGTACAATTACTAAGGGGGAGGGGGGTTGTTTGTTTTACTTTCAGGCATGCAATACTGTTGCATCTTTCAAAAATCCAGCCATGCATATGTGCATGCTCTTAATGACATAAAAAATTCAGAGAACATAATGCTTAATTTCTTTTCTTCACAAAATAGTAACTAGAAAATATCTTGAACTGTATGGACATCCAAAGGTCGAAACTCACAGAAAATGAGTTGAATCAAAAGTGCAAGGTCACCGATGTCAAGAAAGGCAGGTTAGTTAATATTAGCACAACTCTCCAATTAGCACTGCTGAGAAGCAGTATTTAACCTGAGCAGAACTCACATCTGACAAGGCACTGCTTATTCCAAGTTAGCTCAATTACTTTCACTTGGCAGAACACAGTGCACACAGATGTACCAGGAGTGCTGCTGAAAATCATCTCTCATGGAGGACCATAACAGCCATCCTTGTACTCCCTGCCTGTGAGAAACTCAGGTACCACTTCCCATAACTATGTTCTAAGCAGGTGTTATAAATTACTCTTTTCCTCAGTCCTGATGCTTAACAGACAATCAAGTCAGCAGACATCCAGAGTGAATATATACATAGGAAAAATGCCATTTGCTGGCACTTTCCTGAACCAAGGGACTCATTTGTGATGAACACTGATCTATTCTGATACACAGAAACTGTAAGAATTAAATTCAGCCAGCTGTAATTCCTTCTGGAGACCTTGCTGTGGTTTGAAGAATTCTAGGACTAAATTGATATTCTGCCACTGCTTTAGGATGGTATTAACAAGTGATCCCAGAGGGCATCAGGGAAATGGTATTTTCAGGAGTATGGGCTCAAAGCCAAGTACTAATCTTTATTTACCAGGGTTCAATTATCTCTTCTGTTTTTTTGCATGTTGTTTTGCATTTACAAAATCAGACTTTTTGAGTTACTTGAGCTGTCTGCTGTGAAGGACCCAGGTCCAGGAAATCAGAACTGTGAGTGGATTTCTCATCAGTTTCGTGGTATTTCTGGAAAACTAGGAGCAAGGAGCTAGAAATGGTGCCTTTTTTCCCCTTCTCTTTTATTATTAACCATTCAATAATAAAATCATGTCCTTTCCCCCCATTCTTATTTTTTCCCAAAACGTTTTTCATTCTGAAGAAAGCCACAGCTCCTTGCACTGCCAGGTTCTTGTCAGACTCCTGCCTTCGAACTGGCCAAGATCTCTCGACTCAGATGATATTTAAAAGAAGATATTTAGCCTCTGTCAATTTCCAAATTCAAGATATATTTTTTTGTTTGCTTTCAGAAAATTTCTACCCAGCTCTAAACAGTGTACATATCTATATACCAATCTTCTCAGAAATTGTACTTCAGCATGATCTGATGTTCTAAATAATAAAATCACAAAATTAAATAGTAGATTAAAGCCAGGAAGAAGTATTAATATAAAAAGTAAAGTTTTCAAGTCATGTTTGGAAAGAAATCTCAGTAGGAAATTTAATTCATGAAGCACTACACATAAAATAAGTAGAACAGAAACACAGAGAAGCACAGAAGTAGTGGGAAAGTTTCTTAAGACAAACTGAAAGGACCCTTCTATGCAGAGGCAGAAGTACTATTTTCAGGATAACTGTTTACACATTTGTGCTCCACAGGAGAGGGCTGGCAACTACATTTTGTGCATACTGGAACAGAAAGTTTTGAACTCTTGCAGGAAATGCTGCCAGGCCACCAGCTCCTTCCCACTTCCCCAGCTCCCAGCAGAGTGCTAGGTTACTGATTTCAGGCCACCTCCCTGAGGGACAGCCACTTTACGGGCACTGACTGGGCAGCAGACTGCTACTTCTCCAGATGGAGATGGCACAGAGCTCACTGATCATAATTCAGCACATGGCACCACGTCTCACATATTTTCTTTCAAATAGCTCACAGTTACACAGTCCATAGAGGTGGGATAGCAAATTGCAGTGAGGAAAGCCTTTTTTTTTTTTTGTAAAGAAAAAAGGGAACACGCTAAAACAAAAACCAGAGACAGTCTTAAATAAGAATTTGAAGCAGAAGCACCAAAATGAATTTGGAAATCATCTTGTTGAGAGATTTTTTTTCTTATGATTTAATTTAAAAAAATTAAGCTAAAGGTAACTTGTACAAGAAAGCAACAGAAATCTAGGCAGAACTAAATATCATCTAAACAAATTACATAACTTAGTCAAGTTTGGAAATAAATAAAGCTGAATCACAAGCCTCTTTCAGAAATGTATCCCGAAAAAAAATTTTGCAAATTATGAAGCTGATGCACAGTAAGACTGAAATTACATCATATGTTTCACAGAGTGCATCACAAAATAGTCTAATCTTTACTCACACATATGCCCCATCTTGCAAATGAAATTCCACTAGATTGATGTGCTAAGATACTGAGTGTAATCACAGAAAGGGAACAGAAGTTAAACCAACCCCTTTTAGTGTTGTGCCATGCCTTTCTACATTGCTCTAAGACAGAAGTAAAAGGGAGTCCAAGTCCTTCTAACCAGAACTACACATTTTTTGCCATGGATATTTAGCGAGAATGCTTCCTTGACAATATTTTCTCCAAGGCAAGTCCCTCAGATAGAGCATAAACTCCAGTCTCCTTGGTGGCCAGAATGAGAGACTCACACCTGCCAGAAGTTTAATAGTGGGTATACACGCTACCCATCTCCTCCCCTGAAGTACAAGCCTCAGCATTGATGCCTTAAGTTTTAGCTTTCATATTTTTCAGATTCTGTGCTGCCTTAGTGTGTAACTCTGGACTTCATATTAAGTGTTACTAAGTTCTCTTCATAGGGTAGTTAGACAAAAAAATCCTTTTCCAGCCCGAGAACCAAGGACACTGTTGCAGCTTCAGGCCCAAAAAGTGTAAACAGCAAATTGAGGAGAGCAATCTGGGAGGATGGGACTTCATAACCTGAAGCTGTAATTGGACAATGAACCCCAATATGTAAATGGACCAAAACTTATAAAAATGTGAAAACTCAAGACCGGCCATCCATCTTACGACCATCTTGGGTGTAGCCTAGGCCAGGCTCTTGTACTGCCCAAGGTGTATCCTTTGAAGGTCCTTTAATAAATACCTGCTTTATTCTCTTAGCTCTGTCTAGTCTCTGTTCCAGGTCAGCCTCTCTAGGCATCGGCATCACTGCTAAAGCACTAGAAAAACAGAGCCAGGCATTGGTTTGGGCATCACTTGATCTGGTGGTGGGTTATTTTTTGGGGGAAGGAGGGGAGGAGGGGAGCGAGGAGGATGGGTAGAGACCAACACAACAACAACAAAAAATTCTACGTGAAAAGTTTGTTTGGACATAATAATGTAGAAACCAGTTCAAAGGGATAAGATAATATTGGATGGTCCTAGGGTGAAATGAAACAGCCATTATCCCTCTTCCTGCAAAAGGAAATGTCACACATCTGAGAAGAAAAAAAACTAACAAGGAAGGCAAAAAAATGTTTACAGAAGCTGCTAAGGCTCTAAATAAGAGCTGCAGTGTCTTTTAATACTCAGTGTTTATTTCTATGGGTGGTTAAAATTTCTGTCTTTTGAGGGAAAATGCAAATAAGCACCATACACAGCCTCCTGATCCATTTGTATTTTCAAAGAAAAAAGAATGTTTGCTTTGGAAGAATATCTAGGAACTAACATTTTCTGAAATAAGTCTCTTGACAAGTAGAATGCTAACAAACTGTGTAGGTGAAACATAACTGCAAGCCCAGCCTCTTCATATGCAACGTGCACAGCATAAGAAACCACAAATGATTAATGTGTCTGCATTCAGACTAAAACTCAGTTTCTACTAATACCATACTACTTCTGACCTAACTTCATTTTCACACGCCTGTACAGCATCATACAGCCAAAAATGGTTAGATGCATTATCATATCTGCACCTGATTTCACATTCACTCTTACAGAATGGTGCAGATGCAGGCATTTAAATCCATGCTGGATTATCACACACATCTCTTACTGCTGATAATTCTTAATGATGACATAATTAGTTCTGGCATTACACATAAGTATTCTATTAATTCTGGCACCATTTATATGTTAAAAATACAGCCTAAGTAAGTTAAAAAAAAAAAAAAAAGGGCAATTTGGCTAGGATGGCAAAAAATTGGATTTCCCATTTTCTGGGAGAAGAAAATGTAACTGTTCCCATTTTTGGCTGTGGTATCTCAGAATTAAAAATTGTGTCTGGCCCAGCTGTCTAAAGGAATGTATCCACACACTGCAGTCCAAATTTATGTTACTGTAGTCTAAATAGCATTGTTTTTCTTTTTTTTTCATCTATCCCTTCTCCCTAATTTTCTGACAATCATTTGCCTTTAAACATTTGGGCCATTTTTTCCTAGGCATTATCTGTTGCAGTGACATTGCCACAACAATTCTGCAGATCTGAGCTGAGATTGTGTAATAATTTACTTTAAATATAATAATAACAATACTACTATTATTACTACTCATAATGACAATGACAAAAACAATCCAATGTACATGCCCATCAAGGAATAATTTTCTCAACTTTGAAGGCAAGATGCATTAATCTATGTGGCTTTCAGCAAATCCCTGTCAAAAGTAACACTGGACCCTGAGGTGTTCTAGAGCCCATAATGTTTAGTGACCCTGCAGTGTCCCTACCTCACCAGAGCACAAGGCAGCTGCAGTGTTTAAATCATAGCCTTGCAATGAGTGGTATTTGTTAAGACCGAGACATCCAATTAATGCCCTTAAAAAGCATAAACTTTGGAATGCAGCCCTGCCTTTGAACACCTTTAAAGCAGACTCCATGTGAAACTCCTGTGATCTGAAAAGCACAGGCTTTCTCCAGGCAGGGGCAGGGCTCATCCCCAGGACACAGAGATCACCTGCAGGTGTGCACACTGGATAGGGAATAGGCATGCTGCCAGCCCTGTCAACCAAAAATCAGCAGCCAAAACCCCAAATCCAAGCTAGAATTTTAACTAAGAAGCTATATTGATGGGAAAATATTACTCCAAAAAAAAAGTGGCAAGGGTGTGACAGGGTGTCACACGATGTGACCATGCAGTGTTGTCATATGGTGGAAGGAACCAGAGAGGGGCTGCCTGCCAAGCCCCTGAACATCTCTGCTGTAACACTTCTGCTGACACCAGGAGAGAGGGACAAAAATCAGCTTTCTGCAGGCATCTAGTCTCTGCTCCCCATCAGAGGGGACAAGACACACCTGTCCAAACATGCCTGGAACTGCTCCTCCCACTTGTATACCCAGAAAACCCTTTTTTTCCCCTCCAACCTTTACAAAAGAGTGAAGAAAAAAAAAAAAAAGGAAACAGAATGACCTGCAGAAATTAAGAGGAATGCCATCTGTAATCAGCTTTTAAAAACATCTAAAAGTCCTATAGCCTTGTAGTCACTGCACTGTCCCAGGGAGGAAATACCTTTCAGGCAGAGGAAGGAACCAAGCCCAAGTTACAGAATTATTTTATAAAAAGATGACAATTACTTAATCTGCAGTAGTTTTCTTAACACATCCTTCCTTTTCTGTTGCTTTTTTTGTAACCAAAAAACCAGTTACTCACATTAGCTTTACAAAAGCTCCTCTAAAATATCAGCTTCCTTAAAGAGACCAGGGCTTGGCTGTGGCTGGGAAAGAGGAAAAGAGTCGATGGCATGGCACACACGAGGTCCAGCTTCTCCATGGCTTAGTGTAGAACAACCAATGCATACTTAAAACACAGTCTGCATCTGTGGTTTTTTTTCTGATCCACTCTGTCATAACATATTCCTCAAACTTACATGAATGACCACAAAGCCCTTTCATTAGAAATAAAGGAGGAGAGAGATTTAGTCACAAGCTACCTGCTCTTAGACATGGTAAGTTGAAATAACAATGACAGCGGCCAAACTTAACTACTAATATGAATATTGTTCCTTCAAATTAAAAGCAAAATCAGGAAGGAAATGAACAGTTTAAAGTTTTGTTAATGAAAGGTTAAGGTTGCCAGCCACAGTGTGGACCATTTCAAATACCTCATTTAGTGGTAAGAGAAAAATATATCCAGAACATAAAGTTTACAACCAGAAAGCCATTTAGCACTACTTTTTCTTGGGTAATACTATCATAATGACCACCTACAGTCATCCATTTAGATCATTCTTTTGATGTTGCATGACCTTTGTTAGAGAAATATATTTGTCATGGAGTAGATTTCATTGTGGAGAAAATCCACATTTCTATTAGTCATATAAATACACCTATTTGGTGTAACAAAAGGATAATTTGGGACTCAAAAGTAACAAAAATCTTTAGTTGCTTATATCACAGGAAAAAAATCAAGTAGTCTTTTACTTTAGAGCTGCTGGAATTTTTGAATTACATAGGCATGGCTTGTGGAATTTACTAGGGAAAACAAATCCAACCCCTTCCTCCAAAAAAATCCCAAATTCCCAAGAACACAGAAGAGAGAATGGCATGAAAAGTCAAGGACTCTAGCCCATCTGAGTGAGAGGAGTAAGTCAGGTGGGCTGAAAAAAAGCAGGGCTCAGAAGCTAAATACATGCAGGAAAGAACCCTCGAGCAGATGCTACCACCTGAGATAAAACAGAGGAGCTATTAAAAGCGTGTCCTCTGCACAGGTGACACTTCCTTCCTGTGTATTTTAACCAGGAAGACAAGTGATGCAATTTACTCTGTCACACTGTTTATAATGCTTCCTCCTTTAGTAATCAGCTCATATGTGGGAGTGGGAATCAGTGTCTCTTACAGAGAGGATCTGGAAAATGCCATCATCCCTCAGCTCTTTATTTTCTCCCTTTGTAAATTACTAAGTACTTGCCTCTGTTCTATGAATGTTACCAAGACTTTGATGTCTTCAACATTAACAACTGCAGCTGGCTTCAGCATTTTCTGGTACCCATAATCATACTTTACATCATTAGAAAATAGTAACTACAGTATAACAGTATGAAAGCATCAGGATAAATCACCAGCAAATAGAAAGATTGATCTGTTTTCTTTGTGAGCTCAGATAACACAAGCCATGTGTAATTGGTTCATTACATGGAAGTGCATAATAAAGCTGTAAAACTAAATGAATTGCCAGTACAGACAAACCATTTCACATTTACCCCAGATGATGGCATCCAAACAAGACTACTGCATTCCAACACAGGTTCCTTAATTAATGTTATTTATGTCATGTGTTAAGAAGGTATCTTTGTTTTATACTTAAGTTCAGAATAAGATGAGCAATGTGAAACAGTGCAGTCATTGCCAGGCCATGTAAGGACCAAAATGAGCTACCAAGTTTAATATTACAGTTTAAGGATCCAATCCAAAACTGGGAAAGCATAGGAACCAAGAAAAGGTCAATGAATATGCTGTTTTTCATGGTTCTGGGGATTTATCTGATAGCAAAAAGAGAGGATGATTTGTGACTGTATTTCTCCTCACAAAGTGTTTATCCTAATGTTTCTTTCTCACTTTAAATGTTCTCAAGAAATATATAAAGAAAAGTTTAATATGATAAGACAGATAGTGGTGATGTGCTGAGCAAGCTTTTACGTACTTCAGACTTGACCTGCAGTATCTCTGACACAAACCAACTGAAGCAGAAAAGGGCACTTATTCTAAATTATGCTTTATTATGAGACAGAAAATCAAGAAAAAAAAAAGACTGGATCTGACAAAATTATTTTAATTCTATCTTGCAATGGACTTTAAAGTAGATTTTAAAGACAGGAGATTCAGTACCTGAATATACTCTGTCAGCAAAACTTTTAAATGGCAACAAAAGGAACAATGACAAAGTTATTAGAATTCCAAATACAAATAAGAACTGCATAGCTCATACATAAGCAAGAGTATCTGGTTTAGAACATCTTGTGAATTGAGGACAAGCACTCAGGGAAAAGAGTTTTACAAAGGCAATTTAATTTCATTTATTGATTAGTCACAGTTCCTTGAAACAAATCTACTGAAAAGAATCTAGCAGAAATCCATACTGAAATGAGAGGGCATGGAATGACATGAAGGAATGGCATCAAGTAGAAATATAGGAAAGAACTATATTCAATCCTCAAGAAGGAAAATGAAGAAATGTGTGGAAAGATACATTGATACTCAGACATCAAAAACCCTGGAAAGATAGATAAAGGCCAGCACATGGAATTGAATATTCTAAGCTCAAGACACACTCTGAAGCACTTCACAGAAATAGCACATGAAAGGTTACATTATACAGCAGGCTTATTTCTCAGAACACACTTTTTAAAAGGTATGTGACTAACTGGTTATATGTATAAAAACATGTCTCTTTTTATCAGAAATGTCACACAAGAATCCATGTGGCACGAAAAATAGATTTTCCACTCTTCCACAAAATTTAGACTTAACTTCAACTAGTTAAGGAGGAAATAGCAGTAAGTTGGTATATTTATGAGTTAATGAAATATACTGGGAAAAATATCTGTTATGACTTGTTCCTAAAAATCTGTGAAATGCTATAAAAAGAATACATTAAAATTATAAAATAGTTATTACCAACTTGTCTTCATGCACACGTGAAAGAGAATTGTTCTAATTTTAAGAATAAAGCTAGTCCTACTGAGAAGGATCAAACTTAATCAAATAGTTTATTTATAATTGAAAAAATCTGTTATTTATTTAATATGTATTTGCTAGTATGATAATATGTAACTAGAATGCTAAGCAGCAGCTACAGTATTTTTCATAAGCAAATTCAAATTACTATCTCAAAAAAAATTATAAGATGTGAGTAAGAAGTGCTCTATCCCTTGAAATGCAACTTGGAATTCAGCAACAGAGGGCTGAAAGAAAGCTATGTTACAAATATTTACCAAGATTAATTCACAAGCACAAAACCTAATGGTATTATGAGTTGGTTAGGCAACAGAAACAGTGTTAATTCATGGGACTTAACATAAGTAATGGTTACTCAATATGAGTTTTTGGAACATTAATTTCATAAAATTTATATTTAGAAGATTGTAGACTTGGTTAAATTTACCACCACCATAAATTCGTTTTTATTAAGATCTAGTAAAACACAGTACTTCAGGTAAGAAACTAAAACAATATGAAAAACAGCACAACTTCCACTGAAATGCTTAAAAAAAATGAATTCTGAAACCTTGCATTTACGCCCAGTAGGTATTCATTTCTTTATACTTTCTTTTCCAACTTGCTCAGTCAATTTAAGACATTACCAGACAGGGTTTTACCACTTGCTTAAGAACTAAAGAGGAAAAAAATTAGATGTTATAAAACGATAATTCTTGATGACACAGTTTTTTATTTCAAAGGTATTCTTCTCTTGACATTGGTTTTAAGCACTTACCTCTGATTAAAATTAATTATTCTTTTTATTTTTAGGATGGCCTCCATAATTTGCATCCATGTTGCAGATACAGTCAGGATTTCTGACCTCCCAATAACATTGTGATAATAAACCCATTAAAGACTAGAAGTGGACCAGTGGCTACTGCAACACTTTAGATTAATCACCTTTTGTTCTCATATTAAAGGAAGTGAATGTTTCCTTTTCTAAATACAAATATTGTGGCTATGCAATACTGGCCAAGTCACTGTGGCAGCCTTAGTGGAATCTAATATAAAAGTCAGGCAGTCCTGCACTCTTAAGAACTTCTAACAAACCTTACTGAAACAGAAAATTGAAAATATTAAGAATATTTTCAAAGGACTCACTGGATTCTGAATGATAACATTGTATAGGTTGCATGTTACAACAAGTGAAGAAAAACATGCATTATACCAGAATACATTTGTGTCTCCTCAAAATGCTAACAAGCTAATATAAAAGCTTCTAAAAATTTCTGGAAAACAATAAAAAAACCCCAAAACTCCTATATAATTGGAAATAATGCCCTTTGTAGGACATTTAACTGTAATTAAAATTTAGACATCTCTTAGGTCAAGGAAATATGGACACTAAGAATCTTTCACTCTCCCAGTGTAAGAAGTGTTTCTTCAATACTTTATACAACACTTAACTCAGCCTGACGTAATTTCCCAGTAATTCCAGAAGGCCTGGCATGCACAAAATACAGGTCAATGTTGAATACCTTCCTCATTTATTGTAACTTAACCTTACTATGCCAGAGATACCTAGAAAAGAGAGCCCAAAATTAGTTGTCCTTATTATTAAAAAAATTAAAAATTACTTTGCAACTTCCCAAATCTGAGCTGCTGAGATGTAGCTATTGTTAATTCAGTAGGTTTATTACTTATGCCTTCTTTAAAAGAGCTGTTAGTAAAGCAAGAATCTCATTTTTTTTTTCTGGACTGGGAGAAAATAAATGTTGTTTAAAAAAAAATGGGCTGATCACAATTGACAAAGTGCAGAGCTCTGAAAGTAAGACATCTGGTTTCTGAGACTAACCCACTCACTGAGATTAAAAATAAAGAGAAGATTATGAAAAATCAAGTCCCTGATTCAATAAAGTATTCAACTTTGTCTAGCTTTACATATTTAAGTTATCCTACTAAAACAAATGAAATTATTTACCTAAAAAATTATCTCTATGCTCATAGACAATACTGGAGGAGAGAGTGAAAGTAACTTCAGGGAGAAAAAGTAAGGCAAAGCATTTCAGGGGTCAGGCTGCACCTAGCATTGTGCAGAAACTCCACGAGCCCCCCGTTCCAGAAAAGGCGAGGATTTGGCTTCACTGTTTTCAGATAAGCAATGAACCCCATCCATGCACTGATCACTTCCAGCATCACTTAACACATGTTCCGAGCAGCCTGGCTGAGGGATAAACAGCCACAGAGGTTTGAAACAAAACATCTGGGAAAAGGAGCTCTTAAGTAACTCCATGAATCCTTCCCTTGGCAAGATCAAGGAGTTGCAGACACAAATTTTCTGTATTTTTCAGGATACACGAAACCAAGGTTTACTAACAATGGATACTTCTAGCACAACTTCTTCCCCATAGTGACAATAAAACACACATGAGAACAACTCAAACAAGAATTAAGGTATTACCAATTGTTAATGGGAAATTAAATGCACTGAAGAAATCTGTTAAAAGCAGCTCACCAGGAAAGTAAAAAAGAAAGGAAAATGGCCAGACTTTCATTGTAAATTTACTGATGGTTGCAGAAGAAATTGTTACTATTCCTGTTTCAAATGTGGTAATTCTATAGGTTGAAAAAAAATTACAGCTGAAATAACACCCTTCAGAAATATTTAAATAACCTGAATTCTTTCACATAAATAATAAATATTCCTTGATATTCCTGATTACTTTTTTGTTTTTTCATTTCCATTTGTTAAACTAACCAAAAATTAAGTTCAAAGCAGTTGCTGTTGAAAATTAATTTTAAGATCAAGCTACATTCTCTTATGGAAAATGCAGTTCTAGGAAGTTGAATTGAATCTCAAGAAACCATCATCAAACATGCTGTTGAACTACAGGAAACTTTTGTGGTCAGAGAAGGATGTATCTTGAATTAGGCGAGGCTGATACTAATCCTGACTTTTTCATCTATACCTTTCAGCAAAGTTGAACAGGAAAATTTAGCTATAAACTATTCCAGTGGAAATAATTAAACAGTACTCAAAAGAGCATGAAGACAGGAAAATCAACAACAAAAGGAAAAAAAAAAATACTTAAGGAAAACAAGGAGTTGTCTTAAACTATTTTTGACCACTGAAATGAAATTATCTGAAATGACTCATCAAACTCATGTCAAGCAAGGCCATCACTTTCAATTCCCTTAATCTACAAAGAGAAACTTCAGTAATTCAAATGTTGCTATTTTCCTGATTTTGTTCATTTTAATATAATTTGCGGCTGAGAGTTAATATAAGCAAAGGAAATCTTTCCTCTTTGGATATGCAGTTTGTTCAGCTGTTACTGACTGTCTTCTACTGCTACAAAGTAAAATTATAATAGGTATTGAAGCAATACAAATTAATTATCTCCCAGATTCCAGCTCTACAATGTTCCATTTTTAAAAGTTGTTAGTTTTATAAAGTTGTTTTAAAATAAGATTGGGAAAAAAAGCCTTTTTCCCAATCAAACTTGCTTCCTTGGGTCCTCGTAAGCTTACGGAGTCCCTCAGTACCTAGCTCCTATGTGGACTAAGTAGTTGTCCAAAGTTAATTGGTGAAATTTCTGATTTTCTTGTTTAGCACCTGTTCCCTTTCTTCCCCAAATAGGCATGCACACCTCCTGCCTGCTTCTAAACTTCTTGTAACAAAATAAATAATGCATTTTTTCTCCTTATAGAGTTTATCTTTAAAAAAAAAAAAAACTTTTCCTAAGGTTTATCATTAATAAAGTTAAGAGAAAAAAATCACCAAAAGGGCTGAAATGAAAGCACCAAATATAAGTAAGCAGCAACTATGCAGTGCCAGCCCGCATGTTGATAGCAATTAAAATGACACAAATGTTTTCCACCAGTCAAGATAAATGAAGGAACAGATTCATTAAAAGGAGGTAAAAAAGTCGTAAGTATACTTATCCATTGGAAGGAAGAAATATAAGTGAGGATTTAGCTTTTTCTTTCCATTATCGATATTAAATGTCTTAAAAATTTTGAAGTGACTACACATACTGAAGATCAGGGTGGTAAGTTCTATCTCATTTAGTAGTAAAAGACTGAGTCAATACTAGCACTGTCTACCCTAATCAAATATTAACCAACCCTCTTCAAGCTATGTACTGTGATGGATATATACTGCAAAGGATTTAGTTTAATAAAATGGGAGGAAGAGACTTTGAAAATAAAAGGAATTTGGAAGACGATCTTCCTGACTCACACCTTGCTCTGCTGTTTTTTAAGAGAAAAACAGATAACTTTCAAATAGAAGTTGAAATCTTCTATTTCCTTGAATATATTAATGAAAACAAATTTACATTTTTTGTCTGTGGAAAACTTGTTTACAATTGCAACTTTAATGTCATCCAAACATCATGGAAATAAGTGTGTTCAGGAATACAATCACTACAGCTTTTCCTCTTCGAATTATGCACTGAAATTCCCAGTGACTATGTGCTGGGAGATCTGCACGTGCTGCTCCTTACTACCCCAGTAATCTGGGATTCAGAAATAATCAGGTTAACACTGAAATGAACCTGCTGCTTTCACATTTTTTCCACCTTTCTGCACAGAGCTTCCTTTTTCTTTCAATAATTGTTTTATCTAAACAAGCACAAGAATGTTTAAAAAAAGTCACTCACATATGGTTTTCAGATTCAAAGGAGAGATTCTTGTGTCATAATCCCCGATATCAAAAGCAGCTCCTCAGAGTTTATCTAAACACCAAAAGTTTCTTGTGCTTTATGCACTTGTGCTAATAATATGGACCTGATCGGCTTCTTTCACCCACAAATTGAAGGGAAGACTTCATTTTTGTTTTCACTTTTTTAAATGGATTTGGTTTGGGATTTGTCTCTTTTTTAATTTATGTTTCGTATTTTAATCTGACAAAATAATAAACTTAGGTACATGATGTTTATATCGCCAATGAGTGTTTGTGAGCAGAAGAATAGAGAACTACACATTTTCACAGAAAAAAATTAAGTCAGAAGAGGCTTCCAGGACTTGTCTAATCCAACCCAGCTGCTCAAGCAAGGTCACCTAAGGTATGTGGCCCAAGTTCATGTCCAGTAAGGTCTCAAATATCTCCAAGGATGAAGCTCCACAGCTTCTCCGGGCAACCTGTACCAGTGTTTGCTCACCCTCACAGTATTAAGATGTTTCTCGGTGTTCACACAGGAAGTCCTGTGCTTTAGCTTGTGCTCGTTGCCTCTCAGCCTGTCACAGAGCATGATGGAGAAGTCTGTCTTTCTCCTCTTCAGTCTCTCCCTTCAGGTATTCCTTTACATTGATGAGCTCCCCCTGAGCATTTTCCTCTCCAGGCTGAGGTCCCAGCTTTCTCAGCCTCTCCTCACAGAGAAGATGTTCCAGTTCCCTAATCACATTTGAGGCTCTGTGCTGGACTTGCTTCACTATGTCCACATCACTCTCATACTGGGGAGCCCAGAACTGAGTCCAGCACTGCTGATGTGGCCTCACCAGTGCAGAAGGGAGAGGAAGGATCACCTCCTTGAACCTGCAGGCAACACTTCTCCTAAGGCAGCTCACTCCCTGTATTCAATTCAGTTCAAACTGTAACTGAAGGTCTCTTGATTCCTTGTGGCAATCATACAGGCACAAAAAGTTTTCAGATAAAACAATTAAAAATAGTAACACTGTGTCTATGAAGAACCACGCAGGTCCTGGTGCTTGACCTACTCAGGTATTTTTCAGCTAATCATTCCCTCCTGCACTTGAATTAGACATGGTCCAATTATACCCTTTGGAAAATTACATGCCAGTGTGAAAATTTCTAATACTCCAGGATAATTGGAACTGTCTCCTGTGTATAAACTGTATGTAAATGGAGGAAGGGAGGAGTTATGAGAAAATGCAACTCTCTAGCCTGGTGGCACAATTAGTCTCTAGGGAAATGAGACATCTGGTTCCAATCCCTGCTCCCCTGAGTGTTTAATTTTGTATACAGAGCAGCACAACAAAACTTATTTCTGAGTTATTTCTAGTCTGGTTATCAGAGCACTTTCTTCAGAGAGGGAAGGTGCATTTTCAAGTGAGCTTGGGCAAAACAGTGAGTTGAATATGAGTTTACTACATGTAACATGACCACCCTCGTTACCAGGCTAATAGTTTAGTGCACTATCAAAAGCAGTACTCAGCCACTTTGTTCTTTCCCTGTTTTGATGCTTTTATAATATAAATGATTTATAAAATTTAAAAATAAATAAATAAAATAGACAAATTAAACACATACACAAAAAACTCCCAAAAGACCACATATAAAAAGCAAAAAATACCTAACTCTAATTGTTCTGCTTCAGATGAATATCATATTTGATACTTTTTTTCCAGTAGCAATTTTGAAATTTGACTTCTTGCACACCGGGAGGGCTTGATTTATTAAGAAAAGAAATGTCTTTATACAGCTTTAGTATTTACCTATTCACTTATTCATTTTGTTGAATCACCAGCAGAAAGGATGAAGAGAAGGGACCCTGCTCCCCACCAGCCCATGTGACTGATACACTCCTTACCCTGCAGCCCCTCTTCATCCCACCTGCAGCAGCCTTGGATTAAGGCTGATTGAGTCTGTTGGTGTTGTGAGGTCACACTAGGACACAGATACCAAGGCCCATCTGATAGCTTGACCTGTTCACTACACAGGTCACAACAATGAAGAGGAGTTTTCTTCCAAGAAACCTGCAATTTCCTTTCATGTAAATTAAAAAAACAAAAACAAAACCAAAACAAAAAAAAAAACAAAAACAAACAAAAACCCCCAACAAACAAACAAACAAACAAAACCCCCCAAAAAAACAAAACAAAAACAAAACAAAACAACAAAAAAAAAACCAAATCAAACAAACAAAAACAAACAAACAAACAAACAAAAAAACACCAACCACAAAAACCCCCCAAAAGAATTTCTAGAGTGCATGTTATTGCATCAGATCAAATAGGGTAAATGCTTGAGTCTAATATTACATGAAGTATGAGGTATAAAAATAATACACCAGGGCACTTGATATCATTAAAAGAAAAGGCAATATGAACTGACCAAGTATGTCAACAGAAACAATTTTGAAAAGACTGGTATATAAACCACGGCATCATCTTTCAGAATTACATGATTATGTATTTTATGGAGAAAAATTGCTTCCAGTCAAGTCTGATTCCTTCAGCTTCCAAAACCAGCACAGTGAAAACCCACTTTCCTTCAGTCAAAAAACGAGCATTTAGAGAAAATCTCTTGCCCAAGAAACATTCAATCACAGCTTAAAATTTTAGAAGTGGCCTAAGAAATTCTGGCAGCCAAATTCCATTAAAATTTACAGTCATTCTGTAACTGCAGGAACAGCAGCAGCCCCATGGCCTCAAGGGCAGTGAGAAGCAGGATGCTGGCAGTGCAGCCACCCACAGTTCCTCTCAGCACTTTGTGGATGATTGCACCCACATGCACAATCTTCCTGAAAACTGTTTCACATGATCAGTTGAGGAGAAATGGGAAGGTGACTTTTTATGAACAATAAGAAATAAAAATATCTAGGTGAACTGTCTAGCCTAATGTTGACAGGGGTGATTCACAAAGCCTCTAGATAAGAAAAATGTTTCTCAGGAAGCCAGACATATATTGAAAGATAAAACCTGTATTTTGAATAATAGAACCCTCTAAAGAATTTGAATGACGTTTAATTTTAATGTACACTTCTTTTTTCAACTAAATGTTTTGTTACACACATCATAATGCAAACATCAACACTTGTGGTATCAATTAAATGAAATACTTCCTTATTATCGTGCAACAGCAAAAGGCAATGCTATAAAACCTGTCTATTTCATCACAATAAGGTCTTTAAAGTAACTCCGATTTAGATACGAAAGAAACTACAGCAATGGCAAAAAATGTGGTCTCTGTGCCCATGCATCTTGGAGATTTTAACAGCTCCCCAGTGACTTTTTCTTGCTCCCTAAACAGGACTAGCCTCTGCTTTCCTGCTTTTCTTCTCTAACACTCCCAGGCCTTTCTTACCTGAGGGTCTCCATAAGAAGTTAGTATACAGAGAGAAGGTGAAAAGCAACATTAGTAAGAGTCCTGGAGGAAACTAATTTGAAATGAATCTTGAATGTTATGCAACAGGACTACAGAACAAGCAATAAAATTTTAAACCATGTAAGAACGTGATAAAACACAAAGACAAGCCAAAGCTTGTCTCCATCAGACATGTGACAGGAAAACTACTGCAGATAGATCAGAGAAGCAGAAATGGGCAAAATGATGGAAGAATTATTTTGACAAAAATGTAGCACACGTGTGGAGAAATATGCCCAATTTGAATAAATGGGCACATATACCAAAGCCTTGCAATGCAAGAAAAAAAAAATTATGTGAGTACATACGTTTAACACCGATAACAAACTGAAGACTAACTGAAGTAACAAAAAGTTATGATTTTTTTTTTTAATTCTTCTGGAAAAATAAAATCATGAGCTAAGCAGTAAAAGATAAGAAACTTTATACAGGTATATGTTAAAGTAAAGTGCATAAAGGGGATGCTCACCTAAGTGGAAGATTCACATTCAGAAACACTGACAGTAAATGTGACCTTGTGAATTGTGTTTTAAGAAAAAGTAGGGTGACATTGCCTTACACTATACAAAAAATGTCAAGTTCCTAGTACAAGGTCCACCTTGAGATTATAGATGTTCATCTTATTTAACTGACCTATAGACATTTATAGTTCTGTTAAATAAGATGAACATTTAAGAGCCATTTCTGTTTCTTAGTCAAGGTACCTCGATTAGGCAAGTGAGACACTTCACAGGGTTTCTGGAGACAACCCAGACCACAGGCAGCTCTGTGCCTTGCTAGGAGTCCATGGTCAGACCTAAGACAGACAAGTTCAATAACAGAAAAGCCAATTTGTCTTTCAGAGTATTCTACTCTTCCATGTTTGTCAGATTCACAACATTTTGTAAGCATTATCTGATAAATGCATAAAGCATTCTGCTTTCAGTTTGGTTTTCTACTGACAGAGAAAGCACAGAAAGGTCTGGTAGTAACAATTTATATTTGAATTACAGCTTGCAGTGCTACAGACACATTACACAAATCATTTCAGCTCACCTTTGCAAGAAATGGCAAAATGATACTATTTTCTAGTGAAACTTCAAATCAGCAGCAGTGGCTGTCAGATACCTTGTAATTTTTCAGCTAAGTCATTGTGTCCAGCTCAGATGCTAAAAAGTAGTTTCTTTCTCAATTACACATCATTGCTTACTCCTTATTTGTTGATTGGTTCTTTGTTTTGGTCAGTTGTTTTATGATTTCTCAGTATTCTTTGCAAATTTTGTTCCATTGAAACATAATGAGAGGCTCATTCTCGAGAAAAACTCCACGGGATCAGAATTTGAGTATTAATTAGAATATTGATAATAATATTAATATAATATTAATAATATTAAAACAGAGTTGAGAAAAATAGTTTAAAGGATTGCAAGTTTATTGCCCCCCCGCTCAAGGAAAAGAACAAGAGAAAAAAATTAAAAATAAGAAAATGAAAAAATGCAAGTAAATAGTTAACAGATAAAGACTAGCATTTTCACAGTGATCTGCTCGAGGCCACGAGTAGCAGCTCCCATTGCCCAATTATTTAAAACTATAGTAATACCTAGAGTTTTTCCAAATACCAATACTTAGTTTCCATGTGAACCACCTGCTGTGTTCAACAAGCCTTAAACCAAACCTCAGCACTGGAGGAAATTTTTTGGAAAGAGACTGGACAGCTCACAGGACACTGGAACCAATGGCATCACACCACAAATGCACAAAACCAAGCTGTAACCAAGGAACTTGTCCAGCCAGGAAGAACACAAAATCCTAAGTGTGGATCGCAGCACACTCAGCTGAGCATAGCAGAGATGAGGTTTCTCTTGTGCTCCTAGGTGTTCTGAAAATAAAAGTATGAATGCTTAATGCCATCGTGGAAGCCAGGTATGTGCCACTGTCTGCAAATGAGGGAGTTCTGCAAATAAAAGAGCTCATTACTTAGCTGTATCTTTAAATTTTTTTCAGATAAATAACTAAAATCCTCTACATGTTTTAGCTAGAGAGTTTGTAACTTCAAATGATGTTGAACTTGGTGGCTCATACTGCTTGATGGCATGTGCCCTCACGGAGGACACTTTGCCACATGGTGTCCTGGACAGGGAGTCGGATGTTTTTGCAAGAGGAGCAGCCTTCTTCTTCCAAGAGCCAGGCTGAAAGCTCCTAATGAATCAAGCTGAGCATCAAGCTGAGCAACCAAAAGTGACAAAGTTTACACACAGAATAGGCTACCCTGTGTTTTGTCAAACAGCTTTTAGTAGAAAGAGGTATTTCAAATTAATTGTACCATCTCTATATGACATGAAATCTTACTTGACACTTTTTAAAGGAACAGCATTAACAGAAGGAGTTGTATCTGCATCATGTCAGAAATATGCACCTTAACACAAATATTGTATAAAAAGGCTGGACTATGACATTTTGCAGCATTTGTACCTGGAGTGCAGACAACATCTGCTTCTTTATGCAAACAGAAATACTTCTTCCCTGTCCTCACCTCTCAGTTTACCAGCCCTACAAATTATCCTGAGACTGGAAGTTTCAGTGTTTCCTTCACTGGAAGGCTCAGGGTTTCCTTCACAGCTTATCTATCACCAGATAAGGCCAAGCCATTCACCCAGCTCCACCTGTTCAGCTCAACCTAACCTGAAGCACAAACTCAATAATTTCTGGAAGAGTAAGTTTGTATAACATAAAAGATCAAACAGTCAAAGCTTTATGTGTGATTGTACCAGATCTTTTAATTTATTTTATTTGGTGGCAGCTCACCTGTTATTGCAGGGCAGGAATATATTTTAAAGGGTTATTCAACACTGTTTGCAAGAACAATGAATTCTAAACACAATGTTTAATGTTTGCCCATCCTTTAAGTATAGGAACAAGAAGATAAGACTGACTTTCATCTATTTCCGTTCTCTGATGGTAGATTTGATGGTGCCCAACAGAAAATTTAACATAAGCACTCCAGGAAGTGGGTTTAAAAATATTAACGATTTTTCAGTTTGTAGGGAGAAAATAAATCGTACTGTCATGAGATCCCTTAATTTATCTGTTTAGCAGAATTGTAAATTCAGAAGAAAACAGCTTACTGCAATGTAAATAAAGCTTTGCATGCAGTGCTAACAGGGCAAGTTTATTTAATATAACATATTACACAAAGTCATCATTGCTACCTTTCAGTTTATACTTCTATGGTAACAAACTTAAAATAAACAGAACCCTTGTGTTAAAATCCAATGCAAAGTAGCAACACTGATTCTTTTCAAACCTTAGGGACCATTTATCTCTTCACTTTTTAGTTTTAGCTACTAGAATTAGATTCAGTTATTGAAAGTAATAGTTTACCTATACTAATAGTCTAATTATAGTCTATTACTAAAAACTAGTACTCCAAAGTTTCAATTTAATTCTTACTCTGAGTAAGATTGAGAACACTGAATAGCTGTAAATTTAGTTAATTTTTTAACTAAATACGTATAGGATGTGGTAATAGAAAAACAGTTTTATTTATATTCAAAACCCAGAAAACAATAATGCTTAGTGTATATTCAGATATTCTACAGTTAAGTTTGATTCTGATACTGTTGTGTTCTACATGTTAGAAAAAGAATGACTGAAAACCTTATGTTGTTAAATTTTTGGACACTTACAGCACTCAATAGCAGGTAAATGATGTCCTTTATTTAAAGCCCATGTAGAGTATCAACATTAGAAGCACCAAGGTACCCAGGCATTTGAACTCAAAAAATTGTGGATGTTTACTATCTTCTGCTTCAGGTCCTCATCTCTAAAACTGGAACAATGGAAGAGTCACTGAAGAAACCTTCCAGCCTACAGCAGCTCAATTTGTGATAAGATAAAAAAAAAAAAAAAAAAAAAAGGCCAAAATAAAACTTGCTAAATTCTCAGATAAGAACTGCAAGAGAATTGATAGTGCAACCTGATGTAAAATTGGCTCCAAGAATTCAGGATATTGGAGCAGCTGGTACAATAATGACTGCATAATTATTATAATCAGCGACTCCCTTGGCACCCTGAAATCCTGAATTTTGGCGTCTAGGCCTCCAAAATTAGCAGATACTTGTGCATAGGTTCTTGATACACAGCTGAAGGAAAAAGTGTTTCTTCCTTCCCTCAAAACAAGAGGTATATTATCACAACTCTTTGGAAACATCCAACAGTACAGATTAAATTGATAAAAGGGAGAATAAAGGGAAAAAAAGAAAAAAAAGCCACAGAAGAGAAGGCATAAGGATACACTGTTGTTTGTTCCTCATCTCACAGAGCAAACCTGCACAAGCTCTGCAACCATTAATTTAAGAATTTTTTAAAGTAGTATGGCTGTAAGGAAAAAAAAAAGGAAAAATAAATAGATGAAAAAAGAGGGAGCAAGAAAAAGCACATGGCCAATGGGATTAAAATGTGAGAAGAGAGAAAAAGCTATCCAGCTGGTTTCCATTCAAGTACATAGGACTCTTCTTGGGATTTATTATTCAGACACACCAGACTTCAGCTCTTAAACAAAAGAGCTGCAGAGCCCATTTTAAGTTCACCCTGCTGCATGTAGAAGTAGTCATGCCCCATAACCTCTGCTCCGACATGGGGGGAGAGTGGCAGACATACAATGACTTGAAGACACAGAGCAATGGCAGGGGTGAATACTATCCAGGACAAAGATAATTCAAAACTATTGAGTTCAATTTTTGGGGGGTTTTTGTTTCCTGCTTCCGGAAGCACTTGCAGCTCAGAGGATTTTCTCCTGCGCTGCTGGGCTTTCTCCTGCACACCTCAGAGAGAAGCCCACCAGGGCCAGGCCCTGTTCAGAGCACCAAGGAGTCAGCAAAGAAGCAAACAGCACTGTTTTGTGGCTCCAAGCCACCCCAGCAGGAAAGGCAGCTGCTGCTGCTGCATACACACTGCCTGGGGGCTGGGAAGGCTGAACCGACGGGGCAGGGCTGGAGCTGGGCACCCAAGGTGTCAGGCGGCTGCCCTGCCATCTGCTGCTGGGTGTCATGGGCAGGAGAGGAGCACCCACCACCTGCCATGCCCAGCCTGCTCAGTAAACACACCCTGGGTGAGATCACTGATGAACACAGCCCTGCTCTGCTCATACAGGCACACCACCCAGCCAGCCCCCAACAAAGGGGACGGTGTTGCAGTCTCCTGCTTTTCCTCCTCTGCCCGGCTAGCATCTGCAGGAGAAACCGGCAACAAGGTCTTTCTGGGTCTTGAAAGGGGGGTGGGGTACAGCAGCCTTACCAGAGCTTTTAGGGAGGATTTTTTTGGCAACATGTAGCAGCTAGTAGAAGCAGGCAGAAAAGACACCACTTAACTTTCGAGGGTGTTGATCAGACAGGGTTTATTTAGGGGGTCCCACACCAGGGGGGAGCGGCATGGCTCCCACAGGGGAGAGGGGGAGGGGAGAAGGGGGAAAGGAGAGAGAGAGAGAGAGAGAGCAAGAGTCCAAGACCCCAAGAGAGCAGGAAAAGAGGGCAAATAGAGCAAAGAGACCTGCCCCCTAATCCCTTCAACTTAAATAGCTTTTCTAGTAAGGGGGCAGACTCAAGGCTTGGACCAATGGGACACTGAGGGTAGGAGGGGTTGGGTAACAAAGGGGTTACAATGAATGGCAACTTAGGGGGTGGTTTACAACAACTTGGTAATGAACTATACATGTTGCAGGAGAACAGAACCATTTAGGAAAAGTGAATCACAACAGGGCGGATCAACCTTTACAGACAGGCTCAGCCACAGGGGAGTTCTTTTCAGGAACCAGAGTGACTGCTACAGTCCCACAGACCCTGGAGTGGGTCCCTAAAATGCTCAAACCCTTCGACTTTAGGTACTATTTCCCAATTTCTAGCCCTCAAGACCAAGAACAACCAACACAGCACCAGGCAGAGGTTCATGTGTTGGTTTTTCCCTGACTCCCACCCTTCCCATTGGGCTTGACCAAGCTTTTCCAAGGCCTTTCCCCCCTCACCAAGTTGGATTTATTCTACTCCGGATGTGTCTGAAGGCAGTTGCAGGAGATTATGACACCACTGAGAGCAGCCTGGTGTGGGTGGGGAGAAAGTAGGTTGTCCAAACAGTGGAGAGTAAATCCAACACCCTTTGGTTACAGGAGACAGTCAACTAATCAAAGCCACGGCAATGTTTGGCTAGTAAAGATCATGTTTGCAGTAGAGGTGGGCAAAAGCAGAAAGGGACCATCTGCCTCCTGGGTTTCCCCTTGCCCCAGACTCTCCCCTCTGCCCAGACATCCTGCAGCAATTTGCAAGCAGGGCTGAGCCCAAGGACTAGACAGATAACTGCAACCAAGATCAGCGCCCCAGCCTTCTCCTGGCTGGGAATTTTCAGAAGGAAATTAAATCTTCCCTCTCCAACATTTACATATCTTCCTTATCCATGTTTTAACTGAATAGCATCATGCTGTCCAAATATTACTTCACAAATAGCATAACAGAGTCAAAATGATCTTGTTTATATTTGTCTTATTTTGTGAACAACTTAATTTTATTCTCAAAAAAAAGGACATCCACCTTGAAAGCAGTATATAACTTCTTTTTTGTAGGAGGAAAGTATGGTTTGTGCATGCCTGGATGCAGCCCATTCTTTAAAGTCAGGTTTGTTTTGGAGTTACTCCATTAATATTTTTTCCCCACAATGTATTTCTTCACAGAACTGCAAAATTTTAGTCAATGATCATCAAGCTAGTTGTTAGTAACCTCTTTCTCATAAACAGGAAACAAATACACTTCTCCTAATTTTATAGTGTATTTATGGAAAGTGCTGACCAACAACTTAAAGATAGTTGTACCACCAATCTGTATCCTGTCTCTCTATGTTGTACAGTATGTACAGGACAGATTGCTTTGTTTTTTTCTTGGGGAAACAGTCCAGGACACAATTGATCCCTACATTTCTCAGTACAGCTCTCTCCCTGCCTTTGAAGGCATTACACTGGACAGTGGAATCAGTGTGGGAGAAAAACAGACACAAAGGAGAAGTTTACTTCAATCATGAATGTGAGCCTTGGAGTTAGAGAAAAATGGGTGTTATTGATCTTAAGATTAAAAGAATTACCTGAGACTCTAAATTCTTCTGGGCAACTCTGAACCAGAAAAGTTCACCAGCTGCTACAGAGACGTAAATGTAAATCAGGTGCTGTGGTACAACTTCAGCTTGCAGTGCCCAGGTCAATCAATGCTAGTGCTTGCCTTTACTCCAGAAAGGGTTGTAAGGAACAATCAGGTTACCTTCTCCACATCCTTCTGTGTAGGTAAACACCACTCATATCACAGGATAGTGCACAATTGTCACAGCAATCCTTTACTTTAAGCTTCTCAAAACCCACAGAAGTACAGCCAAGACCAGAGGCAATCATTACACAGAGCAGAAGTTACCAGGACCGTAAGGTGGCAAAAGCCCCTCATGCCTTTGGTCTCATGTGGTGGCCCAGCTCCACCACAGCCCATTAAAAACAGCTCAACAACATCCATTAGGAATAAGCTGTGGAGTTTCAAGTACTGATTTTTAAAGTTAATATTTCACAGCGTGTTTCATAGCATCTCGATACATATTTGTATTTCTGTATCCTTAAAAATGAACATTCCACCGTTATTGTTAGCACACAGGCATGAAAAATAGAAAAAAAATTCTTAACAGTATAGAATTTCAATCTTCAGCAAAAAGAGTCAAACTTGCAAGAGACACTGTGACTAAAGGCTAATTACAGATACAGACCCAACAGCCTGACACAGAATAAATTAGATCCTGAGCTTGTCAGTGTTGAAAAACATTCCCTACTACACAGTCACCATGTTTGTATAAAACGATGTTTTCCTTAGGAGGCAAGGCAAGGAGCCGTGGATATTATTTCTCATGGAGACAAGTTAGCCTACTTTGTCATCCCCATACAAATCCCTTTGGACTGTGCTGTATCTTCCGGGTTTTTAGAGAAATAACAAAGCAGTAGTACTTTTGCCCTATTTCCAAAAGTTTCAGCAAGAAAAAAGAAGCACATAAATTTTGATCCTGCATTAAAATTACAGTCCCAAGTAAGCAAGTTTCTCCACAATAGGAGCTCTAGCAACAAGCAACACCTTTCAGAAAAGAAAACTACTGAAAACACACTTCTCAAAAATACAAAAGCCAATTAATTTTGAGGGTTTCTTTTTTCCTTTTTTTTTTCTCTTCTTCTTTTTTCTCACGCTTACCTGCCAGTTGTTTTCATTCATTTATCACAAAACTATTTTGGGGATAGGACCCAGTATCTGGACATGGACCTAAATTATGAGGTATTTGCCAAGGTCCTCAGAACATTTTATAGATGATGTGGTAAATCATTTTTTGATGTGTAGTTTAACACCAAGGTACACTAACCTAAAAAAAAAAAAAAAAACACAAGAAGTAGGACAGGAGTTGGACATTTACTTTGATAGGAAAATGCTTCCTGTTAAAAAAAAAACAACAAAACCCGCCTGAACTAAGAGGAATTTTTGCTGCTTCACTAGCACATGAAAGTCTTAAACTTCCCATAAACATATTTGTGCTAATAATGAACAGCTGAAACGCAGAACTACAAAGTGATCACTCCTGCAAAGGCTGCAATATATCCATAGCCTTGCTTCTCATCAACACTCCAAGAACACAGGGAGAAAGCAGAATATCGAGCACATCCTTTTCTCAAACACTAACAAGCTATTCCTTTCCTCCCTGAAAGCCCAAAGGCTGCTTTAAACAGGGTCTGTGAAACAGAGCACGGTACCTGTGGCTGGTGCTGCTATTATAGTATACCCATGACGATTGCTTTCTGGGAAGGATCAAAGCCACCCTCCCCTGCTGTGCTCCCCTTTTCTCCTTGCCAGGGGTTTGGCATTAAATGAGCCCCATTTCAGCACTGCCTACCTCAATTTCCACTGTAAGTCCAAGATCACCTAACCAAGTGATTCACAGAAACACAAGTAAAAAGTAAAGGCTGCAACTAAATAATTCTTCCAAAATCAGAGAATCAATGCAACATACTTTGTGACCAGATCTCAACTGTCAATTTTTGTTTAAGTAAAACAAGAACACCAAACAGGAGTTAAAGCCGTAATAAATGTTTAGACTAGTTTGGTAGAAGGCAACCACCCATACCTGTGACAGATCACTTGTACAGCTTTTCAGAGTGTCAAGGATTCACTTTTATCACAAAAGTGACCATACATACTTTGTTTAAACAGTCAATACCACAAAGCCATTGCCATGAACACAAGGCAATCTTGTTCATTAATTACACAGATGGTTTTAAAGTGGTCTTCATTGCCAGGCTGAGCTTTTAAAGTGCCTTGTCACTTATTCAAATACATAAGAAAACATAGCTATGATGTAAGATCAACTAAAACTCTGGTCCCTAAAATGTACAGCAAGATTTCTATTGGCCACAGTTGGTCCCACTTATCTTACCTGCCATAGCATGAAAGAAAGAAGGCTGTTACTGGAAACAGGAATAACAGGAAAACACAGTCTTAACAGGATGCAAAGCCATACTTTAGAGATTAATGTAAAGATTTTGTTATTAGCTTTGTGTTTTCTGCCCTTCTTTTTTTCTATGTTTACAACACCAGAGGAAAGACTCCTGTGCTATATTAGATTAAGGTACTGACTTGGGAATGATCATTCCCAAATTGTAGTTCTAGCTCCAATACTCACATACTGCACCAGGCCAATTTAATTAACCTTCCTCTGTATTTGCTTACCTTCCTGTGTAATGGGGATAAGATCTCCAGAAAGGGGCTCTCTCTCTATAAAGCTTAATCTTTATAAAACTCCTAAGATGAAACAGAAATATGCCATACAAAATAAAATGTGCACAAAAAAAGTGCATAAATAAGCCATTGCATACTAGAGCCAGTCGGAAAAAACTACAACCGAACAATTATCCACCACAGAATGCTGCTTTATTGAAACTGAAATGCTACACACAATTCATATCCACTTTGCTGGCATTTAATATCAAAAGATTTTTTCTGACAGTTTTTGAAACATGAGTGTGGGTTCATTTGGAATAATAATAATAAAAACAAAACAAAACACTAAAAAAATTAAAGTGCTCCATAAAATGGCACTTATTTTCAATAATTTTATTTTTAAACTGCTGATACACATTACATACACTGGAAATTTTATGTAAAAAAACTTTAACTGTGCTTTAAAACACTTTATTCTTTTCCAAATTGACGTTTTAATAAAGTTCTTTGTGATCTGAATATATCAAATATTAAAAACTCAATCCATAGTGTCAGTGTTAACTACAAAATTTTCAATTACATGCTGCCACACCTTCCTATGACTCTTGTAAAGTAATTCTGCATCTTTATATTTAACTAAAACTATTCTTAATAGGAATTAAATATCTTTTTTTATTCAAGTGATTATTTATTAAATTTATTATACAGATCCATAAAGCAAAAGTCACGGTGAATTAAGCCCTATTCCTCAGGTTAGAGATTTATTGTTTTTGTTTTGTTTTTATTTTACTTTCTTAAAAGACTACATAATCTGAATTATTATTAAATATTGGATTTTTTTATGCCTTTGTAAACCTTTAATTTTTGTTTTCATTAATTATGTATGAAAAAGAACTACTATAGTTAAGTTTTGCTGAATTCTTTTTCAGTTAATTTTATCTACAGTTAAATGGAACTGGAGGTAAAGAAAGACAGACACTGCAGGCCTAAGAAGTCCTTAGCAACTTTATACAGAGTTATTACCTCAGACTTCTGCAACCATTATATCTTTTTACTGAAATAAGCATGATTATTGCACCCTGAAGCACACTTTAAATGTCATAATGTATTGGTTTGCATTAGAGGTCATCTACAGGGAATACGTGGTTTAAGTAAAATGATTAAAACAATCTTTTTTCCCTGTCTTTTAGGAAAGATTTTTATCCTCTCTCCTTTGAGGCAGTTTAGAAATTCAGGTATCTATGTAAAAAGAAGAAGCCTTCAAATATCCTGCTGAACCCCTGAGCCCCTATGGGATTTAGGTTTTCACAAACATCCTTAAATGCCCAACCTCCAATTGTTGGGCTTTAGTGGCCCAACAATCATAAAGCAACAAAAGACTCAACTCCTCACAGATCTTCAAACTATCCACCAAACTGAGCCCTCCCCTACCTTACAAGCATTTACCTGTTTTCTTTAATTAACAAAAAACGGAGGCACTGTGGGAGAAGAGAGGTGGCAAGGTGATACCACATCCACTGCCCATCAAACAGCAGCTCCCTGACCAGAGGAATTGCTTGACAATCTACCAGGGTCTCTCAGGCAAGGATGGGTACCAAGGTCCCCTCTCTACCATAGGCAAGCTCTCCAGACTCCTACCAAATGCTTTCCTACTCCTGACCACGGAAGTCTTCCTCTCAAAATTTCAATGGCTTCCATTACGGTGTAGAATGGACAGGTTTTAGTTTTGGGTTTTTTTTGTTTTTAGTTTTGGCTTCACAGTATGAAAAATACAAAAAGCTGCAAGCATTACTTACAACACAAAGAACTACCTATTCCCAAGAACCAATCTGCTGCCTGCATGCTATAAACACATCAGAATTCAAATCTTTCAACTGAAAATCTTAATTAGAGCTGACTTGAATTAAATTTGTGGTATCACCTGTAAACACCCATCTGTGTATAGTTTAAGATTATATTTATCCTAAGAAAGAAGCGTTTTAAGCTATACAAAAATAAATTTTAAAGATTAAAAAGTTTAATCTTAAATGAGTTGCTTTAGCGACAGAAGCCATTCCAACTATTTGAATCAAGTACACAAGGCTTTATATTCTAATTATTCAAGATCAGTGATTCAAGGGATCAACATGCTCTCCAGGGTAGAAACACTGTGCGGCACGGTTGAAAAAAAAATATTTGCAGTCAGATGTGTTTGGATAATGATTCAAAGGACCTGTGACATAAATTTGCCTTCTTGTGACTTACGCAGATGCTGCACGTCAGGTAACCAACAATCATCAACCACATCCATGACTTCAGTTCCTTGCAAATGAAGCTCAGATGAACTACAGTAACCCCTTAAGGCAAAGTATTTAAGCCAATGTTTGGGTCCTACAAAAAAAATTTTGCAAGACTTATTTTATAAATACCAAATTGTGTGTTTAATCAACACTGTTATTCTGTCAGCTGCTCAATCAGATCAGAAGACCAAGAGGAAAATAAAGTTTCTCACTTTAGCAGGGATGGATGATTGGCTTGAGAGGTTTAGGGAGGAGAAATCACCAATACTAATGAATTAATCCATATCCTTCAAGGTAGTTTTAAAATCAATATTAAATACAAGTAATGTGTTAAACACAAAAACCTAGAAGTTGTTGATACACTCTCTTTTAAGCAACTTCCTGATTTTGTGATTTTGTTTGGAAAGGAGAACATGCACATACATCAAAAACTCAGGAATCTTTACAGAAGCCCCAATGCACAAACAAAGGTCAAAAAACTTTATTTCCCTTTCCTTTAACAAAGCTAAAATAAGATCAATATTAAGAGTTCTGAATTATCATCAATAGGAAAATAATGGATGTTTAGGTCACAACAATAAACATTTGAATATTTTAATCAACTTAACTTCATTTGTGAAAGTCTGACAATATGGCAGAGCTTCCAGCTGTCCTGTAAGAGAAGTATTCTCAGTTTTACATGACTGGTACTTCTGCAATTCACACCATTGGAGCCATACCTCAGCCTTTACCACAGAGCTTACAGGCACATGGTTTATGACAGCAATTGCATTGGTAGCTTGGTGACTTAAAACACAAGTGTCAGACTGCACTTTTACTAGGTGCTGCCAGAGACAAATGCCAGGATGGAGCCCCTGGGAGGAATCTGCAGTGCTGCTGTCAAACCAACACACACAATCACAAACTGAAGGAAGGAGGGAAAGGCTCCCTGCATGACCCAGCCTCCAAACAGCCTCACCGCAGCAGCACGCTACGGACCAGATTTTGAAAACATCAGGTCCAAGGGAAAAAAACAAACCCAAACAGTGACCTTACGTGGAACTCTTCTGAATGCCTTAGCACCCCTGCTACAACATTCACATTTACCTTTACAGTAAAACTGAAGTTATTAAATACTTCTTCTGCTTGGCTGACCTTTCCTCCCCCCACCCCTTCTAAGGCTTCTAGCCTTCTCTTTCACCATTTGTGCCTATCATTTGTAGCTATGAAGGTTTAACTGATGCAGTTTTAAGCTACGGTATATTTACTGGCTTATTTTTCTCTGTGGGGCAATGTCCTTGCATCATTTTTGTTTCATTTGGTTTTAACTTCACTTTTATATAAAACATCTCTACTTATACAATCAAATGTCATCAGGAAACAGAGGAAGGACTAAGAAGGCTCCTGATGTGCTCTGCAAAATTGCAGTTCGACTGCTTTCAGTCTTCAAGGATATGGATTTCAGTTTAGCTACTAGAGCACCTAACTTATAATACTTTTTTTTGTTCAGCTGCTTCAACTTCGGCTATCAAAAAAATCATGTTTCAGTGTCAAGTGTATAAGTAACACCCATGTTCCATCATGTTCAAGGAAATTATTCCAACTAGGGGATGTAGTAGTTTATTAAACAAATCACTTTCCAGGATATGTGTACTTACGTTTCTTTTTTTAGGTACATTATGTTCTTTTCTGCTCAGTTCTGTGAGAAGCATAACCATTCTCCAAACCCAGTCTCCCTGTCCAAAGTGAAAATTATGCTTATGCCAGTAGTGGGCCTCTCTCTGCCCCATGCTTCACAGTGCTCATGCAAGGCAAACTGTGTGCATTTTGGAAATTCCTCTGAAGACTTTTTCATTTGCCTTTCTTCAGTTTGTTTCTTTAGGTTAGATGCTATGTATGTTTTGCACTGAAAGTTAAATAATGCCATTATTTTAATGACAGAATTTATTAGTATTGTCAAAAATCTAAAATATTCTTACTGTATTTTTTCCAAAAAGATGGAAACTTATATTTTAATTTTTTACAGAATGCTTCTCAGAATCAAGTACAGGTATTACTAAATGCTTTGCAATACCATTTGTTATCCCATTTTAATAAAATTAAACAAGTCTTTGAGCTTTTATATGAAGCTAATAGCATCAATATTTTGAGTGCTACATTGCTCATATTTCTTTAATAAACTGACGTCTGATTTTTTTTTTCTTTTTCTAATTGCACAGTAGCACACAGTTATTTTCTTAACAAGACACAAATAAACACAACCTTCCAGCACTTCTTCTCTTTCAGTAATTCTATTTATCTCAGCAGCATGTGGCAGAAAGCACTAAGGGATCAAGACATAAAAATGAAGTTTAAAAAAAACTACTTTTATTTTACTAAACTTCATTACTAATCTGTTTTATAAACAGAATCCTCCATTTTTTCAGTATGTTACTATTACCATGAAACCTTAATACAGCATGAAGAGGTAGACATGCTCAAAAAGTTCTAATAACAAAATGTGTAATGCACAGGGTCATTTCCTGTGAGCACTGCTTACGCTTTTACAGTTTTCCCAACTAAGGCCTATTCCTCGCTATCCTGCTCATGGAGTGGATCAGGCTGATACAAACACATCTTTTAGATCTCTCTCTCTCTGCCTCCAGTGGTAATGGAGAAGCTAAAGGAGGAATAGAACACACAGCTGGTTGCTGTGCTCCTGAAGAGGCCCACAGCTAACTGCTAGCATGGGGTTTATTGCTTTCCTTGACATCCTTCCTGCCCACACTTTTCTGTGCCACTGCTTGTAACACTGTATGGCCACAGGACAGTGACAAGTCCAACACTGCAGTTCATCTCTGAAGCAGAAATCTGCCCTACTAAGGATGTCAGACGTTAACAGATACCACTGAATAGGTATTTGGCACATTCAGGCCAGAAGTTTTATGAGATCAAAGCATGCTAAACAGCTGAGATTTGATGCCTGTTTCAAACAATCACTTAAATGATTGAGTACAGCATCAGTTAAGTATACACAAAATGCTTGTTACATCAACATTAAAAATGAGACCAGAGGTTTTGGTCAACGGGGACTGTGAGCTGCCCAGAACAATCAACCTCAGTTCACAGAGGAGAGACGAGCACCCAGTCTCCCAGCTCCCAACCCATCCCACCTTCAATTTATTAAAAGCTTTTATCCTAAGAAGGAAGAAGTGAGTTGCCCTTTTTCTCCTTTCTAAATGACAGGATGTCAGCCTAGATACGTGACAGCATAACAATCAGGCCAAAAACGCTTTGTTCCTTAATTTTTTTGTGATTTTTTAACTGTCTACAGAGTAGATGAGAAAGAAATGACCGACAGCCAACAGCAGGAGTGCAAAATAACAGGGGGAAAAAGAGGATGATAACAGCTGCACCACAGACCTAAAGATTTTGAAGCCACAAATGCTTCGAAGACTTTCTGAGATAGAGCCCAGTCATCTGTACTTGACTAAGAATTTCATTGGAGAAACAAATGTTTGGGAGGTTGGAGTATTCTGCCATTCAAAGCACTTTCACAAAAGTCAAGTGGAAACTTTTCGTTTGAGGGCTGTTTTTCCTTGGAACAATAAAGCATCCTTGAGAGACAACGTTAAGATTTTGATGTTTTACCTTTACTACCACACAAATCCCTGATAATACAATGATTTTTTTCAGCATTTCACCATACAAAAAGAACTTAAAGAAAATCATGGTACAGACAGTCCAAAAGTCAAACATCAAGATAAAAAGCACAAAGATCTAAGAAAGGGATCAGCAGGTAATGATTTAACTGTTGAACAGAAAATAATGCAAAAATAACTTCTTTGTTCTCATGCATACTGACCTCAGGAAATGCACTGCATGCAAGGTAGAAGAAAAAAACATAAATGATAAATTTCAGAATCCTATGGAACACTGCTTTCAATAAATACAAAACACTGTTTCCTGGAATAAAAACAAAACTCCCCCAGAGTTTAATAGCACAGTGATTAATAGCATAATGATTGATCAAACAATAAGGTACACACTAGCACACAGGCCTTACATGCCCTTTATCTTCCTTCCTTCCTTCCACAAGGTAAGAGTATAAAAAGAGTACTAATAATACTACTCTAAGATCAGTGCTGGAAGTTAGTTAACAGGCCTGAATATTCTTTCCTTTATTTTGATAGAACTTCGAGCATACTAACATATCTAAAACAGCTGCTGAGTTAACATTATCTGAATTAATTTTGTATTCCTTACTTTTCTTTTAAATTACTTGAATGATATAATGGAGAAAAAGCTGACAGGGAGCTACTTTTTGACATTTTCAACTGCTCAGGGGCCACCCATCTCTTCAGAGATACTGAATGGGAACTGATGAAAGAAAACAGGTTTTCTTCTTCAAGAACTCCATCTCTTTCATCAGACAAATTGCAAGGAAGTGGCCATTCCCCTCTTCTCAGAGTTGAGTGAAGAGTTCCTGGCAGCATTTGGTGCAGCAGGGGCAAAACAGCCAAAAAGAGATCTCTCTCCACTCTGCTGCTTCCTTTTAGGGTTGTTGTGATAAGAACCAACAATACTGGTTTGGGAAATTTTAACCAAGAAAAACAACAAAAAAACTACCACTAATAACTAACCTTAGTGAAAGATTCTTTAGGTAAGTAGTTTACTGCTGATGTAGTATCAGAAGCTACTGAAAAATCAGCATTTTTAATTAACTCTCATTAAACTTTTAAAATATTTTTCTGGTCTTTAAGCACAGGGGAATTTTTTGACTTAATCTTCTTTAAGTGAATAGAAATTATTAGCACACCAATTAATCATTGTTTCATGGAAGGAAACTGCAATTTAAACATCTTCTGGTTATTAGTGCAAGATCAAAGAATTATTCTCTTATTGTTTCCTCCAAAATAACCAGCAAACTGAGACTAATGTGTCATTACTTCAATTCTTCTGAGCCATAACATTAAAAATTGAGACTAGGATCTCCAATAGTCTTCCTTTGTTTTGCCATTAGATGAGAAACTAAATGTTATGAAAAGCTATTTCCACTGCACAATTTGTTAAAGCAGGAGCAAGGAGACACACAGATTTGGGATGATGTATTTTATTAGTTTTGCTTTTTACTAAAAAAAAAAAGTTTCCCTGCTTTAAATACAACTTTCCAGATTTCTGCTCTAATAACTGACATCAGAGCTTCAACACAAAACCAAAATACACTGCTAAGAAACTCTGAGACCTTTATTTCCACATGAATATATTACTTCAAAGAAATACTAAGCAGTCCTCTTTAACTAACAGTGCTCAAAGACTTAAACATATTTAATGCCCTTTATATCACGTTTTAGAAACATCTCAATACAGAGACTATGCAAAGGCAAAAAATGACAAATTTTACCCTTTTTAAAAACTTTTTGGAAAAAAAGAAAAGTGCAGAAAGAGGATGATTTTTTTTGTATTATTTTCAAGATATAAAACCAAGGCAAAAGAAAGAATCAGACTTAAATTAAATAAAAGTTTTCTAGAAGACTGCCTCTTTTCCTGCCATTTTATTTTGAGGTAATAATAACAGCTGTTCTAGAAGATTGAGAAAATTCTGTGTCATGAGGACATAACCAGAAAGTGAGTGGTCTGTGATCAGACAGAGATATTGGAGGCACTAAGAGAAGTGTCCAGCAGGGACACTAAGCAATGCAATGCAACTGAACTCTATTTTAACCAAAACCACCACATTAGCAAGGCAATCATACAATTCTTTTATAGATAAATTAATCATAGACTAATTTGGGCTGGAAGGGTCATACATTGGCCTTTAAAGGTCATATATTCCAGCCCTCTACAAGCAGCAGGTACAATGTCAACCAGATTGAATACCAGGTTGCTCAGAGCCCATCTGACCAGACCTTGAGTATTTCCAGGGATAAGGGGCATCTTATCACCTCTCCAGGAAACCTGTTCCAGTGTTTTACCACCCTCACTGTCAAAAAAAAATCCGTCTTAAAAATAGTCTGAATCGAACCTCTTAAAACCATTACCTTTTCTACTGTACAACAGCAGCCAATAGTCAATTTATATGTAAAACATCAAGAACAGTCCTTTAAAGTATAACAGCATTGAATAAATTTAAGGTCAAATTTAAGGTGTGTATCCAAACACAAAGCTTGCCTTTTTTTTTTTTTTTTTTCTCTGATCTCCTGCATGTTGCAAACCTCTTTTCAGTCATTTAATCTGTTGTATTTAGGTCTGCCAGCTTCCCAGAGAAGGCTTGTCAGCATAGCACAGAGGTGTGATGAATGAGTGCTGGGGGCTGGAGAACCTCCACTGATTCTGGTAACTTGTCTCTTCTGAGGCTAAAAATCTGGACCTTGGTCTCAGTCATCCTGCATCTAAATGAATGCAGTAGAGAGGAAAATGCTTTAATACTTGGCTTTTGTTTTCAAAATTCCTCTGTGCCATTATTGTGTTAACTTCCAATTTTTAATTTTATTAGCAAACTTAGTTAGGAAGTTTTGCTTTGTTTGGCTTTTTGTTTGTTTGTTTTGTTTATGTTTTTTTCCAGAGACATTTATCCTAAGTTCTTGAACATTTGCTCTTCTCAACTCTCCTCATTCCTTAACACTTGTTTTCAATTCACATAGTAAGTGTCATTCATATAGTCAGCCTCACCAATCTCAACTATGTTTTTACATATATACAAACACACAACTATACATATATTCCCATATATATATGCATATTCTCATACATACATACATACATATATATAATGAATATTCATTATACTATAAATATTATAAATATAACAATCTTTTTTTTCTACAGCACCACCTAGGGGACAAGGACCCTTTCAAAGTCCAAATATTTCTGTGATTCCCAGAGAGGGATGTGATTCCCAGCCTTATGACTGGGGTCTGTCTGGTTTCCTCAGTTTTAAAAACTGGCTGCTTCAACTGTGAAACTCCTTTGATTTCACCATCGTAGCTGTTTACTGTTTTGATAAAATGTGTAGACAGCATAATTGTCAATGATTTCATCTTTGTTTCTAGATCATTAACAAAAATTATTTCAGGCTCTGAAGAGATGGAGGCTTCTTTTTGAAGAGCCACTTTTGAGATGGCATCCTTTTCTTAATCCATTTAGCATGTGCTTTATTGGTAATGTAGTTAGTGCAATAAAGTGATGAGCACATTCCCAACTTCCATTCCTTGCTTCTGGGACTGCTTACTCATTTTATATTAGAAGCAAGGCAAAAAAGCTGTTCTGCCCCTTCCCAGCAAACACCAGCAGACTACAAAAGCTGTGCTGCTTCTGCTCCTTCCAGCCCATACAGGTAAGGTACCTCCCCCTCAAAGGAATCACTTTCAACATTGTGCAAAGTTACAGAAGTCTATCTTGCATCATCTTCCTCTAGCAGGTGAACGGGTCCTCAGACTCCTCACATGTTTTCCCCTCTGTGTGACCTTCCTTCCTTTCTTGGCTGCACAGCCTGGGCTGACTTCCCAGCACCAGTCCCAGCCAGGTCTTTTTAAGCCCTTACCAGGGCAGAATCTCCAAAGCGACTGGGACACCTAAAGCTTTAGTACGTCTGAAGGAGTCAAGGGAAGAAATGCTCTCCAAGCCACAGAGAAAAGCTAACAATCAGAAAGCTGCCTAGTGTTTTTATTTTTTTTTCCCAGTCTGCATTCATTCACTGCAGGCAATACTGGAGTTTTTATTCCTCCCTTTCCCAAATCACTTAGTACTAGCAGGTATACAGCCTTCCACAGGCTGTTTCACTTTTCACTATACTGTGGCAGAAATATTTAGAGCATCAAGATGTTTTTTTAACTATCACTGAACAAGCAAGGTATAAATTTCTTTAGACAGAAATTCCTGAATTCTGAGGTGCACTCTAGGTGCTCATTTCTTCTGTTGCATAGTCTCTCCCTCTAGAGACTTAAAACACTAGAATAAAGCAGAATGATTCAAAAGAACAGTAAAATTAAAATACACTGGGAGGGGAGGTCGTAAGGGTCTGCATCCTCCCACAGCTGAAAGCTAAGCCACTTGAGTGAGAAACTTTGCAGTAGTGGGCCTTAGATACTCTACATAAGCACAGTGGGGATTAATTGAATAGATCAAAGTTTACTTCCAAGATGAATTCAAAAAAACAAGTAAAGAAGAACTAACTTTTGCAAAATGAGCAGTTTTCAGAAAACGCCAGATACATTTTACTTTGGGTCAACTTTAATTTCTAAACAAGGACACAACTGGCTGATGCAACACATTAAAAACTGCCATGCTTTGTACAGACAAAAGCCACCATGTGAGACAGTGCAGCAGCCCTCCTAATATACCACAGTTACTCTGTCTGAGATTAAAGTGTCAGTCTCAGTTAAACTGACCTCATTTATTTTCATGTTTCCTGACTAAATATGCCTATTCCTCTCTCTACAAAATTTCGGAATGAGTTGTTAATTTCACTTATTCCATGAGGTATTTCAGACCAAGAAATTTCATTAAATTTGCATTAGACCATAAACAGAATTGAAAGCACTAAAAAAAAAAAAACAAACCAAGCAAAACCTGCAAATACCTCCTTTGCTTTCTAAGCATCCCATGAAACATCTCCTAAATGTATCTTTATAGATCATCCATAAATTGAAAGTACCACCTTAAAATTACTACTGTGAACACTAAATACCAACATAATTTCAAACAAAACAAACCCATACAACCACCTTTGGAGGTAGCTCTAGATGTTGGCCATTGTCTTAGTTGAAGGCTTAGAATTGAATTAGTGTTTTGTAAGTTTTCCCATGAATATCTGAAATAACTTTTATTATTTCACAGGAAACTAATCATAAAATATGATTAAACATAAAATCATATTTAAAAAATCCTGATATATTTCTCTATTAGAATTTTTTTAAAAAACACCCAATTTACTGTATTTCATTTCTCAAAAATTATGTTCATCATTTCTATTCATGGGTATGTATTTTAAAGGAAATATGGACTTTGAAACTAAGCAATCTTTCAAGGAATAACACTGGAAATTAAGAACAAGGCACACTATCAGTTCTAGATGCATACATGTAAAGATTACTCTATGGTGATGTAACTTTTATTTATGCTTTCAGTAGAATAAACAGAAACTGTGTACCACAGCCAAGGAGGAGAAACAGTGGTATTCATGTCAAGTAACAATATTTCTTTGAAAAAACATCAATACTAATATACAGGAACAAAACAAGAGAGCTGTACTTGAGTCAGGAAAAGCTGAAGCAAAATCTCCAGCTCTTTTCTAATGTGTACTAACAAATGATACAACATACGTGAGGAGAGTTTCATCTAGTCCTAAGGAGAACAGAATACATAAATTAGAAAGCATTAGCTCATTGAGTTTAGAAAATCACACCTGTGAATTACAGTTTTAACCTAGCCCTTCTAAAAGAGATTTATGAAAGCTTGAGTGCTTTCATAGCATTTCACAATGTTCAACAAATTCCTTTATTGATGAAGCATAATTATGCAAACCATTATACAAAATAAATAAGCTAGGTAAATCACAGCATGCAAAAAGATGCAACAAATTCTCATGCCATAGACAAAAGCTTTGGTAGGAAAATGAAAAATCCACATTTTGCATTAGGTAGGTATTTCAGGGGCAGAGAACCAAGCAGTGTACCTTAAATGGTCTCTTTATGGAATTCGCTATTATGGGTGCCAGTACTGCAACAAAACCCCTCAAACCTGCTAGTGAGAACCATTACAGAGGTCAAAACTTTTAAGTTATACTTTCAAAACTAAATCTTTGTTCATTTGTAGACAGATATCTGATGACCTTTACAGGGAGAAGCCTTAAGCTTGACCTAGCAACAAAATTTCAGTTTAGGAAACTCTATCATGCCTGCGGTTTAAATGCATCCTCACCTTTCCTGAGTGGCATATGGGAGAGATTTGCACGTCCTGTGTGTGGCCTTGGAGGCTGCTATGCTTCAGGAGCAACTGTGATCATCCTTGTAGATTTTTAAGGTTCAGCTATACCAGGCGGCTTTGTGCTTCAACCATTCCCACAGCAACAGCATTCCTCCTGCATGCTACCATTTCATCTCCTCAACATCCATGGGTATTACCAGAGTAGCATAATTATGATTATCGTAATATTTAGTCCAGTTTGGAAAATAGAAAGAGGTAATACTGTGGTTCCATACCTATGTCATATTTCACAGAAAAACCTTATTGCACTGGTAATAGTATCAGTAATTTCACAAGTACATATCAGAATGGGCTATAAAAATGTAACATTTAACAATATCTGTTGATACACCTTCTGCAGAATTAGTATATTGCTCAGATTATATCTTATTTCCTACATGCTCCAACTCAAAATGGGTTCCAATAATAATAAAAGCACACATTGTTTATACCAGCTATAGAAGACAAAAGAATTTAAGTCAATAAATCTTTAGCTCATCTGCTGCAGGTTTTCACTTTCCCAAATGGTAATTATTTAAAAAGAATTTTAAGAAACAGGAAAACTAAAGAGGAAAGGTCAATGACAGAAAATTCAAACCATGTTAAAGTGGGAGTGTCTTCAAAAAATTGAATGTTTTTATTCAGGCTGCTTTAGTACTGGTTCTATAGCCCCAGGCCCAAAATAAATTGAACTGTAATCTAGGTATTCTTGCCTTGCAGTCCATCATGCTTTCAGTGTTCAAAACAGCACAATAAAAATACAATTTTAGAAAAGATAAACACTTCTCTCACACTGAGTAAAATGATGGTAAGGAGGAAAACACAACAAACAGACCACAAACACCACAACATTCTATTTGACGTTTTACACAAATGCTGTAAACCTGAAAGAGGTAAGCAGCTGAAACTGCACTAAAAATGCTAATATGCCTGCAGAGTAACAGCCACTACCTTTTCCTCTTAAGGTTTTCTATACGAATATCAAGAAAAAAAAAATATTAAGTCCAACGTACTAGACTTAATAGGGCCCTCTTTCTGTAGAAGTGAATTAATTAATTTCTTTTGGCTCTTATAGAGGAAGAATTCAGTGCACATTTCCCTCAAGCATGTTTCTGGGAAAGGACTGGGCACAACATTTGTATCAATTCCAGCATCATTCATCTCAATTAAGCATCTGATGATCAAAATGATATTCAACTTATTTCTCACAGATCATGGCACCCCAGAAAAGTCTATTCAATATCCAAAGTGACAAATCGGGGTCATTATGAGCTTTGTATGATTATTTTATGACTCTCATACCATGGATTAGTATCTCTATTTAGCTGTTATCTCTATAGCAGAGCAGCATACTAAACATGACATGCAATTGCAGGCACCTTCAGCTTAAATGCAAATCAAAAACAGGAGTTCAGAAGAGGCACATCATTAGTTACAACTTCTATTTTGACAGTGGGTAATATAAGACAAGATCCTCCAAAAATCTGAGGATATAAACAAAACTGTATGTTTATAGCACCTTAAGAGCACTTCTGGAAAGACCAGAGTTTTTCTAGACTCAATGTACAAAGCACCTAGAAGAGACCAAAAATTAGATGTAGATGAGGGAGAAAACAGCAGACAGTCAGAGATTTTAGTCAAATGCTTTCTTCCTTAGTTGATTCCTGCTACAGAAGCCAATAGAGACTTCAGATGGATGAGTGAAGGTTTCCAGCTCCTCAGTCTTCTCAGACAAGTTTCCTCTCCCTCCTGTTACCTCAGAGAAATGCTAACAGTGTTTTGCAATCATGCAAAATCCTGCATCTGTAAGAAGCAATGAAGGTACAGTGAAGTCTTACAAAAGCAGCTTATAACCCCAAAATTGAACTTAAACTTGAAAGCTGTTTAAGTTTATATTTCAACTCTTTGTTTCACCCATGAAAGTTTCCACTTGTTGCTTAAAATAGCAGATGGAACATTTTTGTTTACTTCCACCCAAGAACAAAATTCCCTGAGATATCAAGGCAATGAAGAATATATGTACACGAGAGAATGGAACAGCTTCTGTGGCCAAATTAGTCAAGTACTTTGTATATGGAATTAAGTACACCAGGAAGGGCTTTCTGATGGTAATTTTTTGCCTAGTGAGAGAAAGTTATTATTGAATGTAAGTTTTGTGTTCTTGCAAACATTTACATAAAAAGAATAAGAAAATTATCTAACAAATGCAATTACTGTACCTATACTAACCTCTAAGTATGCAGAGATGCCCAGATAACTTAGCCTTGACTCATTCATCATTTTAAATGTAATTATATAGGACTCAGCAAACAGAGTTCTTCCTACTCCCACTTGCTCATCACTGCAAGTTATCTGGTCCTATGAGCAAAAAAAAAAAACAAAACACACAAACTTCTCACATAACTGTACTTGATGACAAGAAGGGAATTTTGAGCTTCTAAAGACAAATTATATCTATGTAATTAAAACTGAAGAGCAGTTACCATTTATGGAATGTCCTGCCAGACTCCTGCAATATGAACAAGAAGTAGGGGTTACAGAACTGTGCTTATATACACATGTATTTAGTCATTACTCCTGAAAGAAGGTGCCAGTAAGCAACTTCCAACAGTATAACATCTACCACAACTATGCATGAAGGGGTTTGCATTGTTGGTTTGGGTTTTTTAAAGTATTTTTTGCTGTGAATGTTGTCAACAAATAACTTGCTTTGCTTTATGACTTGAAGTGATTTAACTTTTAATCCTTTCACACAAGTTTTTATTAACCACACAAGAAACTCAGAAATATAAAATCTTTTGTCTTTTAAATGAAACTGTAAAGCCAACAGATTCAATTTTGCAACCAATTGGTTTCAATCCAGTTTACTGTTCTTCAAGATTTTTTTAATGGCAAAACAGAGACCAAACTGAAGCATCTTTTGACAAGAAAATATTTTACACCCAACCAGCAGGGAAAAAGGCATGTAAATAAAGACTTATATCTGAAAGAAAAGCCCATACACAGAGTTTGCAGTGATCAGTCAGCCTTTCAAACAGTATCCTCAGAGGCAGCACAGAACTGAACCCATGGGTTCAAGTGCTCATTTCTGACTTCCTAAGGGCAGCTGAGACTTCACTTTTCTCCTTGGCAGGGCTTTTCTCAGAGGTTTTGAATGATGAACAGGAACAAGGTATATGCAGAGACTGTGCTCCTGTCCTGTCCTTGCTTCACAGACAGCGCAGCTACTCCTGAGGCAGCACCAGGATTTCTGCATTTTACAGCTTTCAGACCAGGCAGTTGTTGCTTGAAAAGCCCAAGACAAAGCATGGCTTTTGGAAGTGGTCAGTGGTCAGTGTAGTGATAGCAGGGGATGCAGCTACAGGGCAGCCATCCCCCAAGTCACTCACATGCAACTCTCTCCTTCATGAGACACAGGCACTGGGCCTTCCTGTTGAAGCTATACTGTGTGATATGAAATAAATGGAGGAAGAAAACATCTGACTTACAATTAAGACAGAAAGAGGGAGGCTTGCTAAGAAACAAAGAGGGATGTGACAGATGCTGCAGTTCTTGCTCAGGTATGTGCTAGCTGGTTACAAAAAGTACAGCCATGATCTACAAGCAATGCAAACCAGAAAAGCTGTATCTTTGAGGAAGTCTCTGGGGAAAGAGAAATATTGAAAAGTCCTTAGAACAAGGCACCTGATGCTACCTTGTATGGCAAATGAATGACCTATCCTAAGCCAGTGATTCCCCCTTCTGACCCAGTGATGCATTTTATCGACGTACAGGCATTGAGCTAGACTGCTTCTAAGTATTCCTGGACCAAAGTCTTCTCCCAAGAACACATTTTTTGCCTGATCAACTCATATCTTGACCTGCAAAGTTGTTCTACTCTGCCCTTGTGATAAAGAGCAAATCTACCCAATACAAAGAAATTTTTTCACTTCCTGAGAAAGCAGAACAGCTATCTTTTCTGTTTCCTTTTCAGCATTCAACCTGACTGCTTTCTACAGTTAAGAGTAATCCCATAGCAGAAACTCTTCCATTTACCCCAAAAGGAGATTAGGACTTCTTGAAAACATTTTCAAAATAAACAGTTTCTTTACTGTGTTTCAACAATGATGATTTAAGCCATGGACTAAAAATGACTCAGAGGAATTGTACTTGTCATTGTACAATTTCCAGCATGATCTACAATGTGACCAGGCAGCAATGACCTGTATTAATCACGGGCCAAAGTATAATCTAGGTAAAATTAATGTACTATGACGGTCTGGCAATTGCTGTCCATGTCCTCACCCCTCCTGCTGGCTTGCCAGACTACTGTGCTTCTGGTGGAGAAGTGGTCTGCAACTGAGGAACACGTTTTGCACAGAGCAAACTCAGATTAAAAAAAAAAAAAAAGGGGGCGGGAGGGGGATCAATTTTTCTGAGCATACAGAGGAATTCTTTACACCCTGATTATGGCAAAAGCAATAGGGCAGAAGAGCACTGCTAAATCTACCAAATTCCCTGTAAAAGAGTTTCCAAATGTCTTAATCCACAACCATCCTTGTGGTACTCACTCTTTTTTCTCCAAAATACACAATTTGCTTCTCTCCTGTGACGTGCTTATGGTTCTGCTTGGAGTTGATGCTAATGGTGAAACACACCTGCTATACTGACACATACTCCCAGCTTACATCTGTCACCAAAGGGTTTTTCAGCAACCCAGTTTGTGGAAATATTTGAGTACTACAGCCTTATAGTTTAGCAAGAAATATACAGCAGCCTCAGAAATAACAAACAGTTTCAAGAAAGAAAGCTGTAACAGGTGGCTGGGAAATTGGAAACACACTTCCAAACTACTTCCTCAAGTTAAACACTCAGAAAAAACCACAAACATCTGACCCACATCAGGGTCAATGTTTCATCATATCAGCTGCCACAGAATTATATCGATCTTGGGAAGAAGGGAGGGGTTTTTTGTTGAAGTACATTATCAGATCCATTTTTCAGGGAACAAAAACATTTAATCCTTGAAGATTTTTTAGTAACCAGCAGTTTACAAACTCACAAGTACTTTGGGTTACAGCTGCATCCTACCATGATAGAGTCATATTAAAATTACATACAAAGACTTCCGGGAGCCAAACCTTGACATTTCTCCCTCACTGAGAAGTGCCTGTGTGAATACTTCTATGATTCCAGGTCAGAGATACATGCTAGGCAACTACTTCAACACCATTATCTCATCCCTGCCATTGCCCCCAGGTTCCCATACCTCACTATCAGACAACTTACACTATCTTGTGGAAACTAAAATATCTGTCTAGATTTTCAAGGCATAATGCCAAAGTTTGGAAGTATTGCACTTCAAATCTATTAATGACAGAAATTTAAACTTCCCTAATTCCTTCTCATTGAGTAGAGTCATTATAAACTTTAAAGTCTCTTGGGTAGCCAGCCTGTCCCTGCAGTAAGATAACTGTCCTCAGCTCCTTTCTCTGAATATGAACTAAACCTAGAGGATTAAGAGGAACAGCAAAGGGGAAATCCCATAGCACTAACTCAGTGAAAATTAGACAGTATCATGCCCATCTGCTGTCTAAGCTAGAGAGTTTAAAGGTTTCCTGAGGCAGCAATATAGTTGTTGGGGAACTGCAGAGATTCATAGGTCATGCCTGAAAAATCAGGTAAGTAGTTCCCTTGACTGTGGCTAGTGGAGTAATTTTTACAGGCTTTGTCAGAAGAGTGAACAAATTCCTTAGGCCAGAGTTGTTTCTTTCACGTTTCTTATTGAATTTGTTGTGTAATAAAGTCACTTTGTAGCATTCAAAGTGTTCAGTATTTCAGATCAACTTTCATCAGAACAATTTCAAGGAAGTCCTGAAATACAGGATTGGCAGACAAAGCATTGAAAAATCAACAGGGGAATTCACAATTTGCTACTTACACACTGGCTTTTCCAGTATGGGAACTGCAACACTCAGCTGACATTTTCAGTAACTTCCATCTCAGAAAGATCAACAAACAATATAGAAAGAACCAAAAGTGTATAACACCAAGGGTGTGCAAAAGAAAACAAAGCAGCTGGTTCACAGGTCTGCTTACAGAGTGCCTTTTTTTCTTTTTTTTGGCCTCAAGAGGCCTAAAGAGCTTCACCTGTAGTTATTTAAAATTCTCAGGGGTGGCAGAAGCTGAGTGCACATAGTTGGTATTCTGTAGATGATTTCAGAGGAGCTACAAATTGATATAAGTAACTGTTAACTAACGGGACGTGGCTAATTCATAACCACTCTGATGTTAGCACACATTTCTTTACATTAAGACCCTCGGGATAAAATGTCACAATATACTTCTCAATTTTATACCATCTTGTGGTGACAGTACAGACTCAGGAACATAACTTCTTTATTTCAATCACCATTTCTTTGCTCATATCTGAAATTTTTGTTAACTTTATATCATCATCAATTTAGGTAAAGTTCAGGTGGCTAGCAAACACTCAATAACTATTTTGCTAATGAATAAAACTTTAACATAGCCATTTACCCATTTTAAAGAATTCTGCACTTCACTTCTGCTGAAGCCATTTTCACATATTTACAAGATATTCTAGTAGACATAACACTTCACTAAAAACAGATAGTAAGAATTTAGAAGCAAGGTAAAGCCTTGCTACTAAATAGTGCAGCCAAATAACCTATTAATGTCATTGAAACCCCAAGTAGTTTTCAACAGCCTACTTGTAAGAGTCAATAGCTGCTCATCTTTTTGTTCTATGTATTACTCAGCTCTCAGTCAGCTCTCTCAGCTCTGTCCAAATATTGCTAGAATGATAAAATGCCAAAACAACACAAATCCATAATTAATTCTACTACTAATACAGCTATAGTATGTCAAGGATCTTTCACTATTACAGGCTGATTCAGAGTATGACTTTCTTACCTTCACATGCCCAATACAACAGGGATTCCCTCCACAGAACCTCAATTCTATTCCACGTGTGACATTTCACTCAGGTTTCTCCAAGGATTCATGTTTTTTTCCACATTGGACCTCTATTAACAAGCACACTCCAACCCAAAGGTTTTATGAATAAAAACCTCTACTTATGATTTTGCATAATTACCTATTTAGAATGTTTATTCCAGTTCCATGATTCTCACTAGTTTTAATATATATATGGATCACTGCATCAGAAACAAACTTGCAAATAACATATAAACAAGAATATTTGGGAAAATTACATTCAACTAACGAACAGAAGAAAAAAAAGACAAGACTAGAAATTCAAAAAGGGAAGTTATAATCCCCAAATGAAAGGTTCTGGTCTGGTTGTTACTCTGAACTAGGATCAGAGGAAGAATATTGCTTAAGCTTATCTTCATAGGAAAATAGCTACACATATTATAGCTTTAATCTCATTTAAATTAATATAATTTAACAGCTGCAAATAGTTTGGGGATATTTATTTCAATTTATTTTCCTTAAGTTGATTAGGACAGGCCTTGAAGTATATTTTGCACACGTACACTCCAAGCACATCATTAGCTAAAACAAGACTAACTGGCCACACACTTCTAACATTCATATTTATGTTCCAATTTATCTATGAGTGAGTAAAATCTTTGGTAGAAAAAAATTGAAAACTCAAAAATTATAGAGAACCACACAAGTAAAACTGAACAGAAAAAAAGACCTGCACTTTTCCTTGTCTGAGCTAAAAAGTAAAAAAAAAAAATAAAATAAAGTGAAATATAGGCTAAGGTGAAACCACAATTTGTCCAAATCAAAACAGAAAGAAAAACTTTAACTTAACAGTGTTTGGTGTCACCCCACATTTCCAAGACAGAAACAGTCAGAAGTTGTATACATACAACTACCAAATGTAAGAACCCTCCTATAGTGCTTTATGTTGTACCTCTTAAGTTTAACCTTCTGCATGAGATAGTCAAACACGACTAGTGAACCTCTTCTGCATTTATTCATTGCTCTTAATAATTAATAATCCAGGACACTTAAAGACTGGGAGAAGGGGAGAAGGAGAGAAACAGGAAGGTAAAAGGGAATAAATATCAGCACTACAGTTTTCTAGTAAACACATTCAGGCTCAAGCATAAACTATCATCTTAATCATTAGAATGCTCAAATGCCCTACAGAAATGCTTGCTTTTAGTACTTCTGTCAAAAACAGTATGGTAATTATCTTACATTCCCTAAACTGACAATGTTGACCTGCAACTGGCCATGAGTTAGGTGCAAGACTTTTCACAATCCATGCAAAAATTAAATTAATAATTTAACATTGTAGATTCAAGTCACTTACCAATGAGTCCACAAAGCCTGGATTTTTTTTTTTACTCTCAGGTCAGGAACAGCAGCATTACCAATTGAAAAACCAAGTGTAAGGCCATCAAACGTTATTTTTACCGTAGTAGAAATTAAATGTAGAATGGAAAATAGCTGCTCAGGCTAAAAGGAAACACAACCGCAGCTTCAAACACATGGTCAATTAAAAAAAAAAAATCTGAGTAATTCACGGGACCAGTCTGGAAATCCAGGGTTTCAATATGCCCAGCATTAAGATTCAGAAACACTCTCCTTAATGACATTACAACATCCAATTCTAACTAGAATCAGAAAGCAGAATCAGAGTCATACAAGTCACACAAACACAAAAGACTGCAGCCCAAACGTCCTCAGTACTCCAGTGTTCTTGCTACATAAATCAATATACAATGCAAATAAATTATTACCCATCCCATTATGTGAGCCATATTCAGGAAATGCTCCCATCTGATAAAATAAAAAGGATAAGTTTTTGGGGTTGTGTCTGGTTTTTGTTTGTTTGGGATTTTTTTTTTTTTGGTGGAGGATGTTGTTTGTTGGGTGTTTTTAAAGGAACTTTTGCTCTCCTTTACCTTCTATAAAAACAGTACAACAGCAAAATTTAAGAGAAGCAGAAGCAAGACTGTACAGCTGTTGTAATAGGGATGCATTATTCCTAGAAACAAACCGATCCACCAAGAAACAACATATCAAATGAAAAACGTTGATCATATCTGACACAGAAAAGGATACTGATCACCTGCATGACTCACTGTACCATGAAAAGTTTCCAAATGATGTAACAAGGATAAGACCTCTGCATGCCAATATAAGCAGGTTGATAGGTATTAGATATTTAGTGACATTAAAAAGTAATCAGTACATTAAAATGGTTTCAATTCCAGTATTTTCTTCTTGGAAACAAGGTGGTCATCTTCAAGAAACCTGATCACATTTATGTTTGAAACTCCATTTTCTTAGCTTGCCAATATGACAAGTTAAATATACTAAAACTGTGGGAAGGAAATCAGGTGAGAGGAGTGTTTTCGTGTCCTATTTTATTTCAAGTTAACTTGAGATCATATTTATTTTTTTTCCTTATTGTTGCTGTCAGCCCACAAGAGTCGCACAATCATCATTCTTCCATTTCAGGCATTTAAAAGTTTGATTTTACCATAACCATAATTCAAGAGCTGATCCTGGCAGATAGCAGCAGCAGCAGATTTCAGTGCCCTGAGAAGCTTCAGCATATAAAGCTTCATCCTACTGCTGTATTTATAAACCTTTTCTTGACCCTGGCTGGACACCAGGTGCCCACAAAGCTGCTCTATCAATCCCCTCCTAAACTGAACAGGGGAAAGAAAATACAGCAAAAGACTTCAAGGGTCAAAATGAGGGCAGGGAGAGATCACTCACTAAACTGACATAATGAGAAAAATAAACTCCACTTTGGTAGCAAGTTGTAAAATTTTCCCTCTCAGAATTTGAGTAGGATAACGACATTTAAACCCAAATCTTAAAACCACTTTTCCCCCTTGATTAGGGGAAAAGTTCATCACATATTTCCTGTAATGCAGCTTCCTCCTCAGAAGGAAGAAATCCTCACATTCTTCCACTGTTCCAGCATGGAGTCCCTCCCACAGGAGACAGTCCTCTACCAACTTCTACAAGCTAAGTCTGTCCCACAGACTGCACTTCTTCATGAACTGCTCCAACTGTCCCCTGCAAGGTCACAAGCAAAGTTGACCCAGGCTTCTGTGACAGAAAACCTGCTCCAGCATGGGCTCCTCTCCCTGGGCCCACAGATCCTGCCAGAAGTCTGCTCCAGCACGAGCTTCACAGTCAGGATCTCCTTTGAGCATCCACCTGCCCCTGGCATAGGCCTCCTGCATGGGCTGCAGGTGGATATCTGCTCCATCATGGATCTCCACGAGCTGCAGGGGGACAGCTGCTTCACCACGGGCTGCTGGGGAATCTCTGTCCTCCCCCTCCTTCTTCACTGATCTTGGATCTGTAGAGCTGCTGTCCTGCACAGTAACATTTTCCCTTCTTGAATAGTTATCCTAGAGGTGCTACCACCACCACTGATGGGCTCAGCCTTGGCCACCAGTGGGACTATCTTTGAGCTGCCTAGCACTGGTTTCAATTCACATATAAGAAATTTCTAGCAGCTCCACAAAGAGCCTGCCCCTGCATCCCCCCTGCTATCAAAATCCAGCCACGTTGAACCCAATAAACCTATTTTCAATCTTGCTTGCATATTTTTTGTCTTTTTAGCATTCTCTTTGGCAAACAAACACAGCTTTCATTGAGCCGAGTGAGAATGAAAATTACTGACTCAGTAGTGAACAGTATAAACACCGTCTGCTGCTTCTGAAGAGTACAGTTCATCTTCACCTTCCACATACTTGCTTTCACAAAACAACTGAATTTTTTCAATGGAGATATGGAACAGGAGGAAGACTAACAGTCTCTTCGTATTTTTATTGGGAAATCTTACTAGGCATTATGCTTTTCCAGGGAAAGCTGCATGTATGACTGAAAGGGAAAAACCCAACAATCCAAGGCACACACCTATGACAGTGGTATACTGATAGCAGTCCATCAACAGGAAAGTCAGACACGGCCTTCAGAATTGTTGATGCATCCCCACATCACACTGCAAATTAACACCAAGGAAAAGGAGAACCAACACATGTGCCTAAAACATCATCGCCAGCCAGCAGCTATTGAACTGCAGTTTCCAGAAATGGGAGCTACAAATTATTCTCATTGCTTTTCTATTTATACGAGTTCCCTTTGCATTGTATCTCAGTATTTTTAGCAACTATTTTCTACAGCACAATCCTTTACCCCTCAGAACTGTAGTTCTGTAAGTTTCTCTTTCACTCATATTTGCTTCAATGTAGACCTCTCACCAATGTTTGCTCTAAAGTCATTATTTGTTACCTTTTTTATACTGTACCCAGACCCTAGAGATAAATTTCTACTCCCTTCCAGAGAAAATATTTTTTTCTTAAGAGTGATTTTTTCTATCTCTTTCCACAGAAAATAGAAGACAATTTCAGACAAAAAACTGATCAGAAAAATAATACAAATACATTTCCAATCCAGAAGTCTCCCCTGAAAGCCTCCAAACTAGATTTAAGTTTCCTTGAATTTACCTCAACAGCTCCAAGCCTAAGACAGGACTCCAATCCTTCTTTAGTTCATCTCTCCCTAAGAGACACTGCTAAACTGACTTTATTCAGATGCTATCTGAGCTACTAGATGCTTTCTGCAATAGATATTTTTGAAAAATATTTACATAAATAAATAGTCCAGAGGTCATTTGTCTTCCAAGAATCCTGGAAGTAAAAGGCACTGAGCATTTCTTCACTGATGTCTTTTGTAATGCCTTTTTAACCTTTATTGCAGAATTTTCTTTAAGATTTCCTAGTTAACAAAGGCACACCACTACGGGAGTAAAAGGAAGAACCAAGAGATACAACTCGAAAAGAAATTTAAAACTTTGCTTGAAAATGGTAACTTTGACACTATGCAGAGGGCTCTGAAGGGCTCTCCAAGAAGAGGTGTTCTGACAGGAGAAAGTTGCAGAGGTGTGGCCTTGCATGCCATTACATTTTCAGTATTTATTTCCTCCCAATTATTGTCTGCAAGGCAAACAGTCTGGCCAGAGTAACCACAGATGGTCTGCTGGCTGGTGGGGGCACTGCTAGTGAAGAAACGCACTTCGATAATACACAGAAGCAGCAGCCTTGGTAGAAAAGCACCATTATGAAGCCACCCACCTCATGAGGTGAGGGAAGAATCCACAAAACAACTTTTCCTCCCCAGGAAATCATGTCCTTCCCAGGATGTCTACCACAGGCATGTTCTCCCCTCAGCATCAAGAGTCACATTGTTCTTTTTTTTTATTTTTTCAGTTTTTACTTTTACTGTTCCCTCTTCTTTTCTCTGTCCTGTATGTATGCAAGAGTCACATGTTCCCAGGATACTCCAGACTTCCCTCTTACAAGCACTGCCCCTCCTTTGACTACCCTCTTCATTTCCTTAATTTATGGTTTAACATTCTTGCCCTTCACCTGTCACTTTCTTCTCACACAACCTTTTTTCCAACGCAATCGGCATCCCTAGAAGCATAGCTCCCCCTAAAGATTAATAAGTTTTCACTGCCTCAAAATCTATCACAGGTAATAACATCAATCATAGACTAGCAATGCTAGACCTTCCCCTATTTTTCCAGTGTTCCTCAGGTATTTTGCACTTCCACACCCCTTATGCCTCCTGATTTTTGTGTGCACGTGTATATGTGTAACTTCCCTTGTGTGCCTGTTATCAAGAGAGATGACAAGGTAAAACACAAATAGCAATCTACTCCAATGAAAAGGATGCTTCAACTAGTGAAAAAGCAGAGATAAAGCACCATCTAATTCTGACTTCATAAATTTGGATTATTTACTGTCCAGCTAATCCTGAAACCTACTTAGGGTTTTCCTAGGCATGCATTGTCAGGGCTGAAGAATAACCATACTTCGAGAGAAGATGCAGCAGTTTATGTTGAAATATTATTATCAGAGATTAAAATCTCTGGAGTATTCCACAGAATGATGTATTTTTTTCTCTGAGGAGACACAGTGTGCTGTAATTATTCTGTTCAAAGCAACTATGCACCTTTGTACAGCAACTGGAGATGATTAATAAGAAGAGAATGCTGAAAATTTTCAAGTTCTGTTCTTTCATGACAGTTTTGAGTATTTGCATTACGCCCCCTCTTTTTAAAAAGAAAGTTCCTTAATCCTTCGAATAGTTCTTACAATTGTGCTTATTACATATTGAGATTGAATTCTCCTACTAATTGTCTGCAGCGAAGTTCGAAAGGATTTGTTGCTATAGCAATACTTCGTGTTGATTCAGAAATTAATGATAAAAGAAGTGGCAATTAGCACTATTAATTTTTACTAGAGAAACATGGGAAAGTGCTAAAAGGCTTCTGCCCTCCCCCCCCCCGAAAAAAAGGCAGTAAGATTTTGCATAGGTGACCAATATAGAGCTTGCAGCTATAAAACCAAGCATAATGGATATTTCATGCCTCAGTACATGCAGCATGAATATTGCTGCCTTAATACCTCGAGACAGGCTCAGCCTCTGTTGTGTTTCAGAATTCCCACAAGACCACAGGGATGTGTCTCCTTTCATACATAACAGAACCCTGTGGGACAAGCTCCTCTACACTAGTATCAGGAAGGGGAATTGAACACTTTTCTCTACATACTTGACACAGTTCTTTCAGTGTTTTGCAGGGAGCTTTCTTTGGCATTTTTAGTGAATGGAAGTATCTTGCTCCAAGATAATGACCTGTTTATTCTCATCGCTGATTAACAGCTATGAAGCAGACAAGTGTTTTCCAGGTCATACAAAACCAAAAGAGGTAATTAATTTTCTACACCAAGACTGCTATTATCTCACCAAATTATTTGGTTTTGTGGTAGCCCAGGACCTTCTGCAAGGTGTTTAAGGTTTGGGGTTTTTTTTAAAGGCTTGGCTTGTTATTTCAATCCTATAAAGGACGTTGAGTGGTTCTATGTGACTGTAGTGCAAGACTGAAGGAAATGGAATGCTTTGCTTCTTCACTATGTATTTAGTGAGATTTTTTTAAATGTATGATTTGACAGCCTTAATAATGTATTTCCCGCTATTAGAATCCCACATAATTACTGAACTCAAATTTACTTATTTCATAATGAAATAATGAAGGCTTTTTATAAATCCTTGTGGATGATAGATAGCATTTTTCCCCTTCAAAAGTGTCAGGTTTATTTCCTCTAGGTGCTACAGCTGATTCCTCAGACCTTCATGCAGAAATGTCGGGAGGCTTTCCTAAAACCCATTAATCCTTCATGCTGAAAGGGTCTTCTGCTTATGAGAAGGACAGACAGGAATAACAAGGCTGCAGGACAAGGTATGTTGTCACAACTTGATACATTTGACTTGCAAAGTTGTCCCTCCATACTTGGAGCCTTAATGGTCCAAGAACAGCACTCAGCATCTGGCTCCAGTAAACCCTAATGCTGTCAAATAAGGTAGTAATGGCCAAGATGTTACACAAAAACACAGCTAGAGCTCAGCAGGTAAACAATACTGTACAAAGCTCCTTGGCCAACCCCTGGCACCAAGATCAGATTGTTTTCTTTAAGAGAAATGATGTACACACAGAGACATGTCCCAGTAACTTCAAACATCTTTTTTAATCCCTTCCTTCCAAATTTCTCAGTCATCTATGAACTTATTTGTAAGATGTAAACTTCCGAATCTTTTTATTATAAACCTTTGTATGCCGTAATTAATCTTATTCCCATGGGAAGGAAGAAGGACAGATTATCATCCAAATAAGGCGAGAGATTACCCTTACACTTGATCACACAGCCTTCTTATCCAGAGAGGGAATGGAAAAGTATAGAAATTATAGAAATACATATATCATTATAGAGAAAAAGCCCATCAACCTGTTGGATGTAACTGAACAAACCTGGAAGCCCCCAGTCACATTCACTACCCCAACAAGAACCGTCTACAAACCAGCAGAGCAGCCACAACATCCTGGAGATCAAGACCAGGCTTAATGCCCACAACAGAGAACAGACAATTTGTCAGATGTTTGCTGTGCATGGAACTCTGATTCTGTGGCCAAAATGTTATATTGCACTGAGCTAAATGAACAAAACTTTGAATTAGCATGCAGGAAATTGTTTTAAATTAAACAAGTTTTTGTTTATTCCACCTTTAGAAAGAAAACACCGAAAACAGAGAAGGAAAGGTAATGGCATTAAAACGTCTCTGCATTTTCAAATCGTACTCAGGAAGACATTTTCTGAAAATCTATTCTAAAGCTGTATTAATAATTATTTCTCTGTAACCATCTACATCAAGATTAATTTAGAGAAGTATGAAACTACCTCTAGCTGTCATTACAGCAACTGATTGTTTATCATTTGTAATATAACTGACATCTTTTATTTTTCCAAAGATTTTCCAACCATACAAAAGACTTTGCCTTCAGTTTGCAAGCATTTAATAAAGAAACTCATTTAAGCCTTCCCTCCTTTATACCAACAGATGCCTCCAGCATGAAACTACATACTTAGAATATGCGAGGGGGTTAACTGTTCATCATCACTCATTTTACAGCCACTAATTTCAACATTTTGCATTCACAAGAACGGATTCTCTCTTTGCCCTCACTGAATCTCCCAGGCGTGCATGGACAAGGTTGTGTTCTGCTGGCACTCAACCAAGGCACAAGAAATAGAAAATGTTACAGCCTGCTCTTGTCCTCTCTTAAAACAAAAATAGGACATAAACTACTCCTGAGCATGAAGTCTGAATCTAATCATGGCGCACCAGGTTTATACGAAATTTATTTATAATGTTTTGTGCCCCAACACCATCAGGAGCATAATCTGGTATATGCTGCAACACTGTTGGGTGGACTGGGAGTTGCACTTGTAGAGGTGAAGGTGATGGACACAGTCCCAGCACCTCTGACAGTTTCACATGTACAGCAACTGTGCAGCCCAGCAGAATTTATATTCTTCAATGGAAAAGACACAGAATGAAGTCAGAGAGAAAGCAGCAACACTGTTGAATGGATTTGTGAAACAGACAACTTTTGCTGTTTACCAGACTCTTCCTTTTTATTCCAAGCTTACAGATCCATTTAAACATCTGTTACATATTCACAAACAATGGTACTTAAATACAGATAAGGATACTGAGATGGCATTGCATATCCTCCCCCAGATAATCTAACAGACACTGCCTCTTCTTTTAAGGCTTAATTATATATCCTCACTAAATAAGAATCTGCCATTACAGTAAGGGATACCATTAATATTAGTAAACATTTCTATCATATTTTGTACTAAACTAAGCAGCCATACGTTTCCATGCACTGAGCAGAGCTTTCATTGCCTTCAAATATTGCACAGATACTTTGTCTCCTCCTCAGAACACCATCTCCTCTTAATGGCAAACAAGATGTAATACGATAATGAACAATATTAATTAAGGTCATCCAGATCACTTCCAACGTTTTCCTAGTGTCAAGCACCTTTTGCACCCCTTCCTTTTTGAGTCACATAACACTGCGTAAGCACAGTAATTGCTGGCACAAAGTACACAATTAGGCTGTCTGCTACAATGAAGACTGAAGGAGAACAGAAGATATGAACATAAGAACCATAACGCTGTAGCATTCATGTGGAAGAAATTTCCACATTAGTCATCACAAGATTTTCTTTAGCATTTCAGGATTTGACCCTGAAAACATTCATGGCATTAAGACTAAAATCCAAATACTAATTCAAGAAAGGGAGGTTGGGTAGGTTTAGAGAAGCTACTATAGGTTTAGAATGAAGAGTGTAGTAAGTGTAACAAATTTTTAGACCAGCTTACAAATTAACCAAGACATTTTACTCCTTAACACTAATACCTAGAAGGGTAATTTAAGGCACCACTGAGCACTGTGTTTATGATGTTTCATATGGTCATGGTTGGTTTTCTCTATGAAAACCTACCTCTGAGACTGCTGCTCTAAAATGCATTAATAAGCTGTTGGATGCAGACTATACTACTATGAGTAAGATGAATCCCTTTTTCAGTAACAGAAAGAAAAATGCACTGTACTTGACAACATACAGATGCATGATATAATGTATGCAATCAGCTCCCTCCAGAAAGTTATTATTCATCTGCTTGAAAATGAGATGAGTTTACACCTCACGACAGTTTCTGTAATAAATTAGGTTAGGTTCTATTTCTTTTGAATTAAACATGAAAACGCACAAAACTAAATTTCTGGTTTTGATGGCAAAGTGTATCTGGTAGAAGAAGAGAACTCGCAACTTGTTTTGATACAGCTGCCAGTAAGTCAGATGAATTTCATACTGGATTATCCCTGGAGCATTTAATTTCTTTGTTACTAAAATACAGCAAAACTGCCATATGCAAAACAGTCGAAGAGAATTGTTTTCAGTGTTTCAGCTCAAGTCAACAGATTCTTGTTCCCTATTGCTGGAGTGGCCCTGTTAACATGCACATGACACTGAAATAAAAGCACATTACTTTGAATGAGATTCAGCACTGGAAAATGTAGTCATCATATTGCTCCATAGGACAATAATGTACACATAAAAGCTTCTGGTAATAGCAGAGCTATTAAAAAAAATAACAAACAATGCAATGTATTAAAAAAAAAAAAAAACAAAAAACCAAAAAAAAAAAAAAACCGAGAGAGCACAAAACACACAACATCAGAAACCCCTACAATGCTTCTTCCAGGCCATGGAAAATTGCTACTGTATGAGCAACGTGCTCGCTTCCAAGCTGAGGCACGTTTCTGAAAGCCATCAAACCAGGCTTCCATTCTGGAAAAAGCAGCATTCCCTACTGCAGTCCTGGTCCAACACAAGTAAGCAAACCAAACACTGCCAGATTAAATAGAGGCAGACAAAATAAAATCAATACATCATTTACTAACTTTGAGGTGTATAGGCAGGTAAACAAACAAACAAAAAATAGAAATAATTCAGTCAATGTGGGATGCAAACCCAGGAAAATATATCACTTGGACAAAAAAGATCCTCTGGGCAAATCCTGGCTTTTGCTTGCTGTTTTTAAAGTTTCTCGACCTGTGTCAGCAATATTGAAGTTATAGTACTTCTGCCTGCGACTACTTCTATATATGGTCAGCACAGATATTAGCCGGGATTTGCGTTTTTCCAAAGTAATCCCAGGCAATCAGAAGGCAGTTAATCAGTATGAAAACCCACATGAGCGGATCCATAGCCCTGCACACGAGTCCATTTGGGTTTCTCTGCCCCGAGACCTGCACAGTGAAGGGAATACGGCTAGTTCTGGTTTTAAGTAAACACTCGGGCTCTGCTTCAGGCGCTCCTGTGGGTGCGCTGGCAGCACACACCCTACCCACCGCTGCCTTCCCAAACTCCAGCCGCACGTCAGCCCGCGCTCCGGTGCGCAGTCCCGAGGAACCTCCTTGGATCCAGAACGGAGCGGACACGGCACAGCCGCGGGGACTATCAGCCACCTGCCCGGGGGAGGCCGCGCACCGCCGGCACTCCTCTCTGCCCCGGCGGGACCAGCCCGACAGCCAGCGGCGCGTCGAGCCGGGCTCCGGGGCGCGCCGCCTCCGGACGGGACGCCGCACGGTGCAGCGGCGGTGCCCGACCCCAGCGAGCCCGGGGCGCACGGCAGGCGGCCGGCGCCGCGCCGCGCTGCCCGGGGGCGCAGCAGCCCTCGGGAGCGGGAGCGGCCGCTCCTCCCAGTCCCACCGGGAGCGGGGCAGCCCCGCCGCGGTACGCGGAGCCCTCCGGCGGCCGCCGCCGCTGCCACAGCTTCAGCCCCGCGCCCCGGCTGCGGCTCCTCAGGCGCTCCGAAGCGGGGACCGTCCGCACAACTTTCCCCGCGGCGCTGCCGGCCCGGGCTGCGCCGCACGCCGCTCCCGCCGCTGACACCCGCGCACGCTAGGGAGGACAAACACACAAAAGCTCCCGAGACCCGCCCGAACCGACGTTTCTCCTCCTTCCTACCTGCCCGGTTGCCGGCGACCCCGCAGCGCCCGCTCCGCGCCGAGCGCTCCCCGCGACGCCCAGGTGGCGTTAGGAGCGCGCTTCCCACGGGCGGCGCGCCCCCGGCGGCCGGAACATCCCCCGCCGGGCGCCGCCGGGAGGAGGGCGCTCCGCACCCGCCCGCGACACCGCCGCACCTGTGCTCGGGCAGCGGCACCGCCCCTTCAGTCCCAGCCCCTGGGTGGGCGGGGGCGCGCCGGGACCGCTCGCCCCGCGGCCGCCGCCGCCGCCGCCCTCCCCATGCGGCCGCCGCACGAGGGGCACCCCGGCCCCGCCGCGCCGCTCATTGGCCCGGCAGCCGTGACCTCACGGCGCCCGCCCCGCCCGCCGACCCCGGCCCGCCGCCCGCCCCGCCGGCACCGCGGGCAGCGCGCTGCCGGGCGCCCGCCGCACCGCCGAGGTGCGAAGCTCCCGGCACCACGGGCGGCCCGACGGCCGCTCGGAGCTGGTGGGGCATTGCGGCGGGCGGGCGGGCGGGGACGAGCCGAGGAGTCTGCCCGCAGCCCCCGCCCCGGGGTGCAGGGAGTTAAAAGGAGAGGGTTGCCAAAGGCGTCCCTCGCCCTTGCCAACTACCTGCGAAGTAGCACGGACTCACAGATGAGGTTATGTGGGAAAGCCTTTCCGTCAGTCTGCGATGGTTTCTTCTTTTTTTTTTTTTTCTCTTCCTCCCCCCTCCCCCCCCCCCCCCATCTAATCTATTTTTATTGGTTTTAATTGAGACGTGTGAGCAGCTATTGCTTGAAGATTGTGGTCCTGTGTGTAGAGAGTAAATAATTTTCTGTTGCATATTAAATATGCTTCTTAATGAGACATCAACCAAATCACATACCCTCATATAGCTCTGTAATATATACTAATATGGTATTTATTCATTACTATCAACTTTTTGAAAGGTCTGCTTAAAATATTCTCCCCTCTCAGCTAATCAGGGTAGGCTACAAAGTCATAGGAAGCCAAATAATGTATTAATATATGCCTATACTCCATTAAAACATGAAGAATGTAAGAAATCTGCATTTTAAAAGATTCTGTAGAAGTATGTGATAATTTACTGCATCGAATTGAGGTGTCTTACACTGCCATGTTTCTTCTGTCATAAAACATTAATAAATTTAACTCGAAATCCTTCGACACAAAAGAAGTTCGGCATTTAGCAGTTGTTTTTGCGGGCAGCGTTGCTGGCCGCCAAGTTGCTATGGCATAAGGGAGCAGGGTGTGTTCTGCTTGCCTGCTTCTGTGTTTCTTGGCTAGGTGTAAGAGAAAAGTTACAAAGTAGTGCTCTGGAGAACGGAAACAAAACTGCAGTGTATCCTTTCGAGGGCACCAATTCTCTATTAACCTTATAAGAAATACTGTTTAGATTATCTACCACCTTCAGAACAAAATTTTAAAATCTCGGGGTCCATCTTGCACCCTATGTGTTCAGTGAGGAAGGGTCAGCTGTGCCCTGTGTCCTTATGTCGGGGTTTTCACAGAACAGGTCGTCGGATCCTTCGTGTCGAGTAGCCATGACCAGAGCCTGTGAAAGACTATGTAAAATTCCAGGTATCAATTTTCAACACTTGGAAAGAAAAAATGTTAATCTGCTGGTTTTAAATTAACTCAATGTTAATTCACAACACTCTAAAAAAATGCCTGTGGGGTGAAAAAGCAAAAAACCCCTAAAACTACTTACGTACGAAAAAATGAAGATCCCTTGCTGTGCAAAGACTTCCCTGCACTTGAGCTCTGGGTATGTTGCTTTACTGCCGTGCCTATGCTTTTCTTTTTACCTTGCATCTCAAAATAGCACCAGAAAAAGCTCCATCCCATGTAATAGGAAGCTGGGGTTTCAGAGCTGCCAGCCCCTCTGAGCCGTCTCAGGTGACCCTTCACAGTGCAATTGTCCTTGGTGCTTCTGCACCTCAACTGCCCAGGCCTCAGCACCCCCACATGTTGGAGATGAGCTCACAGGATGCACCACTGGCTTTTAAGATTATATTAGAAATAGTCATTTATTTTTGTGCCACTGAAGGTGCAGCTGAAAATTTGACCATCTTTTCCCCTTTGTCGCTTGTATTAGCCATTAAATTTGTGTAAGGGCTTCCCAGCTGTAAGCACACTAAATAAAGATAAGGTAATCTCAGGCTGAGATCTTTATAATGCATAGACCATTCATAAGGGAGAAGAAAACCACCCCAAATAGTAAATTATGTTATGATTAGACCAGCGTCAAAAAAAGGCATAGCTTTGTATCACCACAGCCTCGTTAATTTCTGAGGTTGTGGCAAAAGTCATCTCTGTACATATTGCAGAATGTATTTTAGGAATGCATTCAGCTTAAGATTCAAAGCAGCTCAGGTCAGCTTGGCTTTGAATTTGTCATGTTTTAAGGCACATATCAATACTTTATAAATCAGGGCTCAGTTGCCTAGTACAATTGAGTAACATAAATATATTTAACCTTGAGTCATGCAAAGTGAGCTTTTGAAGCAACTGTGTACACACTAAAATCAATGATCCTAGAAAACCCATATAGGACAATGTCTGTATAAACAAGTAAGTGTCAAGGCAGGCAACGAACTGGTTAGGGAAGCCTAAGGTAGGGGAATAAATTTAGCAGTGATACTGCTAAATAATATTCTGTAGAGAAAATATCTATTGATTTTAACAAGATCTTTAGCTGAGCAGAGACCAGAGGTACAGAGACCTGCACAGTACAGCTCCTAGATATAATACAGGTCTTTACATCATATTCCTAAGAAGGCACAGAGGTGGAGATGAATTAGAAAGCTGTTGGTTTTGGTTTCTTGTTTTTGTTTTTCTTCTTTTCTTTCTTTTTTTTTTTTTTTAACTAGGAAATCTTTATTTTTTTTTTAAATGAGGTTATCTATGGGAATAAGAAGCAAATCTGGCATCATAAGTTGCACATCTCTCAACATTTTAATTTATTTTTCCTCTCACTGAAGAATATAGAACATAACTGACATGTGGGATGCCCTGGAGGATCAGGACCAAGTAACCAGGAGCGTGCCAGCCCTCACAGAGAACAGTGCTGCAAGAAAGGTGGGGATGTACAAGTGAGCACCATGCAGTTGGATAACTGGACAACACACTGTTTTGTTGAGGACCACTGAAATGTTGATTCTTCATCCTTGACCAACTTTGCTTTTTGGGGCCCCTGTTCACGGCACTGCTGTTCCCAGAATATGCACATTCATCCTCTGCATACTCTGTGGTTGTGTATTTGCAGCTAAGATACAAAAAGCTCATTAAGAAATCAACTGATCACTTCTTGAACTTATCCTTGAAGGACCTTCTTGGGTGACATCACTTCCTTGTCTGTCGTTTCGTTCATTACGTGGAATCAGGAATCATGTAGCTTCATTCAGAAGATCAGATGATAAAGATCATCTTTTACTTTTTGCTCCTGCCCATTTTGCTCTTCTGGAACAGCAGATCCTCACATCCATAATACTTAGGAACTTCTAATTTTAAGCCTTAATTTATTTCTGAGTACTTTATTCCCATTTATCTTGCCTGATGATACTAGCCTGACTTGAGCTGGTCTCACTATTCTCCTGTTTTAATGTCTTTATTATGTCCCCTGCATACCTTTGCTATTCTAAACCTGTGCTTTCATAGTCTTATTTTGTAAATGGCGTCCTTCTTTTTTCTGCTTATCCAAGCTGCATTTTTTTTTGGGGGGGGGGGTGGTTTGGGGGGGGTGGTGGGGATGGCGGGGAGTGGGGGAGTTTCCTTCAATATAGGTGAAATTATATACCAGTTTTGGTCAAGGTGCTAAATACACCCAGTTAGGAGGAGCTCAAGGTGGTGAGAGTGCCCTGGACTGTAAGCTGCTGTCCATTCTGCTGCTTCCACAGCTCAGTCACATTGCTAGCTAATAGTTACCTTCTGGCCAAATAGTATCAACAAATATTTCTTTTGCTTCTTTTGTTTCCAAATGATAACGCCCAACTCACAACAGAAGTTCCTGTATTTAGCTTCTATGTGTACTGTTCTGTTTTGCCTCACCGTATTTCTCACTTTTTTTTCTTTTTTCTTTTTTCTTTTTTTTTTAATTTTTCTTTTATTTTTCTTTTATTTTTCTTTGTTTTCCAGTCACCAGATCCTCATCAGTTGCCCCTGGAAGCACCTCTAAACTTGGTCTCACCAAGATCCTCAGCTGGCAGATGCCTCACTTTGGCCAAGGCCAAGCAACTGCTGCTCCGTAAGGAATTTCACCAGCAGTATTCATCTGGCCTGCTGATTTGTCAACACAACACAACACACTTCATTGTCTCCTCTTTGTCCAGTGCCCTACTGTATTGACATTCTTTTACTAATCCTCATCCTCTTCAGCTTAACTAACAGTTTCCCATGTGTCACTGTGCCAAAAGCTTTGCAGAGCGCCAAATAGATCAAGTCTGCAGACTTACACTTGTCAAGAAAATTATCTTGTCTAAAGAAAGGGATCAGGTTAGGCCCAATCTACTAAAACTCCCTTTCATCCAATTTGCATCATGTAAATGAGTGCAAACTGCACACCACTCCATAAACTCAGGTGATCCTTGTAGTATAAGCAAAGTAAAAGTCGTGTTAATGGCTGATGATCAGGGTCACACTAAAGCCAGCAACAAAGCATAGCTGAAATAACGAGACACAATTTGTGCCATTTTCTGAATATGGTTTCATTCACATTTCATAATGGTTTCAGAAAATGTCCAACAAAGATGACAGTGGTCCACAATTTTCCAAACTGATAATTTCAAACATTGCTGAATATAGCATCTGACAGTTTGTTTGTGAGGAAAACAAATACAAGCAGAAAAGTGTGTTCAGATGGGGCCTTGTCTATATAAAGCTGGTCTAGTCAAGACAGCAATTCAAGTTCTAGGCCAAATGTTTGCTAACATACTAATTTGATTTTTGTAACACTTTGATTTCACATAATGGAAAACACTTCCAAAATAATTAATTAATATTTTGAAGACATTTGTAAGCTTTATATCATTACTTCCTAGTTGTGAAATGCATGCAGTACCAATAGCAGATCTAACAAGGTAAGTAGAAATTAAGTGGTTTTTCTTAAAATAATACAAAAAAAAATACATTTATCACCTTCCTCCCCTGACACCTGTTAATGCCCAGCAGAGGTATAAATTGAGTGTACTCTCATTTTAACAGCAGCTCTTCCCTTTGAAAACAGCTTTTCCATAGCTCATATTCAGTATTATGATTTCTCATACTCTTTACCTTTCTTGTTTTGAGCTTCCACCTCTTCCTGTGCTGGGAAGAGACTCTTAAGGATGTCTCACTTCTGTCTGGGCAGAACACTTTTTGCAGGATGGGTGAGAGGAAACTGCGTGAGGAGAGACTCCAGTGGCTTGATGAGGGAATTGGGCTGTAGAGCTGAAAGGGTGGACATCTGTGGCACCCTCTGGGTCCTTTGCCCACACAGATTAATTTCTGTCCTCAACCAGGCTATGCTGCCAAAATACAACCAGCATAGGGACTAGCTCTGCATGGAGCCCAACAGCTTCATGATAGGATCCAGCATTTCTTTCCTTCTTTATATGTAGGTTGTTGTGGTTTTTTCTCCTATACTTTTTATTTTCTACCAATGGGACCATTTTCTCGTAATGAGACCCATATCCCTGCAGGTGCCATAGCTCCAGTCCATAATAACTGTTCAGGGTCAAAAAAAAGAGAATAGATAAAAGAAACAAGTGTGAAGAGGAGGATTGTATAGTTTTACTTGTGAAAAGGTGTTCTAACTGTTTTCAACAGCAACTAGAAGCATTTGCAGTTATGGTGAGGGAAGTTTGCAATCAAAGCAGTCAGAAACTGGCAAGTAATTTTGGTAGAAACACTTTCCAAGGGGTCAGATATGGAAATATTCTCTCAGGTAATGTGATCCAGAATGTTTTCAGTACTTAAAAATTTTATAAGTTAAGTGGGAAAAATAAAAATAATTTGTTATTTAACATGAATACAAGACTAAATTTATGAAATGCTAGGCAGCTATTCAGGATTACTAAAAGCACTAATAAGGTACATATCAACCCGTAGACTGCACAAAACACTGAAGCACACAAAATAAAGGAAACAAATTTAATGAGGTAGGAAGGATCTCAGTGTCAATGCAGAAATGAAAAAAAAATAGATCAGCATTGGAGTCTCAAATCATCTGTTGCAAAGCAAGTATGCACAGGCTGCTTAGAAAATAAATGATACCCTCAAAGCTGGTAGAGGAATGCTATTCCCAAGCAGAACACTTCTTTTTAGCATGTAATCCCACCACGGCACTTCTCTGCTACACGCACTGTAAAAAGTACAGATCTGATATGTCATTATGCAGTTGCAGCACGCTTAAACATTTCTGGTTACTGCAGACCAAGAGCTATTTAATACCACAGAATAAAAAAAAATATAGAGTTGAAAAAATAGAATGTCACTGTAGCAAAAGACAGATCAGTAACTCTGTTATGACTCAGTAGCTCACGATAAATTATTTAAACAACTTGAGCTCAAGAATGACCTTTCAGCCATTGCAAGGCAGGAAAAATATTTTCCTTTCTTAACCTCCACAATTCAAATCCCGCTTCTTCCATCAAAATCAGAGGACCAAGATGTGGGAACTTGGTCATTAATCTCAGACTGTGAAGCCTTGAAATGCCATCAATCAGGTGTAGATGGTGACATGGTAATGGAAGGATTGGGAGAGGGTCTGCTAGGCAGAAACCAGAGGCACATCATATTGTTTATCATAAATTTCTAAGCATTTATGACAGAATTCTTAAAAATGATAAATCCTTCAGTTTTGTAAGACTCGGGTCTTGAAGCACATACTTTAATTGATTCTAAGTTATAAAAATAAACTTTAGGTACATATTATTCCAGTGCATTTTACGGGCATTCAATGCACACCGGAAATTTGTAGGTCAAGCTCCATAAGCTCAGAGTATCTAGACATCTTGCATCCCTTTCAAATCTGACCTACTTCACGTGCTCTTGAGGGCAGGCCGTGCACTTGTGAGATGCCTCAGTCCGTGGTTTAGGAGAGTGCTTACCTGTGCCGGGAGTGCGATGCTGGCAGGGAGGAGCCGCAGCAGCTCCTGTGCGGAGGGGCCGGGGCTGCCCCGGCGGGGCACAGCCGGCTCCAAGGTGCGCACCGCGGGCTTCGGCCGAGCCCCGCCTGCTTTCGGGGAGGCGTGCTTCAGAAAGGGCCAAACACAACTTTTTTAAATGGGGAAAAAGAGCAAAATGAACAGCAAGGAGATGGGGAATGGCGCCCCAGGCACCAGAGCATGGTTTCCCTGCGGCTTCTGGCGAGGGTCAGCCGGGAGCGGTGCAAAGGGGATGGAGCAGCACAGGAGAGCTGCCGCACACTGAACACCATCCCCGTCCTGACTCTCTGTGCTGCCCTGCTTTGCGGGAAAGGAACCAGAACTGGAAATGAAAGAGTGAACTTGAGCCTGAGAAAAAATGGTGAGGGGTGGGAAGGTGGGAAGGTGAAATGGTGGGAAGGTGAAATGGTAGGAAGGTGTTTTAATGTTTTTTGCCCTTTATTTCTCACCATCCAACACTGTTACTAATTGGCGATAAGCTAAATTAATTCTTGACAAGTCAATGTTATTGCCCACGAGGATACTCAGTGAGTAGTCTCTTTTTTCTGACCTGCAAGCTTTCCATTTTATTTTCTCCTCCCTTGCTGTCTAGGAGGGGATGTAGGAGACAGCTGCTCTATAGATGTCTGGCAGTTGTCCAAGGTTAAGCCACCATGTCCCTATAGCAGAATTTGCAATGCTGCTGGGGGATCTATGTGGACAGCCACTATGGTATACGTACTATACGGGGAAAAGCCAAGACATCTAGTGGCTTATTTGGTGCTGTTTTGAAGAATACCTTGGAAGGATGAAGTTCAGTGGTTTTGGGGGACCAAAAGTTAGTTCTGGAATAGTGTCACACAAATATCAATTCATTTATCTGTAGTATCTCCACATTTAAGTTCTGTTTAAACCAAGAAGATTCTAATTTTTGACAGGTTTAAGAAAATGACATGGGGTTTCTGTGAGTTAAAAAATCGTTGGAGTTTTTTGTTGTTGTGTTTTTGTTTTGTTGATTTTTTTTGATTTTTTTTCCCCCAGAGATAGATTTCCCACTAATGGAAATTGATTGAGTCCAATTCTCATATAGAGAATACACTGAGGAATTTCTTCAGTGAAGTATCAAATGAGCTGGAGGTACTTCTTCACATTGCAACAAATCAGCACTCTGCCAATTCATGCAACGCTGTCTTTAGGATGTAGGTACTATTTCTTGATCACTGACCTGGAAATTTTTCTAAAACTTTGTGTTTGCTACTCCTTATTTTAAATAATTCACTTTCCCTTATTTTTGCTAGAAACAATGGAAAAAAAAAAGAAAACATAGGAATATTTTGAAAGTGTAGTCATTTGCACAGAAATTGTGAGAAGGAGAAAAAAGCTTTAGAGGAATCAGTGTGAAAAGTGTACTAAAGTAGGTATACACATAGGAAATCTGTGGTTATGTGACTGCAACTTTATCCAGGACCTTAGCAAGTCAGCAAAATGTTCTGTGGTTCTGTGATAACAGCAGATATCAGCAGATATCAAAACACAGAAATTCTTCACATTGGTGCCTAGAACATGATACATGAAACCAAATAAATATGATAAAAATGTGATTTGTTTCTAGACCCTTAAGTTTGTTGGGCACAAATTTGAAGGGAATATAATTTTGATAGCAACATATAATATTGGCAATTTAACACTCATACACATCTTCCATTTCCATGGTATCATGATAGTGCAATATTGCTAACTGGGAATGGGGATGCTGGATCCTGAAGGGAGCTGAAGTTGTACAAGCTTTAGTAAATGTTGCCTGTATCTGTAAATGATAGTGAGAAGGGGAAACAACATGCAAAAGGACAAACCTATTTTATTCTGTGTCTCCACAAAGTAGAAGATGATGGGAATGACGACACCAAGCTGAGTGGTTCAGTTGACACACCTGAAGGACAGGATGCCATCCAGAGGGACCTGGACAGACACACGTGGTTTAACAAGGCAGAGTGCAAACACTGAGGTTGGGGCAGCCTCCAGTATCAACAAAGGCTGAGGGATAAACAGGTCAAGAGCAGCCCTGAGGAGAAGGGCTTGGGGGTGCTGGTGGATGAGAGGCTGAGCATGACCCAGCAGCGTGTTCTCACAGCCCAGACACCAAATGTGTCCTGGGCTGCATCCAAAGCAGTGGGGGCAGCAAGGGAGGGAGGGGATTCTGCCCCTCTGCTCTGCTCTGGTGACATCCCACCTGCAGTGCTGCATCCAGCTCTGGGCTCCCAGCACAGGAAGGACACGGAACTGTTGGAGAGAGTCCAGAGGAGGCCACTGAGTTGATTAGAAGGATGAAACAACTCTCCTATGAGGAAAGGCAAAGAGAATTGGGATTGTTCAGGCTGGGGAAGAGAAGGCTTCGGGAGTTAATTGCAGCCTTCCAGTAACTGAAGGGAGCCCACAAGAAAGATGGAGAGAGACTTTTTATAAGGACATGTAGTGACAGGAGAAGGGGGAATGGCTTTGAACTGAAAGAGGGTAGGTTTAGATCAGATACAAGGAAGATATTTGATTCTATGACTCTATAAAAGTTGCTTGTATATACTTTCAAAAATTGAAGGCAAACTCTAGAAAAACAGAGAAAATATTAATTGCCCTCTAATGTTAATTTCTTGCACATTCCAGTCTTCAATCCTCCTGTGCAGCATCCTTTTCATCTGAGTGATACTAATGCAGATTGCTGGGAAGCTGCAGCCTGAGAGAAGTTTGTTTCTCCTAAAATGAGTACCATTGAATACATGAGACAAATTTATACAGCATCAAGAAATATTAATGGAGCACATTTGGCACTGCTCTTTAGCTTCTCCAAAAGCTGACGTTCAAGGAAGAGAAATGTGCCACCTGACCACCTGAAATTCCTGTTTTCTTTCTTTCACACAAAGCCGATTACAGAACACAGAGGCAGAAATCCCAGTCTGGAACTGCCTCCTTTCTTACCCCTCAGAGATATTTCTGCAGGTTTCTCTGTTTTGCCTGCCCCTGCCTGGGAGCATACAAGTGACTATACAGTCGACTGGAGCCTGTATGCTGTGCTGTCACTGCACACCAGCTGCCTGTTATTCAAGAATTGTTGTAAAACATCTCAGGGAGTCTGTGACTAACACAGTTTCAGTAACGATCCAGACACAGGCACTAGAGCAGGAGTTAATTAGCAGCCACCCAGCAGCACCAAAGTGAAGTGGGAAGAGTCTGTGTTTAAAACCCCACCACTTCTCCAATCCACATAATTCACATTTGTCACTCACTGTACAAAAGCAGGCACTTAACTCTTTGATTCTCTAAGTGCAAACCAAAGCAAGGCAAATCTTTTCATATGCTTTGTAGTACCAGCTGCTGTACTGTCCTTTTACAGCTAATTAAAACCACATGATTTTCCAATTCACTCAGTACAGAAAAATGTGTATTTTGGTGCTATGTCACTTCAAAAGAGCACGTCTTGCTGCAGATTAGAGAGCAATAACTTGAGATCCTGTTGAGATCTGAATAAAGAGTGAACAATTATGGTTGGCCTTCATCCTCAGGAGTCTTAACAAATTCTCATGGAAGTCCCCTGAGGTATAGTTAGATGCCATCTATGCAGCAAAATCTCTGCAGCTGAGCAGTGTAGGAAAAGGATTTGGCAGCTTCCCTAAGATATGTATAGTCAAGTGGAAATTATTCAGAAGGAAAGGTTTGTCTGTATGGCTGAAGTTATTTCCAAGGGGGCCAGCAATATGCTGGTTCCGTGATGGAGGCAGCAAGGAGAAACAGCTCTTGAAGGGAAAGGTAGAAAGAAGGGCAGAAAGAATTTTTTTTCATGAGCTCATGGTTGATAAATTAGTGTTTGTGATCTATTTTGTGGGTTCTGAATAAGAAAAGGTAACCTGTAAGTGCTGAAAATCCCACTCTTCTAAATTTGCAGTATAATTAAATTTATGGGAATTATGCAGTGAAAAGGTTCACAAATCAAGTTGTTGATTTTTTTTAAACAACTTCCAGTTTGAGGTTAATTATCTGCTTCAAAGTTAGTAATGGATTTTTCAAACATTTTCTATGTTCATATTCATATGCAAAAGTCATGCCCATAAAATAATATATTCTTCTGGGGCATTCCAGCAGATATTTGCACTTTGCACTAATGCAGATTAAGATTCAGGCAGAGGATGTGTCACAATTAATATTAAAAAAACCAACCAAACAAATAAAGATGGAATTATCTATTTTTTTTTCTTTGCTCTGCTTGTTGTAATTTGACTGATCATAATTTCCAAATGCCCACACATTTCATTTTTGCTCATAGCAATCTCTTCTCAAAGTTTGGTGCAGAACTTTTTCTAGATAATATTTTTCATCAGGGTAACACTTCTGAGAGGGAAGATTCACAATTTCCTTATTTTTAATCCTGAGACTTTTAAAAAATGCAAGCAAATGGTTATGCCAACACAGACATGGATTTATTACACATTAGTGTTAAACATGAATCACACTAACAAATGTAGGATTCTATTGTGTATATTTTGTAAATATTTGGTTTAATTGTTTGTGAAGCCAAGGCCTAAAATGTACATATTTATACTGATAAGCATGCATATGTTCATAGAGATCATGATCAATTAAAAGGTAGGAAAAGACGTACTCCAAATTTACACATTAGTAGACAGGGACTGCTAGATGTGGAATGTTAATAGAAAAAGACAAAACGTGGAGTTATCAGATTAACTGTTCTGATTAACTTTTGTTCTTCATTGTGTTCAGAATTCTTACAGAAAGAAAACATAGATCTGTTCAGAAGCCTTTTAGGAAGCCCATAGGAAAGCAAATCCTGGATCCTGAAGTAGTAGCAGGAGTAATGAAATTAAAGTCTGTAGAAATTTTTTTTTCAAGAGCTCTATACCTTGTAGCCTTTAGTTGTGCTGCTGTAATATTATGGCCTCAAATGTAAATGTAAACACAATGAGTTAGTGTAATATGCTCTGTTATCTTTTGGCACAGCAAGAATATTTAGTACTCACTCAAGTGAAGAATGACTGGAAAACCTCTGATTTTGGAGTACATCTGAAGAACTTCTGTCAGTACAAGTTATACCATGCAAACACTCACAAATAAGTATGGTCTGAGAGCAGGAGATTAATGCTGTACGTCACACACCGTGTAGTTCCATGGGCCTGTGAAAGTCGTTCTGAAGAACTGTAAGCCTGCCAGAGATCAAGGTGCAAACACCACAGAAAACATAAAAGAAGCAAGTATAAAAGGATGAGCCTATGAAGGTCAGCATTTTTTTATATGAACTCCCTTAATGCAGAGTTTCCTGAGCAGATGATCAGAGCAGGCTGCATTTGCAGCATTTGTCCATGCTATGCTTCTGCTACTGCCCTTTTATTCAATGTCAATTCCTCTAGTTAGTCTAGAGGTGTGAAATAGTATAGGATTATACAAGAACAGTAAAAAATATCCCTCACTGAGAATATAAAATCAGTAAAAGCTTAGCAAATGTGAGGAACCATAATAAGCAGGATACATTTGACTTAATTTTTGTTATGGTAACAGGAAAATATGTGAGAGGGAACCCTCAAACCAGAAATGCTTCAGAAGCAAAAAATAAGCCAGGATAAAAACCACGAAGTTTGTTTAGGGATCTTATCTTTATATTCATATGGGGTTTTTTTAATATTAGAGATTTATTTACTCTAAAAAGATTAATTTTATGTTAATAGCAACTAAATGGTTATTCCAACATGGTGTTGTTCTGATCTTGAAGCTATGTTCAAACTGGGATTTTCCATCTGTGCATAACCCCAAACATTTAAGAGGCCATTTGCATTATGTCTCAGTCCTGTTGGTGCTGGGCATGGCCCAGGCAGACGGTGCTGGAGCACATTTATTGGTTAGCAAGCAGCCAAGGAAGTTCAGAGATGTCATGGCAGCATTTGAGATTCTGGGAAAGCCTTTACATCACTACCTGTAACAAGTTAACAAGCATTATGAAGGACTGCTTTTCAAAACTTAGTATCATCCATTTAAGAGCTAGACTCAAACTGAAAAATTCTTACGTGTTCAAAAAATCTTGAGTAACCCATTCCGTATATGTAAGCCTATTTTATCTTCTAAATAATGCCTTTGACTAAAAAGATTATTTTTTCTATTTTCTAAATAATTACTTAGGTCAGAAAAAGATTAACTAAAAGGCTAGTCACCTTTATAATAAATATTTTCCTAAAGAACACATGATTCTTTTTTTTTTTTTTTCAGCAATCAAATGTACCCTTTGGTGGAAAATAAAGAAAAAATATTTTAAAAAACTATAAGCACAGGCCTGTGCTATTTCTAATAAATTTAATTGCTCTAGACTAGTTAATTTACATAGATTACATAGAGTTGTTAAAGTTTTATCCTATTCTCCAGTGATTTAATCTTTCTACAATGCTTTCTACTTTCCTATATTTATATCTTCCCAAAATTAGTGCAAAATATTAAATTAGAAAAGCAACAATTCATAAACATTTACCTATACATGGCTGTACAAGACAGACAGAAAACAAGCTCACTGTCATCTAGGATTTTTCTTCATGAGAGAGGCGTAACTGCACAGCTGTGGCCATGACATAAGAGTTTATTTAGTCTGGACCCAGCAGAAGCAATAATGAGCACAATGAGATAACAGGCAGATGAGGTTAGAGCCTCTAAACACTGCTGAGTAATGCAATGATAAATTAAGAAGCTACTCCTTACTTCTTCTGAATCATTAGTTATTCAATTCGAGGAAAACAAGAACAGGAAAGAAAAGGCAGGTTTTTGGGGGGAACTGTGAGGCCTTGGAACTATGGCTGGGATGTTCTGAATGATACGTGGTCATGGCAGATTACAGTGCTTAATCTGTATTGCTGAGCTACAGTTCAAAATTTATCACTGCAAAAGCTGTTGTTCAAGCCAGGTCACAAAACCAGGCAATCATTTGTCTGGCTTAGACCTGGACAGACCTTTGTCTGATTAGACCTGGAATCAGTCTCTTGACTTGATGATTGGGTCATATATTCAGAAAAATTAAGGAAGATTAGTAAAGGGGATTATGAGCCCAGAGCAAACCACCTTGTTTCAAGCAGGCACTGATCAATTCCTTATAAGCAAATTTAACTATCACTCATCATATCCACTTACCTGTACATGACTACACAAGCCAGGCAGAAATCAAGTTCACAGTCGTCTAGGATTTTTTATGCATGAGAAAGGTGTAACTGTTCAGCTGTGGCCATGACATTAGAGTTTGTGTAGGCTGGATTCATTAGAAGAAAGACAAAAAGACAATGAGCAGGTTATTTTAGAGGTGCTATAAATTACAGTCTTTGCTTTATTTACTTACCAAGGATGTAAAGGCAGACTGAAAGCAACGGACACTCCCTCTCTTGTCTGTCTCAAAAACTAACTTCAGTCTCAGTGAAGCCAGGAAAATATTAGGGGAAAATCAATTTTGGCTCTGTCAAAAACAAACCAGCTGCTGAAAACTACACACATCTTCAGGAGGGAAGTATGAACAGTTAGGACCAAAAAAGCAGTCCTTCATTAGTAAAACAAAACAAACTCATTGCCATGTGAATCTCCAGGTAGCCAGAAAGTAAAAAGCCCAAGGAATTATCTTTGAAGCAGAAAAAAAGTGTGATGAAACCGAGAACTCAGTCACATTTTGTTGGCTTCATCAGGAAGTGAGGGAGTAAGGAAGGCATTTCAGAGAGACTCTTTGGAAATCCTATGAACTTTGTGCTCTGTTCACCAACTTTCAGTGTTTCCTCCTTACTTATGACTATGATGTTGTAGCCCCTTTAATGTTCTTTATCAGTGAAGGACCCCACCTCAGGCTACGGAGATCTGCTGTCTATGTCCTGAATGCATTTCATTCCAAGATGTGCCAATTAACTCTGTAAAATGTGGAGTGCTCATCACATCCCTATCAGATGTGTGTTATTCTATGTGCTACAGTTTGAATGAATCCAGAAATCATCTTGTCAGCTGAGCAGACAGTCTTGTCACTACCCTGCCAGTTTACACATGAGGTAGTGGGAGCTGTGTGAGAAAGCAGTGAACAATCATTTGGACTAATTAAAAACAAAGTTGATTGAAATAAATGAATGTCATTGAAGGAATCGTGTCTAGTTGTTGCTAAGAGAAAATTGTTTTGAGCTGTATATTCTTAGGAGGTTGTCATGGATGAATCCAAGGGTATGGAGTGCTGCTGGTCAGAGGCTGGAGGGAGATGGAGGGTACCTACCCTCAGCAGGGAGCTTGTCATGTGCTAGCTCTGTGTCTTTCAGTCCACCTGGTCAGCTGAAAGCCACACCCTTCTGGGCACTGAAAGCTCTTGTTTCATGATAGATAGTTGAGTAGGCATGTACTGATGTTGGTTGGCCAAATTTGCTCTGTTTTTTTTAGTAAAACAATTTTAATGGGAAAATGTGTTTCTTGACAAACACCTTTTTTTTTTTTTTTTCCTGAAAGTGACAGCATTCCTTGAAAATCCTTGAGGACAATGCAAAGGAAGAATTCTTTTGGAACTTCTAACTTTTTCTTTTACATTTTCAGGGTTTTTTTACTTAACATATTTGGAGACTGTTTCTAGTGAAAACAAAACAAAAACCATGGAAAGCATCTTTTTAATAGGCATTTTCTGCAAGAAAACTACCACATCATTATACCAAACCTGACAGAGACATAAAGAAATGTCAGAGATGTTGACATCATGTTGCTAGTCAAGTGCAGCACTGGAATAAAATTCCTACCTATCTGTCTATTCCTTTAAATACAGGCTTTTCATTTCCTGGTGCTCTGAAATCTTTTCTTCTCTCTATGTGTCATTCTTCAACTCCTGTTCTGAATCTATCAAATATACTCTGATCCCAGTTTTTTTGTTAACTCACATAATTTATCCTCACCATTCATCAAAGTCTGTGGCAAGATTTTCATAGTAAGTGTCTCCTCTGGTGATTACAACTGAAAAAATTCTGGCAAATAATATTTATAATTTTTTCCATATTCTGTATTAAAATCATAGAATCTTTTACTCATCTTAATATATTTAAGATGCTCCACAGGATGTGAAGTCTGTGTTAGTGCTGCAATACACAAAAGCTTTCTTGTTTTACTGAGGATAGGGAAGTTATACTTGAAGATGTTATTTTATGAAATCTGAGCATGACAAAATAAACTTCCTTGTATTACTGCTATTGTGGAAGAATGTAATTCTTTGTAAACATTGAGTGCATGTGAGTATTTGAGGTCACAAACCCCTGCATACGTCTGTTATATAATGGGTGCTTGGAGCCATTTATCATCAATGACTGTTCTTTTCTATTAATATGTTGTATTTGTCTTAACAGAAGTCCTTATGTTTTGTGTCAGAGCAATGAGTCCTGGGAATCTGAACACTGTACTGTCCCGTGGCAGCCAGCAATTAGTATTTTGGCAATGGTGGGAAGACTGTTGCCAATATCACTCACCTGCTGTTACTGAAGCAGCAAATAACACAAGAAAGCAATAAAGAAGAGGGAAAAGAAAGTAGTTATTGTTTGTTTAACTGGCATGAAAGTCAGGTGAGCTGCATGGAGAGAGGCCAAATGGCTGCTCACAAGAAATACGGTCGGTAGCACGAACGTGAACGGCTGCACGCTGACAGCAGCACGCCACAGCCAGCCCCTGCAGAGGGGCACACATGGGCCCAAGTCCAACCTGTCACACATATTAGAGGAAGATTAGAAGTCCTAATCACTCATCTGAACGAAGAAAGAACAGGAACATTTTTTTTCCTAAGCAATGCTGGAAGAAAGAGTACACCCAGACATGGGGGAGAAGAGAAAAAAGGAAGGTGAATACAGAAAAAGGAGGCTCTGCTCCCAACCTCGGGCTAACACATCTCGCTAGGATGGCAAAAAAGTTTTCAAAAGTGTATTAGCTTCACTGTAAAACAAACACTGAAAAGCAGAAATCTTCCTGGCGTAACAAAAACTTAATAAATGGGTTGTCACTATAAATCAAGGCATTGTTCATTTGAAGAATACTTCTTCCAAAGGAAAATGCCAATAGTAGATATACATCTTAAAGCTGGAATTATTTCTGTGGTTTCAGCTTTTTTGTTTGCTTGTTTGTTTGTTTTGTTTTGTCCAGAGATTGACACAGGCCCTTCTTTTCTTTGAAATGTGAGGGAAAAAATAGTTTACAGCCTGATGGTGATGAATTGGGATGATGCCTAAAATTTTCTCACAGATTTGTGTCAGGAAAAATCAAGGATTAAAATCCTGATCTTCCCAAAGAAGCAAGGTACCACTTTCTGTTTCTCTTTTGCCATTTCCCCCTGTGCAGAATAGGACTCCTCTCACAAGTTTGTATGCTTTTAAAGCTCCAGGTTGTCCAGATACACAGCACCCCAGAGGAGCAGCAGTTATTGAATTTTCCCTTTAGAGCTCTATGGTTTGCTAACAGTAGGTAGAAATTGAGTCAAAAGGATATCTATCAGGGACTGGATCAATAAATTGCTTTTCATACTGAGGGTAACTTAATTCATGCTCAGAGAATGTCTTTGCTCAGACAGAGTGTCTGTTGTGGAGACGCAGCTGAACAGATAATGTTTGCTGCAGGTTGTGCTGGGGAGCACGGAGCAGCACCGTGAACAGGCTTTCCTCTTCACACATGCACACATGTATGGAGACCATAAATGAAGTTACAATGTAAGAGTGCTGCAAATGTATTTTACCAGCACTGCACTTAATAGGGAATATAAGGAAATTGTCCCAGTCACAAAGATTTCTCTGAAGTAAAGAGACAAGTGCCAGGACAGTGACATGGGGAAGGCCATTAATGCACCACCCAATCCAATCATTTGATCACAAGAGAAAAAAAAAAAATTGTTCTCAAACAGGCACTATTTGGTATCCTTCCAAATGTAGTAAAGTCTCTAAAAATTGCTAAGTCAGTGCTAAATTAAGAAGTTAGCTCCTTTCTTCTTCTGTACCATTAAATCTTGTTCTGAGGAAAAAGTGAATAGGAAGCAAGAAGCAGGATTTTTCGGGCTGGGATTGTAAAGGAGTCTATCAGCCCAGGGCTGAATACCTTGTTTTCAGGCAGACACCCACTAATTCCTTATAAGAAAATTTAGGTACCCAAGGCATTATAACCAAAGTCTTGAAGTAATTTATTGTTTGAGTATGAGCTATATATCTCATGATGAACATCTGTTTATTGCATCTTCAATGATTCAAATCTCCACTGGCTGATCTATTTATCTCTTATAAGGAGTTTTTGTTAATCCTGTTCTTATTAGGAGTTTTTGATGTACATGTATATACTTGGATTTCATAAGGAAGTTATTTTAAATTCTCCTGAATTAACTAAGAAGAAATAATTTTCTGGGAAAAAAAAGAGAAATTCTAGAATTTCATTAGTGAAGAATTTTTAGGTTGCATTATGATTTAAGGTTCTATTTTAAAATGACACATCCTAAAAACCAATGTTTCCCCTCTCTTTTGTATATGTTTGAAAGACAGAAATAATGAAAACTTCACTTTTATTCCTCTTCTTCTAAATAAGTCTCAAGAATCTGTTGAAAAAATACATTTTAAAATGGTGGGGTAATAGCTTTAAGTAGCTACATGATGTGCATGTCTGATGCTTGAAAAGAAATAACCACTCTGAAAAGGGCAAGGACGCAAATCCAGAAAGTCACAGCTAAGGTAGCACACAAGTCCAATGTCAAAGGTATAGTGAGTGAAATCTAACTTGTCTGATGAGTCAGGAAGAGGCATGCACAACATCTAGACAGCATCTAAGGCTGGGGTTAGCTTATCTGTATTTGTGTTTTTGAAATCTCTTCTTTCCAGGTATCTGTATATTTGTCTCAAATCCACCTGACAGGTGGATGAACAGGTATTATGCTTATTTTACACTGCAAGGAACAGATGAGATGTTGAGTAATTTCCTGTGAACTCACTGGATTTCACAATAAGCAGTATTGTAGCGACAAATATTAGTTTCAGAGAAATTAGTAGGGTCCATAGAAGGGTCACAAAGATGACCAAAGGACAGGAAAATCTGTCACTTGAGGAAAGTCTGAGAAACTTGCATTTGTTCAGTGTTGGGAAAAGAAGGCTTAGGGGAAATTTTACCACTATGTTTCAGGGGTGGGGACAGCAAAATGTGGATTCCATGGTGTCAGATGTTTTTAAGATTCAGCTAGACAGGATTCTGGGTCACCCTGTCTAGATTGTGTTTTTGGCAAAAAAAAAATTGGACTAGATGATACTTGAGGTCCCTTCCAACCCAGTATCCTATGATTTTTGTCATGCATTTATTTTCTCCCTGAAAGCTATAACTTTCAGCAGTATGGTTTTATGGTAGCCTTTACATTAACATGCATAATGCAGTGGAGTGCAACACAAAGGAAGAGGCATCTCGAAGTTTGAGAATTTCACTGCTACATCCTAACCACAAAGCCATCTTTTTTGTTTAACTGTAGCTATGGCATAATATGTCTTCTGTATTCTAATTCTTGCTAAAATCACATTCACTGTCATTTAGAAGAAGTGTATTTAGCTATAACTTAAAGATCTTCTGCAGGTTAAAGGTTGTACGAACAAGAAAATGCTCAAAGCCCCTATCACACCACAAGAAGCTGGGTAGTCCTGTACCTTGCTTCTTAGCTCTGTTCAGTCTGGTTTTCCACAGTGCATCAGCAATCTGGTCTGCAATAAAATCTTCTATACAGATAGCATTTCAAATTAAATTTAATTAAAAACAAAAACAAAAAAAAAGAAGTTAGTGAACATGAAACAATCTCTCACCCGCCACTGGACAAACAACATTTTTTACTTATGCCTTTACTCATCAAAATGCTTTAAAAACATTTCAGACTTGTTTGTTCAAGATGCTGGAACTACATGCAGTAAACATCCATCTGCATATTAGTCTTAAAAACATTTTGATACAATTAAAGAAGGCACAAATAATAAAATAGTTTGTGTTCACATATACCAGTGGGCTAGGTTATCTCTTTATGTATGATAAATTCAGGGAAGAAATTTAGTCAAACTGCAGACTCTGTGAATATCTCATTGTATCAGAAATTTTGATTTTGAGAGCAATAGTAGACATGGGCCAAGAAAGGTGCGGGCTTTACACTATCAGTAAAACGCACTTCTGCATCTATAGAATTAAAGGCAGTTGAGTAAAATCAAGGCATTTCTAGCAAGCAAATTTTGAAACAATAAACAAAAGAGGAAATCTATCCTTCAGTATATCTCTCAGTGACAGAACCAGAGGGCTTGCCACTACACCAGCCCACTGTTTGGTTGCCACTACACACAGCTCCAGGTTGCATTTTGGCAGAAGTGTACAAGTCTGTGGCTGTGCAGGTCTGCCTCTAGAACTGCACTAGCTGAAGAGCACTGGGATGGAGCCATTAACCAAAGACTGTTCATTTATAACCAGTGTTCTTGCTGATTACACAGATGATTATATCTGTCTGCTGGCAAAAATTCTGTTTCCTGTATATTTCATACTTAGGAATATTAATATTTCTTTAAAAAAGTTATAAATCTCCAGACTTCCCATAGTCAAATTTAGTTTGATTTACCAAAACATTTATTTTACCAGAAAAGATAAACTCTCAGTGATACATTAATATATCTCTTTCAGTAATGAGCTGAGTTATACTATTTGCAAGAGATGTTTTCCTTTGGTGAAGACTTGCTAACTTTCCTAAATGTTAAACAGAAATTATGCAAGCTCTGATTAGACCTATCAGCTTTCTAAAGGGACTATTAAAAGATAATTATGCACAAGACTGATGATCATAGGAAGTAGTGCGTGTTGTTCAAAGAAAATGTTTTCTGAAATCTGCAATTATATATGTTGTTGGAAGTATTCCCAAGTAAACTTCATTTTGTAGCTCATCCTCAAGAGACGTCATTAACATAACGATACATTTGTACCAATTATCAAGGGAATGTCTGAATTTATTTTCACAGCTGGGTAAATACGGAGCACGTTCCTGGGAACAGTTGTAGGATTAAGTTCGTATTTATTATATTATATTGATACATTATTTGTCAAACAGCACTTAGAGTAACAGCTGTAGGAATAACTCTTTTTTAAACTCAAGTGATTTTTCTCTATTTCAGATACCTTCAATGGAAGTAATTGAGCTGGTCAGTCAGATAGGTACAAGACAAATAAGCATACCAGCCCAGCTACTATGGCTTTGGTATGTTCTGCTGATCTGCTTCTGCTACTCTGACATTACTGAAAATTTGCTTCAGTTGATTATTGTGCGAGTATTCTGGAGAGATTTAGCTCTGTCTCATAAAATAATTACCCTGGATTTAACTACACTGCTTTCATTAAGGTCAAAGGAAATTATGACTTATGTTTCTAATAAGACTTGGCACAGGAACCTGTGTCCCTAGCCTGGGAAATTTTCAGATGATATTAATACTTCTTTTCAGATTACCAGAGAAGAAATCCCTTGATTTTTCAAGAATCAAGAAGAGATAGCATTTCTGTAATGCAAAGAACGCTCCTGAACTTTGGGTTATGTCTGTGTACAGAGTAATGTCTGAGCACGTTGTTCCTTCAGTTATGTATTCTGAATATAAGAAAATAATGTAAGATAATCTATTTGCTCTGACAGAGCATCCAGTGCTTCCTCAGCGTATACAATCTTAATTAGACGAGACTGGAATGCAGTTTAACTTTTATTGTATTGGTTGCAGTGATTGTAGCTTGCCTCTCATGGAAACCTCTTAAGTGTGATTAAAGGTGCCTATTCCTCAGCCAGGAATGAATCATGTCACTATACTGAAGCAGGAAACCTGACACCCTGACAATCTTAAAAACTCCTTTTGTAATTTTTTGTTTTTATTAGTTAGGTATCTTATGACGGAAAAACAAAAAACATGAAGAAGTCTGAATCACAGGAAATTCTCTCCCAAAATATGAAAAAATTGTGGGTTCATGGATGTTCATCCTGACCAGAGTTTTATTTAAGTATAAATTACCTTGTCTCCGTACTGTTAAGTGAATTTACCCTCCCTGGAGTTCTTCTTCATTTAATTTGCTTATCATGATTGTATTAATAAATCTACAGAGAATCTGTCACATGTACTTTTCAATGAATATTTTTACAGTTAAAGTATGTTGAAATTAGCAAAGTACCTTCTTAAATGCTCTGAAAGCACACCTATTCCACAAAATGAAATTGGAGGTGGCACTGTGGATTCCTCTTATCATTTTCTCTCTGAGATTTGCAGATAAAATTCATGTTCCATGAATTTTACATGGAGAAAGTAGTCTTCTTTCCAAACACCCTATTCAACAAGCCCCAGATAAATCCTGAAATCAGACTAAGATCTTTCTGACTCCCTGCTCTCCAGCCCCAACTTCTTCAGTGAGACTTGAAGAAGGAATGAGGAAGGACTGAAGTGGTAGCTGGGATACAGCCAAGACCCAGATATGCTTTCTGGCATTTTTGGTCCACTGCCCTTCCAAAAGGACAACCAAACCCCACTCCTGCTAGGCGCCTGATATTTAACTGACTGCTTTTAGGTCTTCTGAAGAGAAATCAAATGACTTTACAGGTACGCTTTCAGACTAAACCAATTTCAAATAATGGCTTTTCCTTCACTGAAATAATCATTTTGGAGTGAGCATTTAATGTATTTAAGACTGAAAATGTGAGTCAAACCCACTGCAAAGTAGGGTCTGCTGTGAGCCCTGCATTTGCTGTTTGTGCAGGCATCAAGTTTCCTGATTAAGTTTGCAGGATGCCTCTTTTTAAGGGTACAGGAAGTTAAAATACAGCACTGAAATAAACATCACAAATAAAATCCAGGCACAGGAAGGGAATTGAAAGCATTTAAACATTTCAGGATCACTGGCGAGGAATGATTTGCAGAAAAATTATAGAAATTTGGAAGTAAAGAATACTCTTCAGGATTCAACCTTGACTATGTGACATGGTGTGCAGCCTGAGCTCTATATATGCTGCACGGGAATGCTTCTTAGGGCAACACAAAGGATGGAATTTCAGTTCATGCAAAATTACATGAGCCTGAACAGGGAATTTATTCTTCCCAAACAAATTAGATTCCATTTTCAATTAAAACTATATTTTTTTTTTTAGTAACAGTGCATGATATTGAGTTTAAACCTCTTATAGTTTGGTCATTTGTGTTGTTTCACAAAGCAAACAAGCTTCATTGTACAACCTAAACATTGCTTCCTTATATTCAAATTGTATAATCCCTTTATGCGTACATGTTTTTTGAGCTCCTTGTGCTTTTCAGTAACCCAAAGCATGACCTGGAGAAAATATAAAATGTGCTTATCAGAAAAAATAGTAAATTACACAAAACCAGGTCTCTTTCTATGTGTTGCTAAGGACAAAGCAGTTAAGCAGGTTTATCAGAGAGAAATGCCTTTTGGCATATCTAAATAAAAGTCAGACATCTAGGAGCCAAATAATTTGCATGCAAATTCCCATTGCAGAGTTGAATCCACAAAGGTCAACTCAGTCCTTGGAAGTTTGAGCTGAAAATTGCCAGGAAAGGATGGGAAAGTAACAGTCCTTTGTCACTACAGTGAGGCTCCTACGGAGCAGGGGCTGATTCTTCCCACAATTTGGAAAAGGATGCTGAAAGATTAGAAAAGTTCAGGAAAGACCTACAAGCTTGATTTGAGGTCTAGAGAGAATTAAGGGACTCAGAGTAGTTAATTAGTCAAACACGTGATGTGATCATGGCCTTCAGAAGTACTTCAGTGGAGAGAAGACTTCCTATAATGACTTCTTTAATTTAGTAAAATAAGGATAATGAAATCCAATGCCTGGAAATTAAATTTAGACAAATTCAGAATAGAAATTATATGCAATTTAGTAGCAAGAGTAAAAAACACTGTACTAATTTGCCTAGAAAAATACAGGATCCTCCAGACTTTAAACCTTTCTATCCAAAAGGTAGTCTGTCTAAAAGATATGCTGCAGATTAAGCAGATGTTATGATCTATATATGCAAATTATAAGGGAACTTCTCTAGCCCTTAATATTCAGGCTAGAGGATGTTCTGCAATAAAAATCACAGAAGCTGGGAAAAATCCTTTTAAACTCGTCGTTTGAGCTGTATTTGCCCCCGTGTGTGTGGGCAAACAGAGGGAGGGTTTATGCACTTGCCTGCCTTACTCTGGCTTCGTATACATCTGCTGCACAGGAAGCACCCTGTTGTGAAAAATACTGAGCTAGTCCTTGTATTATTGCTGTTGTTGCTGCTTTGTCTTTATATGTTTTAAAAATAAAAACAGATACAAGGAGGTGTTTTGGGCAGACTAGCCTAGACCCACTGGCACAGAGCTTGACAGAGTCCCATGTGGTGAACTGTTTTAATTTTATTTATTTTTGTAAAGTTGGTTGTATTGTACCAATTTATTTCAAGAGTGTAGCTTAAATTTTGGCAGTGTGGATATTTTAAATTATTTTTTAGTATGACAGCCTGCTAACCTGTGGAGAGGTGAATATGGGAGTTTCACCTGCTCTTGGTCAAAAGAACACGTCTGAAATTATCTGTAAAAGGCTACTGCTGGGGACTTTCTGCGCTTGTATGAAAGACTGAAAGCAGGCAAAAGAGACTTCTGTCTCTGTCTCTGTAGCCAACTGTAGCCAACTAAGCACTGTCATCAGCAGACAGAAGTCAGTGATGCCCAGTAAGTCAGAAAGAAATATCACAAAAATGGTGTTCCTTTTAAGAAAGTATTACCTTTGCATTTTTAAACCTGAAATGTAACATCCTTACATTTTGATTCTGAAACTTCAAGGTTCTATGAGATTCTGTTATGCAGAAGATACTCATAATAATTTTTTTCTTTTTTTCCTTGGTTTAGTTTGGTGGTTTTTTTCTTTCTCTATTTTTTGGATACCACAGCACCCAACTTCATGATACCAAGCCCAAAAACTATGTTATTGGCCTCCATGGAAGATATCAAACTCAGATCCAAAAAACTTTCTTCAGTTAAGTAAGACAACATCTGGAGCTTTACCAAAAATACATTAAACCCCCTGGCTCAGGGATTCATGGAGGCACTGCTGACAACAGGTACCATCTCTCAGTGGTGACTAATGCCCTGAGAACTGCTATCTCCATCAATGGAATAACAACCCCAAACCTACAGTGACTGAAAGAGGATTGCTGGAGAAAAAAAGAAAAAAATGTTGTTATTATACATATTCATACATATACATATACATATACATATACATATACATATACATATACATATACATATACATATATACATATAATGCCTGAACACAATGACTAAAACATTTGCACAGGATGATGGCGACTGAAGTTTGATTCATTTGTCATCCTCAGAGTGCCCAAGCAACATATCCTAGTTTCAAGAGGATTTTTACATATGCTAAGAGCTTCATTTGATCAAGAGTGCACCTTCAAAGCAAAGCAAATCTCCTAATCAGTTTTCGCTGTGCTTTGGTTTGCAGTGTGGAACAGCCTGGGAGCACAGAAGCTGGTGTCCTTCTGGGCAAAACTAAGACAAGGAACATCTGCCAGGAGCTTATTGACTGTGCTATAACCATTGCCAGGCACTCAGTGCAAGTCACAGGCTTTGTAGTGGGTCACGTCAGTCCCTTCTGATGGGACTACAACTCTCTGAAGAAAGCAGTGAAAGATTCAGGAAGCAATGTGTCTTGGTTTGGGAAGACAGGTATCTGCCAGGGAAAAGCTGGAGTTTCCCTTGGAATGGAGAATGTAAACCCCCCTCCCTCCAAATTATTCTAATTTTGCAATTAGGGGCTTTCAGGCAAAGATTTGGGAATAGGAATAACAGTTCTTTACTAGGAATATTAAAAGTACAAATGTAGTAGTACAAAAAAACCCAACAAACAGACAAACAAAAATCCTGGAAAACCTGACAGAGTCAGAAATACAACCTATTATGTTTTTATTTTTAGAAATACATTTATACATTTATTTATAATACATAAATGAAATTAAATATGACACATGACATTAGCCTTCCCTTGAGCTCTGAAATACCCCTGACAGTTCTGTGCATCCCCAACTGAGAGTCTCTTGCTTCAGCTGCAAGTCAAACTCAGCTCCTTGACCCTAGAAACACTGGCTTGGCAAGGAAGACCTGAACCCAGGTTCTCCAGGGAGTACCACTTGAAGGTAAAGATTAGACAGAAGCACAAGGACTTAAAATACTGAGTTGTTTCTAATGTTATTGTATTCCCATCCATATCAACCAAAAGCTGACACCTCTCCATTTCCAAGGCCAATATGTAAAAATACTTCCTAAGGCCTCATACTGAAAGAAAAAAAACCTCTACACTGTTCCAGCACTCTTTTTAGGTAGTATCTTCCAGCAACAATAGGAGTTTACTTGCCTGCCTGAAGCAGTGGACACAGGGTAGCAATAATGTAAAATGCTATTAGTAGGCACAGTCCACTAGGCTCCCATTGTGACAGTGAAGGAATAAAAATGGCTGTGGATCAGTCCATGAAGTTAGACTAATTGTGTAACTGGAATAAGATTTTTTTTTTTTAATCTATAAATATTTATTCTGGAGAAAGCATACCTTCTTCTATGAAATCACTTTTCATAGGTGATTACAATTGCAGATGCTCTTCTGGTCAATATTTGACTAAAGGAAGCAATCGGTTCTTCTAACAGTAGCAAGAAAATAATAGTATAAGGAATAATGAGTACATTAAAAAAAAAACAAACCCAACCTTTAAATTAACTTTGAGACAACTTAGTTATTTAAGAGCAACATCTGAATGTTACCAACAGATTTGAAAGCATACTAAAATGAAACAAATGCATATGACAACTTTCTTATCTTTTAATAGCAAAAAATCATTTCACAGTAAGACAGTGAATTTAGTAATGTGGCCATACTGCATTAGAGTTCTTAACTTTAATTAAAATTATAGTGGTTTCAAACTCAGAATTCATCACTTCCATCAGTTCAGTCTGGCAGGTAATATAACGTAGTTATTTTTTTTTGCCCTACATATGCAGCATCTTTGTCAAAATAATGGAATCTAAATTGAAATTAGAAATCTCATGCTGGATTGGATCCAATTAACCTTACAAAACTATTATGTGAGCATAATTTTTTTTCTCATTCTACACACATATGCTGTCTCCAAAGACAGAAAGCAGATACCATACAGACTACAACTCTTCCACTTGAAAGGCAACACTCCCCTCTTAAAATAAATCCGAATATTCTATGCAGCCTTGAGTGCTGCTTATCAGGGGATGGTATAGCAAATGTCATCAAACCTACATTGTCTGCAGCCAGAACGGGAACCTACTGCTCTATATTTCTCTTAGAAAATGGATAGTGATCTACACAGAAGAAGAACTCTCATCATATTGCATGTTGAACAGCTTCCATTAGTCAGTAGAAGGCACTGATGAGTGGAGTGTGACCAAAGTACTGCTTTTTTTTTAAATGTAAAGACACCTTCAAAGAATCCTTCATGGCTTTGAAGCATAATTTTTTCCCCTTGAAACTTGCCTCTTTTCTCTTTGATGTCATCAGTACACAAAAAAAGTGTGGTCCTAATGCAGGGTTAACTGATAACAAAGGTATAGAAGTAAAGTATAAGCTGCCTGTATCATCTCATTGCAATCAATACAACCACATCAAACTTTTTAAAAGTGATTTATAAAATTTCGTACTTCAAGAACTGTTGCTAAATATGGAAACCCCTGATAGTCTGGAAGATTTATTCTAATCTATTCCAAATTCTTTCTGACCTTTAAATACTTTTTCCGTGAAAAACTACATTGAGAATTCTCCATCCAGAAAGGTTTGATCACAATGAATCTGTGCCCATACCAACATTTTTGATCATGTTTTGCTCTGTCAGCTACAGAGAAGAATTCTTCATACATTGCTGCAATTTTCATTGTGGCAGGGGAAAATCATCAGCTCTTAGGTAGAAACAGCATCATCACCTTATCACAGCTTTTGGAGGCACAGCAAGTGCTTCATTTCCTCACTTGTGAAATTTGTAGTGACAAATGCTAGATTGGTACAACCCATGTTCCAGAAGGGGATTAAAGTGAAAGAAACATTAAAATCCTGAGCTGTACTGCTCTGTGACACATGTTAGAATCCAGGTGGCTTGCAAGGAGACATGGCTTGGACTCCTTCACTGGTAGGTATTTTCTAGTCCAAAGCATTTTGACAGAGAAGAGTTAAGGAATGAAAGGCACACAGTTTTGTCACCTTTATTGTCTAGGACTGAGGGGATGGGTTCATTAGGTGATGTCAGTGTATTCTGTAGCTGGAGGTGGTCATGTCATCGTCAGGGCTGAGCTTCAGGCACAGCAGGACAGAGGTCTGGGAAAGAGTCACTCTGGGCTGAACACAGTGTAAGAAGAGAAAGCACTTGGAAAATTCCTCACTTACTCAGATACATTTTTTATAGACATCAGAAGATCAAAATTTAAATCCAGGGTTGGTGTGGAAGCACAGTATTTCAAGCAATCAAGCAAGACAAACTGTATTTTCCACTTTCCAAAACACATTCTTAATAAAGAAGAGGTGTAGTGGGATTGAGTTCATTACTTATTCCTTGGCCCAGAAGGAACTATTAAGAGTTGAATTTCTGCTGAACTCAGAGAATTATACTACTTTATGAAGTTTTTTTGAGACCACAGGGAAATAATTATTTTTCTAAGGAGAATAATGAAAAGAAGAATAGCAAACAAAATGAATAATTCTTCATTTCCTCTCTGAAAGCTGATCAAATTGGATAGCTAGTGGCTGTACATGAGGGCAAAGGCAAAGATTTACACTTAGCTTTGAGCTGTGTGTGATTTGCATGATTTTGAAAAAACAGCAGAAGAATTTATGCTTGTTCTGAAAGAACAAGAATGGATTCTAGAATATTGTTATTAGTAATGGACACTGTAAGGAGTTCCTCAGAGTCCTAGGGGGCAGAGTTCTGCTGTTCAATCAAGAAGGGTGAAATATGAATTGCCAGACTCTAGGTCGCTTTGTTTTAGAAGAATGATTTTCTTACTGCTGACTTAGAACCGAAGTACCTATTTTTATTTTAAAATTGTTAATAACAATTTCTGAACAGCTTATTCCACCAGTTCACAGGGTCAAATGAGCTGGCAATGGTAGAGAAATGAGTGTCACAATAATACAGAAAAAATCATGATAGAGAATGCCTCTCTCCAAAACTCCCTACAGGTTTTTCCCCCTATCAGAAAATCAGGTTCAGGATAGTTAACAGCACTGTAGCCCACATTAGCTTTCCATGTAAAGGCTGCCCCAAAATCTCACTCCTTCCTCCCACCCTTAAGTAATGAACACCAAACCCCAAATTCTTTCAGGTTAAGGCTGAAGAAGAAGATGTTGTGGTATTCATCCTTCCAAGTGAGTGGGAAGATCTGGCAGAGCAAAAAGGCAAAGGAGACAGGACAAACCATTTATTTGACTACTTGCTGTGATAAATTGTATAATTAATAATTTGGTAGGAGGAATATAATGGTTAGCCAGCCAAAAGCACTAATGCTTTGGAAGAAACTATACAACCAAAATCAAAAGTGCATTTCATCTAAAGGACAGTTCAAGATTGATTAAGGCTACAAACAAGGATTCTTCTTGTGTTTTTAGCTGAAAATGTAGCTGTTTTAAAAAGCAACATTATGATTAATTTCTGGACAGCAACTATGTCCCACACAGCCACTTGCTTACTCACCTCCAGTGGGATGGGGGAGTGAACAGAAGGGCAAAATTGAGAAAACCTGTTGGTTGAGATAAAGACAGTTTAATAGGTAAAGCAAAAGCCATGTACACAAGCAAAGCAAAACAAAAACATCCACCACTTCCCACAAGCTGGCAGGTGCTCAGTATTCTTGGGGAAGTAGGGCTCTGTCACAAATTATGGTTACTTGGGGAGACAAACATTGTCCCCCTTCCTTCTTCTACCTCCAGCTTTATATGCTGAGCATGATGCCATATGGTCTGGAATATCCCTTGGGTCACCTGGGGTTAGTTGTCCTGGTTGTGTCCCCCCTCAACTTCTTGTGTGCCCCTGCCCCGTCTTCTCACTGGTGGGGTGGGCTGAGAAGCAGAAAAGGTCTTGATGCTGTGCAAGCCCTGATCAGCAATATCTGAAGCATCCCTGTGTTATCAACACTGTTTCCAGCACAAACACAAAACATAGCCTTGTACCACCTACTATGAGCAAAGTTACTTGATTGCAGCCAAAACCAGAACAAGCACTCAGAGCCATCATAGCCACCTTTGTCTGATTTCTATCATTGTTCCTGAATTATTGTCATCACCAATCATGTACAAAGTAAGGCTTTAATTGAAGAGAGTTGCTCTGATCCTTCAGTAGGTGCAAAACATAACTGGAGGACGCAAATTGAAAATGTGAAGGCAAGTACAATCAAACACAGCACTGTACTGGTTAATGAGGCTGACTGAAGAGTGAGGAAAAGTCCTGCAGTATGATACAGTAATGTGTTGGATGAAGCTCTTGCAAGTCATAGAAAAGCTTGAAGTCAAGAATGTGCAAACATAAATTGCCCAAAAGGTCAAGAGAAATTGATGCAATTTGAACTTCTTTTACTCATACCTTACTGTAAAAACCCCCAACAGGTTAATCAGTGAAAAATTTTGTTTTGGTTTGTTTTTCCAGGCCAAATATGCCTGTACCTAGTGACTGGGGCAAAGAGCACAAACCAAAAAGGTGGTGAGCACACAATGTCTTGTTAAACTAATTTATATGTTTTCTTCATTGCAATCTTCATCAGGACATCAGAGCAACAGAAGAGAGAAGTGTTTAAAGTAAGACTCATGCAAGTGAAAAATCTGACTGAAGGACTGCAACAGAGCTAAGGCCAACTAAGACAGTAAAATTAATTTAAGAGGTGAAAGGAGCTGCTTGGTTCACCTTCCCCATGAGCTTTATTGCTTGCACTAGGTCTGGAAAATGATGATTCCCTCTTACACCACAGCAACCAGCAGCCATCATGTTTTTTGTGTCACAGACTGTTCTGAGTGAAGTTCTCAGTAGTTCTTGCCAAAGTGAAAGGTGGTTTTGCAAATATTTTGAAAATATTCAGAAAATTCCTTGGTAGCCTCGTGGTGTGGGCCGTCACGTAGGAAGAGAACATTTTTACACCACACCGTATTTTAATAACTGCATGTGAAGGAAGCTCTTGAATAGGACGAGATGTTTCAGTAGACTGATTAAATATAGTATGTAGGTTTTTTTTGTGTGCAGCATCCAATTTAAGTCTAGATTAAGCTAGTCAAGAGTGCAAGAAAGCTTTTTGAAATGCATCATGCATGACCATGGTCTGTCAGTAGGGGTTTTACTACAATTTCATCAAGGTGTAAGGACACAGGCTTCACAGAAGTAGAAGAAAGAGGAGAAAGAGTATTGGTCAGGTAAATTTTTCTTGTGAGTTTCAACATGAATATGTTTTCACAGGTAGGTCATTGTCAAGAGCTATTTCTGCAGCAATTAATTCTATTTGGACTTTTCAATGTTTTGCCTCAATGTGATGCCACAAAGAAGAAAAAGATGGAGACAGCTTATCAGAAAGCACGCCTGTGTAAATAAACAGTTTCTAGTGGCCCACATTAATCAAAACTCATGGCAACAGTCAGGACTTGCAAGATAAGCATGAAAAATTGCTTCCTTGCACCCCTGTGGGTGATCCATGCAGTCTGAGGCTGAAACACACCAATTCAATGTTTTGCCACCACTACCTATGTTGTTCCCTTTATGAAGACTGAAGATTTTAATTGTCCATCCCTAGGAAGCCTCTCAATTCAAGATGCTCATTTATATTTTGACTACCCTCTTGGTGGGACCCTTGTAGCCTGTTAAATAAGGTTTAAATAATGTTGCTGGCAAACAGCTGGCACGCTTGACTTTTTACTAAGACACATGGATTTAACTCCCAAAAATCATGATGTGGGTCAGTCTCACTTCTTTACTTTTACTGGAGTGTGGCCTGTGGCATACTCTGAGTGATACAGTGATGCACTGGCACTATAACCTGGGGAAACAGAAGAGAAAATATTTTCCCTTTCCAATAACATAGTGTATAAGATGTGAAATGAATTCTATGGTTGATGAGGCACAGCAGGCAGTAGATTTGACACAACACACAGGATTTCATTGGAATCACTGACATAAGTGACTTGAATGAGTGAATCTTGACTTAAAAAAGGAAAAAAAATGTTACTGGAGTTTGGCAGGTGCTAGAAATTTGATGTTAACAGCTGTTTGCAGAAAAGTGTGCATTTTTTCACTGAATATATAAATTATTTTAAGTAGTTTGGAAGATTTCTTCTAAAATGTAGTAATTTGGAAAAATTCTCCTAAAACAGCCTTATATGTCCAAAATCTCAATCTTGGATAGTTATTCTAACTTCATGAAAATAAGACAGCAGTTTTCATTAATATAAGAGGATATATCAAATTTTCATCCTTTCAAAAAAAGCTATAAATACTTTAGTTGTTAACTACTTTATTATAAAATAATAAAGGTCAAGGTATCTGGATTGCATTTTCAAATACTGAAAATAAATGAAAAGTGACCACTAGATCCCATCCTATAAAATCCATTGTGTGCACTCCATCAGCGGTTTTTAGGGGATTTTTGGTAGGAAAAGAAGTGCTTGGGGCTATTTTTTTTAGGCTTAGCACCTTGTTTAAATAGACAACTGGATGAACATGGAAAGATCCATGAGAGGAAAACAAAATCTCCAGTCCCAGACCCCAAGTGAGGTTCTCCATTGGTATGGATAAGTGCAGATCATGGTGTCCCCTCTCATGATCATGAGTCCAGTGCAGATCTCTAACTTTAAAAGTGGTTAGCTGGAAAAATGGGAAAATAATTATCCAAATCACATGAACTGAAAATCTAACAACTCATTACCTAAAGCTTATAGGAGAATAAACTCTAACAACATTGCCTTGCTAAATTTCTTGCTCTAGAAACCACATGGGACTGTGAGAGAGACCAGCCCCTGACAGTGGATTTATCTGGTGAGATAATTGAAGAATAAATGCATTAAAAAATATTGCTGTCTATACCTATACCTATATATGGCCTGAAATACACATGCAATCAGCTCCACCAAAACTTATTTATAATAAGTACCAATCATCAGACTGAAATTTTTCTAGCTTACTTTTTTAAAAAGTCACTGAAAAATCATTATCTATGAAAGAGAAGGACAGGGATATACACCACACTTGCACAAACAGACCTGGAATTTTACATTCTCAGAGCTGTCACAATCTCACACATTAAGCTGCTGCATTGTGCTCTTCCTGGTCCCCTGGTGCTTTGCTGGCTGCCTGGGAGTTCACAGCCACACCCATGATTTCTCCATGGAAGGAAAGAGCCATGGGGCTCCCCCTCTGCTCTTCCTGGGCTCTGAAGGTCTTGGTTTTCAAAACTGTTTTCTGCTTCCCAGCTCCATGGGATCCATTCTTCTTCCCTGTGATACCTTTGCTATGAAGCCTGGAAAAGTCTCTTCTGCTGACATGATAATGACAGTAACCTACTTTATGCAATACTTTTGTCTTCACACTGTGATGTCTGCTACAAGTATGTATGTAAAATAAAGTGAAATCAAAAATTATTGTTTTCATTTCCACTCTCTTTCAAATATGTTTCCAGTTCTAATATTACAAAAACATTCTTTTAAAAGAAAACTCGACATTCAACTCAACAATTCAAAATTGTTGGGAAAAATTGAAAATCATTTTCAAACTTCTAAGTCATGTCTCTTATTTCATTGTCTTTCACGGGCAGAAACTGCAGTTGCTAGTATGATGCTACTTCTTGTTAATGCAGTTAGGATGTTCTACTTCAATTTCATTAACATGTCTAAAGAGAGCTGCTACCTCACTGAAATATTTCTTTATTTTTTCAGAGCAAGCACATATTTTTTCTTCTCACGTATAATTCAGTGTTCAGTTTTAATGGCAATGCAAACACAAATTACTTTTATATTTAGGAGAAAATGAGGTACCACAAGAGAAAAGAGTATTTTACTAATAAGTTATTATTACCTTTCAAAAAGGACAGAAAATTTATGACACATTTAATTTTTTTTCAGGAGAATTAAACTTTGATTTAGACAAAATCAGCATGATTATTTCAAAAGATGTTTTGATGAAAAATTTACAGCCATCTCTCTATGGAAGTAAACACCTACTAGCACTGCAAACACTTAGTAATTTTGACTGTTTCTACAAATCGCATCACAACAAGGTGTCTTCTTTAAAATTATTATTTCTAATTATATTATTTTGCTGCTCCTGTACTGCCTTACATTTGAAAGCCCAGAAAAACATATTCCTGCAGAATTTAATGCTATTACTTAATCCTCTGCAATTATTCCCTTAATTAATCGTAATTGTGTAAGAGATACAAAGTGACAGAAAAGTGTGCTTGTCGGAGAGGCAGATCCAGGGCACTGCCCTGCCCCCATCCCATGCTTTAAATGTTCTACAAAGCCAGGCAAGCCAGCACAGGAGGTCTGGAGTACCATTAGTCTTGCACTTAATGGAGACTTCCACAGTCATTTGCATTATGCTTGGTGCAAATATGCTACTTTTTGAATGTGTTGTAATCATACTGCCCAGGAAATTTTAATTCACTTCATTTCCTTTGCTTTTCACCCTCAGTGAGTATGCATATATGCATTTCATACATACACATACATACATACATAGCAAAGCAGACACACCCTGCATCTCTCCAGCTTTCTTTCAATTATGAAATTATAATTGTATTTGCTGGCAGTGGGTGGTCTGCAGGATAAACACAGAATATATCTGCATATAAAATACCTTTGAGTCATTGATCTGCATGAGTCATTTAATTGAGAGGTGCCTGAGCATGTGAGTAAACGTAGGCAACACTTTACAACCAACATATTTAATATATTTATGTATTTATAAAATTCCACTCTGAAAGGAAAATGACAACAGAGTAGCCCTTAAATATAAACAGAAAATTATAGACTTAAAAGCAACAAGCAGCATAAATTTGCCCTGATTTCTTCTAAGGGAATTTTAGAAATCCTACCTGGAGAAAGAACAGCAAGTGTTATACTATTGGAAAGGCAGTGGTTGCAATGAATTGCAAAAGGCTACAGGAAAGCATTGCTAATTGTGTTAGCTGTGTGCACTTTCTGAATGAGAAAGTCTTGGGGGAACAAAAGGCTGAAGTGGTTGTACAGACAAAAAGGCTAAGCTCTCCTTGGGGTGACATCTGCAGGAGGGCTTACGCCAAGATCAGGACACGGTTTGGAGCAAGGTCAGCAGAAGTGATGGAGGGGACAGGTTGGAGGCGTGGTCCCCATCTCCAGACACTTTTATGGCCATGGTGAAGGGGACAGGAGGAGGGGCAGCTTGCTGATGGAGAGGGCAGGGGACGTGCAGTGGGAGGCGAGAGCTGGGGACGAGGAGCGGGGGGCTGCTGAGGATGAAAGACTGCAGAAAGGAGAAGGGAAGTTAGAGGGGGAAAGAGAGGAGCAGCATCTCATTACACAAGCGTTGGCACCTTGAGAGAGGGCTTGGGTAGGTGCCAGGGAAAGCTGTAGGTGGCTTGCTGGTAGGAAGATGTGCACAAGACAGGCAGATAGGTTTTCCCTTGGCATAGCTACTGTCGGTCTCTGGGTAAGGGCTTCCAGATTAAGGGGAAGGATGGGACTAATTTGAGAGTACTGTCTTCAAAATTGTCTTTTATTATCATGTATAAATAATATTTTGAATCTTGCAGAATATTTGATGGCAAGTTCTCTCTCCTTCTCACAGCTGGTGAAAGAAGCTAATGAAAAGAATTTGAGCTGATGTATTTGCATCCCCTCAGAGAGTTATAATGGAAAGTGAACCTGAAATCCCACGTCCTTGCTTTTATTCTGAATTTTTGGGTTTTTCAAAAACTTATTTTTGGAAAGTTGTGAACTGCGACTTGCTGTATGGGAGCTGAGAGGAGAAAGGAGATTTGCATGCATCTTGTGATGCAGGATGGACTACTCCAGCATGGATGTTTGAGGAGCAAACATTTGAGCTGTAAAAAAATAGGGAAAGCTCAGAACACCTTCATAGAAATCAGAATGCTTGGAGAAAGGGTATACAGCTGACAGTTAGTTGAATTATTGAAAAAATCAGGCTGTTATACAATTGAAAGGAAATTTAAGCTGCTCATGTCTTCTGCTTTAATAATTGTTCAAGCCCAAAACATCAATTTCAAGAACAAGACATAAAAAATAAACAAGAAAACAGCACAAAGAAACTGATGCTGTCATTATGAAGATCAATTATAGATTCTTCTTCAGAATATTGGTCTCACTTCTTATCATTCTATCTCAGAAAAGGATGTGACAGGAGTAAAATGTTCACAAGCAGAAAAGAAGTGCTATCAAAAAGGCTACTTTATGGAAGGAAATTGAAATATTGTCTCATTTAGAGAGAGAATGAGTAAGAGGAGACATTGTAGAACGATATGGTATAAAGTAAATGTAGAGGGGAGCAAATAATATAAAGGGGGTAACTGTTCTATTGCTTTCCTGCTGAGCAGGAAAGCAACTAAGCAACTAAAGCAACTAAATGTGATTAAGCTAGAAAACAAAAAAAACACTGCAAATGAATCTAAAAATTAGTTCTGATTTGGAGTTTGGTATCAGCTCAGCAAGATTTTCATGTCAACTTTCTTCCACTTAGTTTCTTTTAAATTCTTCACTTTTTTTTTTTTTTCTAAAATCAGTTTATTATAAAATCACCTGCATTTCTAGTTTCAGCTTCTGTATTTCCTTTCTCTTAAGATTCCCATTCTTTCATATGTTCTCATTCTTTCTTGTTATTCATTCTTCCAGCTGTCTCCATTGGTATAGGAGACAGTTAATCCAAGTAAAGGACAAGACCCCAGAAAAGCCCATGCTCATAACAAATACGCTTCATCATTTATTTTGACATGGGAAACATAATAAATCTTGAGATATTTATGCTTATATGCTGCATAAATGTCACTATTCATTTTGAATTGATAAATGAAACAATTGTTGCTTACCTCGTCTCCCCCTTCTCTTTTCTTTCCAGGGAATTTATTTTTAGAGGAGGCATTCCTGTGAATGAAATCCAGGAATAGAGGCACTTTGCCTTCTACCACACTGTGTACTTTTCCTCTCCATTTGAGTTGCAGATGCAAAGCTAGAAACATGAAGAGCTGATGTATAGAAATGTCACAAGTGATTAAAATTTCAGTCTTCAATCTGGACACAAAGATAATTTGTAACAACTTTCAGCAAATGAACATGTTCCATAAATATAACATTTTATATATCTATATCTATGTCTTTCAGCATTAGCAGAATGCATCCTGGTTTATCCATTACAATATTGTTTATAATCTCTGAAGTTTTTGGTTTTTTTCACATCATGCTTTTGATCATATTAACTGAACCAGGTCAGGTCAGTGTAACTTTAAATGTGACCCTTGACCAAGCACTATGCAATTAGGTTGACCTTACTCCTAGCTTCTTCAGGGAGAACCTGGTAATTTATATATCGGGTTGGATGCTTAGGTTGTTATACACAAAGATACTGCTTTATTTTCTGCTCCTAATAATTTTGCCTCATCAGGTGGTGTTTCAATGCCATCTCTGCTTGATGTCCCTTCTGAGAGCAGATGGATGGGACTCAGTCCCAGGTGGAGCTGCACAGGCTCTATGAGGAAGGTAACTGAGCTCACAGTCTATGAGCTTCCTCTGTGCCCCAAAGCCAGCAGGCACACAGACCTGAAAATATACCTCATATTTTGAGGTTTTCTCTTATATGACTTGGACAGTGGCAGTGATGTTTTCTTCATTAATATTTCACGGATTGTTCCACACAGAAATCAACTTCTGTATTTCTATACAGAAAATAATCAGTATTGTTGTGCTAGTGGCACTGTCCTCCAGTCTTTTCCTGTCCACTTTGCAAACTTCTTTGTGCTTTCTTCCAGGGTGCTTCTTACATATTGAATACTCTCCTCTCTAGCTGGTCCAAATGGGTCCCTGTTCTTTAAATCTCTCTTCAAGAGGGTTAAGATGTAGCCTTTCCTCCCATTATTTCCTGTTGCAGCAGGGGCAGCTGGGGAACTGCTGCAACCTTCCTGAAGTGTCCCTGAGAGGAGAGTGCTCCACCAGGCACACAACAACCACTACCCTCACACACAGCAGCTGATCGACTATAACAGTGGAGGCAGGAAGGGTCTTTGTGTGCATTCCCAGTGCTCGCTTATTTCACCCACACACCAGAAGAGCCCAAGGACAAGGACCCCAACAATTAGAGGGCCTGGGCTTATATGGGGTAGAAGGGGGTGGAGCCAACAGTAGCTACCAGTCACCAAGATGTGTGGGTGGGAGAAGGGAGTACAGTGACCAATAGGGAAACACGAGGGTAAATGGACAGGGGTACAAACCAATGGGGTTACAAGGATCAAAGAACCTACTATTGTATATATATGATCATATATGGTCAGTCAGGGGTGTAACAGCCAATGGGCCAATGGGGGGTGTGGCACTTGGGTTGACTGACAGCATGTCAGTGAAACAGGGGTTCTATAGGAGAGGTTAGGGTCTAGGGGACATTCTTCCAAGGCATAGTCCCAGGAAGTCCCCTAGCGGGCACACAGGCCTCCACAACTTCCTACTGGTGACCTTGGACACCTTACCCACACCTTAGGCTTTCTGAGTGCCACATATGGCAATAATTTTGTCACAGGGAACTTTTCAGCTGTAGCTCAGCTGAGAGCTTAGGTTGGGTGGCAGCAGAGCCTTTAGTGGGATTTTACGGTCCAACCATTGTGCCACACTTGTACATAACTCTACAAAATCCAGGCTGTGGTGAACACAATGAACAATCCATAGAGCAACTGAAATCTGGTGCATCTGGGGCACTGAGGTTTTTACATTAATCTTTTAGGAAAGTTCTCAAAATGTTGCTGGAGCAATTACTTTCTCCCTGGAGATTTAACTCCAGTTGCAATTTGTTTCCCTTCTGTAAGCAGCTCATGTAGTTCTGCATTTAATGAAAAACAGTCTCAGATTGCTCCGTGAGGCAAATTATTTACTCTTCCACCACTTGCTTAGGAGAGAACTGTAAATGCTCGGCACGAATGGTGAATACCGCACATGGGATTTGCTAATGGCTTTCACTGCAAGTATCTGATCAGCTGTCTGTAAGAAATATGAAGCTTTTTGGAACTACAGCTTGATTTACTTCAAGATAGTTAATTATGTAAATAAATAATTTGAAATATTGATCTCTCTTTCCTAGTAAAGTCCCATTTTCCACTGCTTTCACTGAGAGTGCTGGAGGGGCTGGAGCAAGAGAAAAGTCTTATAGTTGCTCCTCCAAACTATCAGGATTTCTGAGTCAATGTACTTTCACACACCTTGTTTCTCGACATGAAGTGCAAAAGATAATAAATAAGAAACATTTTTCTATGAAACACTTAAGTAAGTGAGGAGATAATTTATCTTCCAAAACAATCAAAAAGTATCTCTTTATTGATTTATGTATTTTGAGTTAAACTCAGGGTTTAACTAAGGGGTTATAACAGTCTGTATTTCAAGAAGGCACAAGTTGCCACGTGTAACAAAACAATCCCTTCATTTCAGTTGTGATAAAGGCTCTTCATCATAACTTCCACAACAACTGCCTGGATCCTGTTTCAATTACATACCCAGGGCTGCTACAGTTTTACTTGACAGCTGGTCCTTAATGAATGCAATGGCTATTGAAATGTACATGATACTGGTTTAAGTTTGCAGGAAATTTAAGCCACAGAAAAGGAAAAGTACAATAAATATATCTTCAATGATTGTGTGTAAAAAAAAAAAAAAAATGTTTTGTCCTTTCCAGATCTGAGTACATCCAGATCTGTCCAGCTGCTGTCCTGATTCTTCATAACATTTTTGGGCTCTGTATTTGTCTGAAATACCTGGTTATTATTTCAAATTCTCTAAATGTTGGTTATTATTTTCTCTGTCAGCCCTATGTCCCATGGCATTAAGAATCTTCTTTGAGGGGACACAACCAGGACAGCTGATCCCAAGTGACCCAAGGGATATTCCACAGGGATATTCCATACCATGTGGCATCACTCCCAAAATTCTCAAGCAGGCAGGGATGGAGATAGAGCCTGCTGCCCTTTGGCCCAGTGTTCTGCAACCTGGCCACTCATAAAACTCAGATCCCCACCTACTTTATTTGACTTAATTGGTAGCTGGTGTTAAACCATGGCACAATCATACAGCATCCAGAGGAAAAGTAGTTTCTTCATAACTTCATTGTGTACAATGACAGGTGCAGGTGCTGCCCCAGAGTATGGGGAGCAGACAGAAATATGGATCTCAGGGAGAAACCTGACATCTGAGGTATTGAGTATGTCCAGATAAACACTTTACGTGCTAAACTGTAAACCTGATCTGTCAAACTTTAACAAGACCTGCACCAAACTGTTATGATCAGAGAGCCACGGCTAGTTTTCCCCTGAATCCATAATTCTCTTTCCTAGAATAAATCTATAGCATTTAGCAGAATATTTTGGATCTTGAACCACACCAGTGTCCCAGTCTTCTCCCAAGCCTTTTTCATAACCACCATCAGGTCAGCTCCCCAAGCCCTGGGGGCAGTGCCCAGCATAGCATTCACCTGCAGTTACTGCCCTTCTCAGCCTGGGTATGCCAGGCTTGGGGTTATCCCCAAAAAGGAAATGCAGACTCAAGGAAACAGCTGGAATGCAAAATCAGTGAATTACAGATTTGAACTTCTATCTCCAGATAATTTGGACCTTTCACTTATGCTTCAACTTTTTTTCTTTCTACATCTGACAAACATTGATTTTCTAGCCAAGTAGTGGACACGCTGAATTTTGTGGAAATCTTTTGGCTTGGACCTTCACTGATCACTTGGATTTTTTTTTTTTATTTTTTTTTTGCATGTGAACAGAAAGCATATCCTCTACATAGTTGCCAATAAAACAGGGGAAAGATATAGCTAAGCTATGACAGAGAAAGATCATTAGGAGATAAACTTCAAAATCTGTTGTGTGATTTCTTACACCTACTTAGTTTGATTTTCCATATACAGGCACATAAGCCTGCCAGACAGGCAGCTGGTATTAGGAATTGTTTGTGTGGAAATACAAATAGATTCTGTTCAATTCATTCTGTGTGCTTATTTTCCTTTGATCCTCTACTGTATATTATTTTATGTCAGTCATCACTCCAGCCACTTTGGCTACAACCATTTTAGGAGTATCATGTGTGTTTATTATTTAGGTTTCTATAATCTGCGTGAGAAAAAACACGCAATGAAAAAGTGAAGTGTGACATAAAATAATAAAATGGAAGGCAAAATGAGCAACAAAGTTAATGAATAAAGACACATTAGAAGAGATACTATTACCAAAATCAATACAAAGGATAGGCAAATTTGTATGTGATTGGGCATTATAAAGCCTATGTGATATTGAGTACCAAGACAGCTGATAAAAGCCTGATCCTGAGTCAGATCCCAGCAAAGCACAGCAGTGATTGAGGAGATATTATTATGTCTGAGAATAGAGGCTTAAATAAAAAGAAGACTAAGACAACTTGGACTCTTCGACTTCTTTCTTATTTGGGGATAATTCTGGCCCCCCTGTTGCAGCAAGAACAAAGGCAATGACAGATACATGGAAGGAAGAAGAGCACCAAGACATAAAACTTAGGAAGAAAAAATTACCATGGTAAAGGCTGTAATTTATGACTTATTTTTATATCACCCAACTGAATGTATGTCTTGAGGACTGAGTTTCAGAGATAAGAGGAAAACTGCAGTGACACTGCAGCATGTGGGAAAGAACAGTCTCTATTCCTGATTAGCATCTCAGCATCCCACTGTCCTACTTTATTGTTGTGTCTCCAAACAAATGCGTCACAGAACAATCTCTGATGAGAACATTACTTTATTGGAAAACTCGTTCCTTTCTTCCCACTCTGCATCCTTCCCTTCTGTCCTCCTTCATCAGTCTCTTTGATTTTTCAGTTACAAAACATTCAATTTTGAAAATTTGTAGTACTTAACCTCAACTTAAAAGAAAGAAAAAAACGTTTCAAATGGATAAAAAAGTAGATGTCTTAGTCAGGTGTTATTATCTGCAACCTTGCACTAGAATGAAGGCTGAAAGAAGAGGAAAGCTTTGTTATTAAAAAAAAAAAAATTATTACTGCTCTGTTTTCCACCTGGGACACATGTGTGGTGCAGAATGCATACACACACACTGTAGGAAGTGACAGCAATCATTATTTTGCTCTTAAAATCAGCAGTATAAAAATCATGAAATACACGTAAGTAATACATTTGGGGTCCAAGGCACACTTTTTAATCTAGAGAGAACCAAATGCCAATTAAATGAAATTGCAGCTATTTCTTTGTTTCTCAACTTGCTAATGGTGTTACAAAATTTGTTGCTGCCCTTCCTGGCTTAAAGATTACATCAAGAATGAAAAAATTCACAGTGTTACCATGATCTTTATCACTCATTGCTGCAGACTCTTTTATCAATATTTTATCCAGGAAAAGATAAATCTCTTAATTAACCCATGATACAGCAACTTAAGTGCACATAAAAAGGGGAAAAAAAAAGACAGTGAAAAACTCAAAATGTTCAGTTATGTTGATTTTTAATATGACATCATGTACTGAGATTATTCAACACTGATAAATAGCTACTATTAGCATGCAAAATGACTTTAAGACAAACCATTGTTTTTAAATAACAAAATTGATGAAAACTCAAATTTCCAGCATTTGATTCTTATTTGCAAGTCCCCATCCTAAAAATATGTATCCATTTAAAACCTACTCGGCAGCAATTAAAACCTTGGTGTGTTACTGATTTGATCACAAATCTAAAACAGCATCACATGAGCTGCTATGAAGAAAATCAACCCTTTCCCATTGAAAACCAGTACATATATACAGGTTTTCTGTATCATCTGGTGCTCTAGTATATCTCTACTTATAATCTATCAGGATTTCAGTTCCCTTTTCCCTAGTGGCAGTCATCCCAAAACTCTCTTTACTTTACAGAGTCCTGTGCTGGCATATTTTTACAGAGGAGTACAGTACAGGAGACAAAGCTAGATAACATTAATGTATCGTTAATTCAGTTCTCTCTATTTCTCTGAAGATCAAGAAAAGTATTATCTAACCAAACTGTAGCTCTAACCTTTTTCCTGTAAAAAATTAACCTCTTCCTTTCACCCCAAGAGCAGCAATAGCAATATCAAGGACATGAGCATGTCCAAGGGCCAATGTGTGCCTCAGCTCACACACTCGGCATCTTACATGGCTGTTGCTACTTTGATTCATTTGGAGCTTCATTTGATAAATCTGATCAATGGAAAACTGTTCTTAAATGCAAATTCCCCTTTGGTTACCAAGGCTGTTTGCCTGAGTGAGGAAGTTTGTGCTGCCCATAAGGGAAATATCCTGCATGGGAGCCTCTGGAGAGAACTGGGTTCCCAGCCACAAAGGGGACCTGGCTGAGGCTGAGGAGGAGTGTCCACTCTCTGAATTCCAGCTGAGCTGCCTCATGAATATCTTCTTTTAGTTGCCTTCTACTATTAGCATAATGGAGAAGCAAAGCAACAAAAAGACAATTTCTTTTCTTTCCGTACAGTGTTTTCCCCTAGGGATGGGTGTGGAGTGACTTGAAGAGTCTCATGAAAAGTGTGTGTGTCCATGATGACATGAGGACACCATGCCAAAACAACAAAAGTCTTCACTTGGAGAGTGAATTTTTTATTTGCTTGTTCTGTTCCTGAAAAACACTCAGATTTGTATTATTAGGTTTTCCATCTACATATAGACTGTGTAGCTCCCCTTTCACAATTTCATTCAGAGGTTTTTGATTGGTGAGCACAGTAAATTATAGTGATACAGAGGAGGGGGTGGATGCATTCCCATTCTTCAGGGGACTGAAATAGCGAAGGCCGGCTCTGGTTACCAAAGCTGCAGATATATCCAGACCTCCTGTTAAAGACACATGAAATAGTTCCAAGAGATCAGGAAGATTTTCTAATGAGATAGTCAAGTCTCTGCAAGGTTGCAACTAAAAACAATAAGGGATCCTGACTTGCCAGTTCCTAATATCCCTGATTAGATTACTGTTGCTGATAAATTTTGAAACATTTAAGGAAAAGTTCCTCAGGGTTGGATTATTATTGTTGTTGTTTTTGTTGCTGTGCATGGGGTTTTTTTAGCCTTTACAATATGAAATTATGTAATAGAGTGATTGAAAGCATTACACAACGAAGGAAGAGAAACAGAAAAATGGGGCTCATCTTACTACAGTATTTAAGCAAGAACAGCTGTAACATATGTATGAAAATCAGTCAGTGATGTCAATTCATAACAGTATTGAAAACCCTTTAGCCCTAAAACTAGACACTTGAATAGAAGTGGAATATGTCTATTGTTTTGCAGAAAAATTCTTTGATGCTACTAACCAGCAATGAATCCAGGCAATCTTAAACCAAACTGTAAATATTTCTTCTGAATTCAATGGTTTCCTATTGTGATGGTTTGTTCTAGGACATCTAGAAGAAAGATTTAGGGAAGTGAAAAATACTATGGCATGCAGAGATAACAGACAGTACAGTAAAAGAGATATGGGAGAACCTATGATAGCAGAGCCTGCTAAAAAGAACTTCCTCTCCCTGACTTGTAATCTTACCACGTGATAACAACCTTGTTTTTTTCTATTTCTGTGAGACAGAGTAACTCTAGTGCTGTCCTTTTGGAACATCAAGTGATTGTAGTGTAGAGTGTGGATTAATGATGCTTTCTGAATCTTTTCCAGAGCACATGGATTTTTCTTAGAGTCAGCCCATCCTTGTACATTGATCCATCATGCACGACAAAATGCAGAGATGTGTATTTACAGAGGTATTAAGGCTTGGAAAATAGATATAAATAATAGCCTCCAAGGCATTAGGTAAATCATATGTAGTGTCATTATATATTGAATTCCATCCCTGCCCAATGAATTGGGAGCTATTAGGCATTGTTGTTTTAAATGAGTCAGGATTCTGGAACTGCAAAAAATAATTGCTTTTACACCATAATTTTTTTTTTTTTTTAATTCCAAAAATATACACTGAGATTTGCACACTTGTACATGATTTACAAAATATCCTAAAAAGATTTATGGTTCTGTTTGATTCATAAAGTTGGCTTCTAATATGTTTTTTTCTCTCCGAAGTGACTCTTCTCATTAGACCATGTCTAACAGAAAATATTTTGATAGCTATCTGGAGTTAATATTAGGAAGTATTAGGTTAGTATCAGCTGGGTGACAGAGAAGATGAGGGGATTTCAGGACATGCAGGCTACTAGCCAACTCCCTGTATGCTCAAGAGGTTGATGGCTTTGGGGTGATGGAGCTGGAGTCCATGAGGTGACTCATGAGGTACCTACATGATGGATCTGGTAAATGAATCTGTCTGTAAGCACACAAGTTTATTATACTAGGCTTATTTAATTTGTGAAATCCTACTGAATCACAAACCTAGACAGTGTGACAAAATTCATAGTACTACATTAATTTCTGGCATTATTCTTTTATTGCTTTCTATTGTGACTAATTGCTATTTCCTGCATGACTGTAGCCATATATGAGGATGTATGAAGTTACTTTCACTCATGAATATGTCTCCATTGTGTGTTGGCTCATTGCAAGCAAAACAACTGTAAAAACAATTACTCCTGGGCATAGAAGACCCATTTAGCAAAGATCTATCTGGAAAGAAGATCCTCATGTGATATTTTTTGTCAGTTAACAAACATGAGCTCAGATGGATTTCCAATAGCATGGAGTTAAGTAGGAGGCATTTTGTGACAGGGATGGGTAATACAATGGTAGTATTTATCTTCTTGTTACTATTTCTCATTTTCCTCTCCTTGATTCATCATTCCAAATGTTCCCTCGAGTGCAATTTTCTAGTCATGCTAACAAAACCCATACGTTTCAGTATTTTATACTATGGATATTAAAAGACAGCTCATTTGAATTGGCAGAAAACTTCCAGCTGTTATAAGCCTTGACACATCTTTATGTAGCCTTTGCAAACTTCTTTGATTGTTTAATCATGCCGTTTGAACTCTCTGGTTTCACATTTATCATCTACTTGCTTTGTTTCTTGAGTGACCTACAGGTTTTTTTTCTCCCTAGAGGTGTACTCTGAAAATTAGGTTTAGTAAACATACCTGTTAGCTACAAATGTAATTTGACCATTCGTTATGAAAACTTCAAACCTTTAGTGGGTTTGTGTGCTCAGAAATGAACCCCTGAAATATTAAGGGACTGACAAGTATCATAAAAGGAGAGCTTGAGTTAAAAAGAGAAAAAATCTCGTTCCTCAATATTTGACTTACTCCATGAAGTGGAAAGAAAGATACAGATGAATCAAATGCATATTCTCACTCAGTTCAGGGCAGTGAAACAAGCTCTGCAAAAATTTCCTGATTTTTTTTTTTTAATGGCATTAAGTCAGATACTATTTCCTTTTTATTCACATAAAACAGAAGATACAGTAGGACCAGAAGGGTCAAGTGTTTTTAAAAAAATTGTCAATAGATTATTGCTTACATTACAAAGATCTTTAAATATCTTGCTGATTTGGTGGGGAAAAGAATTTCAAGGTGATGGAAGCCTGTTAGCTAAATGTAATTAAATGCATTCCAGATGTTCTTCCTCAGGACCCGTTCTATTTATTTACGCTGTATTGAGACAAAGAGAGTTGTATTTACTTTCCATCCAGATCTAATGGACATACTTTCCATCCAAATCTCACTATCCAATATATGATTTTCATAAAAATCTATTTCACATTTCAAAGTGAATATAATTTTTCTAACATTGGATTAAAAATAGGGTGTGCTGAAGACCACAGGATACTTTCTGGACATGATGTCTGGCTAGTGTTTACCAGTGCGATATTTTTGAAAAGTAAGGCATTCATTCAATATCCTATTGTTCTGCAGTGATTTTCATCTGCACTTAGTGGTGGAAAGGGTAAGCATTGCCAAGAGCTGTTCATAGTTTACATTTATATATAACATGGTGTGTTTGTTATGCACCCATACCAGTGCATGTACTCATTATGTACAGTATGCAGTTCTGTCATTCTTTCTCACAGCTATTATCTCACTGCCTAATCATTATTCCGGAAGTAATGGAAATTCTGCTGTTGAACCTAGCAACAACCTTGTCCTTGCTCAGCAAAAGGTCCTATTGATTTTACTCAAATCACTTACAGGTCATGATACCACTCAGCATGCCTCAGCATGATAGGATAAAACCAGAGGTAGGGGATCATAATGAAGCACAGAAAACAAGTTATGTCCTCAGGCTCTGTAGATACCAAATCCATTTCTGTTCTGGATACCCAGCATTTTACCGTGAAAAGTGCAAATTTCACCTATTTTTGCTGTGAAATATAATACTTTTAATCAACAAATCCCATATCAGCAGTGGGAAAAATACTACTTGTTCCTACAGCAAACTTAAATCATATGCACATGGGACAAGGCTATTGTGGTTAGTCTTTATATGTGCACTTATATCTTTTATTTATTATATATTTTGATTCTATTTATGACACATATTCTTTGTTACTTATGTTCTCATTCTCTTCTTGACACTATGTGCTTTCCTACCTCCAGATCTTTGGCATCTTTTTATTTGTTTTCCAATTCTTCAATGACATTCTTTGTTCTTTTTTCTGTTCTTTTCTTACTCCTGTTTCCTCTCCCCTTGTGCCTTTGTTTGAAGAATAATTCTCCTATCTTCTTAGACATAATTTCTTTTCTGATTCCGTACTCTGAGAAAAGAGTCTTCTTTTTAATGATTACTTTTTCCATCTCAGTTGCTACACCTTTAAATTTCCTGCAGTTTCTCAGGTTGCATTAAGATTTATCTGCTTAACTTTTCACTCGACTTCCAGCTGTCCACTTCTGTTTCCCCTCTCCCCATTTAATCTATTCTAGCAGTTGCCTATGGTCTGCTTTCTTCTGACTTATTTTGCACTTTCACTACTACTTTATTTCAGTAGGTCTTCTGTTGTCTTGCTCTGTTTCACAGAGGAATGTGAAAGGAGAACCCGTCATTAAAATGGCACAATAGAGGAAGATGAGAATTGAAAAATTCTGTACCACCTTCTTTCCATTCTGCTGTCTCTCATCAGAGTTTGAGAAGTGGGACAGGAAGGTGGGAAGATATGAAATTACATTTTAAATTGTCATCATCAATGTGCTTCAGACTGCACAGTTATTGCAGTCATGATCGCTCACCTAATATGGAAGCAGAACTTTCTAACAGAGAGATTTGAGCTGATAGGTTTTCCTGAAAATCTAGTCAAGACTAAAATTCAGGTTTAGCTACCATGAGAAGATACACACGCATAATATGATCCTAATTCCAAAGAATTTGGAATTAAAAGAAAAAAAAAACCCTAAAATCCTAAACTAAAAGTCTGGAGAATAAAATAGATATATAAGTTGAATGATTTTTTGCATTATGTTCTTCTCCAGACTTTAGCTAGGGAGCTTTTTCTTTCATAACTTTTCACAGTGAAAATCCATTAAATAAATTTTATCATTTTCAAGAAGCCCATGTAAATTATACATCAATGACTGAGTTTTGGATAATTAAGCAGGTTGGATCAAAATAGTAACAGTTTTGGAATTCTCCCTCCTTTGTAGAGAAGTTTTTGGTATGGTTTCTATAATGATGATCAAGCTGAAGCCGACTGAGTTCACGCAAAACTGTGTTGCAAGAACGGCTGTGGAACAGAAAGGAAAATTTTCCATTGCAAACCAGGGCTACTAATAGATTCTTTATTCACCTGAGCAACTAAACTAATGGAATTCATCAGTGGTGACCACTGGGTATCCTAACTCAGGAAAAAGAAGTGATCTGAAAGCTAGATCCTTGCTCTCTTACATATCAGAAGTAGTTTTGTCACTTCAGATGAAAACATGAGGCTTCTCTCTTAGCCCTGAGTCCACATTTCAATACTGCTCATGCATCATGAAGCCCTCTTGAAAACGTCAGTTGGGGAACTGATATATCTGCTAAGGCTATAATCCTTGAATGCCACAGCTACTGAAAGCCACCATTTGTGATAACATGCCAATTATTTTCCAGGTGCCATGGCAACAAAGTAGAAGAGCAGCCCACTCCTCTTTGAGCTGGCAATCACTGAAGGCATGATCCCCAGGCTTCCTTGGGGCTAGCTTGGGAGATCCAAGCAGAATGCAAATGTGTTGAAGCAAACTACATTTTAAGAAGCAGCAGGGAAAAGGATTACTATTTTCTGTAACTTACACATCCAAAGCTTTACTTTTGCATAGAGTTCTTTGCTGAATTTAGGCATAAATTGGTGCTCTGACCATGTAAATGTAACTGTGTTTATCTTTTGCTGCAAGAACACATCATACTCCATCGCGTCTTACTTTGTAGCATGTTTAATTTCCACAGCCGATCAATCAAATTCCTTACAGAATTACTTTATTATCCAGGAAAAAAATGCCTGCTTAGGACTTTATTTGTGCATCAAGAATGCATTGGTGTATGAGCTAAAGCTGTTTTAATTAGCTAACTAAAGGAGATTTTTTTGTGTTTTGGCTAGTTTTTGTCTCTGGATTCTCCCTCATACCAACAGGTGTAGTCAAAACGTAAAACATTTTTCAGAAATACAGATTTGCTATGGGCAGGAGCTGTTTATTTGCCTCTCCTGATTGTCTGCCGCTGCCTGCAAAATCTCCCTGTGCTGTGTCTGGCTTGAATTTGGGAATTATTTGTAACTAAAAAATAAAAAAAAGATCACGACTTCTGGAAAGGTTGGAAAGGTAAATCCAGTGCCCAATCATGCACCAAATCAAATGTATGAGTCTTTCACTTCTTGAGGCATAATGTAAGCTTTGATTCTGAAGTACAAAATACACCAAATTTATATGTTTACTAATTATTGGAGAAAATGACATGGATATTATGCAGGCAGGCTGGCACACAAGTTTCATGAGCTCTGGATTTAGCATGCCATTGCCTTTAACTGAGCAAAAGGCAAACTTAAAAAGATGTTTGAAACAGCTCACTTATCACCTATGAAGCTAACTTTGTAGGATGAAAATCTTTTGCTAGCACAATAAAATGTTTCTGGCCAGAACTCTACAAACTGATTTTTCAGTTCAGCAATGGAAATTGAGGGGAAAAAAAAATTAGTACCAGAATCATTATTTTGTCCTGCTCTCTAGTGGGATATACACCAGTCTCCATTAACATGTGCAATGTTAGTGCAGTATCCATCCTCAGGTGGATTCATTTCCTCTTTCTTTCTCCTTTGTAAAGCTAAATAGTTTTAATTTAGTTCCCATTGTTTTATAGCCAAAATATTAATGCACAATAACAGTCTACACTTTGTGAAATATTACCAAATATCACAAGAAATTTGAGTTTAATCTTTTTAGGGGACCCTGTGTAGATTGGAGTCTTTGAACTCTGATATGTTTTCCTCTGACCTTTAATAAATATAATTTTCTGCTTCTCAGTGACTTTTTTTTTTATTCTTTAGGTGGTATTTTCTGACCAGTTAAATAGGTAGCCTGCTGCATTCTTGACATCACTTCGTTGCTGTTGTTTTGCTCACACATCAAGGAAGCACCCTCCCAGGCTGGAGTGTTGTGTTGGTAGGACATGGGTGTAAACATCTGAAAATTCTCTAAGTACTGTGGCACTGGTGAAACCAGCACAGAATTAATAAACAGACACAAAACCAGTGTGTCTGGTACAAGACCATAAACACCCAACTGTTGATATAGTTTCCTTATGTCTGAATACAAATTATTGACAAATGTGGGTTATGGTTTGTTTCTTTTCATTGGCTTTTCCCTTTTTTTTCCCCCTACCTTTATTGTATATGGTGAATGAAAACTCTAATGAAAGAAAATTATTATAGGTAAGATTATCTTGCTGGGTTTTGTCACTCATTTGGAATGTAAGAGGAGTCTTGTGGTTCATCGGGCAACCCGCTGTGCATTCAGACATCCCTTGGTAGCACTTGATATATTCCACATATTGACCAGGGAGGGCTATCTACTTTAGATAAGTCTTCTAGTAATTTTAAAATAGTGCGAAATCTCTTTTTTTTTTTTCCCATCTTTTGCCCCAAACCCTTTCTAGTGTCGTCCCTGTTTAACTTGGGAATACAAATAGCCATGCAGGGTTTCGGAGGTAGACATGATAGTGCCAGCAAAATGGTGTAATTTAGGGCATTTCAGCTAGGGTACTCAGCCCTAGATAAAAGCACCTTTTAAATCGTTCATGCAATAGTTCAATTTAGTTTGCATGATCAAGAGTCCCTGAGCAGGCTGAAAATTGCAGCCTGCAAGATGTAGCATTTGAGAAAATGCCACTTCTATTGCTTAGTACATCATTATTTCAGTGCTCTGAGGTCTTTTTCAAAAAGAGCAAAGGGACTTGATAAGGCTATTCTCTCAGCTTGCATGCTTGATCAAACTCCGAATTCTAGAATAATTTCAGCTCAATAAAAAAGCTGAAAACTTGATTTTGGACCTTGCTGAATCTGTAATATGTGTTCCTTCAGGAAATGATTTTTGTAACACATCTGCCTTCCCACATATACTTTTGCATCCCAACCTTTCTTACCTTTCTATCATCAGAAGGAATTCCATAAGGATTTACTTACACTAAAGCAAATTTTCACTCATCTATTACTCATCAGTTTTATGCCATCAGTCTATGCCAGGAGAAACACAGCCTGGCAGATTTAAGCTCCACCTCAATATGAGAAAAACAAAAGATTCCAAGGAAATATTTGCAAAGGTACTCTAACATACTGATACATGTTCAGTGATACACCTACCTGAGTTATGCAAACCAAAAATTGTCCACTGTCCCTCATCTTAAAAGAAAAATCTGTATAAAATGTTTATGTTTTAATTGTGAAAGCTGTGAAAAATTTTTAATTTTCATAGTGTTTATAAGTCTTAACTTTCCTACATTCTTCATTTTCTTTTTCAAGTCCATATTTTTAGATGCAAGACTTCAGTTTTGAAATCTAGAGAATCAAAATCAAAACAAAATATTAAGCACATGGTTGTAAAGTCATGGTCATGATTTTAATGGAAATGCAAAAATATCTGAAAATGTGAAATCTGAATGTTTTAGAATTCCTTCTATTTTGGTGTGGGGTTTGGGGGTTTTTTGTTGTTGGTTTTGTTTGTTTGGTTTTGAAGTTCAAGGAAAGAAGTAAATTCTGGTTGGATGTCTTACTTAATTTGACATAAACCTTCTTAGTTTATTGCTACATGCAGGGCACTGGTCTAATTACTCCTTTTTTCCCACTGTAAAAAAGCCCCTGTTTGATTGCAGAAGGTGCTGGAGGCAGGTGATAACAGCTCAGCTGAAAGGCATCATTTGATAAGGGCAGCATAGACTACTTACTACATGGGCAGCTCACAGCAGACCTGGCAAGGTGAAGTTTATAGCAGCACCCTTTGTCCTTTGCCCAAAGGCTTGTTCTTAGGATTTGAAAGCAATACAGTGTCAAACCAGCAGTGGATTTCCCAGTGCCTGCATTAAGATGTAATACGATTTTTGAGAATTTCAAGTCCCACGTTTTGTTAAAAACAAGTTTGGCCAGGTGCATTAACCAGAGTAAAGACCTGAACTTTGGTTTCCTGTCTTGCTGATGCAACTTCTAGATAACAGTAAATCACACTTTCTTCATTTAGACCAACAAATATTTAGTTTATTGATATAAATTAATTCATCCTCAATTAAAGAAACTAAGAGAGAGATAAAACTTCTACCAAAATGACTGTGTCTATCTAATTAACAGAGTGATTAATTTCATAGCAGATGAGACGAGGTTTCTAGGTCTCCTTGACCCTCCTTTTCTCAGACTAAATAACCCCAGCTCCCTCACCCACTACTCCTAAGACTTCTGCTCTAGACCCTTCTCCCTTCTCCAGGTTTGTTTCCCTTCCTTGGGCACTTGTTTGGCATATGTGTAGAGACATATGCAGTCACAAAGTGCAGGCATGTTTGCAGAATTTTTTGTATTATTTTAGAGGAAAAGTTTTCTGCCAGGGTATATATGACCAGGTCAAATTGTAAAATAGGTGTATTGACTGATTCTGCCACTTGTATTTTACCAGAGATTATATTTGATAATATTTGATATCACTTTTTACATAGATTTTCTTAATTAAAAGGTGGACTTTTCTGGAGAACATATTATTAGATTTACCACATCAGAAAAATGTGCTCTATGTTTTAAAATTGGGAGTTTTGTCGTATATTGTACTGCATCTTCATAATATGTCCATATTTTAAATTAGTAAATGTTGTAATAATCAATTTTTTTTCTGATCACAAGTATTATCACTAGGCATCTAGATAATTCAGCAGTCTGGTTCCTTGGGTGTAAGAAAGCTTTCATCACACACAGAAGTGAGGCTGTCATTTCTGGAGTGGAAAACAAGCCAGTTTAGAGATCCTAGAAGTAATGAAGAAGCTCTCATAATAGCAAATCCTTCACTTACAGAAAATACCACACTATTTTCACACAGTAATTGAGGGAGAAACAGTTTTTAGGATGGCACATGGAAATCAACTAACAACACAGTGCATACTGCTCAATTATTCCATGAAGTAGAAAAAACTCACTGTACATTCAGGCAGCTAAAAAGAAAAAAAAATATATCTGATATTTAGACTTCATTAGCTCAATGTCACTAGCTGGAATTTGAACCATTACTTCTGAATAACAAAGAAAGGAAAAAGTATAATTTGAGTGGGGGGTTTTTGTGAAGGAAATTATGATAGTGAAAAAAGGCAAAAACGGATTACCTATGAAAAGTGCCTTCTCTCATGGTTCCTTCATCCAAATTAGGCTCTGCAAAAGCCATGACAGGGTCAGGGAACAGATGCCAAATGAGGCATATAGGTCCTGATGCTTCCTTAACCTTTGTTCAGAGTTAGATATGCACATAAGGGGGAGGAAAAAAAGAAAGGAAATAAAGTAGAAAAAAAAAAAGTCACCATATATAGCATGTAGATTTATAAAGTTGGTGTGGTGCAATTAAGCAGTTTCCAGATGTGATTATCTTCATTCCATTTCATATGCAATACAGTATTTCCACAGCGACTGGATGGGACATTATGTTTTCATTGTTCTGTACATTAATCTTAAAATTCATTGTTATTGATAACATCAACCAATACCTTGGTATTATGAGAGTTAATGTCTGTAAAATCTCTTCAGCCATCCAGCTGGTTTTGAATCTCAGTTCATCAGATGTTAAACATTATAAAACAGTGCAGGATTGTTCCCACCTTAAAGTCCAACACTCTTCTTTATGCATATGACGAAATAGATAATTTTATTCTTGTTTCTTGTTAAGCACAATAAAAAATTCTCTTTTACATCCAACAAACTATTTTTGTAATGGTCTCTTCATTCCTCTGGTGATGGCAGTTTTCACAATGGGAAAAATCAGTGGGTGGGATCCAGCTCATCTGATATTGGTTCAGATTTTCTGTCATGGTCCATTGCTGGATAATTCATTTTTGATTTTGCAGTTCAAAGATTATGGTTGGTGGATCCCTAGAGCTGCTGCATATTCAAGGTTCTTATTCTAATTCAAATACAAATTATATTCAAATAGAACTCCTGATGCGTCTTAGTCCTATCTAGGAACAAAGACCTATGAACCCCAGATTTCTGAAACCTTGGTGAAAAGTAAGCAGGTCAGCAATAGCCCATCTTCCCCTGAAAGGTGGGGTGCTTGTAGTACATGCAACTGAAGTTTATCTTTTGACTCATATTTCAGATAAAGATTTATAACACCAAGACCTCCCATTTCAGTTAGAGTCTCAAGGCTTATACAATTTTAGCAATGAGCTGCCTACGCACAAAGTTAATGAGACATTAAGCTCCCTACCTTCTTAGCAAACACTACAAATACCTTCCACCAAATAAATATTTAGTCAAGTTTTTAAGTAAATATTTATTCCTGTTTGTGAAAAAAAATTCTTAGTTAACTAGGATGATCTTATTTCAAACACTTCACTATGTATCAAACATTGCTAAAAATTTGCAATGTGAATTACAAAAGCTCTTTTCTTGGATTTTGAAGGAGAAAGCCAAAAGATACACTTTAGCTGGAGCCAACCTGCTAAAAGGTGGCTAATGACAACATTCTCACCTCCCTTCAGGAAGGTCTTCCTGAACTAACTTTACCCTGACCTGGCAAAAAAAAAAAAAAACCAAAAAAAACAACCTAAAAAGCCCTCAGGTTTCAGCTGAATAAAAGTCTTCCAGCAGAATATTTTTATTTTTTTCACTGGTCTTTTGAGCTAGGGCACCTCTGCTTAAACTATACAGAAAGATTTAAAGGCTTTTTGTGTGTAGGTAGAGGTGCAGGTTTTGCCAGTCTCTGTGTATACACAGTAAGATGTACAGAAGAGAATAAATTTTGCTCTGGGGTTTATTACATCCCCTGTTGGCAACAGGCAGCAAAAAAGGCAGTAGGACTTAGACTTGTTTTTAAAATATAGCAAATCAGTTTGGAGGGAGGTGGTAAATTTTGGAAGCAGTATTTTGCAGTCAGGCCCAGTATACTGCAGAAGGAATCTAGTGTGTTTTAGGTCTTACCCCGCACAGGGCTCCTCCAAGTACACTTCTTTCAAGCCCGACAAAAAATTAGGTTGCACAGCTCTGATGTAACTTCAGGACTCTTGTGTTTCCAAAGTTATGCCTTGTAGAATGAATTTGCCCCCATGGTTTTAGAAGGCAATAATTGTTTTCTCAAGTAATTCTTTCCCTGTAAACATCTGTATGAGGAACGTGCTGACATCAATAATTTAATCTCTCACATACTTCCTAGTAGTCTGTAGAGTCTAGTTACACAGTAGACCATGAAATTAAGTTACCACTAGACACAAAAGGAAAACTGTCTGCACCATTATTACAGGAAAAAGAGAGCTATCACATCACCTTTTTGCCTCTCTGAACCTGAACTTCATTGCACTATAGAGAGGCTCTTTTCTTGCATCCGTGCGTGGTTGTGACTAATGCAATACCTGCACATTAGAGATGCCTATAAATCAGATTCTAGGACTGAATATAACTCCTATAGTAATAAAAATCACATGTTGTCACAGCCTGAGAAATATCAGTTACTACAAGGATTGTTTAAAATGCTCTTTAAGGCATTTTATACATGTATTAGCAGTGTATTGAAGGAGAGGAAGAAACAATTATATGAAGTGGTTTATACATAAATGCATTTTATCAACATGCTACAAGTGTAACAAGTTACGCAAAAAACCCCCTGCTTTTCCCTTCCAGCCTTTTACTCTCTGTGGCATTCTGTAATTTTCAACAGTTAAAGAACTACTAGTAAGTATGGGAAAATAAAAGACAAAGTGAAGAGCACTCCTGCAGTACACAGCAGAAAACATTAGAAGAGAAAGAAAAGATTAAAAAGATAAAGAAAATAACCCAACCAACCAACCAAATAGAAACCCGAAGAAACCCAAACAAACAAAAGAAAGGACAAAGTGTATTTAATTGATTTTTTCCAAACCCAAACAAAGTGTGTGAACAAAATCTTCCTACCTTAAATCTTGCATGGAAAATGTGAATATCCTGTAGGAATTAATCACTTTCTTCATTATCCAATATTTGAAGAATTATTTTACCTAGATAACCCCATATGATTCCAATCTCAGTATGCATCTTTGTAAATATTTTATTTTAACTTATGTTGTGGCATCAACATAAGTCTGCAGGAAGCACACTAGGATCACTTCCCAATAAAGTACTGGAACAGATTTAAGAACATTGTGAACTTGTGTAAATTAATTTACATTATCTGCTAATCAAAGATAATTTTTTTGAAAATATATGTATACTTGTGGAGTTTTAGTTTGGGGTTTTTTGTGTTTTTTGTTTATTTGGTAGGTTTTTTGGGTTTTTTTGGTTTTGTGTTTGTTTGGTTTTGTGGGTTGTTTAGGGTTTTGTTTGTTTTGTTTGGGGGTTGGTTTGTTTCTTTTTTGGTTTTTGGGGTTTTTTTGTAGCCACAGAACTAATTTTTTTCATAAAAATACCTCTAGACTGAGAAGAGGTATTCATCTCTTGCTGAAAGGGCCTAAGAAAATTGATCTACAGAGGTAAAAAAAACCACAGGTAAATGAGCACAGATTACTAGCAAGGAAACTAGCAAGTGGCTGTTCTTTAATGCTCTTTTCAGGCCTTTTGCCTGGTGTCTCCTGACAGATGAGTGAGAATCTGTTCATACACTGATTAAGACAGAAAAAGGCTGCTTTTATGCAGGAATAAGAAAACTTTGTCAAATTTCTGTAACTGAAGTCAAAGAATGCCTGTATGTTTTGAAATGCGGTGAAAGGTAATGAATGTTTGTACTTTTGTTTGCCTTTAATTGCATATCATTATAAATGAAGCTGGTAACACCCTTATCCATATTTTTGTAATATGTGTTCAAGCTGAATAAAAATGTAAAATGCTGAAATAAAATGTAAAATGCTGGAATCAGTTATCAGGGCAGGGGAGGACAGAAGTTGTTTCTGGGCAGTGGATTTGTGTAACTGCATCAGCAACATGGTCAAGGGAGTCTGGATCCATGTAATCACCATATTCCCTTTGACTCTCCTTCTACAGCAACAGACTTCTGACTGACGCAATAGGCAAATACTTGATCTATACCCAGAAAATTCCATAGTCTTGAAGGCCTCTCTTAGTGAACTTCTTTGTAATTTCCATAGGTAAGTGACAAATAAGAGATAAACTATTAAAAACAGTTTTTCAAATCAAACAGCAATGATCTTTACCCAGCTTCAGACATCATGATTATTTACTGTGAGAATCACAGACATCTGACTGAGAAATGGAGCGGGGCTGGGAAGAACCGCTTGCCTGCCAGCCTGGACTATCTGGGATGTGGGGAGGTAAGCTTTGCTCACAGGAAACTGAGGTTAAACATTTCACTTCTGCTGGATGGATTTGAAATGTGCAGGTGTGCAGCAAGCAAGAGCTATGCTCACCTCTGCCTGATCCAGGGGTGTATTCAGAACCAGTATTGATCTGCTGATTTAATTAGATGTGACTCAGGCATTTATCGTGTTGCATTTCACTGAACTTTATTTTTTGCAGGAGTTTTGCTCACAAAGATTAGAACATTTGTATGGGACCATGCACTTTGCGATGACAACATTTAAAATCTTTTTCTGTGCCAACACAAGTAAAATTTCTCCACCCACAACCAAGCTCATGTGTTTGTTTCCAGATGAGAAAAAGAAAGTAATAAACAAATTAGTCATTGCCAATGAATTCTATGGTAATAAAAAGCATAACAACTGTAAAAGTTTGGCTTCACTTGATGCCTTTGAACTTTATTGAATCTCTCTTATCTTTTCAAAAGAACAGTCTGATTCTTGGATTAAAACTGTTCTTTAACACAGACTTCTTAATATCCTGCTGTTTTGAAACTATACTTTATCAGCGACATTATTGATTTGTAGATCCACATAACTGAAAATCAATCTGAATACAAATCTCAGTTCTCAACAACCTAACATGGTGAAAAAACAAATTCCTAACTCAGTTTTTCAATTTTTCTATAGAGCTCAAGAAAGAGCTGTGGAAAATCTCCATGTTTATCAATTACATTAATTAATAAGAGGAGGAGCTGAAGATGGAATGATTTTAAAAAGTTTAAGTAAAAACAGTGCATTAGAAAACTGTGTTGAGAACCTATAACAAACACCCCCTATTTTTAGCATTCATATTCTGGCTTAGATGTGATGCTACTCTGTAGACAACTCTGTTGTTGTGTTATATAAATTTAGAGCAGAGGAAAATCAATTTTCTTGAGATGTTTTCCTAAACTTCAAAGAGAAGAAAAAAGGTGTGAGATGGTAAATGATGCTGTCTTATTCATCTTAGTGGAAAGTGCCTTTTTAATCCAAATTTTTTCAGTTTTAATGTAGATGTAACTACAGGGAAAAGTAGAAGGAGTAAGAAATTAGACTTATATTAACAATGGTAGAATTGCCCTTTCCCCCCCTATATTTATTTATTATATTTATTCCCGCCCTATATATTATATTTATAATTGCTCTGCAGTTACTTAAGCTTTTTGTTGTGTTACATATTCCCCAGCTGAAAAACTTTTGCACCATCTACAATGATCTTTTCTAGGATTCTCTGTCTGGTTTTGTGCTAAAAGTGAGCAGAGTCAGAGACACTTTTTTTTTTTCTTTTTTTTTTTTTTTTTTTTTTTTTTTCCTGAGCTCCTTAGAAACTCTCTGGTGCATTATCAGCTCCACAGTGGAGTAAACTTGACCTTAGCATCTTATGAGGCACTAAGGGGTCCCTCCCCTCCCATCCCCTCCCCTCCCCTCCCCTCCCCTCCATCCCTGTTTTCTTCATATTCTTCTCCTGTATGACAGATGTTAGGTCTAAGGAGAGAGCCCAAGGAGCAGAAAAAGTATTCCAGGCAAATGGTTGGAACTTAAAGGTCAAGTGGTATCAAGATCAACAGAAAAAAAAAAGACAAGAAGTATTAAAAATTACAAAGGAGAGTATAAAGTTCTGGAAGCTAAGGAGTAAACAAGCAGAAGGAACAGCTGAAACATAAACACTAAACACATACTTAAGTTCAGCTTTTTTTCTGCAAGCTGACGGTGGAAACAAAGAGAAAGGATGGTAGACGGGAACAAGAGAATAAACCCAAGCTGAGCCACAGCTGAGCTGGAAGCAGAAATCAAAGGCAAAGTCTGTGCTACAGGGGAAAAGCAAACATGAGGTGCACCATATGTTCAAGATGTCCACTTCCTTTGTAACACCTGTATATCCTGTCCTGCTATCAAGCAAATAAATAGGTTTTGTTTAGATAAGCCATACCTAGTCCTGCCAGTTCTTTGTCCTGAAGAGGTGGTCATATATCTATTGTTGCTTCAGTTCTAACTTCTCAATTTATCCATTGGTTGAATACAATTTGTTTAAAATATAAGCAAAAGAAAAGGAAGTAACAAAATGTTGACATTTCATGACAGCCTGCTCATTTGGCTGCTCCAGAAGAACGAAGCCCATCCATGCACAGAAGAAGAGAACCACAAGCCCCCCCCAGCTGTCCCAATTGCAAGACTCTTTACAGTGTTTATCTGTTTAATATTTTCTATATGACTCTCCTGATTAAAAAAAAAAAAAAAAAAAAAAAAAAAAAAAAAGTGTGCATTAGGCATCCAAAGAGTCTTTGTATGATTTAGCATTAAGGTCCTGATTAAAACAAAGCCCACAGTGTGTTTTAAGCAAGATGAGGCAGTAGGTGAAATCTGCTTTGTGTCGTTCTACTTGCCCTGTGGGTGATGCCCACTGGAGTCTGGGCAGCAGCCTGAGACAGGGAGCATGCATGTTGCAGGGTGCTGTTTCATACAGAACTCCCATCATCCAGTGTCTAACAGCAATTTGGGTATCATAAAGCATACAAGATACAGGGTTTTCACATAACTCTCCCTTGCCTGCTGTCAGGCATATAAACCCAAGCGTGACACAACAGAGCTCTCACTGTCACTGCTTAAAAGTACTGATATGAAAACTAATTAACTGGTCTGCCTTCAGAAACAGCACATATTTGTTTGGGTTAGAAATTTTAGTTGTTCTAGCCTGTACCCATTGGATATGGTAAGAATTTTAGGAAAATGTGTTTCTTCCTTGTCTTGCCAATAACAGCTCTGATAGATTCAAATGGCAACTTAAAAAACCAACAACCCTGTTGTTCTCTGTCATTCAGCAGTTCATCCCCCTCCTGTTGGTTTATGTATATCTTATTTCAGTATCTCTTATCAAAATGGAAAACATGTAGTTTCTTCATCTACATCCCAGGTAAGATCACCTTCTCACATTTTAGCCATTCTAAATAGATTAGAGTTGGTTTCAAGATTTTAAGTATCTTTTCTAACCTGGATGATTTTGTGATTCTCACAGGCATCAAGGCCATAATTCCCAGTGATACGACACACTGGTGTTTTGCAATTGTATGTATCATACAGCTTATTTAAATGGCTTCTTATGACTTAAAACTCTCCATTTTTATGGCTGAGGCATTTGAGTCTTTGTAAAACTGCTTTGTCTTTATGATGATTGCTTTCAGCAGTTTTCACAAAAGCGTCCACAAGCTAAGCACCAGCCCTCAGAAACCCAGCAGCTGATAAAGCAACGAGGTAGCCAACTTCATCACCAAACTGATCTTAACAAGCAGAGGGATCTTTTCCTCTGAGGGCTTATCCTAAGCAGAATATACTTGTGGTTTAAATATCAATTTGATGAAAAATGCAGGCCAAGTCGACTTGGTTCATCAATTTTTACATACCTTTTTTATACCTTTTCAGTACATTTATCAGACACCTTAGCAAGCTGCAGGAGGGTAAGCACCAGTTACACCTGTGGTCGCTGCTGCCTGTTTGTCTTCCTGACTGTCTGTTGTACTCTTTTTCTACACAGCAAATCTACTGGCAATTAAGAGCTACACAGAGTTCATTAATGAGTAACAGATCTGGATTTATGATCTTTCAGAGGAAAACTTCAATTTCCTCCCAGCTTCCTCCATCACACAACATATTGACATTAGAGGCAAGAGAAAGAGAAAACAGTGTTTTTATAGGTATTTCTTATCATACTTGCATAAACTATGTGAAGGTGAATGTGCTATAATTTTCACAGTAACAAAAAACAGTTGCAGACAAGTTTAATTTCCCTTGCAGCTGGGCAAGAACCTGTTGCACCAGGAGCAATGACTAAAACCTATTCTTTCACTGACTGAAATACTATATGAAATATAAATGCATTCTCAGAAAAAGTATCATTTAGAGATGAGCCTAACTCTGGCAAACATGACCATGCATTAGGAATTACCATTTCTATCCAGTTCTTGCTTCTATTTCTGCTCCTGCCTGGCTCAGGCTCTGTGATGCTCAAGGACAACAAAAAGCTGGTGCAGTTGTGGCAGCTTTGCACCAAAAAGCTGCTGGTGGTCTGTTGCTTGCTCACTGTCATGGCAAAACAGTGCTGACTTAAGAAGGGATGCTGTGATTTTGTATCTTCAAGCACAAACAAGGAGTAGGAGGAAAAATAACACCTCTTTGAGATGTGCCAGGGTTCTTCCTAAAGGACATTTACTTCTACTCTGCTTCTTGTAGGAGGCCAGAAGCATAGCATAGCTCAGCTCAGATGTGTGTGGGTCAGTATTAATGACAACCAGAAAAGCTTGATATGCCCATCAGCTATTTTAAGACTGCCTGAGGTTTTTAAACAAAACGCTTCTACATAAATCTCTTGCACAGACTCTCAACAGCAAAAAATATCAGAACATACATTTCACAAAATTTTCAGTGTTTTAAAAGTCAAAATTGTACTTGAAAATATTTTTTTACCTTAATAATGCAGTAGCCTAGACTCTTCAGCAGTTGGGAAAATACTTGAATACAGTTTTCTTCTGTAAATTATTTTCATTGTTTGACTTTACTCACAGTAAAGCCATTTGAGCTCTTGTCAGTCAAGTTCTAACTGCTAAGATCTGCTAGTCAGAGGAGTTGCTACTGAGCTCAATTTGGAAATGAAAGAACAGTAATCTTGTCTAAGAACAATAACACCCCTTTCCCTTGATTAGTAGGTCTTCAAAGTCATTATCTTTTGAGAAAATTACCCAAATAAAGGGGTGAAAGACTTAGACTCAAGACTAACTTAATTTAACATCATTTTGGAAAATGTGGTCACATATTTACAGCCACATATGATAATGTGCAGAAAAAAGAAAAAAAGAAAAAAAGAAAATTGGTAAAAGATTTTTGGGATGTATCATTTAAAGGTATGATCCCATATAATTTCTGTAATGGTGAGATATGTTAGTGGTGCAACAGAAAAGAAAAAGTCACCTGGGATGTGTGAAGCATGTGAGAAGAGAATAAACTTTATTACATCATTAGCATTTATTCCTTACTATACCACTGAGATACATATAAAATGACTTTCCTGTTGCTCTTCCAAGTTAAGCATGTGAAACTAATTGGTTTCTTTAGTTGGTTGATTGGTTGGTTGTTTGGCTGGCAAAATTTCAACTCAAATCAGGCCAAAACCAAGGAAAAGTCAAGTTTTTGACAATTCACTGGTATTATTTTTTGTTTTATTTTATTAAGTTTTATTAAAAGTCCTTACATAAAACTTGAAGGAAATTTCAATTTAATCAAAACGTGAAAAGGAAATATTATAACACCAAAATAATTAACTGGTAAAATTAAAATAAATTAAGTAATTTTCCATGTCATTGAATCTAACTTTCATAAAATAAACCTGTTTAGTTAAAATAATTTTCCTTAAACAGTTCAAAGTGAGAAATAATTTCCTGGGCACATTAAGATGCTTGGCTCCTTAGTTCACATCTGCACATCCACTTTCCATACTCATGAGCTGAAAATAAGGTTCAGAAAACCTTTGTGTTTAACTGACTGTGAAGCTTCACTTTCTATATAAAACTCCCTTTAATAATTTCTGTACAATAATGTTATAAAAATAGCAGCTTTTGAAAATAAATGCAATCTGTAAAACATGATGCTCATATCAGACCTTTAAGGATATATTTCTTTTAAAGATTACATAATTCATAAGGTGTCTTTCTTTCCTTATATGGATGAGGAAACTGATTGGTCTCATCTTTATTCTCCTCAGTGCTTTGGAAACAGGTCCTCACATGTTCCAACTAAATAGCAGACACTATTGAACTAGGAAGCACAAGGTTTTTGATACTTTATTGTTTCTGTCTATCTTTTCCATCTCTAAAGGAATATGGATCATTTATTAGAGAATCTCAGTGTTTGGGTGCCTGGTTTGAGCAGCTGCAGGCTCCCTTCAACTTCCTATATAACTTGAATGCTGCTGTGCCCATTGCATGGTCAAGCGTGTTGGACAAAAAACTGCTCACCAACAGGATCCTAAGAATTTTAGATTCATCATTAAAAGAAAAAAACACATAAAAATATGCTGGCAAAAGTCAAGTGTCAATATTTAAATGATTATATGTTTTAGTTGCCTTGCTGTCAAACAACATTTTACTTGATATTTCTTGGTTTACAGTATGTGTGAGTCAGCTGTCATCAGGAACTCATGCAAATCTGCAAACAAAAGTAGACAATCTGCTAACAAAAGAGAATGGATATGGAGATTGAAAATGGTTTCTCTTTCATTTAAGGCCAAATTGGCTAAAGCCAGCTTCCAAAATGGGAGACACATCAGTCAACAATATCTCTCATCATCATTTATTAATTTGGGCCTAGATTATTTTATCAGAGTCAAGCTCATTGTGCATCTACGGCTACACATACAGTGTTCATAATAAATCACAGTGACTTGTCATTTCGTTTAAATAGCTATTTACGTAATAAATTGATATAATCTGGAATATTAACAATATTGACATAGGACTGCCAAATATTTTTCTGCAGAACTCTTTTTCTGTCTCTCATTATTCTCTAAAGAAAGGAATCTCCAGGTCCTCTTGATTTTACTCTCTCTTCATAAGTACAAGAACTCTCTTTTTGCTGCTTCATTGAAGAAGACATCTTTTCACAATCATGACCTTACACTTCCAATCTGATTTTTCTGTAACTCTCACATCTTTCACAGCGTAAAATTCCTCCTAAGGAAAATGACAGAGCCTGACATGATCTTATCAAATCCATAGTTATTTCTCCTTAGGCAGTGGATATTTTACATATCATAGTTGCAGAGTTTTCACAACCTACCTTCACACCTCACATTTTCATTTGGACAAGAAGTCATATCTTTGCAACTATTGAATGCTCATCCCCAGACTTTATCACATGGAGATGTGAGAAGTTTGAACTCCACTCTCAAGTATTTTCAACCTCTATTAGAGGAGCTACCACAGTAAGTCTGCATTACCTACTTCCTCCATTTGCAAGCCCTCATCTTTATGCTCTGTCCTGTTCTGAAGGAAAATGAATCTTTTCAATGAATGCAACTACCAAGGGCTGCTTGAGCAAGCCCATGTGTGGGACACAGAACATCACTTCCTTGGAGTTCTGTGTGGAAGTGCTGGAGGAAGAGACTGGCAATGGGAGATCTGGCAAGGAATAGAAAGAAAGAGGGTGGTGCAAAGCTGTTCATGCTCCGGAAGAAGGGAACGAGTCCTGAGAAACAGGCTTGCTTTCTGTCCTCCTGTGAGTCTCATTTACTTCACACTTTTTTTTACTCTTTGGAAGAAATCATTCATCCATCTCATGCTGAAACAATATTAAAAATTCTGCCCTCTTCCAGCCTCACGATGGGCCACCAGCACCCTGCAGCTTGTGATCTCTCTGCAAGATACATCTTGAGCTACTGGACACAGCTTCTTTCTGACTATTGCTAGGCAAAGAAAATGCTGCTTTTCTCTTAGCTTTTATTTGAGGATCATGGGAAAAGAATTGAGATCAACTTGGACTATAACTCCTGAGAAGTGGGATAAGTCTGTTCTGAGGATAGGGAATGGTAGGAAAAGTCCCCTCTTCATTCTGGGGTTTAGAAGAAGATGGTCTCCTAAGACTCCTCTCTTCCCAGTTCTCATTCTACTGAGCAGTAGAAACTGTTCCCACAGGACATTCACTAATTTAATGTAATTTTCCCTTTTCTCTCCCTGCTTGCCACATTCAACTTCAGTTTTACAGATCAGGGAGAAAGGTAGCTGTTGTTGTATTTTAGGTATTCAAGAATCAATCAAGTTATTGCTAGTGAGATCCCTAAGTCAGTTTAGGTAATAAAAACATACTCTACTTTCAGAGCTCTTGGGGTTAGCAGAAAAGATTTTGCTTTGAGCCTAAAATGGCTGAAGGAGCTCTTTGGCAGCTTGATATCAGATATCAAATATATGTTTTAAGTAAAAGTTCTCATAATATCTTACAAAAGCAGGTAGAAATTATTTGTGACAGGAAATTTGGTTACTGTTGATGCATGCAAGTGTGGGGGGTGTGACTGAATGGGTGTAGAAAGGGGTTTGTTTGTTCTATATATTGAATACAGATACATTGTAAAGCCTTTTTAAAGTGTTGGGTTTTTTTTTTTTCATTAATGTCTAAAACCCACCTGGAATATGCACATCTCAGGCTGAGTTGTAAAGCATCTGGAGAAAAAGGATTTTTGTATCTTTAAGACAAGCAAGGCAAGCAGAAGGAAGGGCTTGTGTGTATTGAGGAAAATACACCCAATAATCACTTCGCAGTTAACCAACAAACTACCTTTTCCAGTCTGCAGGTAATTTTCTGTAATGCAACACTATAATCATGAGGCCTGATATTAGTACCTCCTTTGCAGTGAAGCTGTCACTTCTGTAAATGTGTCTTCAGTCCAGCCTTCACGTGTCTGTAACAGAAAACTAACATTCATAGAATCTCTATGGTCTTTGGGAAAATTAATTACAAGTCTGAAGTACAATTATATTGCATTAGCTGGAGACGTCAGAGATTGTTTCCGAAGATTTTCTCCAAGTCACTAAATAGTCCTTTATAGACATAAATATATCCCCCTGAATCTAGAAAATTCACTGAGAAACGATGATTCAGAAGTTCCTCTCAACTTTTCATAATGGAATTAATAAGGTGGTGAGCACTGTAACTTCTTGATTTCCTGACATCTCACTGTGCAGCATATATAAAGGCAGTAGTGGGAGGTAGGATATGAGTTATCCAGGCAGAGAAGTGAACTTGCTATCAAAGGACAGACTTAATTAACTGGGGAGATGTACTGATTTTTGTAAGACGAATATATTATAATCAGCATACTACTGTTGATGATTTTGCCTCTTCAAATCATCATTTTCTAGCAGAAGACTATTTCCTTTAAAAATTTATGATTAGCTAATTAGGAAAAAAACAGTTTCACTTGTTCCTTATGAAAGCTTAATAGCTTCATAATTATAAAACTACTGCCAAGTATACCTTAAGCATGAATTTTTAAGAAGCTTGAGATAGACAAAGGAATGTTGCTTGAAAACGCAAACCTTGAACCAGTTTTTACTGCCTTTTCCCTTGTGCTCTTTAAATTTAGCTTAAAGACAGCTTAATTATTTCTCTCTGAATCTGGAGGTAATATTGGATTAAAATTGCATGTCAAACTAGTTTTGTGGAATTGAAATTGTAGAAATATAAAAAAAGACCTACTGATTTCAGTTGTAACTATAGAGAAGCTATCCATTATTGTCCAAATAGAGGAATAATTATTTGAACTGTTTCCTTTGCTCAGCCAAAGCTCAAACACAAAGGAGAGTGGAGGAAGGAGCAAACACTGAAAGTGTAGAAGCAAATGTTAACACACTCTGAAAACAAATAGCGGTGCTGCAAAGCCTGCACTATTAATGGCTGTGCCACATACAATTTATTAAGAGGAAAGACTGTTTCTGTTAGATAAGGTGCTATGGAAGTGCAGACATATGTCTCTGTTAATGGGCTCTTTGTAGGAGTCTGATAGGGAAATCGATGTGCCATGCTCGGAGTGAAGCCCCGGTACAGGGAGACACCATTGGGAAAAGGACCTTGCTGGGTAAGGATCAGGCACAGCAAAGGTGAAGCTGCTGGGGCATGGGGGGGAGGAATGGGTGTTGGAGGAGGCATGGGGGGCATGGCAAATTCCCAGATGGATGAAAGCTCTGGGTTAAATCTCACATGTGGGAGCTTGCAGCGTGAAAAGATGTCCCTGGAGACCTGCAAGTGACAAAAAAAGGGCGAAATAGTTTTATGGGGGTGTCCTGAGATGGGAGGATCTCAGGAATATGTTTGAAGTTCTGTAAAATACACTGAAGGGCTGGACTACCCCTTCCAAGAGCCTGTTGACTCCCCTGAGCCTGGCAGTGTTTGAAGTTGATACAATTCCGAAACCAGCCAGCATCTCATCCTACTACTGTGGGTAGAGAAAAAGCTGGGATGAAGCAAGTGAGAGAGGACTGCAAAGAGATTGCTGCCATTGCTGCTGCTGGTGAGACTACTGCATGGCAGGAGATGATCCTGCCCTTCCATCCATGCTTGTCCTTCAGTGCTGAGTAGAAAAGCCTTGCAGGCTGGCCCTCTCCTTCTTCCTTTCCTCAGACACAGAGAAATCTCACAGCTTTCCACCCCAGCTGCTGGTGGGTGTGTGCCTAGCAGAGCATGGGACAGGCTGGCCAGGATGCCTGAGGGATGGGCATCGAAGGGAGAACCCACTATGCTTTGATTTGGTAGATATTTCTCCATTAGGAATAGTTTAGATGTGGTTTAGCCTTTCTTGCACATAGGAGAGAGAGTGTCATATGTTATCCCTACCCTGATATTTTCTGTAATTTCTGTTTCTGGGAAACATCCACACTGTCATAGGCTGAAGGAATACAGCAGTTTCCTCAGTGCGTTTGTCAACAGCAGCAGGTGATGAGATACTCTGTCCTGCCTCACATCGCTGGAAGCTTCCCAGGCTTTTAAAACTTCTTTCTCCTGCTAAGCTTCTGAAATGTGTTGTGTTTTCTGACTGATATGACTGAGTTAAGACAAATGAACGGTGGCTTTGAATTTTAAGAACATGGCCTCTTGGCAGCAGCAGCCAGAGGGAATGAGATCTCTGGAATATCTCTTGACCAAATTATTTACTTCTCAAGCAAGTCCTCTGAGCAATGCTCCCTGATTCACAGCCATGGATTGCTTTTGCCCTTTTATACTGGTTTGGAAGTGGCCAGAAACACTTCCTGATCATTCTCAGCAGCATTTGTAGACAGCTTAATTTATCCCAAGGAATAACTTGAACTGGGGGAAAAAAGCATGAGTTGCCATGGCAAAGTCTGCTCCTCACAGGTAAAAACATTTTTCAAAACACTGAAGATTGTGAAAAGAAATATTTCTGTTGGATGTTCCCTTCCTTTATGTCACATAATCATACAAGTCCTGGTCATGCTGGTAAACATATCTAATAATCAGACAAAATTTTGTTTCACATCTGCTGTGCCAGTTAGGTAAATACTTAGTTCCTGTTTGCTAGGGAAAGATTTGATACTGAATTAAGTATGCAACACTGGAGGTAGATGAGTGTTTATATTGTGTCTCCTTTAGAACCAACAAAACCAAGTTATCTTTTCCACATATAACCTTCTAAGAATAAAGAAAGATTGACCACTCTGCCACTGTTTTGCTACCATCATTTGCTTTGTTGCTGTTACACATCTCTGTTTGAAATTACACCAATCAAATACAAGCTAGCAGTAGCTACAGTGTTATTTTTTTGTCTGATGCATAAAGGGAGCTCTGGAAAGGAATGGAGTTATGACACAGATATTATTGACCCACATTTTTTCTTTAGGCTTTATGATTGCTCTTATTCAGTAAAAAGAAATGTGTTGAGTTCTACACATGTGCTCTATGACTACACTGTTTTTTCAGATAGACAGGCTACAGGCACTACAGAATAGATAATCTCGCTATCCTACACAACAATTGATATTTAAAATACTTCAAAAATTCCTATTCAAATATTTTAGAAATTGTTATGTCAATAATACAGAAAAATGAGCTCAGGAGTACAGGAAGGACATGAACCAGAGTTTCCCTTGTCCTGAAGGGTAACATGACTACTTACTCCTGGGGTTTTTACTATACACATTGTTCACTTATTTTCCCTTCCATTTAGCTGGAATTCTAGATTGAATCTTTCCCAGGCAAAGTTTTGAATTAAAAATTAATTTTTGAAAAATTACTAAAAAGCTTTACTGGGCAGATATGGCAATACAACACAGGTCACATGTATTTGACCTTCAATATAGTTCTCAATTTCAAATTGATTGCAAACCGAAAATCTCAGTGCAATTAAAACATCAGCAGTGTTATTCCAGTTTAAAAGATGTTAGTGATTTTTTTCATTTTCTGAAGAAAAAAGTTAACAAAGTACAGAATTAATCAATTAAAAAATTAAAGGATTATGATGGTTTTACACAAATTCCTATCACCCTCTTTTTGTCTTATTGGAGTGAAATTTGTAGCTACTTCTAGGATCAGCTAAAGAATATATGCTATTCTCATCTCTTAAGTGACCTGTGTGTTACTTACATGGTGGACACTTGTGTTACCTTCAGGTACTGCTTTTAGAGTTTAAAGGCCCCAGAAATGTAGGTAATTATGACATGCAGGAAAATTCAATCTGGGGAATCTATCAGATGTTTTTCTCTCAGCAGCTCCAGAATACAAAGAAACAGAGGCTGAATTACACCATACACACCCTACAGTGAAAACAGACATCCAAAGGATTTTACTTTCCATGTTTGCACAGATCTCAGAAGATGGACAGGAACTTTGCTTCTGCATTATAAATTCTTGGACTTGATCCAGTTGCTGACGTGAGTGAAGCCTGTGCTCTGTACGACCCTGCCTCAGGGCTGCAGGTTTTGGGCCAGAGCTGGCCTATGCCTGGACAGACTTCAGAGCAGAGAGACGGATCAGGATCTCTCTACAACCCACCTCGCTATCAGCAGGGTTAGTGACAGTTGGGACACAATGATTTTCACCATCTTCACTTTTTTAGGCTGTCTTATTGCAACATCTAAGATAGCATGGACCTAAATTTTTATATTAGGCATAGTAACATGTCATTTACTGTATAATTTAACGTATCCTTACAATAAATCACCTTCTTAAATAATGGTCTTTATTCATGTAGTTACTTACCATTCTCAAAGACATTTTGTGCTGGGAACTTTTAAAAAAAGTTTCAATTCCCTTCATTTTATTTATTCATAATCTGCAAGCTATTTTTTATACAGGAAAAATAGATCAGCAGTTATCCTTTGAAACCCCAGTTTTAGTGAAAGTCAATTATACTGTACATTTAGTAGCCAATTATTCTGTGTCTGGTTATACTGATGGCAATTCTTCATCTCTGAAATTTTAATAAAAATGTGTTTAGTAAAGCAGTGCCTTTCTCCCCATCTTTCATAAATTAGCTGTGCAAAGGCTGAAAGCAGACTTTGGCCTTACAGCAATTGCTGAGCATGTCTGCTCTGCACTCAACCACCAATGCATCCCTCCAGGCAGAAAGGTGGCACATGGAGCTCTCCATGATAGAGGCTTAAGTTCCTCAGAGCTATGTGTGGGGTGACCTTGGTAAGACAGGAAGGTGGGCAGGGAGAACATTTGCTGGAAGGTCTCTGCAGCCCCAGGCTTCCCCCAAGCCCATTTCTACTGAATGTCGCTCTCAAGCCTCAGGGAGAAAGCAAAGTTTGGGAATGCACATGTGGACGGCAAAGTGTTGATGGGCTTGTGCAGAGCTTGGCCAAACAAGGACCAAACAAGAAATAATGTCCCATTGTCCAAAATCCAGAATCACATTACTGTTTTAAGAAAAAAAGTGATTGTAATTTATAGAAAAGGTGGCAAAAAATTTTTATATTTTGTCAGAATCTTTTTCTATTTATAGAACTGATTACAAATGTTTTCTTTGCTATGTGTTTCTCTTCACTCAATAAAATTTGCTGCTTTTCAATGCAAAAGTTTTTTGTCGCTACATAAGTGTTTAAAGAGCTACTTCCAAGTAGTTTAGACATTACATTTCAGCTTACTGGAATGAGTAAATCTATATTTAAAGAAAATATCTATCATTGTCATCCCAAAATAAAATAGGTAATAGCAAAACCATTAGCCACTGTTAAAACCTTGACATGCAACACTGCAGCAGAAGTATTCTTTGAGACACTGCAGTTAAGTCTCGGAGCTATGCCACTGGTGAGGAGTCATAGCTCTGATTTTAACAGCAAAAAGCATAAAAGGCATCACTTCCAGACCAGCATTTAGTGCTGTAGATGAATAGAGGAGAGGATCACATAAAGAGCTCATGCTACACCTGGCAGGTCTTGGATAGATCCTTAAGTGCCAGAATTTATCAACCATATGATACATAGCTTGTCCCCTAGAATTTAATTTAATTATTGAGCTAAGAAGTTGTCCTTGTAATACAAGGTCTGTATCTCAATTGCATTCAGGCCAGAGTAAAATGCAGCTGGTAGGTGTAGGTGTTGTGTTTGCTTTTTTCAAGAGAAGGAGATGAGGTTTGGGAGCTGTGACCCCTGAGCGCCACGGTGGCTCTGCAGTTCATAGACTGTCATGGATGACTATGATGAAGATCTTTTTTCAAATTGCTCCAGAAAGTTTTTGTGCTGCAAAATAACAGAATACTGAGGGCAACTGTTGTACTGGATCTATGTCTTTCTGACTTCATTATTAGCTTTTTCTCCAGTTCCCCTGCAGGGTGACATCACCTAGCTCTCTCCAAGTACAGTTGAAGGTAGCTCACTCCAAGAATGGATTCTAAATGACAGCATTCCCTAGACTGAATGCTAGTTTGGCTTCCTGAAGTCCTGTGACACATCTCCAGAAAGATTTGTATCCTCGTACCCCTTCATGCCAGATCTCAGGGCATGCAACACAAAGCCTCAGGTTCCTGCTCCAGGAGCAAAATTTCAGTGGGCTTCAACACCACTTTAACATCTTAAAATCTAACATAATGTTTCTGTTTAAGGAACACAGTGTAGCAGAGGAGATCTGTCGCAATATGACACAAAAAGAACAACACTCATGCACTGAGATATCCAAAGCAAAAAAAGGGGGCAGTTTATTTACAGACCTTGACATTTATAGAATTCCAACAGTGACCATGGATTAGAGGAAGAAAATCTTCCTCTCCAACCACACTGGTCAACCCAACAGTCCATCAGTTCTCTCCTCCTACAGAAAGGAATGCAAAGCAATCATTATTTACATGAAAAGTGTGTGAGAAACTCCATCTCAAAAGGTAAACACAGAAGGCTGAAACAGAACTTTAGAAAAACTTTAAAAAAACTTTAGAAAAACAGAGAAGAACAGGGTGACAGAGATCTAGGAGCAAAATGAAGAAGCAGTCTATTCTGAATGGAGCTAATCTTAGGCAGTGTGTGTCTCTTGACAGGCAGACAGTAATCTCCTCTTATTTAGCAGAATAGGAGAGCAAATACTTCCATCTGTGAAAGCATTCTGGAAAGATAAACCCTGAAATTATCAGATTTTAAGCAATATCATTTACATTACAGTTATAGAAGCAAATGTTAGTCTTAGGACTGATTTTCTTTTATTAATATTTCCTTTTGGAAAATAAAAAACATGTTAAAAACATTTTAAAAGTCCTTAAGAGTCTTTAGTGTTCTCTTTTCCTGTTCTCACCCAAATCAGTGTCATGTTTATGAATAGAGTTTCAGATGCTGTTAATTCAGTTACCATGGATGACAAAAAAGGTGCTTTCTGCCAATTTGAAAATATTTTACTGGAGAATTTGGCTAACTCTACTGATCAAATAACTTCTTATCTTTGATTTGCTTGAAAGCATTTTCTTAAATTTTCTTAAAATTAACATGTTTGTTTCTTCATGCAAGGGAACCAAATGTTTACAGATATTTCAGATATAATAGAGTAACATTTTCTCAATATTTCAATGGATGAAGGTATTTGCCTGATATTTTTCTAATTTTTTAGACACCCAACAGTGATCTCATGAACATGCTTTATTACTAAATTAAGCAAGTAGAAATGCAAAACTTTTATATTGGTCCCTGCATGCCAAGTCAGCATATACATTGGAACAGAAACTAGTATATAAAACCTCTCTACAGAGACCAGCTTTTTCAAATCTAGTCACTTTTCTAACACCTAAAAGAAAATCTGCTTTTGAGAAACAGGCTCAAATACACATCAGATTTTCAATAGGATTCTGTTAGTGGAGATGGAGGATACTCTCTTCAGGCACTGCCTTTTTGACATAATGGATCCCTCCCCAACCTTGACTTACGTTTCCTTGCCTTGCCATTGCCTCACATCCTGTCTCTTGCCTGGCAAAGAGCCCTTCAATCAGTAACATTTTATCACTATTATTGCCAGAAACTGGCATTCACATTCTTTGTAAAGTGTTTTATGTCAAGGACTGAGAAATGCTTTGCAAGATATAGCCATTACTGTTATTACCCTTTGCAATAACTAAGTTTTCAGTTCACGGTCTGGACAGAAAAAATATTTTAGGTCAAACACAATACTTATTATGCAAAAAAAAGATCTACATTGTCTTTTTACCATTTAAAATTTCTTTATACTTTACATTGCAGTAATTTATTGAAATATCTTTACAAATGCTTTACAAATATCTTTACAAAGACTATGTCATTTTGAGCTTTGTACTGAAATAGAAATCATGATATGTTTCTATTTTAAAAAAGGTTAGATGTTTTAAAAAATCATAATCTAAGAGTTAGGCCCATGAATAAGACTGGATAAATTTATAAGATCTAATTTTTTACCACAAAATTAACTTCTAAAACTTTAATTACTTTATTTTGTCAAAATATCCCAAATTCCTTTTGTGATAAAACCTTAGCACAATGTTCTAGAAATCTTTTTATTTTATGAAGAGCCTTTGAAATAAAACTTAAATATTGCACTTAATGTGCCTTTTTTTGACTGAACAAACTTTTACCTCCAATAAGATTTTTTTTTAATTTTCTACACCCATATCATCTGAAAGCCCATTTATACAGTTGTGTTCAAGCAGATGTGTTTCCAAACCGAGTGCTTTGAAAAGCTGTTACTCCTTTGCACCATAAATTGTATGTAAACAATTTATGTGTATACCATAATTGTGTGTTAAAAAAAAAACGAAACAAAAAAACCCAAAAGCCTCCATACAGATAGTTGAAGCAAACCTGTAAAATGCTATGCTGAGGATGCAAGTGCTGGGGCTAAAACAAGAGCAAAACCCACTGGCATTGCCCCTGCCTGCCTCAGCTGTACATAGCAAAGGGCCCACACCTCTTTTGAGTGGATAGAAACAAGCATTTAAGAGTCACAGAGCTTAGCCAAGAGGCAGGTTTTACTTTTACACATAGTTGTCATGAAATAGTGTAAAGCTAGGAAACAATGATGTGCCAGAGGGTGAAAAAGCTATGAGAGTGCCCCAGGAACCCACTGGGAAGGTGACACAGTGTGGAAAGGGGATGACTGGATAGAGGAAGGTGCAGGCAGAAGAGAAAGTCCCTGCTTCTGAAGTGCTATATGTGGGTGTAAAGGCTGCCATGACAGCGACAGTCAGCATGGGAATGCCAGCCAGGCATTCCAGGTTCCCTCACCCGATGCATTTTCAAGCAACTGTAGCAAGATAATCATGATCTGTCAGCTCCTCTCATTGTCTATACGAGAGGCTGACTGCCATTAAAATTCAATCTAGTATTGTCAGAGTTTTGCCTTGGAAATGTGCAGGTGCTTTACTGGTATCTTAACTGAAAGGTAACGTTAGAGTGCAGGAATTCAAGGTTTTCAAAATACCCCCACTTTAAATTTGCAGAAGACTACTTCTTGGCCAAAAGAAAGAATAAAAGGAAATTACCATTATCTGCTACACACACCCTTAATTAAATTTTTCTCTAGAAGCCTTCTCTTGCAAAAATGTGAATTTTAGCACATAGGAGTCACCACCATCATTTACACCCATCAAAAGAAAATTAGACGATCTTATGACTTTTCTAAATCTTTGCTTGATTATGACCATGGAAGTAGAAAAAGGTCAAGAAAACAATTTATTCTATAGTATCACACTACTACCAGCAGAATTCTGACTTTAAGAACAGAGACTTCCCTTTGAAGTCTCGTGTTTGATGGGATTGACCTTACTTTGTGTGTTCTCCTGTTCCCATTAACCCCTTACCAAGGAGTGTGGGCAGGCAGGACTGTGCAGACCCATTGAAGCCAAAGCAGGGCTGTACCCACGGGCACAAAGGACTGGGCTTTCACCCTGTGAAAGGCAAATAAAGAAGGCTGGTGAGAGGCAGTGTGCCAAGGCATCGAGCAAATTTTGATGGACTCAGGTTCAAGGTCTGCCCTTGGCTTTCTGGGTGAACCACTTTCCCCTTCTGACTTCTGCTCACAGCAAACAGGGGAACTGCTGCCTACAAACACTGTGCCAGAAGGATTTTAAACAAAAGGTGTGAGTTATTTTGCAAAATTGCCTCAGAGATTAAGCAAAAGTTGTTAAATGTTTTTTTATTTTTAATTTTTATGAAGAAGCACACAGATATCAATATATTAGAGAACATTAAGTTCAGTGCAAATGCCTGGGCAGAGAAAAGAAGAGAAGACATTTTAGTACAGTCCTGTATTTTAATTAAATGATTTGACCAGCCAAGTATTCAGTATTTTTTTTTTTTTTGATCATCTTTCACCAAAAAAGAACTGTAGAGTTAATCCTGTTGAGTGTTTGTGGATATACATAGGAAGAACATCATGTGAATACCTTAGTTTAGGAGGTTTACAATTTCAAAAATAACTTTCCCAACATGGTGAAAATAGGACAGAGTTGAGAGACTTCACTCCATCCACCACCGCCTCTGTCTGTCACTAGTGTCAGTGTCTGTACTGGATGATAGCTGAGAACAAGCTCTGTTATGAGCATGCAAAATCTTTGGATAACTCCCTAACCACATGCTCCAGCTTGCAGTCCTAACACATTTCAAACAGTTTTCACAAAATTTTGCAACAATCATTATCTCTCTAAAACCCAAACTCATGGAATCATAGTGTTCCCACAAAATGTCAGCTTTTGGTTGCACTTGTCACGAGCAATTTGTGAGCAACTCGAGGTTTCTGGGACAGCCTTTAAAAATTGTGCTGAGCCTAATGCTCAGGCTGAACAGGCAGGAGACAATTAAATGGAGAATCAACAGCCATTTGGGCACATGTCTCCAGGAGGATAGTACATCTTTGGGTACCTGAGTCAGGAGAAAAAGGGGAAAGAAGTCACCTGTCAGGTGCCCTCCCAGAGGTGACTCTGCCGTTCCTGAGGCAGCGTCTCACACATTTCAGGATAGCTCACCAACATTTCCCCAGTTTTCAAAAGCTTAAAAAAGGTGACTTATGCCAATAGCGTATATACACTGGCTTTTCCCCTTAATTTCTCTGTATGTTCAAATAAGAGAGCAAGAGGGTTCACAGTTGTCACAGCAATAGCTGGAGAGCAGAATCCTGTGAAATCATCCCATCAAGAACTCACTGAATGACACACAGAGACAAGAACACCAATCTCTAACCACCTATGTGTCTTTTATTACATTAAAATAAACACAGTAAAATTTGATAAACCAGTCTTGAGGTTAATACACATTCTGGAGATCTTGCATTTTTAAAAGTGAGTGTTTCCTTTCAGACTTGGTTTGAAAAAACTTCAAGGTTTTGTTGAGAAATAATTTGATTCACAGAAGGAGTAACTGGCTTATTGCTGCAATACCAGAGGGATTTATTCTGACCATATTTCAGATATCATTGATTTGCAATACTGCTGTGTTGACAATGTAAGTTTTCATGTGTTTCTTATCTTCCTGCAATTATGCTTTTTCGTTGCTATTGTTGTTGTTGTTGCATAAGGAGCTCTTAAATATTTTGTGGTTGGAATCTTTTTTTACTTTGTTGGTGTTTTGTTGTGTTTAGGTTTTGTTTTTTTGGTTTTTTTTTCCTGAATTGATGGTGGTGGTAAGGGCTGTGGTTTTTTGGTTTTGTTTGGGTTTGTTTTTTTTTTTTTTTTTTGGGTTTTTTTGGTTTGTTTTTTTTTAATGAAAACATTTTCCAAAGAGGTGAAAACCAGCAGGAAAATGCCAATACAAAAGAAAAAAAAAGAAAAGGGAGATGAGTCACAACCCTCTCCCCTCAGCTTAGACTTTTCAGCTCCCTGGATGAAGAATGGTTAAAGAATGGTTACTTCTCACTCTGATGTACCTCTGAGGCATCAAACCAGAGATGGATCACACACCTGCTATGTTTCACGGGCTATTAATTGTGCTATGACTCTTTTCCTTTAAGTGACAGAGCCTTAAGGACTGTGACTCCCAGAGTCAGTTATCAGTAAGTATTTATGAGTCTCAGGTGGTCATGAGAAGCCAGGACCTGGAATGTCCATCCCAGGCAGCTGCTCTGCTGATGTTGGTGCTTCAGTGTCACTGTCCAGGTTCCTGGGGCATCTCCACTGCTTGACCACAGCTCAAAGAGAGGTTACCCAGCCAGATACTTAGAACAAAGGCCATAACTTTCCTTTTCACTACTGTGTTTGTGAATAAGCCTCCTAAAGGGAAAGGGTGAAGTTTTCCTTATTGGACTGTGCTCAGAACAGCATCTGGGTGGGACAGTTTCTAGCCATGCTCCCCTCACCACAGCTGCCTCTGGATCTACCTTGCAAAGACCCACGTTGTCTGCTTGGCATGGAAGGAGGCTGGGCACCTACATGGATGCATGATCCTACTCAGAAGAACTAAAGGCAGCTTATAAGGAGCCGAAATTTGTAGCCAGAGACTTTCCCAGCTTGCATCTTCTCCTGTCTTGCACTGTGTAAGCATGCTGCAGTACAGCATGCCCTTTGGAAGATTTATTTGCAATAAGAGAAAGTTAGAAAGCAGTAATTCAGTGGTAAAGAACTAGAAGAATTTAAGAAAAAAATCTGCAGCAGTGCAAACCACAAACCTCAACATACTGTTTATTTAGTGCTGGCAAATTGTACCTGCTTTATTGGTTTGAAGCACAACATTCAGTCACAGGGTATTGTTTCAGCAGCTGGGCCATGTGTTGAAGTGAAACTCTAAGGAAGTGTAGCAATATTACAGGGAGAACTAGGAAGGAGACTATCAGAAAAGGATAAGGAGTTGGCTTTTATGAAGGAAATTTTGGAAGACGCACACAAGGGATTGACCAAAAGAAATTCAGACCATATTAACCTGGTTCCTCAGATGAATGTGTCAAAAAAAGGAGGGTAAGAAAGAACTTAGCATTTCAGCTTGGAAAAGAGGGAACCAGAGTATTAAAACGCAACCCAATAGCTGTTATGGGCAGCTAAAGGACATTTAAAGCAAAAGATAGACTCTAAAAGGCGTAGTTTAGACCTAGTAATGGACTTAAGAATAAACAAGCAAACAGCTGGGATTGTCACAAATGAAATATGATGACAAGATGAGGTTGCCAGAGTGATTTTATTAGCAGAGAACAGTGGGCTGAACTGCAAAAATTAAAGGGAAAGGGGAAAACTTATCATGAAAGGAACCAATATGAAACTCTGAGTGCTCAGGGGTCTTTGAAGACAAAAATTAAAAGTGTGAAGAAAAGAGAGAAATCATAAAACACAGAGCTATACTATAAATGCTTGTCATCAATATCTTGCTTCATGTTGGGCCCAGCCTCTTCCTTGTCTGTTTAAAATAATGTCATCTCAAGATAGGAATTCTATGCAAATTAAAAGAGAAGAGAGAGAAGAAGTTGTGGGGGCACAGTGATACTCAGGAGGGTGAAGAGGAGGCTGGGAGTCCCCTGCTTGCTCGTGCTGCACTCAAGGCATGGATGGGCTGTGGCACAGTCCCTAGTGGCAGGGGCAAAAAGGAAGACGAAGAAGCTCTGAACATTTGGAACAAGATGCTGCAATCAAGTAAACCTTTGGGTGCCAGGATATGAACATAGGTGGATATTCAAATGAAAAATAACTGGTATTATTCTCCAAAGCCACAGTGCTGAGCAAAGCCTCCTTGACTGCATGTAACAAGCAGTGTGGGCTGTAGAAGATCCAGCATTGTACAAGCCTGTTAATGTAGGGTATCTGAACATCCTAGTTTAAAACTTGTTTTAAAATATCTCCATGTACTGTCCTTGACTGACCTAACAATAAACCCCAAACTTTCTATCCAAAGGAAAAAAAAAAAAAAGCTTTAACAGTTCTTACAGTTATTTGTATAACCTTTTCAGAAGTGCTTTGTTTTCTTTGTCTTTGCCTTTCATTTGCTTTGAGGTTTGTAGGGTTTTTTTCATCAGTGGTAACTTTGAAATGTAACAATAAAGTAATTTTTAAGAAGCAAGCATGAAGTGTTTTACACTTTTGAAGAGTAAGTTGTTAGAGCAAACTTTTATTCAAACAACATGAAGGGCTTAGCTCATGTTAACAAAAGGTCAGCTATGATGAAGATTTAAATGTCACAGGGCCAGAGCTTATGCTTGCTGTTAACCCAGGACTCACACTTTTGGTTTTGCAGGAGGGATGGAAGTATTTGTATACAAGGAAGAGACCCTGGGTAATACTGTGGGCTAAATCTGAAAAAGGGCTCATTAGCCTGTTTGACCAGGCTGTCACCATGCATATTTTCAGTGCAGCAGTGAGATAACTACAGAAAGTTCAAGAACTTAAAATGTATGTCAATTTTGTTTCATAAAACCTTTGCCTGTCAGAGATAGATCTGACTGATGCTAAGGTGTCAGATTTCCATTTTGGGAAAGGAATGAGCAAGAGACATGCTCATTAGATGTCTGAAAAAACTCATGTTCTTGTGTAATCAAACATGAGAAGTGAGAAAATATAAATTTAGGACAAGATATTGTTAAAAGGAAAATCAACTTAAACCCACCTTTTTCCCCCTAGCTAGAATTTTGGAATGTATTTAGTAGCTGAAAATATATTTTTCATTTTTTGTATGAAATTTCTGCATCAATCCAATAACAACCATTATTTTGAAAATTCAAATGTTAAAATAGAAGTTGCTCTGCAGAACACTCCTACTGAGCTGCTTAAGAAACAAATGTTCAGCTCATGGTATTATCTGAAAGAATATGAAAATGAAATCCATAACAAAAAAGAGATTAAACTAAAGAAATGATAAATAAAGGGACCTGCTTACTAAAGCCTGGACTTTTCAACCTGGGTGAAATTCCAGTATTTTGAAGCTTCTGTTTTGAGTGTGATTGAGGACTGCCAATATTTACATTTTCTGTGAAAAGGGAATTTATTAATAAAGAGTTTCTTTGAAAAATCATGAACAAACCTTTCTGAAACAACATGAAGTCGTTTTCTGAGCAGTGGTGCTGCAGAATTCATGAGCCATTTGGCGTCTTCACTCCCAATGTTTACATCCCTCTGTTCCCAGAGCAGGAAAGATGTTGGGGCCTTTTTGGTCAGGAAGGCCCTGGAGTCTTACACTCTCTTCTCCAAGAATGGTCTCTCCCTGTCACTGATGGGGTTTTGCAGGGCTCCATCTCCAGCCCTGTGCTCTTCAACATCTTCATAAATGACTCGTGTGCAGGACTGGAAGGGGTACTAAGCAAGTTTGCAGACAATGCAGAACTGGGAGGAGCTGTTGACTCCCTGGAGGGCTGGGAGGCCCTGCAGGGAGATCTCAACAAATTACAGGCCTGGGAAGTCACCAGCCCTACAAAGTTCAACCAGGGAAAGTGCTGGATTCTGCACCTGGGATGGGGCAACCCTGGATGTACAGACAGACCAGGGCATACAATGCTGGAAAGCAGAGCCATGGAAAGGAAGACCTGAGGGTCCTGGTCCATGGCAAGCCAGGAGGGCCAACCCTGTCCTGGGGGGCATCAGGCACAGCATCACCAGCCGGGCAAGGGAGGGGATTGTCCTGCTCTGCTCTGCACTGAGGTGCCCTCACCTCCAGTTCTGGGGGCAGCTCTGGGTGCCACAATACAGGAAAGATATTAAACTATTAGATAGAGTCCAAAGGAGGGCTGGAAAGATGGGAATGGCCTTGAGAGGAAGCCATATGAGGAGCAGCTGAGGTTACTTGATCTGTTCAGCCTGGAGAAGATGAGACTGAGGGGAGACCTCATTGCAGTTACAACTTCCTTGTGAGGGGAAGAGGAGGGGCAGGCACTGATCTCTTCTCTGTGGTGACCAGGGACAGGACCCAAGGGAATGGCCTGAAGCTGAATCAGGGGAGGTGTAGGTGGATATCAGGAAAATGTTCCTGTGGTTTGGCATTGGAACAGGCTTCCCCAGGAAGTGGATACAGCATCAGCCTGAAAGAGTTCAGTGAGCATTTAGACAATATTCTTGGGCACATGGTGTGACTCTTGGGGTGTCCTGTGCAGGGCAGGATCTTGGACTTCTTGATCCTTGTGCGTCCCTTCCAACTCGGCATATTCTGGGATCCTGTGATCCATCATCCTCTCTCTGATGGGTCCTGAATGCCTTTGCACTTCCAGTCCTGTGAGCAGGAACACCGTCCACCACAAAAAATATTGGCAAATTATCCAAACATCAGGCAGGCTAGGAAGAGCTAGGACACTGTAGCAACTCTATGAAATAATTTTGTGCACCAAGCCATCAGCATCTTTCTTTTCTTACTTTTGCAAAAACACAGTCATATGAATACTGGGATCACTATTATTTTGCAATACTTACAATATAATAATATTATTGGTGATTCAGTTTTAACTATTGCAACCAGCTTCTCTCCTGACCAGACTGCCAGCAGAGGCTACGTATTCCATTGGTGCTAACTCTGAATATAGTGTTCAGATAACCCTGCTCTTGTGGATTGTATATAATAACTCAAAAACTTCTGATTACTCTTAAAAACCAAGACTTAAATTTCAGTTTTAATCTATTTCCCAGGTGGGCCATTAATTTACTTTTCAAAATATGCACTCAATGAAGCATTTCAGCATGTAATACTGATTTTGAAATGTAAATAGGTTCTGCATGTAAGATCCCATTTTTCTGATAAACTGGAAAGCAACATATTTTCGTTCTGCTGGTACATTTATAAACGCATGGGAAACTTGCATTACAAAGTTCTGAAGTGCAATTATTCAACCCAAAATTATTACCCAATTCAACCAATAATTACTAAATTATTAAAAATAAAATGATATTTCCAGTTAATAGTTGAGCAGTGTAGTTCAATGTCTAGTGTCTTCCTCTCTTTGTTTTCTACCAATTCATTGCACTAAGCAGAAGGTATCTAGTTACATGGATTAGCCACTGCTGGTTTTCCACGCCTTTTTCATAGTTTATTTTTGGATGATTGCAGTTGATGGTTGCACTGTCTTTTTTAATATTTTGCTATTCAGTATCTGTTGAATAATAAATTTTACCTTTCATATTTTATTTTAATACTCCTTGTTGCCATGTGCCTTTTTTTTTTTCAGGTTTTCATTTGGAGCTATTAAATGTAGAACTTGCCATTTAAGTATTAAAATTGCTGTTTGTAATCAAAGGCATATCATAATCTTTTCAAGACAGACTCTAATCACAACTGTTCAGCTGCATTGATGTGCAAAAGTTGGGTTGCCTACCCATTAATATTTCATTCCTGTGATAAATAGTGTAAAATTGTTAGCGATATGGTACAGGGAGTTGAAATTATTTCAACTCTGAAATGCTAGAAGAGAGCCTAACTATGTAAAAAGTGGGGTGGAATAAACTGCAAAACAGAGGAGAAATGTGAGAGCCTTGCTGTCCTACAAAACAGAGAGAAATCCAGGTTTGTGTTCTGAGGATCACAGAGTGGGATCATTCAGCACAGGCAAGGTCCAGAAAGAGGAAGGAGTTCAGCCTCCTCCCTCCCTGTTCATACCACTGCAGTGGTTATTAGGATGCAGCTCTGGCTTTTTAATCATCTGTTTGTAGCCCAGGGGCAAACAAATACAAATCTCAGCTGAACTCCCAGTCTGCCCTGGTGTTTTGTTCTTGTTTGCAATGGCTCCTGAGCCACTCTCTACTTGGGAAATGTCCTAAAGGACATTTAGGTCCTAATGGTCCTAATGTGTTTTTACAGGACTGAGTTCAACAATAAATTTCTCCCATAACCATGGTCTTTTTGGCCATGTGGACATGAAACAGCTTTGTCAAATGCCAAGCACAGGAAAATAGCTCTTGGACTTGTTTGTTTTTCTCCCTAAATATGAGCACAATACATCTTCTTTGACAGAATTGTTGCAGCAGGTACTAGAGTGGGTTTGAACCCCACTTCTAATAATCCACAGATTATGCCTCAGACGATTTCATATTGAACATCTAGTTTTATGTTTGTAGAAGCATGCAGAACTCTCCTATAGCTTTCCCTGAATCTAGTTTCCTAGGAATGATTTTCTGGGAAACTGCAAAGATCAGGATACGATGCTTATTTTGGTAGAAAAATACCCCTCAGTGCTGTATCTGTAATGAGCATGACAAATCTCATCTAAAATCTGAAGTACACAGATTAATAAATGGTACATTTTTAAAACCTAGCCCAAGGCACCAGTAATTTTTAATGTGTTTAAAGAAGTTTCTGAGAATCATTTGACCACTGTGGAAACATGGACTGTTTTTCATAGTTCTCATTCAGTTCCTCCAACTTTAGTGATTCTACTTTTGTATTCCTTTTCATCCTTCAACCATAACTGCAGTTTCATGGTGGTAGAGTTTCACTGAGTGAAAAAAAAATCTAAATTAATATCTTATTTTACATATTTGCTTTATGATAGAAGATGTGAAAGAATTTATTCTTAGGAGTTGCAAGAGTGATGCTTCCCCTATCCTGTATTTTCATACTTCTGCTCCAAGCAGGAGTTCTGTTCAAGTATTATCATTAATTTGAAATAAGGGACTTAACTGGCAGGATGTATCTAAAACATATAGATATTCCCAGTCCTGGATAACAAGTATTACGTCTCAGCTTCGGAATACTTGGCTCGAGTGAGGTTTTACATGTGGGTTCATGCATATTTCCTCCAGATGGCTTAAAGTAGTTGTCTGCTTCTGGCTCCCTTTCCTTCTCTCTACTGAGAGATCCACATGGTGTAAGCACTGTTTTCCCAACAATCAAAGTGAAACAATAGATCCTTCTCTAGATACATTGCTAAAAATTAGTTGGCAGAGGATAGAAAACCTACAGATTCTGTTGGCCCCGTCTGTGTCACAAAAATAGCACCCCACCATATACACGAGATAATGATCAGTCCATAACAAGGGCGTGTAAAGCCAAACTTCCACTTTCTGTCAGCATACAAGATGGAGAGTTTGGACAGCCTTGTTTGTTTAGTAAGTTTGCCAGTAAATGTAGCTAGGATAGAATTATAACGACCAAACACAAGGAAAAAAAACCATTAAGATAATTTTCTGGGCATTGTTGTGCTTACTATTGGATAAGAAGGCCTCAGATCAACTGGTTTCCAGCCTGTAGAGTCTTTTGTATTGTGCAGGAGAGGGAAAATGCTAGAGAATTGTTTCCACTGTCATTTAATTCTTTTCTTAACTTTCTGCAGCATATGAAAGTTACATAAAGTGTCCTGCAAAGTTGTGCACAGCATGTCTGTGTGCTTGTAGATAGACGCCTACTCTTCACACGCAGGCAGATGTCCTGTTAGGATTTTTCTAAAGGCAGTGGCAATTACTTGCCTTGCATTTGTGATGCAAAATATGTCTGACATTACCCTCCCTGAGCTTCGATGTCTGGCTTTGAAATGCCACTATTTTACCAATAAGGAGCAAAAAAATTTGACATAAAACAAGACACATATGCTGCATCCTTCTATGCTGATCATATTAGACCTTTCCTGGAAAATGCTTTTTCATAAAAGCAATTTCTCTGCTGACAATAACACCCACTTTTAATTAGGGGCTTTTCCCAAACAATTGGTAGGAAGGTGTTGTATTAAAAAGTAAACAAGCAGGCAAACAAAGCCCATGCTCTCTTCAGAAGGCTGTGTTAAATTGAACTGACTAGTGTACTCAAGTTCAGGCAATTTCCCTTGGGTTTGATCTCAGACAAACGGAGTTTCAATTACACCTTGTATACTGTAGGCAATATTTAGACTTCAAAGGTTTTCAGGGATCAGGATGAATTGTTTACTAATTTAAAAACTGAAAGCTTCTTCACTTCTGCACACACTGCCTCTTCCCCATGGATGAATTGCTATATCCTTTGGATGTGAAATTCAAACATTTAACATTCCTTTCTGTTGGATTTCTTTGTGTATATATAAATACTTGTAATTTCTTTGCTAACAAGGGACAACTCTTACTATCTTTTGCCTAGTGCTGTATAAACAGTTTGAAGATAAATATGCTGTGTTGCTTTAGTGAGTACCCATACATATGCATCTTTATATCAAACTCTGAACTAGCCAGACTTACATAAATTCAGTCCCACACAGTCTTCTATTATTTACATACCTTTCAGCACCATACCACACTGTGGTATAAAAAGCACAATGAGGTAAGCCTGATGTCCCTCACCTGCTCTGATGGGTGTTGGAGTTTACACATGGCAATGGACTGCTCCTACACAAAATGTTGTCATTGCATAATGCTTTTCCCTCATTTATCTGTTAGTAAGGAAGCAATTGGGTCATTGAGAAACTACACAACCTGATTAGTACACCAAGGTATTTGTTGAGCAGATATATGTTGGAAGTAATTATACATTTGGATGCTTTTGGAAAGGCCAGTTTAGTAGGCATGGTGTGTCAGGGATTTAATAAACTAAGTCAAGGCAGTTTAAGTACCTGTAGATTAAAATAAATTATTGGGAGCAGTAAGGCAAAAACATGTTTAGGAGATACAATTTCTAGTAATCATGAAAAAATTGATAAAATTTTATTATTGCTACTAAACTCTTATGAAGCTCAGTAGAGTTTAGAAGATAAAAACTAAAATGTGAGAAAAAAACTGGATAACATGGAAAGTAATGTATTTTTATTTTTTTCATTGCAAGCACCAACTTAATTAACTGAAGTAACATTTAAATGACTTCCTGTGGATAGATATTTACAACAGTCACTAGAGGAGCCCTCAAGTTGACCAGATTTTTTAATGAAATCCCAAGGAAAAGGGCTTCCAAAGAAAAATCAAAGATCTTCCTTGATTCCAAGTCACTTTCAAGACTGACACCTAAATACAGTATGGTGAACTTTTATATACATATTCAACTACTCTTAGATAAATTATTTTGACTTTGCTTTCAAGAGCATTTCCCAAAGGTTTTTCCTGTAGAGCATACACAGGAAAGGCAGAAGCATTAGAGATAGGTAGCAAGCAGCTGCAATAAGAAGTAAATTAAAAGTACAGGATATATGGTATCTCAGACACATTTTGTTATAAGAAGGATATGGGTACATGAATCTATAATTCTCTTCTAAGCAAAATCACATATTTTATGACACTTGCAATCTCTTTTGTGAATAGTCAGCCTGCTCTGCATCTAAACTTTCAAAATAGAATTTAGATCTCTTACTTTAAATGATAGATAACTGTGAAACTTGGTGCTTTGAAATCACAAGTAGCAGATCTCAGTTAGAAAATCCCAACACTAGAGCCAGTAAAATACTGTAACTTGTGCTTTATTGGAGACTACGGTTAAATGAAATTTTGCAAGCGTGTAACTTTATCCTGTGCACAAAGCATCTACATTTGAGCCAGACGTGAATCGGAAGCTGTGTAACTAAGGTTAACCCAATCTAATAAAATCTACTGGAAAGGAAAAGACTATTAGCGTTGGCTTAGCACCATTTTAACAAAAACACATGGCTTGGGGCCAATATGGACCATGGGAAAGCTGCGGAACACCTAAAAGAAGCCTGGAAAAGTAACCTCATGATGGGGAATTTCATAAGTGGGTTCATGAAAATTCTGCTTTATGATCAGAGGACACACAGAGGGCAAATAGGAGATCTGTCTGATTCTTGCTTGCTTGCTTTGGAGTAAGCTGCAGACTTTGACAGTGCATCACAATAAACTGTTGGGACAGGAGAAGATACACTATTTTTACAGGCAGCTTTCTAAATGACAGAGATAATAGCAGCCAGTCCCAACTGCTATCACCCGTACAATTCAGAAAAATAGCCATTCATAACTTCATAGCAATACATACATAACTTCTCTGCCAGAACTTCTGTCTTTTTAAAGATAACACTATGGAATGAAAATAACACAGTGGTTCCTGCATTACATTTTCTAAAAGTTGTCCTGTGAACTTCCTTGCTTTTGACTATTGATGTATTTTGACAATTACGGAATTTCTGTCACAGAAATATTCATAAACAAAAAAGTTATTTTATGTCAAGCAATGAATATGTTCTTAAATTTTCAAAGAAAATTAATACTATTGCATTAGGTCAGTGTTTCCCATCATTTCTAAATGCTTCTTGACAAGATGATGGCTTCTGGTTCATATCAACTGGCCTTGCATGTCAGGAAAAGTCATTATGTTATGCCGCCTAGAGGTATTCTTACTATGCTGATACATTATCTGAGTTATGTGTTATTCCCTATATTACTCTGCTCTATTTTCCTGGTGATGCCTTGTTTGTACAGCAAACTGGACTACCACAGTCATATGAAATTTAGCTGAGAAAGAAACATCACTGCAGAAATAGTGCATACTACTGTTTGTTATGTGTGGTCTATAGGCTGAGAAGAAAGACTACATCATTGTTCCATATATCATCTTAACAAAATGGAGAATGCCTCCAAGAACAGTCATCCCCAAAACACGTTAACCCAAATCAGAGAAGCCATGCTGGAAATGGAGAAAATAAGAATTGTCTCACTCTCTGAAGTGATACCAGGTTTACTGTTCACAAATTGATCAAAAGTGTTTAAAGCACCCTTCAGTCAGCAAGAAAGGGAATTTTCTGGTGGTTTTATAACCATTTCATAATCCCTAAACTTCAAATTTAATGATCTTTATTATTCAGCATTTATATAGAGTTTGTGTTCTCTTTAAGTAAAAACCTCTCTTTAAATGCCAAAAGTTTATTATAAGAAAGGAATTCTAAGAAGAAAGAAATTATATTCTTCTAAGAAGAATACTCTAGAAAATAAGAGGGTTTAAAAATTAACTAAGATTTTCTGGAAAGCTGCACATTGTAAAGAGGTAAGTACAGGTACTCATCCAAGCATGACTTTAATGAGTTAAGGAACATCTATTTCCTCCATTTTAGTAGTCAGGAAATAACAGCTACTTTTTAGAATTAGGAGATTACCTCCAAAGACAGTAAGGACATGTTACTGGCTTTGGAAAAAAAATACAGATAACTGTTCTATGCACAGGAGAGTGGCAACAGTACAAGACATTTTGTATTTTCAGTGTCAAAAATCTTCACATGTCAAAGCCTGAAACCCAACCACATGCTTACTTTTTGTCCTGGCATCTGCCACTTCCATGTTGGTTAGCAATTCCATGACAAACTCAATTAAATTTAAGCTACTATGATCCTGCACAAAAATTTCAGATTTGAAAATGTGGCATTTCCAAATGATTTTGTAAAAAGGAAAAAAATCGTTCAACCTGCTACAGTGTTAGTGGGTTACTTTTTTCTGGTGTGATGTTTAAATCTGATATTGGATGGAGATGTGGGAACACTACAAGTATTCTGCTCTGCCACTTAACCTTGAGTTCCTTTATAGTCCATTAAAGAGAAAAGAAAACATAAATCCAGCAGTTAAGAAGTCTGGTTTTTAGCTAGTGTTTGAGAAAAAAGAATCTTTAAAATATGTTGGAATACGGCAACAATATTCACCTGTTTTTCTTCACAGGAAGCGTATTGTGAGCATTATAACATAAATACTCTGCCTACTTTCTAAATATGTTCTTTCTTTTTTTCAAATATCATAATGAGAAGATGATTACAAGGGCCGTCTGTGAATATGCATTCGGATAGAACCAAGATAATGTTCACCTCAAGTGTATGGCCTGAGTTGAGGTGAAAGGATCAGCCATTAAAAAGTCAAAGCTGGGAGCAAGAGTGTCCTGTAATACAGAAGAATTAAGTTCTACACTTAAATGTGTCTAAATATTCTCTTGGTTATTTTTTAAACTCTGAGCTTTTTCTTTTTATCAGGAGCTTTTACTATATAATAAATGTTTGTTTGCATGTTTTTATCAGGTATATATATAACTAATTAATTTTTAACCAAAGCTTAATTTTACTTTGTTGTTCTTCTGTGTGCTGCTGGTCTTATCAATCCTTTTGGTTGCACAAACATCACATGATCAGCTTTTGTTGTTTGCCATGGATACGAAGGTAAACAAAATTTGTCATAAAGATCAGGCTTCTAAAGTCTACATGACACTGGGAAAAGATCAGGTGTTGGTAGGAGCTGGCTAGTGCTGGTCCTTGAGGTTTCTGTGCTGAACACTAATGACTGAAGTCCATCAGTTGATGAAGAGTTTGCCTTCTTCCAAATCTCCATGTAAAATGTTATAATATTTCAGCAAATCACAGGTTTCCTTAGGGTTCTCTTTCCTGGATGGTGCTCTGTGCTAGCTGTCATCTACACCCAACAGCCACAGCCTTGTCCCTTGCTGTTGGTGGCTTATTTCAGAGTGCTCCTTGTGGAGTCACAGCTGGGTGTGCAGGGTGTCCCTGCAGCAGCATCAGTGCTGATGTACATGAGTGTGCATGGATGTGCAAGGATGTGCAAGGATGTGCATGGATGTACATCCTGTGCATGCTGCTGGGGCCACAAAAGCCCAGATGAAGCACCAGGAGGGACTGGCACCTGTGGAAGCAGGTTGGTCCTTGAGAGTCCTGTGAAATGCTCTGAAACGGTCTGAGTGTCCTGCAGTGCTAGCCAGGATGCCTAACTACTCTACTATTTGGAGTAAGTGAATCCAAAATCTGCAGCTCAGGGACAGTCAATATGATACCAGAAGGGTAGAAATTGCCTTGTTAAGGCCCACTTTCCAAGCTAAATGCCATCTATAAGGTTTTGGTTTTTTGGATTTTTTTTGAGCTTTATTGTTAAAGGCCAAAGAGCTATACAGATGATGTCACCAGCCAAACAGGGGTAGCTAAACAAAACCCTTCAGCAAAACATGGGAGGAACACACTGTAAGCCAGAACAAAGTATGATCTGGTTCACTGCAGTCTATGTACTGCTTGGGTACATCTAATAAATACATCCTTTTCCTGGAAGGAAGATAAAAATCATGAGTTATGCATGTATGGTTAAAAAAAAAAAAAAAAGCTATAAAAACCTGTGTGTACCACCCTTAGATACCAGAAGTGTCTTTTTGATGCCTTTTTTTTTTTTCTTATTTATTTTTTATTTTACTAGTGAAATATTAATCTGTGTGTTTACTGGCTACTTGGCTGCCAGCAATCACTCAGGTATTAAATCAGAGGGAGATTGGAAAGTTGTTTGCACTTCTGAAACAAACTTCAAGGTTTCCTGTGAGCTATCAATGGTTTAACCAGGTTGCTTGAAACAAGAAAGAAAAGAATTTTCAAGACAAAATTAAAACAAGAACTGGTTTGTAGTCCTGAATCCAACAATTCCCTTGAAAACTTTTTTTTTTTTTTTTTTTTTTTTTTTTAACCACGTTTGCAATTATGGTTAAGAGTTTGTGAAGGAATTCTCAGAGGCATCATTTGTTTGGCACTGGAACCAGATTGGACTGGACAGAGACCAGAAGTGAAAGGTACTGTCAGTACTAAGAGCAAATTTGTTCCTGAGATTTGCAGATGCTTGAAGTATAATTCCTTCAGATTACCAACATTTTTCATATTGATCCAGCATTTAAACTTTGAATAGTCTTCTACTTGCGAGTAGCATGTTATAACTGTGTTCTGTTAAAAACATAAAAAAATTTTTTTACTATGAACATTCCATCCCTTGTAACTGTTCAGGGCTAAACAATTTGAACATGATTGTGAACATGTGTGAAGGCTAGAATTCTCTGTATCAGTATGCCTTTTTTTCAACTATATGACCAAATTAGAATAAGGTTTATTATGCTATATAAGTCCATTAGATTAGTGCCTCATTGATTGCACTTGACTGAAGTTTTGTCCAAAATAAAAAATTTAGTAAATAGTTTCAAAATATTAACATTTTACAATTTTTGAACACCATTAAATTATCAATTTGTCTGCTGAATTTTGTATTTTAGACTTAGTTTAATGGTTTGAACCACAGATAAATATAGGAGTTGCATCCTTTTTTTCCTTTTAAAAATTATTTCTCTTAATTATAAAAGTATTGGCTGTGAACGAGACATACCCAGCCTTCTAGGAGAAGGATGAAGGAATGAATGAGGACACCATTTTCTGTGGGTTTTCTGGGGTGGCAAAATTGTCAATGCATAAAGGGGACTTGTAAGAAAATAACCACTGATCCTTTCAGCTCTGTGTGCTAATCAGAATGATTTATTAAAAGGTTAAAAGTGTATTAACAGTAATCTTATTGTCTCTTTATGTGTGATTGAGCTTTCTGTTTCCTGTAGTCTTGTTATTAAAAGAACTATTTCCTTAATAGATTGCATTAGGTTGTGCAGCAAAGGTAAATTATGATTTATATGCACTTGAACAGCATGCTTAGAAAAATGTGGTTCTACTTAAAGCGTTATATTTATTTAAAACTTCTGAATGTAAACAATTCTGTAAAAATAATTATACATGAAGAGGTTTCCTGCTATTCTGAATGTGTCAAAAGGCCTGTTTCAGCTTCACTGGCAGTTTTCCAGACATGACTAACACCAAACTAGCTACATGCACTTAATGCCTAACAGAGAGTGTGTACACTAAGTACACAAAATACTGATTCCCAGTTTGAATTCTTAAGGCAACTAGTTCATAGTGAATTAAAATATTAATTGACTCACATCTCCTTTAAAACAACAAGCTCTTGCAAGATTTAAATGCAAATTAAATGCATCAGGGAAAATCCATAACTGGGAATGACTTGGTCTCTGATTTATTAATACCACCACATGCATGTCTTGGAAATGCTGTTGGTGCATAAACCTTTCGTATGCACTAGGGTTTAAAAAAAGGTGATACTAGAGAGGGGCAGACTTCTGACAGAATTGGAGTAAAACCCAAGTTTTGTGAATGCCCTGTTACAGCTGGAGCAATACAGTGGAAATTAACCTTCTGAAGCGTACCCTAGACAGAAGAAATAAGTTCATTCCAGGATGATCAGGGTGGACAATGGAAGAATTAATGAGCTGGAATCTGTACTTTTTTTGCCAGCCAGATACAAAGAGTCTGAAAAGGTCATCTTTTTCAAAAGATAGAATTATTTTTGCAGGAGTCATCTTATTTGCAGAAGAAGACATACTGACTCTCAGCAGATTTCCTGCAGTAGAATAAGATATGAACCACTCAGGAAATGCATTGATTTTGAGCAAATATTTGGGGTAAAATTATCTGCTGCTATAAACAGAATCTGTTAATTTTTATGTGAATTTGAACAGTTGTGCCAGGAAAATAATGTGCCTTTATATTTGCTCAATTCTGCCTAGGAAATAATCTGAAAATAAACATTAGCTTTTCCTAAACCCAAGTCAAATGAAGAAGGAACTGCTATAAAATTTACATTTGGCCATTCCACTTTTTCTCATATTCCCTTACTAGTGTGTGTTGTGTAGTTTTTTCTCCTCAAACTAGAAAAATCTTACTTGTGATTATACTAAGCCAGAGACAGACACATGCATTTGACAAATATAAATTACCTATTTAGAAGCAGTGCTTCTGATGTAATTGCTCAAATGGAGTTTAAGCCTAAATGTCAGTATAACACTCACCATGTATTTGTCTGATCTATTCTCAGTGTGTCATCCAATAAGTTCTTTCAAGGTCAATTTATTTCCATATTAGTGAAGATGTGGGTTTTGCTGATATTGGCTGTAAAGGATTTCTTTTTTTTAATGTATCATTCTAGTGACCAAGTGAACACACACTTTTAACTAACTTGGCCATTTTCAAGTTTGAAATTCCTGAGATGCTTCAGGAAAAGGTAATTGTGTCAGGCTTTACACCGCTGGCATTTTGAATGGGGAAATGTCTTTACATGCCTTGCAGTTCTGCAGCTGAATATCACTTGCCCAGTCAGGGAAATGCAAAATCCTCCGCCCTCTTCTACATTTTCAGATCCTCAGATTTCCTCACTTGCTTCAGAAGAGCCTTAAAGACATTACTACAGCTGAGATGCCCCTCACCACCTTCCACTGTGCACTGACTGACATCCTTTCAGAAAAATAAAGTAAATTGTTTCAGTCAATCAGCAGGTTGATCCATCACTATGTGTTACTGAGGAACTCATGAAAATAGCAGCATGTAGAGCATCTGTAATCAATGTCCTCTCTTCTTCTGACCAGTGAGTAAATGATAAAGATAGATAAATCCCTTAGAATCTTTTAATTTAGAAGTCTTGACATTCATCAATAAAAACAGAATCGAGTTATAAAAAAAACATAATGAAAACTGTTTGGCAAAATTTTGTTTTGAGAAATTTGAAAAATGTATTTTCCATGAAAATATTAATCCAAAGCAGTATGATTTTATTATTTATGTATAATAACATGTAATAGGACTTAAACCATGGCCATGAGGAGATCCAGAAGTTCTGCTAACAGAGATGGCGTGACATATTGATATGGATGGATTGCAGCAGTGTGTTTGTATCTGAGAGGAGCATCTGAGGCAGAAAAAAAAAATAGCAGCAAAAAGTACTGAGCAGCCAAAAGAACACTTATAGCACAACCTGAAATGAAGCTCAAACAGAGTCTTTGTATATTACCTGTTATAAAATACTGGAACAGGGAGTAAATATTTTCTCTTCTATTTGATTCTTGTTGCTTTTAGAGGGATCAGACTTTGACATAATCCTTTTTATTTACAAAGAATGTGTGCAAACAAATATGTGGCCCTGCTATTAAGTTCTCTCCATACAGAAAGAACGCCACAAAATTAGCTTTGATGAAGTAGTCTAGTGGAATGGGGTAACAATACACTACTAACATAGTAAATACCAAGTTCAAAAAGTGTAAAGAAAGTTAGTTTAATGTGCAACAGGACTCTGCATGCAAAGGACTTCAATAATTTTTCAAAGCAGATATGGGCATTTCTGAGAAGTAACACATTTGTGAGTGAGTTCCACTAAAAGGCAATCACTTGCCTACCTTGTATTTTTATATTTTTAATGCTCATTGTATGCTCATATGTTATCAGCTATTCCTAACTGTGGCCCCAAAACAAAATCAGAAGTCATGCATATAATCACATTTTCATTTTTATTTTAAAAGAAGACTGTGGGAAAAAGCTCTTTACAAATGTCCCAAAGAACCCTCTGGCTTCTGTGGAATACAATGATTAAGATCAGTGTGCAAAGATTTCAAAACAGATTTTTTGCTATCTCCTTTTTTCCAGCTAGGGCAGTTTGTAGTGAATAAACACATTTCAACAAGCCTGCTATGATTTGTTTACACATTGGGTCAGATTTTGGCTTTGACACACAGTGAAATTTCTCAGGGTCTTTATGGACTCCATGTCAGTGGAGAACAAGTGCATGTCCTCTTTCTTATATTTTTTCCTTCTTAGCAGCCTTTTCCGAGCTTTGAGAGACAAGTATGCAGAGCAGGGCACAAACAGGGAATTCCTGCCCGACAGTAAAATTTGGTTACAGGTTTAAAGCAGGATTACAGAGGCCTTCCTACTGCCTGAGCACTGAGAACTGACCTGTATAATAGATGATTTCCCCCACTTGGTGCTGTGCTTATACATGAGGGGCATATCTGTGAACTAAACAGAACATTACTATAAAATGGGGAGTAACTCTAAAGTAGAGCAGCACAGTTACTTTATGTGCATTTCAGATCTCTTATGACTGCTTGCTTAACAAAAGACTGAAAGGACTTCTTGATCAACTATGAATTATGTATTGGCACAAATTTGACAATTCAAATTTTTTACAATTCAAAATTTTGATAAAATTATTTATTCTATGAAGCCATTGGCCTGGGAATGCACAGCATTGTAACACATACTAATATTAAATAATTTAGCAGTTTTACAAGGCAACCACATTTCTTGCCAAGCAAATAATACCACTGCTTAAATTTAAAAACTTGCTGCAGCACAGTCAAACTAAACATTTTTGCATCTTTCTTTGCACCAAGATGAAACTAAAAAAGAAAATTTCATTATAGGATAGTAGCAAACTTATTTCACTATGGTAACACAGAAAATGGAAGACATTAAACTTCATCAAAGTCATGGGAGTTGCTATAAGAAATTTAAGAAAATCACTGGTTTTGGTAAAGTGGGAGAGGTTGGCACTAAATAGAAAATCCTTTTCCAAGAAGTAGAGTCCAGGAAACTTTCAGAAATTATGAAAGAAATAGTGGAATAACATTAATTAAATTAGGGGCTACTCAGTATCCTCAGTACCCAAACAAGTCAGTCAAAAAGTAGGACATCTCTATGTTCTGATCTTATGGTATTTATGAGTTTTGAGAAGATACAAAAAGATAAGCTCTAACCTTTACAATTCTGTGGCTGTTCAGATAAAGCAGTATTTCAGTGAATCTATATTAATTTTGTCAAAAGCTCCACTCCTGTGACAACAGCAGGCTCTGGATTCATTTAGAATAGTCAAATAAGGGAAATCTAGCTTAATAATTTGGACCAGGGGCTTTAATTTAATTCTTTCACATCCCAGTGGCTTGCATAGTTAGAATGTCATTGTCTGCTCTACAGTGAGTTTCTCAATATTTGCTCTGGAAATAGGTTACTTTCTGTCTGTCTCTCTATCTCATTATTTTTCATATGGATACTGGGATTGGAGCATACCTTTAAAAGTACAAGTATGTGGTGGCATACACCCCAGCTTATGCCATAACCACCAGCTGGGATTGTGATGGCTGCATTAACCTTACTCTACTCTGGGGGACAGAGGACAACCTGGAATCTGGGCTGCAAGGGTGATCCAGGCACCTTGCAAATATTGCAAATATCACTATAATCAATCATACTCCTTAAATAGTGGCCATGGGGCCATCAAGCTCTCATGCACTACAGCAGGTGGCACATCAGGGTATTCCCAAGTAGGGATACCTCTTAAGGTTACTCCTCGAGGCTGAGAGAATCCTTATGGTGTCAGATATTCAGTAAGTGATTAATAGCATGTTAAACTTTGAAATCTTAGCTATATGATCTAGAGGATTGACTACACATATATAATCCTTTAGGCATTAACCCTTGATCAAGTCTGGAACCAGGAGTGGATTTGGTCACATTTACAATCCTCTCTGAGAGGGAATTTAGAAAGCAAGGGTATCCTTTCTGAACAATAATGGGAGGGTCCTCTTGGCAGGTTTTTCTGGTCCTGTCTTCTATGCAGTAAGTAAGTGTACTGTGCCATTGAAGCATTAAGCACTGAATTAAACTGTATCAATAAAACATGTTGTTACTTCTTTCCTGTGACTGAAGGGCACACTTCCAACTGTGAGAAATTCCTGTAGACTAGGTAACTGGAAAAACCATGATCATTTAGTGAAAGTTCTTTAATTTGTTACGCACACGTGAGGTGCTTCTTCCAAAATTCTGAAATTGCTGAATATCAGTCTGCATATTTCTTGCTTTTAACACACATCACATGTCCATGAAAATTATTTTAAAAAATAACCATGAGGCTTGTATGATGCACAGTGACATTTCAGATAAAGCTGTGTGGAGAAATAAAATCTGCTTCCCATTACTGCATTATCATGGGTCTTAATTGCTATCTGAAGGTTGTTACTGTGCTATCTGCTTGTAGCTGAACAGGTATTCTTTTTTTCCATTTGAGTAGCCTACACCCTAAAAATTCCTTTATCATGGCTTGCATGTTCTGAGCCCTACTTCTTCTCCCTATATAATTTCTGTCCTTTTTCTCTAAATCCCATCCTTTTCAAGATCATGTAAGTGGAATCTGGGCCAAAAATTCACAATTCCCTTTTCAATCTGGAACTGTCTCCTACACTAATTTGATGATTCATAAAAACATACGTATATAATTAGTCTGCAGTAACAGTGTGAGGCCTCTGTGAAATAGGCTCTGAGAAGGACAAATATTAGAATATTAATCTGCGTGTGAGGGGGTGGTGTAGCCCTGCAATGCAAGAGTGATCAAGAGCAATTGATGCTGATTCTTATGGCATTATTTTTAAATTTAGCTGTGTACCTATCACATTCAAGAAAAGAACAATAACTTCACGTTTAACATGTGATCATATTTATTTACTAATATTGTCAGTATTAAAAAAAATGTGTAGTTGCCATTAGGAAATCCAATTCTTGGTTTTCCTAATTATTCTCAAACAGTGTTTGTTGATGGGATTTTCCTATAGTTGCTGAGATGAACCATGAGAGAAACAGAAAGCCATAAGGAATGCCATGCACTGTGTATTATTTATGCTGATTCAGGGAACAGAGGGATTACATGATAGAAAAAAATAGATTCATGGTTTAAGATTAAAAGAAGCTGGTATTGTTTATTGTTATCCAAAAGAGCAATCTGTTGTCACCAAAGGACAGAGATTGCTCTTTGACTGAGGAATAGAAAGCAGGTGTCTGTGGAGGTCCACAGTTCAGCCTCTGTCAGGGACAATCTCTGTAATGATGGTATCTGAACGAAGGAGGTTCAGAACCATCTTTGCAGTACAGTTCAAATCACTTGGATCTCACTATTCATGCATTTATGTCCTCATTTTCAGCCCAATGAGTGCCTGTCAAATTTTATTAGTCAAAAATATAACATTGTCTATAGCTCCTGTCTGTGATAGAAAAGCCCTAATACTAATACCTGGTGTTTACCTTAGGATAAAAGCAACTCAAGTATTGCTTTCTTGATCAGCCATCAAAGCTGGCTGTAGCCATGATCATAGCACATTATAGGTGCTGAATAAAATGAGTTTGCTTGTATCAAAAAAAAAAATTCACACACCAAAGGCATGGTGCACCATAGGTACAATAACAGGATACAAATTATTTGTGTGACTCAGTTGGAAGTGTTGGTCTTAAAGCCACAGGAGAAGGAACTGAAGCCACATTTATGAAACTGAAATCTGCTGAATGTGTCTTTTATTATTTTTTATATCCAGTTATCAATAATGGAATTTAATCTGGAATTTTTTTGCATTCATTTTGCATTTACTGCATGTAGACATACATGAGCACATGTACGACCAATTATTTGTATGTAAAAATAAAAAAGTATTCCAGTGGAGAATATTCATGTTTCATTTTATACCTTATTAAAATATTAATAGTAGCTCATTCTTCAGTGTAAACATTTTTAATGTTTTAATTTAAAACTTAATGATTTTGTTTATTTTATGCTTAGTAAAGTCAGTTACTGAAGTTTTCAGTAGTAACTGCAGTACCTGCCAACAGATTACAATTAAGATAACATTATAATCAGCAGTAATCTCTGGTTTTGAATTCTAAGTTTCTGGCAGATCTTATTAGCTTTTATAGCTTTAAATAAATTTTAGAATTCAAGAAGGAAGTACAGAAGATAAGAAAGCTAAAATAGAATAAATGGGATCAGAAAGGAAAGTGGATGGGTGGGTTAAACCTAAAAACAATGAAAGGGTGGGCTTGTCCCTGTGGATCTAGCAAAGATTTTCTTTAAAATTAAGAAAGGAAAAACAATCATGCTTTCAGTGCCAATTTTAGACCCAATGTACATGTATCTGGATTCCCTGATGTCAAGAAAGCAGATTTCCATCAGGTTCAAATTTTCCTCAGTCTGCTGCTAATCATCAGGATGAACAAAAGCAGGTTCTGTGTTAAAGTCAATGTATCTAGAAAGAGAGTTTTAGAACATTGCTGATGTCATGTTGCTCCATTAACATCAGTTTACATGTTTCCATGTGTTTTAGAAATTGAGAGCAGGGTTTTTATAAAAATATTTTATATAACAAAAGGAATTCATTACTTATGCAAAAGCAGTGAAAAATCACAGAAAAGAGGTTTAAGTAAGAACCTGACCAGATGGTGCCCAAACCACCAGGATCTTTAATTTATTTGATATTACAAATATATCAGCAGGATATTCTGTGACATTCCCTTTTCATGCTCAGACTTATATATATATATATATATTTATTTTTTTTTTTGCCTGTGGCAGGGGTTAATTTTCTTCCTCTTCGTAGATATTTTGTACATATTAAAATACTTACTGTGTCTTTCTCTCTCTCTGCTTTTTCATATGCTGAATAACTATATTTTCCCTCTTTGAAGGCTATTTTTTCTAACCTTATGACAACTTTTTTTGGTTTGGACCCTGTCTTGAATAGTCAGGACTACATATAAGAGCATGGGTTAAAGTTAGCCCGTGGAGTACAGCTGAGTAAAGCTAGAGGAATACTTCAAATCTCTTATTTGTCTTCTTTACATATCTGTGAGATGCTTTTCTTATTTTTCCAGAATAGGCATTATTTTTGATACACATATAATTTGTAAATCACCATGAACTGCTTAGTTTCCATGCAGAACATGTTTGTCTAGCCTGAAATATAATAATCTGTGTTCATCTCTATAAATAAGATCTATTTCAAACTAATTTGAATATGCTTTGAATTGAAGTCTTTTCGGAAGGTGCAGATAAGTATGAATGTGTGGGTATGAACAAAGGTGACGCACACAGATACCTGTTTAAAGAAAAAGGACTCTAACAATACTATGGTGGCAGCATCCACTGGTGCTCCATTTCATCTGAAAATGAAAAGGAATAAGATTTTTGCACTTCCAGCACAATAAATGAAAGTCTTGACTGTAGTGACTCCATGAGCACAGATTTCCAATGGCAACCACTCCCTTAACGCTGCTTTCCACCTGCTGACATTCTTGTCCACCCTGCCTTGGAGACTCACAGGAAAGTGTCAGCTATTAATGAAGATACATGATATGAGTTTGCAGAGTTCTCAGAGATGAGTCAGCCTAATGACACTAAGTACCCATCAAACAGGGAGATTTTAATTTTTTGAAGTTTTTTTCTTCTCTAGGTTTTTCTTACAGTTGACACAGAAGTTGTGGTTAAGATGTTTATGTAGGAATAGCAGTCTTTAGGTTCATAGGTTCCAAAGCCAGGGGTAATCAGTCCAAGAAGGAGATGGGTTTGGACTGTGTCTCAATTACTAGATATAGTTGCTATATCTCTATATTAATAATCTCTTCACAAACCAGAAATATGATATCCATTTGTACATGTACAATTCATAATTATTTGAGGAATCACTGGCATCATCAGTTTAGACAAATATAATGTAATATGTGAATATCAAACCACTCTGTACTTCTTTGTAGAGCAAGGCCCCATAATTTCATTTGGGCTGTTCCAGAACTATTGCAACTGCACAGGCCTTTTACACGAATAATGAAAAAGTCTTCCAGTTCTACTGTTCAGTGAGCATGGGGGTTGTGAGGCCTTCAACAACACTAGTGTGAAACTCCGCAGGGTTCACCAAAATATTCAGAAATCCCCTTATGCTATACTCATTCTGCTCTGTTCCCAGATGGATGTGGTGTGTGCAGTGCCATCCACAGAGCTGCTGTCTGCATCATCTGTTTTTCCAGACACAAACCCTCTTTATGATTACAGCTCTTATTGCAGTGCTGTGCCTGCATCAAGGCACCCTTTGCATGCACTGCAATTACAGATGAGAAATGTTGGAAGAGTTACAAGTAGAAGACACAGTAGAGAGGCAGGCAATGGCAGTTTTTCACATGCATTAGCAATGTAAGCATCCTGTGGTGAGAGGAAATTCTTTTGTCCTCAGTGAAACCTATCCATAGAGGGTATTTTCCACTGCTGTAGGAAATCTCTAGACTAGGTTGGCAATCTGGCTTAGAAATCATAATCAGGGAATGACAGTTTCAGCTTGGTAAAGAAGCCTTTTTGGTTTTTTTTATGCTGAGAGCTTCTAGCATGCTCAAAATGAATCTTGCAAGAAACATGAATATCCATTTGGATATCAAGGCTAAAGTGCCATTAAAGTTATTGACAAAAAAAGTTCATCCAGCATAAATATTTGTACCTTTTCAAAAACAAGAAAACAATCATACCTGAAACACTAACAACCAATTTGGGAGTAGACAGGAGTGAACTATGATTATAACATGTGATTTACCATAATGCTAGCAGGCAGTTCAGAAAGTGATGACAACCTACCTGAGATCTTTCGGGAGTACATGCAAATGCTAAAATCTACCTTCAGTGTAGAGTCAATGTGCTATAGTAACTGCAATTCTCATGAACTCAGGATGTTTTTATAACACTGTCAAACTGAATAATTACAGAAATGATGATGACATTTTTACTTTGTTTGTCACACATTTTGAGAGCCATCAATATTCTCCATATTTAAAGGAAAAGCAACATTTCAAAAAGCAAAAAGAATGTTAGGAAATTAAAAAAAAAAAAAAGCTTTATATTTTCACTACACTCATCCATAACACACCTTTTAGGTTTGGGGGTTGCTTGCAGTCCTGAATCCCATCTCAAAAAGAATATAATAATTTTATGAAGTGTAAATGGAGAGTTACAAATATGACCAAAGTAACAGACTTCACTCAGGGAGATATTGAAAAAATGTCTGCATTTAAAAATGAAAGAGGCAGTAAATAGATCTCTTTCACAGGATTAAAGTGATCTTTCTTGCCGTTAAATGTTGAGGATGTCAAGAGGCTGTTAAACTCAGAGTTTTACTTCTGGACCATTATATCCCTACACTGAAATTTAGCCTGTTTTGATAATTTTATTCAGTCATCCATTATTCAATGATACAAGAGAAGTCGAGACAATTTAGATCTTAAGCCACCATGCTGTTTTTCTCCTCTGCAGACAAGAGCTATCAGGTCCAGAATGCTCCTTGACTGTGCTCTGCATTGCAAGGTAGACCTTGTTCTTCATATTTTATAGGAAGTCAGATTTTAATCTTATCTCCTCTAGTGGAAAGGAATAACTTTCTCTTCTGTGCTGGTTCAGGGTAGAGTTAATTTTCTTCCCAGCGCTAGTATGGGGCTATGTTTTGTATTTGAGCTGAATACAAGGTTGATGTGCGAGTGTTTTGTTATTGGTGAGCAGGGCTTACACACAGATTTTCTGCTTCTTGCACTGCCAAGGAGGCTGGGAATGTATGGAAAATTGGGAGAAGACACAGCTTGGAGAGGTGACTCCAACTGACCAAAGAGATATTCTCGAAAATATGAAAATATGACATCATGCTCAGTACAAAAAGTGGGGGAGGGAAGAAGGAGGAGATGGGGGGGATGCTCAAAGTGATGATGTTTGTCTTCCCAAATAACCATTACATGTGATGTGGCCCTGTCCTCCTGGAGGTGGCTGAACCCTTTTATGTCCATGGGAAGCAGTGAATTAATTCCTTGCTTTGCTTTGCTTGTGTGTGCAGCTTTTCTTTTTCCTATTACATTGTCTTTATCTCAACCCATGAGTTTTCTACCTTTTACCCTTCTAATTCTCTCCCTGATTCTGCTGGTGGGGGAATGAGTCATGGGCACCAACTGTCCAGAGTTCATTGGAAGCAGTTTTTAAAGAAGGAAAAATGTGTAGATAAGTATTTTGCATTATTTTCTTCATGTTAGATTTGATTGACTCAAAATCTTAAGCCTTTCTCCACAGTCCTCCTGCACAAAAGCCTCCAGAAATATGTACAAGAATTAGGCTGAGATTCTCATGCAATTTTAAGGACTTGTTACAGTGTCACAAATGAGGAACAGAACTTGATTATATAAACTGAAATGCTTTAAAATAAAAGGTTATCCTGAAATGTGAGACCTTCTACACCTTCTAGTAGTCATGTGTAGAGTATATATAGCACATCAGATGCATTCGGACCAAATAACTGATTTGTTGTGACAGGCTGATGCTTTCTTGGTTTTTTGTTGTTGTTGTTGATGTTTGTTTTTAAAGAGAGAGAGGAGTAAACATTTTAGATATTTGAATAAAGTATAAAGTAATTCTTTGGGGACAGAAAATAGAGAACACTTTTAGAAGATCTATTACTTGTCATCTATATATTCATTCCACAGAACTAACTTAAAAACAATGAAAAAAAATTCACATTTCAAAATGTGTGGTTGCTGACAATTCTCAAGAAACTTTAACTTAAATTTTAAATCATGGTGAGAGCTGATCCACTAAATGATTCTGTGTCACTTGGCACACAGCATTTGAGAGTAAAAGACTATTGTTTCATTTGCACAGGGGATATTTCCTTAAAGTTCTTTATTTCTGCCTGAATAAAGGAAATTTAGGAAATTGTTATTGGTTGAGTGTTTGTACATTGAAAACAAATTTTACCTCTCTCCTTGAAATTCTATAAGTTCCTTCTGTACAGAGTGATATCTTCACCATTTTGCCTGCAAAGTGAGGCTGTGTGCCATTGTAAATGCTTTACAGTTCATTTCTGCCAGGGCACAAGGGGACAATGGAAAGGTGACAAATGAATTCGAGTTGGATAACAATTCTGACTTGCAAAAGTCTAATGTGAGAAGCATTTCCTTGAATATTCTTGCCTCTCCATGAACTCCATATTTGGATTTTAAAGAAGTCATCTGCCTTTTGTTTTGCCTCAGTTAGTGTCACTGTGAAAACACTGACATGAGGCTCCTCACTAGGAGTTTCCAGGTCACTAGTCCCCTTCCGTGGAGATGCTGTGCAGCTACTTGAGGGTTGCCTGCCAATGTCAAATAGATAGACTCATAAAGGGGCTTTGGTGTTCAGTTTTATCCTGAACAAAATAGTAATTTATTACAACATAAGCAAACAGAAATATGGCAACCACTGGTAGCACTGTATCTTGCCTAATATGTTAATGTAAGCATGGTTCCTGCCTACAGTAACATATTAGCTGCTTGTGAGCAAAGACAGAACAGAAACCTTTTTCAAAGTAGCTAGTTATGACCAGCTGCCACTTCCTATAATACAGTGTCCAGTTCATTTAATCAGTCTAGACATTCATCTATCAGTGTTTCTTTATGTAAGACACAAATTCCTAAATCTAGAAGCAAGTCCTTTTTTGTTGTTTTTGTTGAGTGCTTCATGATGAGCCTGGGGACAGAAAGACCTAAAGAGGAGTTTCTGAGCACTGAAAGTGAAATAGATGTGTGTTGTAAATAGTATAGCCTTGATTAATTATTTCATTCTTCCCAAAGACTTTTCCTTGGCAGCACTCTCTAAGCATTATCTATCTAATCATTCTTGTGTTCATGCAACCATCTGGTTGTGTAGTGACATGGCCTTCATGTGGGCCAGCATATGAGTGAATCCAGGAACACCAGCAAAGACCTGAATTTGGCAAAGAATCCAGGCATTTTCCCCAGTCCACTTTGGGTAAGCAAATGACATGGGAGCACATGTAATGCTAGGCTCTGTTTAAATGTTACAGTGAGAGTGAAGAAAGCCTATAGATTTCGAGCTCTAAGTATGTAAACCACTTTTGCTATTTATGGCTGGGTTAGAGAACAATACGACCACTCTGGTGAAGCAGAGAATTTAAAGTTTGTGAGGTGCAGGGTATGAATGCTTTCCCTGACACAAGCCACTGTTTATATTTCCTGACTGGATGCTACAAGATTTTGAAATATGAAAAACAATCAGACATTTATGACATTTTACTGAATTTATTAACCTTTTTTTAGATGTGGTTTGGAACAGAGAACAGCCTAGCCACATGAGAAATGGGTATTATCTCAATATTTAGATAGGAAAATATTAAAAAAAATTGATTTTTATATCCTCTCACTGAGGGAAATTTAGTTCAGATTAACACAGTCAGTCTGCTACTAACACATATTCTGAAGAACAGTTATAGAGTCATATTATAAGGGTGAAGCAACTCAAAAAATTAGGTTGAAGGTGTGGAGGGAATTTTGAGCATTATTATTCTTTCAGCCTTTTGCTTATGTTTCATTTGAAATATAAATATTTTCCTTTATAATTACATAGCACCTTTATATAAATATATATTTATATTCTTTTATATAGCACCAGAGATTTGGATACTTAAAGGATTATGATGTTTTTATAGTGTGTGTTTCCATGTCTGGCTTTCAAAGATTATCAACGCAGTTATGAATGCAGGGAGTGATAGAGTAACAGAATATCCTGAATTGGAAGGGGCATACAAGGATCCTTGTAGTCAGACTCCTGACCCTGCACAGCACAGTCCCCAAAATCACACCATGTGCCTGAGAGTATTGTCCAGACTCTTGAACTCCGTCAGGCTGGTGCTGTGACAACTTCCCCGGGGAACCCAAGCACCCTCTGGATAAAAAAACTTGTCCTAATATCCAAACTAAACTTGCTCTGACACAGCTTCGTGTTGTTCCTTCAGATCCTCTCCCTGGTCACCAGAGAGAGGTAAGTGATCAGTGCCTGTTCCTCCTTCTCCCCACGAGGAAGCTGTAACTGCAATGCAGTCTCCCCTCAGTCTCCTCCAGGCTGAACAGACCAAATGACTTCAACCGTCCCTCATATCGTTTCCCTCAAGGCCCTTCACCATCCTTCTGGCCATCCTTTGAATTCTCTCCGATGGCTTAATGTCTTCTTTATATTCTTTCGCCCAAAACTGCACACAGGAGTTGAGGCATGGCTGCACCAGTGCAAAGTAAATCAGGACAATCACCTCCCTCAGGTGGCTGTGCCTGATAAACCCCAGGACACGGCTGGCCCTCCTGGATTCGAGGGCACACAGGTGGAGCCTAATTTGTTTGTTTTCTTCATCATGATGTGCCATTTAGAACTCCAGTATTACTGATAACTGTCCAAGGTTGGATTTTCTTCAACTTTTATCTATTAGTATTCCTTATCGGAGAAAAGGGACTGCTGGAGCCCTTAAAGGGAGTCAACTCATTCCAGTGTTCTTCTTTAAATTGTCTCAAAACAAGACAATTAGTTAAATTATAAAACCTTTTAGAGAATCCATTCTGTCATCTTATTTCATTTTTTAAATTATTGTTCTGCACTAGTATTAGATATGATTTTTTTCATCATAATTGTTCAAGGAAATACGGTGTTCTTAAACAAGTTAAATATATATCCTGCAAAGTATTTTTTATGTTGTATAAAAGCCAGTAAATGAGAAATTGCAAAATAAGCTTGAGAGTATGAAAAGGCTTATTTTCATATATTATGCAAATACAGAATAAAACAGAAGGATAAAAAAACCTCCTGAAAAATGTATGAAAAATGGCTAAAGGTGATAATTCTGTATTTTGACTGACTTGCTAATTTCTATGCAGACGTTGTAATGTGCAGAGTCCTGTGGGGAAGGAGTGAGTTTTTCCTTATTTGGTTTAGGGATATGAGTCAGAAAGGCTTTCCTTTAAGGAGTAGGCATTCTAATTTCTTTTTTTAAAGAAGAAGTTTTCTGGATAAGGAAAAAAAAGCTGAAATTAGGGCACATTATTCAGATACATGCTGGAGGAAATCAGGAATTCATAAGGCCATGTCCTGGGTTATGGAATCAAAAATGTGTATTCTATTTTCATCTGCTGAAAGCAGTTGGGGAATTGTTCTTTATTTCTTGTAACTTTGGAAGGAGGGGGACGGGGGGAGGGGTGGGTGCCTTTTGGGTAATGGGCCATCAACAGACTATACCCCCGGACTATACCCGCTCCCCCCAGAGCCCCAGAAGCCCCATTTGCATGCATGGTCCTATTGTGGGATGCCCCACCCAGTGGGGGGAGTCTACAATTGCTGCCGGGAAAACTGAGCCGGCCGGGGACAGACTTCACTTGCTTCACCCCGATTCCTGGGAGGAAGACGGCACCCCATCTCATCTTCGCCAGACCCCATCTCATCATCGCCGGACCCCATCTCACCATCACCTCACCCCTGGACCCCTCCTCATCACTCCTAGACCCTTCCTCATCACTCCTAGACCCTTTTTGGCTACAGGATCGTCCCTGCTCCAACAGAGCCACGTCTGTCATCCCAGGACTCACTTCTGGACTGCTTCCAACACCCTGACTAACAGGGTGCCAGGTGGCAGCTCTGATTCTGTCAGGGCTTTCCCAAATTGTTGTTGTTTGTTTGCTGGTTTGGTGGGGTAGTTTTGTTTCCTACCACATTTGTATTATTGATATTCCTAGTAAAGAACTGTTATTCCTATTCCCAAATCTTTGCCTGAGAGCCCTTAATTGAAAATTTATAATTTGGCAGGGGTGGAGGGTTTGCATTCTCTATTCTAAGGGAAACCCCAGTTTCCCTGGCAGACACCTGTCTTGTCAAACCAAGACAGATTTTGGCGCCCAAGTGTGGGGCACAAGGGCATTGAGACAGAGGAATAACAGTTCTTGTGTACTAGATAGAAGTCTACTGCTCAAAATCATGTGGTCCAGCTTTCCCTGGTTTGGCTGGCACGTGGTTGTGGCTGTATTTCTGCCATTTGCTGGCCCTTATCTAAACATGGGCCCTATAACCAAGGCTACTGTGGCTGGCATCCAGTTTATTTTGTGGGTTAATAAGGTGAGGAATTCGTGGATTTTTAACTTCCTTTGGAAAGCAGGCACATGGATTCAGGGCTATCATAGACTAACTCTGTGTTTCTGGGGTTACTTTAATAATGGTACATATTGTGAGGAAATGGCACCTGGGGAAATTTTCTCCCAATCCTTCACTCAGTTTTTTGGGTCTACTCCACCAGCTTTTCAAGGGTTAAATTTCCCTCTGAATGCTAATGACGTCATACAGTGGTTGGTGCTGCTTATAGGCCTATTCTATTTGGTATTCAGAGATAAAGGGAGACTGGCCTGGGTAAGCACTCTGATAACTACCCCAAAGAATAATGATGCTGCCCAAGAGCCCACCCCTGTCCCACAGCCAGCCTCAGGCATAAACCACCCGGTTTGGGTGAAGGCTCTGATAAAAGAAATGCATGAGATGAACCAGATGCTGAAAGAGTACATTTCCCCAGCTGGTGAGAAACCTTCGCCCTGCCCTGACAAAAGAGAATCTGATACAGAACCTGCAGACATTACAACTGTCCAGGTTCCAGCTGACACACAGGGGCAGTCACAGCCAGCAGCAGTTGCCCCTGTGGAAACAAGGAAATCTAAAGTGAAAACAGCAAACCCAGAGAGTAAAGATAAGAAGGGAGGGCCCTCACAAGACACAAGGGAATCACATGTTCAGATCATCACTGAGACCCTGTCGTATGAAAGTCTCCGTAATCTGCAAAAAGATATTGTACGGCGGGGACGTGAGGCTTACACTGCCTGGCTACTTCGGGTTTGGGATCTTATGGGCACAGGTGTCCAACTAGATGGTGGGGAGGCAAGGAATTTGGGACCCTTGACCCAGGACTCAGGTATAAATCAGGTATTTGTAAGGGAGCCTGGACCTCTTTCCCTCTGGCAGCGGCTTTTAACGAGTGTGAGAGAAAGATTTGTCCACAGAGAAAGAATGCAGGAGCACCACCATAGAATGCGCTGGAAAACTCTGGAGGAGGGAATCCAACAGCTGAGGGAAGTGGCAGTACTAGAGGTACTTTTTGGGAGGAGTGGACAGCATGATAATGATCCTGACAAGGTTAGATGCACAGCGCAGATGTTATGGAACCTGGCAAATCTGGGGCCATCTCAGTATACTACATTCATTGCAACCATTAATGCTGAGGACAACCAAGTGACAGTGGGGGCTGTTGCCACTAAGCTTAGGAATTATGAGAGCATGATCAATGGCCCGCTGCAGGCTCATATCTCTGCCGTGGTGAAAGAGCTCAAAGAGGAAATGAGGGAGGTGAGGGAGGAGATGAGGAAGAGCAGTTCCAATGTGGCACCGGTGCGAGTCACAGGCCCCAGAGTCAGAGCCCAACGACCCCCAGCCAGAGAGAGAGGGTACACCCCGAGAGCTGACCTGTGGTTTTACCTGCGTGACCATGGGGAAGACATGGGAGTGTGGGATGGGAAACCCACCTATGTCCTGGCAGCACGGGTGCGTGAGCTCAAGGAGAGGAACACTCACCAAAGGGGTGCCACTAAAATGAAAGTATCCTCAACCTCCTATGCCCAGGCTGTCAGTAGTCAGGATGCTGGAACCTCTAGTATGTATGCTCAGGGAGGGAATAACCAGTGCTAGAGGGGCCCTGCCTCTAGCCAGGTAGAGGAGAGGGACAATCGGATCTATTGGACTGTGTGGATCCGATGGCCTGGCACATCTGACCCACAGAAATACACGGCTTTGGTTGACACTGGCTCCCAATGTACCCTGATGCCGTCGGGGTATGTGGGAGCAGAACCCATCTCTATTTCTGGAGTGACAGGGGGGTCCCAGCAACTGACTGTATTGGAGGCCGAAGTGAGTTTGACTGGGAATGGGTGGCAGAAACACCCCATTGTGACTGGTCCAGAGGCCCCGTGCATCCTTGGCATAGACTATCTCAAAAATGGACATTTCAAAGACCCAAAAGGATATCGTTGGGCTTTTGGAGTAGCTGCTGTAGAGACGGAAGACATCAGACAACTAAATACCCTGCCTGGTCTCTCCGACGACCCCTCTGCTGTGGGACTGCTGAGAGTTGAAGAACAACAGGTGCCAATCGCCACAGCAACAGTGCACCGTCGGCAATACCGTACTGACAGAGACTCTGTGACTCCCATCCATGAGATGATTCGTAAACTGGAGAGCCAAGGGGTGGTCAGCAAAACCCACTCACCCTTCAACAGTCCCATTTGGCCTGTGCGTAAGTCTGAAGGGGAATGGAGATTGACTGTGGACTATCGTGCATTGAATGAAGTGACTCCACCACTGAGCGCTGCCGTGCCGGACATGCTGGAGCTCCAGTATGAGCTGGAGTCCAAGGCAGCAAAGTGGTACGTGACCATTGATATTGCCAATGCCTTCTTCTCCATTCCTTTGGCAGCAGAGTGCAGGCCCCAGTTTGCTTTCACCTGGAGGGGCGTTCAGTACACCTGGAACCGACTGCCCCAGGGGTGGAAGCACAGTCCCACCATCTGCCATGGACTGATCCAGGCTGCACTGGAGAAGGGTGAGGCTCCAGAACATCTACAGTACATCGATGACATCATTGTGTGGGGAAACACGGCAGTGGAAGTTTTCGAGAAAGGAGAAAAGATCATCCAGATTCTCCTGGAAGCTGGCTTTGCCATTAAGAAGAGTAAAGTCAAGGGACCTGCCCGAGAGATCCAGTTCCTGGGAGTGAAGTGGCAAGATGGACGGCGTCAGATCCCCACAGAGGTCATTAATAAGATCACCGCGATGTCTCCACCAACCAGCAAGAAGGAAACACAAGCTTTCCTAGGTGCCATAGGTTTCTGGAGGATGCACATCCCTGAGTACAGTCAGATTGTGAGCCCTCTGTACCTGGTTACCCGCAAAAAGAACGATTTCCACTGGGGCCCAGAGCAGCAACACGCCTTTGCCCAGATCAAGCAGGAAATCGCTCATGCGGTGGCCCTTGGCCCAGTCAGGACGGGACCAGAGGTAAAGAATGTGCTTTACTCCGCAGCTGGGAGCCATGGTCTGTCCTGGAGCCTTTGGCAGAAGGTGCCTGGTGAGACTCGAGGCCGACCACTGGGATTCTGGAGCCGAAGCTACAGAGGGTCTGAAGCCAATTACACTCCCACGGAGAAGGAGATCTTGGCTGCCTATGAAGGAGTTCAAGGTGATTGAACACTGAAGCACAACTCCTCCTGGCACCCCGACTACCGGTGCTGGGGTGGATGTTTAAAGGAAAGGTTCCCTCCACCCATCATGCCACTGATGCCACCTGGAGCAAATGGATTGCCCTCATCACTCAGCGCGCCCGTATTGGAAACCCGAATCGCCCTGGGATTCTGGAAGTGATCACCAACTGGCCGGAAGCTGAGAACTTCAGTCTCACCGAGGAAGAAGAACAAGAGCAAGTAACCCGGGCTGAAGAAGCTCCACCATATAACCAACTGCCAGCAGAAGAAGCACGCTACGCTCTTTTCACTGACGGTTCCTGTCGCATCGTAGGGATGAACCGGAAGTGGAAAGCAGCTGTGTGGAGCCCCACAAGACAGGTTGCACAAGCCACTGAAGGAGAAGGTGGGTCAAGCCAGCTTGCCGAACTCAAAGCTGTTCAATTGGCCCTGGACATCGCTGAAAGAGAGAAGTGGCCAAAGCTCTACCTCTACACCGATTCGTGGATGGTAGCTAATGCTCTGTGGGGCTGGCTGGAAAGGTGGAAAAAGGTCAGCTGGCAGCGTAGGGGAAAACCAATCTGGGCTGCTGATGAGTGGAAGGACATCGCCACCAGAGTAGGGAAACTACCTGTGAAAGTCCGTCATGTGGATGCCCATGTCCCCAAGAGTCGGGCTAATGAGGAGCACCGGAACAACGAACAGGTAGATCAGGCCGCGAAGATAGAAGTGTCTAAGATAGACTTGGACTGGCAACATAAGGGAGAGTTGTTCCTAGCTCGGTGGGCCCATGATGCCTCAGGTCATCAGGGCAGAGATGCCACTTATAAGTGGGCACGAGACCGAGGGGTGGATCTAACCATGGACAGTATTTCTCAGGTTATCCATGACTGTGAGACGTGTGCTGCCATCAAGCAGGCCAAGCGGGTGAAGCCCCTCTGGTACGGTGGACGGTGGTCCAAATATAAGTATGGGGAGGCCTGGCAGATTGATTACATCACCCTGCCCCAAACCCGCCAAGGCAAGCGCTATGTGCTGACCATGGTGGAAGCCACCACTGGGTGGCTGGAGACCTATCCTGTGCCTCATGCCACCGCCCGGAACACCATCCTGGGCCTTGAAAGACAAGTCCTGTGGAGACACGGCACCCCTGAGAGAATCGAGTCAGACAACGGGACCCATTTCAAGAACAGCCTTATAAACACCTGGGCTAAAGAACACGGCATTGAATGGATCTATCACATCCCTTATCATGCACCAGCTGCCGGGAAAGTGGAACGGTGCAATGGACTACTTAAGACCACTCTGAAGGCACTTGGCAGAGGGACCTTTAAGAACTGGGAAGTGAACTTAGCAAAAGCCACCTGGATGGTCAACACCCGAGGCTCCATCAATCGAGCTGGTCCTGCCCAGTCTACCCCTTTGCACACAGTAGATGGAGATAAAGTCCCTGTGGTACACATGAGAGGTATTTTAGGAAAGGCTGTCTGGATTAACCCCACCTCAGGCAAAGGCGAACCCATCCGTGGGATTGTTTTTGCTCAAGGACCTGGTTACACTTGGTGGGTAATGCAGAAAGATGGAAAAACCAGTTGTGTACCCCAAGAAAACCTAATCCTAAGTAAGAACTGAGTGTAGGGGTTCATTTTGCATAGTAGTTCATTGCTTTAGGTATGATGCAGATGATAATAGAATAAGGGGTGGATAATGTCCTGGGTTATGGAATCAAAAATGTGTATTCTATTTTCATCTGCTGAAAGCAGTTGGGGAATTGTTCTTTATTTCTTGTAACTTTGGAAGGAGGGGGACGGGGGGAGGGGTGGGTGCCTTTTGGGTAATGGGCCATCAACAGACTATACCCCCGGACTATACCCGCTCCCCCCAGAGCCCCAGAAGCCCCATTTGCATGCATGGTCCTATTGTGGGATGCCCCACCCAGTGGGGGGAGTCTACAATTGCTGCCGGGAAAACTGAGCCGGCCGGGGACAGATTTCACTTGCTTCACCCCGATTCCTGGGAGGAAGACGGCACCCCATCTCATCTTCGCCAGACCCCATCTCATCATCGCCGGACCCCATCTCACCATCACCTCACCCCTGGACCCCTCCTCATCACCCCTGGACTCCTCCTCCTCACTCCTAGACCCTTTTTGGCTACAGGATCGTCCCTGCTCCAACAGAGCCACGTCTGTCATCCCAGGACTCACTTCTGGACTGCTTCCAACACCCTGACTAACAGGGTGCCAGGTGGCAGCTCTGATTCTGTCAGGGCTTTCCCAAATTGTTGTTGTTTGTTTGCTGGTTTGGTGGGGTAGTTTTGTTTCCTACCACATTTGTATTATTGATATTCCTAGTAAAGAACTGTTATTCCTATTCCCAAATCTTTGCCTGAGAGCCCTTAATTGAAAATTTATAATTTGGCAGGGGTGGAGGGTTTGCATTCTCTATTCTAAGGGAAACCCCAGTTTCCCTGGCAGACACCTGTCTTGTCAAACCAAGACAGGCCAATAATGTTATCATATTCTTGTTGTCATGGACACATGGCCAAGATTGTTAAGACTGAAGAAAGACTTTAGCTTTTTCTTTTAAAATTCCTTTTTTTCCAGAACCCTGAACATATTTTTGGAAGCTATCTTGCTATTTATAGGATGAATAATGCAGGCCAACTCTTAAATAGAGAAGTTACCTTAAATCTACTGTGTATGTCTCCAGTCATAATGTTAAAATATGTTTGCGTGTCTTTGTTGTTAGCAATACTATATTCTCCTTTACACTTTTGTGAACAGCTTTTCTCTTTTAAGTGATTGCCCAGCATCACATAGACCTTGCCCATGCTGTATATCAAACTGGAGCCTTAATGTTAGTCATATTGAATACATTTTCTTTCTCACTTTCTTTCAATTATTGGTTTGGTGGTTACATTTTTAATTTTATTTCCCTGTAGAGATTTCCCACAAACTGGATCTCCCCTTCAAACTCTCCAGAACCAGCGTATGCCATACTACCCCTTTTTTCATTTGCCATTAATGACCTCTGAATCATCCGTATCCCCATCTTTCAACCCTCTTAGGCTCCTCAGTGGCATGACAAATGCTTGCCCGACAGGAGCATCCCATGTCAGCTCTGGATACCCTCCTGTTGGAGCTGACCCACAAGGGAGCACGCTTGTTAGCACAGAGCAGGGGTAGCAAACAGCCATCCTTGCAGCTGGCTGCTGGGGGCACTTTGCCTTGGGTGACACACTCACCTGTGTGGCTGAGATACACATTTCAAATTAAACCTATCAGCAGTGAAAGGACTTCATCGTGTCTCCACTCCAGTGCTAACATCTAGTAGGCTGCTGATGCATGCCAAACAGGAGGGTATGAGGGTGGGTTAACACTGTGTGACAGCCCATACAAACAGAAATCAGACTTCCTCATATCTTTGCATGGGAGTAGCTTCTGCTCTCCATTACCTTGTACCGTTGTGCTCTAAGCTTTATGTCATGTCTTTTGTATCTTAATCTTTTTTTTTTTTTTTAGTCTTAGGTCATGTCCACAGCCTCTTGTAGCCACAAATAGATGACTTACTTAACTGCTCCTACAATCTTTCCTCTATGCCAAAACCTCCTCTTTTTGCTCTTCTATAACTTTCTCTGTTTTCAAGTCTCACTATGAAGTACCTCTTAAATAACTTTATATGATATGCCAACAAAAAAAAAACAAACTGCGCAATGCTCTAAATCTCCATCTAAATTGCTTGCTTATATTTTAGCTTTACTGGTATTAAAAATTCAGTTTTATAAATGGAGATGACAAGAAATTTCAGTTTACTGTTCCTTAAATGTGTACAGTGCTATCATTACTCACAGCAACCCAATCGTGTCAGAAATCCCACCCACAAGGAAAAGCTGCATTTCCTTATTTCTTTGACATACACTAGAGGCTGAAGTTTGGCTTAGCTTGTATGTTTATTGGCTTAGGTTTATCTAAATCCAAACCATGTTGAACCTGGACGTCCAGTGGTCTGCATCTGGAAGTAGATGGAAAGTATCATGAAAAAGCAAACTGAGTTTGACTTCTCTGGTACATGCAATACGATAAAAAGGGCAAAACCACAGAGCTTCACGTTGTTCTAAATGGATTCATATTTCAGCTCTTTGCTTCTGCAGAAGTTTTGTGCAATGTGCCTAACAGTCTCTGCTAGTTCACAACTTTAATGCATACCTCTGTGTGAAAAAAAACCCAAAAGTGTGATGAAATAGATATGCTATCCAAAAGGTTACAAGTGAGTCAACACTGCACTATCATTACTCCTTTAGTAAAGATAGTGAATGATTGGTTTGTTTGTTTGTTTTGATGATATTGTGTTTCTTTCTTAAGATAAGAGCAATCCTATCTTAGATGCAGATGTGGGTGGCTGCCTCTTTCTGACTCAGTCAGTCACTTCTCCCACCAACAAGCAGGAATATCTCAGCACACCACGCTTTCCCAAAGCAGAAGCAGATGACAGACACCTGGTGTCACAGCACGATTGACAGACACCTGGTGTCACGGCAGGATAAACAGTGACCTCTCCTGCAAGAAATTTTTGACAGAAAGTAAAGGTAACTCAGAAATATATAAAATAAGCATTTCTTCCAGATAGTTCCTTTGTGCAGTTGAGGGAAGATCTGAAGTTGATCTTAGCAACATGACTACTCTGTTAATATTCTGACTTTGAAATGACTCCCCGTTGTGGTTTATATGGCAAAGAAAATATTAGTTAATAGAGCTCTTGTGTTACTCTACCTTACAGGATGTCAGAGTCTTAGGATTAGCATTTGACATTTTCACATTTTACAAAAGAGGGCAAAACACTGTGTTTTTAAAAAGTCATCATGAAAACATTGCTTTCAATCTAAGTTTATGAATCTGTGGTTCACCATCACAGGGACATAAAAAAATCAACTTGCTGACTGTGGGAAGCCATAGAGCCTTTATCTACTCTACTCTGCTCTCCACTATAAACTCTAAAACTTGGCCCTTGACAGACAGTAAGGTAAATTTAATGCCTTACTCTGGGAGTGGTTGCGATAAATCACAGTGATGACAGCATAATGCAAACAAACTATCTGTTGGCACTGCCTGGGCTGTATATAATGCTTGTCTGCACTCAGATCCAATACTAATGGAAGAATAGGAAGAATACCAGGATAAGAAAATGGGATAGGACTGAAATGTAGATTAACTGGATAGGGAGCTGCAGAAGGAAAGTGAAAATAGAAGCACACTGACAAAATGCAGGAGAGTTGCTTCTATTGGCAAAGGCTGTTGCACTTTGGCTTTGCTTCATTCAGCAATAGTCTATTTTGCTGGCTAACTTTATTATGAAAGGAGGGTGAGGAGGAATTAATTTATTATAGAATTTTTTCTATAATAAAGCTAATGTCAGTACCACATTTGGGTAAAAATTTTGAAAAATTACTCCTTTTGACTTTGATATAAACAAGCATTTATGATGCTTCTATTTTCTTCTTTTTTAATTTGTGTGGGAAAGTAATTTGCATTCAAAACCCTAGTTCAAGATCATGTAAAAAGCAGGTTTCCCTCTCATACAGATTTAAATACACAATGTACCTTTTCTTACTGGGCATGTTGATAGGCTGTCATAAATAGATCTCCAGATTTCATGGAGGAAGTTACACATGCAAGAGAAAAAAAAAGTTGAACTATTTTTTCTGTATTGTTACAAGATGATTATTTTAATCCAGCAAATAGAAATATCACATAAAAGAGAGATGTTATCTGTTGTCTGGTTTTTTTTGGGTTTTTTTCTGTTCTCCTCTGTGTTTTTAAAGTTTTTCTAAAGTTTGATTTCAGCCTTTTGATTGTTTACCTTTTGCAATGAAGTCTCTCACGATTTTACGTAAGCAACTTTTTTGTTATCGTAACTGTCCTTTCATGTTTACATTCTTCTCCTAAGGAGGAGACTGTTGATGAACTGTTGGGTTGACCAGTGTAGTTGAAGAGGAGGATTTTCTTCCTCCAATCCACGGTCACCACTGGAATTCTATAAATACCAAGGTCTGTAAATAAACTGCCCCTTTTTTGCCTTGAACATCTCAGTGTGTGAGTGATGTTTCTTTTGTGTCGTACTGTAACACTTATCCATCAACATTATATAACTTTCCCCCTATTTATTGTAGAATAATGAAAAAGAACATGTACATTTGTTATCATACATGGTTATCACTCAGGTGTTCAGTTTTTGCTATAAAATATTCTGTCAATCCTTTGTTGATGTTTTTCAGAAAAACAAATAACAGCTGGGGAAATGAGTTAAATGGGAAACTTTTAGTTCTGCTCCATTTCTGATAAGTTTATTTTTTTCTGAATGTAACAATAGTAATTGAAAAATGTGGATTTCTACATCATTCCTTTTAGCTGCAGAACATGGCACTCAGAAATGCATTAACTACATTAAATTTGTATGGTTCTTTTCTTTAAAAGGCTTTTTATTACCTAACACAGGGCTTTTCCCAGGATTTTTAATCTGTGTAGTATTTAAAAAAAAATTGATAGTTACTTAAAACAAGACTTTTTTTTTTTTCTTTCTTTTTCTTTTTTTTTTTACCTAGAAGTAGTAAACACTGAAATATTATACATATTTCTGGCTTGCATACAAGAACATTCTGCAAATTGCATGAAACAAAAGAAAATATATGATCTGTGAGAGTAACATGAGATGTTATATGTCTGATTTCTCAAGAAAAAAAGGACTCTAAGTTTAAAGACATAATGAGGAAGAAGAAGTAATTAGTTTGTCAGGCTGAAAACCATAATGGCTGCCTTCTTAGAGCTACAAAAGTTCATATCTTCCAGGTGTAAATAACCAACAGTTGTCAAAGAAAAAAAAAAAATCAGAATAAACAGTTTGGGTGTGAAAATTGCACCACAGAAAACCAAGATCGCAGGCTTTCCTGGAAAATATCAACATATTCAAAAAAATATGTACAAGCTTTGATTGCTTTCAGAAGCATCCTTTTGCTTTTTTTAGGAATACTTTAGTATTACAGACAGGCAAGTCTGTTTCTCAACACGCGTTCTGAGCTGAAAATGTTCTTCAGATTGACTCTGTAAGGGAAATATAGCACAAACTGAAACATCAAAATGTTATAGTTGAAGAAACATAAGGCACTTTATTACAAAATGCAGGCCAGTATTGGTAATTGCTTCACAGAAGAAATGTATGCAGCATTTTATTTTTCCATAGTGCTCCTTTGCATGCTGCACGTGGATGATGTAAATCAATGTGCATTAACAGAGGATTTTCTTGCCAAAGTTCCTCTGTTTCCCAAGTGTGTTTGTTTGTATCCTGCCCGTTATAATGTCAAGTGTTTCAAGTGAAAGATACAAGAGGAACCCTGCAGTTTCTGCTGAATCTGAAGTAGTTCAGCAAAATGCTGTTTTCTCCTTTTGGTTTCCAGATATTTGTGGATTTGAGGCTCATGCAGAAAACAAAGAGGATGCTGAGCCCTGAAAGTACTACTAGGGAAGTAAGAGACTCTGGCTCATGAGGGTACTTTAGGTGGCCTATTTCTTTGCAATATAGATTATTGCTTTCTGAGGCAGGAAATGTTCTTGACACACAATTAGGAATAGCTCTGCTAAGACAGAAACCAGCAGTAATAAAACCTGATAGCTGGCACACACAAGGCAATAGTCAGCTCTTTGTCAGGGTCACCCTGCTTGCCTTGATGTTGGTTGTGTGCTGGTGGTGATAGAGGAGAGAAAGACTGATGCTGAAGAACATTTTAAGGATGAATTTTCAGCTGTAAGCATTTTGCAGTTACCCAGATAGCTGCTAGAGCAAGCCAAGGAGCGGCAGGGTGCTTAGCTCCTGCCTCTCACTTTGGCAGTCACACGTCGTGTTTAGAAATGTACCTGGGGCCCACATATGGAAGAGAGGAATTTAAAGCTCCCTGTAGGAAAAGGGTGGAGAAGCCCTCAACGGGCATGCCAGCAGGTGAGCCTGGAGGTACAGCACAAGAGGACACTGAGTCCTGCTTCTTCACAGGGGGCACAGTAGAGATCCTTCCAGAACCTCTCCATCCTGGTTCTGAGCCTGCCATGAGAGTAGTGTTTGTAGCTTTATCCATGACGCAGAAGAGAGGAGCTCTCCCTGTCACCCCCAGAGACTGGTGGCCAAGGAGGGGGTGCCCTGCCAGTGTCCCTGCTTTCCCCTCCTGGGTGCTCCCCCTGCCCCTGCTTGGCCAGGTGTCTGCAGATGGAAGGGAAAGTCACCTCTGCCTCTGCCCAGATGGCAGCAGAGCTAATTGCAGTCTGATGGGGTATTAGTTCAAGAACTTGAGGAGAAAAGAACAAGAGGAATAGCTGGCTAATTTAGAAAAGCAGCATAATTTTTAATGTCTTCACATTTCCAGTGTAGAAATTGAGCATCTCTTTCCACAAATTACGAAAGAAAAATCTTTTTAATTACCCTTAAATTGTGCCTAGTAACAAACATGGATGGTATGACATAAACTATGAGATGTATCATGCTTAGGTTGAGTCTTAATCTCAAGTAAGCCAAAAGTTGCATTATAAGGGGAAGTTGCTTCACTGATCCTTTACTAATTTTTTTAATGTAGACACCTCTGATGGTTTATTATAGATGATACAGTAAACAGTGCCTAGAAATCCTTTGACTGAATACGGAAACATACACAAACCAGTTTTTCAGAAGAAAAAAAGAGTGATTATTTCTCACTGCAGGCTGACGTATTAATGCATAGTCAGATTAAAAAAATATTAATATTTTAGGATATACTGGTGAACTTACATGTTGCCAGTGGTGTTGCCCTGCAGCTCTACAATATGGTAATGCCACTTTCAGCAATTGACCATAAATGTTCGGAGTTTGCAAGGCCTGAGGTCTGAGGATTGTCATGCCTGCTCCGTCTGAACTTTTATTGACCTGCCAGCAGCTTTACTTTAATGTGGTTTAGCTGTAACAACATATTTCCTAATTGCAGATTGTCTGCAGCTAATTTGTTTTCCTTTGTTCTGACGACCCTAACAGGATGATGTCACATATAGAATCACAGGTCGGTGAGACAGCTGCTGGAGAAGTGGAGACACCAAACACAGCTGACTGGTGAGATGGGGAAGAGGCTGGCACTAGAGACTCCAAGGCCAAAAACTGCTCAGCCATGGCACATATGCACATATGCACATATGCACACATGGCACATATGCAAATAAATGCACACCTGGGTGTCAAAAAGAGAACAAAGAAAAAGTATCCAGCATAGAAAAAGATACCATAGGCAGAAAGTTTGGACATAACATGGAGAAGCAGACCAAAGAAGAAAGAATGTGGTGTGAAAGTATGATAGCAAACACAGAAGAAGGAGGCCAAGTGAGGCGAAACCATCAACATGACCATGGTGTTCCAACGAGTGAACAGGTTGCTCATCTCCAGGTGGTCAGAGCTTGCAATAAGATCTTCCACTGCCAGGACAGTGAAAGGGGGAGCATAACCTGGGAAAAGTGATAGAAATTAAGATGTGTGCATATCACTGCCAATTCTATTCTTCCTTCTTTTCTCAACAATTAGATTTGGATGAAAAACTGTTACACTTTTTCAATTTTGATTATATGAGCAATAAACTTTTGTCTTTATATACATAAGGCATGCTTACTCTGAGGCCATAAATAAGGTGTGAATGCAACTGTAGGCATTGACTTTCAAAAATTTCCTCTCCTTATTTCTTTGTCCTTCATATGTATTAAACTCAATCATTAATAGGGTGTGTGGTATTACATTCCATTCATCCTTAGTTTTCAGCATGACTGTCTGGTCTGTAATATTTCACGGTGATTGAAATTGATTAGCACTGCCTCCTCCAAAGCCCAGCAACAGCCTCTAAATAATAAAAAGCACAGGAGCCATTTAACATGTACCCAGCATTAGCACTGACACCTTTGGCACTATCAGTCCCATTTGTGAGGTGCTACACAAATATCAGTGAACACTGTCCTAGCTCTCAGTTCACAGTTACTGTAAAAAAGCATGCTTCCTATGAAATAATACTGTTTCACCAAATCAGTCAAGCTTATTTCTGGAGCTAAGCTGTTATTGCAATAGTGTAGCTTCCGTGCCTTGAGGACAGTGCTAGTCTGTCCTTCCCCAATGTTTGTCGTTCCAGCTGCTGCAATGACTGCCACTGGCTGATCCAGCCATGGAGCTATGACGTGGGCCACATCTCTGTTACTGGGATACAAATATCTCTTTTTTTCTTTTTCTAAATATAGCTGCAGCTACAAATGCCCAGCCATTAGTGAACTGAATATTCAACAATTTCAATTAAATTGATTGTAGCTATACTTCAGTTTTTACTGAGTGGTATCAGAAGCGCAATATGGATTGCGTGCCTCTTCCAAAGATAGAGCTATATTTCGAAACCCCAAAAATGCATGTGTTTGCAATCAAAAACAATAAATAAAGCTAAAAAAGTCACTGCATGCTTAGAACTATCGTAAGATTAGAACCTATGATCCTACAAAAGAGCAATTCTTTAAACAGTCTGCTGTGATCCATGAAATTATAGGAGGTTTGAAAGGGTCTATTGATTCTATGGCAGAACAATAGATGTCCTGTACTTAACTCCTTAATTGATTTTAATGATCCTAATGGATACCAGCCAAAGAGTTGGAACAAGTTGTAAGGTCAAACCAAATTATTCCTTTTGAACATTTCCGCAATCAAATCTTACGTTATAAATTAATTTGAAAAGGAAAATGGTCAATTATAGCACTTCATAATTAGAAACCCACATGCAGAAAAGCTAATGAGATGTATCTGAGATTTTCCATTCTCCATGGAGGCTTGCAGTAGAAGAAACTGAATAATCTGTTTTGTGCCATATTGCATAGAGAATTTCACTCAGTGTGGAAAGAAAATACACTCAGGTCCATTACAAGAGGTTTTTTTTTCTGGTCAGTGTATAATTAAATGTTTCATGCACAACAGTTTTAGGAAACAAAACCAAAATCAAACCAACTTTATACTTCAAACCAATTTTAACATTTATGGGTATGGAATATTAAAGGTTAATATTTTACCTGATAATCAGCTCATCTGCAATATGTCTCTGTGGCTATGTACACTTAAACCAAGAAAAATGGGACAAAATTCAAATTATCATATCTCTGTTCCGCTGTGGGACAACCATTTCACTTTTCCAGGCAGGTTGCTTATCTTTCATTTGCCCTTTTCCTTCTCTGTCCCAAACCCTGCTGTTTTCTGGTCTTACCTCCTCTATTCTCGAAGCTGGTGTGAAACTCAAGGGAGACTGTATTTGAAAGAGTCAGTGCACCCTTTGAGCCACACACTGTGGATAAATGGCCACCCTGTACAGGTGGAGCTGCAGGGTAATCTGTGGAGCAACAGAGGTCTCAGTGACCTTCTACTCATGATGGAGATCTCTTATCACACATCAAGACACTCTTGGCTTGAGTACAATATCATATTAACCTGTGCTTCAGATGAAGCTTGGAAATATTTCTGCTTCACTTTTCTCCCTTCCTCCCCATTCCTCTGTCCGTTCCCATTAACTGTCCCTCCCCAATTCTTCCTTATAATACTTTTATCAATAATTAAAATATTTATAGTGAAATGCAAACACTGAAGTTAATTCAACAGTAATCTTTGTGCCAAGAGCACACCTTCATGGGTCACCTTGGTTCAGGCACATTTTACCACACGCAGAGAGACTTTGCAAGCAAGCTGGGTACAGAGAGCACAGCAGTTATTTATTGGGAGTAGTGCATGCAATAGATGGCCAAGACCAACACAGTTGCAGACTAAACACTAATGTGATCCTTTGGCTGGACAAAACACTTCTGCAAGCAGCTCTCTGTCAGGGATGAATTGAAGAGAAGGCTGAATTTGCTTGCAGAGAAAGTTGAGCCTCGGTCTTACTGTGTTACCCACCATAGGTTCCCCCTAATCCGTTTTTCCCTTTGATTTTTATTTCTTCACTTCTTCCTATCAGGTATTTTGAATCCTGGAGCTGCTAGATATTATACAGTATGTGTGGCTGTGGGACACCTTATCTCTTACATGCCATTTGGTGGCTCCAGCTCCAGCACCTCCTCACACCAGTGCAACCACATTGAGCTCAGGTCATGCACCAGGGTTGCACAGACACCAGGCTCTGAGCTAGAATTGCTGCACCCTTGGATTCAACATGCATCTAACAGTTTGTTCTTCTTATTCGGCCGTCAAAAGTATGGAGGCCAAATTAAGTTTTAGGATTGATCCTTTCCTGAAGGAAATTCAAATTGGTTTTGCTCCTTCTAGATAGAGGGAACACCTCAAGAGGAAGCACAGTTGATCAGGGTAAGGCAGAGATCTGTGCATCTTACCAGTCCATACCTGATATTTGTGTCAGGCAGGATCCCTCAAAGAGCCACATGTAGATCGTTGCCTGTTGTCACTGGGAGCTGTATTGCTGCCCTTTGGGGGTGGAAAAATAGAGCAGCATCCCCTGTAACACAAGAACCCGCAAATTATTTCAGTGAGTTATTGTTGCTGGTGACCTCATGACCTGCAAAATTCTGTGAGAGGAGATCTTATCATAGCTTTTATTTATGTGGCAAGATACAGGGAAAAAAAAAAAAAAAAAAAAAAAAGGCACCAGTAGCCAAGCTGATGTAACTCCAAAGGTTTGCTGGTGCCACAACAATCTATATCAGCTCGAAGCCTCAAATCTAATAAATTGAGTACTTAAAAAAAGTTTTGTTAAATTTAGATGAAATGAATTGCCTGTATGACCTTGCTAACAAGAACAGAACTGGTTTGTTTTCTAGACAGAAGTGCTTGTACTTCAGCAACAAATCTTGACCTTTTTCTGCAGTTCATTTTCTTTGATTTAACAATTTCAGAGCCATTATTTTCAATTGCAATTGCTTATGGAAATCTTTGAGGCTGTAGAAAAGTTAGCAAACTTTCAGATTCTTATCTTTCTCCAATCTCCTGCTTAAAACAAATCACCAGAGCCCTGTGAGTTGACAATCACTTGCAAATGAGGTACTGGGTTCTTCATGTTATTTGTTTTCTAGCAAATAAGCCTGGACCAGAAAGCATACAACAGATTTTTTTTTTAATTGGAAAGTGCATGTAGTGGTTATGGAAAAGTGCTTGCATTAGAAACAAAATCAGGAGACATTGATATTTAATTTATATAAGGTAAGATAGATACTGATATATTTTAAGTGAGATAAGCATTTTAAAATCCTGAAATGTATGGAAGTAAGGACCAAGTGAAGAGACTAGGTGACCAAACTATGGCAAATAGTTAATATAAAGCTGCACAGTCCCAGTTAAGAAGTAATTTTGAGAATTTTTTCGCCTCAAAATAGGTTTTAGGAGTTCCAATTCATTTTTTTTGTGAAAACGTTATAAATGATGCAATAGGATATAGAAGCAGTTCATATAGGCTCATAAAGTTTAATTTTTATGTAAAGGTAAAATTCATAAGCTGTGTTAAGAAAGGTCACTTTGGTGGTCAGTGAAGGCCCATTATCCATAGGCATTTGTTTCTTGCATGAAGGTACAATTGCAGAAGGTACAATTTAAGGTCTTCCTTTTCTCTGAGAAGACACATTTATATCTTACATCTTCCCCCTCAGTCAGTTGTGGATTTCCTTTATGCTGCCCTGACTGGGCAAAGAGCCAAGCTGCTGGCACAGACCCTGCCCATCAGGGCTGACCCCACTCCACACTGCAGCACAAAGGTCTCATGGCATAGAACAGCCTGGTGGGAACTTAGAGGAATTTTACTTCCTTTAAGCATATGACAACAAAGCTCAGGTTTTAAGTTGTGAGATTCATACAGATTTATGCAGACTGTGGCACAGGAGGCAATCCTCTTTTCCAGAGTCTAATGTTTGTACAGCTTTTGCACAGGAAAAAGTTAAACAGAATCTGTCTTTGCAGAACAAAGAACAACAATTCTCCTTCTATTATCATTTTGGACAATAGAAAAAGAATATTATTTGAAGTTCATTTCTTACACTACCTAGTGTTCTCCGGAAGTAGCATAACCACAGCTGGGTGGAAAATGAACATTAATTCTTTGATATTCGTACCACTGGGGTCTTGCAGAAAGGTAAAGACTTTCTTAACAGCATGAAGTACACATCAACTTGATCTGAGAATGATAAAAAGTTTGCATTGAAGTAAACCATTCAGGTGTGGTGAGCTTTCAAAAATTTTGGCTAGTTTTTTCCTAATTATTATTTTTATTTTACTTTATAACAGGTACTTTCATAGGGAATGCTGTATTTTTGAAAACTTTCATGATGCTTAGTGAGATAAAGGAAGCTTTAAGCACTCAAACAAATCACTGTCATAGGTCACAAAAGTTGTTCTTTCCAACAGTGATGTACTGCAAATGTCAGAGTTGGAGAATTAAAAAAAAAAAAAGAACATTTAAAAACGATAAAAAAAATGAAATGGGGATATGGTTTGATAAATATATTCCTTGTTTCTATTAATATATCAGACACAGGATCTACTAATAATTATGGAATAAAAAAGTAATTGAGGTTGGAAAAAACCTACGGAACTTGTCTGATCCAACTTCAGCCCAAAGCAGGGCCAAACTAAAAATTATTAGGAGCTGGTCATTTCTTTTCCCAGTTGAGCTGACAATCTCTCCAAAGTGGGAGGTTACAGAAAAATATCTGGATAAACTATTTGACCAACACTGAGAATATTTTTTGTTAAAAACTAGTTAAAATGTTCATTGATGAAATAGGTGCGTGTGACCTCTCAGACTTTCAGGGTGAAGCTTCTGTCAATGGTTCTTTGCACTTTCTCTATAACTACATATTAGGTAGTAGAAGAAAGCAAAAAGATCCCTTCCTCTCTCGTTCCTTTTCCACATTTGACAGATCACACTCTCAGACTCTTTTCAAAAAGTCATTTGCTTCAAAATCTATAAGCGAAGATCGGGAAATGCCACAGGCAGTGTATGCAGACTGCATATCAGACTCTTAATTGGGTAAGGAAAAACAGGCACATTTTTAACATTTTTCTCCCCACCTTTCAACAATTTTTGGGTTTCTTTTTATCCACATAACTTCTTCAGCATACTTTCAGGGAAAAAAAATATTTCAGGAGATGGAGCGAATGAAGACAGTACACTCCAACAAAGAAAAGGGGGAGGCAAGAGACTATAGCAGAGCATCCATAGAGATTTGCTGAAGGCTAACACCAATTTAATCCAAATACTACGTCTGGCCCAGAGTAGAGTTCACAAATCACTAGCTTTTGAATCTTGACTTAACACATTTCTTATTTTTAACCAAGTCTCTCCAGGCAGAAAGAAGCAAAGACTATTTTCCAGGAAAGTTTTCCAAGCAGTAATTTAGTTCTGAACAGTCTTTTTAAAAACTGTTTTTCCAAAGGGCCAGAAGCAAGATAAGCAGACAAAATGAGTAGCCTAATTAGCAAGCTGAATACAGCACAAGTCTGGCATCTGAAATGAGTGTACACTGCTTGCTGGATGAGAGATTCACTTCAAGGCCTCTTTTGCTGTTTAGTGAAATGTATGAAATCTCCTGTGAACAGGAGATGCATCCAGAACCTCTTTCCAGGTAGAAATCCTGTTGCTACAGACCAGCAGTTCTCACCATTTGCAGTAAATTGTGGTTAAAGAGTCTTCTTGAAAGGACAGCTGCCTATGACTGAAACAAACAAGAAAATCATGAAATGATTGAACCTGGAAATGTGAATCTTGTAAAGTGAAATCTGTCCCAAGGTAGCATTATTATACAAACTCTTTGTAAGGGCATGTAAGTACATATAGGAGTGTGATCACATATCAAGTTAGGGAGTGGGGATTAAGTTAAGGGGTGGAAGGTGCAGGGTTGTACCAAGATTCACTGTTCGGTGGCTGACCAAATGGGTTTGACTAAATTTTGTCAAGAATGTAAATAAGTACTTTAGACTAAAACAATCTCAGAAGCTGCACACGTGATTCAGAGGGAGTTTTGAACCCTGCAAAGTGCACAGTATTTAATTGCAAGGAACAACACAACACCATGGCTAAGATTTCAGAGTTTTCTTGAGTTCACAAGTTAAAGGTTAGGGGATCACATGTGGGACATCCACCAGTTGGTCCCAGGGTTGAACTTCCACTTACTGCACAGCACTACAAAATCTTGGTTTCTGCCAACATACTCACCACTTAGTAGTGACATCAGTGACAACACCAATGACATCTGAGATCCATAATGGGGCACAAAAGCTTCCTGTTATGAACAACTGTGAATTTAGAGTAGAAATGGTCACCTATAAATAAACTGTATGAAATAGTCTGAAATTAGTCAGGCAGATTAACTTCAGTTCCCTAGGTACATAGCCTGGGGAAGTCATATGGAGTATGGCAACATTAATTGGTTTATGCTGTAAATTATTCCCAGCCTTAAAGCCTTTAGGCTTTACTACTACTCATTAGCTGGATTTATTTTCATTATTCTGGTGAGACCCACAAGGTGGTTATCATCTGGACTGCCTCATGTAGAAGTGTTTCCACACTAAGCCTGAGTACAGCTGCGGTTTCTACTCTGTTTCATGGCCAAAAAAAATGTTAAGGGCACACCACAGATCAATTCATGGCACAGCAATAAATATGCAGATTTAAGTGATACGATCAAGCTGTAGATGCCTCTTCTTCAGTTCCACCTGGTGTGGAAAACTCAGTTAATGGTAGAGAGTGTTTAATTATTTTTCTCCTCCCTTATCTATTATACTGCAAGTGAGGTCTCCTCATTTCCTTTGCTGTGTTGTAGCCCTGCCTTTAGAAACCATGCCATTAAAAACCTTGTAGTCTGTTTCTCTGTTTGGCTTTTGGGATGACACTGCACCTCGTAGGGTTGCTTCATAAATTAATTGTCTAAACCTTTTTCTGTCCTTTGCTGGGAATGTCAATGAAATGGTTTCAAGCTTTTTTTCTGTCTTCCTTTTTCTGAGCAAACTTTTATAAAGTTTTCCAGTATAAACAGACTCAACAACTTCACTGATTTGAATCACTGATGCTTCTATCATAGACAACAGTAGGTATTTGACAAAGTAAATGCAAAATTTAGCAAATAAAATTCAGAAAAGAAATATGCTACTGAATTGTCGACTCCTATGGACAACATGTCTGTGGTGATATCTTATTAC